>CM042250.1:18142621-19532621 GCA_023566225.1 Romanogobio albipinnatus
CAAAGTAAACAATCAGATTGAAGGGTGATTCTCACAAAACTGTATTTTCAGCTTCAAGGATCATTGGAGACTCCAAAAGGACACAAAATAACCAAATATAAGGAGTCCATATTCTATGATATAATACACTTATACACACCTAAGCACCCATGGAAAAAATACATTACAGAATTCACAGTGTATAGTATGTGTACAGATCAACAACAACGAGATTGTTTTCATTTTAGACATTTTATGTGAAATGTAAATTTAAATGTAGACTAGTCAAGCTGCGATACAGAACAGGACCACTTGGAGACGCCAAAACCCCCCCTACGATTACTAAACACAACAACGTCGCTCACTACGCTGCACGCATGCTCAGTATATCAGCTGCTCGTGCTCATCGTCATCAGTTCTCTCTTAAGGCCAATTTATACTTCTGCGTCGAGTGTACGCCGTAGTGTACGCCGTAGGCTACGCGTGTAGCCGACGCCGTCGTGAGCATTTATACTTCTGCGCTGTTGTCTGCGTCAATGTGCAGTTACACATGCAGACGCTAGTAGGCGCTGTCCTCGGGCATGTTGGTGTAATCAAGAGAACAGCCGAAGAAGAAGCAGCTTCGTGTGGAGAATCTGTACATTCATGTCGGAATATCAGCAGCAGTGAGAGAGCGGCTTTTCTTGCAGCTTGAGTTGTTGTATCTAAAGCAAATTAAGCATCTCTAGTTGATTAGTAAAGTTAAATAAGGCGATCTGGCGCTGGAATGTGTGGAGCTCGTGGCCGCTGTTTTCAGCAGCGGTGGCTCGAGCAATCGATTGCTGTTGCGGAGACTTCATTCACGAAATATACCCTAATGTGTCCCTGTTCTTGATATACAATTACTGATTAACATATTTGGTTTTAATGAGAAAATAAATAAACTATACTCAGCGGATCTATGTATTTATTTACTACCATAAAGAATCGCTGGACTGCAAAATATTGTGTTATAGCAGACGTAAGGAACTATCATCCAATTTCTGGACACACACACACACACTCCTATCGCAGATTTTTTATTTATTTATTGACCTGAGGGAAGGGTTCTGGCAGACCAATCACAGCGCTTGCGGTCCGCGTAGAATTGACGCGTTGTTACATTTTTGGAGAGGTGCGCGTCAGGGTACGGCGTAGGGTACGGCGTAACCAACGCGTCTATGCGTAGGGTACGCCGTACCCTCTGCGTGCACTCGACGCAGAAGTATAAATTGGCCTTTAACAGTAGGTTAAGTCAGTGTACTGTTGGAATAACTTCAGGATGTTGGTTTATTTAGAGTCAGAGGGAGAGTCAGACACGCCAAAAAGTGAATAGCTTTAGAAATTTGTGGATTAGTGCTTTCTAGAGATGCGAACTGTTTGGAACGATTCAGTCCGATTTGGTGAACTGGTTCGATCGGTTCACTAAAAAGAACCAGTTCAAAAGAACGATTCGTTCGCAAACTGGACATCACGTCCACATGACAAATCAAACATTATCCTTCCTGAGTGCGTGTGGAAACAACGCAAATGTACTGAAATGTGTCTAAATGAATGGAGCGTGCAATCAGTGATAGAGAGCGCGCACATTCACATGCATCAATATAACAGATGCTCACGCGCTTACTGCGCAACACCAAAATTGCACTCTTCAGAAACAATCGCAGAATACGACAGAGCTCGTGTTTTAAAGCAGAGCACACAATGGAATGAATAATTCACAAAAAACACGATGCAAGTCTCTATTCTCTCTGATGTCTCATGTAGTATAATCAGCCTGGCCTTTACATAAGTGCTGTTTTGGACTGTTTTAATTAATTCGATTACTGGATCACTGAACACTTTCCCAGAGTTTAACGGCTTTATAGGGGTGATGAATTGAGAAATCAACTTTCCTTTGAGCCTTTGGTATATAAAGTTCATTGTGATATAAGAATATCCTGTACGTTTCAGAGCTGAAAACGTCTTTGTTAGTTAAAGAAAAGCTTTTATAGACACCAGGCCCAGAAAACGAGAGATCTCTGAATATGTTGTCCACTGATGTAGTAGGACGCAGAAGCACCGTCTCAAGCCCTCAAGCCCACCGACTTTACAGATTGTAAACAAGATAGAGGCCGAGACTGGATTTTTAGACATATTGAGATTAAAACACAATGCTGTGCCTTCTATATTGGATCCGACAGGAATGGTGCGACACACTTATGTGAGTAAAACATGTTTTTATATGTGTTACACTGTACAAAGTGATTTTTTGTAAATAAAGATAGCATAATTTAAGTATATTTTACAAACAAATCCTATTTTGTCTTTTTACTTCAAAATGTCATGTTTAATTCAATAAACTTGAGCTTTCATTTTAATTTATTGTGCTTAAATACATAAGTAAATTAAAATGGAACTGCCCAAGTAATATTTACTTAGTGTTTTGTCATCTAATGGACTAATGCAAAAAATGACAAATGCAAGTAAAACTTACTCCATGAAGCCAGGCAATCTATGCGCATGCTTTCTGGGGTCCTAATGGCGCGCAGAGGAAAGCAACGGAACATTTTCTCGAAGTCTGATGTGAATTTTACACGGTAAGTTATGAAATATTTGTTTATTGGTCAATTTAGTTACGTTTGCAGAAAAGTATAGAGCTATTAGGCTGTCTGCAGTCATGGTGGTTAAAGAGTTAACACGTTCGAGTTGAGTTTGCTAAAGAACCGAATCATCCGTTATTAGCAAACAGCATCTGTGTCGAAAACAATTGTCCTATGTTTTTTCAAGTAAATCCTACTCCACATTTTTTACAGTGTAGTATTGCATTGTTACAGATCGTTTGATATCTATTGATTACATACCTTAGCACACTGTCACAGGTTGGAGAAGGTGTTATTGGTTCATTCGTGATCAGACTCGGACTTGTAACGCCAGCTCGCAAAGCCCAAAGTCTCGGGCCTATGTGCTTTTCAGATGGGCTCGCGCGCACGCACGTGTGTGTGTGTGTGTACGGTTTGCGGTTATATTCACTGATCGAGCGAAATGATACAGAAATAACATTCTAATCAATCGCAGGTGGATGACAGATGAATCATTGTGTTTGTTTGATAAAGACATTTTGCAAGCCTTGGCTGTAAGCTGGGTGATTAATTCCGGTTGTAGTTTGCCATACGCTGTTTTTGACAGGGAGCAGAAGCTCATTAAATATGCAAATCTAATCCAATTCTAGCTGTGGGCATTTACTTCAAAGTCTTCAGTGCGGCACGCCCATCAAAACCGATCGTTTTTCAGAGAGCCTCAAAACCAAGACAGAAAGTAGCCAATTACTTATTCATTATGATGTTTCTGAATGTAAAAACCATGCGAACGTCATAAATTGACCTCAGACAACAGTCTAGAATTAATAAAAAGGCCATTTCATGACACTTTTAAATGGCCTGATCCACGGGCGTAATTTCCTATGGGGACAGGGGGGACATGTCCCCCCCACTTTTCAAAATCCCGTTCGTGCCCCCCCCACTTTCAAATTAGTTTGTTATTTTTTTTAAACGCGCGCCGTCATCGTCACGGAGGAGCAGGACCGAGCAGAACAGACATCCTGCCTGTCTGTGTCGATGCGCGCGTCCGCGTACAGGCAGGGACGTCTCGTGCACACTCTAAATAGTGTAAGCGCACTGAAAGTTCTACTGAGCAGCCGGTATCGTAGTCAGTCATGAAACGCCGGCAACAGATGACATTAATGACTTCATGGATGAAAAAAAAGAAAGGTGATGTGAGTTGGTTGATTCAGTAAATTAGCTCAGGTCAGGGTAATCAAAATCTGTCTACTTATTTTTTTTACTATGGTCTATGGTCTACACCTGTTGATGAGCTAACATTAACATACACTGTTGCTAGGTAACTTCAGACCGTTAGCTAGCTAACCTAAACATTTAATGTTGCCTAGAACATTCTGTGTCCACTTTAAACAGCAGCGTTTTCTGTCAGCAATGTATGACAAGCAGACTCTGGCTGCTGTTATAGGCTACTCAACTCATTATACTCAGATGCAGAAATAAAATAAGTCTTAATAATAAATGTTTTTCTAAACTTGAGCTATTGTTGTTCACTTACAATATTTGTTCATTTAAAATGGAAGTTCATTTGTAAAAATTGATTTACTTGTTCAAAGAAAATGTCGAGCTAGCCTGAGTTAGCCTATATTTTATATAGTGTTATGGTTATATTTTTTTACACATTAATCTGAAAATCTGACTCTTTTCTGGCTATGTGGACTCAATATGATCATAACTCAGTTGTTTCCATATCAGAGCACAGATGAGGTGGAGCTGCTTCAGAACAGAGAGGGTGAGATAGGGAAAAGCAGTAGCAGCACAACGTTACAGGTAGGTTATGTGCTGTATGAAAGGTCAGGTGATTTTGATTTGTTGGTGATAAAACAGAAACAGAATCAGGCCCTGATATTTTTCTGTTGACTGTTATAATATAGTTTCAGTTGTGATTAACTTTTGTTTATTTTTTTTTATGCCATGCTTTCATATCAGAGAACATATGAGGTGAAGCTGCTTAAAGACAGGGAGGGTGAGACAGGGAGAAGTAGCTCAGAGTTGCAGGTATGTGCTGTGTAAAGGGTCAGGTAATTAATTTTAATTATGTCATGTCAGAAACAGGCTAGCACATTTTCATATTTCATAGGTGAGACAGGGAACAGGCGCAAGCGAAGAAGTGCAGGTAGGCAGGCAGGATGCTGAACCCAACCATGCTAACCCGAAGCTCATTGCAGTGCAGCAGCTCACCAACAAAACGCTAATTTATCATTATAAACAACTTAATTATTTCCTGGATTTTGTATCACCATAGTCCCTAACTGTATGTAAATGGAGGAAATGGGATTCAAATCGAAAACATTTTTCCCAATTTTGTGTCCCCCCCACTTCTCAAACCAAAGTTACACCCTTGGCCTGATCACAAAGACAGAAGCAGAATCGAATTAAATAATTAAAATGGAAATTTCCTCCCAGGGTTACAGGTGCTGTAGATGCTCAGTGTGATTGTGACAAACTCCCGACTTCTAACATCATCTAACTGCGTGACGAAAATTACGTAAATGACGCAGCTTCACGTACTTCTGTCATTTATTTGCATTAATTGCGTTAAATTATTTTAACGCGTTAAGGAATTTATATTAATTCCATGCGTTAACGTTGACAGCCCTAGTTTTAATCTTAATCTGTCTGCAAATCCAGTCTCGACCCGTGTCTTGTTTACAAACGATTCCGCTGTGAAATGAAGCGAACAAACATGCAATGTCTTACCCACGGGAGCTGGAACTTCATTAAAAATAAAGTTCAACCACACATTCCTAATTTTAGAATCCGAAGGAAACTTATGCAGTGACTGTGTTCTTACACAACCAGGCACAGTGCAATATTTTGCTATCTTCAGCGTGTTTATTGCTCGGTAGCGCGATCCGTTTAGCTCCACGTAGGCCTATGTTATTTATGTTACATTTATTGCACAAGTCGGTGGACGGGGCTACAGAATCAGGCGTATTTCTTCTCCTGTTGAGGCGGCGTTTCAACCACACTCTGACGTCACAGGTTGCTACATTCTGAGATCGAGCATTTGCTTGGCTTGGTGTCAATAAAAGCTTTTCTTTGACGAACAAGGAAGTTTTCAGCTCCGAAACTTACAGGATGTTCTTATATCATAATGAACTTTTATATATCAAAGGCTGAACGAAAAGTCGATTTCTCAATTCATGTGGAAACTATGTTTTTTTTTTTTCAAGGTTCATTTTTGTTCAAGATTCAAGATTCAAGAAAAGAACAGCATTTATTTGAATGAGCAATTTTGTATAACCATGTGAAAAGATTTAGTGTAATTTTCGGTAACGCTTTAGATTATGGCCCGGAAAGTACTGCGTAAGTAAAGAGAATTTACAGCATAATTTTCGGTAATTATAGTGTAACTATAAAGTAAGTACGTATAGGTATAAGGGAACAATATGTAATATTGAGGGAATAAAGGGGTAACTATCAGGAAAATTAAAACATTATTTATACTGTAAGTATTTTTTAATTAAGGGGCAATTATCTGTGTAGTTACAGGGTAAGTAATCTGTGGGCTGTAAATTAAAGTGGTGTTTGTTCCCATCTTGTTTCGTGTAGTTACAGGGTAAGTATAATATAAAAAGGTACACAATCTGATATCACTTAGAAACCTTTATTTTAAAAAAAAGTTTTTAAAACAAATTTACAACACATTCATTTCTCTTGCTTGGCTTTATCCTCGTCTTGTTCCTCTACTTTTTCGTCGTTGCCACAGATGAAACTTAAGAAGGAATCCCATGTCTCTAGCTATCCTATTATGTAACTACACTGAAAATACAGTGCACGCAGAAATGTCCTCACCGTTTACTCATCTTTCACCCTCATGCCATCCGAGATGTACATACGACTTTATTTCTTCATATGAACACAGAAAAATAAAGAATCTCTGCTAATGAAAACTCATTTGGGTTCCTAAAATTTAAAGCATCAAACAGCACATACAGCAATAACTACAGTAATCCATACGATCCCAATGGAAGAATCAATGTCTTCTGAAGTGAAACGGACTATCGCTTCCGATCAGCAGTCATCTTCGTGAATGAGAGGGTTGAGTTCACGCTTGACGTAACTTGAAGCGTGACGTGAGCGCGCCGAGAAACTCTGGTCATGCGGATTTTGAATGCTGTCGGTTTTTATTTTTTTAATGCTCACAACAGTATACAAACAATAACATAATATATGTTAATAGCAATGAGAAACAAACAAGACTAGAAGACAGAGACACCAGTTCTCGTGTGTGTTTCAGATGAAACTTGCGTGAGAACGCCATGAAGCTTCTTTACTCATGCACGCGCTGGTAACAGCTGATCGGATGCGAAAAGATTAGTAAATTATGAGAGCATTTCTTAGTGTACTTTTTATTTTAATAAATAATAATACAAAATGTCAAACGACCTGGGATTCCTCTTAAGATCCATCAATGGAAATAACGATAAAGAAGAAGAGGAATATGAAGAGGAAGACAAGCAAGAGAAGCAAAAAAGGGACAAAACGTGCCTCTTTCTGTCCGGATGTTATTATTTGAAATGAAAAGTTTATTTAAAAAAATGAATAAGTGTCAAATCTGTTTTGAATTTAGTTGTTTGTCAAATAAATATTTCCGAGTGATATCAGATGTTTGTGTTGTTTATTGTACTTGCCCTGTAACTACACGAAACAAGAAGGGAACAAACACGGGAACAAACACCACTTTAATTTACAGCCCGCAGATTCATACTTACCCTGTAACTACACAAAACAAGAGGGGAACAAGAACCACTTTAATTTACAGCCCATCGATTCATACTTACCCTGTAACTACACAGATAATTACCCCTTAATTAAAAAATACTTACAGTAAAAATAATGTGTTAATTTTCCTGATAGTTACCCCTTTATTCCCCCAGTATTACATATTGTTCCCTTATACCTACACGTACTTACTTTATAGTTACACTATAATTACCGAAAGTTATGTTGTAAATTCTCTTTACTTACGCAGTACTTTCCAGGCCGTAATCTAAAGCGTTACCTAATTTTCTATTAATTTAATGCTTCCTTTCTGAATAAAAGTATTAATTTCTTTTTAAAACAATCAAATTGACCTCAAACATTTTTCATGCATTGTTCTTCACATTGTTCAGAATCCTCTAAATCTTTTAGAGGCCTAAATAGAGGCCTGGGGGTCTTCTGCTTCCAATTAAAATCTCAAAAATAGTTTCCCCTCTCTGCAGACCCTTGAAAATATGCTCGTAAATTGTCATTATTTTTTACGGGCTTCCCCTTTTCAGTTGCACATCGGAGATGTCTGGCACAAGCAGTAGCTCACTGGATTGGTTTATCTCAGGATCTGCCGTCTCCATCTGAGACCTGGGATGCGTGACATGACATACAGTATATGGCTGCTCCCCATCACATACTGTACATGCATCATAAGTGCACTGCTCGGGTCCAAATGGGAAACATGCTACTACTATGGTTATGCAAAATTCAGAACAGAAAAACTAGCTCACTTTTAATTCATGAGTTGGAATTTGAGGGTGTGTTCACACGATTAAAACGAACCCTGATGTGATTGGTTCATTTGAAAAAGTGTGAACACTGCCATCCAAACCTTGGTGCGCACCAAACAACCAGACCGAGACCACTGAAAAGATGAGTCTGCTTCCAACCAAACTCTGGAGCGGTTTTAATGATATATGAACGCAGCACGGACCAAAGACATGTAAACGAACCAAAAACAGGACATGATGTCACAAGATGCGACCCTGAAAAAGGACAGAATGCTCAAGCATACCTGTTTTTTTCTCGTCATAGTCGCGATACACATACAATGAGCGCATTTAGATCGGAATACAGCATTGTTTTGGATGTTCGGTAAATTCCGTCACAAAATACAAGTAATACAAGCCGACTCATCAGGTTGTGAAAATATCCCCTTTGCCTTTAGGTTCGATGTTAGCCTGGCTTCGCCCTCCTACGTACTTCCACTCAATTTTCATTTTCCTTTAGTACCCCGTCTGGGATTGCGGTATATTCTCTGGTATTCTCTGGTCAAATTTTAACCGGTCCAATCAGCGAACAGAGGGAGTGGCTGAGAACGATGACGTTGATGTCGTGCGCTAGTTTGAGATGACATACGTCACCACCAAACGTTAGTGATTGGTTATGGCAGATCCAGAGTGGCTCTAGGCAGATCCAATAGTTTTAAACTTCAACAGAGAAGTTACCTTTTACCCACCTTCAAGAAGTTAACGCTTGTCAATGGAGAATGGCCAGACTCTCTGTACAAATGAAATGTACGAGAGTCTGGTAGGACCAGGCTAGTTCGATGTTAGGTCAAATTCGACCTGAAATTTTGCATTCTGTTTGCTCAATTTAAATGTTGTATTAATAAGTTAATTTTCAGATGGAATTTGTTCTGGTCAGCCAAGTGTCTTCATTTAGTTTAAGAGGCACTACATGCATACAGTAATTTTAATACTGTGGCTTTTAAACAAGCTTAAGTGGAAGCCATGGGGTACTATTCCCCACTAGAAGGTCTCTGTTGCCTCCACATCTGTGTCTGTTTATGCCCAATCTATTTCTGAGCCATCACTAAAGAACCTTCGGGTTCTGCTACGAAAGCAAGAGAATGTGATTTTCCCTCCTGTATCAAAGAGAGAGGGAAATTGCAGGGGAAGTTTGCAAATGTGTTTCCTTTGTGGTAACCTACAGGAAGATGGAGGTAGCATAGCTTCAGAAGAGAGCCAAGGCATAGCGGCGGCTTTTGGCTGGGATGATTATCGCTTGCATACATTGCCGCACTCTTTAGAAACAAAACTATCACCAGAATGCTGAAACCTTCAGCAAGAAGAATTGGCCAGCTAAAAATTAAAGAGGACATCTAGAAAATCACCCTGGTGGATACTCGTGAAGAGTTTTTCCCAGTGTTTTTAAGGGCTGGCCTGGAGCGAGCTCTATGGCAGATGCTAGCATGACAAAGGCTTTTCAGCGATAAGATAGAGAGAGCCTGGGCGGCATGAAAACGATGGCCGCTAGCATTGTCTCGCCTGAGATTTCGCAACGTCTCTATAACGAATCCCAGTAACGGAGACTCTTGGCAGACTGACGAGGGGCTGCATTGCAATGCATGGGCCCTCCACTCTGGAATAAGCCAAAAAGGTCCCTACAAAAAGAGCAAGATGTAATGCCACTTTTTCATGCTCATTGCGGGCCTCTGATAGCTGCAATGGCATGGATTTGTATCCCAGTTACACTGAAAGAGCTTGTGAATTGGATCGAGCTTAAAAGTGAAGCAAGAAAGCCCTGGAAAATCAGCGCTCAAAGGCACATTTCAACTGGAAAGCATTTCTTTAAAGCCTGTACTCCTTGGTGGTTGACAATCCTATTAAAGAATCAACGCCTTGCAATTAACAGAGAAAAGAGATATAAAAATAAATTAGAGAGGGAAAACACACGCATTCAGCTTAGGGGCATCTGAGCGGGACTAACCTTGCAATGGTCCTTTCTGATATAAAGATACCACAGGCATGAATCATCTTTTTGCATTGATGTTTGAGTGGCATGACCAGCATCTGCCAATTTCCTATTGTCGCTGCTCTTCACTTCACTGACAGCATAAAAAGTTGTGACAGAAAATGGGTTCTCTTTCCTTGGAGATTTTGGATCAGACAAAAAAAGAAAAGGAAAAGAGCATATCAAAGGAAAGGCACCAGGCCTAATGATTCACCATATCAACAGACTCAATGACGACAAAGACAGAAGCCTCTCAATGTATAAAAACAAGCTGTTTGGTAGCCGTCATTCGCTCTTTAAATGAAATAAAAGCGCTTGGTTTTTGGACATACAAAAGAAAACACTGAACAACGGGTTAGGCCAAATTTCAGTTAATTAATTTTACTGTCTTTAGTTGTTGACATATAGAAGTGCTTTTGCCTCATGTTTTACCTGGATTATCTGCACTTTAAATATTCAAATTCTATTAAAATGTATGACAAAAATGTTAGATAGTTCAAAGTATCCATAAATTAGATCATCATAACTTACCTTGCAAGGCAGCTGTGCAGTTGTTGGTCAGTCAACAAACACCATACAGTACAGCAGTATCGTTTCTCCTCAGTACTTTCTACGGTTTAAAATAAAACTTTCTTGAGTTGTTAATGTTAGTGCTAGTCCTAATTTTGTATTTGAGAGAACCGCATACATCAACTTTTGCCCTTTCATTTAAAACTTTACCAGATGTAATGACTGTTTTGACTAATTGTGCAGAAATTGCTATAATTGCTCTACTAACAACACTAGCACAATTTAACTTTGATGGGCTGAAAAGAATAAATAGGGTGAACTACCTTTTACCAAAATTACAACATATCAAAGCAAAAGAGGGGGTGAACATAACCAAGCTTTGTTTTTGAGAGATTTGGTTCAGAGTATGTAGATTATTCATCTACGATTAGAATTGATGTGACATCCAAGTTCACATACAGAACTACGAGTTTTTAAAAATCTCAGGTTTAGAGGCACACAAAGAGACTGTTAGTGGTCCCAGACTTAAATTTATGAGCAAGCCGGTGAGGGAATGATGGTATAGACAGGAAATTGTGAGAATTTATATAAGTCTTAGGGCAATGGAGAATTAACAAGACCACAACATTTGTTTGCTGGTTTGCCTCTTATACTTTACACACTTTCTTCTCAAACCCCAGAAAGTCCTCATGTTTACTCACTCAATGAATATGCTTGCCACTACCCAGAATTCTTTGTGTTTCACAATAGATTTCAGTACTGCTGTGTAGAGAAAAGGATTAGAATTTTTTTTTAACCCTCTGAGAAGAAATGCATAAAAAACACAGTCATAAGTAACTCCTTGATGAAAAGCCATTGAAGCTCAATGAAACATTCATTATATGTGCATTAAAGGCACTTCATCAGGAGTGGCTGAGACTGAAGAGAGGGTCACTACTACAGAGTGCCTCCCCTTGTCAGAGGGGATGTGATTCTCCTCCAATAATTGTAATTCAGCAATAAGGAGCTTACAGCTGTTGTTATCCGCCTGATAGAGAAGTGAACATGAAGAGCACCATGGGGAGAGCAATACAAGAGATTATCGTTCGAGAGGGTTTCCCTCACCCCCACTCACCTAACCTAACATTGGCTTCAGGTCAGCCATCTCTAATTGTAGTCTCGCTTTTTGGAGTGGACAAAGGTAAGCTGGTTCACCCTCGTGGGGACAGAGTAATGAACATTATAGCCTGGTTCACTAACATGCTAAAGGACGCCACATCAGCGACCACCAAAAGGGCTTGAAGGCTCATGCCTGACTGAGCACGATTTTACAGACATTCACTTTTGGAGAGGTCTGCTCTTATAACAAGAAGAGAGTTGAGTGGCTAGGGTTTTGTATTTTTGCCCTGCCTTGGCATTTCTGGAAACATATCTCAGGATGTGATCAATCAGGTGTTCGTGATAAAAATGTAATTTGGGAAATGAACATCTGCCAGCTGCCAAATGCACTTGCTTGTTTAAGTAACACAATTAGCCTAGAGCTCAAAAACAGACTTAAGTAACATCCGCAAGGTATATAATCATTAGACATAAACAGTTTATGTGGGCACTGTACACACATTAAAAGTTTTTGGGTCGGTAAGATTTATTAATGTTTTTGAATTTACGAGATTGTAAAAGATTATTACAATGTGTACAATGCAATTTATGCTCTCTGAAAAGTAGATATCTGAGATGAGTTTTAGGAATGCATTTTTCTATAAATGTACAGTATGTTATGAACGCAACACTGGTTGAAGCTCTAGATTTACCAGATCTGACTCAAGTGACAAATATATGACATGGATAATAACTGCTGAGATGCTTAAGGTGCATTTTTAAAGCATTAGGCTAAATATTTTCTAAATATATGCGCATAAACATACAGTCATTGTTTCTTAAGGTGCACATCATGACGTGTTGTAAAATACTAAAAGACTGTGTATGCAAAACCCCTCTGTGTTAGAATGAAGCATCTGTCACAGAACACACATAACTGTATGCTTCCCTCTAAACTGCGTCTATGAATCTTTTTAAAAGGCTTTTTTTGCTATTCAAATGAAATCCAGTCGTACAGTGCGTATGTCACCAGAACAACGCAAGCGTCTTTCTCTGCGCATATCTGCCCACATAATTCCATATCCTACCAGTTTCTTTCAAGCACAACAAAGCTGAATTAATTATAAGCACCTGGATCTACACAGGCTCCCTGTTAGGACCAATTGGTGGTAACTGATAAATTAGGGTGGGATCTAAAATGGTCATGACACTCAATGATTCCTTTCATATTGACGTCAGCGACATGAAGTGACTCTTTATGTGCAGCACGTCCTGTGGCTGGAATGTACCGCAATAAAGAGGCAGAGAAGCGTCTGAGTGAAGGAGAAAGAAAGAAGCAGTGACAGCCTCCCTTCCAAACACCCCGTGAGAATTCACTCCTACATGGCTGGGCTTTGCATGTGCCCTGTTTACAATCACACAAAACATGTGGTGCACTTCCAAGGCCACAGACGACTCGAAACCATCGCGAGCGTCCTGAAAGACTTCAAATCACCTTGCTTGATAAATGTGGACATAATTCTCCCCCAACCAGCCTGTGAACTTTTGCCATTCTGCGCTCTGCTTTAAAACTAGAATCTTTGGCGTACATCACAGTGTGGTTTAACTGCTCTTGAAAGGCCACATTGGAAAGGCTTTTGAAAATTTTTTCTGAATGACAAAACATAAGATGAAAAAACTATATCCTTTTTCACAGAGGAAGCCACGAGAACAGGCTTTCTTCGCCATAGATTATATCCGTTGAGCAGAGTATAGAAGGAACCACAGATGTTGACACTGTTGTGGTAGGTTAAGATGGACTCTAAAGCCCATTGTTTCCCTTCACTTTCTTTCGTTATTGTATTTTTTCTCCCTCTCTTGCTTTCTGCCATTCCCCCTCCACTCTGGTACTTGGCCCTGGCCAGCCGGACCGTGCTGAAAGGCCTTTAGATGGTGACTAGAGCTCCAGGGGGTCTTTCTGCCAACCATGGCCTGGGGAAAAGGCTGTATTGTGGGGATCAGCAGGCAGCCTCGGCTGCCTCAGTGGCCTCCGTCCAACAAGAATAATGTGAGTGCCAGGGTTAAGGGTCACCCCACTTCTGCAGTCCCCCACTGGGCTTTCACCATACCTGCCCTATCCCTTTCAGTGCATCTGGTCAAGAGGAGATGAGAACTAGAGAAACATCATCAAGAAAAGAGGCTCTTAACACTAAGTGGAATTTGTCCAGAAAGACTAATTCCATTCAATTGTCCAATTTGGCCTTTTCAACATGTCCAAAACAAAACAACTCGTGGGGTATCTGCATAGATTCATGAATGAGTCTAAAGAACATGTGAAAAGTGGATTTAATGTTGCCAAATAGTACATTCGCCAGATCCGTCTTTGCCGAAACACAGAAACAAATCTTTTTTTTTTTTTTTTTTTTTTTACAAAAAAAATTAATAGCACAAATGTTTAAAATGATGTACACTAACATAAGATGAAATGCAAATAAGTGTGAAAAGGCTGCTTAACCCAGGGTTTTTACTTTAGGACCCCCAAATATGATGAACCTTTTATGAGGGACCCCCTTCCTAAAATCCATCTGTAAAATTTTATGTATGAAAAAACATAACATTTTATTTTATTAAAATTGTCTTTTTATTCTCTGAAATTTTCTGGGGCCCCCTTAGAACCTTCTGGAGGACTCCTGGGGGTCCCCGGACCCCAGTTTGAAAACCCCTGGCTTAACCTGAAGTGGGTTTTCTCAAATGGGTAACCATGTGGAGATCACATAAACAGCCGGCAATCGAATCTTGCACAAGTTACTAAGTGTTACTATCCCAAAAAATGTTTTGTGCCATTTTACATGTTCTGTTTGTAGTAATACAAAAATGATCACTTTGTATTAAGTTGTGTATTTTTCTACTCACTATTTAAGTAATATTAGAAAAAAGATAATGAAAATAAATAAAATGAAAACTAGGGCTGCCAATGGAATAATCATGATTTTATAATGATTGAACAGTCTTTATAAAAGTGAAACAGCAATATAATTTAGTATTAACTATTACATTTGGCAGTCCTAAAAAGAGTTTGTAAAGCTTTTCCCCCCTCCATAGATCCCCAAAATAGTCCCCAGTTTTAAAACCCCAGGTATAAGTTATGTTTTCAAGCTTTATTACTAGTGTAAATTGATCTGTTCCCTTTCGAGAGTACTCTCGTATTGTGTTTTGCTAAACGCTAGGGGAATTTCCTTTCCTCGAGATTTTGAAGCAAATTTTTATCCTAAAAATACCATGTAAAATGCAGTGCAGCTGCACAGCTCTCAGCAGGAAGCAGCTGCGCGCTGATTGGCTGTGCTGCTGCAACTGCAGGAACCTATGGCGAGACCGCTGGGCGGGAAGGACCAATCAGGTCCCTCTAATATTCCCGCCACAGGGGGCAGCAGAATTTGCATAGCCAAGGGTATAAAGAAACCCAGTCTCGCCAGGTTCGTCAGATTATTTCTTCTTCAGCGACTCACCTCGCTGAGTTCTGGCTGCCTGGAGAGCGACGAAATGGCACTGCAGACCCTTCGGGCTTGGCTCGCCAGTTTCGATCCGAATCCCGTCCCTTCCACTCAGCCTCTCGAGCTGCGAAAGAAAAAATGCCACGACCAGAGGCCCCCGGAGCGCTCTGACGAGCCACGCCGGCCATCCCTGGATGAGTCTGTCCCTGATACCGAGGCCCTGAAGGACCTGCGCGGCGCCACTGACCTGGCCCTGCGTGTGACCAAGGCCAACGCTCAGGCGATCGGCAGATGCATGGCCAACTTGACGGTGTAGGGGCGCCATTTGTGGCTCAACCTAAACGAGATGAAAGACTCAGACAAGACCGCTTTCCTGGAGGCGCCCATGTCGCCTTCAGGATTATTGGGTCCATCTGTGGTTGGGTTCACAGAGGCACAAAAGGCCTCACAGGCAATGCAACATTTCTTGCCCAAGCGTTCCAGCTCCTCCGCTAGCCATCACGCTAAGGCTGGACCAGCCCAGCCCACCAAGGCAGCGCCACCAGCTCCCCAGCCTCGCACGGCTTCTAAGCCTTCTATTCACATATCTTTGTGTGTCATTCTCATTAAATAGCCCGACTCAGGTCTGGCTCATATTGGGGACTTCTATGAATATCATATTTACGTCCCACTTAGGTCGGCTTGGGTATGGTGTCTCTAGGCTTTCAGAGCCGTTAAGCGAGCACAGCGTTTTGCATTGGGTCCCCTAGCATTTAGCAAAACGAATTACGAGAGTACTCTCGAAAGGGAACGCTTCGGTTACTTACGTAACCTCGGTTCCCTGAGAAGAGGGAACGAGTATTGCGTTTGCTTGCCGTGCTTAGCTTGCTCAGGGAGTCGCTTCAGTCGATTAACCTGGCGAGACTGGGTTTCTTTTTACCCTTGGCTATGCAAATTCTGCAGCCCCCTGTGGCAGGAATATTAGAGGGACCTGATTGGTCCTTCCCGCCCAGCGGTCTCCCCAGCAGTTCCTGCAGTTTCAGCAGCACAGCCAATCAGCGCGCAGCTGCTTCCTGGTGAGAGCTGTGCAGCTGCACTGCGTTTTACATGATATTTTTAGGATAAAAATTTGCTTCAAAATCTTGACGAAAGGAAATTCCCCTAGCGTTTAGCAAAACGCAATACTCGTTCCCTCTTCTCAGGGAACCGAGGTTACGACCTCGGTATTGTAACCGAAGTAACCGAAGTAACCGAAGCGTTCGCCCTATAGTTTACAAGTAGTTAGCAAATTATAGTAGCTCATAAGTTAAAAGTATCTTATTAGTATTTTGTAGTAAGCTAATAACTCTTTTAAGTACTTTATGAATAGCTTGACAATATATAGTTTTAAAGTACCTTCCTCAACACCGCTGACAATGAACAGGACAATCCACTGTGACATTACTGCAATTTTTTTTCCCACTCTGCAGTTTTGTATAATTTGTGAAAGGGCCGTCTGTGTGTGCACTACACATGTATGCCGTTTCATCATGGGACTGGATGCCTGAAGACAGAGTATGTCAAACATTCAGTCATGCGTTAAGCCAGATCTCTCCTTCACCTTCTTATCTTGACATCACGTTTTAGCACAGGGAGTTCCAAACTTCATGCCCACATGGCTCATCAGCCAGCAGAACATAAACATCTCAGTGAACGCCAGGGAATGAACCACACAGCTTAACTTTGGCTGAATAATCAGTCATCGCACATGTCTACAAGAGCGTATAAATGGTCAGCGGCCATTCTGCAAAGTAGTCATAAAGCCACGTATTTACCCCTCATTTGACTCATGGTTAACCAATATTTTTATATTCCCTATAATATAAAATAAAGGAGACATATAATTACAAGTCTGCCAGTGCCATATTCCAAATGACCATCTTCTTTTAGTCCACAAAATCATTCTGACCACACATTTTATGATCTGACCCCAGGGTTAAAATACAATAGACTTCTTACTCCAGATCAGAGCCTTCAGCTTCAGTCATGGCTCTGAGGGCCTGTCATTGGTGATGTACTGCCGTGAAGCCTGCACCCTGACCCCACATAACAAGTACATTAACCTCTTCAGAGACGCACCACTCCAGCCCTAAAAACTCTGACCCTAAAGCCCCTCTCGTGGCCACGGGAGGTCCCTCAATTCCCTTCAACACTCTGCATGATCACTGCATTGTCTACCCCTGTTCTTTGTGTACGTTGCCAAATAATGTTCCTCTATCTCTCTATGATGCTGCTACCCCCTCTTCCAGTCGAGACACGGGGAGAGAGCGCTCTGTTGTGCCCAGCGTGAGTGCTCTCCCAGCGGGATGGTGAGGGCAGCTCAACTGGGGTCTGCAGGTACTTTTCATCCCGCCTGGCAGGCGAGACCCAGCATCCTGCTGCTGGAAATTAGTCGTCAACTGGCCTCTCTTTCTGCTGGTGTCAGACATGGGCCCCTGATGAGAGATTTGTTGATATGATAACTTGATTAGGCCTCGGACTTGGTAGTGGAGAACGAGAGAGACTCTGCTCTCACTCCTTAACCTCTCCTCAGGAGACTGCAATTAGGCCTGGTAATTGGTTAATTGGGCAGTCTGTTTGAAATACATTTCTTTTTTGTTTTGTTTTCCTTCTTCATTTGGCCTTAATGGAAGACAAATTTAAATGTTTACTATCTTGTCTGATTTGTGGCTGTTCAATTATATATTCAATTCATGCAACATGCTGAAATTGTGTTATGTTATGAATAATGTTTCTTTTTTCAGTTGGTCAATATTCTCTTAGTCAAGAGATTATTTGAATTCAATTCTTAATTTTCATAAATAAAAAAAAAGAACACAAACATCTGCAAACAAATAAAAAAATCCTTAAAATCCAAGTTATCACAAGGTTCTTTCCTGACTATTCAGAAGTCCTCTGAGAGCTTCATTCCTTGCCTTTAAATTTAAAACCTCTGAAATAATTCAATTAATCAATTTATGTTTTGCATCTGAAATGCTTCTTTGTCAGTGTGATTTGCATCATAAAAAAAAACTAAACTGTGATGCAGCTGAGAGTCTAAAGCTTTTTTTCCTTTTTATTTCATTTCACCATGGCTAGATAAAATATATGCATTATATAGCCATCACCATGGCTGCAAAATACCACCATACGTCACCATGGTAATTCTATATGGTCTCTCTGGAACTGGAACAGCATCACTGAATGTAATGTTGTTCCTCTTAATCTATTAGAGCTAATGACACCTTTAAGTGTCAAACACTTATACTATCGCCATTTTAACAGTCCATTCATGTATAGATAGAACAGTACAAAGATCAATTATGCATGTTCATTATGAATATGTATGAATGAATCATTGAAAGCCCCATATTAGGAAACCACTATATTTTATTCATTCATTTGAGGTTTCAAACTATTTGTTTTAATATTTCCAATCTTTTTTATTTTACTTCAACTTATTTTGTTCACATTTTAACAAAGTTATGAAATCAATGTCCAGTTGTTTTATCAGTGCTGCAAATCTTCCTGCTATTTCTGACCCAAGGCAGTTTCACTGGCAGAACAATTGACACAGGCATTCTTTGCAAGCAAGGTTTTTGTAATAATTGTATGGGAACAACTACTCACCCGTCTAACATCCAGAGAATCACTTTTCTATAGGCCTACTTCAAAAATTAAATCATGCACCTGTGTAGAAACAAAATGTCGAGCTGTTTGTTTGTTTTGTAGGCCTAATTTACAACGATGGCACATGGCTTTCGTTTTCCTAATTCTATTTACTAAACCTATGTATCAAATCTTCTTTAAAGTAATTGGATTAATGACACGAATAAATGAACGAATAAATGATGTCAGTGGTAGAGCCGAGCATATCCATTGTTTATATACAAATGGACATTTGGTCACATCGCCATCTAGTGGTGCGTTTAAAAACACATTAAGAATATGGCAGAAATATTCCACACATGTTCATATGTTCACAAACGTTTTGTCTTTACAGAGGACTTTTTTCATTTAAAAAATAATAAGACAAAAGTAAGAAAAAATAAGACTATATACAGGGTTTTTTTGGTTTGTGAATCACTGTTTGACAAATTAGTACAAAGCAGAATAATTGCGCCAACACTGATCCCTAGTGGTTGAAATTGTGAAGCACTATTCTGTTTTGAATAAGAGCATTTCACTTTTTGACTGGACCCCCCCTAAAAAACTGAAAATGAGTCCCAGGAAAAACTTGAATGGTAATTTGTTTTCTACTGAAGTGATTTAATTTTAAATCAATATTCTTGTTCTCAGTTCCATGTGCATGTATAAATCATGTATTGCTCAAAACAACATTTAAAAGTCCAAATAAAATGTAATTTACTAAATGCCTAAACGATTGTATATACAATTTATAAGTATACATCTAGGCAAATATTTTGTATTTTATGTAGCTAATTAAATTTACATTCAGCCAATGAGGCCTCTTTTTAGCCGATTGCATCTGGTCACAAAACAGTTTTCTTTGGCTCTCTAATACCATGTAACCAAGTATGCCAAAAGCTTTTCTTCTAAGGATACTTAATCAAGATTGATTATATTTAATAAGTGAACTGCAAATAATTACTTAATAGTAGCCAACAGATGCCCCAACCTGCAGCTCAAGGGTTGTGAACTATCTCATCTCCTTACACTTGTATGTTTGTAGTATGTCTGTGCTCCATTGTAAAATATGTACAGCACAAGTTAAAAGTTTGGACACACTTTAAAAAAAAGCAAAGAAAAAAATAAGTGTCATTATTACTCACCCTCACAGGTCTAATCTTCGAAACACAAATTAATATATTTTTAATAAAATAGTTACAAAAATATTATAGAATGCATCACATATGGCAAACACGGAAGCTTAATTGTGCGTGGATCACATGTGAGTTTTTTGTGTTTACCACTGTGCGTCCTGTGTTTTTTTAAAAAATCTATTACAGTTTTTTGCAATCGCTATGACAATTTTTTCAATACTTTTGACACATTTCCTAAACTCTTAACACAGTTAGCACAACATCTGTCTGTGTAAGCTATACAATTAACACATTTATTGTTGCTTTTACACAAAAAGCATATAGTTAACACAAATTTAAAATGCTTGAACTTCTTTTACACACAAGCTCAACCAGGACCAAAACAATGAATTTTTACTGCCAAATTTACCAATGCTTTAACACTGTATGTCAGAACAGATAACACCTTGTTCTAAACCCTAACCTTATAGGCTAATGTCAAAGTGAACAGCTGTTCATATTGTGAATTCAATTGAAACACAAATATATCCCCTGTATTTTATTCCATTGCTACTGAGAAACAGCAGATTGAAGTTGTGCAAATATAAAATCACAACTGATTCCCATCTAGGAATTGTTCATGTGTTGATGTTCTTTCAATCACATGACCATATGGTATACAGTAAAAGAGGGCATATTTGGGCTGATCTTGTGTGAAAAAGGAACAATATAAAGCAAAACAAAGAAAGTCAGAAAAAGGCCTGCATGAGGGAGAGGAAGATGAGTAGGAGAGACAAGGGAGAGGAGTGGGACAAGGGCAAGGGAGAGGAATGCCTGGACAAGGGCAAGGTAGAGATTGAGGAGTTAGAATGCATGGTGGTGTTCAAAGAAGGGCCAGAGTTAGGATAACTGATGAAATAAGAGATACTATCATAGACCATGTCATAAACCACAGGCTATCATACAGAGGGGCTGGTGAACGAGTACAGCCAAATCTAGGCCGGGACACAGTGGCATCCATTATCCAGATTTTTCAAGAAACCAACAGGTAGGATATTGTATAAGGGCTTCTCCTACTGCAAAGTGTAAATCATTTCACCATGTATTACAGTGACTGTGTGCTTCTAGTCCCTAATTGTATTTTGTCTATCTAAGGATTCAACATTTTGCTATGATTGACTAAATGTTCCTGTTGGAAGACATTTACATTTAGTCATTTAGCAGACGCTTTTATCCAAAGCGACTTACAAATGAGAGCAATAGAAGCAACTAGAACAGTCAAAGGCTACAGTATGCAAGTGCTGTAACAAGTCTCAGTTAATCTAACACAGAACACACAGGACAAATTTTTTATTTATTAAATTTTTTTTTTTTTTTTTTTATAAATTAGACAGACAGAAAATGAATAGAATGTTAAGTGCTATTCTTGATTGGTCAGGTGCTGCTGGAAAAGACGTGTCTTTAGCTGTTTTTTGAATATGGCTACAGAGTCGGCTGCTCGAATTGAGATAGGCAGGTCATTCCACCAGGTGGGGGCGGTCCAGGAAAAGGTCCGTGAGAGTGATTTCATGCCTCTTTGGTATGGAACCACAAAGCGTCATTAACTGGCAGAATGTAAGCTCCTGGAGGGTGTGTAAGTCTGAACAAGCGAGTTTAGGTATATTGGTGCAGAGCCAGTGGTTGCTTTGAAGGCGAGCACCAGTGCCTTGAATTTGATGCGAGCGGCTATTGGCAGCTATGTTCTCTTCTGCTATTGGCAGAAGAGAACATGTGTTAGGGTTTTGGTAGACATAGTGTATTGTGTTAGTGAATTATTGTATTTTGAAAATTCGTTTTGGAGTTTTGTTTACAATGTGTGATTTTGAACATGAAATCAATCGTTTTGGCAATTGCGTGATGTAGGTGTGTTGGTGCGTTAAGAGTTTAGGAAATGTGTTAAAAGTAGTGCTGGGAATTGATAAAACAAAAGTAACTAATTAATCACATTTTTTTCTGTAATTAATCGCGATTAATCACAAGTTTTTAATATTCTAAGTTTGTAATATTTTGATATTGTAATAATTTCAGTTACTCTCCAAATTAATGTAGAAACAATTTAAAGACAGTATATTTTAAATATGCGTTGTAATGGCATCTTTTTAATGAATGAAGGCCAGTATCACTGAAACTAATGTCTCTATGAAACATCAATGACGTTACATTACAGTATAACTGAAAACTCCCAATTTCAACATTTATTAGGCTTTTAAAAAAACAACTTTTAATTTAAGTGAACTTAAAACAATCTTTTCTTAAACCCATTATAATAAATGTTATTTTTACCTGTGGCCTTCCCTGTTAGACATATGGGTTGTTGACATATTTGGCTGAAAAAAAGTAAAAAAAATAAAATCTCAAATGTAAGTCATGGAACTCATTGGGTTATATTCTACCAACTCTTATATTTCCATATATATGTGGTCTTGTAGATTTTGTCCTGAAATTTACATTTATTCACTAGTTTACCGTCTAAAATTGTCATATGGTGTGACATGAATGTTATTGTGTATTAAATTAAAAAGGGGTATAATGTGATAATGTAAGTCAATTTATCCTGATTCTTTATCATTACTATATAAAAGTAAAGCATTTCTAATTATTTTACCTTGTCAACACTCATAGAAAGATGTTTACACGTAATCTTTCAATATACTTCAAATTAATTTGGGAATACCTTATAAAAGTACCAAAATGCTTGTAACCTTTGCTTGGACTATTACCCATCTGTCACATTGATGATTTTATGATTAATAAGCAAAAAGCCTTATTTTTTTTCCAAAATTCTGACTGTCACACCAAATGACATAGTGTCACGCCATATGATGAATCACACCACACCACAATCTGTATGCAAAAATTTATATTAGCTGCATTTAACAAACAACCAAACTGACAAGTGAATCATTGTTTCAGTTACAGTAAAATCACAAAATTGTCTAAAACAGTTAGTTCTACTCAAACTAGCAAAGAATCGTATGTTTATTAAGGTCATTATCCCTTGTACCTCCCCTTTCAGTTTTTTTCTCTTGATAACTGTAAATAAACAAATTAAATCATGAACACAAGCATTTCAGAAATATGCACTGCAAAAAATATTGCATTTACTTTTGCATTCAAGAGTGATTGAGTGAGTCTGAGAGTGTGTGTGTGTGCCTGCTAGTGCAAGTGTGTGTATGTTTATCTGTAGAGCTTTCTTTGAGCCGAGTTTGTCAAGTATAATGTGCTTTTCAACAAATCAAATAAATATAGGGAAACATTTGAGTGACAAAATGCTGTAGTTTAAAATGGATTCATCTTGAAAATGGGATAGTAAGGAAGTAGGGATTCACCAAATTGAGTTGGTGTATAGATATTAAATGTTTGAATAATATAGTATCAAAATATGTTAAAAGGACGAAATATTCAATAAACTTAACTATTAGCTATAAAATATGCATCTAAGAGCATTATTTATGTATTTATGTAAATGCAGTTCATATCATATAGTGTGACAAAATAATCATATGGTGTTACAAGAAAACGCTTTGGTTACTTACGTAACCTCGGTTCCCTGAGAAGAGGGAAGGAGTATTGCGTTTTCATTAAACGCTATGGGGGAATTTCCTTTCCTCAAGATTTTGAAGCAATTTTTATCCTAAAAATACCATGTAAAACGCAGTGCAGCTGCACAGCTCTCAGCAGAAAGCAGCTGCGTGCTGATTGGCTGTGCTGCTGCAACTGCAGGAACCTATGGCGAGACCGCTGGGCGGGAAGGACCAATCAGGTCCCTCTAATATTCCCGCCACAGGGGGCAGTAGAATTTGCATAGCCAAAGGATAGGAACCTGTCTCGCCAGGTTCGTCAGGTTAATCGACTGAAGCGACTCCCTGAGCAAGCGAAGCACGGCAAGCAAGCGCAATACTCGTACCCTCTTCTCAGGGAACCGAGGTTACGTAAGTAACCTAAGCGTTCCCTTTCGAGAGTACTCTGAGTGTCCCTCGATTAACTGACATGAGACGCAGCCACACAGACAGGACATTGACATACAGCGCGTTCTCTTGTGTCTCGTCGCGCTTGGAAGCATTTACATGAATAGGGGAAGGATCATGTAACGCTAGGCAAAAATGGACAAAAAAAACCTAAAAATAATCGCCCGCGTTAACGTGTTAATTTGCCAAGCCCTAGTTAAACGTATTGAAAAAATTGTCATAGCGAATTAAAAAAATTAAAGAATTTTGCTACCACATTGTGCATTAAAATAATTTAATGTACACCATGGATTGTCCCTTAGCCTACATATGAAACATATTCTGATATTTGATCCTAATATGTTCATTAATAAGGCATTGTGGGTCCTTTTGCCAAAGGTAATCGGTTAAATAGGTAAATAAATGCAACTCTGGACACATAAGAAGCCACCATATACATAGTACCATCATAATACAATTTATACTTAATATTACATACACTGTAAAAAAAAAATCAGGTCTCCAATTGAACATTTTCTAGTGACCGATCACATCTAAATTTTTCAGTTGGTCAAATTGAATTTCTGTGAATTGATGCAATTTAATTCACAGAAATTCAATTTGGCCAACTAAAAATTATAGATGTGATTTTTTTTTACAGTGTATAGTACACATACAAAACTATATTTAAAATTAAACAAATATATCATGTAAATATAAAAATAGAATATAAAATAGAATCATTTTAAAAGTGTAATTTACTAAAAGCCTAAACGCACACACACATGCACAAACAAACTATTTCAAAGAAAGTGAAAAAAAAAAAAAACTGTGAAAAAACATCTGAAACCTAAATAAATAATCTGGCATATTTTTTTAACACTGACATGTGACTCCTTTGTCTGAAAATTCAAACGATACTCTTTGGAACATTCTCAAATTAAGCTGGATACATCATCAGGTTTTACACAACCTTGTGGAGTTCATGCATTTTGATCACTGTACTACTAAAAATTTTGAAATGTAAACTTTTCACTTAAATTATTATGCTCATAATCATTACATTCAGGATTGTGAACCCTACTGTACATGGTTATGAAATGAAAGCAGTAAAGAAATTAATGTTGTCTTCAGTGCTTCAAACTCATTGCTACAAAAAAAAATCACAGATATACAGTCTCTGTCTCTTCGATTGGTCTGAGTATAATGGACTTAGTATAGGAGAAGTGAGTCAGGTTGACCTGGGTGTGCAGTCTTGCCCTCTGCTCCAGAGAACAGTATAGTGAATAAGTGAATTTGGCCAGCACCAGAGTACAGCAGATTTCCATCAGCAGCATTGTAGTGTAATATATCATCAATTCCTTGCATGATGAGTACTTGTGGGTGGCAGTAGATCTTGAGAGAGTAGGCTGAGGAGACCCAGTGCAGATGAAACTACTATGTGTGGTGATAAAATGTTCCGTTGTCCTGGTAGTTGTGCTGGGTGGTAAACTGGTGGCTGTTGTTTTTTTACTTGTAATAGTGGTAGGGATTAATATAGTTGTAGTCGCTGAAGTTGTCGCAATTGTTGTTTGAAACGTCGATGTTGATGTGGTGGGAATCAATGTAGTCGTCATATGGGCAGTTGTTGATGGTACTGTAGTTGTAGATGTGGTGGTAAGAACTGATGTAGTTGTCAGGGGGGCAGCTGTTGATGGTACTGTAGTTGTAGATGTGGTGGTAAGGACTGATGTAGTTGTCAGGGGGGCAGTTGTTGATGGTACTGTAGTTGTAGATGTGGTGGTAAAGACTGATGTAGTTGTCAGGGGGGCAGTTGTTGGTTGAAGCGTAGTTGCTGATTCCGTGGTGGGAACTGATGTAGTCCTCAGAGCTGTAGTCGTAGCAGTGGTGGTAGGTGGGGTTGTGGTTAGAAGCAAAGTTGTGAGTTGAGTAGTTGGTGTTGTGGTAATTACTTTTGTGGTTGTCTGTGCTGTTGTAGTTGTTTGAGTTGTTACTGGTATTGTTGTTGGAGTAGACGTAGTTGTTGTCTGTAAAGCAGTAGTTGTTGTAGGCGCTGCTGCCGTTGAGGTTAACTTTGTTGTTGAGACAACTGTGGTGTGCCGTATGGTCATGGGAACAGTACTTGTAAGGACAGGGGTGGTAGTTGGTGAAGTTGTGAGACATATTAATTGTTGTTCTGTTAAAGAGGATATTGCTTGATTTTCCAGGTTTTTTGGGGACTCACAAACTTCTGAAGGTTTTGATTTAATCTTGTCTTCATTGTTCTTTATCCATTCAAAGAATGGCAACAGGTTACAGTCACACTGCCATGGGTTCTTGTAAAGGTATAGTTTATTGAGTTTTGGAAGAGCGTCAAAAACATCTCCAGGGAGGTTTTTAAACTTATTACTTCCCAGTTTAAGTGTTGTAAGAGACTTAAGTATTTTAAAGTCCTCTTGTTTTAATGACTCTATATTGTTATTTTGAAGATTCAGATCAGTCAGTTTCTCAGGACCTTCAAAAAACTCTCCAGAAATCATTGAAAACTGGTTTGATGAAAGGTCTAACTTCTTGAGCTTCTTAAGTGGGCTGAAAACTCCAAGTGGTAAATCAGTGAGATTGTTATGGCTTAGACTCAATTCAGTAATTTTAGGCATTTCTCCAAAAAGGACAGTTGGAAGACTTATGAGTTGATTGTTATGCAGAGTTAAAGTCTTTAATGAAGAGAAACCAACAAAAAGATCTTGCTGGAGTTCAGTTAAAAGATTGTGGTCCAAATAAAGTTTAAGTACTTTACTTTTGTGTGGAAACAAATCTGGTTGTATAAATGAGATTTTGTTGCCGTGCAAGGCTATCTCTGTCAGATCAGGGAGATGATCAAAAATCCCATCAGACATAGAGGTCAGCTGGTTCTCATAAAGCCTGAAAATGCGCAACTTCTTAAGTTTGGAAAAAAGAGATGTCGATACAGAACTAAGGTTGTTTTTTGCAAGATGAAGAAATTCGAGATTCTCTAAACTGTCAAATGTCCCCTCCTCAATAGAGCTCATCTCATTCATATGTAGACTTAGTTCTTTAAGCTTTTGTAAATCATCAAATAACCCATTTTCAAGGCTATAGATTTTGTTACTTTTTAGAACAAGTTTTTCGAGGTTGATGAGATCCTTAAAAACACCCACGGGTAATGATTTTACATCTGTGCCAGATATCTCAATGGTTGTGATTTCAGGTAAACCCTCAAAGGCTCCGACCTCTATGGACGTAGTTGAAGTACCAAGAAATTCTATTTTCTTTATTTGAGGGTTTTTAGAAAAAGCTCCTTTTGGTATGACAGGAATCTGACTGTCTACAAAAAATATCTCACTGGCTCCATCTTTCAGTTTTTCAGGGATTGCTGTTATAGTTTTGTCATACACGTCTTTATTTTTGCAGTCTTCACCATTACATATATCTGCAAGGCAGCTCCAGTGCAAGTGCACAAGTATGTAAATGAATACTATGGAACTTTTTAAATGTATATGCCTGTTGAAGAACAAAACATTAACAGCAAATTTAGGTTTTAGTTCAAAGTAATACAAAGCAAATATAAAATAGCTAAGATAAACTATGTCCCAATGACTTACTAATGTTATTTTATATATTAAAATAATATAAAACTTGTGGGTGAGCAAATAATGAGAGAATTTTAATTTTTGGGTTAACTAATAAAATAAAATCATACTATTTTTTTGAATACATTTTGTAAGATTTTCATCTGTTTTATGTTTATATAAAAACTGTTATAAAATATAAATAATAAAACTAATAAATCAATGTCACATAAAGTCACTGAATTTAAACAAAACATAATTATTTTTTATAATTATGTACAAATAGAGCATAGAAATAAAATCATAGTCAGAAAAAAACATGTTTCCTACTGAAAACTAGCAAGCAGTTTTTTTCTGTTATATTCCTGACCTGCATTTGTCTCATTAAATGGAACATAATTACACTTACCTGCTCATCTCTGTTGTAGCCGATTTACTTTTCAGAATGTGTTCCCAGAAGCAAATATAAATATATTTAGTGCTCTACTCTTATCTACATAGCCCAAGTGTTTACTGCGTGGCTATAAGGCAGCAAAAAGGGTGTGGACAGTTCATTTTCTGTTTAAAGAGATAAGAAAATGGAACCATCAAACTCACTTCTCAAAGTACAATTATTTAGAGATATTTCTCAGTTTATTTAATTATCTTCTGTCCTCTTTTTTTAAATCTATTTTGTGAGCAGTTTTAGACAGTTTGTTTTCTTATTGCCTTATATATTTATGTGTGCATATGTACCTGCAAAGTTGAAATATAGATAAAGGTCCTTTAATAGCAATAGTATTTATTGGATGGGAATATCCAATAACAACATTTGAAAGAACTGAACTAATTGTTGGTTTCACAATATCATATTGTTAATGGCTGCATCATAAAAACAAAATGGAAAATAATATGGGCAAAACTAGTGTAGTCATGTAAAAAAAACATGGTGTTTGGTTTCAAAGATGTACATTTCTAGTAAATATTACAATTAACTACAAAAAATGGCAAATAAAACATTGAATTAAACGTGAAATTTTTAAGTAGAAAGACATAGTATTTTCTTGTAAAATGTGCTCTAATAATCTTTTTTTTATTTGCATCTTTGAAAAATATGTTTTGGTATGAGAACAAACATCTGATTGATTTGAAAATTCAAATTGATTTGATTTGGAGACAGAAACATCGGTTTGTAGATGTTTTGACTAGATATGTATTTATATATTTATGTATTTTTTTTTTGTGTAAATATGGGTAAATATTAAACACACGTGAAATGTGTTGCTGTCACTCTTGGCCAGGACGCTCTTTGTAAAAGAGATTCTTAATCTCAATGTGCTTTCTTTTTCTGGTAAAATAAAGGTTATAATAATAATGATAATCATACATAACTGCAGAAAATGTGTAACCATGGACAGTGACAAGGAATACAGTACAGTTCTTCATGCGTGACACCACTCATGAGGGTTATGATAATTAAATATCTATATCTTTTTTTTTTTCATTCAAAGAAGTTAGTAAGCACAACTTAAAATAATCCCTAACAAATCTTTGTTTTTTTGCCTATTAATAGAAAACATTCGTCCTACATAAATCCACTGAAGACTGTTAAAAGAGGAATTTGAAATAAAACAAACAGCCTAGTTTATGCAAGCTTTTAAGTAATGTCAGATAACCGAGTTGGTCTTTCTTTGACGGTCCAAGTCTTGACTGCCTCGCTTGTTCCTCCTCCATAACACACAGGCAATGAGACTGACAATGACAGCAGTGCAGACAATGGCTACAATGATAATGATTTTGTCTTTGGACAGACCCTGACCGACAGAATCATCTCCACTTGTGTCCTCTATCTCTTCTGAGACTGTTGTGGAGTCTGATGCTGGTGCAGAGGTCCTTTTGGTTGGGAAAGTGTGCAGTGAATGCTTGACCATGATGTCATCCTCCGTCAGCTCTCTTATATTTCTACCATTCAAGGATAGAGGAGTATCACACGTCATGGAAGTAAGGTTTTTCACTTTCTCTGAATTCTGTCCAAGCCAATCCAGAAAAGGTATTATGTCATGGTCACACCTCCAGGGATTTTGATAAAGTATAATATTATCAACTATAGATAATGAGTTTAGAAATTCTTTTGGCAAGTTTGGTAGAGAATTGTTTTGCAGCTCCAGGAGATTTAAGTGGGACACACCATCCAAGAGTTTTATGGGTATGCGCTGTATTTGATTATTCTCTATAGATATGTTAGCTAACTTGGGAAGGCCTTTGAATATCTCCGCCTCAATACTGATTAATCGATTAGTGTGAAGAGATATCTCCTCTAGCTCCATCAAGCCGTTGAAAGCACCAGGTGAGATGTGCTGAATCCGGTTCCTACTAAGCACCAAAAGGTGAATTGCAGTTAAGTTGCTGAAAACATTCCCCTCAAGGTGGGTTAACATGTTGTCGTACAGCCAGAGCTCCTGGAGGGCCATTGGGCCAAAAGTCCCAGGCATTAACCTACTGAGTTGGTTCTCGTACAGTGATATATGAGCGAGGTTAGGAAGATTAAAAAAGATTGCATTGGGAAGCAACGATAACCTATTGTTGGAGAGGTAGAGTTTCTTTAGCTTTTGCAAGTTTGAGAAAAGATTTGCTGGTAGCTGTGCGATTTTGTTGTCTTGAAGATGCAATACCTCAAGGTTGACTAGGTCATCAAAGATGCCTGCTGGTATATCTGTTAACTGATTTTGCTGGAGGAACAGGGCTTTGAGATTATTGAGTCCTTGAAAAGTACTGTTCGGAAGATTTTTGATTGAGTTTCTCTGCAACATGACCTGTTCCAGCTTTTCCAAACCATGGAAAGCATCTTCTGGCAGAGAAGTTAGAAGGTTTCTGCTTAGGTCCAGTTTGTTCAAATCTACAAGAGGGGTGAGAAGAGATGGTTGCAGAACATCTATTTTGCTGTTACTGAGCGTTAAAGTTGACAATGCTTGTAGATTCTGAAACAGATCTTTTGGCAGAGAGGTTAGCATTGTCCCACTGAAACCTAAGGCAATGAGTTTGTTGGTTTGGTCAAATGTATGAGGTTCCACCTGAGCTATTCTTGAATCCTTGGCTACAAACATAGTGAGGGTCTCAGCGAAAGTCTCAAAATCAGCTGGTTTTAATGATTGTATGCTGGTGTTGGTGATTAAGAGGATACCGGTGGTTGGGGGGATGGAGAGTGGAAATTCTTTTATTAAAAAGCCTTGACAAAGGATTTTGTTTGTCTTGCACTGGCAGTGTTCTGGACATGCAGAGGCAACAGCATTCATGGCACACATGCCAAAAATCACGTACCACACCAGGTCCATTGACTCCTACACAGGAAGAAAGACATATCATTAGAACTGAGAACTAACAAGTGCAAAGCTTTGTCAAATTTTGGTCTTTTTATTACTTTTACTTTAGTACTTTATTTTCCACTGAAAAACTATGAAAACTCAAAGCCATACAAAAAGCCCAAATATGTCATATAGCAAATGTTGACACAGAAGGAAAAAAACAAAACAAAAAAACAAATGTGGACGGTTGGCCATTTGTGACAAAGCCTCTTGGGAAACCTTCCTGTTGAGACATAAATCATTCCTCCACCCATATAGCTTTCGGGATTGCAACCACACTTATGCTTTACTCACATTAACCACCCTAACAAATTCTACAGGTTGTGTGTCTTATTTAAATGCTTATTTGGGACATCCAGAACATTCATTAATAGGTGTGTGTGTGTGTGTGTGTGTGTGTGTGTGTGTGTGTGTGTGTGTGTGTGTGTGTGTGTGTGTGTGTGTGTGTGTGTGTGTGTGTGTGTGTGTGTGTGTGTGTGTGTGTGTGTGTGTGTGTGTGTGTTCTAATTATTTGGAACAGTATTCTAAAGTGAAAAGCTTGGCAACTCATTGTAAGTTTTTGAGGTTTTCGTAAGGCTTTGAATAGTAATTACGTATAGCAGATTTGGTGACACATGGGTTACCATGATCTTTACTTTATAGTACTGATCCTAATAATGGGTAACACATTTAGAGTGATGTAGTAACATTTGAGTCTTTACTATCCAACATCTTACAAATACTTCAAAAGCTTACAATGACTTCAGTCATTATAGATAGTTATCATGCTTTTTACTTTAGAATACTGTTCCAAATAATTAAATTCCTTCTAAAGGATTTGTTAATACTTGAGTCATTACTAGTAGGTTACCATGATCTTTACTTTAGAATGAATTATACATTGTGCATTATTCACATTAAGTATATCTGTATATAGTAGTTCTCAGTAGTCCTCTGAGAGGTATGAAAAAAAAGTAATTATTGATTAGCTAATAGTGAACTACCTCATTCTCCAGTCTTGTTAGTTAATAGCAGTTACTAGAACGTTATTATTGCATTACTAATTTGTTCCTGTGTAGTATGACATAACAGTATCCTAAAGTGTTAACAGAATTGGACCTGATCAAGACAATGACTATTATTTTTCTCTTCTTTCTTTCAGGATCCCATATTTAAAATAAAATAAAAACATCATTACTTTCCTTCTGCTATTCTCTTTGCACAGATATTTAAAAGAAAAAAAAGTATATACGCAAACATGTAATTTGAGGTCAGAAGAAAAAGCACATGGAAAAAGTTGAGACTTCATAATCTGTTCCAGTAAAACCAAACCACAGTTTATGAGAGCTGGAACATTTAACTCTGTAGTCTTTCAAATACTTCTATTATTTGCTTTTCTTTTCTTTTTTTTGTTTGTTGGTCTAATTGTCTTTGAATACTTTGTTATTGAGGGAAAAAAAAAAATGAAATCAGGCTTTCAATAACCATTTGTTTCTGTCTTGAAAGTTTCTGTTCATCAAAATATGTAGTAAGGACATGACTGTCAATGATTTGCATTTCTGTAATTCATTATTAATATTTACGAATGAGCAACACTATTTAGTGCACTATTTACTGTAACTAATCTACAACTCAAAACTTCAGTTGAATTAGAATTAATTAGTACAGAGTATCTTACCCTTGAATTTTGAAGAAGATTTGTCAGAGATATTGGTGCTTTGCTGTCCTCGTTGCGCAAAAGCGTTCCCCAGTACTCTTTTAAAAAGCTACGTTTTCTTTATCAAATTACTTTCTGCCTCCTCATATCTTTCAGATTATCCTCTTTACAGTCAACCGTTGACTGCACTGCTTTGTACAATAGCTCTCTTATACTCACCCACATTATTTGGAAATGAGTTGGTGGGGAAATGCTGCTTTGGGGCCCCACCCCCCTTGTGCTGCTCTTTAAAGGGGCAGGAAGTTTGTGTAAGCCACAGGGAGCCTTGATGTTTTGATGGTGTGACTTCAAAAAGAATGAACTGTTAGACTATTTTTTGTGACATTTTTTAAAAGTTTGGTACCAAGGAATATGTCTTTCTCATATTTTGTGTGCATGGGACCAGATTCTAGACACAAGTTACACTGTGTGCACTGAAAATAAATGAGGACACATGCTACCAATTACATGAGGTCTTTAATTCAGTTTAAGTTCTGCTGCTATTAGATCACATGCATAGTTATTATTTTGCTGACTATAGTGCCACCACAAATTATGGGAATATGACATGGCATGACTTTATCAAAACAAAAGTTATGATGACTTCGAAAGAATGTTCCTGTTGCTCTGTAAATGTGGTGCCCACCCAAAATTATTTCCTTTTATTTTGTAAGGGCTACTCATTTTGCTGCAGTGGATTTTCCACCATTTATGAATCACATGAGATATGAATTACTGCCTGTCTGCATGTTGTCTAATCTCCCATATTTTATGCCCACATGGTCAATGGTCAGTGGGTCTCATACTCTTATAATTGCATACTAGTTTGGCTGGATTCTAAAGGTGTGGTCACACTAGACTTTGAGCAAGGTGAAATTACAGTAACACTTTATTGGGTCCACTTTAGACATTCTACTAACATTAAGTATCTTTGCAACTACTTGTCAGTCAGTAGAGTATTAGTCTCTGCTTAATATTTCGCCATCTTGGAATTATAAGGTTCTATCTGCATTCTGACTGGTTTGGAGATATTGAGCTTTAAAGTTTTTTGCATTCCATTTGACTGTGTAGAAATAACCTTTTTATTTTCTAAATAAAACTAAATAAAACTTAAAAAACAACATCACATTATTGTGATGCTCCCCTATAAATGAGAGCTAGTTGACATGTAGTGTCAAATGAATTAGTTAATTGACATGTAGTTGCAAAGTTACTTAGTTAGTAGTAGGTGATTACACACATTTAGATATAAACAATAACATGTTCCACAATGAAGATTCTGTATGATACACAATACAAACCAAAAGTATATGAAGTCAACTACAAATACGTTCATAAATATGTTTGCTATTGTAAACACTGAATTAAATAATCAAGCCTCTCATTTCAGTCTGCAGTTTTCAACATTTCCAATCTTTAGAAGGAGAAGAACTCAACTGGATTCAGAATTGAAGAGCAGAAAAGTGGAAGGCACATTATTACACAATGTGGTGGGTTATTTTCAAACCACTCTTGCACATCTAATGAAACTGGAAAAGCTACAAGCATTGTCACAAGCTACAGGAAACATTTGCTCCATCTGTTTTACTTCTGTAAAGAGAATGAGAAAGTTATTCATGGTCTGTTGGAAGTACCTTGTTGATGCTTTTACACTTTTAAATGTCCTTTTAATGTTTGATGGTTGAAGGGTGAGTAGAGAAATGTCATCTCATTGTGCCCAGTAAAAAAAACAAAACAAACGTATTATTGCGTTCATAGAGCAAGCCTTTCACTGATTGTTTACAGCTTAACAGAAGTTACAATTCGTGCAAAGCATCATGGGGCGTTGGAATAAGGTGGATAGGAAAGCATATAGTGGCCAAAAGTGATGTCTGGAGGGGATATATGTTTAAGACCCTACAAGTTCAATTAAAGGTCCCGTTCTTCGTGTGTTTTTGAAGCTTTGATTGTGTTTACAGTGTGCAATATAACGTGTTCATGTTTCGCATGTAAAAAAACACAGTATTTTTTACACAATTTACTTATCTGTACACCGCTGTTTTCACTCTCCTAAAAACGGGCTGACGAGTTCCTTGTTCTATGAAGTCCCTCCTTCAGAAATACGTAACGAGTTCTGATTGTGCCAGCGGTTCATGTGTTGTGATTCGACAGCAGCTTAGCGCAAGTTGTGCGGAAAGGTCACGCCTCTTAACGGGAGATGTATGCGCTCAATGATCTCTACAGCGTCCCTGGGAAAGCCAAACAAAGGTGATTTGACTCCGGGATGAAAATAACAGCGTCTCGACGACATGGCGACAAACACACTGAAACGCAGCACTTCCTTTTCTCCACGCGACCGTCCTCTTCCCCACGTGGGACAGCAACAAGACCACGCCCCCTTTTTTCGTGTATTCTTGTGGGCGGAGGTTAGTCTGTTCTACTGACGTCATTTATGAAGGAAGTACCAGGATGTAGTCCAAGCCAGCCATTCGCTGTAGGCTTTGAAAGGGAACTTCTGTTAAATAAAATATCTCGCTTGGCATTGAACTTTGAGCTTTATAATTGTACAGGTATTATTTATGCTCTAACAGCAACATTACACACTAACTAAAGTTTGAACAATGGGATCACGAAGAACGGGACCTTTAAACGATCGAAAGGAAAATATTTATTATTAAGGAAAAACAAAACACTAAACTTGATTAAGGTGTGGCAGGATAAGTGACCTTATCTAATTGGCCTGCCTGGGTCTGGATAATAAGCCAATGAGGTACAGGTGGCAGTAATATTTAAGGACCCTTATTTTGGCTATTTATAGTTCAGAGCAGCGTTGGTGGCGTCTGCACTGTGGCAAGTTTGTGGCAGAGTTTGCTCAGGTACGTTGTGTTCATTTTAAGTTCCTTCGTCACATGCTGTCAAACTTTATACATTACTTTCAGTATAGCGCCAATAGCATGTATCAAACGCTGGCCTATAAACTGATACATGGTACCTGATGTGAGTAACCATACAGCTTTGCGTCTGGTGTTTATTCAACCCAAATCGTAAGTATGCCTCTCCCTTTCTCACATTTGGGGCTCTGATTTTATTTTAGTTAACATTCTATCTGTTTTGTTAAAGGTAGAAGGGGAATTGAACTTCAAGATATCTGATCCTTATTGCTCTCTGAAGACGCTGACGCCACTGCTGTTTTGCTTGTAGTCTTTTTTTTTTTTTTTTTTTTTTTTTTTTTTTTTTAACGTTTTGTTTAAAACGTTGTATCTGTGCTGTGTATGAGGCTGCACTGATCACTTTCTGCTTTTGGCTGCCTGCGTAGGAGCCTTGCCATCTGCGGTGCTGTTCGTCTCTTTATTTCGATTGTCTACAAATTTCTTTTGTTTCTGTAGTTTGTTTTCTTTTGGCAAGCCGTGACATTTTTGTTCTGTTGGTTGATTTGGTTTTGATTTAATTTACAGCTTCAGTTTATCAATTTCTTTTCTTTACTTTCTTAAATTTATTGCCATGGTACCATTAGGTGCTGTCCACCTGCCCTTGCTGTAGGTGTCACCAGGGAACCTGTGTACATTTTCTTTTTGTTCTTTTATTATTCAGTGTAATTTGCGCAAGTTATTTTGTGGTCTTGTGTTAATGTGTGTTTCTCTCTCCTCCAGGAGCCAGTGTGGAACAGGGGAGGCTAGCTGCTTCATTCGTGGTGTTTTTTGGGGTTTTTTTTTCACTGTGCTGACACAACTTCCTCAGAGTGTGTGTGCGTGGTGCCTGAATTGCTGTGAATTCGAGGTGGGTTGAGATGACCTCCTGAGTTACAGCTGGCCTGCCTTGTTCCCGAAACCTGGCTCTGGAGAGCAATTTGCTTTTGTAATAAAATATATTTTTATAATGATACCCCGTCTCGCAACGTATTCCCTTGCCTTCAATTGGTAAAACATACCGGTGTCCTTATTTTGAGTATTTCCCTGGTCCTCCACCAGGGTGGTGTAGTCAGATTCATTTAACGAATTCACGTGTCCCATCACTGGGGTATTGCCACAAAGGTATTTCTGACAATTTTTATACAAATTATTTAGCATGTTTCACTGCATTATCACAAATCATTTGATTCCAAACACAACTACATAATATGATTACAAATTATTGAACAGATTTTTAATAATATTCCAATACAGGGTGACAATGTTAATTTTCCTATACGGAACATCACTTTTGGCCACTATAAAGCCATGATTTAAAACATGATCATGTAAGTCTGGTGCCAGCAGCTTCCACTCAAGAATTTTTACAGGAAACTAAGAATGTACAGTAATAAAAACAAACTGAAATGTCTCACTGTGACTTGTGCTCCTCCCCATAGCAGCAGAGTAGAAAGGATCATAATAAGGATGTGAGTGTTTAGGGGCATTCTGGCCTGATTGAAGACATGAGCCTTTCCTTGGCTCTTAAATACTTCCTGTAGATAGATTATGATCCATTGAGTCATAGAATCCTATTCAGTAAAAATTCCAAACAATAATAGTTAAGTACCATTTTTGGAAGATGTGTTTGTTTTGGCCTGGGTATTTGGGAAGTTTGGAAAAAGAAACATGGAGTTCAGTAAGTGAAAAATCCCCCACATATTGTTTTCTGTACCAACGACTCTCACTCAATGTTGATTGTCTCTGCTTTCATGTTTGCATCTGTCATATTCGTCTTTGAGATGATTATCTCTGTTAGATTGCAAGGGACCTGGGGTCCGTTCTTCGTACCTCGCTTAATACATCTGAGATGATTTGACAGATCCCAGATCTTTTAATCCTGATAACTGATGTCTGGCTAATTTGTTTCTTCAAACGAATTTGCGGATTGGATTTAAATATCTGGATTAAATGATCTAAGATCACTGCGCGTTCTTGTTTTCCCTGGAGAGGGCAGATGCATCGATACTCGAAACCATGATCAGCAATGCAGTGATTGGCTGGCGTCAAGGCAGCAACGTAATGACATCATATAATTAAAAAAGCCACCTGGCAAAAAACTTGGCAAATTACACAAAACCCCCCCACGAATATCTGGACCTTTATAAGGAAACAGCTAAACGACCAAACCAACATAAAAGTTATAATAGATCAATGATAAATGTTTTTTTTTTTTTTTTACATGATTACCAATTATTTATATTCACGATTTTATACAGTATTTGTACACCCTTTACATTTTTATTTCAATGTTGTAATTACATTTTTAATTCAATTTGAAGCAGATTTGTAACGTGACAGTATTAAAGTTTCTTAAGGATCAAGATCAAATTCTCTGCATCTCCTGCGCTGCATCAAGCCATCCCATAATATCCGTCATCACTTAATTAAACTTAAATTAATGCACGGCTCAGATAAACTGTACAACATGTGTGCAAACTTCCAATAAAATTATAAAGTAGTTATTCCATCACAAATAAATCGCTCAATCAAGTGGCTGTGTCTATAGTATTATACACAACATTATAATATTATATACATTCTCATATACATATGCAATTTAAAATTTGTATATTATTATTTAAAATTATTATTATTGTACCTGGTTCAGTAATGAACTCTTGTAATAAAGTAGCAGTGGATGGGACAGATTTTAAGTATCACCTCAAGATGCAATCTAATCCTGTTTACATGAAATAAGCCTGCTCGCGAGCAGGTTTAAGCTTACGGACCTGTTGCTATGACAGCAAGTCCAGGATGAGCGTCGAAGAACCAAACAATCCAAGATCATGCCAAATCGTCAACAATCAAATCCAGCTAACTGAGTTAGCGAGGTACGAAGAACGGGCCCCTGATGTTAGAGAAAATCTATGACAAGGATAAAAACATAAAATGTATATTAAAACAATTTAAATATGATCAAAGGTTAATTTTTAGAATGAGAATTTTACAAACATTAAAATTAATATAAATCATTACGTACAGCTCTGGAAAAAATTAAGAAACCACTTAACATTGAAACATCAATGTTAAGTGATTTTTTTCCCCAGAGCTGTATATAAATAAGACATACATATCTATAATTGTAGAATGATGTATTCAATAATTATTTCTCATAAGTTTGTGAACATGTGGTTGGGAGAGAGCCGGTTCCAGGTGATTTATATGAAGAGGAGTTCGGAATGGTTTCCAGATATTATGGTACAGAGACACAGAACCAGGGATGAATATAAAATATTTATTAACAAACTGAAATGAACGGATACTGAAATGGAGAAGCTGGGTGATGAGATAGTGGATGGTGATGCTTGGGATCGGAGGAGCAGACACAGCAGTGTAGAAACCGGTGGATGGAGGAAGACGAAGAGAGGACGATGAGCAACCAACTCGGAAGACGAAGGAGACACAGGGAATCAGATAGGAGAACTGTAGCAGGTAACACAGGCTGGATACAGGGAGTGGAGTCCTTACTCAAACGAGACCAGACAGTGAGTAAATGTGAAGAGTGTGCTTATGTGTCCGCGCTGATGAGGAGATCATGGTGCGGGTGATTAGTACTCTGTTGATCTGGAGCTTTGTGATTGGGTGGTGGTGGAGCCTGGCTGATCTCTTACAGATATCAAGAAATGTAGATATAATATTCTTGTTAGTGTATGCTATTTTTATATATATATATATATATATATATATATATATATATATATATATATATATATATATATATATATATATATATATATATATATAAAACCCCTTTAAATTATACATTCACATTTTTTTTAGTCCTAAATATGTAACTACTTTTGATTTGTATACTGCAAAGAAACTCCTGTATCTTTGGTGCAGTACTATGATTAACCACAAGAGAGCGTTTAGCTCTGTGGTATGTGAGTGAGTCGATTTATTTCGAATTCAGACGAAGAAGCCAGCTGAACATGCAAGCACGAGGTTAGCATGAGATCGCATAAACTAGTAAAATTTTTTTATATGTTTCTTTGTTTCTGTGTGAATATTCTTTTATAAAGAATGTTACTAATCGTTTAGGTTGCCAATTCATCCGGTTACTGAGGGAAAAGGAACAGTCAATACTTTTTGAGTACTGTTTTTTTCTTTTTCGAGAACTCTGGTGAGTTTTGCTTGTTTATGAATTACTTTGACATTCAAATTGACATTCATCTTTCTCTACATATGTCCTAAAGACCAATCAGAGTTATATATGATGTTGAGAATGTATTTTTGTATGTTTAGAAGCTGACAAATTGGTATAGAGTTAATTAATTAGTGTACAACATTAGTTTAACCGTTTTGGTTGAATGATTGCATGTATGTTAATGCTTACAAATGGGAAAAAAAAGATATTTTACAACGATATGTTTGATATTTAAACACTATTACGTGTTTAAGCGTGCTTATGGGCATTTGTGATATCACATATTGTATTAACATTTGTATTCAACGGACATTTTGTGCAGCTGATAGCAAATGTCAGTGTAGAAATGATTGACATTAAGAAATGTTTAATGTGACTGCATTGTTTTGTGCAGATTGTTTTTGTTTTTTTGAATGCTGATTCTGTTAGAGTGATTCACCTTCGAACGGCGAGCCAGACCCCTGATCTACGATTCGAAAGAATCATCGTGATTCAACAAGGATTCAAACTGAGAGCTAAGCGCATACACACTACCCGGGTAGAAAACACACAAAAAGGCCTTTACACACATTGACAATTGAGCTTCATACATACACACAAGGGATCCAGAAGGACTATTGAGACTTTGTTTCATTTTATTTTATTTGATTCCTGGACTTCACATTCAACATTGGTCTCCATATGAACCATTTTGTTTTGTTGTTTCATGGTGTTGAGTGGAGACCAGACCATTTTGTATTCATGTGCATTGTGGGAAATTGTTTACTCAAAGTTTTTTGAGTCTTTGCAATAAAATTGCCGGCTGTTAACTGCTTGACTTTAATTTGGCCCAACATTTGATGCTTAAAATCCTCCTAGAGCCGAACCTAGGCTTTATTTAACCTCTGTTGGGTGAACACTTATTCTGTTGTCCTCGTTATATATATATATATATATATATATATATATATATATATATATATATATATATATATATATATATATATATATATATATATATATATATATATATATATATATATATATATACACATACATACATGCATACATACTTTTTTTTTTTTTTTCTTCAATTTAGCAAAAAACTAAAACAAAAACACTAGTAACAATAGCTATAGTTAGTGAAATGAGCTCCTCCATGAACTGCCACCTTAACGTGGTGGAGGGGTTTGAGTACCCGAATGACCCTAGGAGCTATGTTGTCCGGGGCTATATGCCCCTGGTAGGGTCTCCCAAGGCAAACAGGTCCTAAGTGACGGGTCAGACTAAGAGCAGTTCAAAACCCCTTATGATGCCAAAAAAAGGAGGACCGTGACGTCGCCCGGTATGGCGCAGCCGGGGCCCCACCCTGGAGCCAGGCCTGGGGTTGGGGCTCGTATGCGAGCGCCTGGTGGCCGGGCCTTCCCCCACGGGGTCCGGCCGGGCTCAGCCCAAAGGAGCGACGTGGGGACACCTTCCCGTGGGCCCACCACTCACGGGAGGGACCGTAAGGGGCCGGTGCAAAGCGAATCGGGCAGCAGTCGAAGGCGGGGGCCTAGACGACCCGATCCCTGGACACGGAAACTAGCTCTTGGGACATGGAATGTCACCTCGCTGGCGGGGAAAGAGCCTGAGATTGTGCTTGAGGTTGAGAGGTTCCGACTAGAGATAGTCGGAATCACCTCCACGCACGGCTTGGGCTCTGGAACCACACTTCTCGAGAGGGGATGTACTCTTCACCACTCTGGAGTTGCCCATGGTGAGAGGCGGCGGGCTGGTGTGGGTTTGCTTATAGCCCCCCAGCTCTGCCGCCATGTGTTGGAGTTTACCCCGGTGAACGAGAGGGTCGTTTCCCTGCGGCTTCGGCTCGGGGATAGGTCTCTCACTGTTGTGTGTGCCTACGGGCCAAACAGCAGTGCAGAGTACCCGACCTTCTTGGTGTCCCTGGGAGGGGTGCTGGAGAGTGCTCCGACTGGGGACTCCGTCGTTCTACTGGGGGACTTCAACGCCCACGTGGGCAATGACAGTGAAACCTGGAGGGGCGTGATTGGGAGGAACGGCCCCCCTGATCTGAACCCGAGTGGTGTTCAGTTATTGGACTTCTGTGCTAGTTACAGTTTGTCCATAACGAACACCATGTTCAAGCATAAGGGTGTCCATCAGTGCACATGGCACCAGGACACCCTAGGTCGTAGGTCAATGATCGACTTCGTGGTCGTTTCATCTGACCTGCGGCCGTATGTCTTGGACACTCGGGTGAAGAGAGGGGCGGAGCTGTCAACTGATCACCACCTGGTGGTGAGTTGGATCCGATGGCGGGGGAGGAAGCTGGATAGACTCGGTAGACCCAAACGTACTGTGAGGGTCTGCTGGGAACGTTTGGCCGAGTCTCCTGTCAGAGAGATCTTCAACTCCTGCCTCCGGCAGAGCTTCGACCGGATCCCGAGGGAGGCTGGAGATATTGAGTCCGAGTGGACCATGTTCTCCACCTCCATTGTCAAAGCGGCTGCTCGGAGCTGTGGACGCAAGGTCTCCGGTGCCTGTCGAGGCGGCAATCCCCGAACCCGGTGGTGGACACCGGAAGTAAGGGATGCCGTCAAGCTGAAGAAGGAGTCCTATCGGGCCTGGCTGGCTTGTGGGACTCCTGAGGCAGCTGACAGGTACCGGCAGGCTAAACGGACTGCAGCCCGGGTGGTTGTGGAGGCAAAAACTCGGGCCTGGGAGGAGTTCGGTGAGGCCATGGAAAAGGACTATCGGCTGGCCTCGAAGAGATTCTGGCAAACCGTCCGGCGCCTCAGGAGGGGGAAGCAGTGCCCTACCAACGCTGTTTACAGTGGCGATGGGCGGCTGTTGACCTCGACTGGGGATGTTGTCGGACGGTGGAAGGAATACTTCGAGGATCTCCTCAATCCCGCCGTCACGTCTTCCATTGAGGAAGCAGAGGCTGGGGGCTCAGAGGAGGACTCGTCCATCACCCAAGCTGAAGTCACCGAGGTGGTCAAGAAACTCCTCGGTGGCAAGGCACCGGGGGTGGATGAGATCCGCCCTGAGTACCTCAAGTCTCTGGATGTTGTGGGGCTGTCTTGGCTGACACGCCTCTGCAGCATCGCGTGGCGGTCGGGGACAGTGCCTCTGGGATGGCAGACCGGGGTGGTGGTCCCTCTTTTTAAAAAGGGGGACCGGAGGGTGTGCTCCAACTATAGGGGGATCACACTTCTCAGCCTCCCCGGGAAAGTCTATGCCAGGGTACTGGAGAGGAGAATTCGGCCGATAGTGGAACCTCGGATTCAGGAGGAACAGTGTGGTTTTCGTCCTGGTCGTGGAACACTGGACCAGCTCTATACCCTCTACAGGGTGCTGGAGGGTTCATGGGAGTTTGCCCAACCAGTCCACATTTGTTTTGTGGATTTGGAGAAGGCATTCGACTGTGTCCCTCGCGGCGTCCTGTGGAGGGTGCTGGGGGAATATGGGTCCTTTGTTGAGGGCTGTCCGGTCCCTGTATGACCGAAGCAGGAGTTTGGTCCGCATTGCCGGCAGTAAGTCAGACTTGTTCCCGGTGCATGTTGGACTCCGGCAGGGCTGCCCTTTGTCGCCGGTTCTGTTCATAATTTTTATGGACAGAATTTCTAGGCGCAGCCAAGGGCCGGAGGGTGTCAGGTTTGGGGACCACACGGTTTCGTCTCTGCTCTTTGCGGATGACGTTGTCGTGTTGGCCCCTTCTAACCAGGACCTTCAGCATGCACTGGGACGGTTTGCAGCCGAGTGTGAAGCGGCTGGGATGGGGATCAGCACCTCCAAATCCGAGGCCATGGTCCTCAGTCGGAAAAGGGTGGCTTGCCCACTTCAGGTTGGTGGAGAGTTCCTGCCCCAAGTGGAGGAGTTCAAGTATCTAGGGGTCTTGTTCACGAGTGAGGGGAGGATGGAACGGGAGATTGACAGACGGATCGGTGCAGCTTCTGCAGTAATGCGGTCGATGTACCGGTCTGTCGTGGTGAAGAAAGAGCTAAGCCGCAAGGCGAAGCTCTCGATTTACCGGTCAATCTACGTTCCTACTCTCACCTATGGTCATGAGCTTTGGGTCAAAAATCGAAAGGACAAGATCCCGGATACAGGCGGCCGAAATGAGCTTTCTCCACAGGGTGGCTGGGCGCTCCCTTAGAGATAGGGTGAGAAGCTCAGTCACTCGGGAGGAACTCGGAGTAGAGCCGCTGCTCCTCCACATCGAGAGGGGACAGCTGAGGTGGCTCGGGCATCTGTTCCGGATGCCTCCTGAACGCCTTCCCGGGAAGGTGTTTCGGGCATGTCCAACCGGGAGGAGGCCCCGGGGAAGACCAAGGACACGCTGGAGGGACTATGTCTCCCGGCTGGCCTTGGAACGCCTCGGTGTCCCCCCGGAAGAGCTAGAGGAAGTGTCTAGGGAGAGGGAAGTCTGGGCATCTCTGCTTAGACTGCTGCCCCCGCGACCCGGCCCCGGATAAGCGGAAGAAGATGGATGGATGGATGGATAGTGAAATGAGGAGTGGATTTTTATATTTGACTGGGATTTAACTAGATTTTATTTGTTGATATTGGAGAAACAGTTTCCCCCCCCAAGACCGTACCTCTAGGCTAGTGTTTTAAATTAAGCATATTGGTTATTTTGAAATAAGTGATGGACATGAGTAATTCCTTTTTGTTGCCATGATGGAAAATTGACAGGTTTATTGCATAGTTAAAATCAGGGTTGGACCAGATGGGGGTGTGTCTACATGGTGTTAGTGGTGTATTATTAACTTTGTTTACTTTCCACCAGGCTGTTAGAGTCGATGCAATTGTAAAGAAAATGAAATGCATTTTCTTGATTGATTTTTGGTAGGAAGGCGAAAAGTATTTGTGCACTGATTTTGCTCCAAATCCATCCATAAATTATTGTGATTGTTTTTGTGAATACATTTATATAAATATTGTAGCTGGTTTGCTAAATTATTTGATCTTGATTTGAATATACCTTGAGATGACTCCTTGGAATGTTTTCAATGAGTTCAATGAAAGGAAAAAAATTGCATCTGGTAATAAAAACACATTAACTGAAAATGCATATTTTAATTATTGAAACTGTAAAAAGGCAAATAATAAATGACCAATTAAAAATGCTAAAATGTTATTCCATGCAGCTTTGCTATTTGTATAATTTGTACTGAAAACACTTTTATTTTTTTAAAGTTGTACTCATGCGTCTCATCAAAAGAATTGGTTTTGGTAGTGTAGCTGGAAGATAATAACAAATATTCTATTCATAATAGTGCTTGGTGATTATAGATTACCATTTCCAGTTGAGTGTAATGCACACATTTTAGAAATAAACAAGCCACCTCCCCTGTTAATACACCCACAGAGGGGCTGTTAAATGTTGTGCCATGTATTACTGCACTCTGAAAATATGTTTACTAATCGGCTAGACATGTTTACATAATTTTCTTTTTTCATCTTTGCAAGGGGAGTGGGTCTGAAACCTCAAGTCTCCTTCAAATGCTCTCAGAAACACCCACTGACCATAAAACCTAACAACAGGGATACTCATAAACCTACACACCAGATTTCAGAACGCTTTTAAATGGAATTAAAGTTTCAGAACAAACATATGGCTAACAAACAATCAAAGCATGGATAACTGAGCCACAGTACAGCATAGATTAAAGGATTAGTTAACTTCAAAATGAAAATTTCCTGATAATTTATTCACCCCCATCTCATCCAAGATGTTCATGTCTTTCTTTCTTCAGTCAAAAAGAAATTACGTTTTTTGAGGAAAACATTCCAGGATTTCCACATAATGGTTGAAGGTCAAATCAACGTGGTTTCAAAGGGCTTTGAAGGGCTTCAGAGGCTCTGTACAATCCCAGACGAGGAATGGGATATTATCTAGTGAAACCATCTGTCATTAAAAAACCAAACAACCTTTTTAACCTCAAATGTGTGACTTGTGTTCTGCTTTTGCATGACGTATGACGCCATCATGTCGGAAAGGTCACGCATTGGACATATGTGGAAGATAATAAACAAGACACACCTGAATACTCAAATCCATATGTAACCAGAAACAGGCAGGGGAAAACTGAATCAAAAACAGAACATACACGTGGCAATCATATGTAAATAATATGCAGCACACTATGCAGCCCATACTAGCCCATCCTATTGCATACCATAGCACTGGAAAGGGAAGTTACACCAGTGATGCACATCCTGAAATGAACATACAAGAAAGGAGGGTGCTTTAATAGGCTGACAATATCTAAGCATTAATAATAAAGGAACATGTCATAGATCAATGGTACAGGGCCGTCTTGCTAAAAACAGAAGGTTTGTATTCTGAGTAAATCACAAATATTTCACTTCGACTTGAACTGAACTGTTGATTTGGAGCTTGATTTGAAATGACTGAAAGAGCAATTTACTGGATTGAATCAAACATAAGAATTCCAGGAATTCTGTCCTAAAAACATATAATTATTCCGCATTTATTCAGCAAGGATGCATTAAATTGATCAAAAGTGACAGTAAAGACATTTGTAATGTTACAAAATATTTCTATTTTGAATAAACAGTGTTCTTTTGAACTTTTATATTCATCAAAGAATACGGAAATATTAGATTTTTCTGGAAAATCGTGGGAGAATTTGAACATCAAACGGACAAAAATCACAAGTAAGCATGTATACAACAATTTCACCATATTTTATTTCCCTTTTATAAGAGATGTCTCTCCTATAGTCAACACAAAGTTTTTAACTCTCTATCTCTATTTACTATGTGTGTTATATAATCACCACTATTTTTTAACAGAATTAAGAATGACCATTTCCCATTTACTTTTGAATGATTTCTAAATTATCTTAATTATTAATTTAATACTAAAATATATTGACTTTTTACCACATTGAGGAATGGAGCTGAAGTGTAATTATGGTTTGAAATCAAAATACGCATATGATCATTTATTTCCAGATAACCTAAATAATGTACCTTACATGAGAGCATCTAAAGCTAACTGTTTTTAGATATATCAACCTGACAAGTTACATCAACACAAGTCATGATGTTTATGGGTTAGATCAAGCACAAATAGGTTTTTGAAATAACTGAAGTTTACCACCCCATAAAAAGTTCATGGAGGTGCCATCTCAGCATTTGCTCTATTTTTTTAAACCCATCTCCACAATGAGAGGAAGAATCACTGATACTGAATTATAGCCTACTTACAGAACTGGAAATAGATACAAGACATTAAATTTCTGCATGCGTTGTCACTTTCTTATCGCAGTTCCACTCATCTCATTTCCTCCTCTTTTCTTTCAGGCAAGCTTTGTTATCATGTATGCCAGCGCTATTCTTCAGTACAGCACTTATAAGCCTATCAAGGATACATCATATAATGCCAAAGTGAATTTGAAATATTCTAGACTATTCTAGAGCTATCGAGACAACAACACTTAAGAGACAGACTAATAACAGTTTACAAGCATATGCAGATGACATACTGACATATAGATGCACACATACACACACACACACACACACATGAAATGTCCTCATAGTACGTCATAATACCAGTGTAATACCCGTGCCATTATACAAATTTGTGTCCTCGTAAATCACAAAAAAATAAAAAAAAATAAATATATATATATATATATATATATATATATATATATATATATATATATATATATATATATATATATATATATATATATATATATTGTCACGGGGTGAGGAATCACACGACAAGGCAGGCTGAGTGAAAAAGGCCCCGGAGGGTGGATTTTATTTACAGTGCTCGTGAAAATGTGGAAACAGTCAGTGAGCCGGTGCGTGGTGGCTGGTGATCCTTGTGCTCGATGGTGCTCAATCCTTGTGAAAGTGGGTGTCCAAACGTGCTCCAGTGAAGTGGGCTGTCGGTCACTCGCTGCTTTCTGGGGGAGAACAACAAAGAGAGGTTAGTCCAGCAGGGCATTCAGCTCGAGACCAGAGTCTGTCTGTCTGCTCATCCATAGCTGCTTATATGCCTCCGGGCTGATGAGGTGCAGCTGTGACCGATCAGCCCATGGTGATGACGTGCAGGTGTGTTGTTGCCAGGGCGACGCTGATTCCTCTGGGTGGACTCGTCACATTTCCCCCCCCTAAGCGTCGTTCTGGTCCTGCGAACATATGGAGACAGTAGGGGTGAAACAAAGGGAGGGTGGGGAATGACCCCTGACAGACCTGCGTAAGCTGTCCATATCCGTGAGAGTCCGTCGGCGTTCGCGTTGGCGGCCCCGGCCCGATGACGTACCTCAAAGTGGAAGTCCTGGAGCGCTAGGAACCAGCGAGTCACCCTGGCGTTGGTGTCCTTGGCGCGGGCCATCCACTGAAGGGGCGCGTGGTCGGTGACCAGGGTGAACTTGCGGCCCAGCAGATAGTACCTGAGCTCCAGGACTGCCCACTTGATGGCCAGGGCCTCCCTCTCGACGGCGGCGTACCTCGTCTCGGCCGGGGACAGCAAACGAAGGGAGGGGCAACCGAAGTCTGGAGCGCGGAGTACCGGCGACGACGTCAGGGCTGTCTTGACCCGGGCGAAGGCCTCCTCGAGGGCTGGGGTCCAGCAGACTTTCTCCGGCTGCCCCTTCCTGGTCAGGTCTGTCAGGGGGGCGGCTAGAGAGGAGAAGTTGGGGATAAAACACCGGTAATACCCTGCCAACCCCAAAAAGGCCCGTACCTGGGTCTTCGTCTGCGGTCTTGGGGCGGAGTGGATGGCCTCGACTTTCTTCTCCTGGGGCTGGATGAGGCCCCTTCCGACTCGGAAACCCAGGTACTTGGCCTCGGAGAGGGCTAGGTGACACTTGCGGGGGTTGGCAGTGAGTCCAGCCTGCTGGAGCTCCGAAAGCACCCTCCGCAGACGTTCCAGGTGGTCTCCCCATGCCTCGGAGTGGATGACGACATCGTCTATGTAGGCCGCTGCGTACGCCTGGTGGGGCCGTAGGACGATGTCCATCATTCTTTGGAAGGTTGCGGGGGCCCCGTGCAGGCCGAAGGGAAGGGTCCGGTACTGCCAGTGGCCACTGGGGGTCGAGAAAGCAGTCTTGGGTTTAGCGGATTCAGTGAGTGGTACCTGCCAATATCCTTTGGTGAGGTCCAAGGTGCTGATGTACCGGGCCCTTCCCAACCGATCCAGCAGCTCGTCCACCCGAGGCATGGGGTACCCGTCGAATTCGGAGACTTCGTTCAGGCGTCGGAAGTCGTTGCAGAAGCGGAGGGTGCCATCCAGCTTTGGGACCATCACAATGGGGCTGGACCACGGGCTCCGGGATGGTTCGATTACCCCCAACTTCAGCATTTGTTGAATCTCTTCCTCAATAGCCTGCCGACGAGCCTCCGGGACACGGTAGGGCCGTTGCCTGACGACGACTCCTGGTGGTGTTCGGACATCGTGTTGGACCACGTGGGTCTGCCCGGGCTGGGTCGAGAACACATCCTGGAACTGACTGACCAGGTGCTGCAGCTCCGCCTTCTGGGCAGCCGAAAGATGGGGGTTGACGTCTACAACCACGGGATCGGTGATGCTTAGGGCCGCCACCTGGTCCCGGGTCCCCACCCACTTCTTCAGGAGGTTGATGTGATAGAGTTGCTCTGTCTGGCGTCGTCCCGGCTGCCTCAGGCGGTACGTGACTGGCCCAATCCTCTCGATCACTGTATACGGTCCCTTCCAGGTGGCCAGGAACTTGCAGGCAGAGCTGGGGACCAGGACCATGACGCGGTCTCCCGGCTGGAACTCCCGTGGTTGGGCTGCCCGGTCGTACCGGCGTTGCTGCGCTTGTTGAGCCTTGCTGAGGTGTTCCCGGACTAATGGCATCACCCGGTCGATCCGTTCCCTCATCTGGCGGACGTGCTCGATGAGGGTGCGATGAGGGGCAGGCTGCTGCTCCCAAGCTTCTCGGGCGATGTCCAGGAGCCCTCGTGGTTGGCGGCCGAAGAGAAGCTCGAAGGGGGTGAAGCCAGTTGAGGCCTGGGGTACTTCGCGGATCCCGAAGAGCACATAAGGAATCATGAGGTCCCAATCCCGCTTATCCTCCGCCGCCACACGTCTCAGCGTCTCTGCTTGAGGGTCTGGTTGAACCTTTCTACAAGCCCGTCCATCTGTGGGTGATAGACTGTGGTCCTCAACTGCTTCACCCGCAGCAGCCTGCAGAGATCTGCCATTAGCCGGGACATGAACGGAGTACCCTGGTCAGTCAGTATCTCCGTCGGTATGCCCACCCGGCTGGCCAGCAGGAACAGCTCCTGGGCGATGTTCTTCGCGGTGGCCTTGCGGAGGGGAATCGCTTCGGGGTACCGGGTGGCATAATCGACGATGACCAGGATGTGCTCGTGGCCACGGGCAGACTTTGGCAACGGCCCCACTATGTCCATCCCAATCCGCTCGAAGGGCACCTCGATGATGGGCAGCGGAATGAGTGGGCTGGGGGGAGGAGTCCTGTGCGACGTGACTTGGCAGGTCGGGCAGGCCTGGCAGAACCTCTTCACCTCTGCCTCCAGGCCTGGCTAGTGGAACCGGTCGCGAATGCGTTGGGTGGTGTTAGCTGCCCCGAGGTGACCTGCCATAGGATGGGAATGAGCCAGCTCCAGGATGGTTTCGGTCTTGGTCCGAGGGACAACTAACAATTTTTTCTCCTCCCCCCTCCGCTGTGCGACACAGTATAGCAGGCCATTCTCAACGACAAAGTGCGGGAGAGGATGGGGCCGTGGGAGGACGTCTTTCCCGTCGATGATCCGCACTTGGGACCAGCAGTGCTTCAGGCGATCGTCCTCCCGCTGTTCCTTGGCGAATGAGCCCCCTCCGGCAGCCTGCTGATACACATCAAGAAATGGATTAGTGGATTGGGAGGGGGACTCACCATCTCTCCCGCTGTCGGAGGCTAGAAGGGCTGGTCGGTGGCGGGGTCCACGCGGCCGTCTCCGTCTTCGACGGTTCCCCTCCAGGCTGGCAGGCTGAGTGGCGGCGGTGAGCAGGGCGTTGAAGCCCGGCCAGTCTCTACCCAGCAGTACGGCCACCGGAAGGTCCTCTACCACGCCGACTTCCACCGGCCAGGTGCCTTGGGGCGATGAGATGGTGACTCGACGGGCCGGCACTTGGCGAGTGTCTCCGTGCACACAGGTGATGGGGAGAAAGCTCTTCTCGCCTCTTCGGGGCTCACACGACCCTGGCTGGATGAGGGTGACCGTACTGCCGGAGTCCAGCAGGGCTCTGAAGTGTCTCCCGTCGATCACCACGTCGGCTTCCGGGGCTCCCGATGTCATCCGCTGGTGGACGATGCAGCCTGCCAGCCACGCACGCGGAGGCAGCATGGGTTCGGCGCTGGGCATGGGCTCGTCTCGCGGCGGGGGAACCGTCGGCCTGCCTACTGGTCGCGGGGTGCCTTCGAGCGGCCGTCGCTCCTGGACCACCCTCCGGGGGAACGGCAACACTCGCTCCCCTGCTTCACGGTGGTTGATGTCATCCGCCAGCTCGATCGCCTCCACGAGTTCCGCGGTGTTGCCCGCATTCTCCACCAATATCTCGGGGTGAGGAATCACACGACAAGGCAGGCTGAGTGAAAAAGGCCCCGGAGGGTGGATTTTATTTACAGTGCTCGTGAAAATGTGGAAACAGTCAGTGAGCCGGTGCGTGGTGGCTGGTGATCCTTGTGCTCGATGGTGCTCAATCCTTGTGAAAGTGGGTGTCCAAACGTGCTCCAGTGAAGTGGGCTGTCGGTCACTCGCTGCTTTCTGGGGGAGAACAACAAAGAGAGGTTAGTCCAGCAGGGCATTCAGCTCGAGACCAGAGTCTGTCTGTCTGCTCATCCATAGCTGCTTATATGCCTCCGGGCTGATGAGGTGCAGCTGTGACCGATCAGCCCATGGTGATGACGTGCAGGTGTGTTGTTGCCAGGGCGACGCTGATTCCTCTGGGTGGACTCGTCACATTATATATATACTCACATAAAGGATTATTAGGAACACCATTCTAATACTGTGTTTGACCCCCTTTCGCCTTCAGAACTGCCTTAAAGGTCCCGTTCTTCGTGTTTTTTTGAAGCTTTGATTGTGTTTACAGTGTGCAATATAACGTGTTCATGTTTGGCGTGTAAAAAAACGTCTCGGTTACGTATGTAACCCTCGTTCCCTGAGGAGAGAACGGAGACGTAAGTTAGTGACTAACGAATGGGGGTTTCGCTTAGAAGCCTATCATCTTCGAGAATTCAACAGCGCCCAATGGCAGTGCCAATGCCATGGGCATGCGGAATTTGCATGCGTAACTCCGCCCCACCCTGTGGGTATATAAGGAAGTACGCTGGCAACATCGCATTATGTTACTGCTGCAGGAGCCAAGACTGAACTCCGCATACCAGCAACACAGCTGACGTGGCAAAGGAACGTACGTCTCCGTTCCCTCCTCAGGGAACGAGGGTTACATACGTAACCGAGACGTTCCCTTTCGTTCAGTCACTACGACGTACGTTAGTGACTAACGAATGGGGGTTCCAATACAACAACGCCACTCAGCTGTCATCCAGTGCCCTGCGTAAGTGCGAGTACCCTGTCGTAAGACTAGTACGGACGAAGGACTCCCACTTATCACAGGATTACCAAGGTACACTGGGAAGCATATCCCAGTGAGGGAATGCCAAGATGCCTACCCGTAGGGAGGACTTAAGAATACACATATGACCCGCTAAGGGCTGCATATGGAAGATCTCTAGGGTACCAGCCGAAGGTGGATTTTTAACCCTAGGGGCGGCAGGGACTTGCCAAGGGAAAGACACCTGCTCGCTGAGGAGGCTTACACTCGTGTGGGGGTCGCCGGAGGGGAACCATGCACACGGAGCACCTGGCCGGACATGAGGGTCTGGGCTCGAAAGGGCAGACTGAACTGATGTCGGCGTAAGCAGTGCTGGAGGAGCTCAGGGCTCTCGGGAAGCTCACCTGAGGGAAAATATCGCACGTATCCAGTCCGTGGAGTGGAATGGCGAGCAAGCGAAGACACCTGAGTCTGGCCCATTACCGGCCACCCGTAGGGGCGAGTACATAGTCGGACACTGGCTCCACTCGGAGATTGTAGAATCTGGCGAATGTGTTTGGTGTCGCCCAGCCTGCAGCTCTGCAGATGTCTGTTAGCGAGGCGCCATGCGCTAAACCCCAAGAGGAGGCCACACTCCGGGTGGAGTGTGCCCTAACCCCAAGGGGACATGGTCGACCTTGCTGCTGGTAAGCCAAAACAATGGTGTCCACTCTCCAGTGAGACAACCTCTGCTTTGAGAGAGCACTTCCCTTCCGCTCTCCACCATAACAGACAAAGAGCTGGTCTGAGGTCCTGAAACATCGCGTACTGTCTACATAGGCGCGGAGAGCGCGTACTGGACAGAGCAATGCCAAGGCTGGGTCTGCCTCCTCCAAAGGCAGCGCTTGCAGGTTCACCACCTGATCTCGGAACTGAGTGGTAGGAACCTTGGGCACATATCCGGGCCGGGGTCTCAGGATCACGTGAGAGTTAAGTGCTCTGACACTCTGACACGGTGGTGTCAGGAGCACAACCTCTCCCTCAACGTCAGTAAGACCAAGGAGCTGGTGGTCGACTTCAGGAGGAATGAGAGAGAACACCGCCCCATCACCATCGATGGAGCACCGGTGGAGAGAGTCAGCAGCTTCAAGTTCCTCGGTGTCCACATCACAGAGGAACTCTCATGGTCCGTCCACACTGAGGCCGTTGTGAAGAAGGCTCATCAGCGCCTTTTCTTCCTGCGACGGCTGAGGAGGTTTGGAATGAACCGCCACATCCTCACACGCTTCTACACCAGCACCATCGAGAGCCTGCTGACTGGCTGCATCACCACCTGGTACGGCAACAGTACCGCCCGCAGCCGCAAGGCCCTGCAAAGGGTAGTGCGCACGGCCAGCTGCATCATCGGAGGTGAGCTTCCCTCCCTCCAGGACATTTACGCCAGGCGATGTGTGAAGAGAGCTCAGAGGATCATCAGAGACTCTAGCCACCCGAACCATGGGCTGCTCTCACTGCTGCCATCAGGCAGACGGTACCGCAGCATCAGAACACGCACCAGCCGACTCCAGAACAGCTTCTTCCCACAAGCAATCAGACTACTTAACTCTTGATCCATCAGTATCATAACACACACTGGACACAATATCACTCAGCACAACCCACTGTAGATACACACACATTATATACACATTTATTTATCATACAGCATCTATTGCACTTTGGATTTCAATTTGTTAACATATTGTATACTGTACATTGTATATTATTACTATAGCTTAATGTATACTGTTATTGTTTAATGTATGTTTAGTGTATATTGTTTTAAGTATATGTGTATTGTAAGTATGTGTATATTGTTTAAAGCTGTGAGAACTACACTCACATTGTGTAAATTATTTATTGTTTATTGTAGTGTATACTGTGCTGTGAGTAATTTGTGGATGTGTAAAAAAGATGTGTAATCTGTTGTTGCTTAAATGTTGTACATGTCATGTCATGACTGCTATGTTGCTCGGAACTGCACCTAAGAATTTCACCTACTGTTGCACTTGTGCATATGGTAGAGTGACAATAAAGTGATTTGATTGATTTGAGTTAGCCGGCCCGAACTCAAGGCACGCTTCGTCAACCGAAAATGCTTGCAGGTCCCCGACCCTCTTAAGAGAGGCCAATGCGGTCAGCAGAGCCGTCTTCATAGACAAGAACTTAATCTCAACCGACCGCAAAGGCTCAAAGGGAGGCCTCTGCAGAGCACTTAAGACTACTGAGAGGTCTCAAGAGGGAACGAGAGGAGAGCGAGGAGGATTCAGTCTCCTCGCCCCCCTCAGGAACCTGATGATCAGGTCGTGCTGACTTACCTTTTTGTCTCCCAGGAGATCGTGGTAGGCAGATATTGCGGCCACGTACACTTAAGGGTGGAAGGAGACAGCCTTCGTTCCACCCCCTCCTGGAGAAACGATAGCACAGACCCGATCGAGCATTTCCAGGGGTCTTCTTGGCGGGAAGAGCACCATGTGACGAAGAGGTTCCACTTCAATGCATAGAGGTGTCGTGTAGACTCTGCCCTAGCGGAAGTGATGGTAGCGACCACCGCAGGTGGAGGGCTACTCAAACCAGCCACGTCCCGTCCAGAAGCCACACGTGGAGCTTCCAGAACGCTGGACGCGGGTGCCAAGGGGTGCCCCGTCTCTGAGTGAGAAGGTCTTGACTCAGAGGAATAGGCCAGGGAGGGGCTGTCGCAAGGAGTAGCAGTTCTGAGAATCAGGTCTGGCCGTGCCAACGGGGCGACCCACACGACCTGCTCCTTGTCCTCCCTGATCTTACACAGTACCTGTGCGAGAAGGCTCACTGGGGGAAACGCATATTTGCGTAGCCCCGACGACCAGCTGTGCGCCAGTGCATCCGTGCCGACCATAGGTCAGGGAATAATACAGGGAGCAATGGGAAGGGTCCTGGCAGGCAACAGGTCTACCTGTGCGTCGCCGAACCGTTCCCATATCAGCTGGACAGTCTGGGGATGGAGTCTCCATTCTCCAGGAAGTGGCTGAAGCCGTGAGAGCTCGTCGGCTGCACGGTTCAGGACTCCCGGGATGTGGACAGCATGAAGGAACCTCAGATGCTTCTGACTCCATAAAACGAGATGGCAGGCGAGTTGAGACATACGGCGGGAGCGTAGACCGCCCTGGTGGTTGATGTACGCTATTACGGCCGTGTTGTCTGTCCTGACTAGTACATGTTGACCCCTCAGCAATGCTTGGAAGCGGTGCAGGGCGAACCGTACTGCCAGTAACTCGAGGCAATTGACATGCAGAAGGCGCTGGGGTCCTGTCCAGGAGCCCGCGGCTGCTTGTCCATTGCACATGGCACCCCAGCCCGTGGATGATGCATCTGTTGACACAACAAGATGCCTGGAAACTCGTTCTAAGGACACTCCGGTCCGTAGAAACTTGAGGTTCGACCACGGGGTGAGAGTCTGTAAGCAGGCCCGAGTCACTTGTACCCGGAGCGTGCCAGACCGCCATGCCCATCTCGGGACTCGATCGCGTAGCCAGTGCTGAAGCGGTCTCATATGTAGCAATCCGAGCGGCGTCACCTCGACTGTAGATGCCATATGTCCCAGGAGCCTCTGAAATAGCTTCAGTGGGACCGCACTCTCGCCCTCGATTTGACGAAGGCAAGTCAGCAGAGACTATGTGCGCACTCGCTGGTAAGCAGCACGCACCTGCGACCGAGTTGGAAACCACACTGAGAAAGGAGATCCTCTGCATGGGGCAGAGTCGCTCTTCTCCCAGTCGACCCGAAGGCCCAAACGGGCTAAGTGCTGGAGCACTTGGACTCTGTGTCCGCAGACCTGCTTACGAGAGTGACCCAGTATGAGCCAGTCATCGAAGTAGTTCAGGACGCGAACCCCGTGCTGCCGAGTGGCGCAAGGGCTGCCTCGATAGACTACGTAGAGTCACGAGGGGACAGAGCTGCCCGAATGGGGGGACTGCGTACTGAATGTCCGCCCCTCGAAGCAAACCGTAGGAACGGTCCGCGTCGAGGAAGGAGACATGAAGTAAGCGTCCTTCAGGTCGATCGCTGCAACCAATCTACCGGACGAACGCGTCCAAAGAGGCGTTCGCTACCGACATCCTGAACGGAAGCCTGAGAAGGATCGGTTCAAGACGGGCAGATCCAGGATTGGCCATAACCCACCGGTTTCCTAGGGTACAATGAAGCAAGGGCTGAGAAGCCGGACTTCACTTTGGCTGGAGGGACAGGCTCGATCGCACCCTTCGCCAGTAGGGTGACAACCTCCGCACGCATGATCATCATAGCGGGCGGCCTCCCCAGAGCGGGGAGGAACCTGCCCGAACTGAATCGCGTAGCCGCGCCTGACGGTCTTCGCGACCCAGCGGAACAGTCCCAGAAGCTGAAGCCAGACTCCCAGGAACTGCACCAGCGGGGTCATTCGGACCACAGACGTACCCAGGGTGGGGCAGCGAGGCAGCGTTACCGGCCAGGACATGGGAGGCTGTTGGGCGTCCCGGTGCGGGGGCACGGTTAACTGCTGCGTCCTGACAGAGGAGACCAGGGAAGGACGCACGTTCCACTGGGGTCTGCTCTGAAAGGAGGCTGGCGAGAGAGAGGGACGAGAGTGGCGCGGCCCGGAGGCGGCACACACTGCCATCACCGGTCTCTGGGTCCTCAGAGACAGGAACATGAGTTCTTTCCAAGCGCTGCTAGCCCGAGGGCCAGCAGCGGAAGGATTTTCCCCGGCCCTCCACCGGGGGAAGGAGAGGCCCTGCAACCATCCCCTGGAAAGAACTGGAACCCATCTCTGAGTTGTCCACCTCCAGCCTGGCGTTTAGCCTATCGCGTTTAGCCTATCAACTCTAGGTCAGATCAGGCAGTGCTGACACACCCGGAGGCGGAGCACAACCTAATCGTCATCCCCAAAGGATCTAGCCCACCTTGGGATGCGGCGATCGACATCTCGCCGCTATCTGGAGTGTGAACGAAACGAACGAGGCGTCAGAGACGGGCCGCTGTTTCAGTCCAGCACTCGCGGGAAGCGATATGCGAGAGGGGGGCGTGGCCCGAGGAATGATCGTCGGGGTTCTTATACCACGCACCGCCCTCAGGTCACCCTGGCCACCAGCCAAAGTACCACCTCTCTCAGAGACGGTAGATTGGGGTGTGGCAGAGGGGACTCTCTCTCCTTGCGGAGATCACTGAGTCTCGACCGCGACATCGCGATGGTCACGTTCCCGCAGTGGGAACATGACACATCCACAATCACTGCCTGAACGTGCTGTAGCCCAAACACGTCGAGCAGTGAATGTGCCCATAGACAGCAACGGAGATCGATCGCACCCGGAAGTGCACGGGCGAACCGTCTTGAAAAAGACGTGCCACGCGCAAGCTCTTTTTGTGAGAGGAAAGCTCTGCAGAGTGCCGAAGCGCCCAGGGAAAACACACACAGCTGTTGCAGATCACTGCACAGATCAGCAGGCAGGCAATGCGAGATCGCTGGAATGCGCCGTCACACCAACACCCTGGAGAACCGCTCGTCTCGAGGACTGAAGAGAGGACTTCAGAATTCAGGCTTGTAGGAGTGAAGAGATGCTCTTGGCTCCAAAGCAGAAACATAATGCGATGTTGCCAGCGTACTTCCTTATATACCCACAGGGTGGGGCGGAGTTACGCATGCAAATTCCGCATGCCCATGGCATTGGCACTGCCATTGGGCGCTGTTGAATCCTCGAAGATGATAGGCTTCTAAGCGAAACCCCCATTCGTTAGTCACTAACGTACGTCGTAGTGACTGAACGAAAGGGAACAGTATTTTTCACACAATTTACTTATCTGTATACCACTGTTTTCCCTCTCCTAAAAACGGCTGATGACTTCCTTGTTCTATGAAGTCCCTCCTTCAGAAATACGTAACGAGTTCTGATTGTGCCAGCGGTTCCCGTGTTGTGATTTGACAGCAGCTTAGCGCACATGGCCCGGTTCCTGTATTGTGATTCGACAGCAGCTTAGCGCACGTAACTTGCATGGAAAGGTCACGCCTCTTAACGGGAGATATATGCGCTTAATGATCTCAACAGCGTCCCTGGGAAAGCCAAACAAAGGTGATTTGACTCCGGGGTGAAAATAACAGCGTCTCGACGACATGGCGACAAACACACTCAAACGCACCACTTCCTTTTCTCCACGCGACCGTCCTCTTCTCCACGTGGGACAGCAACAAGACCACACCCCGTTTTTCGCATATTCTTGTGGGCGGAGGTTAGTCTGTTCTACTGACTGACGTAATTAATGAAGGAAGTACCAGGATGTAGTCCAAACCAGCCGTTCGCTGTAGGCTTTGAAAGGGAACTTCTGTTAAATAAAATATCTCGCTTGGCATTGAACTTTGAGCTTTATAATTTTACAGGTATTATTTATGCTCTAACAGCAACATTACACACTAACTAAAGTTTGAACAGTGGGTTCACGAAGAACAGGACCTTTAATTCTACGTGGCATTGATTCAACAAGGTGCTGAAAGCATTCTTTAGAAATGTTGGCCCGTATTGATAGGATAGCATCTTGCAGTTGATGGAGATTTGTGGGATGCACATCCAGGGCACGAAGCTCCCGTTCCACCACATCCCAAAGATGCTCTATTGGGTTGAGATCTGGTGACTGTGGGGGCCATTTTAGTACATTGAACTCATTGTCATGTTCAAGAAACCAATTTGAAATGATTCGAGCTTTGTGACATGGTGCATTATCCTGCTGGAAGTAGCCATCAGAGGATGGGTACATGGTGGTCATAAAGGGATGGACATGGTCAGAAACAATGCTCAGGTAGGCCATGGCATTTAAACGATGCCCAACTGGGCCTAAAGTGTGCCAAGAAAACATCCCCCACACCATTACACCACCACCACCAGCCTGCACAGTGGTAACAAGACATGATGGATCCATGTTCTCATTCTGTTTACGCCAAATTCTGACTCTACCATCTCAATGTTTCAACAGAAATCGAGACTCATCTGACCAGGCAACATTTTTCCAGTCAAAGTCAAAGTTGCTCTTCTATCAGCTTGAATCAGTCGGCCCATTCTCCTCTGACCTCTAGCATCAACAAGGCATTTTCGCCCACAGGACTGCCGCATACTGGATGTTTTTCCCTTTTCACACCATTCTTTGTAAACCCTAGAAATGGTTGTGCGTGAAAATCCCAGTAACTGAGCAGATTGTGAAATACTCAGACCGGCCCATCTGTCACCAACAACCATGCCATGCTCAAAATTGCTTAAATCACCTTTCTTTCCCATTCTGACATTCAGTTTGGATTTCAGGAGATTGTCTTGACCAGGACCACACCCCTAAATGCATTGAAGCAACTGCCATGTGATTGGTTGATTAGATAATTGCATTAATGAGAAATTGAACAGGTGTTCCTAATAATCCTTTTGGTGAGTGTGTGTGTGTGTGTGTGTGTGTGTCTGATTTATATATATATATATATATATATATATATACAGGTCCTTCTCAAAAAATTAGCATATTGTGATAAAGTTCATTATTTTCCATAATGTAATGATACAAATTAAACTTTCATATATTTTAGATTAATTGCACACCAACTGAAATATTTCAGGTCTTTTATTGTTTTATTACTGATGATTTTGGCATACAGCTCATGAAAACCCAAAATTCCTATCTCAAAAAATTTGCATATTTCATCCGACCAATAAAAGAAAAGTGTTTTTAATACAAAAAAAGTCAACCTTCAAATAATTATGTTCAGTTATGCACTCAATACTTGGTCGGGAATCCTTTTGCAGAAATGACTGCTTCAATGCGGCGTGGCATGGAGGCAATCAGCCTGTGGCACTGCTGAGGTGTTATGGAGGCCCAGGATGCTTCGATAGCGGCCTTAAGCTCATCCAGAGTGTTGGGTCTTGTGTCTCTCAACTTTCTCTTCACAATATCCCACAGATTCTCTATGGGGTTCAGGTCAGGAGAGTTGGCAGGCTAATTGAGCACAGTAATACCATGGTCAGTAAACCATTTACCAGTGGGTTTGGCACTGTGAGCAGGTGCCAGGTCCTGCTGAAAAATGAAATCTTCATGAAATGTCAATGAAAGCTTTTCAGCAGATGGAAGCATTAAGTGCTCCAAAATCTGATAGCTAGCTGCATTGACCCTGCCCTTGATAAAACACAGTGGACCAACACCAGCAGCTGACATGGCACCCCAGACCATCACTGACTGTGGGTACTTGACACTGGACTTCAGGCATTTTGGCATTTCCTTCTCCCCAGTCTTCCTCCAGACTCTGACACCTTGATTTCCGAATGGCATGCAAAATTTGCTCTCATCCGAAAAAAGTACTTTCGACCACTGAGCAACAGTCCACTGCTGCTTCTCTGTAGCCCAGGTCAGGCGCTTCTGCCGCTGTTTCTTGGTCAAAAGTGGCTTGACCTGGGGAATGCGGCACCTGTAGCCCATTTCCTTCACACGCCTGTGCACGGTGGCTCTGGATGTTTCTACTCCAGACTCAATCCACTGCTTCCGCAGGTCCCCCAAGGTCTGGAATCGGTCCATCTCCACAATCTTCCTCAGGGTCCGGTCACCTCTTCTCGTTGTGCAGCGTTTTTTGCCACACTTTTTCCTTCCCACAGACTTTCCACTGAGGTGCCTTGATACAGCACTCTGGGAACAGCCTATTTGTTCAGAAATTTCTTTCTGTGTCTTACCCTCTTGCTTGAGGGTGTCAATGATGGCCTTCTGGACAGCAGTCAGGTCGGCAGTCTTACCCATGATTGTGGTTTTGCGTAATGAACCAGGCTGGGAGTTTTTAAAAGCCTCAGGAATCTTTTGCAGGTGTAATTAGTTGATTCAGATGAGGTTAATAGCTCGTTTAGAGAACCTTTTCATGATATGCTAATTTTTTGAGATAGGAATTTTGGGTTTTCATGAGCTGTATGCCAAAATCATCAGTATTAAAACAATAAAAGACCTGAAATATTTCAGTTGGTGTGCAATGAATCTAAAATATATGAAAGTTAAATTGTTATCATTACATTATGGAAAATAATGAACTTTATCACAATATGCTAATTTTTTGAGAAGGACCTGTGTATGTATATATATATATATATATATATATATATATATATATATATATATATATATATATATATATATATATATATATATATATATATATATAATGGATCAGAGGACCAAGGTGGAACAAGAGGATTGAAAGACCATGGTGGAGTTAGAAGTATGATGGACCACGGTGGAGTCAAGGGACTGGAGAGCCATGGTGGAGCTGTGGGATTGGAGGGGTCAGGCAGAGTCATTCTATTCCACTGCAAAACGTGTCCTGTTTGAACCGGCCCTTAGACTGAAGCCCTGATTCCTACAACAACAGTAGCTCTAGCAGGCCATGCAGGAGACTGTAATTGTGCCGGTGGAGCAGGAGAGCTGGAGTAAGTTAAGGTGAGTGCAGATCCTGGGAACTGGTCATATCTGGAGACAAATCCATGCTTGGTGGAACCAGCAGAGATGGCAGATCCAGGGAACTGGTCAGATTCAGATAATAATTCATGCTCAGAACCAGTGGAGGATGCAGATCCAGGGATCTGGTCAGATTCAGAGAATAATTAATGCTGGACAGAACCAGTAGAGGAGGCAGATCCATGAAACTGGACAGAACCAGAGAGTCTTTCTGGACTTTCAGGAGTAGAAAGGACTTTAAGGGTGGGATGTAACTGCAGGACAGCTAGTGCTGACTCCAGGATGGACTGGGTGTTGCTGGCTCCGGCTGTATGTTCGTAGCGGGTGGGTGCGCTGGCTCTGGGGACAAAAGGGTGTCCGAAAACTCATAGTGAAGAGGTTTAACTCAAATGAAATGCCCATTCAACATACTGTAGTCACAAAATGACCCTCCAGGACAATCTATAAACAAATGTCATAGACAAGCGTGACTTCTGGTTCACTTAATCCAGCGTGGTATATGGTAATCAAGGAACTGTCCTAGAAATGCATGTTATAGTGAATAAAACCAAGGGCTATACACAAAGCATAATGAGCTAAACTGGAAAGGTTTTGGGAATAATAATCAAAAACCAATGTAACAAACTCACAGGAAGTAAAGATGTGGCAATAGGAACAAAACAGTATCAAAATAATACAACAAAACACAATACAGTTATACAAATGTTATGCTTATTTTATGCAATTCTATGCTCACTTTATGTTAATAGAAGGTGTCATCTATCTAGGTATGTGATTTGAGTTAGAGAAACTTATTAGCAACACTGCCTGTGTTTATGAAAAAACTTTCTTTTTGGCGAGTCATCCTCTGGTCAGCCTGAAACTGCAAATGGGTTTGAAAATTGCTGATGTGTGCTCTGCTTTCGTGTAACATTAGATAATAATGTGTGAAGTGCAATGACAGCATTGTCATATCGCAGCCCCCCCCCCCCCCCCCCCCCCCTCCTAACCAGGCCAGTAGCAGTCTAATAAAATATTTCTAGAGTGATGTAAGGACAATCTGAACTGACAATCAATTGTAGTGCTTAATAATTTGCCTACACTGGGTATGAAAACTTATCCAAAATACAACAAGTATTTATTCTTGCCCCATAGATACAAATTAACTCATTGCCTATAAATTGTTCATTGACTTGAAGATCAGAGCAAGTTGTCAGAATGGCTATACATCTGTAGAGTTAGAAAGTCCAACTACATAAATATTTGATTTCTCTAAGTGGTTATAATTGTTGCTGTTTAACATCTAGTTTACATTGTTATGAATAAGGATATTTTTTTGTGAATTTTATCATACAAACGGAATGTCTAATACAATAATTAAATGTATTGATAATTAAAAAATGTAAAACAATAAAGAATAGAACATTTTTAAATAAATAATATAATCATCTGATATAAAATGATTACTATCTGTTAATATTTTAATCTATTACACATTATTCTATATATTCTATATATAGTATATATGTTATTTTTGTTTTATTTAAACAAAACCGAAGGTGAATGACAATTGCATTGCTGTGACAACTTGCCCTGGTCTCCCTTGCTCATTTTCAATATTACTTTTCTACCACAAGAGGGCCCTATTAGATTAGTATTTCCTACTGGCATTCAGGCTCTATTATCTCACTTCACTCTGAATATATGTCTGTCTGGATTATGACCATTGTTACTAGTATATGATAAGGTTACATCACTGTCATCATTAGTATGAGAGACAGACAATAATGTCATGCTGCCTGAAACTGATAGATGAGATCTGAGAAGGTAAGATGGGGGGAGGACATTTTGAGACAGTAAGGTGGATATTTCGGACAGTTGTAAGGTGCAAGGAGACAAGCATCGATATAAAAGTTTTTCGAATTTAACTTTTTCATAATGTCATGTCAAAGTCTGTTTAATTTTATTTTGTTGAATCACTAGCAAAGGGGTGACTTAAGACATATAAAGCCCTATTCGGACGGGATTAGTTTTACATGGGGAGGTGGGGGTAAAGTAATATTACTTCAGGATGTCTGTAATATTAATGGCCAGTTCGCACAAGATCAGACATCTCAGTAAAACTAGCAGAAGTGGGAGGGGTAACTCGCTTTACGCACCACCGTAACCTCCTTGTCGTCATGTGCGTATGACTTTGCTTCCTGTTTTCACGTGAGCAAACACAATATATGTGTGTGTGTGTGTATATATATATATATATATATATATATATATATATATATATATATATATATATATATATACAGTGAGGAAAATAAGTATTTGAACACCCTGCTATTTTGCAAGTTCTCCCACTTGGAAATCATGAAGGGGACTGAAATTGTCATCGTAGGTGCATGTCCACTGTGAGAGACAATCTAAAAAAAAAAAATCCAGAAGTCACAATATATGTTTTTTAAACTATTTATTTGTATGATACAGCTGCAAATAAGTATTTGAACACCTGTCTATCAGCTAGAATTCTGACCCTCAAAGACCTGTTAGTCTGCCTTTAAAATGTCCTCCTCCACTCCATTTATTATCCTAAATTAGATGCACCTGTTTGAGGTCGTTAGCTGCATAAAGACACCTGTCCACCCCATACAATCAGTAAGAATCCAACTACTAACATGGCCAAGACCAAAGAGCTGTCCAAAGACATTAGAGACAAAATTGTACACCTCCACAAGGCTGGAAAGGGCTACGGGGAAATTGCCAAGCAGCTTGGTGAAAAAATGTCCACTGTTGGAGCAATCATTAGAAAATGGAAGAAGCTAAACATGACTGTCAGTCTCCCACGGACTGGGGCTCCATGCAAGATCTCACCTCGTGGGGTCTCAATGATCCTAAGAAAGGTGAGAAATCAGCCCAGAACTACACGGGAGGAGCTGGTCAATGACCTGAAAAGAGCTAGGACCACCGTTTCCAAGGTTACTGTTGGTAATACACTAAGACGTCATGGTTTGAAATCATGCATATATGTCAAGGCCCGTCTTAAGTTTGCCAATGACCATTTGGATGATCCAGAGGAGTCATGGGAGAAAGTCATGTGGTCAGATGAGACCAAAAAATAACTTTTTGGTCATAATTCCACTAAACGTGTTTGGAGGAAGAAGAATGATGAGTACCATCCCAAGAACAATATCCCTACTGTGAAGCATGGGAGTGGTAGAATCATGCTTTGGGGGTGTTTCTCTGCACATGGGACAGGGCGAGATTTTGGGGAACAACCTCCTTCCCTCAGTTAGAGCATTGAAGATGGGTCGAGGCTGGGTCTTCCAACATGACAATTACCCGAAGCACATAGCCAGGATAACCAAGGAGTGGCTCTGTAAGAAGCATATCAAGGTTCTGCCATGGCCTAGCCAGACTCCAGTCCAGACCTAAACCCAATAGAGAATCTTTGGAGGGAGCTCAAACTCCGTGTTTCTCAGCGACAGGCCAGAAACCTGACTGATCTAGAGAAGATCTGTGGAGGAGTGGGCCAAAATCCCTCCTGCAGTGTGTGCAAACCTGGTGAAAAACTACAGGAAACATTTGACCTCTGTAATTGCAAACAAAGGCTACTGTACCAAATATTAACATTGATTTTCTCAGGTGTTCAAATACTTATTTGCAGCTGTATCATACAAACAAATAGTAAAAAAATCATATTGTGATTTCTGGATTTTTTTTTTTTAGATTATGTCTCTCACGTTGGACATGCACCTACGATGACAATTTCAGACCCCTCCATGATTTCTAAGTGGGAGTACTTGCAAAATAGCAGGGTGTTCAAATACGTATTTTCCTCACTGCTCCAGGGAGCACCACAAGAAAATGCTCTCTCTACCCTCCTGCAGGTCAGCTCTGCAAAATTTGCGAACGCCGCCACCATGGGCATCATAAAGTGTTCGCGCTTAGGGCATCAAAACGGCCAGCGGCGGGACTGGTCCCACCACCTTCAACGAAACTGAGTGCTTCTTCAAGCGCTTCCATGCTTGCAAAACACACCCAAATCTACTTTTAAACAGGAAATGATGGAATTTTACCGTACATTTTTACAGCGGGTCTATTCGAATGGGATTAGTTTTACCCAAGTCATTTTTAGCCAGGTCATTTTTCCGGACATTTTTACAGAAGGTAAAAATCTCTGTAATCTTTACTGACATTGTCCGTAATGATTACCGAGATGGCACATTCGGATGGGACTAAAATCACAGAGAACCTCTGGTAATAATTACTTCACCCCCACCTCCCCATGTAAAACTAATCCCGTCCGAATAGGGTTTAAGAGATATTTGGATAAAAACTACCTTTCTTCCACTGTACGTGTCTGGCAGAAGCATTATATGACTGCTGCTGGGGGAGAGTCTAATCTATGAGGTATGTTCACACAGCCACAGCTGGGACCACAAACCATTTCTGGTGTGCAGTGGGGGCACAGCAGTCTTATCTTTATCGGGTCCCTTGGAGGAACATTCTGTTTAGACCTACAGACCTGGAATAACCTACCTCTCTCCATCCTTCCAAAATGATTTTACTACAAACTAGATAAGATCACCTCTGAACCCCTTCCATTCCTCTACATGCCCTCTATGAGAAAATGTAAAAATGCTCTGTAATTCTATCAGAATTTAGATTATAGATTTATCTCTTATCAACATAAACTGACCCTCATGTCTTTTCAATTTCATTTGGCAAATTGGTCTTATGTGAACACAATATTTTTTCTTGTATTATCTGTATCGGGGCTACACAGACAAAGAAAAACAGAGATTAATAAATGCAAAAAAACTAATACAAATAAAATAAATGCTTAACATGTTTCTGCAGAAAACATTTTGATTGAGTCTGTGTTCAGCAAGGGAATGCGCGGATTTCTGTTTTAGAGAAATGTCTAATAAAGGACCAGCTGAAATCCCTATATTTAATATAACAGGGTATTATGTATAGTAGATTAGATTACATGAATGTGTCATTGGCTTTCTTTCAATTTCCTACTTTTACATTTTTATTACCGTTTTAAATGCAATATCAATATGCCTAATCTCAGCCTTAGTATGTTTTTGTACTTTTTCCCCCGTACACAAGCACAGATGGGTTGAATTGTGTACCCACCTGCTATTTGGCAAGAACATAAGCGGCACATACAGGCTTAACGTTATCAACAGTCTGCAAGGCCTTCAGAAAATCAAACTCCCAAATGCTATTTGCTTTATTATACTCTTCCACATTCGCATTAAATCGGACTATTACGCAGTCCATTTCATTTACTCTAGATGAGAACAACCGGAATGAAATGCAGTGGTGATAGTTTGTGCCAAGTTTGGTTAGTTATATAGTAAAATTCTCATAACAGCTGTCCAAATGTTTCTGTTCATAAAAAGCTTCAATTTTAATGAATCAAATGAATGACGGAACAGAAAACCACCCCCAGCTTGGCCCAAATAGTTTCAGAACAAGTTAAGAGAAACATGATAAAACCAGCGCTTAAACTGAAGTCCCTGAGAAGCACAGCGGGTCTCAGGGTTCTTCCTCAGTTCAGACTATAATTGCCTGATCCACAATAATGCACCTTAAACACCTTAAACATGGTCAAAACACATTTACAACACCAACAGTTACATACTGTATTTCAGCCAAAGACATAGCCTTACCTGTACACTATAAACAATTCCACAACAAGCATTCTGAGGGATACTTGAGAGGTAAGTGGAATGAATGTGGAATATCAAAAACATTCTGCAAGCAAGAAGATTTATATAACTTGTGAGGACCGCTCAGTGCTCGGTAGTTCAGAATTTGTGAATGTGTTGTGTCAGTTCATAGCAAATAAAAATGACATCTTATCCGTTTATGCGTATTAATTATGATTAATTATGAATATTTGAATCAGTTAAATAGATTAACTTGATGTAGCTACATTAACATTACAATCAATCAATCAATCAGTTCATCCTATGAACATTCAGTATTGATTATTAATTCTAAGAAAAGGATATTTTTCATGGCCACAGAAAAATAATTCTTCCTTCGTATTTACATAAGCGCTTAGAGCGCATAACAAGATTGATCATTTAAGGGACAATTTGTTTACAAGCGGGGAGTCAGAACCAAACATATATTGTGCACAAACTTTAATAACTAAATCACGGATAAGATTAAACAAGCATAAAACATACATACACAAAACATACATGGCAAGAGGCAAAGTTGTGGTTAGAAGAACAGGGTCAGTACAAATGGATGAAGTTATGCAAAGAGTCTAAACCTGGGAGAACCATCTCTGATAAGCTCCTTTGTCTGACCAAATGAGTTTACAGTTTTACTAACTACACAGGGACTTGAATTTCTTAGTACATTACTTGCATTTGCCCGAGAAGGAGTCCAGATATACGGTCGCAGGAGAAAATCTTGATGGTTCCATCTGATGGTTTTGCAGTTGCGATCGTTTCCTTCCGTGTTGTGTGAAGGAAAGACAGTGAACTTGCATGGTTGCTTCGACTCCGTCGAGGTTGAGAAAGTTGCACATGGCGTGTGGTTTGGGCCTGCCGAGATTTCATGTCCCACATACCCACATGGCTCTGTGTGTGTAGGCCCACCCTGCTTGGAGGGCCTGCATTATGTCCCTGGTAATAACACCAAATTTGACATACACCAAGTCAACAGCAAATATCTATAGGAAAAATATATATTCAGCTTTTTTTCCCCATGATACCACAATTGTTTGATTAACATTAATGAAACAGACAGCCTATATAAGACCTACTGCACCGCATGGATCTAAAATAATGTAAGACATCAGATGTTTTTCCCAAACAGTTAACCGAACGTTCACATAAGACATAATGTTTGCATGAATACTCGTCAAGACAGATATTTTGAAATGCTGTTATTCTGTGTATATGTGTATATCGGGATTGCAGGCATCAGATCTGTAAGTCAGCGTGAGTGAGATCATTTTCATGGACAAAGGAAAGGTACTCCTCTCCGAAAACGTACAAAACAAGATACTTTTAGATGTTTAATTATTATTTGGAGCATTGGGATTGCTAGACGAGGGCTTAATTAACTAATTTTTTGCAACCCATTCTGACTCCCAAGGTCAAGTGCCTTCCGCGTCACAATGAAGAAGCTAAAGGCACCCCTAGGCATCATTTTTCGATGCGCAGGGTGTTCCATTGATTTCAATGAGAAACCTTTGACGTCATACACAGACACGTTGGACATGGGAACATTATCATCATGCTGAAATGTATATATTGGGTTATGATTTTGCCATTATGACATGTTGGAGTGTGATTCTCAATTTAATCAGCCAGCATAATTTTATTTACATTTATTTTATTTACGCTATTTAGACACGTTTGAACACGTAAATCAACCCCATCCTACCCCTAAACCTACCCATTTGTGTATTATATGATATAAAGGACAGAATAAAACAGGCATATACGACTGCTTGCACAATTTATTCAAAAAGTATAAATAGAGGCCAAACGATTGATTTGTGTGGAGAAAATCCCAATTTTTCATAGTGATATTGCATTGGCTCTCGTATGTCTCATGACCAATTGCGTCATTACATCAGCTTTGATTGTAAAATATCATTGGCTCTCGTGTGTCTTGTCGTGAACAATTGCGTCATGCTAAAGAGTCGGGTGTATCATTTGAATGAGATCTGAATGAGTGCGTTCACGGATTGGCAGGATCGTCATTTCAGAGATTAAAACATTAAGATAAACTCGGTTCTTTACATGAAGATATCATATGACTTCAGAAGACTTGGAATGCAACATGAGTTAATACTTTCATACCGTTTTTTGGTCAGGTTTTTTTTTTCAGTAAATACCTGTGACTGTACTTTTATTTGCCTGTTATGTGTTTTATATTGTTTAGAAGTGGGTAGGTTTAGGGTAGGAGTTGGGTTAGTAGTTAAATGCGTCTTGTTCTGACACATTGGGCAAACAACTGAAATCAATGGAGTACCCTGCGTGACGATATAGTGGTACCTAAACCTAGGGGTACCTTTAGCATCTTCATTGTGACATTTACATTTGCATTTATTCATTTAACATACGCTTTTATCTAAAGCAACTTACAACTGAGGAATACAGGAAGCGATCCGTCATGAAGAGCAAAAAAGTTGACAAAAATTGCCTGAGATACTAAGTTTTGGACATTACTTAGCATAAGCTAGAATAGGGAGGGAATTGAGGAAAAGGGTGTATTTTTTATATTTTTTATTTTTTTAAAGATGAGGTTAAGTGCTCACAGTATAGATGAGTTTTCAGCTGTCCTTTGAATGTTGTCAGTGATTCTGCATTCCGGATGGAGGTAGGAAGATCATTCCACCAGCAAGGAACAGTGAATGAAAATGTTCTGGAGAGTGATTTTATGCCTCTTTGTGGTGGTACCATGAGCCGTCGCTCCTTTGCCGAGCGAAAGCTTCTGGTGGGGATGACTTATAGGAGCGAGTCGAAGTATGCTGGTGCTGAGCTTGTGGTGCAAGCATTAACGCTTTGAACTTGATACGACCATCGAGTGGTAGCCAGTGCAGAGAGATGAAGAGAGGTGTGACATGGGCCCTTTTGGGCTCGTTGAAGACAAGACGTGCCACTGCATTCTGAATCATTTAAAGCGTTTTGATCGCACATGATGGAAGTCCAGCCAGAAGCGCATTGCAGTAGTCAAGCCTAGAAATTACCAGGGCCTGGACGAGAAGCTGTGTTGCATGCTCTGTTAGGAACAGTCTGATTTTTCTGATGTTGTGCAGCGCAAACCTGCATGACCTGTCTTTGAAATGTGGTCTTTGAAGGACAGCTGGTCATCAAAGGTTACTTCAATATTTCTGAACGACCTTGAAGAGGTAATCAAGGATGAACCTAGCTGGATGGTGAAGTCGTGTTGTAGAGTCGGATTGGCAGGGATGACGAGAAGCTCAGTCTTTGCCAGGTTGAGCTGCAGGTGATATCTTTTCATCCATGCCGAGATGTCTGCCAGACAGCTTGAGATTCGTGCAGCTACTGTGGGATCATCTGGTTGAAATGAAAGATAGAGCTGTGTCTCATCAGCATAGCAATGATATGAGAAGCCATGTGCCTGTATGATGGGTCCCAGTGATGTAGTGTAAATGGAGAAGAGGAGAGGTCCAAGCACTGAGCCCTGAGGAACTCCCATGGTCATGGGCTTTGGATGCCTCACCTCTCCAGACAACCTTGAAAGACCTACCTGTGAGATAGGATTCAAACCAGTGGAGCGGAATCCCTGTGATGCCCAGTGATGAGAGGGTGGACAGAAGAATCTGATGATTGACTGATGATTGTGACACGGAAGGCACTTGACCATGCTTCAGATTTTGACACCTTGGGAGTGAGAACCTCAAAATCGACTATTTTTCACTTGTTTTGCCTGTAGCTCGAAATGATCTCATGCGTATTCCGACTCCTTTTGCCAGCGCGGGTCATATATACATATAGAACATACCATTTTAATGGTCCAAATTAATTACTTATTCAAAAGATGTACCTACTCAGAGAGTATGTATTTTGGATGTAACCTCTATCATTCCTATACAAATATAGTAGTCAACTTGGACTTATACTGAAACCTAATGGTTTGAGTTTAGTAATATTCTTTGTTAATACTCTAAGCTGCCTCTGTAGTGTCTGATTTAAAGAGCTAATACAGAAAAGAGGTGTGATGAGATCCATCAGCATGACATGCGACTTCCTTCACTTGGTCAGGTGAACTGACATGTAGGGGAGTGCGCTTTTTGTGCCTCAGTTTGTGTAAATTCACTTAGGGTTCAGAGTGTTTATTTTTTCCCACATTAATCTCACACATGTCTAGTACAATTATGTGGTTTTGTTTCATTAATACAGTGTATACTGTTTTTCTTGATTTACCTCGAAAGAATGGAAGTTAAATGTGACAACATGCCCCTGTAACATGTGATACCCCTTTTCCACCAAAGCAGTGCTAGAGCTAGATCGGAGCCAGAGCCTAGTTTCAAATCGGTTCTTTGTGTTTCCACACCCAAAGCCCCAGCTCCAAACCAGGAAAAGTGGTTCTTAAGTAGCACCAAAACATTGCTGGGCTAGAACAGGGCTAGAAGTAAGAACCGATTACGTCAGGCGCTGGGGGCGGGGTCAACAAGACGAACACAGGCTTGAGATCCGCCATTGTTGAAATAGCAGCTAATGGAGCTAACAGCTGCTGCTCGTTTGTAATCTCCGTCTATACAAATTACGGCGAACTGCACGAATGCGTTGGATTCGCTGTGTTTTCGTTGTGTTTTAATGCCGATGTAGGATCGTAAAGCCATGTGAATCAATAGTAACGCAACGTTTGCATTGTTGATGGAAGGCTTGTTCGCAGCGGTGCTGTGCAGAGACCGATCGCCGTATGATAACGAGTCCAGCGAGAGCATATGACTCCTTATGCTTTTGATTCACTCATGCGTTTTTTAAAATATTATATGTGGATCGGTCTGCGCAGCGCCGATGCATCTCGAACAAGCCTGGTGTGTTTGTGTTTCCCGCTAGCGTTGCTGAGAAAGATGAGATGTATACAGTGATGTAAGACCTGGCTCTGTTGTGGCTCTCTAGCCTGTAGTTGAACCAACTATGAACTGGGACTATCTCTGGCTCCGATCTAGCTCTAGCACTGCCTTGGTGGAAAAGGGGTATGAGAGGCACATTGTAACATGACCAAATGACAGCTTAAAATGTTATGCGATACAATAATAAACATATCCAAAGACAAACTAAAATATTTTGTAAATAAAATACAATTATTAACTTTTTCAAATAAAATAATGGCATTTTTTAATAATTAAAAATATTTAAAAAAAATATATTTTGACAACAAACACACTGCAAAACATACAGCATAGTTAAAAACATAATAATAATTAATAACTTCTGAACATTGACTTTCAGTCATTATTCACCATTTTCTCATGGTTTCTCAATAGAATTCATAAATACAATTGCATAATTCTAATAGGGGCAACATGCCCCACCCACGCAGCCCGTGTCTTCTGCTGGTTAGATCAGCATAGCTTTCTCAACTGTTAAATAACAGATATGTTTAAAATTATATCAGATTTGTCTTTTTTTTTAGTAAACACAAAAAAACAGAGATGAAAATTAACTTAAGACATTTACTTTTGCTATGGTTAAATAAATCTTATATCTTCCAAAGATTTTTTTTTATTTTGGTGCAATTTTTCTCTAAATAATGTTGATATGGCAAGTTTTGTCATCCTAGTGTGTGTGGAAAGTTTTAAACCATGTGTGTTACAACTAGCCCCGCGTTAGGTTGTGCCCTGCTCTCCCCTACTGGCCCACTGTAACCCCATGCTTTTCAGTGTTAAAAGAAGGTACCACAGAGATGGTAATGAGAACTAGAGGATAGTGGGGTGGTTTAAAAAGACCCAGTAGGATGTGTTGCCAGGGGAACAGACTGCCTTGAGTTGCACCAAGTAAGATAAGGCAATGCAACATCGGGGCAAGACAAAGTCCTTGGCCTCCGTTGATGTTTGGCTGATTGCGTTGAGGAGGCCAGCTGAATTCTAATTGTAGAGCAAAATGCAACAGGAATAAAAAACATTTTATTTTTTGCTTGTATTTTTTTTTTCTTTTTGCCCCAACTATGAACACTTTAGGACTCCAATATAATTTGTAATACAGTAATTTAACACTTTTAAATATACATTTAAATATACATGCATTTCAAATGTATGCATTGTACACAACACTAAATACAAAACTTTCTCATTTTATTATATTTGTTAATTATATGTATTTACACATAATAACATAAATGCATTTTTTGCATAAATGCATTCATGCAAAGAGTGATAGGAAGCACATCCAATCCAGTGTAATTGAAAATGCTGTCATAGGCCTTTTTGTGCTCAGCTGCTTGTTTCCAGAATGCTTAGCCTAGTTATAGATCCGTGCAGGTGCTTAATTTTTCACTGCTCTTTTGGGAGAACAAACAAACACAGAAGCGTGTGCTCCTGCATTACTCATGCTAATTGCTTTACATAAATCACTGTGGGGAAACTGACAGTAATCAACAAAAGACAAAATATGTGCTTTGGCGACCCAGCTTTCCTTTCCCCATTTTCTAAAGTTTTATGCCACATATCTATGCCATCTACTCAGCTAAAGTCTTAAAGGAGCATTTTTCCTCTATTAAGTCATGAATTTCCATGATTTCTTGCACTAGGAAATAAGAAGTAAAGGGCAAAGGCTGCCAAGACCATTTCCATAAACGTAATTACTGAGAGGGAGAGCGGGAGGCCAAAGCTCTGCCCTTTAACCACCTTCAAACAGAGCCACACACGTACTTGTATAAACAGAGAGAGAGAGAGAGGTTTAACACATCTTTATTAAATACATTTCCTCTTCAATACCTCATTATTCATCCAATAGAATCCTCATTCATATCACATCATCTCATTACCTTTTAGTATAAATATTTAAAAAAAGACATTTTAAAAAAATTTAAAATATTTAAAAAAATTAAAAATTTTAAAATAAGTTGTCCCTCATAAAAACAACACAGAACATCTCTTACACACCAGTTTTCTTTAAAAGTCATTACATCTCCTACCAAGTCATAATACTCAATTTTTAATCTATTTGCAATTAACCCCTTCAACATTATGCCTGGATCTACTCTAATCAGACCCAGAGATTTGTTTTTTCTGATCTTCCAAATTGCCAATTTTGCTACACCCATAACATAATTCAGGAGACAAAATATGGTCTTTTTTGACATTCTATACTTTACACCTCCTATAAAAGTACAATCAGAAAAAGTTTCACCCATTCCTCTAAACCAGTCAGAAAAAACTTTAAAAGCCCATCTAATCTTTAACATTCCAAAAATAAATGTTCCACAGTCTCTTCTTGACCACAAAACCCACACTCCCCACTTACTGCTGGATTAAGGTGGTCTCTGTCAAGTCCATCTCTCTAATTTTTATCCAGAAAAGATGCACATCATAGTTCAATCCCTCTACTCTTCGCAGAATTGCACTTGCTGCACGAGTCCATGTCAAATTCTTTTTTACAAACAATTTTTTGTGCTGAAATCAATCTGAAAGCTTGAATTCTGCTCTTAATATCAATCAAGCCTTGTCCTCCTTCACAAGGAGGCAAATACAGTTGTGCAGCACGAATCCAGTGTTGACCGTTCCAGAAGAAATCTACTAGTGTCTTTTGAATAGAAATCACCAAATGTTCTGGCGGTTCAACCACCATTAGCCTATGCCACAATGTGGAAGCAACCAAATTATTAATGACCAAAACTCTCCCCTTATAAGATAATTGTGGTAACAGCCATCGCAATCGAGACAATCGGGCCACTACCTTCTCCAGCAGTCCCTCCCAATTTTTCTCCTGAAACCGAGAAGAACCCAAAAAAAAACCACCCAGGGCTTTAAAACCTTCTCTACCCCACTTTAATTCTCCCAGTAACTCTGAAAGCCTTTGATTTATCCATTGACCTACTACAAATCCTTCACTCTTACTCCAATTCACTTTTGCAGTGGATGCCTTTTCATATACCTCAATGCTCTTTATAAGATTATTGATATCTTCTTGTCCATTTAAAAACACTGTTATATCATCAGCATACGCTGATAGTACAATTCTATTACAATTAGAATCATTTGGTATTGAAAACCCTTTAAGATCTCTTCTTATTCTTCTTAATAATGGCTCAATGTATAATTGTCCAGAGAGTGGGCACCCTTGCCTAATTCCCCTTTTAACAGGGATTGAGGCACTCAACCCTCCTCCCACCTTCACCAATACAGAAACATCACAATATAACAGTTTTATCCAAGAAATAAAATTATCACCAAAACCAAAAGCACTCAAAACTTTGAAGAGGTATTGATAAAAAAACCCATGTTAATATTCTCTTTAAAACTCAAATCAATAGCATCTCTCAAAAGAAACAAATTATCCATAATTGATCGCTCGGGTACACAATAAGTCTGATCGCCATGAATAATTGTGTCCAGATAACATTTTAACCTGTTCGCTAAACATTTGGTCAACATTTTATAATCCGTACATAGAAGAGAAACAGGTCTCCAATTCTTCAAAATACCTAAATCTCCTTTTTTAGGTAACATGGATACTACTGCTCGTCTACAGCTGCTTGGAAGACAACCGTTTTCAAAACACTCTTTTGTTACTTCATAAAAATCTTGTCCCAAAGTATTCCAGAAATGACAATAGAAATCTGTAGTTAGTCCATCAATCCCAGGCGAACATCCCGATGAAAGTTGCTTAACTGCATCTGTGAGCTCACTTATGCACACAGTAATGTCACAATCCAAAGTTTCTTTATGCTTAGGTTGCAATTTAGGAAGATCTTGAAAAAGGTCTGCAGCATTCTCCTCATCACATTGTCCAGCATTAAAAAGTCCAGAATAAAAATCAACTGCAAGTTTTAGCATTTCAGTTGGATTGTCCGTAATTGTCCCATCTAGACGTTTTAAATAAAGCATAGGATTATGTTGCACCACATTTCGCTCCAATTTAAAAAAATAAGTGCTAGGAGCATCCATATCCTTAATTGAACAAAACCGTGACCTTATTAAATAATTTTTTACTTTCTCTTGCAATAGATGTTTCAATTCTAGCCTCTTCTTACTTAATTCACCACTTTTATTGATCCTTTCTAAATTTTTCATCAACACCTTTTCCATTTCTTCTATTTCACATTGCAAATTCTGAACTGTATCTCTAACTTTAAGTAAAATTTGAGACTCATAACTTTGACAGAATTTTTATGTGCACTTTTCCAACCTCCCACCATTGACTTTTAGACTTAATTATTTTTCTGTAACCTCCATTTTTCCCAAAGATGAGTAAAACTCTCACAAAATAACTTATTATATAATAATTTCTTATTAAAATGCCAATAATAATTTGACCTAAAAGTATTTTTTGTATGTATATCTATAGTTACCATATGGTGATCAGAGAAACCACTAGGAAAGATAGCAGCATCCACAACTCTATTATTAAAAGACTTGCTTGTATAAAACCTGTCTAATCTAGCCCCCTTAACTATATTATTACATACTTTGATAAATGTATACTGTTTATCTCTTTATTCCTATTTCTCCAAACTTAAATCATGTTCTTGAATCACCTTAGAAAGTACTACAGCTGATTGAAAATTAGGTTCTTCACCATTTCTATCAACCATAAAATCTTCAGTACAGTTCCAGTCTCCGGCCATAACTATACAAACACTTTTATCATAGTTTGAAATGTGACTCTTAATTTTCAGAAATAGTTCAACTCACTCAGAACCAACATTTGATGCATAAACATTGATGAACAAAAATGTCATTCCTTCAACTACAGCAGGGTAGTGCGCACGGCCAGCTGCATCATCGGAGGTGAGCTTCCCTCCCTCCAGGACATTTACGCCAGGCGGTGTGTGAAGAGAGCTCAGAGGATCATCAGAGACTCTAGCCACCCGAACCATCGGCTGCTCTCACTGCTGCCATCAGGCAGACGGTACCGCAGCATTAGAACACGCACCAGCCGACTCCAGAACAGCTTCTTCCCACAAGCAATTAGACTCCTTAACTCCTGATCCATCAGTATCATAACACACTCTGGACAGAATATCACTCAGCACAACCCACTGTAGATACACACACATTATATACACATTTATTTATCATACAGCATCTATTGTACATTGGATTTCAATTTTTCAATCTGTGAATAATATTTTATACTATACATTGTATATTATTATTATTATTATTATTATTATAGCGTAATGTATATTGTTTAGTGTATGTTTAGTGTATATTGTTTAAAGTATATGTATATTGTAAGTATGTGTATATTGTTTAAAGCTGTGAGAACTACACTCACATTGTGTAAATTATTTATTGTTTATTGTAGTGTATACTGTGCTGTGAGTAATTGTGTGCGCATCAGATGTGTAATCTGTTGTTGCTTAAATGTTGTACATGTCATGTCGTGACTACTATGTTGCTCGGAACTGCACCTAAGAATTTCACCTGCTGTTGCACTTGTGTATATGGCTGTGTGACAAATAAAGTGATTTGATTTGATTTGATTTTGAGCATGAACAAATAATGCTCTTCCACTTACTACTTCTTCAATCTTTAAAATATCAACAGTAACTCTTTAAGAAAATAGAACAGCAACACCAGCACTTGTATTTGACCCATGACTGAGTACATATTTTCCCTCCCACCATAAACCCCATTCTATTTCATTAGATCAATCTGAATGAGTCTCTTGTAACATTACTATATCAATATTCCAGATTTTTTGAAATTCTGATAGTACTACCCTTTTAGTTTGATTCTTTGCTCCATTTATATTAAAGGCACCTATTTTCATAAGCTTCATATTAATAAAAGGAAAAGAAACAGCAAATATCAGAAAAAGATAGGAGAGAAAAAACACCCAGTGCATCGGATTCATTTTTCTATTTTTTGAAGAAGAACCTTTACGCTTCTTAATTTTGTAAGCAGTTTCCTCAATCAAAATCTCTTTTTTTCATTCAATTCATCCAATCCAACAGTGCGCTGCAATTTTACCATTGATTTCACATAATTTCAGTATCAGGAAAAAAAAAAATCTCTAATTTCTACCATTCTTCCAAATGTTTCATTCAGAAAATCATTTATCTCCCGTAGAGAATAAAGATTACTATCTTCCAACTGAGACCCTTCAGAAACACCTGACATTTGAGAGAAAGTGTCATCATCCCTCATATCATCCTCTAATGGGCCTACAACAGCATTTTGTATCCCAACTCCACTTGTACTCGCAATCTCAGAATCCATAACAGTCTCCTCAATAAGATCTTGTATTTCTACCGACTTTCATCTTGTACCACACTTTCCTGAACCTCAATTCCTTCATTATCACAATCATGTACCGTTACTTCGGCTATGGCCTGTTCAGTTATTATTTCAGTTCTTTTAACCTGAGTATTCTCTACAGCCAGCTCATTTTTTCCACGTTCTAAGTTTTCAACATTAATCTCCTCATTATTGTTCACTTGAACTTTATGAGGACATGCAAATTGTTTATGACCAACATCACCACACTCAAAACATTTCAAGCCAACAGTTGAAGCATAAATCATAAATGACTTACCTTCATCCACGACCCAAAACGATATATTCAGCGCTGGCTCTTTTAAAAACATGAAAACTTGTCGTCGAAACGACATAATATGTTTTAACTCCGTACTTTTACAACCCAGTGATATGACCTTTATTGGGCTGGTGATCTTTCCAAACCGAATGAGTTCTCTCTCAATAACTTTGTCAGGGATAAACGGCTGTACATTCGAAAGAATCACCTTATATGTTAACGTAGCCAATGGAAAAATTTTACAAAAACCTCCATTAATCATGACGCCACTTTCGATAAGTTTCGCAACAAGTTGCTCCTCCTTCAGAAATACAACTACCGCCTTGTTCATCCTTGATGCCGACAATATGTTTTCACAACCAATTTGTTCTCCCACCGCCAACAGCACACTTTCCACCGATACTCCTTGATCCGGCACGCACCTAATTCCATGGCGAAGTGAATGAGATGACGCACGCTCACCTGGGAGCGACGCCATTCTCACACTTGCCAGTTAATAAAAAACAACGAAAACAAAATCTAATTACACAAATAAAAAATAAACGATACTATTAAACTAAGAAAGTTTTGACAATTAAGACAAAGTCAAGAAAAAGAAAGAAAAATATAAGCGGACAGCTTAACACGTTCTTCCCCACCGCACCCTCCACCACTCTCCTACATCTCGAGAGAGAGAGAGAGAGAGAGAGAGAGAGAGAGAGAGAGAGAGAGAGAGAGAGAGAGAGAGAGAGAGAGAGAGAGAGAGAGAAGAGAGAGAGAGAGAGAGAGAGAGAGAGAGAGAGAGAGAGAGAGAGAGAGAGAGAGAGAGAGAGAGAGAGAGAGAATTCGTTATCATTCTAATACTTCATTTATCCCCCAACTTATAGTATACACTCACCTAAAGGATTATTAGGAACACCATACTAATACTGTGTTTGACCCCCTTTCGCCTTCAGAACTGCTTTAATTCTATGTGGCAATTGATTCTAACTTTCTTTAGAAATGTTGGCCCATATTGATAGGATAGCATCTTGCAGTTGATGGAGATTTGTGGGATGCACACATCCAGGGCACAAAGCTCCCGTTCCACCACATCCCAAAGATGCTCTATTGGGTTGAGATCTGGTGACTGTGGGGGCCATTTTAGTACAGGTATTGATTGATTGATTGATTGATTGATTGATTGATTGATTGATTGATTGATTGATTGATTGATTGATTGATTGATTGATTGATTGATTGATTGATTGATTGATTTTTGGATTTGACAAACAACATAATCCAAAGGATAGCATGTTAAAGTGTAAACACTTATTTCCAACATGGTCCTTGGTGTTAAAAACATGCAACACATAACAAAGACCTATTTCTGGTCAATAACAATACCATATAATACATACAATCAAGGTTTAAAAGCATTCTAAAATCAAACAATCATAAATCACATAAAATAATCAATCTACTCTAACTAAAAAATATTGGCTACTCTATTCCATAAAAATACCTTTACTTTATATCTAAAAGCCCCCCTGGTATTTACAATTTTGAGGGAAAGTGGCAGATTATTCCACAATGTTATACCTGTATAAAAAAAAAGAACTTCTAGCTGCATTGTTGACTCTGGGCACTATACAAGAACGGACACTGGCCCGAGTATTGTGATTATGCTGTGTATGAACCATTTTTATATGGGAATGTAAATATTTGGGAGCAGAGCCATTTATAACATTAAACATATGATTCAACTTTAACTGCTCCACTCTAACATGAACTGGCAGCAACCCTACCCTTTTAAAAGCATCTCTACCAATATGAGTCCGGGGTGGTGCATTTAACAGGTAGTGAATAACATTATTTTGCATCACTTGCAGTCTATTTTTAAGTTTAACTGATAATCCACAGTACCAAGCAGAACATGCATAATCGAAATGACATTGAATCAATGATATGACCAGTAATTTCTTAATAGAATAATCTAGATGCCTTGCCCTGCGATACAGGAATTTCAGTTTACCGGCACATTTGGATAATATTTTATCAGCAATAGATTTACAGGTTAACGACTGTTCTAATGTGGTTAACATTAGAACAGTCGTTAACCTGTAAATCTATTGCAGGTATGTAACACTTTTCTGAGACACTATTTCAGTGCCATTACATGTAACCTTAAGTGCATTAGTTCTAGACAACTTTCTTTTTGTTCCAAACAAAATGGACTCAATGTATTGAGTTTCAAATGTATTGAAAGCCTGTTGTCTGTAAGCCACTTACTAACACCATTTAATTCATTACCTAGAGTCTTCTCAATCTCGCTGATATCATCCCCAGAAACCAGTAATGCAGAGTCATCAGCATATAAAAGCAGCTTACATTTCACCGCAGCTGGCATGTCATTTATATAAACTAAAAATAAAAGTGGGCCAATGATTGAACCTTGGGGCACCCCACAAGTAATATCCTGAGGATCTGATATGGTCCCATCAACATCACAAACTTGAGTCCGTCCAATGAGGTAAGAGGTGAACCATTTCACAGCAGTATTTCTGAAGCCTATACATTGAAGCTTTGATAGGAGTATTGCATGGTTTACAGTATCAAAAGCTTTTTGCAAGTCAAGAAGAATCATGCCCACATACTTTCCTTCATCAAAGTTTTGTTGAATATAATCAAATAAATGAACAAGACAGGTTTCAGTAGAGTTTGCTGCTCTAAAACCAGACTGAAGTTCATACAATAGATTTTGTCTGACAAGGTACTCTTCCATCTGCTCATACACAAGACGCTCAAACACCTACGATACGGCTGTCAGAATTGATACAGGCCTATAATTACCAACATCTAATCTGTTCTTTTTCTTAAAAAGGGGAACTACCCTGGCCCTTTTCATATCGCTTGGAAAGATACCCTGACTTAACGATATATTTATTATATGGGTGAGTACCCTAGAGATTATATTGGCACTATCCTTCAAAAATCTGGATGGAATCAAGTCCTGTCCAGTGGCTTTGTTAATTGACAATGTGGATAAACACATCCTCACCCTCTCCTCTGAGACAGGGCCAATCTCAAAAGCATCAGGAATAACGTCTCGGGTTATGTATATAACCCTTGTTCCCCGAGAAGGGAACGAGACACTGCTTCATCGTGTGATGACACTTTGGGAACGCCCTCAGCGTTACGCATCTGAAGTATGAATGAAATCAAGCCAATCTGATTGGTGGTGCGTCATGACGTAGTAGATGACGGCATACCCGGAAGATACAAAGGGACGCTGATGCAAACACACGGCAGCTTTACCGCGATGAAGCGAGCGCTCTGACCGTGATGGGTGTGGCGACGAGACGCAGTGTCTCGTTCCCTTCTCGGGGAACGAGGGTTATATACATAACCCGAGACGTTCCCCTTCGAGGGAACTCGCACTGCGTCATCGTGTGATGACACTTTGGGAACGTTAATACCCACTATGCCACACCGACATCACCCACGTCCTAGTGTGAAGCTGAAGACCAGGCACACTTAAGACGCAAACACTCTAGCACCAGGCGTCGCCGGAAGGTGCAGACTATAAAAACGAATGAAGGTGTGCGGAGTGGCCCACCCGGCCGCCTCGCAAACCTCTTGAAGCGAGGCACCAGAGAGGAGGGCCACCGAGGAGGCCATGCTCCTGGTGGAATGAGCCCTCACAGCCATGGGTGAAGGCAGATTGCGCACCCTATATGCTGTTGCTATAGCCTGGACGTCCAGTTGCTGATCGTCTGAGTAGACGCAGACAGCCCTCTCTTGGGTGAGCCAAAGCACACCAACAATTGATCTGACCTTCTCCATTGGGAAGACTTCTCCAGGTAGATCTTAAGTGCTCTGACGGGACAGAGCAGGTGAAGTCTCCCCTCTTCCGCCGTCAGGTGGGGAGGAGGATGGAAAGCCTGAAGAACCAAAGACCGAACCACCTGCGATGGCACCTTGGGTATATACCCCGGTCTAGGGTGCAAGATGGCCTTAACCCCGCCAGGGGCAAACTCCAGGCAAGTTGGCGTAGCCGCCAAGGCCTGGAGATCTCCCACCCTCTTGAGCGAGGTAATGGCAAGGAGAAAGGCCACCTTGAGGGTCAGGCTCTTCGGCTCAGCCTGCTCCAGTGGCTCGAAGGGGGCCTCGGCCAGCCCTTCAAGTACCACCGCCAGGTCCCAGGTCGGGATCCTGGAATGAGCCGCCGGCCTCATCCTCCGGGCTCCACGGAGGAACTGTACAACCAGAGGGTGCTTCCCCAAGGGTCCAGCACCTAGAGGTGCGTGGAAAGCCCCAAGGGCAGCCACGTACACCTTCAGGGTGGATGGGGTAAGACCATAAGAGAAGCGATCTTGGAGGAACTCCAGCACTGAAGCCACTGGGCAGTTAACTGGGTCCACCTCACGCTCTCTACACCAAGTGGAAAAAACGTTCCACTTGAGGTTGTACAGCCTCCTGGTTGAGGGAGCTCTAGAGCTGAGCAAGGTCTCGACTACCTCTGCTGACAGGCCCGCCTCTAGGTACTGAGCCCCCTCAGGGGCCAGACCCAGAGGCTCCATAACTCCGGCCGGGGGTGAAATATTGTGCCCCCTGCCTGCGAGAGCAGATCCCTCCTCAGAGGGATCTGCCATGGAGAGCCGTCTAGCAGAGCTATAATGTCCGAGAACCATGCTCGAGTGGGCCACCGGGGTGCTACTAAAAGCAGGCTGATGCCCTCCCGGCGGACCCGCTCCAGAACTCCCGGGAGCAGAGCGATCGGGGGAAAAGCGTACAGACTGAGCCTCGGCCACGTCTGCACCATGGCGTCCAGCCCTAACGGGGCCGGATCCTTGAGAGGGAACCACAGTGGACAGTGGGACGTCTCTCGAGACGCGAACAGGTCCACTTCCACTGGGCCAAACCTCTCGCACATGGTCTCCACCACCTCCGGGTGGAGCCGCCATTCCCCGGGCCTCAGCCCCTGCCTCGACAGGACGTCTGCTCCCTGATTCTGGTCCCCGGGGATATACATCGCTCTGAGAGACGATAATTTCCCCTGGGACCACAGGAGGATTTGATGCGCCAGTCTGCATAGAGGGCGCGACCTCAAACCCCCCTGGTGGTTGAGATACGCGACAACTGAAGTGTTGTCCGAGCGTATCAGGACATGATGGCCGCGGAGGTCCGGGTAAAAGCTCCTGAGAGCTTTGTAGACCGCCAGCATCTCCAGGCAGTTGATGTGCCATGAAGAATGCCGGGTCTCCCACAGACCTCTCGCAAAGCGGCCGTCCATGACCGCGCCCCAGCCAGTGAGGGAAGCGTCTGTTGAAACGGCTCTCCGGCAACATGACGCTCCCAACACTGGCCCCTGGGACAGGAACCAAGGTTTCCGCCATATGACGAGGGAACGAAGGCATTTGCGCGTTACCCTGATCATACGAAACGGATTTCCCCTCGGGGAAAACCCCTTGGCCCTCAGCCACCACTGTAGGGGTCTCATGTGCAGCAGGCCAAAAGGTATCACGTTGGCTGCTGCTGCCATGAGTCCCAGCAGTCTCTGAAACTGCTTCACAGTGAGGCTGCGGCCTGGTTTCACTCTTGAGACCATCGCCATTATGGACTCCACGCGCGCGGGGGACAACTGAGCCCGCATCGACGTGGAGTCCCATACGACTCCCAGGAACGTAGTCCGCTGGGAGGGCGTCAACACGCTCTTCTTCGTGTTGAGTCTCAGCCCCAAGCACCTTATATGGGCCAGAACGACATCTCGATGCCGAACTGCCATCTCGCGCGACCTGGCCAAAATGAGCCAGTCGTCGATGTAATTGAGTATACGGATGCCCTGGAGTCTCAGAGGAGCCAGTGCTGCATCCATACACTTCGTAAAGGTGCGAGGGGAGAGTGCCAGGCCGAAGGGAAGAACCCGATATTGGTACGCTTCGCCCCCGAAAGCGAACCTCAGGAACTTCCTGTGACATCGAAGGATGGAAATATGGAAGTATGCGTCCTTTAGATCTATCGTGACAAACCAGTCCTCGGACTGGATCTGACTCACGATGGCTGGAATTGTGAGCATCTTGAACCTGTATCTCCTCAGAGACCGATTCAAGAGCCTGAGATCTATTATTGGACGCAACCCCCCATCCTTCTTGGGAACAATGAAGTACCGGCTGTAGAACCCGGACTCCCTGTCTGCCAGAGGAACCCGCTCTATGGCTTCCTTGGCTAACAGGGCTCGTACTTCCTGTTCCATAACCCGAACCTGCTCGGGGCCGACCACAGTCTGGACCACTCCCTGAAACTTCGGGGGAGGGGAACCGAACTGAAGCCTGTAACCCCGTTCTACAGTCCGCAGGACCCAAGTAGACACACTCGGAAGGCGAGACCACGCGCCGAGATAATCTACTAAGGGAACCAGCCTCTCGAGGCTGGTCTCGGGTGTTAAATGAGACTCGTTCTCGACCCCCTGAAGCGGCTGACCGGCAGGGAGAAGCCGAGAACGGAGCTCTATGGGTGCACACGCTCGCTGGCCGGTCGCAAGTCCTTCCGGAGGCGACGAAGGCAGTGAGCGCGCGCGGGAAACCAGTGAGGCCTGAAGCGTCATGGACGGCAGGATCCCAACACTGATCTCCCGAGAGCTCCGGGGGGAAAACGACCTCGGTCGCTCCACCCCGGGGGGGACAGCTCTCAGTGGTCCAGCCGCAGCTAGGACCGCTTTGAGGTAGCCTTCTTCGCCTGAAGGACGGTCCTCAGATCGACCCTAGGCTCTGAAGGCTTACCACGAGAGCGCCGCCTCTTTTGCCAAGCTCCCTCAGGAGGGGCGCGAGAAGCGACGCTCTCCTTTTGCACCTGTCGGTGCGAGGAGGAGCTACCTGACGGCTGAGGCTGCCCTTGCTGGACAGCCTTCCCCGAGGAGCCAGAACGGCGAGGGAGGTACTGCTGGAAGGCCGCCGCCTGCTTTTTCACCTCCTGGAACCTCTCGACAACGGTGTTAACCGTCGAAGAGGCCAGAAGGCGAAATCGGGGAATCAAGGAGAAAATGTTTCTCTCTCTCTCTCATCCCCGACAGGTTTAGCCAGAGATGTCTCTCCGCGACCACCAGACCAGCCATGGAGCGGCCGATGTTGCGGGCCGTCTCCTTGGTGATCCGGAGAGACAAATCGGTGGCCTTCCGCAGCTCTAGGATGTCGTCCGGAGACGGACCCTCCCCCTCATCCAGCTCCTTGAGGAGGTCGGCCTGATAGGCCTGCAACACCGCCATAGTGTGCAGACAACTATCAGCCCGCCCAGCCACCATGTAAGCCCTACCCACCAGCGCCGAAGTGTCCCGGCATGGCTTGGTGGGTAGCACCGGGGCCTTGAGGGACTTAGCGGCCTCGGGAGAGAGGTAGCTCGCGAGAGCATCCTCCACCCGAGGCAGCGTCCCATAACCCCGCTCGGCCGCCCCCAGCACATTCCCAAATTCGAGTGCTTGAGGGGTGGAAAGTCTGGCCGAGTAGGGTTTTTCCCAGGATCTACACAACTCACTGTGCAGATCCTGAAAAAATGGCAGGCCCCGGCGTGGAGGTTGAGACCCACGCTTGAAGAACCTTTCATCCAGCTTACTGGGTGGCTGGATTTCAGGCTCTTCCTGTGGCCATTCAATGCTTAATTTGGCCACAGCGCGGGTCAAAACCTCCACTAGCTCCTCCTGAGCGGGTGCGTGACGCGATGGCTGAGCTTCCACGTCACCCGCCTCGATGCTCCGCCCATCCGACTCCTCGGAGCCGGACAGCTGAAGCATTGGGTTCTCCGCCTCGCGGGAAGAAGCCGCATCGCGGGCTTCCGCACGGGGCGGGAGAACATCGGAATCCTCGGACGAGGATAGGGAAAGTGCCTCAGCAGTCCCATATCCCGTCGCGAGGTCCCGTTGCGATCCCCATGATCTGCGGCGCCGCCGTGCCTCGGCAGCGGAGGGCCCAGATCCCTGGGGATCGCGGGCTTGGCCGGTCTCATCGAACACGGCCAGCCGTGAGCGCAACACCCTGAGCGGCAGCTGATCACACTCGCTACAAGCGGCTCCCTCGAGAGCCGCTCTAGCATGCTGTACGCCCAGGCATTGCACACACATTAGATGTGTGTCCGTGCCCGAAATGAAACGCGGACACGGAGGCACACATCTCTTAAACTGGGCCATCACTTGCTTGCAACGTTGGTAGACAAACAACACCAAATAGACAGATTTTTAGACAAAAACACAGAGCGCTTCAGCTGAAGAGCGAAAAGCTGCCGTGTGTTTGCATCAGCGTCCCTTTGTATCTTCCGGGTATGCCGTCATCTACTACGTCATGACGCACCACCAATCAGATTGGCTTGATTTCATTCATACTTCAGATGCGTAACGCTGAGGGCGTTCCCAAAGTGTCATCACACGATGACGCAGTGCGAGTTCCCTCGAAGGGGAACATGTTTGTTCTTATAAAAGGAGTTTACAAATGATGGGCCATATCTACCTGACTCACTTGGCAACTTCTCAACCAGATTGGCAGCAACTGTTGTAAAAAAGGTATTAAAAACACAAGCAACCTGCTTTTTTTTCAGAAATCATCTTATCCTCAATGACTAATCCAATATTACCAGACTTAAATTTTGATTTTCCCTTAGCGCCCATATCAGTGAGAACCTTCCATAACTTTTTGGGCTGATGTGAGTTGGCAGTAATAGCATCAGCATAAAATTATAATTTTGTTTTCTGTACCTTGTAACTAGCCTGATTACGAAAATATATATATTTATCATAATCACAAGACAAAGTTGACCTCTTAAACTTTCTGAACCATTTATCACGTTGTCTAATGAGATCCAGAATTTCAGAAGTCATCCAAATTGCACTTCTCTGTTTGATTCTGGTTTCCTTCATTGGTGCAACCTTATCAAGATCAGCTACAAAGTGCTGTTTAAATAAATTCCAAGCCCCATCAGTATCATTGCTTCCTAAAACATCTGACCAATCCCTCCTGGAAAGCCTTTCTTTAAATTCCTCAGCTGTGTAATGTTTAGTGCATCTGTACCTAATTGAACTATGCTTAGGATTCCCAGACCTCAATAGTGATTTAGAAACTTTGCGTGTGCAAAAAGTGACGTTATGATCACTCAAAGCAATATCAAGGACGCCTGATTGAGAAATATTTTCACGTTCTGTCACTAATATTAGGTCCAATGGGGATTGACTATTAACAGACACTCTAGTAGGTTCAGTAATTAACTGTTGTAGGCTACACACCTTACAAAAAGTTGAGAGATTCTTTCAAACTACTATTACGAGCCTGTAGTACATTTGTGTTAAAATCACCCATAATAATACATTCGTTCTCCATACATATAGTACTCTTACAACAAACCATTTCAAAGAGCTCATAAAAATCGGTTTTCTTAGGGGGTCTATAACATACACAAATGAAAATGGGCTTAGTTTTAGGAAGTAGCAGTTCAATCCATGCAGTCTCCAAACCCTCCACCTGGAGATCGGCACACGGGTTATATGTCAAATCATTCCTTACAAATAGGCACACTCCTCCTCTGTTTCTGCTCCGCTCGTGACGGTAGATGGAGTAACCCGTGAGCTCAACTTCAACATCCTGTATTGATCCATCAAGCCAGGTTTCCGACACCGCAATCACAGCAGCCTTAGAGGTCCTTGCAAGTTGACTGAGCTCCTCAAGCTTAGGCAGCAAACTCCTTGCATTAATATGAATAAAATGAAGCCCTTTCCGACTGAAAACAGCCTCACAGTCATTCCTTACATCAACCAAACTGTCACCAGAACAATGCATTGACTCAAACTCCTCCAGGCAATCAGTGACGTTTATGTTATGCCTGGTTCAGACTACACGATTTTTTTTGTCTGTTACGATAGTCACTGTGTCAGATTACGCGATTTTGACTCCTAAAATCTTGTCGTATCCTGGATAAGAAACATGTCAGACTACACGTTTCTTCGCGACCAATGATCGCTTGTTGTCTTTAACGACGCGCGTGATGTCATCGAGAAGGCGAAACTAGCGACTGACTTCCGCAAACAAACGAGCGTAAACAATGTCTGCGGCGTGTTTTGTACTGGCTGTCTTGTGTCTAGAAAAGTGCAAAAAAAGAAAGAAAACCCGACCATGGACACGTTCCTGGCTTGCTCGAAGAGGGCAGTATGGGCTGTCAATCCTCCAAGGAGAACTTGAGGTAAAATATTGTTCTTTTTATATTAAATATTTTGTTATTAGCCAGTAGTGAAAGTTTGCCACTACAACGTATTTGTAAAAAAAATCTGGGAACACTTTACATTTGTTAACATGAACTAATAATGAACTGCTCCTATAAACCATTTATTTTATCTTTGTTGATGTTAATCTCTCACACTCACACACATATACACAGTCACGCACAAACACACCCTCACAGTCAGACTCACACACACGTGCGCACCCAGACTCACTCACACCTCTCTCTCTAGTCCCTCGATGAAACATCGTACAGGCAAGAGTACTGTTGCCACATCTCCACGAATCTTTCCTCTATTTCATAACTCCACCTAGCCGCACCATCATCTCTCTTGCGTTTCGCCATGTTTGAATCCTGTCAGAATATATATTCTGTGCTCCGATTGGTCAGCATCACCCATGTGACGGAACCCGTCGTGGGGAACGTGAAAAAAAATTCAACATGCTAGTCTTTCTGTTGTGACGTCGTGAACTATCGCAGACGCGGATTCGGTTGTCGTATACTATGACACACTATACGAGATGATACGATTAATTCTTGCTTCCTGACGTCCATTGTCGTTTACGAATCCCTACGACACCATACGTCAAACGGATCGTGCCAAATTCGGGCTAAAATCGTGTAGTCTGAACCAGGCATTACACATTTCATTCATACAACATCTGTTGCAAACTAGCGGAATGACAGAATTAGACCTTACAGCCAGTTCTTAGAATTTAGATGCAATATTTCCACACTTTATGTGAACAAAGGCATCACAAAAGTCACAAGCGACTGCTTTAGTGTTTATCCACACCACTTTCCCGCAGTTAGGACAGTTACTGCTACGTCTCGCCTTTGGCCGGTGTTTCATTTGCAAGTTGTTTGGACCCGGACACTGATGAATATCTCCGGCGAGCAGCAGACAGATAGATAATATTGTGCCAAAAGCATCAGCCTGTTGCCTTCCACGAGCTCTTTTGTTCCTGACAGTGAACTGGGTCTGCGTGGTGATTAAAGCAGCACTGCCATATCCAAAAAGTTTGTCATCTGCATTCACAGAAGATCCGCAATCTTTATCAAAGATCTCACGTATATATGCATTATTTCTATTATACTCGCAACACTGTTCAAATCTAAAACCTAAAACATTCAAAAACAACACATAAACTAAAATTGCTGCCAGAGCGCCACACCTGACGCCATCTTTGTTGACTTCCCCGATTGATACTGACACCTGACACGACTCATTAACTCATTGTCATGTTCAAGAAACCAATTTGAAATGATTTGAGCTTTGTGACATGGTGCATTATCCTGCTGGAAGTACTGTAGCCATCAGAGGATGGGTACATGGTGGTCATAAAGGGCTGGACATGGTGAGAAACAATGCTCAGGTAGGCAGTGGCATTTAAACAATGACCAATTGGCACTAAGGGGCCTAAAGTGTGCCAAGAAAACATCCCCCACACCATTACACCACCACCATCAGCCTGCACAGTGATAACAAGGCATGATGGATCCATGTTCTCATTCTGTTTATGCCAAATTCTGACTCTACCATCTGAACGTCTCAACAGAAATCGAGACTCATCAGACCAGGCAACATTTTTCCAGTCTTCAACTGTCCAATTTTGGTGAGGTTGTGCAAATTGTAGCCTCTTTTTCCTATTTGTAGTGGAGATGAGTGGTACCCGGTGGGGTCTTCTGCTGTTGTAGCCCATCCGCCTCAAGGTTGTGTGTGTTGTGGCTTCACAAATGCTTTGCTGCATACCTCGGTTGTAACGAGTGGTTATTTCAGTCAAAGTTGCTCTTCTATCAGCTTGAATCAGTCGGCCCATTCTCCTCTGACCTCTAGCATCAACAAGGCATTTTCGCCCACAGGACTGCCCCATACTGGATGTTTTTCCCTTTTCACACCATTCTTTGTAAACCCTAGAAATGGTTGTGCATGAAAATCCCAGTAACTGAGCAGATTGTGAAATACTCAGACCGGCCCGTCTGGCACCAACAACCATGCCACGCTCAAAATTGCATAAATCACCTTTCTTTCCCATTCTGACATTCAGATTGGATTTCAGGAGATTGTCTTGACCAGGACCACACCCCTAAATGCATTGAAGCAATGCCATGTGATTGGTTCATTAGATAATTGCATTAATGAGAAATTGAACAGGTGTTCCTAATAATCCTTTAGGTGAGAAAAATAAATGCTGCACCTGAAATGAAAATCACACAGCTTCAGTGACCCCCATCATCTGTTGAATTTAAACATGCAATTCATATCTCTTTGGTCAGGTCTCTGCCCTATAAATACAGATAATGACTCTGCACAGCTTAAATTAATGGCAAAAATAAAAAGCTCTCTTTGGACTAACCAGCCAAGCTATTGGAAAACCATAATAATTTTATTAGCAAATCTTATCTATCTTTATATAAATTAATACATGAACTGCTAAAGCAATTGCTCTGATGGGCTGCAATAGGAGAATATAGGGAGGGGGGCAATGCATTAATACAAATAAAAAAAAGTTAAAATTAGTGCTATCAAATCGATTAATTGGGATTAATTGAATCCAAAATAAAAGTTTGTGTTTACACAATATTTAAGAAAAATGTGTTATATTTATATATAACATATTTATATTTATACATAATATTAACTGCAAATATTTCTTAAATATATACATGAATGAGTGTGTATTTATATATATATAATAATTATACACAGTACACACACATACAGTATATCATGTAAACACAAGCTTTTCTTTTGGATGTGATTAATCGCGATTAATCGATTTGACAGCACTAATAAAAAAAAAAGCTTTGCATATCTTTTTTTGTTGACATCAATGGCTGTGTGTCCAATCATACATTATTTATTTTAAAGGTGCAGTGTGTGAATTTTAGCAGCATCTAGCAGTGAGGTTGTGAATTGCAATCACCCACCGCTCATCCTTCCCTTTCGAAGCACATAGAGAAGCTACGGGGCCGACACAGGACAAAAATGTTGTTGTCAGAGAGAGAGCAGAGAGTGACTAGTGCTCTGTAGAGAATTTTGTCCGTTTAGGGCATGAGAAGGCAAGTTCAGTCCTAGAGAGCCACTGTCCTGCAGAGTTTAGCTTCCACCCTAATCAAACACACCTGGACAAGCTCACCAGTGTCTTCAGGATTACTAAAAGTACAGGCAGGTGAGGATTTTTCAGGGTTGGAGTCAAACTCTGCAGGACAGCGGCTCTCTGGAACAGAACTTGCCTACCCCTGGTTTAGGGCTACTATAGAAACATGACTGCGCAAAATGGCAATTTCACTGTAAGGGGACCCACGGTGTGTGTAGATAGAAATGGCTCATTCTAAGGTAATAAAAACATAACCGTACATTATGTAAGGTTTTTATACTCCCCTGAAAACATAGTTATGCATATTATATTGCATTTCTGTCAATAGATCCTTATAAAAACTATACACTGCACCTTTAATATAACCAATGATTATGAGTATACAATGAGTATCATTCTCGTGCATAAACAGTTAATTATTTTCAAATATGCAAAGATGTCAGCATGACGCTCTGTGGGATTGACATCATTTGCAAAACTCAGCAGTGGGCTGAGGTTCATTTGAGATCATGAACTCTGCATCGACTCACCTATAACGTAAACATTTCTGGCATGGATAAAACTATAATTGAAACCAAGAGCCGCATGGTTAAAGTCCAGTGTCAATGGCATGTAAAATACTTCATAATGGCTCACCCTTTTTGAGTTCAGATGAGAGAGCAATGCAGTGTTTATTCTGAAGCTACTCATGTACTTGAAAGGGAATTCATTTCACATGTAATTTTATGAATCTGTATAGCATAACTAAATGCACACAGATCTCAAATCAGTGACATCTGGCATCCTTAACCCCCTTTTGATGTTCAGCTGATGAAAAGAATTAGCGGACATCACAGGAGGCATCTCAAATCGAGATGCCAGCATGCAGACAGAGGTTATGTCAAACTTTTTGATCATATAATGCAGTATACAGATGAATGGGTTGTCAATTAAATCGAAGACTTCTTTTGAATGCTTGTGAACACAGAACTTTACCTAAAACATAAGAGAGGATTTGTATTGTATTTAGTTGCAGGCAGCAGATTTCAGAAGAACTCCAATATCTTGAGAAATTTCAACACCATCCACATTTCTAATCCCATGCTTTAGTACAAGAATGTAAGTCTGGGTTTACCAATTCATGGATATTTCATCTTCTCTCATTCAAATGTAATTTAACACAAACAAAAGAAGAGTGTGTGCATATTTGGGTTGGATTATTAAAACAAGCTGAAAAATTTTGATAGTTTTCCAAATTGTGATATTTATTTCTCAACATATGTCTTATCTCCCTCGTACCCCAGAGGTGGGCTCATCAAAATACAGAGAATGCACAACAAATTTTACGCTCCGAGCACTTCACCACACCACACATAAGACTGCACAAACATATAGGCAGAATATTCATTTGTTTATATACTTCTAATGTGTGCATTTTTTAAACAATGTGTTATGCTTATGAGTTTTTAGGGCAGCCGGTTACACTTAATTCTGTAACAATTTAGAATACTGTTCCGTCATTAAAGAATAACTACACAGGAACAAATGAGAAATTCACTATTAACATTTTAGTAACTACTATTACTTAACAATAAACTCTGATTAATAAATTAGAAATAGTGCTCAGTTGAATACGGTAGTTCACTATTAGCTAATCAGTAATAACTATTATTTCACACTTCCCAGAGGACTACTAAGAACTAATATATACAGATTCATAATAAATGTGAATAAGGCATAATATATATATATATATATATATATATATATATATATATATATATATATATATATATATATATATATATATATATATATATATATATATATATATATATATATATATATATATGATTAATTCTAAAGTGAAGGTCATAGTAACCCATTAGTAATGACTTAAGTATTACCAAATCCTTCAGAAGGAATTGCTAATTATTTAGATGAGTATTCTAAAAACACAATAACTCTCTAATGACTAAAGTCATTGTAAGCTTTTAAGGTTTTTGTAAAGTTTTGGATAGCAATGAAGTAGTATTACTACGTCCTTCTAAAGTAATTACTAATTATTTGGATCAATATTCTACAGGTGAAGATCATGGTAACACACTAGTAATTACTTAAGTGTTACCAAATCTGTCAGAGGCCATTACTATCCAAAAACTTACAAAAACCTCAAACACTTGTCTTCAGTCATACAACAATGACTTCAGTCATTATTAGAGAGGTATCATGTTTTTCACTTTAAAATACTGATTCAAATAATTAGTAGTTCCTTTGGAAGAATGTAGCAACACTTAAGTCATGACTATCCAAAACCTTAAAAGCGTACAATGACTTCAGTCATTACTTGAGTTATCATGTTTTTCACTTTAGAATACTCATCCAAATAATTTGTAATTACGTATAAGTATTGGTAATACTCGAGTCATTAATAGTGGGTTACTATGACCTTCACTTAAGAATTAATTATATACTATGCATTATTCATGTTAATTATGAATCTGTATATAGTAGTTCGTAGTAGTCCTCTGGGAAGTGTGAAAAAAATTGTAGTTATTGATTAACAAATAGTGAACTACCACCTTCAACTAAGCACTATTGCTTACTAATTTGGTAATTAGAGTTTCTTGCTAGTTAATAGTAGTTACTAGAGTGTTAATGCATTATTCATTTGTTTCTGTGTAGTTATTCATTAATGACGGAACAGCATTCTAAAGTGTTACCCTTAATTTTATAATCTACTTTAGACTAACTATAAGTAACTATGCAACTACATGTCAACTAACTCTCATTAGAGTATTAGTAAACCGTAGTAGACTGCTATAGGTGTTAGGGTTCAGGTTAGTAGAATAAGTTGACATGTAGATGTGAAGTTATAGTCAGTAGAATGTCTGTTGGGGAGCATCAACATAAATTGTTAGCAGACATTAAGCAGACAGTCTTTCAAACTATTCATAACGAACCTCTCATTTATCTATCACAAAGTCTGGGAGTAACCAAAAGGGAGGTCTAGGGGTGGGCCATAGGGAAGAATGATTATGAGGAATGGCACACTACTGTGCAAAAGAAGGGTAGCTGTCTACCCCGCTTACACACTTGACGTGATTTGTGAGTCAGCTGCGAAGAACCTGCGCAGCTCACGTGGAAAAAACCCTGAACAGGTGTTGTAAAAGACCGATGCAGCTGATTTGCTTGTGGAGCAAACAGCTCAGCTGGGGATTGGATTTCTGAACAAAAATCTGCCCGGCTTTAACATTGCCAAGCATTAATCTATACAAATAATAATTGGTCCGCATGCTCTCCTTTTTTTTGCTGCTTTTCAACTGTTATTAGTATATTTGCACTGTAAAATCTTGGAACATGAACACGGTGAAGCCATGTCTCATGAGGTCTTTCAACTGTTTCAATTATTCACTTATAGTTAGTAGTGATGGAAAGCAAATTTTTGTTGTCACTGTTACAAGAATAATCTGCGTGTATAACAAGCGATGACAAGACAACAGATGGCACACACAATGCTTAAATATCTTGTCAGATGTTAACAGGCTTGATTGAAGCAATTTTGATGTGATGTAGGGATTCCAGTGAAAATATCCAAAAATAGATTTTGAAATGAGCAGATACGGCATCAAATGTTTATTAAGCTGGTTGAAGATAAAATCACAAGTTTTACATTAAAGGTACAAATATGACTTCCTTTGGGTGTGATTACTAATGCATGCATGCAAGTTGTATATAAGCCAAATTAGCGAACTAAGGGTGTGTTCATGCTTGGTGTTCGATTAAAACGAACCCTGGTGTGATTTCTCTGTTAGTGCGGTTCATTTGAATAAGTTTCATTTGATCGCTGCCATCCGAACCCTGGTGCGCACCAAAAAAAATGGTCCGAGACCGCTGAAAAGATCGGTCTTGGCCTGCTTCCAAACGAAGCCTAAAAAGGACAGAATGCTTCTGCATACATTTTTTCATACCTTTAGTCATGATGTTGCCCATCACAGTTTGGTACACCATCAAAACTGCGTCTTCTCACAGAAGATCGTTTGTGTGTGTAATGGAGGGATTCCTGCCGCTGTTTTGACTACTTTACACTCTTCATGAGTTATCAGCTGGTCAAAATACCATCATATGCAAGCTACGCACATACAACGAGCACATTTATCATGTAAGTTCTGTCTCAAAATAGGCAATAGGCCTACGTCATAAAAGCCAACCAATCAGGGGTGCTTCCCGAAAGCATCGTTAGCCAACTATGGTCGCAAGTTCCGTTGTTACCAGCATAGTTCCATGAGTCTGTGTTTCCTGAAACTATAGTTCCAACGAACGTTCGCAAACAGCATCACAAAGTTGTGTGGTTGCAACGACAGCTCTCAACCTGTGGTTAGAAGCATAGTTTCTTGTTTGCATAACATGTGGACTTAATAAATCCTTATATTGAGCAAAATAAGCAAGCTGACATTCAGTACAACCTATATCTTTTATTTAGAATACATACAAATGTCATTTACGTCTTTTAGTTTGTCAAGAGATTTAAAGCACTGTTTTTAAAGACTGTGCATGTGCGTAGTGCTCTAGTACGTAAGGACTATCCAATGATTGAATCTGGAAATAAAGCAAAATAACTGAGAAAAATTTGAATTAGTCCTCAGATGCCATGTTCATAGTTTATAGTAAAAAAATCTAGCATTAATTCAAACTTAAACCGATTCATTAAAATAAGTTATTACTCCACCACCTGCGTGACCAACAAATCTGCGACAATACGGTTTCGGGAGACAGTCGTCAGTAGCTAGTTGATTTCTTCAATGATGCATCGTACTATGGTAGTTAAGTAGTGAGTTACGTCGTTGTATGGGAAACGCACCCCAGGATGTGAATGTATCCCTTTGCCCTTAGGATTGTTGTAAAAAATGCCAATTGGAACACTAAGTGGACCAGGACTATTTTATTTTTTTTTGGTCCTGACCAAACAAACCAAGTGATCAGAACTAGAAGTGTGGACACACCCTAAGAAACACATATCTTACTTGTATCTCATGTCTGTGGGATAGTCTACAAGTAAAGGATAATGTACAATTAGCCAGTCAATACATACATGCATATGTGGGCATGAGATATTGATTTGGGTTTAAATTATGTAACAATTTTACCAGTAGCCTATATTATTTTAAAGCTTTCGCTATGAAAAAGAAATATCCTATTACGATGCACAAAAACAGTTGGCCTAGCAACAAGACAAACACTGCAACAAAATTACAGTAACAAGTACAAGTCTTTTGAGTTAATCTTAAGTACATCTGATAAATGAGACAAAATGGCACCAGTTGCATTTGAAACAAACAATTATTTTAAATGCAAGGCCTATACAGCAAGTATAACAAGTCTACACACACTTTGTGTTGGTGTAAAAAGTCTACACAAAGTTGATATAAAAAGTATTTGTTTATGTTAAAAAAAAGGCAGAGCCTGTTATGATTATGTTTGGCTCTATGGACTCTTATTTTGATATTTTGTTTTGTTTCCATAGTTCCTGTTTCCCTGCTCTCTTTAGCTTCGGTTTTCTATAGTTACATATTTCCCTCAGTTCTAGTTCTCAGTGTACTTATATTCCAGGCTTGGTTATTTCCTTTGTCAGTTATTGAGCTTAAGTCACAAGTGTTTTGTACTATTCATTCTCCTAAGTATTCACCAAATAATTTGTTTGTTATTTGTTCTTCAGTGTTTGGATCACGTCATTCATACATGTGACAGAGCCCAGACCTAAATCCAAACTTGGTAAGGGTTTTACAGATCTTCTTCAGTATAATCAATCTGGAGCTCTTTTGCAGGGAAGGGTCTTTTATTCCCCCCCATAAATTTTTACTAGTAAATGGCAATTTTAAGGAAGCCTTTAATAGGCATATTAGCCAATGAAAATGTCCAGAGAAACTAGGCTGAATGGGTAAACACTACGTATGCATCCACATATTTGCATAGACGATTGGGGCTCCCTAAAGTAATTGAGTTAGGTTTTTCCACAGGCAACCCTGATTTGAATAACCAACACCAAACTCACTGCATACTGATGGGTAATGCAGCGTTCTCATTTATAAGAAAACACAAAGTTGATTTTTATTTTTTTTGCTTTTCTTTAGGGAATGTGGGGGAGAGCTGAATGAGTGTGCTGAATAGAATGATTATTTTCTTAATTAACTTTTTGTTATGACAGGAGCTGGATTGGGAGCTCCATATCTAAATCATCTCATTTACATCCGCCTCTTCACTCATTAACATACAAAAAAGATTCCCGTTTCGATGAGAAAGTTTAGATTCCACCCTCACCGCAGTGCCATCATCGTCTGATTGACCTGATAGGCGGGAATCCCCTGAGTCTCTGCAAGCACAAAGGCAAGCAGCCGACGCAGCTGGCTTCTCACAAGTTTGATTTCAATAAAAAAATAAAAACCCTTTCAGTTTCAAAGATAAACAACCTTATTTGTTTCATTGCATAGTGTTAGTTTAACACAATTTTATTCTGATCTGATTTTATTTATTATTTTCATTACTTCAACAGCCTAAGGATCTATTTTACTTAATCCCTCAAACATCATCAGTCATTCAAAATGTATTCAAAAATCAAAGTGAATATTATAAATAATGACAACTGGGCAAAAACACCCATAGTTGTTTTGATGTACTGTGAAAAGTGCTGTTCACTAACATGGATGAATACACAAATCTCCGGCATTACAATTGAGTCAATACACATGCAAATACATTTAAAAGAAGACATATTAATATACAAATACTGTATATGCACAATCATACATAAAACAAGAACAACCCCAGCTAAGAAAAATTTGTTATTTTGCTAACGTTCCCATTAATTTATGAAAGCATTATTTCGGAATGTCCAGTTTTTAAAATGTTTTAAAAAATGTTTATCTGTTATACAAACGTTAGGAGAACATTCCATTTATCAGAACGTTAATTTTGAATGTTCTCTGAATGTTTTGAAAGTAACATTTGAAAAGTGTTAGATGAACATCTAACTAAAACATTTATGGAAAAAAAGGCTCCATGAACAACACATAGATTTGAGAGTTTTGTGCTAATGTTTTGAGAACATTATTAAAGACCATAACGTTCTATTAACGTTACTGGAAGAATGTTTGTTCAACATTTTGAGAGAACCTTGCCAGAACGCTCTGAGAATGTTCCCTGATAGCTGGTAAAATATAATTCTTCCATGATTCTTACAAAAAAAAAACTTGGATTCAGCTATAAAAAACATGCAACAGAAATCTGTACATTTTCCTCATTAAGTGGAAGCACATGCTTTTGTGTGTTGAATTCTTACCACAGTGTGGAGCTCTCTCTCTATCTAGCTGATTGTTCTCTTTTGCCAGTAAGTAGGAAAGAGGCTCAGATGGATGTTCCTCATTTAAAAACACAGCTGGATAGCAGTCGCCCCCTGGACCACTGCTCTGAGACCAGAGTCTTTCACTCACAGCTGCTGAAAGACCTCTAAAATATTACAAGGCTAACCTTGAAATTCAGGTGCATGGGATTTTGTCTTTAACAGCAGAGGAATAAAAATATTGAACTAATCCTATAGTGTTGCAACTTTCAGCCCATTTACAGAACACTCACAGCATTTCTTCCTGAAACAAAGGACTGAGGCGTTAACCACCATGTTCTTCATGGTTGCAGCTCCTTGGTTATTAAGCATATTTGCATATTTTAGTGCTCCCGTGTTAGCTCTGTGGTCTAGCAGATACAGTGATGTAAACAAAACCCGTTGGCTTCAGGATATCCTCCTCAACCATCCACAGAGGCTTTTGTTCATGTAATCCTCTTTGCTCTCAGCAGTTATACAACTAGGGAACTCAATCAGGTCTCATTGCGACTAGCATGTGTAGGTCTAGAACAAAGGAGGCACCTTAAAAAGGGACTGCTCTTTATATCATCATTTCAAGTTTACCTAATAATCAAAAATGATCATCCCATTTGTTTCCCCTGAAATAAATTAAATGAATGTTAATTATTTATACTAATGAAGCACCCTCTCATCCATTACCAGGAGATCTCAGTTCCAATTGCACTCTCAACATGTTTTGTTTTCATAATTTCTGCACAACATTTTTTTTTTTTTCAAGCTTATTAAATTCTCTGGTGTAAATGTAATTGTTCTTCAGGGTTTCAATTTCGCTATAGTACTTATTTTTCATCATTTAAAAATAGGAGTCCCTCTTCAACCTAGGTAATAAAACATGCTTCATATCCCATTAATATTGATACATGGTCATATTTATTTTTAGGGTGGTCTGATGCACGTAACGTTGTCCTGACAAATGCAATTTGTTACTATAAGTCTGTACATTCTGAACTCCCTGATGATCACCTTATTCAGCCGCATGAAGACCGACGTAGTTTCCTGTAACTTTCCTTGACTGGATATACCTGCACTACCAGAACACATCTGCCTTAAACAAATAATGCCTGGTTTACACTATTACTCATTTGTTTTCTAATGACAGACAGTCTCACGCAAAATGATGAACAACTACTACAGGTAGCTATGAAACTTTATGCACAATAGCATATGACACCATCACAGGGGAGAGGCTATGATCACTGCAGTTATGCTTGTGAAGGTTTGACTTGCGTCAGTGATCTTCTCTGAAATTTCAACTAGTTTAACACAATGCAACAGACGGGCATACAATACTAACCAAATAAATTCACTTCTCTTGTTGAACAAAAACAAGAATGCACTTTTAAACAGTTTATTTGGTCCCGCTTTATATTAATTGACTACTCTGTACTTACATCAAAAAATAAATACATTGTAAACACTTTTTCTGCTATTGAGGTGGGATACAGGTAAGGTTGGAAGGATTTGGTTGTATGGGTTGGTTTAAGGATGGGTAAAAAGTAGGGGTGGCACGGTACATGGAAAAAAACCGAACCGTTCGGTTCGCTCGTCTCGGTTCGGAGCCCGTGCGTCGCACGATTCGTGCATGCGCAATGTATCCTCGTTCCCGTATGTTACCTCAGACAGCGGGTGTCCTTTTCGCGCAAAATAAGAGGTGTGTGTGGACATACAGTAAAGTAAAAGTGGAGTGCTGCAGGTCACGTCACATGTAGAAATGAAAGTGGGAGAGTTAAGGAAGGCTGCCCGGAGTTGGAGGATGCGCCAGCAACGTATAGTAGGGCAGATGCAGTGCGAAGAGCGGGAGCCGCGCACACACACACACACACACACACACACACACACACACACACACACACACACACACACACACACACACACACACACACACACACACACACACACACACATACTGGCAGTGTTTGTCTCGTGAGTCACGCAGCTGAAACGCGGCTCGTGGATTGCAAATATAGTCCATTTTGTCACATTTTCCAGTGTTCTCCTCCGACCCCTGTCTGTCTCGTGCTTTGATTTATGATGGGCAACATACCAGTATATCTGCTGCAAATGCGACCGTGTTCCCCTCTGTCTCATACACACATGCATATGTTGTATATAAGTAGTTCACATGATAAATGTAACATTTAAAAATTAAGATGCTTCTAGTTCTAATAATTTAAACATGCCTTTGAAGTTTGGGCAAAAACTTCTGGCAGTGTTGTGTTTTCGTGTATTTTATTTTTTCACAGCGCTGAATGTCATATGGTGATTGTGACACTTCATGGTGAAATGTGTTAATCAGGTCAGATGAATTAAAGCCACAGTGCATTGTTCTGATCAAAATTGATATGATTAACATGAAAAATGTTACGCCAATGTGTCGGACTCGGTAGACAGCCAGTTAGGAAACAACTTGATATAACAATTTGTAATACTGTATCCTAAATTGTGGATGATTAAGCCATATATACCATATGCTGAAGTACATTTCTGGAGTGTTAACGATAAAAAACAACAACAACAAGAACCGTACAGAACCGAAAACCGTGACCCTAAAACCGTGATACGAACCGAACCGTGGGTTTTGTGAACCATGCCACCCCTAGTAAAAATGTAAGGACAACTGTTATTTTGGTGCTTAGATAACTAAAAATTGCATAATATTTCTTATAGGAAGAAGCACTGTAAACCTGAATAAGGAAACACACACACACACACACACACACACAAAAAATTGAGGCAGTCGGTTACACCATTTTAAGTTAAGAAATTTAAAGTTTGCAGAACTTGCAGATTTTTATTTGGCACTCATACATTTGTATTGATCTTAACGTCAAATATTTGCGTAAGCTAATTCATACATTTAAATTAAAATGATCAACTTGAATATTTTTAGTAGTGGAAACTTGGCTACACTCTAAAAAAATATTCAGTGGCTTAGTAAACATTACAGTAATAATTAACTTTATTAACTTATTACAATTTCTAAATATCATTTACTTGATGTTTTGAGTTGAACATACCAAAATAATAGACTAAAAATCCAACAGTTAATTTTGTCTCAAATTTACAGTTATATTTATGTTTTTTCACTAAAATAATTTAGTGTTCGAATAACCAATTATTTATTTCAAATATACTTAATATATTTGTGAAATTTCTATCAAAATATTTGAGAAAGGAGAATTAAATCGATCTGTTTGAAGAACCACAAATATTACTTAATTCAAATCAAGATTATTAATATTTAACATGCACTGAAGAAATTTAGTATGTTTACTTAATTAAAACACTGCACCCCTCCCCCGCCCCTTGATGTGACGACAGCTCGACGGTTGATGAGTGAGCAGTTTGAATTCTCTTCAGTCTCCAGAGCAGTTCCTTCTTCTCAGCGTCATTGGAACATTTCCTCTGTGAAATTCAGGTTTGTGTGTTTTATTTTATCTATAAAATCATTACTGAGCTTAAAATCTTTTTATTTAATGCAAAACAACATACAGGGATGCAATGTGAGTAAACGAGTGCTGCATCTGTCTTTGAAGCCCCTGGCCCTGGTGCTACTGCCTTGCTCAAAACACACGACTTTATTCCTTAAGATAATGAATATAATTCATTTGGATGATAAAATGTTCTTAAAACTGTGCATTGTTTGTTTATTGGCAGGTTATGGAGTCAGACGCGTTGCAGCATCCTTCGGCTACGAGTGAAATGCAAGACGGTGGTCTGAAGTGCACCTGCAGACCGCGAGTCCATCTCAGGCTCGAGAAACAGCGCTGATACGGTGGAAATTGGATAACAGACAGGTTGATTACACTTGAATTACTTTGAAATGTTTCATTTTTATTTCTAAAATGTTTGTTACATGAGTTTAAATGTTGTAAATATGTTGTAAAATATTGCATACATGTCAAAACTGTAATATATGCTGTATTGCTTAACTCATCGACAATAAAGGCCAATGTCATGTATAAGTGTGGTGTGGTGTATTTTACAAAGGTTTAGAGGAAATTAAGTTAATATTATAGTTATACTATAAGAGTTAATATTACTCATAAATAAAAACAGTTAATTTTACTCATAAATATTGGTTTTTAAATGTTTTCCCCCAGTTTTTTCTACTCAATTTTATTTGTAAATGTACCAAATGTAGTTACACAGATCTACTTAATTTTTTTACTTGCATTTGCTCAGCTCATATGGTGTATGTAATTGATTTCACTGCTTTAAAATTTACTCAATTTTTTTTGTGTAAAAATGTTTCAGTAAATCATAGTAAACGTTTTTAGAGTGTAGCTTTAACTATCTAATTCAATAAATGCTTGCTAATTGGTGACACAATGATTTGATAGCTTTAGCATAGCATAGCACTTGCTGAACGAGTACAGCAATATTGAGCATTTAACATACTGTATATCTGTTTAAGCTCATGATCCACTCGTCATCATGATGGTAACCCTCTTAAAACCCCAACATAACGGAAACTCTTCTAACTAACATAGTAAAACTTTAAACAAATATCCCACTTAACTTTAACTTGCACCTATATATATATATATCACTTGATTTTAGCATTTACTCTCCCTTGAGTGTAATGCAAAGCATGCTGAGAAATATAACTCCCAGCCCAGTTTCAGTTAAATTTAAGTTTGTCTAAATCAAAAGAACCCTAACCGTAAGAACCCTAACACTAAGTTCATACAACTCAAAACAATGAAACAGTTCATGTGTCAGTTTTGTGAACTCAAAAGAAAAAGAAAGTTCTAAATACTCATAAAAGTTAATTTGATTGAATCATTTGTTTAATTTGAGTTTGCGCTGCTACTTTTGAGCGTTAGGGCATGTAGTGAAATGTAGCAATATAATCGGCTCTTAAATTTTGGTCATATAATGAACGCATATGCACAGTTAGAAATAATATATAAAAATATTAGATATAACTAGACATATAAACAATTACAATACATAAAATACATATGGAAGACTTGAAAAAGAAGCTTTAAGCATCTTAGGCAATAGTAAGAAAACATTGCATAATGTAGATGCATCAGAGATTGTAAAAAAAAAAACAGAATACGAACATCTTGATCCACAACTTTGAGAATGGATATTAGGGCCCTCTGAGGTCTGAGGGAGTTTTTTGGGCCTTGATTTTTACAGTTGCTTGTAAACATATTAATGGCTAAAGTCTCCTTCGGCATGGATACATTACTAGTTGAGTATGACTCTTTTTTTTTTTTTTTTTCATTTGTAATTCCACAATGTTGGACTGATCAAAATAAGGAGAAGGTTTCGCTTTGAAGATTTGCAGCTCTGATGTTAAAACACATGGATCAAATTATAGCAATTCATTTGCATTTTCACAAGGTTGACTAAAGGGGGTGGGAATTATAACCCTCAGATCCTTTGATCAGAGTAGAAGTTCACCAACAATCAGTCAGCCACTTAATTTCTGACCATGTGTAAGCAACTCTTGTAGTAAGACAAACTGTGTTAGTTGCCTACTGTAGATAATGAGTATGTGTTTTCTGTGTGCTCTTAAATCCCATGCATTTTAATGTCTTTTTAATAATTGCATGATAGTTTGGAGGACAGATTGTCAATTTTAAAGACAGACATCAACCTATAATCTAGTCTGCACAAAGCATTGTTGGCTATTTTCATTGTTCAATTAACAACATCTCCAGGTGTCACGGTAAAATCTTACTTGTTGCCTCCTCCCACACTTTTTAAGTGCGTCCTTTTAGCAAATAGTTTAGGTCAATTAGGGCAAAAAACACCAGCTGTGTAGCTGATCTGGTCCAGAGCCTGCTCTCTTTTCTCAGTTTTATGCAAATACATTGATTTTTGTTTGTTTTTAAAGAATCTCTAACTCCAATCCTAACCATAACTTGACAACTTTCATAACAAAATACATGTCATAAACATTAATTTCTCTGGAGTGACAAATACTCATCCAGTTCCCAATGTTTGAAAAGTTTACGGCTGAGACAGAATGAAGGGGAGACAAAAGAGAATATCCATTTTAGTAGGCAACAATTTCAGTGACAAGAATTGCAAAGAATGATTCCAAGATATCATCTAGAGAGATCGTATGCTGTCTAATGGGAATGGCTATACTTATTTGAATAAATTGGACTTTTGCCCACAGAGTGTTGATGGATTAGTAGCTCTCAACATTCCAGAAATAGGCAAGTTTCTTTTGCTCACAATGACTTCCTTTAAATAGAGGCCTCGGGCAAGGATGCAAATTCACCTGACAAAGTCAATCACTTGTTATTGCATCAACGTCCTTTAGCATTCAAAAGTATAAAAAAAACTAAGAAATAGATATATGATAAAAAATAATTGACTTTATTAGGTAGGTTTTATCACAATGTTAAATAACATGGGTAGTTACCTAGTCATGCAGTCAATCAATCTTGTTCTTATTCTTTACACTTAACAGATTAATTATGTGTATGATTATTAACAATACAAAAAGAAAGCTCTATTAAAATTGAACCAGTATAGAAAGTGACATTATACAAACGAAGATCATTCAAAGTCTCACATCATTGGCGTAGGAATGTAAAGAATTCAAAAAGGAAATATACCCACTGTTTGGATTTGTTTTTTGTGGAAGCAGCAGTGGCAACACTAGTTAGTCAGGTGCTGCAGACAAGATGCTTTAGGGTTATGACATTGTACAACCCACAGCACATGACAGACTTAAAAAATTCCATTGAGTAGCTTATCTAATCAGTCTGTAAATTCTTCATGAGTCCAATTCAATCATCATTCAGAGTTGAAGTTCTTCAGGAGGTGGAGTGGCTGTTGTTTCCCCCTACACATTACTTCGTTGATATCTGTTTACATGAGAGATGTCAACAGTTTTACAAAAAAGTATTTACATAAAATAATTTTTAACAGCAATTTCCTAATGTCTTAAAGGGATGGTTCCCTCAAGCCATCAAGTTCACTCACCCTCAAGCCATCCAAGGTGTATATGACATTCTTCTTTTTTAGACGAATACAATCAAGAGTTATATTAAAAACTTTCTGGCTAATCCAAGCTTTATAATAACAGTGAATGGGAGCCCGAAAATTGAAGCCCAAAAAAGTGCATCCATCCATGATAAAAGTAATCCAGACAGGGGTTAATAAAGGCCTTCTGAAGTGAAATGATGGGTTTGTTTACACCAGTTATGTTTTTTTCGTAAATTGAATACAGAAGGCGTCTGGATTACTTTTATAATGGATGGATACACTCTTTTGGGCTTCAATTTTTGGGCTCCCATTCACTGCCATTATAAAGCTTGGATTAGCAAGACATTTTATATATATATATATATATATATATATATATATATATATATATATATATATTAGTGGTGTCAACAATAATCGATTCAGCGATGCATCGCAATGCGGGGCATGCACGATTCAGCATCGATGCGGCAAAGTGCCATAATCGATTATGTCACCGTTTATTTTCTGGCCTTGAGTTGAACAATAAAGTTGTGAAGTTTCAATTACTTCCAGGGTCATAACAACAACAATCAAGATGGCTGAGGCGGAGGGAGATGACCGCGATAGACGGGTAATTAAAAACGCACCCAAAGCTTGGAAAGCGGACATCACATTTCGGATTCTGACGCCGGCTTCACACCGCACGCGTTAGCAGGGCAGGAGCGGTGGGTGTGGAGAGCGGGAGCCCGCGCCCCCATTGTGGATTCACACTGGCAGCGTTTGTCTCGCGCAGATATTGCAAATACAGACAAATATTGAACATTATGTCACATTTTCCTGTCTCGTGCTTTGATTTATGATGGGCAGCATATGCTGTGATTGTGAAACACACGGGGCACTTCACTACATGATTTTCATGGTGAAATTTGTTATTTTCCATGTTAATCTGGTCAGTTTTGATCAAGAACAATCCACTGTGGCTTTAAATCAGCGTGAGCAGCGCCGCCTCTGCGTGCGATGTGAATGCTCTAATCTGTTAACATGGGCGCCGAAAAAAATATGCGCTGCTTACGCCCTGCTAACGCGCCTGCCACACTAAAATCAAGCACGAGAATTGACGAGTCCCTATAGTGTCAACGTTACTGTGTGTGTTGCACTGAATATTTTTATTGCTGGGTGCCTGGGTGGTGGTTGTTGTTACAATAGTGTGACTGTAATTACGGATTAATATTTGCACAGGAGTTCATGAAGTGCCCTGTCTTAAGTGTTTTTTTTACACACAGTAAAAAGCTCTGTGTTCACTGCTGGAAAAAGTTGGCTTAGTTGGTTATTATTGCTCTATATAATTTCAAATGGTTCTAAAGCAGAGCGAAGAGAAACATTTCTCATTCAAAGCACTGAAAGCAGTGATTTATGTTTTCTTTTTCAGGTTTGAAAATGCCATATCCAATACCCTATACCATTCAATTTTATTTTATTTAATGACATTTATGTCAAAGATACAGGAGAGTGATAATACACACATAGCAGCCAATAAAATCTGTTGTTCAATATCTGACTCCTTGTATTGCCTCATGACTGATTAAAAATTTGCCTTGTTGTGTGCAGTAGAATTTTGATGCATCGCAATACATCGTAGAATCGAATTGAATTGAATCGTTACCTGGTGAATCGTAATCGAATCGAATTGTGAGGGCAGTGCCAATGCACACCCCTAATATATATATATATATATATATATATATATATATATATATATATATATATATATATATATATATATATATATATATATATATATATATATATATATATACCTCCGATTGTATTCATCTGAAAGAAGAATGTCATATACACCTAGGATGGCTTGAGGGTGAGTAAATCATGGGGTAATTTACATTTTTGGGTGAACTATCCCTTTAATAGTGTTTTCACACTGGACATTTATCAATATAATTGTATTGTACCATGTTAGAGTAAAGCTTTACTTGTATTTTTTTACCCTGATTGATGAAATATAAGTCAAGTCAACTTTATTTATATAGCGCTTTTAACAATGCAGATTGTTTCAAAGCAGCTTTACAGTGTTAAACAGCAAAATAATGCAACAGAATTTTATTCAGCTGTACAGCCATTCCGGAGAAAACGGTGATGTCATCAGTTCATTTCAATTATCATACAGTGACAATGTGGGCTTTAGATCAGTAATCAGATCAGTAATTTAGTTTATATGGTTAATTTAGTTTAATAATTAGATTTATTTAGATATTTAGTTGAAAAAATGAAGAAAAATGTAGTGAAATTTAATAACTAAAGATTGTCATCCCACTGCGAGGAGGGATTCATGAATAGATGTAAAACTTGATAGAATGCATACTCACACATCTGTCATGCTTCTTACGTGGTTCACGTTTGGGTGTCTAGATGCAATATCCTCATCCTCATCCTCAGGAACCTAAGAATAAATCAACACTATCTCTCCGACCAATTCATACATATTTGTACGAAGTGGCTAATTCGTATGAATTCGTACGACCTTGTATGAATTTGTACGATTTGTCTATACTGCAGTGATGGGTAGGTTTAGGGGCGGGGTTTGAGATTAGGTCATTCGTATGAAGTCATACGAATTGACCAACTCGTCAAATATGTACAATTTAGCAAAAACCATACCAATTCATACGAGTGAGGTCATACAAATTCATACAAATTAGCCACCTCGTAAAATACGTACAAATTGCCATGGGATTGGGTATGAATAAACACTAACAATTCTATTCCCCTGGACTCTTTTGACAGAGAAAACGTCAAATTAATCAGTTCTTTTTTACTTGATATCATGTAGTTAAATTTACAAAGACACTTTTCTTACCTCCCAATAAACATCATCATCAAAGCAGTTGCCGTCTGCTGGGTCTCCCCAGATCGGCAGCTTTAGTATCCCACCTGGAAGATTAAACGGCATACAAATGTCATCTCTAATGCATATTAATATCTAAAAACTCTTAGTTTACTGTTTAACTTTATTTGCACTCACCAACCAAAGCTCCACCTGCAAGGCCAAATGCTATTGCTACACAGAGACCTGCTGCCTGGTAACCACCCTGAATGCTGACTGTCCTGTTAGTAATGGCATCCTTGAAGTCGAAAGTGTTAATCAACCTGAACAGAAAACGAGGCATTAAGGAGTCACGCGATACTTTGCTTTCAGTTTCTTTCTTGCAGCAGTGCAAACAGAAGCCAACTGTGACTCTGAGTATAAAATTTTTTAATTAAACCTGAATCTTTGGGATCATAATAAACTATCATGATAATGTCTGACTAATACAAACGTACCCTTCTTTTCCATAAACTGACTCACTGGCGGAAGCTGCAGTAATAGCTCCAACGATACCACCTATAACTCCAGGCATTGCATGCAGGTTATGTATACCGCAAGTGTCTTGTATTTTCAGAGTTTTTTCCATAAAAGGCTGATAGGAAAAATAAAAAAAATATATATTAGGTTGCGTGAATGTCTATAGTTTAGACATTAGATGTGCATTATACAGTAAATAGAAACATTTAAAACCATCCACAGCAAAACTCACAGTCAGAAACCGATATCCAAGTGTGGAAACAATGCCTGTACAGAATCCCACTATCAGAGAGCCGTAAGGTGTTATCATGAACTCTGAAGCTGTTCCCATCGCAACACCACCAGCCAAGGTAGCATTCTGAATATGTACCTAAAATGTCCAAAAATGTAAGGGTTATTCTTTGAACTAAAAATGTAAGATCAGCTCAGATCTCATAGATCATTAGCAGAGATTTGGTTACCATGTCAAGCTTTCCATGTTTCTGTAAGAGACTTGAAATGGCAAAGGTAGTGAGAACTGATGAAGCCAGTGCGAGGTAGGTATTTATAACAGCTCTGTGCTGCCCATCTCCATGATCTGCAATAGCAGAATTAAAACTGGGCCAGAACATCCAAAGAAAGAGAGTGCCTGAATAAATGGAGGATTAGGAAAATTAGGAACAATTCCTAACATTTTGATAGCCTATAAAATTGGGTACAACAAGACAAGACCCCTTTGGGGTAATAGGCCATTTTGATTTGATTTTCTTCCAAAACACTACATTAGCAACAAATAGCACAGCACTTTTCCTCATTGACATAACGGTGAAATTTGCGGAGCCAATTTTTTAAATGTAGCATATATAGTTAATGCGATCAGATTTTTTTTTCTTTTGAAGCAACAGATCTAGTCATAATTCTCATTTTTCTTGAACATTTTTTTTCATTAACTTGCAAATGTGAATGTGAATGGGGGTTTATCATATCAAATAGTACACTTTAAAATTGCTGGGTTGTTTCAACCCTTGTTTGGGTAACATACATACCATAGCCAACCATTGGTTTAAATGAAACAGTTTAAACCTAGCTAAATTTAAACCAACATTTAGGTTTGCCCAAATTTGACCGTTACATGGGTTGATACAACCAAGCATTTTTTAGAGTGTAGTTAAAGGGATAATTCACCCAAAAATAACAATTGTCATCATTTACCTGAAGTTGTTCCAAACTTCTTTCTTCTGCTCAACACAAAATAAGATATTTTAAAGAATATGGGTAAACCATACAGTTGATGAGTCCCATTGACTTCCATAATATGTAAAAATAAATACTATGGAAGTTAGTGTTTGGAGCAACTTGAGGGTAAGTAAATGATGACATCATTTTCACTTTAAAGGGGCCATACGTTTCAAAACTCAAAACTTCCTTGTTATTCCAAACAGATTTTATTGAAACCAAGGCCAGAAAACGACGGGATGTGAAAAGTATGGAATTATGATGTCATAGTGCTGAGAAAGGCCGCCTTTGCAAAAGAAGATCATTGCCTATGTCTACATCACTGTGTCTTTGGTGCCACCCATTGGCACGTTAGTGAATAGTGACATGAAAATGAAAGATTGACACAAGATAAATAATAATAATAATTAATAAATATAGCTGCAAGCAGCCATTATCGGGGCCAAGCGCAATGAAGAAGACAAGACATGCCAAAATGGCTGGCAGTGTCAGATCAACTGCAGCAATGAGCAATTAAAGACCTATTAAGGTGATTTTAGGCAAAATAGCTGTAAAATGATAAATACAGTCAATAATAATGATTTAATGATTTATCACTTTCAACCAATCGGTGGCACGGTTACGAAATTGATGTGGTGTGGTCAGAATAAGGGAACAATGACACATACAAAGTTTGGTGTCAATATATCAAAGCAGGGTGTCAATATGTCATTGCAGAGATAAAGCCTCAAGAGGCCTTTTCATTAAAAGTATGGACCACATGGCGGTGCTGTTTTGAAACCTTTTAAGTACCTTAAAGGCATGGTGCTGATGGAACATACCAAGTTTCGTAATGATACACCAATTCATTTGTAAAGTATAGCATTTTATATCATAATGCTGCATTGTAGTCAATGGGAATTTCATGTTTTGTTCTATTATAGCGTCACCAAGTGGCAAAATCCTGTCATTTTATGTATGTGTCCTCGGAGTGAGCCCATACATGTCTGTGTCAATTTTGGTGAAAATATCTCGCTTCGTTTTGGAGTTATAGACATTTATATGAAAAATCACATAAAACATGACTGACACCTGACTTTGATTGGATTTTACACCCCCTTACTATCAATATTTGGGCATTAACATACAGCTATCGACCTATGTTTCCGAACTTCTGACGCTGGTTTCGTCTCAATCGGACTAGCGGTTTTGAAGATATCAGCTAATGTTTTTAAAGCGCTAAATTACAACGCTGCACAAACCATATGACGAAACCTAGCAAGTCTGGTATTGTTGGACTTGGCGAGGATTCAGGAGACAAAAAAAGTTGCTCCCATGAAAATAAATCAAGTTCACTCAAAGTTATAAGCATTTGAAAAAAAAAAAAACTCCACTAGGTGGCGCTGTTTCCAAACTTCTTGGGCTCATTCAGGGCATTGTGTTGATGACCCAAACCGAGTTTTGTAACAATCCATTCATGTTTTGTTTCTAGCCCTTATGGTTAAGAAGTTATTAGCATAAAAATAAGTCAAATTTTGGACTGATGGTGGCGCTAGAGCGATTGAGTTAGAGACTCCAAATTTGCTATGGTGACTTTTCAGACTGTCCTCTATCTGTGTGCCAAATTTCACAACTTTTTACCATACGGTTCTATGGGATGCCATAGACTTCGTGACGGAAGAAGAAGAAGAAGAAGAAGAAGAAGAAGAAGAAGAAGAAGAAGAAGAAGAAGAAGAAGAAGAAGAAGAAGAAGAAGAAGAAGAAGAAGAAGAAGAAGAAGAAGAAGAAGAAGAATAGGAACGGGAACGGTTTCAAGAGGTGCCTTCGCACCTTCGGTGCTTGGCCCCTAATAATAATAATAATAATAATTTGTTACATTTATATAGCGCTTTTCTGGGTACTCAAAGCGTTTTACATATAGAAGGAGGGAATCTCCTCCACCACCACCGGTATAAAATTAACTTCCAATGAATGAACAATCAACTTCAAATTGTTTCTCTTAGTAGCATGAAAATAATATGCTATTTATATTGTGATTAAATTATATACAGAAAGCGATCAAATCAATCGCTGAAGCTGCACAAGTTTATCTGAACACTCGCCAAAACTATTATGTAATCAATGACGCTGTTACACTGCTGCACAACGAAGCTGTTACATCATGTGTGTAATGTTATTTATTTATGGTGAAAGCATTCATTAGTACAGAAATCACGTTGCAATGATGAGATCACTGCATTAAATCAACAGACTGTCTGTCATCTGCTCAATACTCATCACTGCAACCTTTCATGTGATGTAAATATCTAAATAAAATGCTATAATCAACATTTTTCATGATTTGTTTTGACAGCTGTAATAGTACAAATGTAGAAAAAGTATTCGAGGGGGTTCCACATGTCATACTTATTTCATATACAAAGATGTCAGCAGTGGGCGTTCACGCTGACGTCTCACAGCAGACACACCCCTTCAAACAGAGCATTCTAATCATACACTCTAAAAAAAAAAGGTTCTATATGGCACCAAAAATGGTTCTTGGCTCGTAATCATAGGGGAACCTTTTTAAGTGCTATATAGCACCAATTTTGGTGCTTCAGTGGTTCTTCAGAGGTTCTTCACCAGTTCTTTGACTAAGGTGCTATATAACACCGCTAACTAAGGTGCTATATTGCACCGCTACCATATACAGAACATGTTAAGATATGGTGCTATATAGTGGTTCCTCTATGACTACGATGAAGAACCATTTTTGGTGCCATATAGAACCTTTTTTTTTGAGTGTAGGGCTAAAATCAGGGTATAAAATAGACATTTATTTCTAAAGTGTGACATTTTTTGATGCCAAATCATATTAACATTATAAGCACACTCAGGAAACATTATAAAATAATCATAAAAATTCCAGTTCATGACCCCTTTAAGAGGCTTTGAAATGGCAAAATATGATTAAACCTAAAATGGCACCATTTGCTAAAGTGGTTATTTTGAATGATATGTATTTAAATGCAAAATACCTTGAAAAATCTACAGCTCTTCTAAGTGGCCTTTGTTATTTCCAGCTTGATTAATACAATAGTTATTTTACTACTCACCAATCATCGCAAACACATCAGAGTGGTATACAGATCCTTGTAAATGTTTGCTTTGAGATAGCATTGGTCGATATAAGATCCAAGATATGGTCAAACCATAATATGCTCCAAAAGTGTGGATGACCATGGAACCACCAGCATCTTTCACCTATGCATGAATGAAGCCATCAAAAATGATAAATTCCAGCTCCGATGTTAGTAATTGGGAGAAAATAGGGGGATTCAAACTTACATGAAGGAGTTCTAAAATGATATACTCCTCAACTGCAAACAGGGTGACCCCAAACAGAGTAAGAACCATCAACTGCACTGGACTGACCTTTCCAAGACAAGCGCCATATGCAATGAGACAGCCGGCCACACAGAAATCTGCATTGATGAGGCTGATTGAAAAATGACAGTTAAATGCATTAGTTAAAGATTAAAGATGAATATATTAAGCATTGCTTCAAAAATGGAACCGTGAATCACATGGAATGTTCTGTATCGTCTAGAAAGCATGACAGTCATGTGACACTAAATGAAGGTGAACATATCAATAATGTCAATAGATTACAATAATCAATTACTTCTCAATCCCAATTTTTATTTTCCAGTCAGCACTGTCAAGGTGATGAAACCATCCTTGCATCAGCAGAGCCCATTGAATTCCAAAAGCTGCGATGAGAAAATTGAAGCCAACTCCACCAAAACTGTAGCGCTTAAGAAAGGTCATGAGAAATCCAAAACCAACAAAGATCATCACATGCACATCCTGAAAACCTGAGGAAACGAGGAATGTTAGTGTGTGAATATGTACATGATTATGAGGAGATAAGTTGCAGTAAATTGTAGCGAAACATGCTGGTGATGTTACTTACTTGGATATCTATAGTAAAAGTCATTCTCTAAATTTGTGGAAATATTTTTTCTTCTTCTGTGTTCAATCCAATGGGTGTCAGACTCCTCATTATAACGAACAAACACACCAAACAGGATGATCATAGCAATCTGCCAGACAAAGCAGACTGCTGGAAGACTGATTCGAACATTGGTGTTTTTGGCCATTTTAAGTCTGGCAGATTGTCCAGAAGAGAGGTTCTGGAGACGACTGTGAAATTCCTTTCAATAGGAAAATATGACACACCTTTTGTCATAAAGGTTTTATAGCGAGTTCTGGAGGTGTGTCATGCCATCACTAACTAGTCACTCCTACAAAGACATACAAAGACATAAAACACACATACTAATAATGACAAACGAATTGAGAAAAAGGAAGAATAGTATCCGTGTTCCTGTGAAATGGTTTCAGGTGAATTGAATAGTCAAACACATTGATTGCAAAGAATTTCAAACACACACACACACACACACACACACACACACACACACACACACACACACACACACACACACACACACACACACACACACACACACACACACACACACACACACACACACACACACACACACACACACACACACACACACACACATATATATTATTGCAGACTTAATGTAATATGTTCTCTTAACTAAGCCCGAGCAAGAATATTAGTTCAATTTAGATATTTTTTATTCATTGGCTTTTTTAAAGTTGTTGACTTGATTAATAAACAAAAATACATATGGTAAAAGTAGCCAGCTATATACGCAAATAATATATTTTAATATGTATAAAAGAAAATATGGTTTGTGCGGTTTAAACAGGTAGATTATATTATATCAAAACAACATTTATCAAAACCTAAATATGTTTTGAATGTTTCCTTTATCATAGTTTCCATATTATGAGGAGTGGATGGATATATAACATAGGTCTATTTTTTATCTTGAATTTTATCTGTCTTAATATATATATAAAACCCTAACTTACAGTAACTAACTATCAAGATAATACAAACCCTTAAATCTACAGATATCATTGCTTTGCATACACATGTTCAGTTTAGATAATTATAAAAGTATGCAATTTTGTAGCCTTTTATCCTCCCCTTCCCCTCTTTTATTATTAGTTTAGATTATATATATTACACTAATGAGTCTTTATTTTGTGTAGAATAATTTTTTTTCTGTATTAATTGTTAATTGTTTGGTATTAATTTTACTAAAAATAAATAAATAATTGCCAAAAACTCTGTTTACTTGTTCATGTAATTTCCCTGTAGCGTGTGAGTTACATGCAATTGTTGTCACTGCTGCACAGATAAAAAGCATCTGTAGTGTCAAAGATTTTAACCTAACATTTGCGTCAAGCATGTGCAGTATGTTCCACATTTATATTGTGGTATGTGCAATATTCAGTAACTGGCAAATGTCCCCACAACAACATGCTAGCGTGTCAAGCCATCATCACTTCTCACTTTGAGTGACTAGACTTTTCTTATGTCACCTGAAAAAATAGAAAAAAAACATCAATATATAGGAAACGAATACTTATCAATTAAAAACAACAGCTATAAAATCAATAATAATATGGGGTTTTGAGGGTTTTTTTCTTTTCTTATTAGCTTTCATGATATACAGTATCTGGTTGTAGCAACCCAGTTAATCACTGCTTACATTTTTAGAGACAAAAATGCATTTGTTAAAAAATGGTGGATTAAACTTTTATCTGGTTGACTAAATGACTTATCTGATTGTAAACAATGTTTTCCCTGCAGGTTTACAAAAAGAGCACAGACCATGCATGTTAATTCCTGATATAATGTTTTATCAGCTAAAGGAATATATGAGGAGATGCACAAGCAAAACCATCTCAGATACTGAATCAATCTGTATTTATTTTCTACTTTTTTTCTAAGTTTATAATTTATTATAGTATACCATTTTTTGTCCATAAAAACTGCTAGAGGTTAATGTTTTACTAAAGGCATATTCCTTGCTTTCCTGAAAAATTGCTATAGGCTTATTAATGCTAAATGTACGGAGTCCATAAAGTGGACAGGGGTGTGTTTCCCGAAAGCGCTGTTAGCCAACTATGGTCGCAAGTTCCATCGTTATCAACATAGTTTAAAGAGTCAGTGTTTCCTGAAACTATAGTTCCAACGAACGTTCGCAAACAGCATCGCAAAGTTGCATGGTTTGAACGACAGCTCTCGACCTGTGGTTAGAAGCATAGTTTCTTGTTTGCATAATATGTGGACTTAATAAATCCTTATCTTGAGCAAAATAAGCAAGCTGACATTCAGTACAACCTATATATTTTATTTAGAATACATACAAATGTCATTTACGTATTTTAGTTTGTCAAAAGATTTTCAAGCACTATTTTTAAAGAGTGCGCATGTGCGTATGTACTCTAGTACGTAAGTGCCATATGCTTACATTTTCTTTCTTTTCTTATCTAATAATTCATGCATCAGAAACTAAAGAAAAAGACACAGAAATCGTTGATGTTGAGTAACAGTCAAGGTGAGGCTTTGAGAGACTTGTAAGCGAAACATCCCTGAAGGCATGTACACCCTAGTGAGACACACCCATATACACAGTGTGCTAAAACATGTGCACATGTGACACCTGCAGTTTCATTCACCTGTGGGATTTTCTGTTGAATCACCAGTAGGCAACAGCGCATTTGGTGACTGAATTACACTGATTAGCAGAATACATTTCTACTGACAGTAAGTTCATAGATTTACTTGCACCAATATATATTTATACCTATATACTTTAACCAATGCTTAGAAGTAATTAAGGAAATTACCTTTAACAGCTAAATTGTTTGAGGAAAACAATTTTTATAGAGCCTTGCATTTTGTCAAAAAATGATGTAGACTTTTATCTCCACCTCAGAAACTAGATATTCCAGTAATTCTTTAAGAGCAAGATCTGTAACAATGAAAGTAAAAACCCATTAGGACACCCTTTTAGACCACACCATTCCAACCATTTTTGTTGAACAGCACACATTTTTGCATAACCTTATTGAAGGATAGAAGTTTTTTCTGTTTATTCAACTTGACTGCATTGTCAATCATAAATGCCAGCTTTGTAGTAATGATAGATTGGCAAGAAGATAGTAGCTTACTGACTCTGCTTTCCTTCTTCTGCTTGTTAGGGAAATTTGTCTTAAAATGGCCATCGCATATTTATATATTGTTTTTTTTTTACACAGGGAAACGTACAACAACAGTAAACAGGAACAGGTGCTAACAAGTGCCAGGAAGAAAACATGTTAAAATAGTTTATATTATCCATCCACTCTCTTCCATGTCTTCTTACACTGTAAAAAAATTTCCGTAAAATTTACAGTAACTTACTGGCAACGATTAGCCAGTAAGTTACTGTGAATACTTTTTACAGTAAGGATACTGTACTTCCATTTATAGTATTTTATGTATACACTGTGAAATCAAAAACAATTAAATACTGTGATTTTAGTTGTATTTACAGTAAGGGTACTGTACTTCCATTTACAGTATTTTGTATATTCACTATAAAATAAAAAACAATTAAACACTGTAAACACTGTTTAGTTGTATTTACAGTATTGATTGTTCACTGTAGAAGAAAGAAAATAAATACTGTGATTTCAATTGCATTTACATACAAAAACAGTTAAGCACAGTTTATGTATTGTATGCAATACAGTACTATAAACAGTAGATAACAGTTAATCACTGTAAATTCAGTTTCTCACTGTACAATTTAAATACTGTATCACTGTGATTTAATATTAGCCATCATTAAAAGAATCACCCATATTCTAAAACATTGCAATCAACTGCAGACAATAAGAAAATTGTTAACAGTTATTTATTTAAAAACATTTGGTGAACAGGAATGGCAAAACAGGTACAACATAAAGGGATAATGGACATTGGACAACATGCCATTATACCATCCAAAGTTAACGCACATTATGGCCCGGTTTCACAGACAGGGCTTAGACTAAGCCAGGATTAGGCCTTAGTTCAATTAGGACATATAAGTAACTTTTATAAACGTGCCCAAGAAAAAAACATTACTGGTGTGCATCTTGAGACAAAACAATGCCACTGACATATTTTAAGATTTGTCAGTGCAAGATTCTTTCAGTTAAAACAGCACAAACATGCATTTTAGTCTAGGACTAGCTTAAGCGTTGTCTGTGAAACCGGGGGTATATGTTTGTAATTTCTAATGGTGTTTAGTCTATTATCCGCTTATTCAACTGTTGCCAAATTTAATTTACGACTGAAGAATTTTTTTTTACAAAATGAGGCTATTTCATTACAAGTTTTGTAAAGTTACAGAGCAAACTGTTACTAGTTCATTGCTAGTGCATGACTGGTTACTATGACGGAAGAATAATGCAAATTGATACAATACGGTCAAAAAATTGAACTACTTTGAAGCTGTGCAAATAACTGATTACACATTTTAAAGAGCAATAAATAGCACTATGGCAATATTGAAATAAAATAAAACATTGAACATAAAAAAAAAAAAAAAAAAGTTTTAACATTTGCAAAAACATTTAAAACAGAAAGGAAAATAAACTTCCCCTGCCACTTGACAAAGGTCTATGGCCTCTTGCATGCCCTGACCTTGGAGAATCCTAGTTGGAGCCCTGAAATTAAAGAAGAAAACACATAAGATTGGCTGAATGGTTTCGAAAACGGTAAAACTCTACTATTTAACTCTACTGTTTATTTGTTCTTTCATGATTGTCTAGTTTTAAATTAGGCTATGCACAGGAGAAATTATAAGAATAACCCAGCAAGAATAACCCAGGATAGCAAATCCATTAGGCTAATGGTAAAAATTGACTACATTTTGGGTTTTCTCAACAGCCCAGCCTGCTGGGTTAAAATGCCACTGGGTTTAACCTAGCATGTGTTCTGTCCAATATTTACCCAGCGCTGGGTTGCTGGGGGAGTTGTAAAATGAGCCTATTTCCAAAAAAAAGTGGAGTGGAGTGTTCTTACAACAAATACAACTTTTTATTTAAATAATGTAGGCTACTAGTAAATGGTGAAATATTAACATTTGGAAAGATTAATAAATGTTGTAGAAGTGCAGTTTATTAATAGTTAATGTTAACTAATGTAGTTAACTAGAGTTTAATAAATGGAACCATATTGTAAAGTGTTACCAGTTTTTGTTATACACCGATTCAGACGACTCGTGAGTTGAGTGTTGGACAGACCAGTTGTTTTAACCATTCATTAAATGTAATCGGTTCAAAGGAGTCATTCGTTCGAGGATTGGATGTGTCATTAGTAGACTATGGCACACGTTTTATTATCCCGGGAGTTTAGGACATTGTATAAGATTTTTGTCAACACAGACATCTCGGTTACGGATGTAACCCTCGTTCCCTGAGGAGGGCACGGAGACGTAATGTTAGTGACTAACGAATGGGGGTTCCCTTTCAGTCGATCACGTTCGACGTACGCCGGACGTACCGACGAATTGGGATCACTTCTGGGAGCCCCTATCAGCTTTGAGCTATATAGAACCGGCCAATGAACAATTGGCGTGCGAGATTTGCTTCTCGCGCTCCGCCCCGCGCCGCGGGTATAAACAGGAAGCGAGAGCGAATGCACGCTGTCATTCACTTCGGAGCCGAACGGTGTTTGAAGAGGACTCTCGAGTTATCTCGCATAACAACGAGTTATTGAGAAGACCGGAGAACGCGTTGTAGCGTCTTAGGGTTACATATATTATTAAATTAAATTTATCTCAATAGGAATTATGGGTATTAATATTTAGGGATCACAACAGGTTATAATCGAATCATAAATCTCCAAAATCACCCAAAAAGGGGAATACCTAACATAGGTATTTATGCAATATATATACATGGTTAACAACAATTTATTGCAATTTACCCAACTTCTACCCAATCTTCGGGAAGTTTACCCCTCTGGCCACAAAGGACAAACTTTCCGAGTTATGGTATTATTAAAGCATTCAATGATACTTATAAGAGCTCGTAGCTTAGATCTGACATTAAAGGGACTCATGTTTTGTGAGCAACAACAATGACAATCAAAACGTGGATATAATGGTTTTAATAGTGATGGCTACTACAATTACATATGACTAAATAAAGGATACATGTATATACAGAATAATGTAAAGAAGGAGGATGAGGAGAAAGTTAAGGAAAGTAAGAAGGGTATGGTCCGGTCAGACACTTTCCCAAACATAACCATTAGAGCCAGCAAGAAAAATTATCACCGGGATACGATCTTCAAACGCATCTAAATTTCAATAGAATTGATACTTGCATGGTTTCTTTGTGTTGTGTAAAGCAAGATGCGTGCATCGGTCCGCGGGAGATTTAAAGGTGTTTCGAAGTGATTGTCTTGGAAGGGAAAGTTCATCTCGTCCACGCTGAGAAGGTTCCTCGTGCGCAGTGATGCGCAGGCTCTGATGGAGTGCGCCGCTGGCCTTGTCGCGGAGCGTCATCTTCAAAGGAAACGACCAGCTTGGCTGGGCCGCGCGGTATCTCCTTTACAGAGCCATTTTGAGCATTTAAGATGGCTTTTACATCACATGAACATAAGAAATATAGGGAGTATGCAAACACTTAAGAAATCATCATATATGCAATTTCTGGGATAGTTCAATTAAAGGCTAAATAAAGAGGAATGCTTGTGTGTGTGTGTTAAGGTCATCCCCCTGCCATTCTCGACAGAAAGGTGAGTTAGGGGTCCGGGCTGTTTAGAATCTGTTTGAAGTTCTCACAGGGCGATAACGGTGCGGCCTGCATTACCTCTGCCGGTCATAAAAGGTGATAGTGCGGCCATTTGGGTCAGACTCGATGGAGCCGTTACAACTCATTTATATACTAATACTAATTCATAGGCAGAGCTGTGGAAAAGATACACGTCTCCGGTGTTTCTCGAACGACCCACCACTTTGATCTCACGTCAAGACCGATTCCAGACGCTACAGTGTGTTGGAGAGACAGCACATTTCAGCGGGATCGCGGTGCTCACTGCTGCCTCTGTTTAGAGGAAAAACTGCTGTTTTCACAGCAACCTGTTGGTTGGTTGGGCGTTTTTCCTGTTTGAGTACAGGCACGGGCTGCACTAAACCCTGTGCGCTGTGCGAGTGCTTCAGCACAGAGAGAGTTTCCTCACAAAAAGAGTACACGGGTGATGCTGTGTCTTTTTCAAGATGTCATACCACCCGTGCGTTTCTGGATGCGGTCGTTCCCTGGCGCCCGCTGACGGTCACAATCGCTGTCTTACGTGTTTGGGCAAACAGCACGCTGAGGTGGCGTTTGTGGATAGTTCATGTTCCCACTGCGGGAACATGACTATCTCGGAACTAAGGTCGAGACTCACCTACCTCCGGGAAGGCGGAGTCCCCTTACCCATCCCACGATCTAGTTCTATTCCTAACCAGAATAGACCTATTTCTTCGGATGGCCAGGGTGACCTGAGGATTACGTTTAGGGCACACCCGCCGAGTAAATTTCCGCAGGCCCCTATTCCCTCAGTTCCGCAGCCGGTAGAGCTCCCGGGAGAAGTCGCTGGTCCCTCCCATGGGCGGCCAGCGGTGACTTTCGGAGCTCCGGTGGACGAACAGATGTGGATCGCTGCATCGGAGGGGGAGTTCCAGTCCTCGGAGGATGAGGGTTCGGCTGGACTACCTCCCTCTGGGAGAGTAGCTTCGGCCGTACCGGACCCCGAGATGGCTACTATGCTTTCCCGGGCCGCCGAAAGGGTCGGGCTTGTGTGGAACCCTCCACCATGTCCCGAACCATCTAGGTTGGACGATTGGTTTCTCGGGGAGGGTCGCGCTGGTTCTCAGCGTCCCGCCCCAGTGCCTTTCTTCCTGGAGGTGCATGAGGAGCTCACAAGGTTGTGGACGGCACCTTTTTCTGCCAGAAACCGGCCGAGTGACTCCTCCCCCCTCATTACCCTTGACGGCGGGCCAGCCAAGGGTTACGTGGGGATCCCGCCAGTGGAACGCGCCATCGCGATGCAACTGTGTCCGGCGACTGCCTTCCACTGGCGTGGTGACCCGCGTCTCCCGTCCCAGACCTGTAAGTTCTCTTCCAGTCTGACTGGGAAGGCTTACAAGGCTTGCAGACAGGCTGCGTCTGCCTTGCATGCCATGGCATTGCTCCAGGTCCACCAGGCCCAGGCACTCATGGACATGCACGAGGGAAGACCTGACCCAGAGCTCCTCCGGGAGCTCCGGATGGCGACAGACCTCACCCTCCGGGCGACGAAAGTCACCGCCCGTTCCATCGGTCAGGCGATGTCCCAGCTTGTGGTCCAGGAGCGTCATCTCTTTACGAAGGTCACGGAGGTGGCCATTGCTCCCATGAGAGAGCGTGGTATTCGCATTCTCAACTATCTCGACGACTGGCTGATCCTTGCCCAGTCGCGGGAGCAGTTGTGCGAACACAAGGGACATGGTGCTCAGTCACCTCAGCCAGTTGGGACTTCGGGTCAACTGGGAGAAGAGCAAACTCTGTCCAACACAGAGGATCTCTTTTCTCGGTATGGAGATCGCCATGACAGCGCACCTCACAGAGGAGCGCGTCCAATCAGTGTTGAACTGCTTAAATTCGTTCAGAGGCAGGACAGCGGCACCACTGAAACACTTTTTAGAGGCTCCTGGGGCATATGGCATCCGCAGCCACAGTAACGCCGTTGGGATTGCTTCATATGAGACCGCTTCAACACTGGCTACACGATCGAGTCCCGAGATGGGCGTGGCACAGCGGTTCCCTCTGCGTCCAAGTGACTCTGAGGTGCCGCCAAACCTTCAGCCCGTGGTCGGACCCTTCGTTTCTACGGGCGGGAATTCCCCTAGAACAAGTGTCCAAGCATTCTGTTGTCTCCACGGATGCCTCATCCACCAGCTGGGGTGCCACGTACAACGGGCTTGCAGTTTCAGGTCTGTGGACGGGGCCTCAACTGCAATGGCATATCAATTGGCTCGAGTTGTTAGCAGTTCATCTTGCACTCAGCCGCTTCAAAGTTTCGCTCAGAGGCAAGCACGTTCTGGTCCGTACCGACAACACTGCGGCCGTTGCGTACATCAACAAACAGGGTGGTCTACGCTCCCGTCGCATGTCACAACTCGCCCGCCATCTCCTCTTATGGAGTCAGAAGCATCTGAGGTCGCTTCGTGCCATTCACATTCCGGGCCTGCTCAATTGTGCAGCCGACGAGCTCTCACGCCAGCCAGTGCTCCCGGGAGAGTGGCGACTCCATCCCCAGGCGGTCCAGCTGATATGGAGTCGTTTCGGGGCCACACAGGTAGACCTGTTTGCCTCCCCAGAAATGACCCATTGCCAGTGGTTTTCCCTGACCGAGGGGACCCTCGGATCGGATGCCTTGGCACACAGCTGGCCCCGGGGCCTACGCAAATATGGGTTTCCCCCAGTGACCTTCTAGCACAGACACTGTGCAAGGTCAGGGAGGACGAGGAGCAAGTCCTGTTGGTCGCTCCGTATTGGCCCAACCGGACTTGGTTCCCGGAGCTAGTGCTCCTCGCGACAGCACCTCCTTGGCCCATTCCTCTGAGGAAGGACCTCCTGACTCAGAGACGGGGCACCCTATAGCACCCGTGTCCGGACCTCTGGAAACTCCATGTTTGGTCCCTGGACGGGATGCAAAGGTTCTAGGTGACCTACCGCAAGCGGTAGTTGACACCATCACTTCTGCTAGAGCCCCCTCTACGAGGCGCCTCGATGCGTTGAAGTGGAACCTGTTCGTCGATTGGTACTCTTCTCGCCAAGAAGACCCATGAAGATGTTCGATCAGGTCCGTGCTTTCCTTTCTACAAGATGGGTTGGAGCGAAGGCTGTCTCCATCCACCATCAAAGTCTATGTTGCCGCTATCGCCGCTAATCATGAGCTAGTAGACGGAAAATCTCTAGGTAAGCACGAACTGATCATCAGCTTCCTGAGGGGCCCTCTGTACCCTCTTGGGACTTGTCTCTGGTGCTAACCGCACTGCAGAGAGCGCCCTTTGAGCCTTTGCAGTCAGCAGAGTTGAAAATCTTGTCGTTAAAGACCCTCCATCAAGAGGGTAGGGGACCTGCAGGCATTTTCGGTCGACGAATCGTGCTTGAAATTCGGGCCCGGTAACTCTCATGTAATCATGAGACCCCGGCCTGGATATGTACCCAAGGTTCCCACTACTCCCTTCCGGGACCAGGTGGTGAGCCTGCAAGCACTGACTTCAGAGGAGGCAGACCCAGCCCTAGCTTTTCTCTGTCCCGTCCGTGCTCTCCGGACTTACGTGGACAGAACGCAAAGCTTCAGGACCTCAGACCAGCTCTTCGTCTGTTACGGAGCACAGCAGAAGGGAAAGGCTGTCTCCAAGCAGAGGATGGCCCACTGGATAGTGGATTCCATCGTCTTGGCGTATGACACGCAAGACGTGCCCTGCCCGCTCAGGTTAAGAGCCCACTCCACTAGGGGTGTAGCTTCTTCCTGAGCGTTGGCTCGTGGCGCCTCGCTGACAGATATTTGTAGAGCTGCGGGCTGGGCGACACCTAACACGTTCTCTAGATTTTATAGCCTCTGTGTAGAGCCGGTATCTTCCTGTGTGCTCACTTCCCATAGTCGGTAACACCGAAGTGCCCGTTCCCGTGCTTGCTGCGCATTCCCCTCCATATGGACCGGATACGTGCGCTAAATGCTCCAGTTGAGTTGCCCAGAATGGCAAACCCTGTCAAGTCTTCCGTTACCCTCGGCAGTCGGATGTGGCGGAGCGTCCAACGCCAGGTCTGACACTCGTATGCATTGGTGGAACGAGTGTTAGGCTGGGTTCCATATGTTGTGACCCCCACGGTGGTCCCATGTGTGTATTCTTCCACGGTACGGCTCCCTACGGCGAGCCTGTGTCTTTCCCTCGGCAGAGCTCCTCTGCCGTCTCAGGGAGGTGTAGTCCCCCACCTCTAATTCGCCAGGGCCACCCCTGGGACTTCCGTATGTTGTGCTGCCCACGGCCAGCCCATACGTGTATTCTCCACATGGTAACTCCCTCCGGGCATGATGTGGTTTCCGCAGCGGCCTCCACGGGCACGCTTTCCCAGCATTATCCAATAAAGTCAGCTGAATGGGTCTCGCGGAACAGCAGCTTTTTGGCTCTCCCTGCGTGAATTTCCCTGCCTGCTAACAGATGGGGTCTAAGGGGCTCATCGCTGGGCGCTGGAAGTGGTAGTAACTATGGCGTTTTCCAAAGGGATCCCAATTCGTTGGTACGTCCGATGTATGTCGAACGTGACCGACTGAAAGGGAACGTCTCGGTTACGTATGGTAACCCTCGTTTCCTGAAGGAGGGAACGGAGACGTACGTCCCGTCGCCACAGTTGCTGTACCATCACTGCATGGCCGAGTCACTAAGTTCGGCTCCTCAGTGAAAAACAGCGTGCATTCGCTCTCGCTTCCTGTTTATACCCGTGGCACGGGGCGGAGCGCGAGATGCAAATCTTGCATGCCAATTGTTCATTGGCCGGTTCTATATAGCTCGAAGCTGATAGGGGCTCCCAGAAGTGATCCCAATTCGTCGGTACGTCCAACGTATGTCTCCGTTCCCTCCTTCAGGGAACGAGGGTTACCATACGTAACCGAGACATTTCGCTTAGAAGCCAATCATCTTCGAGATTTTAGAAAATGCCCAATGGTGTGCCAATGCCATGGGCATACGGAATTTGCATACGTAACTCCGCCTCACCGCGTGAGTATAAAAGGAAGTATGTGGCAATATCGCATTATGTTACCTACTGAGGAGCCAAGACTGAACTCCCGGCCGTTCCAGCAGTACAGCGGATGTGGCAAAGGGACGTTACGTCTCCGTTCCCTCCTCAGGGAACGAGGGTTACATCCGTAACCGAGACGTTCCCTTCCGTTCAGTCACTACGACGTAACGTTAGTGACTAACGAATGGGGGTCCCAATATAATCACGCCACTCAGCTGTCTTCCAGTGCCCTGCGTAAGTGTGAGTACCCTGTCGTAAGACTAGTCCAGACGAAGGGCTCCCACTTATCACAGGAATACCAAGGTACACTGGGAAGCATATTCCACTAGAGATATGCAAAGATGCCTACCCGTAGGGAGGACTTAGAGAGTACACATATGACCCGCTAAGGGTGAAAACAAAATAAATACAACCACAAGACAACGCCGTGTGTAAAGAAACGTAAATTTGAGAATTAACGGAGCTTTTCTGTCACTGACGACGAGTCAGAAATTCAAGTGCTGCTTCTTTCGCGCTTTTCGCGCCCCGCCCACTCTGCCGGTGCTTTGATTTCGCCCTGCAGCTCAGAAACAGCTCTGGAAACTTGCACGTTTATCTCTCCTGCTTCCGAAGTAGAAGTTAAAAACTCAAAATGAATCAGATGTTATTAATATTGAGATATATGAGCTCAAAATATAAAAACAACAAATATTAAGAATATATTTATTAAATGTATAAAAATATTAATATATTAATATTAATATACATATATGTGAATATACTATTGCAACTTATAACCAATTCTTAAAACATATATATATTGTATGGAATAGAAAGCTCCAGCAGCAGGTGCATCAGAGTACAAGTTATATGACACATTTTAATTTATTAATATTACACTTTTTACTTAAAGCTCACCATCGAGTATTTATATCATATTCCGGTAATGAATTCTAAACAACAATAATCTGGGGCTGTCCATGTGAAAGGGGTACAAAGAAAGATATGATAAAAAAAGGGAAGATTACAGTAGTTTACTATTTACAGTACTATAGTGGCTAATTTGTGATTTTTTTTTACAATAATGCTTTGACTACTGTGATTTCAACTGTAATGCTTGGACTACTGTGTTTTTTACGGTTTTACTGTAAACTTTACAATATTCTACTGTAAAAATCTTATACAGTACTGTTACTGTGAAATCGACAGTAAATAACTGTAGATTTCACAGCCATTTTTTACAGTGTAAGCCATGTGCTATCTAGGGAGAAAGCAACATTAAGGTATTATTAACAAAAAATGTTGCCTACTGTCATACTTATGTTCATTTAAACCTAGTTGGTTGGTTTAAGAACCAATTAAATGTGTGATTCTTTCAGTTTCTTTTAGTTTTAGTTATAATGCAACCACAAAATGAATACATGTATCAGAAACATAAGCATGAAGGTCTACCTCTAAAGCTAACTCTTAGTGGGGCGTAAACAAATAAAAGCAAAATATATACAACAATGTACATAAAATATAGCTACAAATTGCCATGAAAGTCCATCCATCCATCTTCTTCCGCTTATCCGGGGCCGGGTCGCGGGGGCAGCAGTCTAAGCAGAGATGCCCAGACTTCCCTCTCCCTAGACACTTCCTCTAGCTCTTCCGGGGGGACACCGAGGCGTTCCAAGGCCAGCCGGGAGACATAGTCCCCCCAGCGTGTCCTTGGTCTTCCCCGGGGCCTCCTCCCGGTTGGACATGCCCGAAACACCTTCCCGGGAAGGCGTTCAGGAGGCATCCGGAACAGATGCCCGAGCCACCTCAGCTGTCCCCTCTCGATGTGGAGGAGCAGCGGCTCTACTCCGAGTTCCTCCCGAGTGACTGAGCTTCTCACCCTATCTCTAAGGGAGCGCCCAGCCACCCTGCGGAGAAAGCTCATTTCGGCCGCCTGTATCCGGGATCTTGTCCTTTCGGTCATGACCCAAAGCTCATGACCATAGGTGAGAGTAGGAACGTAGATTGACCGGTAAATCGAGAGCTTCGCCTTACGGCTTAGCTCTTTCTTCACCACGACAGACCGGTACATCGACCGCATTACTGCAGAAGCTGCACCGATCCGTCTGTCAATCTCCCGTTCCATCCTCCCCTCACTCGTGAACAAGACCCCTAGATACTTAAACTCCTCCACTTGGGGCAGGAACTCTCCACCAACCTGGAGTGGGCAAGCCACCCTTTTCCGACTGAGGACCATGGCCTCGGATTTGGAGGTGCTGATCCCCATCCCAGCCGCTTCACACTCAGCTGCAAACCGTCCCAGTGCATGCTGAAGGTCCTGGTTAGAAGGGGCCAACACGACAACGTCATCCGCAAAGAGCAGAGACGAAACCGTGTGGTCCCCAAACCTGACACCCCCCGGCCCTTGGCTGCGCCTAGAAATTCTGTCCATAAAAATTATGAACAGAACCGGCGACAAAGGGCAGCCCTGCCGGAGTCCAACATGCACCGGGAACAAGTCTGACTTACTGCCGGCAATGCGGACCAAACTCCTGCTTCGGTCATACAGGGACCGGACAGCCCTCAGCAAAGGACCCCGGACCCCATATTCCCCCAGCACCCTCCACAGGACGCTGCGAGGGACACAGTCGAATGCTTTCTCCAAATCCACAAAACAAATGTGGACTGGTTGGGAAAACTCCCATGAACCCTCCAGCACCCTGTAGAGGGTATAGAGCTGGTCCAGTGTTCCGCGACCAGGACGAAAACCACACTGTTCCTCCTGAATCCGAGGTTCCACTATCGGCCGGATTCTCCTCTCCAGTACCCTGGCATAGACTTTCCCGGGGAGGCTGAGAAGTGTGATCCCCCTATAGTTGGAACACACCCTCCGGTCCTCCTTCTTAAAAAGAGGGACCACCACCCCGGTCTGCCATCCCAGAGGCACTGTCCCCGACCGCCACGCGATGCTGCAGAGGCGTGTCAGCCAAGACAGCCCCACAACATCCAGAGACTTGAGGTACTGCCTTGCCACCGAGGAGTTTCTTGACCACCTCGGTGACTTCAGCTTGGGTGATGGACGAGTCCTCCTCTGAGCCCCCAGCCTCTGCTTCCTCAATGGAAGACGTGACGGCGGGATTGAGGAGATCCTCGAAGTATTCCTTCCACCGTCCGACAACATCCCCAGTTGAGGTCAACAGCCGCCCAACGCCCATGTAAACAGCGTTGGTAGGGCACTGCTTCCCCCTCCTGAGGCGCCGGACGGTTTGCCAGAATCTCTTCGAGGCCAGCCGATAGTCCTTTTCCATTGCCTCACCGAACTCCTCCCAGGCCCGAGTTTTTGCCTCCACAACCACCCGGGCTGCAGTCCGTTTAGCCTGTCGGTACCCATCAGCTGCCTCAGGAGTCCCACAAGCCAGCCAGGCCCGATAGGACTCCTTCTTCAGCTTGACGGCATCCCTTACTTCCGGTGTCCACCACCGGGTTCGGGGATTGCCACCTCGACAGGCACCGGAGACCTTGCGTCCACAGCTCCGAGCAGCCGCTTTGACAATGGAGGTGGAGAACATGGTCCACTCTGACTCAATATCTCCAGCCTCCCTCGGGATCCGGTCGAAGCTCTGCCGGAGGCAGGAGTTGAAGATCTCTCTGACAGGAGACTCGGCCAAACCTTCCCAGCAGACCCTCACAGTACGTTTGGGTCTACCGAGTCTATCCAGCTTCCTCCCCCGCCATCGGATCCAACTCACCACCAGGTGGTGATCAGTTGACAGCTCCGCCCCTCTCTTCACCCGAGTGTCCAAGACATACGGCCGCAGGTCAGATGAAACGACCACAAAGTCGATCATTGACCTACGACCTAGGGTGTCCTGGTGCCATGTGCACTGATGGACACCCTTATGCTTGAACATGGTGTTCGTTATGGACAAACTGTAACTAGCACAGAAGTCCAATAACTGAACACCACTCGGGTTCAGATCAGGGGGGCCGTTCCTCCCAATCACGCCCCTCCAGGTTTCACTGTCATTGCCCACGTGGGCGTTGAAGTCCCCCAGTAGAACGACGGAGTCCCCAGTCGGAGCACTCTCCAGCACCCCTCCCAGGGACACCAAGAAGGTCGGGTACTCTGCACTGCTGTTTGGCCCGTAGGCACACACAACAGTGAGAGACCTATCCCTAAGCCGAAGCCGCAGGGAAACGACCCTCTCGTTCACCGGGGTAAACTCCAACACATGGCAGCAGAGCTGGGGGGCTATAAGCAAACCCACACCAGCCCGCCGCCTCTCACCATGGGCAACTCCAGAGTGGTAAAGAGTCCATCCCCTCTCGAGGAGTGTGGTTCCAGAGCCCAAGCCATGCGTGGAGGTGATTCCGACTATCTCTAGTCGGAACCTCTCAACCTCACGCACAATCTTTCCGTGTCCAGGGATCGGGTCGTCTAGGCCCCCGCCTTCGACTGCTGCCCGATTCGCTTTGCACCGGCCCCTTACGGTCCCTCCCGTGAGTGGTGGGCCCACGGGAAGGTGTCCCCACGTCGCTCCTTTGGGCTGAGCCCGGCCGGACCCCGTGGGGGAATGCCCGTCCACCAGGCGCTCGCATACGAGCCCCAACCCCAGGCCTGGCTCGAGGGTGGGGCCCCGGCTGCGCCATACCGGGCGACGTCACGGTCCTCCTTCTTTTTGTCATCATAAGGGGTTTTGCCATGAAAGTGTGTTGGGCAAAACATTTGCAGAGTTTGTTTTATGAGATAAGATGAATTGTGCATATACTATAGTAATAACTATAAATTATGCATAATGCAATTAACCATAAACCAAACTTAATCCTAACCCTGGAGTAAGTGCATGTAGTTAATTAATATTTCTTGGTCCTTAAATGTATAAGTAGAAATATCAACTCAGACTTATGAGAAGTCATAATGATTTGTATGAGATGATAGAAATCGTAAGAATCCCTACAAGACTAAAGCTAAGCATGATAGCCCTCCAACTATAATAAACCATGATTATAATAATAATAATTTAAAAAACAATAAAAGTTTGCATGTGTCTATAAAATCCAATTTGTAGGATGTCATACAATTTTGTCATCTCGTATGAGTTGACATGAGAGTGTAAGGAAATACTTACACTCTGACCTATAGACTAGACTCTTACTGGTTACAGAAAAAGCATGCAAACATGACCCCAGGTCATGTCACAGAACATTATAAAACTTGGAACCACAAGAAGCCACTCCCAAAACCAAAGGAGTGGAACTTTCTGGGACTATTACAAAACAAATGTGCAGTATAATGGGCTGTACAATTCATTTTTAATGGAAGACCCAGTGTATCTTCAACCAAGTAGCATATAGAAAGCTTCTAGAAAGCATACACTGGAGCTTCTCTATCATTTATTTATTAAGTTGGTCTAACTAGGCAAGAAAGAAGATATTTTGCAGAATATTCAGATTGTTTTTGTCTTTACAATGAAAGCAAGTGGGGTCCAAGTCAAGAGTTGACCTCATTGGAAAATGAAGAATATATTTGTAAGTGAGTAGCAGCTATTTGCATTGGCAAACAGCAATTGTAAGGATTAAGTACATTCAAAGGGTATCATGCACACGGCTCAAAAAGAAAAACTTGTTTTGGGATTAAGTACTCAAAAAATTAGAGGCTATCATGTTGAACTGTCTATTTCTGAATTATACACTGTCATGGTTAAAAAAGAAACCGGTCCTCATTAACAATGCAACTTTGACAAGTTGACTACACAAAAGGATTGTTTGGATTTTGCATTCAAGTAGGCGCATCATCTGGCAACACAGGTTTGTCGGGTAACATGATGTTGAATGCACATTGTTGGGTAGGGTAAACACGCTTCTGTAGAATGTTACAGTGAGGAAAATAAGTATTTGAACACCCTGCTATTTTGCAAGTTCTCCCACTTAGAAATCATGGAGGGGTCTGAAATTGTCATCGTAGATGCATGTCCACTGTGAGAGACATAATCTAAAAAAAAAAAAAAAATCCAGAAATCACAATGTATGATTTTTTAACTATTTATTTGTATGATACAGTTGCAAATAAGTATTTGAACACCTGAGAAAATCAATGTTGATATTTGGTACAGTAGCCTTTGTTTGCAATTACAGAGGTCAAACGTTTCCTGTAGTTTTTCACCAGGTTTGCACACACTACAGGAGGGATTTTGGCCCACTCCTCCACACAGATCTTCTCTAGATCAGTCAGGTTTCTGGCCTGTCGCTGAGAAACACAGTTTGAGCTCCCTCCAAAGATTCTCTATTGGGTTTAGGTCTGGAGACTGGCTAGGCCACACCAGAACCTTGATATGCTTCTTACAGAGCCACTCCTTGGTTATCCTGGCTGTGTGCTTCGGGTCATTGTCATGTTGGAAGACCCAGCCTCGACCCATCTTCAATGCTCTAACTGAGGGAAGGAGGTTGTTCCCCAAAATCTCGCAATACATGGCCCCGGTCATCCTCTCCTTAATACAGTGCAGTCACCCTGTCCCATGTGCAGAAAAAACACCCCCAAAGCATGATGTTCTTGGGATAGTACTCATTCTTCTTCCTCCAAACACGTTTAGTGGAATTATGTCCAAAAAGTTCTATTTTGGTCTCATCTGACCACATGACTTTCTCCCATGACTCCTCTGGATCATCCAAATGGTCATTGGCAAACTTAAGACGGGCCTTGACATGTGCTGGTTTAAGCAGGGGAACCTTCCGTGCCATGCATGATTTCAAACCATGACGTCTTAGTGTATTACCAACAGTAACCTTGGAAACAGTGGTCCCAGCTCTTTTCAGGTCATTGACCAGCTCCTCCCGTGTAGTTCTGGGCTGATTTCTCACCTTTCTTAGGATCATTTTTGAGACCCCACGAGGTGAGATCTTGCATGGAGCCCCAGTCCGAGGGAGATTGACAGTCATGTTTAGCTTCTTCCATTTTCTAATGATTACTCCAACAGTGGACCTTTTTTCACCAAGCTGCTTAGTAATTTCCCTTTCCAGCCTTGTGGAGGTGTACAATTTTGTCTCTAGTGTCTTTGGACAGCTCTTTGGTCTTAGCCATGTTAGTAGTTGGATTCTTACTTATTGTATGGGGTGGACAGGTGTCTTTATGCAGCTAACGACCTCAAACAGGTGCATCTAATTTAGGATAATAAATGGAGTGGAGGTGGACATTTTAAAGGCAGACTAACAGATCTTTGAGGGTCAGAATTCTAGCTGATAGACAGGTGTTCAAATACAGACAGGTGTTCAAATACTTATTTGCAGCTGTATCATACAAATAAATAGTTAAAAAATAATATATTGTGATTTCTGGATTTTTTTTTTAGATTATGTCTCTCACAGTGGACATGCACCTACGATGACAATTTCAGACCCCTCCATGATTTCTAAGTGGGAGAACTTGCAAAATAGCAGGGTGTTCAAATACTTATTTTCCTCACTGTATATATTTGTTACCTATAGCAACATCAAAGTCGACTGGCTTCTATTTCAGTAACCACATCAGTGCACAGTAGAGGCTATTGGCTTTTTTGTGACTATATTGTTGTTAAAGAGGTCAAATAATACATTTTCCCACCAAGATATTCATTGCTATTTTGCATTATTATAAATAAAATGACTGTTTTTTCCCTACTATGTTAAGTCAAATGCTTTGGTCTAATACATTTGCTCTTCCCTATCCTCCTCTTTAATACCTTATCATAAATGAGCCAGGCAGGGTCATGGACACAAAATAGGGCATCGCTAACACATAAATGTGGGTGGATATAGCCTATGATAAAAACCAAGGATTTTTTAACAAGCTGCTTGTTTTTTTTAATAAATCTTCTTTTTTGGATTTGGAAAGAGTTCTGAAAGTTGCAGTATGCCTCCATAGTGCAATGAACTCTTTTATCACAGAATATTTTTTTTTTCTTCACAATATGACTTATTTAACATTATTAAATGAAATTTAAATATATTTATATGTGGTAGATCCTAAAATTGTAAACCCTGTATGTGAGAAGGATATTAGTATAAGCTAATGTGACAGTATAAGTTGATAAGATGAAAATGAACCAGATATGAAGATCTTGGAGCGAGTACAAAAGGTTATTTTATTAACATACACAATGCAACTTCAGGTACTTTTTAGTCAATACAGCACATTTGAAAAAATTAAGCATGTGATACAACATCTCTTTTTCTATTTTGATAAAGTTTTCTACATTTGTTCTTATGCTTTGTGCTGTAGGCAAGTAACATCTTTTTTTTTCTAGTAAGCAACAGAAACACATGGATTATAAATCCCAAGAATACATGAATATAGTTACTGTACATAATTAACTATTGTAGTATTTCAAATGGTACGTAAGATAATGACCTTGTCAACAAATTAGAATATTTTAATATCTATTTAAAATGCTATTTAAAATGCTTTTTATCTGGCATGGTAATCTGGTGTGCTTAGTTCCCTATTCTGCACTGCAGAATAGACCTACTTCGACGGATGGCCGGGGTATCCTGAGCATTACATTCAGGGCAAACCTGCCGAGCGAGACTCTGCAGGCCGCTGATCCCTCACAAGCGCTGCAACTGGTAGAGCATCCGGGAGAACCCGCTGGCCCCTCCCATGGGCGTCCAGTGGTGACTTTCGGGGCTCCAGCAGACGATCAGATTTCGATCGCTGCATCGGAGGGGGAGTTCCAGTCCTCTGGGGATGAAAATCTGACTGTACTGCCTCCCTCTGGGAGAGTGGCAATGGTCGAGTCAGACCCAGAGTTGACAGCTATGCTTTCCCAGGCCGCTGAAAAGGTCGGGCTTGAGTGGAACCCTCCACCACGTCCCGAGCCATCTAGGCTGGATGATTGGTTTCTCGGGGTGGGTTGCGCTGGTTCTCAGCGTCCCACCCCGGTGACTTTCTTCCCGGAGGTGCATGAGGAGTTTACTAGGTCATGGTTGACGCCGTTCAGTGCTCGGAACCGACCTAGTGGCTCCTCCCTCCTCACTACCCTCGACGGCGGACACGCCAAGGGTTACGTGGGAATCCCACCAGTTGAGCGGGCTGTCGAGATGCAGCTGTGTCCGGCGACCGCTTCCAACTGGCGTGGTGACCCGTGTCTCCCGTCCAAGGCCTGTAAGTTCTCTTCCGGTCTGACCACGAAGGCTTACAGGGTACGAGGGTAGGCCTGACCCAGAGCACCTCCGGGAGCTCCGGACGGTGACAGACCTCGCCTTATAGGTGACGAAAGTCACCGCCCGTTCCCTTGGTCAGGCGATGTCCACACTCGTGGTCCAGGAGTGACATCTCTGGCTCAACCTGACCGACATGAGGGAGACCGATAAATATCGGTTCCTGGACTCCCCCATCTCCACGGCCGGGTTGTTCGGCGACGCAGTCGAGAGCTTTGCCCAGCAGTTCTCAGCCGCCCAGAAGCAGACGGAGGCGATTAAACACATCCTGCCCCGGCGGCCCGCTGCTGCATCCACCCCGCCGCTGGCCGCAGTGCCTCCGGCTGCTCGTCACCGAGGACTTCCACCCGCCGCCACCGCCTCCGCTCCCGCCAAAGCCCAGCAGCAGCCTCCACCCGGGCGTCATCATGGAGCCGGTAGTGGGAAGGACGTCCAGCCCGCTCAGGCCGCTGCCAAGCCAGGTGGCAAACACCGTCACAAGCGACCCTGAGAAAGGGCCACCCAGAGATGGAGGAAACTGCTCTCCAGGAGATGGCCGCAGCTCCACTCCTTCCCCCGGAGTAGGGCCGGGGGAGAATCCTGATTTCTCCTTTTGTTTCTGTTCCGCCGCTGGCCCCAAATTCTCAATAAAAGTTTCCAATATCTCTGTCCTGCTGGCGAAGGACGTGATAGAGACGGTCCCTCCAGCCGATATGAAGTCAGGGTTCTACAGCCCGTACTTCATTGTGCCCAAGAAAGGTGGCGGGTTACGACCAATCTTGGACCTGTGGTTCTTGAACCAGTCCCTTCACAGGCTACCATTCAGAATGCTAACGCAGAAACGCATCTTCAGGTGTATCCGTCCCCAAGATTGGTTTGCAGCGATCGACCTGAAGGACGCGTACTTTCATGTCTTGATTCTCCCTCAACACAGGCCGTTCCTACGGTTTGCGTTCGAGGGACGGGCATATCAGTACAGAGTCCAACCCTTCGGGCTGTCCCTGTCACCCGTGTCTTCACAAAAGTCGCGGAGGCGGCCATTGCTCCCATGAGAGAGCATGGTGTTTGTATCCTCAACTACATCGACGACTGGCTGATCCTTGCCCAGTCGCGAGAGCAGTTGTGCGAACACAGGGCTTCGGCACTTCAGCCAGTTGGGGCTTCAGGTCAACTGGGAGAATAGCAAACTCTGCCCCGCGCAGAGGATCTCTTTTCTCGGGATGGAGCTGGATTCGGTTGCCTTGACAGCGCGCCTCACCGAGGACATATGGGGCATATGGCATTTGCGGCCGCGGTAACGCCGCTCAGATTGCTTAATATAAGACCGCTTCAACGCTGGCTACGCGACCGAGTCCCGAGATGGGCGTGGCACAGCGGGTCCCTCCACGTCCAAGTGACGCAGAGGTGCTGCCAAACCTTCAGCCCGTGGTCGAACCCTTCATTTCTGTGGGCCAACACAGAACAAGTGTTCAGGCATGCTGTTGTCTCCACGGATGCCTCATCCACCGGCTGGGGTGCCACGTACAACGGGCATGCAGTTTCGGGTCAGGGAGAGTGGAGACCCCATCCCCAGGCGGTCCAGCTGATCTGGAGTCACTTCGGGGCCACACATGTAGACCTGTTTGCCGCCTCGGACTCGACCCATTGCCAGTTGTTTTATTCCCTGACCGAGGGAACCCTCGGCTCGGATGCCCTGGCACACAGCTGGCTCTGGGACCTGCACAAATATGGGTTTCCCCCAGTGAGCCTTCTCGCACCGACACTGCAAAGTCAGGGAGGACGAGGAGCAAGTCCTGTTGGTCGCTCCGTACTGGCCCAATAGGACTTGGTTCCCGGAACTAGTGCTCCTCGCAACAGCACCTCCTTGGCCCATTCCTCTGAGGAAGGACCTCCTGACTCAGAGACGGGGCACCCTCTGGCACTCGCGTCCGGACCTCTGGAAACTCCATGTTTGGTCCCTGGACGGGACGTGGAGGTTCTAGGTGACCTACCACAAAATGTGGTAGACACCATCACTTCCGCTAGAGCTCCCTCTACGAGGCACCTCTATGTGTTGAAGTGGAACCTGTTCATCGATTGGTGTTCTTCTCGCCGAGAAGACCCCCGGAGATGCTCGATCGGTTCAGTGCTTTCCTTCCTACAAGATGGGTTGGAGCGAAGGCTGTCTCCCTCCACCCTCAAAGTTTATGTTGCCGCTATCACCGCAAACCATGACATGGTAGTTGGTAAGTCTGTTGGGAAGCATGATCAGATCGTCAGGTTTCTGAGGGGGGCAGGGAGACTAAATCCACCTCGACCTCCCTCTATACCCTCTTGGGACTTAACTCTGGTGCTAACCACACTACAGAGAGCGCCCTTTGAGCCTTTGTAGTCGTCAGAGTTGAAAATTCTGTCCCTAAAGACAGTACTCCTGACTGCATTGGCCTCTATCAAGAGGGTAGGGGACCTGCAGGCATTTTCGGTCAACGAATCGTGCCTGGAGTTCGGGCCTGGTAACTCTCATGTAATCCTGAGACCCCGGCCTGGATATGTGCCCAAGGTTCCCACCACTCCCTTCCGGGACCAGGTGGTGAGCCTGCAAGCACTGACTTCAGAGGAGGCAGACCCAGCCCTGGCTTTTCTCTGCCCCGTCTGCGCCCTGCGGACATACGTGGACAGAACGCAAAGCTTCAGAACCTCAGAGCAGCTATTCTTTTATTCTTTTCTATTCTTTCTATTCTTTTATCTTTTATGGAGGACAGCAGAAGGGAAAGGCTGACTCCAAGCAGAGGATGGCCCACTGGATAGTGGATGCCATCGTCTTGGCGCATGAAACGCAAGACGTGCCCTGCCCGCTCAGTTTATGAGCCCACTCCACTGGGGGTGTAGCTTCTTCCTGGGCGTTGGCTCGTGGCGCCTCGCTGACAGATATTTGTAGAGCTGCGGGCTGGGCGACACCTAACACGTTCTCTAGATTTTAATGCCTCTGTGTAGAGCCGGTATCTTCCTGTGTGCTCACTTCCCATAGTCAGTAACCCTGAAGTTCTAGTGTAGAACCCGTTCTAGTGTCGGCTTGCTGCACCAGTCCCTTCCCTATGGAACGGATATGTGCGCTTATTGCTCCAGTCGAGTTCCCCAGATCGGCGAACCCTGTCGAGTCCTCCGCAAACCCGCAGCAGTCGGATGTGGCGGAGCATCAGACGCCAGGTCTAACACTTGTATGCATTGGTGGAACTTGTGTTAGGCTGGGTTCCATATGTTGTGATCCCTACGGCGGACCCATATATGTATTTTTCCACGGTCCGGCTCCCTACGGCGGGCCTGTGTCTTTCCTTGGCAGAGTTCGTCTGCCATCTCAGTGCGGTGTTGTCCCCCGCCGACTTTGGCCGGGGCCACTCCTGGGACTCCCGTATGTTGTACTGCCCAAAGCCAGTCCATACGTGTATTCTCCACATGTTAACTCCCTCCGGGCATGATATGGCTTCTGCAGCGGCCCTTCCGGGCACGCTTTCCCAGCGTTATCCAATGAGTCTGCTGAGTGGGTCTTGCGGAACAGCAGTGTGACTCTCCCTGCATGAGTTTTCCTGCCCGGAACAGACGGGGTCTGAGGGGCTCTTCGCTGGGCGCTGGGCGCTGGAAGTGGTAGTAAGGTAACACTTTATAATAACTACACACTATGAAGCATCAGTTAAGCATTAGTAAATAGTTAATTAATCATTTATAAAGCATTAATATACATTAATAGACAGTTTATAAATACAGATATAAATGCTTTATTCTTGATTTATAAGCATATCTATAATGTGTTTAATAATTGTATTTTCATACTTTATAAATTATCACTTTATCATTTCTAAATTAAGTATTACATTATTTACAAACCAGTTATTTAGGAGTTGTTAGTGGTTCATCAGATCATTTATAAAGTGTAAGTAAAGGATTAATAAACATTTATACATCTTATTATTTAGACATACAGTAATAGTTGCTCAGTGTGCTAATAAATGCTTTATTAACATGTATTTCCACTGTAATTCATGATTAATTCAGGTAGTTATAAAACATTTACTAGTTGTCAGTTAACTATTTTTGCGATATTTTGCAGTGTCAAAAGTACCAGAGAACAGCAGTGCAGAAGAGAACTGAGCCTTTATATCTAATTTGTAAAAGCTTTACGAGGCATAAATATTCCTCACTTTAGATGAGCTCACAAAAAAAATGAACTGACAACTACTAAATGTTTTATAACTACCTGAATTAATCATGAATTACAGTGGAAATACATGTTAATAAAGCATTTATTAATAAAGCATTTATTAACACACTGAGTAACTATTACAATATGTCTAAATAATAAGATGTATAAATGTATATTTAAATATTTTATTAATCCTTTACTTACACTTTATAAATGATCTGATGAATATAAATGGGATATACTATGGGATTTTCATTATAAAGTATGAAAATACAATTATTAAACACAGTATAGATATGGTTATGAATAGAGAAATAGAATAAAGAATAAAGCATTTATAGATGTATTTATAAACTGCTTAGTAATGTCTATTAATGCTTTATAAATGATGAATTAACTATTTACTAAAGCTTAACTAATGCTTCATAGTGTGTAGTTATTATAAAGTGTTACCGGTAGTAACTGTGGAGTTTTCCAAAGGGATCTCAATTCGTTGGTGACGTCCGACGTACGTTGAACGTGACCGACTAAAAGGGAACGTCTCGGTTACGTATGGTAACCCTCCTTCCCTGAAGGAGGGAACGGAGACATACGTCCCGTCGCCACAGTTACTGTACCATCACTGCATGGCCGAGTCACTAGTTCGGCTCCTCAGTGAAAAACAACTGTATGTGCGGCTCTCGCTTCTGCTTTATACCCACAGCGCGGGGCGGAGCGCGAGCTGATAGGGGCTCTCTGAAGCTCTCTGAAGAATCCCAATTCGTCGGTGACGTCCGACATACGTCTCCGTTCCCTCCTTCAGGGAACGAGGGTTACCATACGTAACCAAGACGTTTCCATTAACTGGAGAGCTAATGAAATTCTATATAAACAAAACACTTAACCCCAGGTTGCTTCTGAGAGGTCGTTCCTGTAATAAGGGATGGCTAAATAACCAAATAACATGGGTACCATGGCAGCATTTATTTAATGAGAATGTTTCTTTCCATGCTTTCCAACTTCCTGCTTCTATTCTGCAAAATGCCCCTGGAAAGTAGGACACTTATGGTACAAATTGATTGGCTGTGATCTAAGCATTAGTAAAGGAACTAATTTTTGAATTAACATCAAAGGAATTATTTTGTGAAAAGTAAAATCTCTAATAAAATCACTTTTCAAAGCATCTACTCAGCTCTCAAGATGCAAGTCTCAAATCGGAATGACCAGGGGCCTCATTTATAATCATCGTGTATGCACAAAACAGGCCCTGGAAGAGGCGTACGCCACTTCCTACACATAAGTTGTGATTTATAAAAACACACATGGGAAAATTTGCACATCTACGCAAACTCTGACCCATGCATTCAAACATTTTGGAGACAGAGCAGTTTGGCGACACTGATGGTGAGCTGAGGGACTGACGGCAGATGAAGGAAAATCACTTTAAATCCTCATTATGAGTCCTAATCATAAATACAGTGCATTTTCACTTTAAACTCTGTTTTACATCTGATATACACATGTAGATTAATTATGCCATTCTCATTAATTAATCTCATATATCTCATATCTATATATATATCTATGTATATATATCATGAAATCATTATCCAGAAATTACAACATTTTTATATTCTAATAAGCAGAAATATTTGTAGTGGATGTGATGCTTTTGAACAATTTTCCTGTGGCATGCTGTGTTTTAATGTTTTAACTACAGCTTGGTGTATGATAATAGCAGAATTCATGGTCTGAGAAAGTATTTTTTGCAAGAATAATGATCAATAATGCGCAATAAGGCCTATCTATTTCCATTTTTTTATTTTATAAAGGAATTAAAAATACTATTTGGCCAGTGGAAAAGATTGAGAAAAACTATTATACTATTTTGATTTATTTATTCAAAAACAAGGCAAGGATAGGCTACTGAATGATTTTTAGCAATGTAATGGGACAGCACATCCTTATCTCATATTTTCCTAATGTCTTTTAACATTAAAACATGGATGAATATGCTTATGCAAATGACGTGCAGATGAGGATATGCCAAGTAAAACTAGGCGTTGTAAGCTCCATGTATGGTTATGTGTTTGACCCCCTTTCGCCTTCAGAACTGCCTTAATTCTACGTGGCATTGATTCAACAAGGTGCTGAAAGCATTCTTTAGAAATGTTGGCCCATATTGATAGGACAGCATCTTGCAGTTGATGGAGATTTGTGGGATGCACATCGAGAGCACGAAGCTCCCGTTCCACCACATCCCAAAGATGCTCAATTGGGTTGAGATCTGGTGACTGTGGGGGCCATTTTAGTACAGTGAACTCATTGTCATGTTCAAGAAACCAATTTGAAATGATTCAAGCTTTGTGACATGGTGCATTATCCTGCTGGAAGCAGCCATCAGAGGATGGGTACATGGTGGTCATAAAGGGATGGACATGGTCAGAAACAATGCTCGGGTAGGCCGTGGCATTTAAACGATACCCAATTGGCACTAAGGGGCCTAAAGTGTGCCAAGAAAACATCCCCACACCATTATACCACCACCACCAGCCTGCACAGTGGTAACAAGGAATGATGGATCCATGTTCTAATTCTGTTTACACCAAATTCTGACTCTACCATCTGAATGTCTCAACAGAATTCGAGACTCATCAGACCAGGCAACATTTTTCCAGTCTTCAACTGTCCAATTTTGGTGAGCTTGTGCAAATTGTAGCCTCTTTTTCCTATTTGTAGTGGAGATGAGTGGTACCCGGTGGGGTCTTCTGCTGTTGTAGCCCATCTGCCTCAAGGTTGTGCGTGTTGTGGCTTCACAAATGCTTTGCTGCATACCTCGGTTGTAACAAGTGGTTATTTCAGTCAAAGTTGCTCTTCTATCAGCTTGAATCAGTCGGCCCATTCTCTTCTGACCTCTAGCATCAACAAGGCATTTTCGCCCACAGGACTGCCGCATACTGGATGTTTTTCCCTTTTCACACCATTCTTTGTAAACCCTAGAAATGGTTGTGCGTGATAATCCCAGTTACTGAGCAGATTGTGAAATACTCAGACCAGCCCGTCTGGCACCAACAACCATGCCACGCTCAAAATTGCTTAAATCACCTTTCTTTCCCATTCTGACATTCAGTTTGGAGTTCAGGAGATTGTCTTGACCAGGACCACACCCCTAAATGCATTGAAGCATCTGCCATGTGATTGGTTGATTAGATAATTGCATTAATGAGAAATTGAACAGGTGTTCCTAATAATCCTTTAGGTGAGTGTAAATCTGAAAATGTTTGTGTGTACGCACATTTTTAGGATGAAATCTATGGAAAGTTTTATAAATTAGGTCCCAGGACAGTAATACAATGACTGAATTAAATTAAATGTAAATTTCTAGGGCTAACTGAAAGTATAAATTGAAAGAAAACTTCCAATATAATATTTCCAATATAGTATACGTTTTGTGTAAATCAGCAAAGTATGTAAAAAATTATCTTGTAAACAGGTTTTTGCGAACAAATGTATGCTTGGGTATTTTGTCAATTTGCATTTGATTTAATGGGAAATGTAGATCACAAACAATACATTAACTCTGAAAATACATAGTAATTGAGCTGTTATTGTTTATTACATGCTAATTAACATTAATGCCCAAAATTTGATGCTCATATAAATTTAAAAAGGATTGCTGAGGTCTTCATAACAATGAGAGAAGAAAGCAAAGGAGCTCTCCTTTCTTTATTTCTGTGTGCCCTACATACTAAATCTTGATTTCTTTGTCAGGGGATGAAAGTTTCAGACCTGTAGGTCACTTTGATTCCAGTAATGCTTCCACTGGCTTGCACAGTAGACCATCCATGAATTGAATGATATTAAGGCTCGCATGGACCCCAAAGTGTTTAAGTCAGGTTTACTTATGTGACCTAAATCCCAATGCCACATTTTCTCTGCAAATATGCATAGCCTTTTTTTATACTTTATACTCTATAACCAGCTTTGCTTATAACGTCCAAATCTGTCATTATAACAAATCTGTAATGAATGCCTCCCCCGTGTTCTGAACATTACCACATATTTTAAAAGTGTGTCACACTCGGAAACAATATGGTATCTGAATGCAAATGTTAAAAAGTACAGCAATGCACATTATAGCACGTATATATAATACATCAATGCTGAGATATAATGAGTTCTGTTTATCTTGGGGGCAAGGAAACACATGCTTTCCATTGTGATATTGCTCATTTCAGGCGGAGCATTTACATCATCACTCATTTTCGACACAGTGTGCACAGCCTGTACGGAGTGTGTTCTCCCATGGGTTCTGACTGTACTCTACAGTTGAAGTAAAGGTGAGAATGAAAATGTCCAACACTTTAATAGCAGCTCCACAAACTAATGAGAGACTAAGATAATGTATTATCTCCAGTGTTTTCACCCTTAGACTACAGTATGAAAATGGAAAAGGTTGTGGTAGCAAATTAAGCTCTCCTGAGTTAATGATCAATTTCTCTCTCATCATGTTTTGTAGTTGTTGAAAATATCAGAAAATGTTTGTATGTATTTCTCCTATACAATGTCCTGTATATTTTTGCTTAACTAATGGCAAATGCAAATTTGACAGAATTTTGGTATCAGTAATGGCCATTACATTGATACTCCCACCACACAAAAAAAGTTAAAAATAAAATAAATTAAAATATTTAACAAAAGCTGTGAAGAAATAAATATTAAAACTAACAATGTTGTTGAATAGATTATTTACTATATAGAAGTAACTATCATTACTGTTTTATCTTACTGTCACAATCACGCCAGGCTCTCCCTCACTAAAGCCGTGTTTCCACCGCAGGAACTTTCCCCAGTAACTAGGGTCTTTGGGGTGGTACTCTGTTACCCCTTTTCCACCAAGGCAGTTTGAGTGCTGGTTCGGAGCCAGAGCCTATAGTTTAAAATTGGTTCTTTGTCTTTCGACACCCAAAGCACCAGCTCTGAACCAGGAAAAGTGGTTCTTAAGTAGCACCAAAACATTGCTGGTCTAGAAGTAAGAACCGCTTGCGTCAGGGGCCGGGGTGGGGTTACCGTGACCAACAAGACGAACACAAACTTGTGACCGCCATCTTTTAAAATAGCAGCTAATGGAGTTTCTTTAATTGTAATCTCCGTCTACACAAATTACGGCGAGCTGCACGAATGCTTTGGATTTGTTGTGTTTTGATGCCGATGTAAGATCGTAAAGCCATGTGCATCAATAGTAACGCAACGTTCGCCATTGTTGATGGAATGCTTGTTCGAGATGCATCGGCACTGTGTTGACCAATTGCCGTATGACAATGAGTACAACGAGAGCATACGACTCCTTATGCTTTTGAATCACTTTTGCGGTACTTTGATGTCATACGCAGATCGGTCTGTGCAGCGCCGATGCATCTCGAACAAGTGTGTTTGTGTTTCCCGCTGCCTAGCTAGCGTTGCTGAGAACGATGAGACGTAGGGGAGAGCGGGGCACAACCTAACGCTTTTTGACTTTCTCAGTTTGTGTAAATCCACTTGGGGTTCAGAGTATTTATTGTTTCCCACATTAATTACACGTATGTCTAGTACAATTATGTGGTTTTGTTTCATTAATACAGTGAATCATTTTTTCTTGATTTACCCCGAAAGAGTGGAAGTGTCCCATAGGTGGGGTACATTGTAACATGTGGTGGGGCACGATGTAACATGACCAAATAAGCGCTTAAAATTTTACCTGATATAATCAAAAATATATACAAGACTAACTAAAATATTTTGTCAACAATTTACTAGTATTAACTTATAAAATAATGGCATTTTTTAATCATTAAAAATATAAGCATTTTTGAGTTTGACTACAAACACATCGCTAAATACAGCTATACAGCATTGTTCAAAACATAATAATGGGGGGTTATTGGGTGGGACTTGGGCGCTGAACATACTCATTGGTTGAGTTCATGCAACATTTTATTTCAACCACCATTTTTAAAAGTCTGTTGCAGACTAATTTGCCTAATATTCATGGTACTTTAGACTGCGATGGAAACACGGACAGCAACAGGTATGGAGGGAAAAAAGTTTGTAATTTCAGTGGAAACGAGGCTTCAGTGGAAACCAGCATAAAGAACACACACACCATCACTAGTTGCCTGGCCTGGTCAAGGGAACACAGACTCTCTTAGCTGGAAACTTATCTGGGAATATCCAACCGCAAGCTTCAGTCACCGTCTACAATGCTGTTATCTCAATTCCTCGATTGTAAGTCAATTCCAAGTCATCCAAGTCATCTCATGATATTGTCTCCTCCCTTGTGTGATTATGCCCAGATTACCTGTAAGACAAAACCAGTTACCATCTTCAAAGACTCCATTGTTGTTAAATTTCCATCTCTTCAGTTCTTACCTGAATTGGATTGTGCTCCTTCTGCTTCATTTAATAAACTTACCAGTTTGTTATTCTTCTAACTCTGACATTGTCATTGTGTTCAAGTCTTACCGTGAAAGTTACATAGAATGTGTCTAAATCTGTTCCCTAGTTTGTTAGCACAATGCAAAGTTAATTTTCTGCCATTTCTAGGGCTGTCCTAATGTCAAGATTTTTCTATAAATTCCCAGAATGCATCTTTAAAAAAACGAAATAAAAAAGTATTTTTCTTCAGTCTCTGACTTTTTGCTGTAGTTAATTTTTTAGTAAGTTCTGCATAACCTTGACTTTTTTTTTTGCTATAATAAAAGTCAAAATCAGATGACAAGTGAATATTTCAAAACAGCACTGTGCTTTTTAACAGCTCTGAAAATGCAGCCAAAAAATATATTGGTAGTTGCGTATTATACAGCTACATTTTAACGAGCGACCTTGTAGTTGTGTCACAGGTAATTGAGTCATCTGTGTCTCAGTGTTGAGTGGATTTAGTGGCCAAATTCGAACTGAATCACATCACAGGGGACAAAGGAGTGGAATGAGGTACAGCCCTAGACATCCCGTGGATTCAGTGGTTGTATTTTGTTTTATAAATGTTCTGTCACACTGCTGACAGGCTGGAAAAGATACAATCAATTTGCCTTCCATACCATGGGGGAATGCAGATGTTGCTCAACTGTGAGAAATCTGAGTCTGACTCTGCCAGAAATGGAAGCAACTTTGTCTTATGCATGAACTTCCTAAATCAATTTACCCACACTGCTACCTCCAGCCAGTATTATTAAAACACACCCAACACAGACTGACATTTTTTTCTTTTTTCATATCGGCGAGAAAAACCTGAAGAGAGCTGGCTAAATGTCGGTTGGCCTACTTCACATAATTATACTGGTGGGTTGTTTATAAAAAGTATCCAATGAAAACAGTGTTCTACAGTGAGCAAGCAGCAAATATTACAGTGATGTTAAAATAAAAGACTTGGAAAATGTGTCAATACCATTAAAAATACTATTTTTTAGCTGCTTTAATTATTCAATAATATTTTTTGATAAATACATTATATTTTCACTGATTCATATGAATATTTATTTAGTTATCTTTATAATGCTATATCCTCTTGATACTTCAACTTTATGCTGTAACTGTACTTTATGTAGCCACAATGCACTTCATATGCTGTGAGTGGCTGGATAAATGGTTTATACTGCATAATAATAATTATAATAACTTGTTACATTTATATAGCGCAAAGTACTTTACACCGCTTTACACTCAAACCAGTGCATAGCATCCACCTGGATGATGCAACGGCAGCCATAGTGCTCTAGAATGCTCAACACACACCAACTTATTGGTGGAGATGAGACAGGGATGCCGGGGTTAAACCCCTACTCTTTCCGAAGGACATCCTGGGAATTTTTTATGACCACAAAGAGTCAGGACCTTGGTTTAACTCTTTCCCCGCCAGCATTTTCAAAATAAAGTTGTCAGCTAGTGCCAGCGTTTTTGATAACTTTCACAAAAATGTAGTGGCCCCCAGAATATTTTATTGTATGAATATCTGAGCATGCAATATATCAAAATAAATAACAGAGCGTCTGCTTTTAAACAAAAAATAAATAAATAAATAAACGTTTCATTCTAGCTTCATGCATTCTTTTTTTTATATCAACACTTGAATATGGGTAAGTTTCATAAAAAAGCATTTTGAGCAAAAAGCTGAGCAAATTTATTTTTTGTCAAGCCAGATCGGATTCAGAACGATGATCAAACACAGATGGAGTAGATTGAGTCCATCAACAGCCCTAATACTTGCACAATCCTATAGCTCGTCCTGTTATTTCATTCAATGACATTAGATAGTTTTGAGTTATATGCTGTTTAATGTTGATGATCACATTATTTCACATATGCATCTGCTTACATATTGCTCTTTTCTGCGACTTCTTCGCCTGTGTTTTGATCAGGAGATTCTGAACTCATTCAGAAGATGTGCAATTGCACCCCATAATGAAAAAAAAAAAAAAAAACCCGGAAAATTCTGTGTTTGGCGGGTAAGCGTTTTCTCACAAATAACGGAAAATTCCGTGTTTGGCAGGGAAAGAGTTAATGTCTCATCCAAAGAGCTGTGCTTTTTTTTCTGACAGTATAGCAGCGGTGTCCAATCTTGCTCCTGGAGGGCCACTGTCCAACCCCTGTTTAGTTGAGGCAAGTTGGAGCTAAACCAAAGAACTTATATTGACAAGAAATGAAAGCCAATAGAACGTTCCATTGCAACACCAGCTCCCAGCAGCAGGCAGGGCTTCCGTCATTTTGGAGTGAAAGTGACTCGGCAGTCCACTAGCTTCTTGCTGTCGCTATGGCAATATCAGCTGCTTTGTCTAAAAAAAGTACATTAAAGCTGAAATCCAACCTGAATGATGACAACACAGAATACCATACAATCACTAGACTATTGATCATCAAATCCTTTTATCAAAACCGTTTATTTTACAGACTTCCATTTCTTTTTTTTTTCCCACAAAACCTTTGCTATCTAGAAACCATTCTTTTAAGTTCAAGTATTAGCATTATAAACACCAGTGTTGGGCAAGTTAGTGAAAATTAGTAATTAGTTACAGTAACTAGTTACTTCTTTTAAAAGTAATTGAATTACTTTGTCAATTACTGTATATCAAAAATAATTAGTTACTAGGGAAAGTTACTTTTAAGTTACTTTTATGTCTGCTTTTTAAATATAAAAATGAACAGTACTGAACAGTCAAACACAATAAACATAATTTTTAGACCTATTTATTGTAATAAACAGGGCAGCAGGCCTTCAAATCAAGCAGTAGTAAAAAGTCCCTTTTAATACTTGAAACGAAATAACTGTCTCAGTCATTTAACTTTTTTTTTTGTTCGTTTTTTTACCACATGAAATTAAATAAAAGTGATTGATCTACAGTATTAACACTAATTAAAATAAACAAAGAGGTGCTGCATATAATTGAATGTGTGTGAATATCTAATACGTCTGACGGAAATGTCACGCTTCTTATCATATTTGGAACATCAGCTCCCAAAGCAAAGCAAAGACAGATGATAATGTCGGTTCTACCTTATCAATTTGAGCACAAATCTGATCCAGGTGATCAAACTGATCTATCAACGTTGATAGCGTGACTGGACCTGAAAGTATCAGATTGGTACGTTTACATTTGCTATCGTAGAAACGACAAAGACGTGGAAACAGTCTGTGCTCTCCCAGGTGCTAGTAACAGTCCTCCGAAAAAAAACCCCACAGCATCTCCATGACATGGCGGTGCAGGCGGAAACAATACTACAGCGAGAGGGTTGCGAGAATGAGCTTCTTGTCTGCAAGCCATAATTTTGCACAAAAGAGAGTAACGCGAGTAACGAACTAATTTAAATTTCAGTAATTGTAATTGCGTTATTTGATGAAAAATTATATTTAGTTACATGCTCGTCACTGCTAAAAGTAGTGGAATTATAGTAACGTGTTACTTTGTAGCACGTTACTCCCAACACTGATAAACACTGACCAAGAACGTGCTTAATACCAAGAACATGCGTCAGAAAAATTGGGAATTTTGGTTAATAAATATACACTCACCTAAAGGATTATTAGGAACACCTGTTCAATTTCTCATTAATGCAATTATCTAATCAACCAATCACATGGCAGTTGCTTCAATGCATTTAGGGGTGTGGTCCTGGTCAAGACAATCTCCTGAACTCCAAACTGAATGTCAGAATGGGAAAGAAAGGTGATTTATGCAATTTTGAGCGTGGCATGGTTGTTGGTGCCAGACGGGCCGGTTTGAGTATTTCCCAATCTGCTCAGTTACTGGGATTTTCACGCACAACCATTTCTAGGGTTTACAAAGAATGGTGTGAAAAGGGAAAAACATCCACTATGCGGCAGTCCTGTGGGCGAAAATGCCTTGTTGATGCTAGAGGTCAGAGGAGAATGGGCCGACTGATTCAAGCTGATAGAAGAGCAACTTTGACTGAAATAACCACTCATTACAACCAAGGTATACAGCAAAGCATTTGTGAAGCCACAACACGCACAACCTTGAGGCGGATGGGCTACAACAGCAGAAGACCCCACTGGGTACCACTAATCTCCACTACAAATAGGAAAAAAAGGCTACAATTTGCACAAGCTCACCAAAATTGGACAGTTGAAGACTGGAAAAATGTTGCCTGGTCTGATGAGTCTCGATTTCTGTTGAGACATTCAGATGGTAGAGTCAGAATTTGGCGTAAACAGAATGAGAACATGGATCCATCATGCCTTGTTACCACTGTGCAGGCTTGGTGGTGGTGGTATAATGGTGTGGGGATGTTTTCTTGGCACACTTTAGGCCCCTTAGTGCCAATTGGGATTTGTTTAAATTCCACGGCCTACCTGAGCATTGTTTCTGACCATGTCCAGCCCTTTATGACCACCATGTACCCATCCTCTGATGGCTACTTCCAGCAGGATAATGCACCATGTCACAAAGCTCGAATCATTTCAAATTGGTTTCTTGAACATGACAATGAGTTCACTGTACTAAGATGGCCCCCACAGTCACCATATCTCAACCCAATAGAGCATCTTTGGGATGTGGTGGAATGGGAGCTTCGTGCCCTGGATGTGCATCCCACAAATCTCCATCAACTGCAAGATGCTATCCTATCAATATGGGCCAACATTTCTAAAGAATGCTTTCAACACCTTGGTGAATAAATGCCACGTAGAATTAAGGCAGTTCTGAAGGCGAAAGGGGGTCAAACACAGTATTAGTATGGTGTTCCTAATAATGCTTTAGGTGAGTGTATGACAGGAATATAACAGCTTCACAGTAAGCTGTTTTTGCAGTATTGTCTTATATTTACGTCCTTTAAAGCAGGATTATGTAAAAAGCCATTGTGTCCAAAACTGGCAATTATGGGATAACAGACACATCAATGCATCAGGTTCTATAAGATCAGGGTCTTTGGAAAATTATGAAAGGCAATATTTATACTGTCAAACAAGAGACACGAGTTTTTGCAGTCAATTGCCAAACATTGTGTTCTTTTATTCCACTTTAACTTCTCTGTTGTTGTTATTCTGTCTGTTTCTGTGTATCTGTGCTGTTGTCCAGTTGGCATTTTCACTCCAAAATGGTAGCTGTTCTACCGAAGTGCCACATAGTGGCTTCTATACCACGTTTGGGCATCTCTGCAGTATAGTGTCCCCGTCACTATACTGGGACCCTATAGGAACCCCAAAGGATGAGCACCCCCTGCTGGCCTCACTAGCACCTCTTCCAGCAGCAACCTAGTTTTCCAGTTCTCCCATTCACTGAGCAGGCGTGAGTTGCAGAATGATAGCTGCTGGCTGTACTAGTTCTTATTGGACCTGGTTCTCCTGACAATAACCCCTTTATTTGACAAACAGTTTAAGATATGTGCCTATGGCCCATAGATTTTGTCCTGCTGCAACAGATGCCCTAACTCAAGCAAATGAAGCAAACAGCCAGACAGACAGGCTCCAGGCTACACTCGTCCAAATATTCTTTGTACAAATGTTCCATTCACTCATATTGCCTCAATTGTGAAGCATAACCTTAGTGTTTCCACAATAGTGGCTTTATTATTGATATGGCTGAGCAATTGCTTTTTGGGAAGCATGAAAAACACTTCCTGATATTTACAAATATTTGATGTAAAGAGTTATTTGTTATACCATCAACATACATCAAAGTCATAAAGGAGTCTGTTTACCTAAAGATAATTGAATCTTCTCTCGTTTTTCAGATTTCCTAAAGGAGTTGTTTATGTTTGGCTTGTGGTCTAATATATTTTTAAACAGTATACCGTAAATGCATAAATTTAATATGTACGCACATCAAATAGATATATACATATAAGCTATAATTCTCTAGTGAGCTCACTGAAAGGTACCATAAAAATCAATGTCAAGCTCCAACAATTTAGCACAGCACAGAGTGATTGAAATGCTTTGATTATTTTGCCACTGTGCCTTTCTATATTAGTTTAGACTATTCCCATGTCCCACAAAAAGGAAACAAATTGTTGCCTGTATGTTTTTTAATATATTCTCAAATCCAATCTGTGCGGTTATAAACTCCAGTCAAGAAATCCATGGGTTCTTCATTTTTTTTTTACTTTTTAATATATTGTAACACAAAATGACAGTGACTGATGATATGGCTGGTACACCTAATTCTCGAGCTTAGCGAGAGAGACGTATTCTTTACAACCTTCATGTGCCCTTTACACCAATCAAATAATTCTATTTCTTTTACCGTAGCAAATTGCAGCCACAGACTTCAGTCCCACAGTGAACTAGAGCTAATGCTGAATGTCTGTCTCATAGTCCTCGAAGACAGTTGTTTCCTCTGTATTAAAACCTAATGCACAAGGAAAAACTCAGTTTGACAGCAGGAAAGATGGGGATTAAATATAGGTACAATCCAGAAGCTCTATTGTGCTTTCCAAATAAAAACTTCCAGTGACAAACAACAGTGGACATGTAATGGCACAGACACATCCTGACTACTGCATAATTACTCTGTGTTGTTGCCAAGAATATGGGAAGATTTGAAAAAATTGTCTTTTGAGATGCAAAAATGTCACAATAGCCCCATTTAAGAACACTGTCACTGGTTAAGTCATGCGACAGTACATGCTTTTACATACAGTCATCCTGCATTTTTTTGTCATGCGTGCAATCTGTAAGTCTACAAGAATTTATTTTCACCTGAGGCTAAATTGGTTTGTCTATAATAATCATACACAGTTCTGTGAAAACAGATTTAAAACGTTGTCTGTTTAATGAGAAAAGGTCTTAAAAGTCTGTAAATGTAGAAGTACAAGGTTATTGTTATCATCAAAAGGACGATCAAAGTGAATTGAAATCGATCTCTGAATAAACACAGTAGTAACACTTTAGCAATACATACTATCCAAAAAGTAAACTAAAACAGCTTTTGCTCAAAAGAAATGATGAAACACCTAAGTTCGCCTTTGACATCTCTGTTGTGCAGGCAGGTTGTTGCTGTCAGACCCAATGCTCGTGTTTGTTAGACTGGAAAAGCTCAAACTGTGAAATTGATTATTTAGATTTACTTCTGTTGCTCAATGGGACTGGGAAATGAGCCAAATAGCAATCAGAGGTGCGTCATAGATCATGTGATCGACACGGTTGCACATTACAGTTTAGTGATAAGAAAAGTACAAAGATTTGGCTAAGGGCCATTAGATTTCTTAAGTTCAAAATTTGGCATCAACACCCAAAATTGAGGCAAAAACATGCAGGTACAGTATATGCACAAAATCTCCAACTGTTTTTTATATAATCAGATGATCTGCAGACCATTATATGTAACCTATCCTTTTAAGTTTTTTTTATTTAAATTATCATTTAAATTATTATTCATTATTGGAAACAAAGTTTAAAAAAAGGCTATGCGAAGCAAAACATCTGAAACTTCCACCACAAGTTAAATACAGTAGGTTGATAAATCAGATATTATTGCTGATTACTACATGGATGAACATGATATTTTGATCTCTTCTATTCAGATCTTATTTTTGAGGAATAATACATTGCTACAAGGTGTAAGAGGTGTCAGCCTTACAAGACATCATCCGTTACTCTGTTAATATGTTGTTGACAATGAAGTCACTCCAACTTCACAGATGTGAAAGGTGAAATGTGAGTAAGGCCTGTAAATAGACCAAGTGTCCCTAAAAGTAATAGTTTGGGATAGCAGGGTGATAAGTCAGTTAGCCTTAGGCTTGCTGATGCACGGCCCAGCAACACCATTTGTCAAGTCTGACTGCAAGCACCTGGAGGCCATTGGAGACGGGTTGGAACTCTCTAAGGGAGGCAGTGTTTGACGAGGGAAATCACTGTTAATATACATTCCGAGTCTTATTAGTCCTGAGGATCGAAGTGACAACATTAAGGTCTGCTAAATAGAAGCCTGGATGGTAAAAACATGTGCAATGGATTCAGGATTTACATTGCATTTTGCTCCAAGTAAGCTTTGGTTTTTAGTGCCATGCAGTGCACAACACAATGGCATTAGGTAAGCAAACAAATCTTGACAACATAAGAGATCAAACATTTCTAAAAATATGTTGCATTTTCCACTTGCATGCATGCTGAAACATTAAATGGTTACTGTAGTTCAGCTAAAAATGAAATTAGATCGTAAATCTACTCCATATGAATTAAGTGGTTTAGTCAACATTTTATGAAGAGACACGATCGCTATATATGATGAACACACAAGAATGAACCTCATTGGTTCTTGCAGAAGCTCAAACATGATGCGTAACACACAAGAATGAACCTCATTGGTTCTTGCAGAAGCTCAAACATGATGTGTAACACACAAGAATGAACCTCATTGGTTCTTGCAGAAGCTCAAATATGATGCGTAACACACAAGAATGAACCTCATTGGTTCTTGCAGAAGTTCAAACGTTATGCGTAACACGTGAGAATGAACCTCATTGGTTCGCGCAGAAGCTCAAACGCGATGCTTAACACAAAATAATGAACATCATTGGTTCTTGCAGAAGCTCAAACGTGATGCGTAACACACAAGAATGAACCTCATTGGTTCTTGCAGAAGCTCAAACATGATGCGTAACACACAAGAATGAACCTCATTGGTTCTTGCAGAAGCTCAAACATGATGCGTAACACACAAGAATGAACATCATTGGTTCTTGCAGAAGCTCAAACAAGATGCGTAACACACAAGAATGAACCTCATTGGTTCTTGCAGAAGCTCAAACATGATGCGTAACACACAAGAATGAACCTCATTGGTTCTTGCAGAAGCTCAAACGTGATGCGTAACACACAAGAATGAACCTAATTGGTTCTTGCAGAAGCTCAAACATGATGCGTAACACACAAGAATGAACCTCATTGGTTCTTGCAGAAGCTCAAACGTGATGCGTAACACACAATAATGAACCTCATTGGTTCTTGCAGAAGCTCAAACATGATGCGTAACACACAAGAATGAACCTCATTGGTTCTTGCAGAAGCTCAAACGTGATGCGTAACACACAAGAATGAACCTAATTGGTTCTTGCAGAAGCTCAAACATGATGCGTAACACACAAGAATGAACCTCATTGGTTCTTGCAGAAGCTCAAACGTGATGCGTAACACACAAGAATGAACCTCATTGGTTCTTGCAGAAGCTCAAACATGATGCGTAACACACAAGAATGAACCTCACTGGTTCTTGCAGAAGCTCAAACGTGATGCGTAACACAAGAATGAACCTCATTGGTTCTTGCAGAAGCTCAAACATGATGCGTAACACACAAGAATAGACCTCATTGGTTCTTGCAGAAGCTCAAACGTGATGCGTAACACACAAGAATGAACCTCATTGGTTCTTGCAGAAGCTCAAACATGATGCGTAACACACAAGAATAGACCTCATTGGTTCTTGCAGAAGCTCAAACGTGATGCGTAGCACACAAGAATGAACCTAATTGGTTCTTGCAGAAGCTCAAACATGATGCGTAACACACAAGAATGAACCTAATTGGTTCTTGCAGAAGCTCAAACATGATGCGTAACACACAAGAATGAACCTCATTGGTTCTTGCAGAAGCTCAAACGTGATGCATAACACACAAGAATGAACCTCATTGGTTCTTGCAGAAGCTCAAACATGATGCGTAACACATAAGAATGAACCTCATTGGTTCTTGCAGAAGCTCAAACGTGATGCGTAACACACAAGAATGAACCTCACTGGTTCTTGCAGAAGCTCAAACGTGATGCGTAACACAAGAATGAACCTCATTGGTTCTTGCAGAAGCTCAAACATGATGCGTAACACACAAGAATAGACCTCATTGGTTCTTGCAGAAGCTCAAACATGATGTGTAACACACAAGAATGAACCTAATTGGTTCTTGCAGAAGCTCAAACATGATGCATTACACACAAGAATGAACCTCACTGGTTCTTGCAGAAGCTCAAACGTGATGCGTAACACAAGAATGAACCTCATTGGTTCTTGCAGAAGCTCAAACATGATGCGTAACACACAAGAATAAACCTCATTGGTTCTTGCAGAAGCTCAAACGTGATGCATAACACACAAGAATGAACCTCATTGGTTCTTGCAGAAGCTCAAACATGATGCGTAACACACAAGAATGAACCTCATTGGTTCTTGCAGAAGCTCAAACGTGATGCGTAACACACAAGAATGAACCTCACTGGTTCTTGCAGAAGCTCAAACATGATGCGTAACACACAAGAATGAACCTAATTGGTTCTTGCAGAAGCTCAAACGTGATGCGTAACACAAGAATGAACCTAATTGGTTCTTGCAGAAGCTCAAACATGATGTGTAACACACAAGAATGAACCTCACTGGTTCTTGCAGAAGCTCAAACGTGATGCATAACACAGAAGAATAAACCTCATTGGTTCTTGCAGAAGCTCAAACGTGATGCATAACACACAAGAATGAACCTCACTGGTTCTTGCAGAAGCTCAAACATGATGCGTAACACACAAGAATGAACCTCACTGGTTCTTGCAGAAGCTCAAACGTGATGCCTGCCACCACATAACATAAATATGATGCGTAACACACAAGAATGAACCTCATTGTGTCACGACACAGAGACGAAAGCAGTAGCGAGAAACTCTTTTAATAGTAGAATAGACGATGTACACAAAGGAAGTCTCAATGCAGCAGGCTAGCGACGCAGGGACTCCGATGGCCAGATGTGACGGTGACGAGTGCAGAGAGTGAAGGACAGGTGACGACGAATCCAACGACCACAGGAACATGAACAGGAACAGGGAAGGTAAAGGACTTGAACACACTGGAACACACACCGGGAACCCACAAACAACGATCTGACAAAGAGAGATGGAAATGATGAGTCTATATAGGTGATAGTAATGATTTGCAGCTGGTGACAGGGCTTGATGAGTCTGATGACTGATGATCCAATCTATGGCCACACCCACACAAACAGCACGCACACACATAACAAAAGGCACATGAGACTAGAAAGAGACATGGATTTATGAACTGTGACACATTGGTTCTTGCAGAAGCTCAAACGTGATGCATAACACGCGAGAATGAACATCATTGGTTCTTGCAGAAGCTCAAACGTGATGCGTAACACGCGAGAATGAACATCATTGGTTCTTGCAGAAGCTCAAACATGATGCGCAACACACGAGAATGAACCTCATTGGTTCTTGTGGAAGCTCAAACATGATGCGTAACATACAAGAATGAACCTCATTGGTTCTCACATGTCAAGTAAGCATGTGTGCATTGATAAATGTTTATATGTGAATAAAAGCCTAAATTAAATCTGTTCATTATACAAAGTGATTGTGTTTCTTCAGAGAATTTGGACTAAACCATTTAATTCACATGGATTTGTTTTACGATCTCTATGAATGTTTTGAAATGTCAAAGTGGTATAGTTGATTTTATTGTCTAAGTTTCATTAAAAAAAATCCGAAGATGAATGAAGATCTTACATGTTTGGAACATCATGAGGGTGAGTAAATAAAAAAATAAAACATTTTTGGTTGAACTATCCCTTTAAGCAACAACATAAAATTGCATAAAATTGATAAACTAAATATTTGCAAAGATTGCAAAAAGAAACTCTTAGAGGAGGAATGTACTCAATCTGACATTTTTGCTTAATAATGTTGTATAATATGTATTAGATTGTTTAATGAGAATTAAATATTGAATTTTGTATGATGTCATGTTTTGTGCATACTTTTGCGTTATGGGCTAAGGTCACCAAATCCATGTAGATAAGATTTCGAGGAAAAAAGTCTAAGAAAAAAACACATTTACGTGAGAAGAATTTTTCTTACTGCTTATCCCTCCTCTTTATCCATTATAATGACCCATCCAAGAGCTCTGAGGTTTCTGGTACAATCACGGTTGAAAAAAAAAATCTTTCAAAGCTGTTAAAATGTCAAACTAGAATTCAAGGAACTCATTCGAATTCCCATAATTAAGCTGCCGGACATTTAATGAAGGGCTATGCAGCAGACCAAGTCAGAAGAAGGCATTTGGGCATGCTGTCATTGTGAAACTTTTGCTGCCATTGCATGCTGGGGATAATTTCTATTAGACTGTCAAATTATAAGATTTCTTGCATAAACATATACAAAATGTATGCTTTTATTTACTAATGTAATCATTTGTTCCCACAAACCTAAAGTTTGAATTAATAGTAAGACTTTACAATAAGGTCCCATTAGTTATAACACATTTGTTACATTAATCGCTGTTAATGTTAGTTACTGTTCATTGTTAGTCCATGTTAGCTGAGGTCCATTAAATAATACGGTAACACTTTATAATTACGTTACATTAGTTATAAACTTTCAATGAAAAAATATTTCTAAATACATTCATAAATGTAACATTTATTAACACATTATTGAAAGTTGTATCTAACATTATTTAATGGACCTGAGCTAACATAAACTAGCAATGAAAAATACTGTAATACATTTGCTCATTGTAGTTAATGTTAATTAATGCATTAACAGATGCAATTTTGATTTTAAAATGTATTAGTAAATATTGTAATTAACATTAAGATTAATACAAGTGATTTTCATTGTTAACTAATGTTAACACATGGAAACTTATTGTAAACTGTTACTAAATTAACATAATGTTGCATGTTTTCTGATGCAATGTTATGCTCTCATACATTATAGTAGTCACATGGTAGTGCACAAACACAGCAAGAAAAATAATATTCTGTCATATTGACTTCTCGGGGAGAAGAAACCAAGCTGGCAATGTAATAGTGCCCTCACATTCCCTAAATGTCTCTGTTATGAAGAAATGTTATGGTTACGCCCTTGAGGTGCTAAGATTCATCTCTGAGATATTGCAAAAACACATGTCACACATGTGCCTCTTTTTATTGGCTCTGTGCCAACAAAGACGCCTCAATGCTTTTATGGATTTTATCGATGTGTGCAGCATTATAACTTCACATCCACCTCTAAGTTTCCAAAAAAGACTTCACATCATTGCAAACACGACAAGGGATACTCTGTTGACTAACTGACATCCAAATCCCTTGTGAACAACTTAATTTACTTACTTTTGAAGTGATATATTAAATCTCGAACATTTAGTTTGTTTCGAAAGATTATGTAAGTGGCATTTGCTGTAACATACGTTCCAGTTATACATCTCTCATTACTGCACAGTCTAGGTTTGAAGCGCACCAGATGGCTTCCTAGAGAGGCCAATAATTTGCCTCCCCCACTTGAAGGTTCTCACATTGATTTATATGGTCTATATCACATTTTAAATCTCTCCTCTGCAGCTGATTAATGTTTTATAATCACTGTCTTGAGTGAGGGGGAAGCAGCATTGAGGACATATACACTGATTGCAGCATCTTACAGATGAAGTAGGTTACTAACTTTGTCACCTCTGAAGCTGCGCTTGTAATCAGGAAAACAGCATGTACCTGCACTGTTTAGCTATGGGTATCTCTTAATAAGATAACCACTTAGAAAGATGTACACAAACTTTGTCTATAAAGATATGTTACCATTAAAGGAACACGCCGACTTTTTGGGAGTTTAGCTTCTTCACCGTATCCCCCAGAGTTAGAGTTAGTGGAAATATGCATGGCACTTTGTTGCCGTACCATGGATGCAGCAGGCGCAATGATATTACGCAGCACCTGAAAATAGTCCCCAGCACGCTCTCTGTGCATGCAGGTTGTCACGTTGGTTATTATGATGGAAGTAAGCCTATTTTCAGGCGCTGCGTAATATCATTGCGCCGCTGCACCCATGGTACGACAGCAAAGTTACATGATTATTACGCAGGAATGAGAGTATAGTTCCTAGCCAGATCTAGAAAATCGTAACTTTTCATTTTCCGTCGGTCTTAGTACACGATGTAAATACAAATCACAACATGTAAATAGGAAAATGTTGGCGTTATTTTGTCACTTATTGAGCAGTAGGCTAGCTGGAGCCATTTAATCAAATCAAATCACTTTATTGTCACTCTACCATATGCACAAGTGCAACAGTAGGTGAAATTCTTAGGTGCAGTCCGAGCAACATAGTAGTCATGACATGACATGTACAACATTTAAGCAACAACAGATTACACATCTGATGCGCACATAATTACTCACAGCACAGTATACACTACAATAAACAATAAATAATTTACACAATGTGAGTGTAGTTCTCACAGCTTTAAACAATATACACATACTTACAATATACATATACTTTAAACAATATACACTAAACATACACTAAACAATATACATTACGCTATAATAATAATAATAATAATAATAATAATATACAATGTATAGTATACAATATTATTCACAAATTGAAATCCAAAGTGCAATAGATGCTGTATGATAAATAAATGTGTATATAATGTGTGTGTATCTACAGTGGGTTGTGCTGAGTGATATGCTGTCCAGTGTGTGTTATGATCCTGATGGATCAGGAGTTAACCCTTTAGGCGCCAGAGGTTTTTTCCTAAAACGTTTGATTTTGACATCTTAATTTGAAAAGGCTATATCTTAAAAGTGATAAAAGATAGAGACTTTCTGTAAATTAGAGAAATATTAAGGATGACCCAAAATGTATGTAGGGATTACATTGTCCCATCTAATTTGCATATTATGACGTCATATGGTGGTGGTCACCTTGGATTATAGAATTTTCTTGAAAAGTCACATGTTTAAATGATAAAATGCAGCACTTCTTTCCCCCCAAAATGTCCCTCACCTTCTGTATGCTATATTGCACAATACTGAATGCTCAGGTAAATAGTAAATAGTAAACAAACTGTGTAAATCGTTACTAATAAATGGTAGAAACAAACCAAATACATGTAACGGTTGGCCTTTTGCTGTAGAGACTTTCCATTTACTACATACAGTAGGCACTCTGATTCCAAGTATGGGGCACATATATATTATTCATATGACACACAAACACAAGTAGACAAGACCTGTTTAGTTCAAAAGATCACTCGCCACGGTAAGGCAGAGATCATGAGTGAGATGACTCCACGTTGCCCACTAACTGTATTTGCAATACACGAGCCGCGGTTCAGATGTGTGAGACAACCGCTGCCAGTGTGGATGCAAAACGGCCGCGCGCGGCTCCAGCTCTCCATGCGCTCCACTGCCCGGCCAACGCAAAAACGCGTGCGGTGTGAAGCCGGTGTAACACGCCAACTAACTTCACAATGAACACTCCGACCCCGCGAAACACCACTGTGTTCCCACCACTGACATTGGGCAAATTACCATCAACAATGGGCAAAGGATTCACCATTTGTGCTTGGTGTAGGGCTATACTTTCACTTTCTGAATCACCGTCATCAGATATTCCCCTTCAGAATCAGGGTCCGCGAATAGAAGACCCAACAATTCATTGCGGGTAAGCTTTATTGATGCCATTAGAAAATAATAATAATCTAATGCAAATACTCGCTGACATTATTGCTCTGATGAAGTGGCTCACACGCACACTAGCTCCGCATTTGTTCGCACAGACTCAATGCGCTCTTGCTCGAAGATTTTGTATAGAAGCATGATGTTTTTTTGAGTCAGGGATGAAGTATGACATGTCTGACATCTAATGGAGGGGAGGTCAAACGAAATTTGACACCCTATTTGACAAAATCGGCCGTTTTATTCATTGCCGCATCTTGTCGAGTAAACTCGACCGTGGCACCTAGAGGGTTAAGTAGTCTAATTGCTTGTGGGAAGAAGCTGTTCTGGAGTCGGCTGGTGCGTGTTCTGATGCTGTGGTACCGTCTGCCTGATGGCAGCAGTGAGAGCAGCCCATGGTTCGGGTGGCTAGAGTCTCTGATGATCCTCTGAGCTCTCTTCACACACCGCCTGGCGTAAATGTCCTGGAGGGAGGGAAGCTCACCTCCGATGATGCAGCTGGCCGTGCGCACTACCCTTTGCAGGGCTTTGCGGCTGCGGGCGGTACTGTTGCCGTACCAGGTGGTGATGCAGCCAGTCAGCAGGCTCTCTATGGTGCTGCTGTAGAAGCGTGTGAGGATGTGGCGGTTCATTCCAAACCTCCTCAGCCGTCGCAGGAAGAAAAGGCGCTGATGAGCCTTCTTCACAACGGCCTCGGTGTGGACGGACCATGAGAGTTCCTCTGTGATGTGGACACTGAGGAACTTGAAGCTGCTGACTCTCTCCACCGGTGCTCCATCGATGGTGATGGGGCGGTGTTCTCTCTCATTCCTCCTGAAGTCGACCACCAGCTCCTTGGTCTTGCTGACGTTGAGGGAGAGGTTGTGCTCCTGACACCACCGTGTCAGAGTGTGCACCTCCTCTCTGAAGGCCGTTTCATCATTGTCAGTGATGAGACCTACCACCGTCGTATCATCAGCAAACTTGATGATGGTATTGGAGCTGTGGGTTGCCACACAGTCATGTGTGTACAAGGAGTACAGGAGTGGGCTGAGAACACAGCCCTGAGGGGCTCCAGTGTTGAGAGTCAGTGATGATGAGATGTTACTGCCCATTCTGACCACCTGGCGTCTGTTTGACAGGAAGTCCAGGATCCAGCTGCATAACAAGCTGTTTAAGCCTAGAGCCCGGAGTTTCCCGTCAAGTATGGAGGGCACAATGGTGTTGAATGCTGAGCTGTAGTCTACAAACAGCATTCTCACATATGTGTTCCTCTTTTCCAGGTGGGAGAGAGCAGTGTGAATTGTAGATGAAATGGCATCATCAGTGGAGTGGTTTGTGCGGTATGCAAACTGCAGTGGGTCCAGTGAGGGGGGGAGAACAGAGCAGATGTGGTTTCTGACTAGTCTCTCAAAGCATTTGCTGATGATGGGGGTCAGAGCAACAGGACGCCAGTCGTTTAAGCAGGTGGTTTTTGACTGCTTAGGTACAGGAACAATGGTGGACGTTTTAAAGCATGTGGGGACCACAGACAGGGAGAGGGACAGGTTAAAAATGTCCGTGAAAACTCCAGCCAGTTGGTGCGCACACGCTCTGATCACGCGGCCCGGGATGCCGTCTGAACCCGCGGCTTTACGGACGTTCACCCGCCGGAAGGATCGGGTTACATCCGCTACAGATACGGAGAGTGAACTAACCTCTGTATCTTTAGCCACGAGCTCTCTCTCCGCGAGGGCGTTGCTAGTTCCCTCAAAGCGAGCATAGAAGGTGTTGAGCTCGTCCGGGAGAGAGGCAGCGGTGTTCACGGTGGAGTTTGTGTTCCCTTTATAGTCCGTGATGGTGTTCATTCCCCGCCACATGCTTCTGGAGTCGGTGGTGTTGAACTGTCCTTCAATCTTTTTGTCGTTTTGCTGCTCTGATGGTTTTCCGGAGGGCATAACTTGCTTGTTTATGCTCCTCCGCATTACCGGAGTTAAAAGTGAAGGTCCGCGCATTGAGTGCCGCGCGAACATTCCCATTTAGCCACGGCTTCTGGTTTGGGTACAGCCGAATTGTTTTGGTCGGAACAACGTCTTCTACGCACTTCCTGATGAAACACGTTACGCTATCAGCGTAGACCTCGATGTCGTCATCGGAATCTCCCAGTCCGCGTGATCAAAACAGTCCTGTAGCATAGAGTCCGATTGGTCCGACCAGCACTGGATGGTTCTGAGGGCGGGTGCTTCCTGTTTCAGCCTCTGCTTATAAGCGGGCAAAAGTAGAATGGAAGCGTGATCTGATTTGCCGAATGGTGGGCGTGGGAGGGACTTGTAACCATCCTTGAAGGGAGAGTAGCAGTGATCTAAGACACGGTTCCCTCGCGTGTTGAAGCTAACATGTTGGTGGTATTTTGGTGCAATGCGTTTGAAGTTGGCTTTGTTAAAGTCCCCAGTCACAATAAACGCAGCCTCAGGATGCGCGGTTTCCTGCTCACTCACTGTCCTATACAGTTCCTTTAGTGCCCGGTCTGTGTCGGCTTGTGGGGGAATATACACAGCTGTGATGATGACCGCTGTGAATTCCCTCGGTAGCCAGAATGGTCGGCACAGAACCATGAGAAGTTCCAGATCAGGAGAACAGAAAGACTTGATAGAATGTACGTTCCTCTGATCACACCAGGATCTGTTGATCATAAAACATACACCCCCGCCTTTGCTTTTCCCTGAGAGATCTTTTTCTCTGTCCATTCGGTGCACGGAGAACCCCGCGGTTTCGATGGCCGAATCTGGAATCTCAGCAGACATCCAAGTTTCTGTAAGGCAGATAATGCAGCAGTCCCTCGTCTCTTGTTGGAAAGAGATCCGCGCTCTCAGCTTATTCTCAAAGCTCTCAGAGTTTATTGTCCAGAGACTGAACATTTGCTAGTAAAATACTGGGAAGCGGGGGTCGGTTTGCGCGGCGTCTTACTCTGATGAGCACGCCGGCTCTCTTCCCCCTTCTCCGCCCACACAAAAGGTTCCGCTGCCGTGTTTGTAAACAGCGTGTCATCGTTGATGAATTTAAAGTCCGGTTTTCGGTGTGCGATTGCCGAACCAATGTCCAAAAGTGTCTGTCTGTCGTACGTAGTAAGGCAGACAACATCCAAGACAAAAAACACAAAAACTGTAAACAGAACAAACAAAAAACTACAATGATTAATCGGAGCTTGCGACGTAGCGGCCATCCTCGGCGCCATCTTGAGTCACAGGATTTACCTCCAGTCTTTGTGCTAAGCTAGGCTAGCAGTGGGTGCATCACTGAATCTTCATTGCAGTAGACACACCACTATAGCTCTTGAGGGGGAAATGCAATTAGCTTAACTTTAGAGTGCTTTTTTGATCCAGTTAAGTAGTGTACTGATGTACTTACGAGCATTTATGTTAAGATAAAATAAACTTGTAATTTCTATTGAAACTTATATATCATGTATTTAAAGGGTTAAATCACTCAAAAGTTACAATTCGTTAATTAATTACTCACCTCGTTCCAAAGACCTTCGTTCATCTTCGGAACACAAATTAAGATATTTTTGATGAAATCAGAGAGCTCCCTGTCCCCTCCATAGACAGCAAGGCCCAGAAAGGTGGTACAGTGGTTCAACCTTAATTTTATAAAGAATACTTTTTGTGTGCAAAAAAAACAAACAAAAATAACAACTTTATTCAACAATTTCTTCTCCTCTGTGTCAGTCTTCTATTAAGTTTACGTTGGTCAGTTCCTGCCTCAGCATCACACGCATGCACTGTGGTGCTCACGTGAACAGCATCGGCCAATGGTAAGCCGGCGTTCTGGCGTAGCTCTGACGTAACTTGGAAGCGTAGCACTGTATTTACTACGTCAACCGCATAGGACACTGACACAAATGTGAAGAAATTGTTGAATAAAGTCTTTATTTTTGTTTGTTTTCGCACACAAAAAGTATTCTCGTCGCTTCATAAAATTAAGGTTGAACCACTGTAGTCACATGGACTATTTTAACAATGTCTTTACTACCTTTCTGGGCCTTGAAAGTGGTAATTAAATTGCCATCTATGGAGGGGTCAGCGAGCTCTTGGATATTATCAAAAATATCTTAATTTGTGTTCCGAAGATGAGCGTATAGGTCTTGATGAAGGTGAACTAACCCTTTAAATATATTTGTAATTATTACACATTTGTAATAATGTAGTTGCAGTTTAGTACATTTTAAATATATTACATTTAAATGTAATATTGAAATACACTATAATTTACATTATTTGATTGACTTTAGACAAAGTAGTGTTTTTTGTGTCCTATTGTGTCCTCAGGATGCACAGCAACTGCTGTGATTGTCAGTAATCTGATGTTAGACCAGTACAGCCAGTGACATTACAGCCAACAGGACTTGAGGACTTGACCCTTAGCCTTCATCTCAGCAAATCAAACTCCCATTATAACTTCACCCAAAGGCTTGAGAGTGGCTCAGTAATTGCTTATGATATAAAAATTGCTGCCCCCCCCCCCATTACTTTCTCTAAGGTACTGTACAACTTTATAATAACTTTCACTAATTGTATTAAAAAAACATCTTTACAATAAAGCAGTGGTTCAAAACGTGTGTAAGATATTAAGTAGTTAATCAAATCCACCTTCACATCTGCACATTAAAATATGCATGTTGACACCTCGAAAATTAATTTTCTCTAATAAAAGCATAATATGAACTCATAAGGTATAATGTAAAATACAGAAAAACATTTTTTGTATAGAAACTTAACTTCACTGCTAAGATTGGAGGTTTCTTTATGATAAATTGCTAGTTTTTGATGTAGTTTTCTAGCGTATGTTTCCATAGTTGTTGATTTGTTTCACCTGCATTTCATTTTCACTTCATGTTTGCACGTTGTATATTTAGCCCTCAGTTCTTAAGTTGATGTACATGAAACTTTGACTTATAACCCCTGGTTTCACAGACTAAGGCTTAAGACTAGTCCCAAACTAAAATGCATGTTTGAGCTGTTTTAACAGATATTTTAAATCAGTGGTCTCAAACTCAGTTCCTGGAGGGTCACAGCCCTGCACAGTTTTGCTGCATCAGTTCCCTAGCTCCCAAACTTGTGAATCAGTATATCCTGTTCACAAATTCAGGCCCTGGTAAGGATGGGAAAGGTCGCTGGCTCACTGCACAATGGGACACTGATGACTCTATTTCCAGCATCATGACAACGTCTCCATTGTACAACATCATTACTGGAATTTATGAACAACAGCACAGCTGATATCTTTCTGACATTACTTGTAATGTTATTTAAAGTACATTATGCTAAATACTTTTCTTGTTACATATACGTGCAACATTTTAGCTGTAAATAAATTATAAATGTTAGCAATATTGTGTTCATTACCTGTCTAATGATGTTTGTTTATGCAGAAATATAATAAAATCATGGTTTCTATTTTAAAACATATTGCGTGTCATTATCGGTTGTTATGTGTAGAAAGTTGGCTCATGTGATTGAAGTTTTGCACTTCAGAACTTCCGTTAGGGGGACATCGAGGCACCCTGGGTTTTGTGGTGCATTGTGGGACTTTTTAGGTAGCGAACATTTCAGTGCACTGGAAGGATTCTACGATTGAGACAGCCCTTAAAATGGCTGACTCCCTGATCAGTGCCCTGACTACTGAACTAGAGAGCTGATTGAGACGCACCCAAGGTCTTTAGGTGTGTGATTTAGAGTTGGTTGGAGCTAAACTCTGCAGGGCTGTGGCCCTCCAGGAACTGACCACTGCTTTAAATGTATATAAACTTATGATCTGCAATACTGTTAAAGAATGTGCTAATCATTTAGTTTGGTGCAAGAACATCAAAAAGAATGCCATTAAAAAGCATGTTTGATCTGAAAGCAAGGTCTCATGTGCAGCTGTAAGGTGGCGCAAACTGTTTAGCTTATACGGCATGCCTTCTTCAATTACCTTTCCTAATTCACTTTCTAATCAGACTTTTATCTTTTAAATTATTTTTACTCTTCTCACGGATCTACCAGAACAGTTTTACTCACCGTTTCTGGTCGAGCACTCTCCCTTTACCACCATTTGTCCTAGTTACAAAGAGCGGCATGGCTCAGGGATTCAGATGGATTTGACTCTCATCAATAACCAAGGCAGCCACTAAACACCATGCCCCTGCAGTGGAGAGGTTAGCCACTTCGCACAGGTGGTACGATCCTGAAAGCATATCGGCTCTGTATGCATCCCCACTTTCTAGGTCACTTGCAGAAAGAAATGAGGTGTCAGGGTAATGGATAGATCCCAAACACCAGAGCAAAGTTTGAAAAGCTTGAGGGATTTACCTGTCAACGTATTAATATCTAACAGCACAAAGATTTTGGCTTGCAATGATAAAAATGTATTCGGGTTATCCACTGATTAGGCTTTCTAATTTACACACCTACATTCTGCACATTTGCTGCTCACACTTTTCATTACAAATGTATGTTACATTTATGTTATGCCACGATTTAAAGGCTTCCTGGAAGTGGTCTTCAAACTGTAGTAATTCATTAAATGGACATTTTACACTGTCATCATGTTGTTCCTAACTTGTGGGACTTTTCTTCTGTGGAACACAAAAGAAGATCTTTTGAACAGTTTGAACTTTTGTGCATGCAATACAAGTCAGCGGTGTCCAAAAAGTCAAATATTTGGGTGAACTATCCATGTTATATGACTACACAACTCTGGTTACCATCACATCATTTTTTTTCACAAATAGGCTTTCTATATACTAGTTGCTCAACCTGTTAACACAGCATTTTTTTTATGTCATATTATTAATTCATCTTGACATTTAAATTGATATTGCAATAGCAATAGCACTCTTCAAAACATGAAACATGTAATTTCAAGATTTTCAAAAAATTTACTCAGAAAGGCAATTAGATGTTAAGAGTGTGTAAACTCAAAGATTTTAATAAATATCTACAATATTCGGAACTACACAGCCACCCATCTGCAAATGCCAGGCGGCATTTCAGTCTCAAATTGAGTACTAAATTGCTGGACTAGTCCAATCTGGAGCTTTTCTTGCGTTGACAAGATTCATCAGTCTCGCTTGACAGGGCCTTAGGATTAAATAGCAGGGCAATACAAGTGGGAGTATGTGGTGAATATACCTGGCAGTGGCCAAGTTCAGCAATTATGAAAATGAGAGCAGTGCTCCTGTGCGAACTAAACACTGTTTTTAGTGTAACCTCTTATACATACATATCTACAGTGCTAAGACAACATAATATTCCAAAGTAATGAGGTTGATGCCTTTGGAAATGAATACAAAGTGTTGTCTAGACATTAAACAGTAGCTATTTACTTATAATATTCTCAGTAGATTTTACTGTAATCTTTGTCTCATTGCTTTATGCAGGAATATTAATATGTATATACATGTTCATTTAAAGTTAAATAGAATGGGAAAAGCTATAGATGTACATTATTTCTCCCAAATGTCCATTACTGACACATACGGGGCCTAATTCTATTGCAATGATTGAGCGATGTGGCTTTAAAGAGGCCCAGACAGCCCACTTAAAATGTGTCCATAAACCTGCCACGCTCTCTTGGATCATCAACATCACCTGTCAATAGTGATGGATTCCCCTGTCTAAGGCTTTGGCTTAAGATATAGGCCTAGTATATATACAAATCTGGTGCAGCCTAGCTGATCGATAAGCATCTCTTCTTGTTTTCCACTACTCATTTGGCTTTCTAAAGTCAATTTGAAAATGTTGTACCAGTCAACCCTGTGGCTAGTCAAAATTAAGATTATTGAGTCTCAAGCCACTGAACTGGAGCAGTTGGTATCCGCAGTATTCCTTCATATAATTAAAAAACTTTGTTTTATTTTTAGGTAAATGTGCTAATTGAATTTATATCACTTTGATTGGTTTCCTCCAGGCCACATAAACATATGTTGACAAGATGGTTGGTTAGAAGGGGGGAAAGATAGTAGTGGATCTTCTTTATTTTACCATGTGCAGTTCAATATCAATTCATTGTGTCTCGAGGATATGGCCTATGTTAATAGGATTAATTTCTTGAAATGGCTTTCTTATTAAAAGTATCATGTGACTCCCTTGTAACAAAACAATACTCCCACACATCCGCCTGAGTGAATCTGAGTGGTGACATAATGACAACAGTTTCATTTTCTGAGCCCCCAGAGTGTTGGATTGAAAAGGAAGCTGTAGTTTACCTAATTTTTAGAGCTTAACTCTCTATCCTGAAATATGACCCGCAATGTCTGAGCATTAGGAGACAGAATTAATCAAAACATTTGCCTAGATTGAACTACTTAAAGGGATGCTCACCCTCATATCTAAACGTGAAAGCATTTCTTTCTTCTGTGGAACACAAAACAAGAAATTATGAAGAATCTCACATTATAGCTCTCTAGCACTCTACCTGTTACACTGTCCTGTACCTATGATCTCAGCACGTATCTCTAAGTGCTTCTCAGACATTTTGGCCTTGAAGCAGCCATCAGTCGACCACAATATCACTTTACAGCTTGGCTCAACAACACAAAGACTTGCTAGGTCAGCCAGGAACCTGTGGATAGTGTTTAATGCTTTACAGACCTTATATTTAACGACTGACTAGTCCTGCAAATTTGCACTTTTCAACATCAGAAAAATTAAAAATCAGACCTCCGAGTACAGTACAAAGCTTCTGCAAAGGTTTTGCATGATTGTAATGTACTAGTCTACTTATACATTCTAAAATAAAAAGGTTCTATATGGCACCAAAAATGGTTATTGGCTCATAATCAAACCTTTTTTAGTGCTATATAGCACCAATTTTGGTGCTTCCGTGGTTCTTCAGCATTTCTTCAGAGGTGCTATATAGCACCTTAGTCAAAGAACCGGTGAAGAACCAATAAAGAACCGCTGAAGAACCTCTGAAGAACCGCTGAAGAACCACTGAAGCACCAAAATTGGTGCTATATAGCACTAAAAAAGGTTGTATAATATAATGTAATATAACATAATATAATAATCTTCTTGTTATAGCACAAAATTGAATATCATGAAGACAAAGATATTCTTAATTTCTTAAATAATACTTAAATAATAGTAATAATAATAAAACTATTAAATTAAAAAATAATAATAAATAAAAAACACCAGCAACATATATTAACACAGAACACTTATTTATTTTTGTAAGTTGCTTTGAATAAAAGCATTTGCTGAATAAAGCATCCGCTTAAAGTGCAACCTGGCAACATGTGTTTCTACCTGGATTGCTATGTTGGTCTTATTGTTTCTTTCCAAGCTTTATAATATTGTTAGAGCATTGTCTGCGCAGTGCGCAACATAAAAGACTTACTCATGGAAAAAAAAAAAACCTTTAATTGCACATTTCTAATGGCTTTGTCCTTGTTCAACAATAGGCTGAAAATATTGAGTTTGGCATGCATACAAATTCGACCCTCTTTTACTGCTGCAGGTAATGCTCATTGATCTGTGAAATTATGAGCTACCATTAAAAAGGACTGGTTACCACATAATTCAAGATGGTCTGATCTGCTTTCCTCTAACCTATTCATCTGAAAACGCACAGACTCAGATGCCATTTTCATTAGAATGTACCATAATTACCTATAGGAAGATACAATAGTCTCTTTTCTGGCTATGGAAATTGTTCAAGAACTGAATGAAAGAGCAAATCAGTTTATTCTGTTCTCACTAAAAGTTGAAACTTTTTAATCTAGATAAGAAAAAAGAAAGTTTTATTTTGACTTCATTGAGCACTTGTTTTTGTGAATAGAGGAGTTTTCAGTTGGTGCAGAATCCAGCCTAAGCACACTTTTCAATGATCATATATACACTGAGATCTTTGTCACGTTATGATGTAATCAATATAGGCTATAAAACATTGCAAATCTTATCTTTTTGTAAGTTACTTCAGATAAAATCTTCTGAATAAAGCATTCGCTCAAAATGGAAACCTAATTACACCTTTTCAATAAACATATCATATACGTCAAGACAGCATTTAATCAAAATGGCATACATGTTGTAATGGCAAAAATTAATTAGTCAACATCACTAATAAGAGACAAACCATAATCCAATTGTCTTTATAAAGATTTATTTTTCTTGCAAGAAAGAGCCACGGTCAGTGCAGCCGCTCGAGGCTGCCTTGAGTGTGAGCTGAGGCCACAAAGAAGCCACAAGCTTCTTATACCCTCAATGTCTAAACACCCCTTCTCAGTATTTTTCCATTTCCACACAGGGTAAAGGCAAGGAACACAATACACAAATGGTCCCTCTTTGTCTTAGAACTAATTTCAATTATCCGACACCTTTGGTTCAGGAAGGCTTTCAACTTCAGGTGTCCTGCCGCTACCCCCCTGGGTTTCCACAGACAATGTCTGTTGAGCTAAGAGAGGTGATTTGTATGGCTGAAACAGATGTTGACTTCTGTGTGAACTCAAACATAAATCTTATTCTGTGATTAAATTTTTCCCCAACAATGTACAGTACACGCTTAAAATAATAGAATAGAAAAGAATATTTTCTTTTTATAGCTCAACACTGAATTTCATGAAGACAAAGATGAGATGATCAAATGTAATATTATTTAATTACAATAAAACATTGTAATGAGCATTGAATACTTATATAAAATGCATAATTCTGTACAATAACACGTCTATTTAATCATATACAGATTATGTTTAGACAGTTTAGGTCTTTTTTCCATATGTTTCATCTTAAGCTGACAAAACAAAATACGCTGGCAGATGAAGTTACATATTTAACACCACTATTGTATAATGTTGCATTTTCAAGATAAGATGGGAATGATGGCTGCAGCCAGTTCTTATTGTTATCATGAGCCTGCAAGTTGAAAAACATTGACGATATTTTGTGAATACTGGTAAACCACAGAGCAAGTGTGTGAGCAAGTGAGACAAATCTACTTCTGAAGGAAAAATAAGAACCTGTGTTTACATGAAACTTATTCAACTGGAGAAGGAAGTCCTAGCCAAGCGATACAACTTCACTGTAGTACCACAGTGTATCCCAGTAGTGGAGCTGATAGCATAAAAAAGGAAAGTAAAAAAGATATGCTCAATAACAAGAGGATGAGGTGAAAGATTCCTGCTTAAAGGTCTTGCCTGCACTATTCAATGGTACAATGCCCGCATCCACCCTCTGCTGCTGTCTTCCACCTGTGAAGTGATAAGACTCAGTGATCTATGAAGCACAACAGCAACATAAAAGATCATCCACAACTGTCTGTTCAGGAAACAAATAGCTCCTTTTCTGCCCTTTCAAAATAAAACAGAGGTCAGAAGATGTGGCTTTAAGGTCTTGCCTCCACTATCCTGACTACACATATGAAGAAGACTCAAACAGCACTTGTCATCATCCGTCATTACAACAGCATCATCCTGCTGGCAGATAAGTTTGTGTTCAAGTTTTTTTTGTTTAACAACAGATTCATGAAAAAGATAGGAATGTTCTGGGTTACGTAAGTGGTACACCACAACATTGATCTACACACATACTCACCGATCAGGCATAACATTATGACAGGTGAAGTGAATAACATTCATTATATCTTTATCACGTCACCTGTTAGTGGGATATATTAGGCAGCAAGATAACATTTTGTCCTCAAAGTTGATGTGGTAGAAGCAGGAAAAATGGGCAAGTGTAAGGATTTGAGCGAGTTTGACAAGAACCAAATTGTGATGGCTAGATTACTGGGTCAGAGCATCTCCGAAACTGCAGCTTTTGTGGGGTGTTCCCGGTCTGCAGTGGTCAGTATCTATCAAAAGTGGTCTAAGGAAGGAACAATGGTGAACTGGCTAAGGGTCATGGGTATGGAGAGAGAATTGTGAATTGCTTCTACATCAGAAAATTATATTTACATTGTACTTAATAAACTGAACCTACAAACACAAAGTAAAACTACACAAAGTACAAACACAAACAATGATCTTCATACAAATGTAATGTGTGTTTGGGTCAAACAAGGGTCTAGCCAATGGTTCAGTTGAAGTGCAACTGTCACTCAAGACTAGGACCCGAAGACTGACTCGAGAGATGAACTAATCATTTCTGTTTCTGCATTCAGCCTATGGGGCCTTGAAGGAACGACTCAAAAGACTCGAGATGAACTAATCTTTTCTGTTTCCGCCGGTAGACTGCATATCTGTGCCCTAATATGGGCTGGGACTTGATGAACGAACGACTCGAGAGATGAACTAATCATTTCTGATTCCTGTAGTAACCTTGAGATGTTGCGCAATGAGCATGTGCGGGTCAATACAAAATGAATGAATCGCTCTCTGAGACGACTCGTCGTTCCCGAGTCATATTAAGGATTTGTTCAAAATGAACGAATCGTTCATGAACGACACATCACTAGTTTAGTTGAGCACGGACACTCCAATGTTTGGGTAAGATGATGACACACAGCTGGCTTAGCAAGTTCAGCATCACTGAAGATCAAACGTTAAAAAATAGCACTCATTCAGGAATGAGTGTGTATTATATTATTTGCTTGCTAATCACTAGTAAAGCTAACCAGCTATCATGCTAGGTAAACTTGCAAACTCACTATTTTTAAATCAAATGCCAAATTAATGTTTTGATTTAGATAGTTTCACGCCTTATTTAGTGAGTAGTGAGCTAGTTTCTACCTTTGCACTTGCTAGCCTCAAAGCACCTGAAGAGTAACTGTTTGTTCATCATATACAACCTCCTGTACAACTATCAACTAACGTTAGTATGCATGGAAGGTGGCAACCCTATAGCTATCTAACTTTAGACAGTGATTGATATACCGTTTGAAAGTATCCCACCTAGTTTTGTTTAAAATAAGTTAGTCTTTGTATGGTTGTTGCACTACACGTTTAGCTACACTGCACGTGTAGCTTGCAAACTCAGCTACACAGGGCTTATTCTAAATATTTCTAACCATCTAGCCGAGGACTAGAGCTGACAAGGTAAATTGCAGGTTTGCCCTGCTGAAAAATCCAGCTAAAACCAGCCTAAAATGGTTAGCTGGTTTTAGCTGGATTAAGCTGCAAAGTAGCTGGTTTTAGCTGGTCTCCCAGCCTGGTTTAGCTGGTATTAGCTGGTCAAACTGGTCTCCCAGCCTGGTTTAGCTGGTATTAGCTGGTCAAACTGGACTCCCAACCTGGTTTAGCTGGTATTAGCTGGTCAAACTGGTCTCCCAGCCTGGTTTAGCTGGTATTAGCTGGTCACCCAGCCTGACTTAACTGGTTTTGCAGGTTTCACAGCCTGGCTTAGCTGGTGTTCAGCTGGTTTCCAAGCCTGGCTTAGCTGGTCAAGCTGGTCTCCCAGCCTGGTTTAGCTGGTGTTCAGCTAGTCAAGCTGGTCTCCCAGCCTGGTTTAGCTGGTCAAGCTGGTCTCCCAGCCTGTTTTAGCTGGTGTTCAGATGCCTGGTTTTTGCTGGTCTCCCAGCCTGGTTTAGCTGATCAAGCTGGTTTCCCAATCTGGACTGGAAGTTGGTGGTCTGCTTGTTTTAGCTGGTCTCCCAGCCTAGCAAAGCTGGTGAACAACTTACCTAATTACAAATCAATCAGATTCCATGCTAAGACCACACTGACCAGCTAAGACCAACACTGACCAGCTAAGACCAACACTGACCAGCTAAGACCAACACTGACCAGCTAAGACCACACTGACCAGCTAAGACCAACACTGACCAGCTAAGACCAAAACTGACCAGCTAAGACCACACTGACCAGCTAAGACCAACACTGACCAGCTAAGACCAACACTGACCAGCTAAGACCAACACTGACCAGCTAAGACCACACTGACCAGCTAAGACCAACACTGACCAGCTAAGACCACACTGACCAGCTAAGACCAACACCGACCAGCTAAGACCAACACCGACCAACTAAGACCAACACTGACCAGCTAAGACCAACACTGACCAGCTAAGACCAACACCGACCAGCTAAGACCAACACTGACCAGCTAAGACCACACTGACCAGCTAAGACCACACTGACCAGCTAAGACCAACACCGACCAGCTAAGACCAAAACTGACCAGCTAAGACCAACACTGACCAGCTAAGACCAACACCGACCAGCTAAGACCAACTGACCAGCTAAGACCAACACCGACCAGCTAAGACCAACACCGACCAGCTAAGACCAACACCGACCAGCTAAGACCAACACTGACCAGCTAAGACCAACACTGACCAGCTAAGACCAACACTGACCAGCTAAGACCACACTGACCAGCTAAGACCAACACTGACCAGCTAAGACCACACTGACCAGCTAAGACCAACACTGACCAGCTAAGACCAACACCGACCAGCTAAGACCAACACCGACCAGCTAAGACCAACACCGACCAGCTAAGACCAACACTGACCAGCTAAGACCAACACCGACCAGCTAAGACCAACATTGACCAGCTAAGACCAACACCGACCAGCTAAGACCACACTGACCAGCTAAGACCAACACTGACCAGCTAAGACCAACACTGACCAGCTAAGACCACACTGACCAGCTAAGACCAACACTGACCAGCTAAGACCACACTGACCAGCTAAGACCAACACTGACCAGCTAAGACCACACTGACCAGCTAAGACCACACTGACCAGCTAAGACCAACACCGACCAGCTAAGACCAACACCGACCAGCTAAGACCAACACTGACCAGCTAAGACCAACATTGACCAGCTAAGACCACACTGACCAGCTAAGACCAACACCGACCAGCTAAGACCAACACCGACCAGCTAAGACCAACACTGACCAGCTAAGACCAACACTGACCAGCTAAGACCACACTGACCAGCTAAGACCAACACTGACCAGCTAAGACCAACACCGACCAGCTAAGACCAACACCGACCAGCTAAGACCAACACCGACCAGCTAAGACCAACACTGACCAGCTAAGACCAACACTGACCAGCTAAGACCAACACTGACCAGCTAAGACCACACTGACCAGCTAAGACCAACACTGACCAGCTAAGACCAACACTGACCAGCTAAGACCAACACCGACCAGCTAAGACCAACACCGACCAGCTAAGACCAACACTGACCAGCTAAGACCAACACTGACCAGCTAAGACCACACCGACCAGCTAAGACCAACACCGACCAGCTAAGACCAACACCGACCAGCTAAGACCAACACTGACCAGCTAAGACCAACACTGACCAGCTAAGACCACACTGACCAGCTAAGACCAACACCGACCAGCTAAGACCAACACTGACCAGCTAAGACCAACACTGACCAGCTAAGACCAACACTGACCAGCTAAGACCACACTGACCAGCTAAGACCAACACTGACCAGCTAAGACCACACTGACCAGCTAAGACCAACACTGACCAGCTAAGACCACACTGACCAGCTAAGACCACACTGACCAGCTAAGACCAACACTGACCAGCTAAGACCAACACTGACCAGCTAAGACCACACTGACCAGCTAAGACCAACACTGACCAGCTAAGACCACACTGACCAGCTAAGACCAACACTGACCAGCTAAGACCAACACCGACCAGCTAAGACCAGCTAAAAAGTGTTCAAAACCCCTCTTAAACCAGCCTGAAAAACCAGCTATGACCAGGCTGGGAGACCAGCTAAAACCAGCCTGACCATGTTAGGCTGGTTTTAGCTGGATTTTTCAGCAGGGTGTGCAGCCGGTTCCTTGATTAGTAGTAAATCGCCATCACCTGCATTCAGATGGAGCGGCATTTACTACCATAAGTTCAATGACAAGCTGAGCCATATCGCATTAATTATCGCAGGCGATACGTCTGTGATAATGAAGGGGAAATTGCCCCGGTTGTCAGTGAACTAACGTTACGAAACTAGTGAAAACGCCACTTACAGTGAAACTATCTAAATCAAAACATTCATTTGTCATTTGATTTAAAAATAGTATATAAACCAGGTGAGTTTGCAAGTTTACCTAGCATGATGGCTGGTTAGCTTTACTAGTGATTAGCAAGCAAATAATATAATACACACTCATTCCTGAATATGAGTGCTATTTTTTTAACGTTTAATCTTCAGAGATGCTGAACTTGCTAAGCCAGCTGTGTGTCATCATCTTACCCAAACATTGGAGTGTCCGTACTCAACTAAACTGCATGGCGCAACATCTCATAGGCTACTACAGGAATCAGAATGATTAGTTCATTTCTCGAGTCGTTCGTTCATCAAGTCCCAGCCCCATATTAGGGCAAGGATATGCAGTCTGTACCGGCGGAAACAGATTTGAACAGTTCATCTAGAGTCTTTTGAGTCGTTCTTCCTTCAAGTCCCCATAGGCTGAATGCAGAAACAGAAATGATCAGTTCATCTCTCGAGTCAGTCTTTGGGTCCTAGTCTCGTTCTTTTGTCACGTGACATGACAGCCGTATTGCATGCAGAAATTAGTTAATAATTCACATATAACTTTTTTTGATGCGCGTTCTGGCCTCAAATTGTACCTTTTTTATTTCTTACACTTTATATATTTGTGAATATATGTAATGATGGCTCTTTTCTATAACAGAATTATATTATTAAAGAGTTGGTTAATGCTTTAAACTTTATAGTATGATGGGGAAATCACTTTGATAAAGCAAAGATTGAGACTTGTTTACAGTGGGTTCTAATCTTCAGTAAATAGCAAAGCCATATCATATATATATATTATTTTTTTAATTTAAATAATAATAAAAAAAAAACACCACAGGGGCACAAGACACATTTAACAATAAAAATAGACTGACAGGAACAAGATGTCACTTTGTTATTTTGCAGATGTTTGTTGCAGATATCTTTTGATAATTGTATGATAATTCCTAAACAAAAAATAATATACAGTCAATAATACGACTGTAATGTTGTATATGTTGCGAGACACTGAACCCGGGAAGCGGTCACGTGACAAAAGAACGAGACTAGGACCCAAAGACTGACTCGAGAGATGAACTGATCATTTTTGTTTCTGCATTCAACCTATGGGGACTTGAAGGAACGACTCAAAGACTCGAGATGAACTGTTCAAATCTGTTTCCGGTGACTGGGACTTGATGAACGAATGACTCAAACCCGAGACTCGAGAAGAACTGATCAAACCTGTTTCCGGACGCATGTGTATTACTCGGCTGTCACGGCCAGATCAGAGCATCAGACATGATGACGGAACTAACGGCTCGAAACTGAAGACAGACACGAGAGGTAAACGATTTGGAAAAAAAAGAAGAAGAATGATTTGGATCGGGAGGTGAGGTGAACTAACAGACTGCATACATAGCCTGAATCAAGCTAAGCAATTCATTTATAATTTATTTCTCAAAGTTTGGCCATAGCTGCATTAGCTTATAGTTCATTTTTTTATTCCAAAAGTACTAAATGTGTTTAAAAATGAAAAATGTAACATTTTAATTAGATTCTGCTGAAATGAACGAAATGAACGAAATTACTTGAAAAAAGATTCGTTAATTTTGCTGAACGAGATTCAAAGATCCGAGTCAGTAAACTGATCCGAACTTCCCATCACTATTCAGTTCGACTCCCAAGACAAGACGATGCTCACCCGACTGGCCAATAGGAACGTGGCCCCGCCCATAACACAATTCTCACAGTGAAAGCAAAATCTGACACGAGAGCAAGAAATTGCATCGAGAGCAAAGAAAAGCGTTTCGAGAGAAACACTTTTTTTGTGTTGAGAAAATGTTTTCACACTGATAGCAAAAAAATATATATTTGAGAGTTTTTTTCAAAGTATTTTGAGAGAGATTTTTTTTCTCAGAAATAATCTTTTTTATGTTCTATGAGAAAATACTTTCTCTCAACTTTTTTTTGTCTCAAATATTATTATTTTTTGCTATTGGTATGAAAACCTTTTCTCTCAAATATTTTTTTTTCTCTCATGAAATGCTTTTTTGCTATCATTGTGATAACCTTTTCTCTCAAACTTTTTTTTTTCTCTTGGATCATTTATTTTATCGCATGTAATAAAGACACAATTCTCTCTCCATACATGGGCGGCCAAGGCTCATTGATGCACCATGTGGTCCAATCAAACAGACGAGCTACTGTAGCTCAAATTGATCAAGAATGTTAATGCTGGTTCTGATAGTAAGGTGTCAGAATACACAATTTTTCTTTAATTGTCTTTCTAACATTTTTACTGTTCATTTATGAAATGCACTTTCTGTAAAGCTGCTTTGAAACAATGTGTATTGTGAAAAGCGCTATACAAATAAATTTGAATTGAATTGAATTGAACAGTGCATCGCAGTTTGTTGCGTGGGGCTGCATAGCCGCAGACCAGTCAGGATGCCCATGCTGACTCTGGGCATGTAACAGTGGGCATGTAAGCATCAGAACTGGACTACGGAGCAATGGAAGAAGGTGGCTTGGTCTGATGAATAACGTTTTCTTTTACATCATGTGGATGGCCGGGTGCGTGTGTTTCGCTTACCTGGGAAACACATGGCACCAGGATGCACTATGGGTAGAAGGCAATCCAACGGAGGAAGTGTGATGCTTTGGGAATGTACTGCTGAGAAACCTTGGGTCCTGCCATCCATGTGGATGTTACTTTGACACATACAACCTACCTTAGCATTGTTGTAGACCATGTTCACCCTTTGATGGAAACGGTATTCCCTGGTGGCTGTGGCCTCTTTCAGCAGGATAATGCACCCTGCCACAAAGCAAAAATGGTTCAGGAATGGTTTGAGGAGCACAACAACAAGTTTGAGATGTTGACTTGGTCTCCAAATTACCCAGCTCTCAATCTAATCGAGCATCTGTGGGATGTGCTGAACAAACTAGTCCGATCCATGGAGGCCCCACCTTGCAACTTACAGGACTTGAAGGATCTGCTGCTAACATCTTGGTGCCAGATACCACAGCACACCTTAAGGAGTCTACTGGAGTCCATGCCTCGATGGGTCAGGGCTGTTTTGGCAGCAACATTATTACCAACATAATATGATATAACCATAAAATTATGCTGTTATGCATATTGCTATAGGTAATTTTATGTTTATATTTTCATACTGCAATATCTTAACCCTACCCCTAAACCTACCAAATTATCACGAGTATGATTTATAAGCTGTTTTCCTCATGGGAACCAAACAATCTCCCCACAAGGACAAGGATTTCTGATATTGCCATCTTTGTGGTGACATTTTGTCCCCATAACATAGGATTCACCATACTCCCTCCTTATAAAGGTGCAGTGTGTAATTTTTAGCGACAGAAATGCCATCGGAGAGAGCAGCGAGTGACTAGCGCTCTGTAGAGCAGTTTGTCTGTTTAGGGCTATTGCAGAAACATGACTGCGCAAAATGTCGATTTCACTGTAAGGGGACCTGCGGTGTAGATAGAAATGGCTCATTCGAAGGTAATAAAAACATAACGGTGCATTATGTACGGTCTTTATACACCACTGAAAACATAATTATGTATATTATATTGCATTTCTGTAAATAGATCCTCATAACCCCATCTATGATTGAATATTTTTTTATTGCATTATTACCTTATAAATTGTGCAATTTTATTGTTCTGATGTTCAGTTCTTGCATTATTTGTAATCTCAGTTAAGCCCTTATATGAAGTCTTATCGATTATCATAGTAGACCTCAGATGTAGACTGTCAGGAATGAGTTCATCCCAATGTTGACAGTAACTGCTCTCTTGTATCTGGGCAAGACTTGACCATATTCTACTGACATCTAAAGGTCAATCTTTCAAATGCGGTATAAAGAGGTCATGTTCTTTGAAAGAGGAATAAAGGTAGCCATTTAATCCAGCTTCTTTTGTCAAAAAAGTCTAGTGGACATTCTGTGATGGCCTGAATGATTGAAAATGTTCACACAACAAAAAAAAAAGAGAAGAAAAGAAAAGAAAAAAAGTGATACATTCAGTCTATTCAGTACTATGGTAGTCAATGGTTGCTCTCTCTGCTTTGTTACAAATATTATTCTAAATATCTTCTCTTGTGTTCAGCAGGACAAAAAAAGTCATACAGGTTTGGAACAACTTGAGGGTGAGTAAATGATGACAGAATTTTCACTTTGGGTGAATTATCCCTTTAAGTGCGACACTGCAAAGTTGCTCCAGGTTTGACACGTCCGAATGCTTTAACTTGCTTTTAACTTCCTTCAAAGCATTATGTTAACATATGACAAGAGCATACATCTACTGTTAGTATCTTTTGATGCCAAATAGGCAAATACATAAAGAATTGCTTTTCCAAAGTACAAAAAAAAATATTAAAGAAAAAAACAATTTGCATTTATCAAGCAGCAGTTAAGCTGCAGACCTGATTGCTCCATCACAAACACATATTTCATGAATTTTGATCAGTTTAGACATACAGTGCATCCGTAAAGTATTCACATTGCTTCACTTTTTCCACATTTTGTTATGTTATACAGCCTTATTCCAAAATAGATTAAATTCAATATTTTTTCCCCTCAATTCTACAAACAACACCCCATAATGACAACATGAAATAAGTTTGTTTGAAATCTTTGCAAATGTATTAAAAATAAAAAACGAAAAATTGGAATTATGGGGTATTGTTTTTAGAATTGAGGAACAAAATAATGAATTTAATCAATTTTGGAATTGTCACAGTCACCAGATCTCCACGCTCCTCCCACTCGTTCACAGTCTCCTGAGTACTGATCACCCGCACCTGCCCTTCATCATCAAGGACACTATAAGAACACTCACTCCCTGCACATTTCGTTTTGTGATTTCAACGGAACGAATAAAGTCTCCGCAACAGCAATCGATTGAAGAGCCGCTATCTGCCACCATCACAACTGCTGATAATTTGGGTGCGTCTCAATCAGCTCCCTAGTTCAGTAGTCAGGGCACTGATCAGGGAGTCAGCCCATTATCTTATGTCCTGATCCTTCCCCTCTGGCTCTCAGCGAAGGCGGTCGCATTCTCTTCTCTCTCCCTCTCGTCTCCCTCCTCCCTCCTCTCCTGCTTGCTTCTCTCGTCTCGTCTAGTCTACTGTCTTAAACTTGAGAGACTCTCCACGCACTGCTCTCGAACTAAAAATTATGGATTTGATCAGCTGGTCTCTCAACGCAATTGACACCATCTTCTCGACGAGAAGCTTGGGTTTGGGGGAACCTGACTGCCCTGCCGGAACGTTTGCTGCTGGCTACACGATGGACGCGTGGGAGAGGTGGCATGTTGTGTGTCTAGCGGCACTTTCCGTAGAGGACATTGAAGACATCTATCTATTCGGATTCATGGTAACAGGGTTTCTGCTGATTGGATCAGGCATTGCCCTGGGATATCGAAGAATTCAGGAAGCGGTGACAGCTGTTCAAAGCTCCACAAGGCTGCCCGTCATGATTGAAGCAGTGGGCAGAGCGGTCATCTCTCAAACTGGGACTACTAACCGCAATATGGATAACATCATGGAGTTGCAACGCAAGATGGATATAATCACGGAGAAGCTCACTGCTTTGCAAAAAGATCGTTTCAGAGACCAGAACGAACTAAGAGAGTCATAAATTGTGGCTTCTCGCTCCCAGACCAAACAATTCCAATCTTATCTGCTTTCGGCTCCCTCAACCAGCACGGCCTTGGCCAAGGCCGCTGTTGAGACAACAACTCCCCCAGAAGAGCACTGCAGGAAGACGCTCTTGCATTCATCCCCCAATCACCTGCTGACTCGGACTGGGATCTGATCATGGTTGTCTCCATAGCAACTTGCGGACTGGAGCACCGAGATTATGGTGCCAGGCATGACTCTTCAGGCCTACACAAACATGCACATGAACTTTACAGACACACACACATTTATGCACACACCCATCTCTCACCTTCGCCGCTTTGTACCCCCAGTCTGACAAGCGGGTCTGTGACCAGCGCCTGAAATGGCTGCAGGACCGGGACGCCTGGCTGTGCTGGGACACCTCAACCCCCCACTCCTCTCCCCTGTTGCAAGTCTTGTTTCATGTTGTAATGTGTGCTCATGTTGCTGAGATGTTTTTTTACTGTTCTCAAACTGTGCTCCCGTAGGAGCATAGTCTGGGGGTTGTTTTTTTATCATCTCCTCACCCCTCCCTACCTATCCTCATGTTATGCTGTATTTTCTGTCCAACTCAAGAAGGCGCCGCAGAATGGCGACTCGGTGTGACTCGCATAACACCAAAACAAATTCCGTGTATGTGTAAAAATGTACTTGGCAATAAAAAAAAATATCCTTGATTCCTTGATCTTATGTCCTGATCAGTGCCCTGACTACTGAACCAGGGAGCTGATTGAGATGCATGCAATGACACTGTAAACAAGCTGCTTCTTCTTCGGCTTTTGCCTTGCCTTGTATTCAGTGGGTTACCATCAACATGCCCGTGAACACTGTCTCCTAGTGGTCTGCATGTGTAATTGCACATTGACACGGACAACAACGCAGAAGTATAAATGAAAACCAACGCGTAACTTGCGTCGTAGAGGATACGGCGTAGGTCCGATGCAGAATTATAAATCAGCCTGAAGTCTACTCACTGATCAAGAGCTGAGGTCAAAACACAGAGGGCCTCATTTATAAAACCTGTGTATACACAGATTTGATCTTAAAGTGTGCATATGCTAAAATCCGCGACAAAGTTCATATTTATAAAAATGGTCTTTGACGTGGAAAAGTCAGGGTCAAATGAGCACAGGTGCAGACAAGACAGAACATAATTGTAACATTACACCCCCCCCCCCCCTCCCTCTGAAAGGCGTGTCCTCGCGCTGTGATGACGTCAGAGTTCTGGAGGTAGCAATGAGGCAGAGGATTCGGTGAAGGGCGTGGAGCTGGGGACAGACTAGACCCTGAGGAGCCAGGGTGGAGCTCAAACTGACAGGCAGGGTGACAGCCGGGAGCTGATACAACGGCGGTGGAACCATAGATGGTCGAGGAACCCCCAGAGCCGAGGGGGTGATGGACCATTGTGACATTGTGGAACTGGAGGACAAGAGTTGAGCCGCTGACTCGCAGGACTGAGGTGGTGACGTGAGGATGGATGACTGGGGTGATGCTGTGATGAGGGAGGTCGGAGTCCAGCAATGACCAAGGGGTGCAGGGTGAGGGTGCAGCCCGAATCAGGGAAGTCCGTGGCTGTAGCTTGGCATCGACTGCTGTAGGCCGACCAGTGTTGAGTGAGCACAGCGGAGCTTCCAGGCAGACAGAGCACAGAGGCAATGAAGGAGTGGTGGGTCGAGGTGAAGGGATGACAGGACGAGATGAAGGTGTGGGCCCAGAGGCCCGAGGTGCAGCCGGGGACTCTGCCTCTAGGCGTGTAGGATGAGCCGCAAGGAGTGAGCGGCGGTAGAGAGAGGTCACTGTTCCAGAGCATCATCGCTAGGTATCCCAGATATACGGCCGGCTCTCCGGGCAGAGGAGCAGGCGCAGTGTGGGCGAGTCCATTTTTTGTTACTCGTTTTGAGGGTCAGTTTCAGTTATTCTGTCACAGATAGAATGGCACAGGTGGAAGATGATGAACGAATCAGGGACGAACGAGCACAGGTGCAGATAAGACAGAACATAATTGTGACAACACTAGGCTACTTGTTCAAAATAAAACATATAACGTTAGTCTGCATGGTTTTTCAAACCCTGTTAGCATAATTACATAGCATTACAGTTAAATTATTTAGCATGTATATGCCTACTTTGATTCCACACATGTAAATTATTTAGACTAATATAGGCTAATATATAGGAGATCTGAATAGGAGATAGGATAGGAGATAGGAGATCTGAAACCATTCAGCTGCGCACAATTTCAAGATCATTTGCGATTTATAAATTTCATATGTGAAAGAGAGTATGCACGTTTTTTTGATCATACATTCGTTTTTCGGAATCACACATACACACATTTGAGAAATGATCTTAGATCAAACATAGGACAGTTTCTACGCCAGTTTTTACGACATCAACATTTTATAAATGAGGCCCAGAGAATTTACTTACCAAGCTACTTCTTTTGATGCATTAAACTATGGCTCCGTCATTGAGGGTTTCGTAACATGTTTGGATGACATATAGCCATTTAAATCAGATTAGAGAATTTTATCACTTAAGCATCTTCGTGGATGCTTAGTAGAACTGTTTTGCTTTGCTGGTTTCTATAATATGTTGGAGAGATATCCATACCCACAGATCTGAGTAACAATAAGGAGAGATAGCATGGCCAGTGCAGTCTGTGTTGTTGGCCATTTGATAAATGAAAAGCAAGTGAGTAGTGGCAGACTGCCACAATAAATACAAGTACACATACCACTATATGTAGTGGAAGTAGAGCAAATAAATACATCCCAGTACTGATTTTTCTTAGGGCCCCTGCATTTCTATTATGACAACAATCTTTCTGAAGCATGTAGTCGAGAGAGAGAGAGAGAGAGAGAGAGAGAGAGAGAGAGAGAGAGAGAGAGAGAGAGAGAGAGAGAGAGAGAGAGAGAGAACAAAAAAGAGATACAGAGATTTGATTATATTCCAGTGGTATTGGATGGTAATCATAAGGCATTCTTACTGAATTCAAACAAGCTTTATAGATTTTAACAATTCATGCATTCTTTAAATAAATAAAGGCATAACACAAAATGAGATTGCAGAGTGATGCAGGCCAGAAACAAACCAACATCTTCCACTCAAGTGCCACATCCTGCAGTTATAGAGCTATATCTAGAAGCTTGAATTGAGTAAAATTTCGGGTTTTGCTTAAATATAATTAAGTTTACACGTGCAAAAAGTAGGCTACAATGCATCCAGATAGTATTCACAGCGCTTCACTTTTTCCACATTTTGTTATATTACAGCCTTATTCCAAATGGATTAAATTTATTATTTTTCTCAAAATTCGACAAACAGTACCCCATAATGACAACGTGAAAGAAGTTTGTTTGAAATCTTTACAAATTTATAAAATAAAAAAAATGCACATAAGTATTCACAGCCTTTGCCATGATACTCAAAAGGATGTCATAAAATAAGAGAAGGTTGACATTAGTGATGATGGGTCAAAGACACCGTTCAACGCGCTGCGTGACAGCCTTCATGATAGCCAGCTAGTTACGTTAAGTGAACACCGCAGCATGTCGCTAGTTAGCAAAAGGGCTTACTGATAGCTCAAGCTGGTGTGATTTGTGATGATATTTGTAACTTACCTTGATATGTTTCTTCAAATTCGACTGTGAATTATTGAAGGCCATTATTTCCAACCCGTTCTCACTCCCAAAGCGTCGAAAAACGAAGCATGGTCAAGTGCTTTCCGCGTCACAATAAAGACGCTAAAGGCACCCCTAGGCGTCACTATATCGACGCGCTGAGTGCTCCATTCATTTCAATGAGAAACCTTCGGCGTCAGACACAGACGCGTTGGGCATGGGAACGTTATCGTCATGCTGATCATATATTGGGTTATGATTTTGCCATTATGACATGTTGGACTGTGATTCTCAATTTAATCAGCCATCATCATTTTATTTACGCTATCTAGACACGTTTTAACATGTAACCCAACCCCATTCCAACCCTAAACCTACCCATTCGTGTGGTATAAAACGCAGTTATAACAGGCAGAGTCGACTGCATGCACAATTTATAAAAAAAATACAAATATTCCGAGGCCAAGCGATTGATTAGTGTGAAGGAAATCCCCAAAAGCGATCAGCGTCTCCATCCGCAGAAGATCACGAACACAAACAATTTCAAATTCAAATGTTGCCGCCCGTTACGTCAGTTTTCATAGTGACATTTCATTGGCTCTCGTATGTCTCGTGACTAATTGCGTCATTACGTCAGCTTTGATTGTAAAATTTCATTGGTTCTCGTGTGTCTTGTGACCGAATGCGTCATGCTAAAGAGGCGTGTGTATTATTTGAATGAGATATGAATGAGTGCGTTAACGGCGCGGCGGGATCATCATCTCAGCGATTAAAACATTAAGATCAACTATGTTCTTTACATGAAGACATCGTGGGACTTCAGAAGACTTGGAATGCAACATGAGTTAATAGTTTTATACTGTTGTTGGTAAGTTTTTGCAATAAATACCTGTGACTGTACTTGTATTTGCCTGTTGTGTGTTTTATGTTGTTTAGGAGTGGTTAGGTTTAGTGTAGGAGTTGGGTTAGCTGCTCCAAAATATAAAAGTAACATTTAAATATGAATAAAATATGAATAAAATCATGTATGCTTTTACAAATGCAAAGAATAAAATGCGTCTTGATCTGACGCATTGGGTAAACAACTGAAATGAATGGAGCACTCAGCGCGTCAAAATAGTGACGCCTAGGGGTGCCTTTAGCGTCTTCGTTGCGACGCGGAAGGCACTTGACCATGCGTCGTTTATCGACGCCCTGGGAGTGAGAACGGGTTGTTATTTCACAACCTTTCGGGCGGCAGAGTAAGCACTTCATTCTATATGAATTATCTTTCACTCTGACATATAAGAACATGGGACTGCTAAGTAGGGCAGGGGTGGTCTCCTTCCTCACTCTCACAGCGACAATCACTGTTTTTGTTTCGTCCATCTTTTAAGCTGTTCAAAAGGCAGAACGGGAGCATGCGCAGATCTTAACCTGCCATCTACCGTTCTGGCAGTGGTAATGTGGGTTTGGAATGGAATGATTTGTAATATTTTTAAAAATGTAATGAGTAATGATGCAGCACATAAAAAAAATATTGGGGTAAAAGTATTAAACTCATCGAAAATATGTACTGAAGTAAAAGTAGAAGTAGGAGAAAAAAATTATACTCTAGTAAAGTACAGATACCGCCTTTTAGTACTTAAGTACAGTAGTGAAGTAGTTCTACTTCATTACTATACATCTCTGCTAATTCGTCTCTTCAGCTACGTCACGCCAGTAGTAATGTTATGTTCGCGGCAATATGCGGATTTGAATCCAACTAGCAGTGCCTTTTTTGTCATAACAAAAATGGCTAAACTGTCAGTTATGACAGTTTAAGAAAGAAACACGTCTTGACAAAGATGACAGGACACCATAACACTTTTGTCGTTTGAAAGTGAACTAACTAATAGGCTTTCCTGTAGCTCAAACAGTAGAGTATGGCGCTAGCAACACCATGGTCATGGGTTCGATTCCCAGGGAAAGCAAGAACTGACAAAAAACCCCTGTAAAATTAATGCAATGTAAGTCGCTTTGGATAAAAGCGTCTGCCAAATGCATAAAGGTAAGTGATGTTATTAACATCTTCAATTCAAAACCCAGCCAACTCTGACTTGTTTAGAACAGACATCAGCCATACAAGGTAAGCTATGGGTAGGTTTTTAGTCTGGCCCACCGTGGCATGGCAATCATATATTTGCATGTAATTTGTGAGCAATATTACAATGGCAGGTTTATAATTTTTTTTAATAATGGCAGTTTGTCGATACAGGACATTGTAATCTCTCTTTGTGATATAACTTAGTTATCAGGTTACAGCGTTACACGTTACAGCCACCCACCCTTTGATTGATCGCACGGAGCTTAGTGCTTACAGTATTCTGTGACACTAGTAGTAATAGCGGAATTTAAATCAACCTTGCAAACAGTCCATCCGCGTGGCGTGCTCAAACATTACAAACACAGCTCGTACGGGGGCTTGAGAAGGCATCAACATGTAGAAGTTGACTATATTAAAAGACAATAGACAATAAAAGGTCCAACATATAGTCTACGGAATACTTTTAGCTATGTTTCAGTCAGATTTTTGGATTTGTCTTCCAAATTAAGGGGGTAATATGAATTATTCCGACTTACCCACACTATTGGAGGCCCACCCATCATCAACTTTCTGCCTACACCACTGGCTTAGGGTTTCTGTACCATCATGTCGTTCGAAACCCATATTTTTTTTCTCTTTCATGGAATGCAATAGAACACATTTATAAGGACGTCCTTACAGTTCTTTTCCACACAACTAAAGCATTTAGTGATCATGCATGCTTGACATCTCTTTTTGTGAGAAAGAAAATCATACATGTTTGCAACAACATGATGGCAATTAAACTACAACATAATATATATATATATATATATTGTTTACAAACGGGGATGATTATATTTTGCCTACTCATTTACATTGGCCCAGCAAACCAGTTATGCTGTTTTTTTTTGGGGTTTTTTATTCCTAAAAATAATTCTAGTGAGGTTGTGAGTCACTACATTTGAAAGAAAAAAGTTGAAAAATCTTTCAATGGACTTTAAAAACTTTTAAGGGCCTACAGGAATAATATTACTGCTTTCTAAAATCTAAATTAGGAAACAACCTGTACTACGCAGATCATGCACGAATGCAGCATCTGTCAGATTTCTAGCCCACTCATAGCAACAGAGTAAATACAAGAAAGCAATGCACACATATTGTAACATTCATTTGACTTTCATTTGTTTACAAATCAAACAAAGTTGAGGAAAAGCCATAATTACACATTGAAGCAAGCTGAGACATAGAAATGGACAAATTAAATTTGTCTCTGTAGATCTGATATGAATTTAAAATACTAGCTTTATTGTGCACTGCTGACAGAGATGAGGTAGACCCTGAATTCAACTCAATAAGTAGCTAATTAAATTGGTTGACAACAACCATGAAGAGAAATATCCCTCTCCAAATGGGATATAATTAGATTAGTTAATAGGATATGAAGACACTCTCCAGTCTGAGATTGAGCGCCTGAAAACATGAGGGATGTGTACAGTGTGAGTAAAGTCAAACTGGATAAGGTAACCAATCTTTCATTTAATTACTCTAATGACCCAGCTTCTAATTAGTGTGGATCCTGATGTGTGGTGGGCATATATGGGATGATAATGTAGTCATTACCGCTCAGTAGAGAGAAACCGCACCATAGTTGCCGCCATAAATTTCCCTCTTAATGCCCTTCACTTGTTCTCTTTCATCCCCAGAGCTCCACTCTTCTTGTAAAATAAATATTTGATATCATCTCTGTATACATGTTAAATAATAATGTGACAAATACTGCCAGTCATAATCTGGGGTGTGTCTGAAGCTATTGTAAATTATGGTTTATTTACAGTAGCTTGGCAAGCTAGTCTTTCAAATAGTTCAACCACAATTAGCAACTCTTGTACTAAGCTTTAACTACATTAAACGTCATTTAATTTGAACATTTTACAATAAAGCATTAAATGGTTAGAATTGTTGGCACACTTGTTAAATATTAAGAAAGAAGCCTGTGAAAATAAATCTGCATTGTTAATCCTTTTGATTTTATATTAATATTTTACCTCCTTTTGCCAAGATAACAATTCTGAGTCTTCTTCTATAATTCCTGATGAGTTTGGAGAACACATGACAATAGATCAGAGACCATTCCTCCATACAGAATAGAATCTCTTGAGATCCTTCAAATTCCCAAGTGCACGTTGATACACTCTCCTCTTTAGTTTTCTATATGGTTCAGGTCAGGGGACTAGAATGGCCACGGAAGAACCTTAGTGCTCAGTGACCCATTTTTGTGTTGATTTTGATGTTTGTTTTGGATCATTGTCCTGATGGAAGATCCAACCACTGCCTATTATGAGATTTCTAGCAGAGGCATTCGGGTATTGATTTTTTTTTTAATCTGTTGATATTTTATAGAATCCATGATGCCATGTATCTGAACAAGGCTTTTTTGAGGATTTCTGACCCCAAGATTCAACTATTTTCAGCAATTCTCCAGCCGTGATCCATGGAGAGTTTTTGGCCACTAAAACTATCCTCTACGCCGTGCATTAAGACAAAATAATCCTCTGTCTGACAATATAGCTCAACAATCTTTTGCTGCATATCAGAACTATATTATTTGGTTTTACTCATTGTGATGGATGATTAAGGGAATTTGGCCTTTGTGTTTCCTCATATTTATACTCCTGTGGAACAAGAAGCCAAGGCTGGACAATTTCATGGTCCTAGTCAAGTCAAGTCAACTTTATTTATATAGCGCTTTTAACAATGCAGATTGTTTCAAAGCATCTTAACAGGAAAATAACCATAACGTAGAGTTTACCAGGCCACACACACACACACACACACACACACACACACACACACACACACACACACACACACACACACACACACACACACACACACACACACACACACACACACACACACACACACACACTATACTCTTGTCTTCACATACAAGTGTTTGTAATTGTACGTGTTTACTGATTTACTGTCAAAGTGCTTTCAGGCTTGTCTAAATCATTTTCTTAGAATTTAAGCTTTGTTTCTGAAACTGCACACCAAAGCCAGTGACGGCGCTACACCGGGGCTAGGGGGGGCTAAAGCCCCGTCAGAATTTTGAATAGCCCCGGTTTAGCCCCCCCAAGCAGTTGAGAATCAAATGGACCGTTTTTTGATAAAGAATACAGAGTGCAGGCCGAAACCCTGTCTCTGATGGGGTCCAAAAGGAGAAAAGAAAGAGGAGTCAGAGAGAGAAATGCCCTTTTCGAAGGCCATTAGGCTACAGACATACACACAGTGCTGCCGCTCCCACCATGCATCACACGCGATGCGTAGGGCACCACAAGAAAATGCTCTCTCTACCTAAGTGACTCTAAGTGATCGCGCTTAGGGCATCAAAACGGCCAGCGGCGGGACTGTGTACACACTTTAATCTAACTACCGGTAAATCTAATCTAATCCGTTAATACGACGACGAAGTGACTCCGCAGGATTTGTGACACACAATGCGCATTAATGGCACTTACTGACGACCACTGTCGTTATTGTGAGCGTGTATACAAATAAAAGTAGACAATCTAGCCTATAATTTATAATTTATAATTATGTCTCACAAGCACAGTATGGCCAAAAATTATGCAGTAGGCTAAAGTGAGTTTTTCCCGCTGTAATGAGGAAAAAAATCCATCAGAACCGCTTTCGTCGACCAGAGGGTTAAAGAAAACGTATAGCCTATTTAGTTTCATATTTATGGTTAAATAGCCTATATTATAGAGCCCTGCATTTCTGCCCAAGCCCGACGGCCCCGACTTTTTTACGCCCCTATAGGCCCGGGCTTCGGGCCAATTGTCCCGTCATACCTCAAACGCGGGCCGGGCTTCGGGCCTTTTTAGGCTTCTCCTTCATTTTATATTTTAGACATTCAATAATTAAAAGAAACAATGAGATATGCTGCGCTGGTGAAAACAACATGAGACCATGATATCGCGAGTCCGCAGCTGTCAAGACCGGCTCGCACAGTGTTTAGAGGACGGCGCTATGCAACACACATCCACAAATGAGTAAACCAAGCCAACACGCAAACTGCCGCAAGTGATACTGAAAATAAGCTAAGTCTGAGATGTTCAAAAACACAACCATCTTCTTTAAAACTAATGAGACTAAAGGCTCTTACCAGTGTTTAGGTCGCTCCTTCTCATAATGCGGTCTTTGATGTTGAAATGAGCTGATGAATAAAATGCCCATATCTGTTGCTTTCGTTGACATGAACTCCGTTAAATGTGCATATAGCACGGGAATTGAAGATCGGATTTATATTCATTTCACGGAGAGGTAGGCAAGACAACCATGTTTTTTAAAATGTATTATTCGTTTAGATTGTGTAGCCCGTTTCGTTTGCGCGCGCTGTTGCGATCTGCCTGCCTCATCTTGTCAAAAATTATTTTTACTGTGATGGTGGTGATAGTAGGCTAAACGTTTAAACGATGCTTTAAGTGTTTATATGGATTTTATAAGCAAGACAAGTCAAGTGTTGATTTCAGAGGCTAAAGTGATGGGTTAACTCACTGTCGGCCAGGGCCGCTTGGTCGTCACTTTAAATAACAAAAACTTTAATTTAACAAGCAACAAAATGCTTCAAATATTTGTCTAAATAAACTTAATAAAGAAACAAAACGAAATATAACTGCATTAACTGACATTAAAAACAAAACTGAACTATTTTAATGGCTGCAACTAATGTGTAATAGGGAGGATAAAAAAAAACACGGGATCCAGTCGGGCTGATAATATTGATGAGCTGTCGGACACGGGCCGGGCTAGGGCTTAGTTTTGAGGCCCGTGCAGGGCTCTACTATATTAAAAACAAAAAAATTATTTCATCTATGTTAAAAAAGTGAACAGCTTGAGCAAGATCACTACATCATAAGACTAAGATGCCCAATATGTCGGGGGACATGGATCAGACATGATTTTGACTTCTTTACGTTTTGTTATGCAGAAAGCCATTTTTTAAAAGTGAATTTCGTTTTGTTTAAATTGTATCTTTACTTGAATCAATAAAGAAGCAAACCAACCAAGAATGTCGGGAATGGATTGACATGCTTAACTAAACCTGCCTGTTTCCGCGGCCTTTAAGACTGAAACAATATGTCTTTCTGTTTTTAATAGCCTACATTTCTTATATAGGCTATTCATCTAAACGCAATCGTACTGCAAAAAATGTTCTTCTTAGTATTTTTGTCTTTTTTCCTAATCTAAATATCTAAACATTCTTAAATCAAGATGCATTTACTAGATAAGTAAAATGACAATATATTTTTTCTTCTTTTCAAAATTTTGTTTTTGCTTAAAACAAGCTAAATTATCTGCCAATGATCTTTCACCTTTGCATGTAAAAGGTTTTTGTCGTTGTCTTGTGGTCACCTAAATAAAAAAATCTATTTTGTTGAATATGCCTATTCTTTGACCATATATAATTTTAAACTACACTTCTGATGAATGTGGTGTGTACCATAGCTGCTTTTATTTAAAAAAAGAAAACGACAATTTCTTTATGAAGTAACGATGACGTCATGAATACTGATTATTTTCTTAGCACCCCTACATATTGGTCTAGCCCCCCTTAGCACCGGTAGAGAAAAAAGTCTGGCGCAATGCATGACCAAAGCTATGCTTTCTATTTTTAACCTAAGTGTACTAATGAATAGTTTGGTGAGGTCGTTGCAAAAGTGTTAAGTCACTGTCGAGTGTTTCCTCTTGGGAGAGGAAATAGAAATGTCTTGCAGGACCTTGACATGTGACTTCCTGCACAAGTAGGCAGTGTGAAGTGAGCTGAGACTGTCTTAACCCTCTCCAGATGATATTCACATCAGTTCCATCCCAGCAACTTCTGTCTGCAGACTCATTTTGAAGCAGTAAAAGAGGAGGAAAAAAAACTCTGATTACGCATGTGACCATGGTTCTCTGAGAAGGGGAACAAGGCACTGCGTCCTCTAGAGGACACTATGGGAAATGCCTCTGGCCTGACTGTTGTCTGAAGCATGTATCTAAACGTGACAATTGCATTGGTTGGCGACGGCCAATGGAGTCATTACCAGTGCGACCGAGATTTAGTGTTTTATTTCCCTTTTCAGGGAACCATGGTTACATGCGTAACCGGAGATGTTCCGTTTCAAATGGTAACTTGCACTGCATCCTCTATAAGACATTATGGGGAATAAATGTCCACTCCGCCAAGGGGAACGCATGCCTTGTGACATAAACACAAAACTGACTCAAAATTCCCCAAAGGATGCACCAGCTAGCTGTCAGTGACATGGCCACTGCCCAAACTGCATACAACTACAAATGAGGAAGATACAGTTCCTTGCTCCCTCCCTCGCAGGGCCAAATAGGCTAAGCCCTAGGGTAAAGTTCAAAGTCTTGGAATCCTACTTTAAAAAAGAGATTCCTTAAAGGGAATATGACCAAATTAACCTCTGTTCATTTTATGTAATAACTTATGTAGATGTCTGATAGAAATAAAGTCAATCTGGTTAGTAATAAGTGAAGCTGGTAATGCTGTTTGTGGAGTTGTTTAATCCTCCTCTGCTGAGACCTTGAGAGATGTATTGTCTTTATCTTCAGTTGATTCTCTAATTGGATTCAGTTGATCTAAGGCTGTGGCTGAAGTCAGTTGTAGTTCTTGTTGTTTCTCTGTCCTTCAGTGATTCTGTTAGCAGGTGTTCATCACTAATGCTCAATCATCACTCAATTAATCACTTAATTATCAAATTAACTCCAACACTGATTCAGTGTTGCGTTTAACACCCTGTAGTGTGCATACTTAGTTTTCATTTAATCTGGGCTAACCCATGTGGGGCCTCCATAGAAACTGTGGACAAAACTGGCCCCAGTTAGACAGCCCAGGTCAAACCCATCTAGGCCCTACATGGCTGTGCTGGCTGGGTTCAATAGGGAGCATCGACACGTATCCATATGGGCTCACGTATACCTTCAATGTTCGCATAGATGCTGGTGTCAATTAGCCTAGAAATCTAGATGCACCCTAGCGGCAGAAAATCTAATTTTCTGTGAGTGTAGTCTAGCAACTCTCAGTAGACCTGCGAGCTGGAAAAACCAAACTCTGGTCAGGCCAATCACATCGTGTATAGAGTCGGTGGGCTTAACATAATGATGGCATGTCAGAGGCAGAGTTGCGGCAGTTCCGCATGCTACTTATAAACAAAGAAGCTGGCGAACGGCGGTCTTTCGATTCGGCTTTGGCCGCGGCGCTGGAAGACTTTGAGTTAAGCTTTTCTTTGAGAAAAGAACAAAGAACAGCATTGAAGTCATTCTTAAGAAAAGATGTGTTCAGATTTTTGCCGACAGGATACAGCGAAAGTTTAATCCATCAACTAGCTCCACTTCACGTTGCTCTCTGATTGGTTGTAGCACTATCCAATTGCGTGTAGAGGGAATTTGAAAGACAACCGTTTGTCCCACCCCTCGGATTGAGCCCTTTCAATGGTGAGTTCCCAGACCCAACATCTTGATGTGGGTCTGGCTTGTCAAGCTAGGTGTCGATGGATGCGTGACGAATACAGATTTCTCCAAGCTCAAGGAAGGGAAGGCTCACAGGAGCTAGGCGGTTATGTCCAGATTAAAAACGCTTGTCTAACCTTCCACAAGCAATTTTCTCTTTCTTGCTTTCCCACTGCAGATCTGGCAGACTCAGAGCTTTTCACTTCTTTGCTTAGCCATATCCTGCTCATCCTAGTTCAAAGCCAGCAGAGCAACACCTGATGGATCAGAGGATGTGAATGACAATACACCCCCCTCCAGTAGTTCGCTCTCGTCAGCCACTGAGGGACATGATATATTTACACCTCTCTCAAACTCCTCTACGAGCTCCGTCTGAGACCCCCACAATCTCAGTCTCCTCGTCACCTCAGTGATGGCAGGACCCAAGCTGCAGGATACAGATGTTTGTCCCAGTTCCCTCTAGAAGAGTGAAAAACAAGAGTGAAAAGCTTGCAGTTTGCACACTCTACCCCTCAAGGACAGTGAGCACGTGCTCCTCGCCCAAACAAACCACGAATAAAGCACTTCTCACTAGACAGTTTCTCGTTATATCTTTAAGTAGCTTACTAGACAAAGAAGAGGATAATGTGGTTTCTAGACAAAGAAGAGGACAATGTGGTCCTCAGGCACCCTTTTATACTCACAGTCACACCAGTAATGACATCGTAAGCTATCATATGCGTTTAGATATGTACTTCAGACATTGGTCATGCCGGAGGGATTCCCCATAGTGTGCTCTAGAGGACGCAGTGTCTCATTCTCATTCGAAAGGGAACCTGTTTTGTACACAAAGAAGTAAAACACTGAAATACAGCACTCAATCACCTTAACTACTAATAATAACATAGAAAAACATGACTTGAGTCATGAACATCCATACATGTGACGGCTCCTCCTCATCTTAAATGGAATGTAATTATGAAACATTGCCATTAGTAGGCTAAAATATGAGTCTGATTAATCAATCAATTCACCTACACAGTGTCATGTCATCTTTATCACAATGCAAAATCTCTGTCTCACCTGCTGGTTGGCTTTTTCGCAGCCAACCCTGCAGTGATGTGCTGCCCTTTGCTGCCTCCCTGAATCGTCTTTGCTGCCTCCCTGAATCGTCTCTACCTCTCCTGAATCCGCCTCTTTTCAGTGGGATTCTTGGCTTCAAACAATACCCAAAATAGTGATAGGATTTAGGCATTTAACCATTTTGAATAAAATAATTAATGTGATGCATTACTTCCATCATTCATTCTTCTTGCTAAAACGAAATGTGAGAAACTAACTATCAGCAGACATGTAGCTTAGTTTGCCTAATACCTACCAACAAAATAGTAGCCTAGGCTGCTTGTCTGCAAACTATCTGTCTGATTATTTAGGCTAAACGTGGCAAACTCATCCTGGATTTATGAAGATTTTAATTCATTTCATAAAACTTGATGATGATGATCGCCCGTTTGTTATACTTTTCCGACAACGTTAAGTCGTCTCACCCGACAACCACGACAATCTCCTTCTAGTGCCGCTCATGCAGGCTCAGCACAGGTGCCGGTCGTGTGCAGTGCTGCAGCCACGTAAACAGAGTTTGCCCTTCCCCCCTACTGACTTTCAATTTCGGACGGGTGGCCGAATATGGAAGTGAATGAGGCTTTGCAATTTTTAATTTTAATTTTAATTTTATCTAGGCCTACATGAAAATCTGCATCCATTGCACAAAAGTTTTTTTTTTTTCACCTCGGAAGGACAACGTGAGTTGAGAAGGGCATATGGGCAGTTGCTCGGGCAACCTGAGCAACCCCCCTGTGCACGTCCCTGGACAGTAGGAGATGGTCCTAAAAATATCCTTATGCTTCATAGATCACTGATTCTGAGTGGAAAACAAAATGTTGAACAAGTTAAGCAAAACCTAAAATAATTATTATATAATTTATCATCATCTAAAATTTAAAATACTAAACAGAAAGTGACCAGGACAAATTGCCACCCATTATTGATAAAAACACAACAACCGACTTTTATACTGTTATACTGTATACTATAAACAAGGTGTATAAGCTTTCAGATACCTTCAAGCTACACTATGTAACTTTTCCGTCCACTAGAGGTCGCCTGTTCAAAACAAAGGTGTAGTTTGATAACATTACGTTTGAGCGCAGAATCTTGGGACATGTGGTCTTCACCTCACAGCCGGTGGAAAAGAGTCAGGATAGGACTCGGGCAGAAATCATGTTCATGGATGCGATTATTTACATTACTGTAGTATGAAGCAGAGCAGGGCCGAGTGTTGTGAAGCTGAGCAAGGCCGCAGGAGCGATTGAAGAGCGGGACTGTTATTATGGCATAGTCGACTTTTATTATGACACGGTCGCCGGGGCCACTTCCACTTTTCCAGTCATGAGTATGAGGTAAGGCAGCTCTGTTTATCATATTAGATACATCTGAGTGTGTTGAAAAGGAAGTTATGATGTTTGCTCGGCGGCTGCTATGACACTTGTTCACACTGCAGTGAAAGTAAAGTGTTTCTGCAACCGAGGGTAACGCAGATATGACACAATCAACAGGCGACTCCCTCATACGCATAGCTTACACTGAAATGTCATTCTTTACATGTACTGTAGTTCAGTCCCTTAAAGTCCTTTTGTGCTCTTAAAGGACACTTGTCCTCTGATGGCTGCGAGTTCAAGAGGCTTGTAAGTGATTCACCGGCGAAACAGATAATGTGGAAGACTAGTCAATAGTCTCAGGACATACACTCACCTAAAAAATGATTAGGAACACCTGTTTAATTTCTCATTAATACAATTATCTAATCAACCAATTACATGGCAGTTGCTTCAATGCATTTAGGGGTGTGGTCCTGGTCAAGACAATCTCCTGAACTCCAAACTCCAGAATGGGAAAGAAAGGTGATTTAAGCAATTTTGAGCGTGGCATGGTTGTTGGTGCCAGACGGGCCGGTCTGAGTATTTCATAATCTGCTCAGTTACTGGGATTTTCACGCACAACCATTTCTAGGGTTTACAAAGAATGGTGTGAAAAGGGAAAAACATCCAGTATGCGGCAGTCCTGTGGGCGAAAATGCCTTGTTGATGCTAGAGGTCAGAGGAGAATGGGCCGACTGATTCAAGCTGATAGAAGAGCAACTTTATATAAAAGTTATAAGAAATAACCACTCGTTACAACCGAGGTATGCAGTAAAGCATTTGTGAGGCCACAACATGCACAACCTCGAGGCGGATGGGCTACAACAGCAGAAGACCCCACCGGGTACCACTCATCTCCACTACAAATAGGAAAAAGAGGCTACAATTTGCACAAGCTCACCAAAATTGGACAGTTGAAGACTGGAAAAATGTTGCCTGGTCTGATGAGTCTTGATTTCTGTTGAGACATTCAGATGGTAGAGTCAGAATTTGGCATAAACAGAATGAGAACATGGATCCATCATGCCTTGTTACCACTGTGCAGGCTGGTGGTGGTGTAATGGTGTGGGGGATGTTTTCTTGGCACACTTTAGGCCCCTTAGTGCCAATTGGGTATCGTTTAAATGCCACAGCCTACCTGAGCATTGTTTCTGACCATGTCCATCCCTTTATGACCACCATGTACCCATCCTCTGATGGCTACTTCCAGCAGGATAATGCACCATGTCACAAAGCCCGAATCATTTCAAATTGGCCCCCACAGTCACCAGATCTCAACCCAATAGAGCATCTTTGGGATGTGGTGGAACCACATATATGGCCTAAAAATATATCAACTGTCATTGTGAAAACAGAATATTAAAGCAATGTAATCAACTGACACATTTGCATTTATTTGTGTCAGGTGATGTTTTAATGGACTAATCTAGTGATTATGAACAAAATATAAAAAATCTGTTATCCTGTGAGTTTTGATGATTCAATTTCCTTTAGCAGGTTATTAAACTAAAGCCTTGTTCAGACTGTCAATCCAAGACTGAAATCTGATCAAATTTAGCAAGTGTGAACAGCAAAAAAAAAAAAAAATAATTTTTACAAATCCATTTTGAGCAACATTCATATGTGGTTTGAAATCCTATTCAAATGGATTTCTGGAAATCTGTTTCAGTCTGACTGAAAATCGTATTTCGCATTTATGTCACTTTCTTACATCAAGTAAAACGTAAACATGTCAGACGATGTTATAGGAAATATGCTGAAAGTTGTTGCAGAAACAAGGTTGTGCTGGTCAAGCAGAAAAATACAATATAATGGAGGCATATTGAATTTTGATACCAGTGGAGATGACAGCACGGAATAAAGCAGCACATACCAGCCTCATACGTTTCTGCTGCTGCCTCAGTGGATGCTGAAGTCATGTTGTATAAAAGACTAGAGGTTTTCTCTATTGAAAACCTCTCCATGTTGCTGTTGTCGTTGACATTACCATAGAAACCAATGCAGATATTCCAGAAAAAAAAAGAGGGACACAGGACACACAAATCAGATCCGAACAGTTGTGATACACAGTCTGGCCAGTCATTAATTTAGATCAGTTTCCAATTTGATACACAAATAATCGGATTTGAATTGGAGTGAACATAGCCTAAAGGTTTTTTCACAACCCTCAGACAGAGAAAGCAAAAGCTCAGTGGCTGAGGGCAAGGCCATGAAATGGTGTTCTTCATGCGGATGTGTTGATATTTCACGAGTTCACACTTACATATAATTTATGGAGAGTAATTTAAATGCGTATTTGGCGTGCTGTCCGGGGGAGGGCTTCGAGCTCGGAATATGGCCCGAACCCAAAGTACCCCCCGTGTATGTAAGTGGTTGATGAATAAAAGTGGTGAAAAAGGGGTGGTGGAGGGTTGCTGGAAAACTGTCAATGAACAGAGGTAAGACTGCTGCGTGTATATATACCTCTTATTGATGATTAGCTGATTGCTCTCCACCTGTGTCAATTATCTGAACGTGCTCCTCCCGAACTTTGTTTATAAAACATCATTTCACGAGTTCACACTTACATATAATTTATGGAGAGTAATTTAAATGCGTATTTGGCGTGCTGTCCGGGGGAGGGCTTCGAGCTCGGAATATGGCCCGAACCCAAAGTACCCCCCAAAAATGTTAAAGCATAGGACAGCCGCCTGGCTAAATACCCCCCAAAAAAACCGAGCTTGGCGGGCTGGCATTTGAGAAAGGCCTGATTGCTTGACCGGTAGGCCCCTGAGGGTGGTTGTGGCGCATCGTGCCGGGGGATTGCCTGCAAGAGAAAACAGAAAAAGGGAAATATGGGAGAGGCAACAATATTAAAAACATTATTAAACACTTCCTTGCTGCGTGGAAACTTCCTACTCTGCATGGAAACATCAACTCTTCGTACTGCGTGGAAACTTTCCGCTCTTTCGTACTGCGTGGAAACTTTCCGCTCTTTTGTACTGCGTGGAAACTTTCCACTCTTTCATACTTCGAGGAACTTCCTCTCTTTCGTACTGCGTGGAAACTTTCCACTCTTTCATACTGCGTGGAAACTTTCCACTCTTTCATACTGAGAGGAACTTCCTCTTTCATACTGCGTGGAAACTTTCCACTCTTTCATACTGCGAGGAACTTCCTCTCTTTCATACTGCGTGGAAACTTTCCACTCTTTCATACTGCGAGGAACTTCCTCTCTTTCATGCTGCGTGGAACTTTCCACTCTTTCATACTTCGAGGAACTTCCTCTCTTTCGTACTGCGTGGAAACTTTCCACTCTTTCATACTGCGTGGAAACTTTCCACTCTTTCATACTGCGAGGAACTTCCTCTTTCATACTGCGTGGAAACTTTCTACTCTTTCATACTGCGAGGAACTTCCTCTCTTTCATACTGCGTGGAAACTTTCCACTCTTTCGTACTGCGAGGAACTTCCTCTCTTTCATACTGCGTGGAAACTTTCCACTCTTTCATACTGCGAGGAACTTCCTCTCTTTCATACTGCGTGGAAACTTTCCACTCTTTCATACTGCGAGGAACTTCCTCTCTTTCATGCTGCGTGGAACTTTCCACTCTTTCATACTGCGAGGAACTTCCTCTCTTTCATACTGCGTGGAACTTTCCACTCTTTCATACTGCGAGGAACTTCCTCTCTTTCATACTGCGTGGAAACTTTCCACTCTTTCGTACTGCGAGGAACTTCCTCTCTTTCATACTGCGTGGAAACTTTCCACTCTTTCGTACTGCGTGGAAACTTTCCACTCTTTCGTACTGCGAGGAACTTCCTCTCTTTCATACTGCGTGGAAACTTTCCACTCTTTCATACTGCGAGGAACTTCCTCTCTTTCATACTGCGTGGAAACTTTCCACTCTTTCATACTGCGAGGAACTTCCTCTCTTTCATACTGCGTGGAAACTTTCCACTCTTTCGTACTGCGTGGAAACTTTCCACTCTTTCATACTGCGAGGAACTTCCTCTCTTTCATACTGCAAGGAACTTCCTCTCTTACATACTGCAAGGAACTTCCTCTCTTTCATACTGCAAGGAACTTCCTCTCTTTCATACTGCGTGGAAACTTTCCACTCTTTCATACTGCGAGGAACTTCCTCTCTATCATACTGCAAGGAACTTCCTCTCTTTCATACTGCAAGGAACTTCCTCTCTTACATACTGCGTGGAACTTCCACTCTTTCATGCTGCGAGGAACTTCCTCTCTTACATATGGCGTGGAAATGTTCCACTCTTTCAAGCTGTGAGGAACTTCCCCCTGTGCTGCGTCCATGGAAACTTTCCATTTCTTACTGGAGCCTGAGAACATAAGGAGGAAAATATGAGTGTTTGATCGGGATATTCTCACTGTGTACTAGTCAATAAGGGTTTGGTGGGCTTTTTTGATGTGGAACCGATTGGTCCTGATATAGCTTTGGAAAGCGTCGGAAGACCATCTCCCGAGAGCTTGGATCTGCTGTTGGGAGAGGCCTTTTTGGGCTGCTGAGGTTGCTGCCCTAATGCGGAAGGAGTGACTTGAAAAGTTCTTTGCTGGGACCCCTGATAGTTGGAGAACGGATTTGAGGTGTTTCTGGAACCAAAAGCGAGTCGCAGGTTTGTTAGGATCATGTGAAACTGGGGTTCCAGGGGAGAACTTCTCCATTGAAATTAAGCCAGAACTGACTGGTCAGTCACCTCACCTTTATTTATAGCGCTTTTTACGATGCCAATTGGTTCAAAGCAGCTTCACAGTGTTAAACAGGAAAATAATGCAGAATTTGGTTCTGACTGATATGATTAGGTTGGCGATGAGAGGTTGACAATGTAGATGAAATCCAAGCATCTAAGGAAACCAGAAAAGGCTAGGAGAACATGGCGTTGAGTGTTTGGGTCGGTATTGAGGGGCTGGTAGTCTGTGCGGAGGGTGTCAATACCTTTGAGGATACCAGCGTTATAGGTTGTCTGGTGTCGGGACGGGTGGGCTGGGATCTTTGAATCCCTTTGATCAGAGAGAGGTTGGTGAATTGTTTATCTCGGGGGAGGAATTGCTGTACATCAATTGTGGAAAACTGGATGCAGCTCAAGTAACCTTTGATGTATTAAGGTAGAAATAAATGAGGTGATTGAAAGGAGAGAAATATCGGGGAACGGCATGTTTATAAGAGAATTGAAATGCTTTAAACATCTCCTGGCCGTCACGTAGCATTGAGGTTTCTGGGAAAGAACATCACTGCTTTGGCAGTGGAGAAAATTAACCAGATAACTGAGCTCCAGTGGAAGCAGAGGGAACAGCACTGCTGAGGCAGTGGAGAAAATTAGCCAGAGAGACTGAGCTCCTGAGGGAGCAGAGAGAATAGCAGTGCTGTAGTAGGAGAAAATTAGCCAGAGAGACTGAGCTCCAGTAGGAGCAGAGAGAATAGCACTGCTGTAGTAGTGGAGAAAATTAGCCAGAGAAACTCAGCTCCTGTGGGAGCAGAGGGAACAGCACTGCTGAGGCAGTGGAGAAAATTAGCCAGAGAAACTGAGCTCCAGTAGGAGCAGAGGGAACAGCACTGCTGTAGTAGGAGAAAATTAGCCAGAGAGACTGAGCTCCAGTAGGAGCAGAGAGAATAGCACTGCTGTGGCAATGGAGAAAATTAGCCAGAGAAACTCAGCTCCTGTGGGAGCAGAGGGAACAGCACTGCTGTAGTAGGAGAAAATTAGCCAGAGAAACTGAGCTCCAGTAGGAGCAGAGAGAATAGCACTGCTGTGGCAGTGGAGAAAATTAGCCAGAGGAAACTGCGCTCCTGTGGGAGAAAAAGTTAGACGGACAAATGGAGAAACACATGTGTAACCGAATGGACTCTTATTTTGAAATGTGTATGCCTTATTATTGCAGGATGCTCATTCAAATTCATATGCGAGAAATAAAATACAGTCTTACAACTATACACCGTTTTCTTTACAGTGATTTATATCGTAATATGTTGTCATTGTTGATTCAAATTTGCTTTGCAAAAAATGTATGCTATTCATTGATTGTGAAATGCTCTGAACTTAAGCATTCTGAAGCATTGTTCAAGCCAGTAGAACGCACAACGGTGCCACATTCAGATTTTGAAATGTGATCTCTCACATTAATTCAATGAAATCATAGCCTTTGGATTTTTCTGTTTCATAAAATATATATAAATATAAGATGGCATATCAATCATTGATACGCATGTAATACAATAGCCTGCCCTACTATAAGGTATTGATGTTACATTTAAGAAAGCGGGTGCTCCCAAATACATTTTTTAGTTCGCACACATCTATTTATAGTCACAAATGCGATTATGGTCGCACTGTGTCGAGCCCTGACTGTGACCGAGTTTATGTGAGCGTCAAGTTGAGAAGTATTGAATCAAGGCGGTGATTATCAGCTGATTCCAACTAGTAGCTGATTGTTTGGCATAATAAGCACTGTTGCATTGCCAGCATTTTAGTGATTTAGCCTCACTCGCTTTACCAGCAGCAAGTACATTGATCGTTCATCACCACGGCGACCGCGTGCGCGTACATGATGAACGCACTTCTCCTGTGTGAAAAGTATCTGTCTGTACTGTAGTACACAGAGGCGGAAAAGATCGCAAGAAAAGAAAAGTAAAAGAGTTGTAATACTTTATCTTAAGACAGGAACTGTTGTAGTTCTCCCTGTTGCAAGTATGTGCGGTGTGCAATCCTTTACACTGTCCGAGCACTGCTCCCGCGGTTGGCTCGTGAATGCTGATGGAAGCGGCCGAAAGGGGTTTTTAGATAGCTTATACATTTTTAAGGAAAAGATTTTAGTATTGTAGAGTTGCTTCGAGCCATGTAGACAGCTTGGGCAGGCGGGGCGAAATGCCGTCTGTGCTGGAAAACTGTCAATGAACAGAGGTAAGACTGCTGCGTGTATATATACCTCTTATTGATGATTAGCTGATTGCTCTCCACCTGTGTCAATTATCTGAACGTGCTCCTCCCGAACTTTGTTTATAAAACATCATTTAATCATTCCTCCTTCTCACATTCAACGGTAAGATTAGCTCAGTGGTGACAGGGAGGCCTTGTTCAATTTTTGCTTTCATGGCTGTCTGTGCTCACTCTATTTTGAGGCTGGGGGAGTTGAAGCTTGTACCCACCTACCATTAGATTACAAACTAATTCTGCAGTTCAGGCTGAGTGCATTTCAATTTAGGGTCTGCATTATTGATCTGAAAGAACAGAGCTAGTCACCCTGACAGAGACCTCTGTCCTATGAGCAGCAAATTATCAAATTCAGTGGCTATTCTTCACTTGTTTTAATAGCCTTATGAATATACACACTGTCAAACCAAAAATTATTCAGACACCAGATATCATTTTTTACTAGTGGGTGCAGGACACAATAGTTGTGGGTGTTAAGTGAGGATAGCAAAATAAAGTAAAATGTGACGTATTATAGTCTAAATCTAGACGCACCCTAGCAGCAGAACATTTATTTTGACGCAAGTGTAGTCTACTACTCTCGGTAGACCTGAGAGCTGGAAAAACCAAACTCTGGTCAGGCCAATCACAGCATGTGTAGAGTCGGTGAGCGGGCTTAGCATAATGACGACACGTCACAACAGAGTTGCGGAGGTTCTGCGTGCTACTTGTAAACAAAGAAGCTGACGAACAGCGGTCTTTTGAATTGGCTTTGGCCGCGACTCTGGAAGACTTGGAGTTCAGCTTTTCTTTGAGAAAAGAACAAAGAACGGCACTGAAGTCATTCTTAAGAAAAGAAGATATGTTCAAAGTTTTGCCTACCGGATACGGCGAAAGTCTATCAACTAACGTTAGCTCGGCTTCACCTTCTTCTTTGCTCTGGTTGGTTGTGGTGCTCATGGTGCAATCCAATTGCGTGCAGAGGTAATTTGAAAGACAACCGTTTATCCCGCCCCTCGGATTGAGCCCTGTCAATGGTGAGTTTCCAGATCTTGATGTGGGTCTGTCTTGTCAGGCTAGACGACCAGTTAAATTTATAAAAATTTGGGACCAAAATTATGCAAACACTTTTACCTGACCATGTTTTGCTTAAGTGTTTTTTCTTTAACTGCTAATGCAACCTTTTACACGAACAAAAGTAAGCATTGGTAATTGGTTGACCTAAATTGGAATTATCTAATTGTGTACTTAAATTTAACAGCTCACAGCTGATTGGTTGATTGTAATCCAATACATACCTTTCTATCAAAGTTATCTGACATTATCAAGATTAATTTGTTCTGACACAGTTTAACTCTAAGTTCTTTTGACAAGAACTTTAAGTTCTTGCCATATTGTATTACCATTTTCTAAACTATAGCGAATAAACTGTGATAATGTGAGAAAATGTTGAAGGTGTCTGAATACATTTTGGTTATATATTTGATTATGATATATATATATAGTGTTTCCGGTGTTATCGGTGTTCAGACTCAACACCGCTTACATCACTTGCCCACCGTGGCACCGCTCCACAGTCATTTTTTTTTTTTTATAGTAATAAAATAATTTAGTTGACTGCGCTGACTGCGCGCATGCTTTGTCCGCTTGGCACTCTGCGATGACGTCATTTTGCCGCGCGCACCCTCACGCTCATGCGGACCATGGTGCGGACGCGTCGAGTATAAACAAGCGTTCACGGACGAATTGTCATTCATTCATGGCGTGCGTCTCAAACATAGACGATCAATGCCTGATTAGTGCCCTGACTACTAGGGAACTGATTGAGACGCACCTAGGGTTGCCACCTTCAGTGTGGCAAAATAAGGGACACCCATTCATGACACCCACTCGCCCCCCCCCCAAAAAAAAAACAATTGCATAACGGACAGACATAAAGAATACGTCATGAAATGATTATTTCAACATTTACAATTTGACAGCTCAATAATAAACCATATAAGAAAACATGAGATCAAGTATGTGAACTTGCAACAGAACACATTTTATATTATTTTACATTTGATTTTATTTATTTCAAAATAACTCTTTAGTAGCCTATTTGGTGCACTTTAAAGGGATAGTTCACCCAAAATGAAAATTCTGTCATCATTTACTCGCCCTCATGATGTTCCAAACCTGTATGAGTTCTGCTGAACACAAAAGAAGATATTTTGAAGAAAGTTCAAAGTTCAGCCTGTACGCAGGCTGCTTTGAGGGCACCATTGACTTCCACAGTAATCTTCCTATGTGTTCAACATAACAAAGAAATGTATACATGTTTGGAACAACTTGAGGGTGAGCAAATGATGACAGAATTTTTATTTTTGGGTGAACTGTCCCTTAAGCAGTCATTCTGAACCAGTAATTTAAAAAATATATATATTTTATTTTATTAATTTACTTAAATTATGACTATATTATCATGTAATTATTTGTCCCATTTTTATCAAAATAATTTTTTAAATGTCAAACTTTATATGACAGGATTATTTATTATGTATGATGAATATAGCCTAGATGAATTATAAATTAATGATAACATTTATTAGGCTATAATCTAGGAATTAACCTGTCTAAAAATAATAATTCTGTCTGCCAAGCTCTGATAATGTATGGAATATTATATTAATATATTATCCATTTAAAAAAACTATAGGCCTACCTTTAGAAGCACGGATGTGTCAGACAGTCTGAGACACTGAAATGCTTCTCATAAAGTGTGCAGTTGGCCTGAGGTTCATCATGAGTTACTGGACAGACCCACTGATACCTTTTTGATATTCAGCTCTATATCTGGAGATCCTCTTGCGTTCAAACGGTGGACGCGACGCGAGCTCGACAAGTTTTTAAAACACCTCGCAAGTTTGCAGGCACACTGGCACAGCGCATGTTCTCGAGACTCCGGCAACTAAAACACAATCACGCACAAATGAGCTCCTGTACTAACTTATTGTGAAATTGATTTCTTTATATTTGCTATCAGTATTCTCCACACTGCAAAATCCGTATGTGTTGTGTGGACCTGTGTAAAAATACGGGACAAATCGCGTCCCGTATTGGTTTGATACGGGACACGTAATTTTGCTTGTAAATACGGGACGATTCCGTATTTTACGGGACGGGTGGCAACCCTAGACGCACCCATGGCCTCACAGAGCGCGCATTCACGGACGAATTTCATTCATGGCCTCACAGAGCGCGCATTTACAGACGAGCTGTCATTCACGGTGTGTGTGCACTGACGCGTTTTCGGTACAGTTTTCAGTTGCGTTATGAAAGCCAGAGCGGTCGAGTGCATGTTACTTTCAATTAGATAGAATTAGTGATTTAAAAGCCCCCACCGGTGATACCGGTATTACCGGTGTTGTCACACCTCGATTAACCGGTGTGAAAATGTCCTCACGTCACATCCCTAAAATATATATATATATATATATATATATATATATAATGGCTACTAAAGTGTTGCAGAAAGGGCCTCATTTATAAGAATATGCATATAATCAAATGTTCCTACAAATAATTCACATAATCTGTCCGTAAACACAAAAACTGTTCCTAAATTGACCCCACTTTAAAAATTGCAAATCTTATTGAAATTGCAAAAATATGCAAATGCATGTAGGCCTACCTACAGAATGTCCGCAAATATGCAATGGAATTAAATCACATGTACAAGTTATTTCTTCATAATCCATTTATCAGAGTACTTTCTGTCAGACCACTATCGTCAAGATGATTAGTACATTTGCATATATTAGCATATTGCATATACTATTTGGCATATAGTTTGGATTGCCGGTATGGTTCTGTTCTGGGCAAGAACTCCCTGTGCATCCTTGCAGCCTAGCATGGATAAGAGCAGGGAGAGCAGCAATAACCCCCCTTAGGGAAAACAAAACGGAACCAACATAATGTATTGATGATAAAGTGCAGATATCATTAATGTTTAAATGTACAATGTATTCAGGAATTTAGTTTGATTCAAGGGAAATCAGAATATCAAATCCTGACTGACAAGAGGAGGAGCTGGGGGTGGAGGAGGGTAAATGAGCTCTGGAGAAACGCGATAGCAGCTGATAGAACTGAGGAGCTATATATATTTATCTGGTGATAGACATTGTATCCCTATAGGTAGACATGATCAGGTGACGTACAGCTTATGCGAGTTGACTAACGTGATCTGCCAGAACTGACGCTATGCTTGATATTACTTCCCTTCTTGCACTAGTGCGTTTTCGTTTTTACACTGCGTTTTAAAAAGAAAACAATCATCATCCATACAAGTGTTTTCACATGACCATTCATGCACATTTGGCCACACCTTTGTTTTCAAAAGTATCCGTTTTGGTCCGTCTACACTGAAACGCAACCCCGGTGGTAAACTAAAACGGGGAAAAGTCTCTCAAAAACTCCAGAGTAGTGTGAACGCTAGCAAAAGTTATGCATTTTAAAATGAAAACGCAATAGTGTAAACGTAGCCTAAGTTATCTGAACGTTATTTGAAAGTTATTTGAATGGAACTGGGAACATTAGAAAAAGAACCAAGAAAGCTGGACCTTTTGTTCATTTTTTTTAAACAATAGCTATACATTGCTCAATACTTGGTCAAAACTCTTAACACAGTTCTCTTTACCAACTTTCAGCTTGACAAGTGGTGCTGCGCAGACCGATCGGTGTATGACAAAGTATCGCGAGAGTGATTCAAAAGCATTTAGAGCTGTCTGCTCAATAATAGCTCTCGCGGTTGAAGCATCGAGTCCTATATTGCTGAACTAATATGGTTCAAATGCAGAGGTGCAACCAGCTTCAGGACTAGCTGTTTAGTTTAGTTTTTTTTTTTACAATAATGCATCATACTATGGTGGTTAAGCAGTGAGTTATGTCGTTGTATGGGAAATGTTTAGTAGTTTAGCAATATTCCAACACCCTCCTACATGCTACATGTGTCAATGAAGTTTGTGTTCCTGTAATTAATTAATGAGCGAAAGAGTGTTAGCACATTTATTTGGTGGTGCAGATTTTTGCATTTCAAGGTTTTTAAAGTGTAGCAAGTGATCCTTTGTGCTGGCAAGTGCTTCTACACTCATACTCACATGCTATGCATGTTATACAGAAGCATTCTCTCCTCTTTGGGCAGCAGCCATCATTATGATATTGTAATCCAAATGAGTTGGCAATGCAGTGCTTTTGGACAGATTAATATAGTTTAGCATACTGTTTCATTGGAAGCATACTGCGTTAAATGTGCTGTTTCTTCGCCACTAGCGACACCAAATGGAATTGCAATCTGTTCATTTGGCTCACCCAATGGTGTGCGTCTGGGGCCGGACTAGTGTAGGCTACCTGTTCGTCTGTAAAATGGCATACGATTGAAGTGTTTTAAACCCGTTTGAAGACAATCATTAATTTTGTAATTCTGCTTGGTTCTGCTAGTGGCACAGAAATGACACACTTCATCTTCAAATTACGTAACAGGGAGACCAATTGCTTCATTCTTTGCCTTGTCTGTCAAAGGAAGTTGTTGTTTGATTCTAACACAGAGAAAAGAGGGTTCTCTGTTTCCAAGAATTCTGCCAAAAAATGACAACTTGACTCAGTGTATTCCATTTCCATTTAAATAGGAATCAATCTCTCTTTAACGCCTGTGAATGCCTTGGGATGTTTGCCTGGGTGTTGCATGAGGCAAGCAAATTGGTGGGTGACATTTTATGATATTGATGGGTGAAGTGTAAATGTTAGGTTTACGTCAGCGTCAGCCTCTAAAGAGACAAAATAAACAAGTTAGACTGTTTGCTTTACCACACAATGCCACAATGTAGAACAATTGTGCATTAAGAAGTACGGCCAGAACATGTATATAGTGTAATTGAGTGAATTGCCACCAGAGCATATTTTCCCTGTATTATATCGGAATAGATGTGTGCTTGTGCTTGCTTTCATCAGTACAGTTTCTGGGGGAAAAAAAAAATCATTCCGACAGAAGTTCATTGCATTCTGTCATGGCAGATGGCGAAGAGCAATTCTACAGTACTATTATGGCCATTTTTCCTGTAAATTGCTTAGAGCATGATTCGTGTTAGGATATTTGTATGAGAAATGGAGCAATTGAAATTATTCGAAAGAATATTCAATAAGCAAATGTCAATCTGCCTCACTAGACTGTCCTCTGACATATCACCCCTAAGAATTTCAAACAGCACTGATATTACTGTTGTAATGAATTTTTAAGAGTAGTATAACATAAACCCAGTCTGAAAAATGCCCCCCCCCCCTTCTCTAAGAGAAGAACACTGACATTAAGCTAATGTGTTGAATTCCAGTGAATAATGTTGTCCACAATCAGCTGTAGTCGATGGAAAAATGACTTTCACAAGTTCTGCTTCATTATGTCGAGCCCGCTTTTAGACCTCTAAATTAATGAGGCAACATGAGGCAGCTCTGGAAGGGTCCCTACGAACACCAGCTGGGCAATGCAGTTAATATGTTCAGAAACCTGTTCATGACAAAACATTGCTGTTGAAGCAAATGACAGTTTACAAGCTGCTTTTTTTTTCTTAATTTTGATCGCAATCCATTAGGAGTTTGGAAGGTTAAATACTGCATTGAGTCATACTACTACACAAGATTGGTTTTGACTGATTTACAGTGATTAACAATGTAATTTAAAAGAATATTAGTCTCTTAGGAATTGTTCAGTACTTCATGATAACATCGCTCACAGCAGCTATGTTTCCTTCCAAGTAATTTCTACATAAAACATTTTTTTTAACATTTAGGGCCCTATCTTGCACCCAGCGCAATTGACTTTGTACACCGACGCATGTGTCATTCCTATTTTGCACCCGCGCAAAGCGCGCTTTTCCCTCCACAGAAGCACGTCGCTAAACTAGTGAATGAACTTGCGCTCCCTGGGCGGTTCAGCGCAAAAAAGGAGGCGTGTTCCGGCGCAAACAATCCCTGGTGCTATTTTGCTGTTCCATTAAACAATTGCGCCACTGACCAGAAAAAAACCTAGTCTAAAGTCAGTGGCGCGTTGCGCGTTGTTCATTATGCTATTTTAAGGGCGCATGCTTGACCATAGCGTGCACAACGCGCATACACTTTGCTCATGTAATCTACACAGATGCAACAGTTATTTTTGCAAATCATAAATTGTTACACTAAAAAAATATTAACACATGAGATGACGGAAATCATTGTGGTGTGCCACGAAGATGTGAAAAAATAGGCATAAATCTAGCTTACAAATTATTCAGGCTAATTATTTATTTAACCGACGCTATTTTGGGTGGGTTTCTCCCATCCCCATACAACACAACTTCTCTGTCTTTCACTGCTCTTACAAGAACATCAGTCTCCTCGGCTGTGAACCGCTCCTGGCGTGCGCCTGGTAAATACGCCATAATAATAGCAATCCATAATGGAACTTGCGCACCTGCTTTTAAAGGGAATGTTGGATGACGCTCTGATTGGTTTATTCACGTTACGCCCAAACCACACCTATGAATAATGAAGCTACTTCAGACCAACCCATTTTAGATTTGCGCCGGGCGCAAGAGCCATTTATCCCGCCGGGAAAATAGCAACAGCGCCGAGACCCGCCCACAAAGTTACTTGCGCTTTGCGCTTTGACACTTGCGTTTCAGATCGTTAAAATAGGGCCCTTAAAGTTAAAATAACACTAATGGCTAACGCAAATGTACAATAGTATATTCATAAATTAACTTTAACCTTGACTAATAAATGCTTTCGTTTGAGATACCTAATGCATTTTGATCCACTTTTTAATATAATGATCAACAGGCAGGCTTGTTTTTTTTTTTATTGCCTCATTATCCTAGAAAAGGTGACGTATCTCACACAGCCTTATGTTTGTATGCTGAATGACAGATAGCTACTAAGTGTCTTATTAGCCATGCACCTGCTCGCATGCGTTCAAAACGAATGTCGGCAACCTATTAATTATTGGACCAGAACTTGAACTGATGAGAACATCAATACGTTCACACAGTTTTTACCATAAATCTGGGGGAGCCTAGTCTGATCTATAAATTTCTGTGCAGGGAACAGCTTTATGGCCATTTACATAGAGACAACACATTGATTACAGGGTTGAGGAATTATTGAATACACTGATGAGCTGGCAGAGGGAGGGGGACGCATTAGGGCCCACGTCTTTGTGTCCATTAGCCTGTAAATCTGCTTTATTCTGGTAGCACACATTTTTCTCCCTCTTCCCTTTCTCTCTACACTCATAACTGCAGAGCGCCGCATTTCAACCTTCATAATGGGTATGACGACAATAAAAGTTTCATCAGCTTCCATCATTGTAAATTCAATAGAGAATGTTATTGGTTCATTTTTGTTTTCAATTTCAGTTATGATGCCATTACATTCAAAGGGGCAGAAAACGGAGAGTGTCCTGATCTTGTGCACATGCAGAGAGGCTTGGCAGAAATAGGCACCTCTCCATTCCTCTGAACTGCCATTAAAATCCATTGGTGGTCAAGGAGTGCCTTTTAGCCCCAGCTAATGGAAGGCAGACAGAGTACGGTGGACACCCTTAATGCTTGGACGTTTTTATAAAAAAGCCAGCTCTTATAAAATGGCTCATAAACCATGTTCTGCTGTGATAAATACACCTGTAAAACACCTCTTTATGGTCAATAATGGCACTTTTCAATAAAGTCACTCCTAACAGAGTCCAACACTATAGTAGACTGTTTTAACTACTGCACAGTGCACACTGTGAAGCCACACTCAAGAGTGCCCTATGGAGGTCTAACAGTCAAATCCAAACACCACCTAAAATATTTCTTAAATATGCATTAAATAGGTTGCCAAATTTCTTTTAATTTGTCACAGCTTATTTGCGGCCAAGATAAGATGAACATAGGTCTTATAAAAGTTTATTAATGGGTTTGGAAAATTGCGGTACAGATAATGGTGTTTGCCAACAAAACTTTAACTCAAGGGTTTCTTATACAATCAAGGTTTTGCAACAAAAGAGCTCGCAAGAAAACAAATCTCCGCTTTGACTGAAATGTTATTGAAAGCGTACATAATTGCTGAACATGCTGATGCATTGCATCTCTAGCCAAGCAAAAATGACTGATCTTTTAACACAGCTCAATGATGATGCATGCTTTACTTAACAATATCGTAAGAGTCATATTGAAGACTCGCTTTAAAAAGATGTACTTTGGAAAGAACAATCAATGTATGCAACAAAAAGGTCAGCATATTCACCGTGGGTGAAATTCATTTCATGGCTGTCAGTAAGAACTCCATTAAATCACAGCTCCTTGTTAATTCTGTTATGCACTGAAATTATTACTCATGGTCCAGCATCCAAAAAAGGAGAGACTTGGGATTTATTGTTATATGTATGATGCCGTGAATCATTGACCAAACAGATCAATGTAAATTGGACCTGCAGAGTTGCTCTGCACAATTTATATTTATCAGTGCAGTTTTTTCTTTTATTTTTTTTTTATCGTGATTAAATGGCAACATATCAGTTTGTGGTTATAACAAATGCTTCCACAGATTTCAAAACCAGGATGCTAGTTGCTAGTGAACAATCACAGATGCATATCTACTAGATATTAGCCACAACAGTTTATAACGACTTCTACGGCTGTGTTTTCTTGTTTCGGCTTACAGAATCATAAGGACTATTGAGGATTAAGGGTCAATATTAGTTCTCCTCTGGCAGTGGCCAAGTAAAGCGTGTAAATAAAATGCATCGGGTACTCTATGTTAGTGGCTTGGCAGCACATAAAAGCACCATCTAGAGAATGGTTGTTTTGGAACTTGAACAGACCTATTTCTCTAAATTCCCAAACTAGCAGCCAGTAGCTGAATTCATCTATCATTGAGAAGCAGTGTTTGACTATTGCTGCTTTTTCATTGTGACACGGCTTTGTTTTTAAGTGTTTTTTAGTCAATACAATGAAAGATGATTTCCTAAGATAGAATTTATTGGATGAGAGCACTGAAGTTAGTTAAAAAAATACAAAAAACCCCATCAAATTTATGGTTTTATTTAGGCAGAAAATAAAAGTGAAAGTGAACATTTATGTGCACTATGCTGACAAGGTTACATTACAATCCATTTAAGTATTGTTCTCAAAACATCAGATATTTTATCCCGGACACAACTTGTCATATAAATCACCCATAGTTCCCTTTCGTTCAGTCACTACGACGTACGTTAGTGACTAACGAATGGGGGTTTCGCCTAGAAGCCTATCATCTTCGAGCATATAGAAAATGCCCAATGGGGTGCCAATGCCATGGGGCATGCGAAATTTGCATACGTAACTCCGCCTCACCGCGTGAGTATATAAGGAAGTACGTGGCAATACAGCATTATGTTTCTGCTTTCGGAGCCAAGAGTACCTCTCTTCACTCCTACAGCCTTCTGAGATTCGTCAGCTTCTTCGAGATGAGCAGCTTTCCGGTCGGTGTTGGTGTTACGGCGCGTTCCAGTGATCACATACTTCCTGCCTGCTGATCTGCGCAGTGGTCCGTCTGACAGCTGGTGTGTGCTTCCTGGGCGATTCGGCATCAGCCGCGAAGCTTCCTCTAACAAAAGAGCTTGCACATGACGCGTCCTTTTCAGGATGTCTCGTCCGTGCACTTCTGGGTGCGGTGGATTTCTCGCGTCTTCTGATGGGCACGAGCACTGTGTGACGTGTTTGGGCTTTCAGCACGCTCAGGCAGCGCTCGTGGATGACTCATGTTCCCACTGCGGGAACATGGTCATCTCGGTGTTACGATCGAGACTCCGTGAGCTTCGTGCTGATGCCGGAGCGAGAGTCCCCTCTGCCACACCCCAATCTGCGGTCTCCAAGCGAGGCTGCACTTTGGCTGGTGGCCAGGGTGATCTGAGGGTGATGGTGTGGAATGATGCGCCAATGCTCATGCCTCGGCCCACACCCCCCTCTCAAGCACCTGACCCGCCCCGTGTTCAAGCGTCTACATCAGGGCTGGCTCATGCTGTCCCGACTGTGGTGTTTGGCGCGGCGGAGGACGAGGAAATGCCCATCGCCGCATCACAAGGTGGGCTGGAGTCATCCGAGGATGATGATTCGGCTGTGCTGCCGCCTTCGGGCGTTGTAGCATTGCCCGAGTCGGACCCGGAATTGACAGCCATGTTATCTCGGGCCGCCGCAGCGCTTGGGTTGGAGTGGAACCCTCCACCCCGACCTGAGCGTTCGCGGTTGGATGATTGGTTTTTGGGGGAGCGTCCGGACAACCGTCCGGCCACTCCTCCAATACCTTTCTTTCCCGAGGTGCATGAAGAGATTGCGCGGTTCTGGAAGAACCCGTTGTCTTCCCGCAACCGTTTGGCGAGCTCTTCCGCCTTCTCCACCCTTGATGGAGCCGTGGCTAAAGGGTACACTGGGGTCCCCCTGGTCGAACGCTCTGTTGCGATGCAACTGTGTCCGCAGAGTGCTTCGACCTGGCGCGGTGATCCTAAGCACCCCTCCAAGGCCTGTAGGTTTTCGTCGTCCCTGGTGGCGAAGACCTATAGAGCTGCGGGGCAGGCCGCCGCTTCGCTGCATGCCATGGCAACTCTTCAGGCCTACCAGGTCAAGTTGCTGTGCGACATGCACGAGGGTGGAGCTGATCCAGGACTCAGCAATGAGTTGCGTGCCGCCACCGACCTCGCTCTCCGGGCGACGAAGGTGACCGCGCGCTCCCTGGGTCAGGTGATGTCCACAAATGTGGTCCAGGAGCGACACCTATGGCTCACCCTGGCCGATATGCAGGACGCCGAGCGAACACGTTTCCTCGACGCCCCCATATCACAGGGTGGGCTATTCGGCGGGGCGGTCGAGAACTTCGCCCAACAGTTCTCGGCCGCTCAGAAGCAGACTGAGGCCATAAAACACATACTGCCCCGGCGGTCCGCTGCTGCCTCCACCCAGCTGCCCGCGCAGTTGCCTCCGGGTCAGCAGCACCCTAATGTGGTTAAAGAAAGAACTGACAATCCCATCCCTGAGCACCCAGAGACCGGTGATGACGGTGCGCGCCACCCTCGGGTCCCGCCACTCGCATCCCTCTCTGTCGCCAGCCTCCCCTCAGAGCAGACCCCAGTGGAACGTGCGTCCTTCCCTGGTCTCCTCTGTCGGGACGCAGCAGTTAACTGTGCCCCCACACCGGGACGCCCAACAGCCTCCCTTGTCCGGGCCGGTAACGCTGCCTCGCTGCCCCACCCTGGGTACGTCTGTGCTCCGCATGACCCCGTTGGTGCAGTCTCTGGAAGCATGGCTACAGCTTCCGGGGCTGTCCCGCTGGGTCGCGCGGACCATCAGGCTCGGCTACGCGATTCAGTTCGCGCAGGCTCCTCCCCGTTTCAGGGGTGTGTCAGCTATACCGAGATCGGGGCCAACGCCCGCGTCAGGCATGCGGAGATTGCCATCCTGCTGGCGAAGGGTGCGATTGAGCCTGTCCCTCCAGCCGCAATGAAGTCGGGGTTCTACAGCCCCTACTTCATTGTACCCAAGAAAACCGGTGGGTTACGGCCAATCCTGGACCTTCGCATCTTGAACCGAACCCTACACAGGCTTCCGTTCAAGATGTTGACTGCGAAAGCCTTTTCGAATGCGTTCGTCCGGACGATTGGTTTGCAGCGATCGACCTGAAGGACGCCTACTTCCATGTCTCCATCCTTCCTCGACACAGACCGTTCCTACGGTTTGCTTTCGAGGGGCGGCATATCAGTATGCGGTCCTCCCATTCGGGCTGTCTCTGTCCCCTCGCGTCTTTACGAAGATTGCAGAGGCCGCCCTTGCGCCCCTTCGGCAGCACGGGGTCCGCATCCTGAATTACCTCGACGACTGGCTCATACTGGGCCACTCTCGGGAGCAGGTTTGCAGACACAGAGATCGGGTGCTCCATCACCTAGCCCGTCTGGGCCTTCGGGTCAACTGGGAGAAGAGCAAACTTTGCCCAGTGCAGAGGATCTCTTTTCTCGGTATGGACATCGACTCGGTCGCCATGTGCGCGCAGTTTTCGAGCGAGCGCGCGCAGTCTCTGCTGACTTGCCTCCGTCAAATCGAGAGCAAGAGTGCGGTTCCACTGAAACTATTTCAGAGGCTCCTGGGGCATATGGCATCTGCAGCCGCGGTGACGCCGCTCGGGTTGCTACATATGAGACCGCTTCAGCACTGGCTTCGCGATCGAGTCCCGAGGTGGGCATTGCAGTCTGGCACGCTCCGGGTACAAGTGACTCGGGCCTGGCTACAGACACTCACCCCGTGGTCGAACCTCAGTTTTCTACGGGCCGGTGTGCCCTTAGAACGAGCTTCCAGGCATGTTGTCGTATCGACGGATGCCTCTGCCACGGGTTGGGGTGCCATGTGCAATGGACAAGCAGCCGCGGGCTCCTGGACAGGACCCCAGCGCCTTCTGCATGTCAATTGCCTCGAGTTACTGGCAGTATGGTTCGCCCTGCACCGCTTCCGGGCGTTGCTGAGGGGTCAACATGTGCTTGTCAGGACAGACAACACGGCCGTAGTAGCGTACATCAACCACCAGGGTGGTCTACCCTCCCGCCGTATGTCTCAACTCACCCGCCACCTCGTTTTATGGAGTCAGAAGCGCCTGAGGTCCCTTCGTGCTGTCCATATTCCGGGAGCCCTGAACCGTGCAGCCGACGAGCTCTCACGGCTTCAGCCACTCCCGGGAGAATGGAGACTCCATCCCCAGATGGTCCAGCTGATTTGGGAACAGTTCGGGGACGCGCAGGCAGATCTGTTTGCCTCCCACGACTCTTCCCACTGCAGCCTGTTCTATTCCCTGACCGAGGGCACACTCGGCACAGATGCACTGGCGCACAGCTGGCCGCGGGGCCTACGCAAATATGCGTTCCCCCCAGTGAGCCTACTCGCACAGCTCCTGTGCAGGATCAGGGAGCAGGTCCTTTTGGTCGCCCCGTACTGGCACGGCCGGACCTGGTTCCCCAAACTCTTACTCCTTGCGACAGCCCCTCCCTGGCCGATTCCTCTGAGACCGGACCTCCTCACTCAGAGACGGGGCACCCTATGGCACCCGCGTCCCGATCTTTGGAACCTCCACGTGTGGCTCCTGGATGGGACACGGCAGGTTTGAGTGGCCTACCACCCCCGGTGGTCGCCACCATCACTTCCGCTAGGGCAGAGTCCACTCGGCATGCCTATGCGTTGAAGTGGAACCTCTTCGTCACCTGGTGCTCTTCTCGCCAAGAAGACCCTTGGAAATGCCTGATCGGGTCCGTGCTTTCGTTCCTCCAAGAGGGGTTGGAGCATAGGCTGTCTCCCTCCACCCTTAAAGTTTATGTGGCCGCTATATCTGCCTACCACGATCTCTTGGGGGACAAGAAGGTAAGTCAGCACGACCTGATCATCAGGTTCCTGAGGGGGGCGAGGAGACTGAATCCTCCTCGCTCTCCTCTCGTACCCTCTTGGGACCTCGCAGTAGTTCTAAGTGCTCTGCAGAGACCTCCCTTTGAGCCTTTGCGGTCGGTTGATATTAAGTTTCTGTCAATGAAGACGGCTCTGATGACCGCATTGGCCTCGATCAAGAGGGTCGGGGACCTGCAGGCTTTTTCGGTTGACGAAGCGTGCCTGGAATTCAGGCCGGCTAACTCTCACGTGATCCTGAGACCCCGGCCTGGATATGTGCCCAAGGTTCCCACCACTCCGTTCAAAGACCAGGTGGTGAACCTGCAAGCGCTGCCTTTGGAGGAGGCAGACCCAGCCTTGGCATTGCTCTGTCCAGTACGCGCACTTCGCGCCTATGTAGACAGCACGCAGTGTTTCAGGACCTCAGACCAGCTCTTTGTCTGTTATGGTGGAGAGTGGAAGGGAAGAGCTCTCTCAAAGCAAAGGCTGTCTCACTGGATAGTGGACACCATTGTTTTGGCTTACCAGCAGCAAGGTCGACCATGTCCCCTTGGGGTCAGGACACACTCCACCTTGGCAAGCCCCTGCCACCCCTAGGGTTAAAAATTTCACCTGCGGCTGGTACCCTAGAGTTTTTCCATATGCAGCCCTTAGCAGGTCATATGTGTACTCTTAAGTCCTCCCTACGGGCTGGCATCTTGGCATTCCTTAATTAAGCGTGAGCCCTTCGTCTGTATTAGTCTTACGACAGGGAACTCACACTTACGCAGGGCACTGGAAGACAGCTGAAGTGGCGGGATTTTATTGAACCCCCATTCGTTAGTCACTAACGTACGTCGTAGTGACTGAACGAAAGGGAACGTCTCGGTTACGGATGTAACCCTCGTTCTCTGAGGAGGGAACGGAGATGTACGTTCCGTTGCCACTTCAGCTGTGCTACCTGGAACGCAGGAGTTCAGTCTTGGCTCCTCAAGCAGGTAACATAATGCTGTATTGCCACGTACTTCCTTATATACTCACGCGGTGAGGCGGAGTTACGTATGTAAATTTCGCATGCCCCATGGCATTGGCACGCCATTGGGCGTTTTCTATATGCTCGAAGATGATAGGCTTCTAGGCGAAACCCCCATTCGTTAGTCACTAACGTACATCTCCGTTCCCTCCTCAGGGAACGAGGGTTACATCCGTAACCGAGACGTTTCCCAAGGAAACCAACATGTATGGCTACCCCGGAAATAGCCGATATAGACCCCCCTCACCTCTCTGTTAGACAAAAATTAAAGGCAAGTTTTCAAAAGCCTTTGAAAACTTGCATAAAGTCTACTCACAGAAGAAAGTCTACTCACAGAAGAAAAAAAAACTATGTTGTTTTCAAAGAAAATTATTCTATTAAATAAAAAAAGACAAAAAGTGGCACCATTTTCTGCCAATACTGAACTAAAAGAAAAAAGAAAGAAGGAAAAGAAAAGCGTTTAATATTGAAATGAGACCCACTGCCTATTGCATGTAAAACAATTTGAATGAGGGGGAAAAAACATTTGAGGTTTGACAACAAAAGTCATCCAATGTCAAGCTTTGAAAGTACTGGTTATACAGAATAGTACGTTAACAATCAATGCAACTCACAAGCAAAAGGTCATAAGCTGCTTGTTCTGATAAAAAAAACAAAAAAAACAAATGCCTTTAAGCAAACAATTTCCCCATTGTCTTCTTTGGCAAACTATAACAGACACACTAGCTTGTTATATTTTACCCAAAAAATATATGATCTGTGCTTTATTTTTTGCCACTTGAATGTAAGTGGGGTTGACCTGCTCCATCTACTGAGTATCTCTTCAGGAATAAAATTTAAATTAGCAAATAAATATTCCTAAACTAAACATATTCATGTTTCAGATTACTGCTTTCGCAGCCTTCAGACTCAAGCAAGAAGGCACGATGGAACTAAAGGCTCTGAACCTTTCATTGACCTTTCATTAATGACTTCAGCTCAATGGCTAAGTGTAATTACGTCCAACAGCTGGATAAAATACTAGCACCATTGGGGTAATATACAAAAAACAGACATGAAGCCATCTCTTGCACGAGTCCATTCCATCATATCCGAGCCCCTAACTGAATAGAAAAGTGATGACAAGAAGAAATTGATTTTTAACATATCTGCATCTTCTAAAGGGCCAGAACTAGCCGCATCGATTGACCCTGTATCTCTGAAGGTAATGTTAAGCATTGTACGCTTGTCAAGATCCAATCCCTTCACTAACATAAACTCTCAACAAAAGGGGAATGGTAATTACTGACTTGGCAGAATTCAAATCATGCCATTTAAGCCAGGGTTCCTGCTGATCATTATACTTTGCAGAAAATGCTGACAGCATTAAACATGGACATAAAGACTTTAGTATAATTTTTCACTGTCTGCCTTTCTGTCTGTCTGTCCAAACAGATGTAATGAACAGCCAAATTAGTTCATTTGTGTGTTGTCGGTGCCCATGTACACTTGTATGCATCTGGCTTTTTATAGTGTTTCTATGATTAAAAAAACAAAAAATGCAGAACATAAATAAAATATAAAATACTTATAAAACTTTTTAAAAAAGTTTATATATATATATATATATATATATATATATATATATATATATATATATATATATATATATATATATATATATATATATATATATATATATATATATATATATATATGATGTATTGAAAGGATGTATTCCATGAAACTAAAGCCTTGTATAAAGATGTAAACTCACAATCTGTTACCAAGAATGGCTGTTTTTGGACAATAATATTACATAATTATATTTCACCTATACTGTTTATATTGTGTGGTAATATTCAGATAATAGGGTAATGCTGATATGAATTTCAAATGAATTATTCACATGGGCACAGCAGATAAAAAATAATTTGTTTTTTCTCAATATTGATTTAATATTCCACGACAGCCCTGAGAGTCATATTAAACCAACCAACTTGTCCTCTCACCTTTTATCTAAATAAAATCTGACTCAGTGATTTTATAACACCCAGAGTTTTCATTATGATAAGAAGGGCCACACAAAGTAAGATGAATAGCATTCAATATTAAAAACCTTTATTTATAGGCCTATATAATTATATTAGTATTAAATGATCAATGTCAGTTTAATGAAATAACACATATAAAAATTTAAAAAGAGGCAATCGTTACATTACCACACAGTTACTGAGAGAACCATTAAAATTCTTAAAAATCATAAAAAATCAGCGAGACCTGACACATTGGCTAAAGACATACGTCTAGTGCATTTTAACAGATAACATAAAAAAAATAAAAAATAAAACAGATTGGTAACAGACTGGAGAAATGTATTGTTGTGGACTTTAGAAGAGGCTGATGCTCAATGATAAATAATAAAACAAAAAAAAGTCAAAAACATTTGATTAATTAATCAGCATATCATGTGATTAAAAAATGGAATCAAGTGAAATATAATTATATTTAATAATAAATATTAAATATAATATTAATTATAATATTTAATTATTATAAAAATTATTATACATTTCATAATAAGTAAAGCATGCTACAATACTGAATATTTAACAACACTAAAAAGTGTCTAAGCTAACTGCTTGTACAATGCTGTGCTTTCAGATCAGCTCCCACAAAAATCCACACAACCTTTTCACTGAATATTGACGCAGACTGTGAGAAACATGAATATGAATGTGGCTGCAGCATTGTTCTCAATGCCTGTTCAATGCTTTGAGTTCTGTAGTGTTTCATTGCCAGAATTTTACATAGATACTGTTGCTTGTAGTCATTCCATATGTTTCTCAAATGTGTTAACATGAATTAGAAGGAAGCATACACAGAGAAAGAGAGACCCTTGGGACCCTACACATCAACCAACAGATTTTTCTAAAACAACTTCAAAAATTGCATTGGAAATCTCAGTGCTCAATATGTAAATATGGAACAGTGTTATTTTATTTGTAGGGATAAAAAGAAAAGAAGAAGAAAAAAAATATCTCCCACATCTCTCAAACACATGCATGCTCTCTAAAACATTTATTTATCTATCTGTGGGAAAATAACACAGACTATTGTTTGTATATACAGCTAGATACATCATACCCTCACCTAAAGGATTATTGGGAACACCAATTTCTCATTAATGCAATTATCTAATCAACCAATCACATGGCAGTTGCTTCAATGCATTTAGGGGTGTGGTCCTGGTCAAGACAATCTCCTGAACTCCAAACTGAATGTCAGAATGGGAAAGAAAGGTGATTTAAGCAATTTTGAGCGTGGCATGGTTGTTGGTGCCAGACGGGCCGGTCTGAGTATTTCACAATCTGCTCAGTTACTGGGATTTTCACGCACAACCATTTCTAAGGTTTACAAAGAATGGTGTGAAAAAGGAAAAACATCCAGTATGGGGTAGTCCTGTGGGCGAAAATGCCTTGTTGATGCTAGAGGTCAGAGGAGAATGGGCCGACTGATTCAAGCTGATAGAAGAGCAACTTTGACTGAAATAACCACTCGTTACAACCGAGGTATACAGCAAAGCATTTGTGAAGCCACAACACGCACAACCGTGAGGCGGATGGGCTACAACAGCAGAAGACCCCACCGGGTACCACTCATCTCCACTAGAAATAGGAAAAAGAGGCTACAATTTGCACAAGCTCACAGAAATTGGACAGTTGAAGACTGGAAAAAATGTGTCCTGGTCTGATGAGTCTTGATTACTGTTGATAGATTCAGATGGTAGAGTCAGAATTTGGCGTAAACAGAATGAGAACATGGATCCATCATGCCTTGTTACCACTGTGCAGGCTGGTGGTGGTGGTGTAATGGTGTGGGGGATGTTTTCTTGGCACACTTTAGGCCCCTTAGTGCCAATTGGGCATCGTTTAAATGCCACAGCCTACCTGAGCATTGTTTCTGACCATGTCCATCCCTTTATAACCACCATGTACCCATCCTCTGATGGCTACTTCCAGCAGGATAATGCACCATGTCACAAAGCTCAAATCATTTCAAATTGGTTTCTTGAACATGACAATGAGTTCACTGTACTAAAATGGCCCCCACAGTCACCAGATCTCAACCCAATAGAGCATCTTTGGGATGTGGTGGAACGGGAGCTTCGTGCCCTGGATGTGCATCCCACAAATCTCCATCAACTGCAAGATGCTGTCCTATCAATGTGGGTCAACATTTCTAAAGAATGCTTTCAGCACTTCAGGGTAAAACACAATATTAGTATGGTGTTCCTAATAATCCTTTAGGTGAGTGTAGATTAACGGTTTTGATTGAGCAAGCTGGACTGCATGTGGATTTTAGATTTTGGATTCTATCTACAATACTTGTATAAAAAATATCATTATTCGAAAAACATAAGCAGCCAGAACCAAAGTTCAGATCTGTTTACTTTCAGATTCATTTTTTTTTTCTTGTTTTAATTTTTGAGGGCCTCAACATGCTTGAAAACTCATAAAACTTTGCACACGTGTCAAAAGTGGTGAAAATGTGCGTCTGATATGGGTTTCAGAATTAGGCGTGGCAAAATGTCTCGATAGCGCTACCTAAAAAATTTAAATTAAGCACCGTTTGAGCTACGTTTCATGTACGAGTATGGCATTCTTTAGACAATTGTAAAAGCCCAATACCTACAAAAAAAAGTCCCTGGAAGCAAAATCTGAAAACCCAACAGGATATTTTGAATTTTCTCTGCAATTTTTTGCAGTTTTTGCCATTTCCAGACATTGTACTTTAACAAACTCCTCCTAGAGATTTTATCAGATCAACATCATGTTTGGTCAGTCTAATCTTAAGGCCTTGGTATTGTTAAATTGTGAAGATCTTGAGTTTTCACTGAAAGGCGTGTCCGTGGCGGCCGGACAAAATCTGTTTCGCCATGACACAGGAAGCTGTTGTAAGTCAGGCATACAATGTCCGATCTGCCCCGAACTTCACATGTTTGATAAGAGTCCTGGGGCCTCATTTATAAAACTTTGCATAGGATTTGCATCAGAAGTGGCGTACGGATGAAACATAGGACGTGCGTACGCACAGAAATATTCCGATTTATAAAACCGTGCGCACGCACATCCTACGCAGTTTTCCCTTAATAAATCACAATCAATTCTAAATATAGCGCAGCTTTTGCCGCTTCATGTCACGCCCATAGTTGCCCATAAATAGTCCGTGAAACGCCCACAAGGTAATATTCATCGATTGCGAAATCATGGCAAACACAGAGAGGAAATAAAAAAAACTTAACTTCACTCAATGTGAAGTAGAAATTATCGTTGGCAAGGTTGAAAAGAGGATAAAAATGTTGTTTTGGAGGGCACAGTGTGGGCATTACTAATGCCAAAATGGCACTTGAATGGCAAAAGGTTGCAGACGCCGTAAATGCTGTAGCCTCACAACCTCGGACCGCGGCCGAAATAAAAAAGAAATGGTCGGACATCAAAGTCGAGGCAAAAAAGCGTCTAGCGCTCCATCGCCAGAGTGTGTCCTCGTTTGCCAGCAAGTCTTCTTGCTGTGTGAAGATGCGTTCACTCCGAATCCTTCCATTTGCCACATCTTCTAAGAGCGCAAGATCAGCCATTGTGCGTCATTACGCATTATAGGGCATTTTATTTTCGTCCATTTAATTGCATCTGACAAGCTACAGATGTCGGTTATAATCTACGTGGAAATGGGAAATAGTTCAGTGCAAATGTAATGTATCTTGCAGCTTTCTGAATGGTTGAGACATACGTCATACGTTATTTTATCAGAATCCATCCATCCATCCATCCATCCATCCATCCATCCATCCATCCATCCATCCATCCATCCATCCATCCATCCATCCATCCATCCATCCATCCATCCATCCATCCATCCATCCATCCATCCATCCATCCATCCATCCATCCATCCATCCATCCATCCATCCATCCATCCATCCATCCATCCATCCATCCATCTATCTATCTATCTATCTATCTATCTATCTATCTATCTATCTATCTATCTATCTATCTATCTAAATATATATACTGTATCTCCCTAATTATCTATCTATCTGTCTATCTAATTGCATCTATATCTGCTCCGCCAGACGGACACATTGACGAGAATATCAGTTTTGTACATTAGCTATTTCGTTCTGTTTACCATATTATTTATGAGGATGAATTGCATAATATGGCAATATTATTGCAGAACAAATTTCACTTTTCTTTTTGCAAATATGTGTTAATTTGCATTTCTGTTGTAATTTTGATTTTGTTTGTTTTGCACTGCAGATCGATCAAACGGGTGTTCGTGTAGGCTGTTAATTGTAAGACTTGCTGTGTGAAGTCTTCATGTTATTTATGAGAGGCAGTATTGCCATTTCTTTTGCACAACGGTCTACAGTTTCACACACTTTCACGTGTTTCTTCATCTGCGGACGGTGTCGCCATTTCTCATTTCACCCGTTTTTGTGCGTACGCCTGGGTCAGAGCTTGCGTGAAGGACCGCACATTTTCCCGTCAAGTTTTCTTTTTATAAATACCAATTATTGCGTAGAGAGTGGCGTACGCCTTCTTTTGTGCGTACGCAACGTTTATAAATGAGGCCCCTGGTCTGAAGACATCTACATGCCAATATTCAGTTAGTCATAGCACCACCTGCTGGCAAGAGGAAATTGCATGCTTTACTCTGTAATTCACTCCCAGAAACACATTTAAATACGAAGTACCAAACATGCTAAAAACACATTACATCATGCAACACTTGGCTAAGTGCTAATGTATGCGATTAATGCCACAAAACAGGACGTTGTTGTAGCTCAGGCATACAATGTCCAATCTGTCTTAAACTGTCTTAACATGTTTGATAAAAAAGCTGGCCTGAAGACATCTACATGCCAATATTCAGTTATAGCCAAAGCGCCACCTGCTGGCAGCAGGAAGTGTGGCACATCGAAGTGACTTTGCCATATTTCTCCTATATTTACCACTATTCACTATTTTCCAAAGCCACCGGGTGGCGGTGGCCCCGGGTGCGGGTCAACAATGCTTGCAGCTTTAATTGATATTTTAACTGAACTTAGGACTGGTGGTGGTGCTTAAGATATTGTTGGTCATTCAGTGTTTCTGTAAAAAATATATAATAGTAATAGATCATATTAATTATTAATAAGATAATAATACTACTAATTCTACTATTAATAACAATATACAACGCACTAAAGACTGATGACCTGCTGGGTTCATGAATATTAATCACGTTGTCAGCGTTGCTCAAACTGATTTGCTGAAATCAACAGTGAAGGTAATAGATGAGCGCCAGCCAATGAGATTGCCGTTTGCACATAGTCCCGTCCACTACCGCATAGCTTCTGCTTCTTCTTTAAAGATGAATAATTCCAAATGAACTCTGTTGTTTTGACAGGAAAATACAACAAAGAATATGTTTTACATGTAGCGCCTCGATTCTGCATGGTATGCAAGACTCTCTCTCTTCATGTGTGTGTGTGAGAGAGAAACACAGAGTTCTCTCAAAGCGACGGTGAGTTGTGCACCTTCACACTAAAGTTTACGGTACGTCAGATACAGGTACGCTGCGCATCCATTGAACTGAACTGAAAAAGACAGATCGCTTGACGGAGAGCGAAACTGTTTCTCTGAGTGTTCGGCGCATGAATATTATATTTATGCTAAACTTATTCTGAGCCTCTAACACACACACTGAGGAGTAAAATCTAAGCACTTATTAGCCAATGGCTAATAATAGGTATTATTTAGTCTCCCAGAGTGAAGATTTACTCGCATTGTAGAGAGTTTCAACAAGTCATCCTTTCTTTGCTTACAATACATATCGTCGCTGTCCGATGAAAACCACGTATGTCCATTTTGCCGATTTTGAGATTTTTCGACGGATTGAATGTCCAGGTTCATTTCCGTATACAGTATGCGTCACATATCTAATTGGCCAATGAAAAGTTGTGAAATCATGTCATCTGATTTTCATGTATATCCATTTGGTGTCAAAGCTGTCAATCACGCCGCGTATCTCCCGCCCTGTGGAAGCATCTCGCCGGTCTCGCTGGTATCGTGAAGTTGTTTCATCGAAGCTCAGCACTGGATAGCCGATAGTACGACATTGAAGCTCTCCGCAGTTTAGTTCTAATCTAGTTCTTCACAGATTAGTTTGCTTGCTAGTATGTAAATAAACTCGGTCTCTTTGATAAGATTCAGCCTTTTTTTCTCAGTCAAACTGATCAAATTATAGCCTGTAATGCTACTGTCATGATTGTCACTAGAACATGCCTCACTCATACTGCTATCACCGCTTGCCAGAGGCTGAGAATATCCAGCATGTATTCCTCTGTATTCCTCACGTATTCCTCTGCTGAAACGCGACTTTGCCATTCTAATTAATGATCGGAAGAACGTGTATCGACCACCGTTACTGTAAAATATGCACGTATGTCCATTTAAACTCAATTTTGGTCAAATGTGGATTGTATCATTACACTGGCAAGAATATGGTTACATGTAAAGATGCCGTACCAAGTATGACAACGCTACATTCAACTGCTTTTGAAATACAGTGTTTTTTTCACTTCCTGAAAAGTAAGCGTTTTGGACATACGTGAGTTTCATCGGACAGCGACGATATTTACATTCGTTCAAAAATCTGTCATAATTAACTCATTATGAGTTTTCAAAAACCCATTTACACATTTACACTTGATCCAGTCCAAAACAGGTAAATAAGACACACAGCACAATACCTTCCTTGATAATGTGCCCTATAGTGTGCTGGCACATCAAATCAGTGTTTAATATAACATTGTACGTATCACTTAATCAAGGAATCCAGTGACACGATCCTCCAAACAAAATAGAAAAAAAACTTTAGCTCATAGTAGTAGTAGTAGTAGTAGTAGTAGTAGCAGTAGTAGTAGTATAGTAGTACTTTATTAACCTCAGTTGGTAAATCATTCACATTAACCTGGAACATATACAGTATATGCAAGTACACAAACCTCTGAATCAATGTCTCTAAATGTCTACGGTCTTCATATGAGAGAATAAATGCAAATGCACAATCTCACATCGCTGTCCAAATGTCTATTTACACCAAGTGCAAATAGCATGCCTTGATAGCAAGTGCTATTCACACTATCTCCGCCTAACAATGCCTGTTTGGGAAAAACAAGATTAAAGGTCCCATGGCATGAAATTTTCCTTTTATTTTCCTTTTTAACATTAATATGAGTTCCCCTAGCCTGTATATGGTCCCCAAATGGCTAGAAACTTTGATAGGTGTAAACCGAGTTCTGGGTGTCCTGCTCTGCCTTTGAGAAAATGAAAGCTCAGACGAGCCGATCTGGAATCTTCCCTGTATGTCGCCATACAGGGAAAGGTTACCTCCCCTTCCTCTGCTTTGCCCGCCTAGAGAATTTGGAGAAAATGGATTCAGTTAATTTTAGTCGCAATGTCAGCACAGGCTTTACAAACCATATTTACCATATGGATTAGACGGCACCGCAACAAACAGTGAGTAACAGTGTTCATTAATGCCTGATCTGTGATCAGTGATTTCTGATGTGTAGCTTTATTCAAGTTCACACAGACTTTCTTTCTAATTCGTTTAATACTGTTTATGCATCAGTGAATCAAGCCAGTGACTAAACGATCCAACTTTGCATCGTTTCTGTTAGTAGCATGAAACAAATCTGTTATTTAAAGTGTGTTAAACTACAGAGAGCGATCAAAGAACACTCTCTTTATAAGGATCTGTCAATCACACGTCATGTATCTGCACACTTGTCCAAACTGCCGTTATAACGAATCACGCTGTTATGCCGCACAACGAAGCTCTTACTTTATTCATATCGATGTAGTGTTTGCTGTTATTTGTGATCAAAGCATTTTATGAGAGAAAACGCGCTACAAAAAAGAGATCCCTGCGTTCACACAATCACAGACTGTCTGTGTACTCAATGCTCATCACTGCAGCCTTTCATGTGATGGGAAAAGATAAAAAAAATAATGCTAATATCAACACTTTCACTATTCGTTCATCTCGACAGCTGTAATGGTTAAAAAAAAACGTAGTAAAAGTATTTATGTTACAAAGTTCGTAGAATAAGGAGGAAGAAGACAGGATGGCGTGACTGGAACTCGGATACAAACAAAATAAACTTGCGCTCTCAACAACTCGGTACAATATAACTTTCTCAGCAATCTTTTTTCAGCTCTTCGTCTCTCTGGTCCACATGCAGCCCGTCTCTCTCTCTGGCAGTGCTTGCATGCAGACCTCGCTAAACTATGCCCCTCCGCCACATAATCTAATACTCATTCCAAATGCAAAGATGTCAGCCAATCACAACAGTGGGCGTTTACACTGAAGTCTCACAGCAGACACGCCCCTTGAAACAGAGCATTCAAGCCAGAGGGCAAATATCAAGATAGAAAAAAGCCTTTCATTTCTAAATGATGACATTTTTGGAAACGTCGTTTGTACACGTTTGTTGGAAACGTCACGCCTCTTACCTTTACCGGTAGACTGTGCTTTTGGTAGTATTAGAAACAATGGTGTCAATAAAACCATTTGAGCTAGAATCAGACCCAGACAATTTTAGTGAAGATGGTCGAGCAGAACCTGTTCAGTCCTCAAGAGTAAAGACTGCAGATCTATAGTGATCGCTACTGAATGGCACTGATACTTTTGTATTTTTAGAACGATTATAGCCAAATATCTGTCCCAAAACAAACACTAAACATTGGCTTTACTAGTAGCCAAATCAAACACAGAACCATGTTTAGCATGCCTGTAGATAAACAATGCATAAAAGCTCTAATCAAAGAATAAATTACACTAATGCCAAGTTCGCTGTTGAGATTTTTTAAAAAGTTTGTAACGGTAGGTGTTTGTCAGATAATGTTAAGTATGAATGAGCATTTAACAAACTGGTTTGCAGAGCCAAACAGCATTGTCATGTTTACTTCCTTGCTACAACGTACAATTAACAATACAAACTATTACAGGAAAACACATTGACGAAAAAATAAATCATACTTACAGGTTGTGCCCCGTAAACAGCTTCTGTTTTTAAATCCTCTTTCAGGACAAGCATTTGTGCGAATCCTTCATTGAACTCGCTAAGATTGTGGAAGCTTTCCTCCGTGAAATGTGCAGCGGGAGCCGCGCGTGCCCGTCATGCATTCACACTGGCAGCGTTTGTGTATTGCAAATACAGACGAATATTGTCCATTATGTCACATTCTCCGGTCTTCTCCTCCGACCCCTGTCTGTCTTGTGCTTTGATTTATGATGGGCAGCATATATCTGCTGCAAATGCGATCTGTTCCCCTCTGTCTCATACACACATGCATATAACATGTTGTATGTTAAACGCACTGCAACGCACCCCCGTCCCTAGGAAGGCTGATCATAGTGGACCTGCAATCCGGATGCAAATAACAGCGTTTCGTCTGCATTGCGGCAACAACACTCCAGCCTACAAACCACAACAACGCTTACCCACGGTGATACAAAATGGCCTCGCCCCCTCTACACCCCCCCCCCCCCCCCTTATTTATTTTCTCAGAGGAGGGGTTTATGTAAATATTGGGGCTGGTGATGTCAGCAACCCTGGAGGAATGTATAGTAGTCCCTACTGGCTGTTTACTGTAGTCCTTAGAAATTGATTTCTTTAAAAGCAAATATCTCCCTTTGCTTTAAACTTCGAACGTTGTAACTTTGCAGATGTTGTTTATGCTCAGACAGCAACATTACACACTAGCTAAAGTTAGAAAAGTGAAATCGTGGTTTACCACCCCTTTAAAATCCACGCCATGGGACCTTTAAAAAAATAACATGCTTATATCAATGTTTTCAGTGGTGTAGTCAGTAAAGCATAAGGCTTCAAGATCTAGCTTTTGACGCGATCGACCCGGGTTCGAATCCGCCTTTTGCAGAGTTCGCTCTTCTCTCTTTTCCTATCACATATCACAATGGAAAGGCATTTACTTTCAATAAAAAATAAGAACATTTTCTAAAAATGGAAATAAAGTGCCCAACGAAATGTTTAATAATAATAAAATAATTTATTGGGTAGGGTTAGGGAAAGGTAGGGAGGGATTTTATGAGCTCTGTCCCATTAAGGCTGCATCCATTTAATAATTTTCATAAATATAATAATTTACACTCTATGCTATTATTGCAACCTGTTAATGCACAACAATACTGAGGTGTAAATAGTATGTATCTGTCAAAATAAAGTATAAATAGCATCTAATTACTATTTACACATAATGCATAGAACGTCTCGGTTACGTATGTAACCCTCGTTCCCTGAGGAGGGAACGGAGACGTAACGTTAGTGACTAACGAATGGGGGTTTCGCTTAGAAGCCAATTACCTTTGAGAATTTAACAGCGCCCAATGGCAGTGCCAATGCCATGGGCATGCGGAATTTTCATGCGTAACTCCGCCCCACCTCGTGGGTATATAAGGAAATACGCTGGCAACATCGCATTATGTTACTGCTGAGGAGCCAAGACTGAACTCCGCGTTCCAGCAGCACAGCTGAAGTGGCAAAGGGACGTTACGTCTCCATTCCCTCCTCAGGGAACGAGGGTTACATACGTAACCGAGACGTTCCCTTTCGTTCAGTCACTACGACGTAACGTTAGTGACTAACGAATGGGGGTCCCAATATAACAACGCCACTCAGCTGTCTTCCAGTGCCCTGCGTAAGTGTGAGTACCCTGTCGTAAGACTAGTACGGACGAAGGACTCCCACTTATCACAGGAATACCAAGGTACACTGGGAAGCATATTCCAGTGGGGATATGCCAAAGTGCCTACCCGTGGGGAGGACTTAGAGAATACACATATGACCCGCTAAGGGCTGCATATGGAAGAACTCTAGGGTACCAGCCAGAGGGTGGACTTTTAACCCTAGGGGTGGCAGGGACTTGCCAAGGGAAAGACACCTGCTCACTGAGGAGGCTTATGGTGGAAATACTCGTGTGGGGGTCGCCGGAGGGGAACCATGCACACGGGGCACCTAGCCGGACATGAGGGTCTGGGCTCGAAAGGGCAGACTGAACTGATGTCGGCGTCAGCAGTGCTGGAGGAACTCAGGGCTCTCGGGGAAGCTCACCTGAGGAAAAATATTGCACGTATCCAGTCCGTGGAGTGGAATGGCGAGCAACGAAGACACCTGAGCCTGGTCCATTACCGGCCACTAGTAGAGGGGAGTACAAAGTCGGACACTGGCTCCACTTGGAGATTGTAGAATCTGGCGAATGTGTTCGGTGTCGCCCAGCCTGCAGCTCTGCAGATGTCTGTTAGCGAGGCGCCATGTGCTAAAGCCCAAGAGGAGGCCACACTCCGGGTGGAGTGGGCCCGAACCCCAAGGGGACATGGTCGACCTTGCTGCTGGTAAGCCAAAACAATGGTGTCCACTATCCAGTGAGACAACCTCTGCTTTGAGAGAGCTCTTCCCTTCCACTCTCCACCAAAACAGACAAAGAGCTGGTCTGAGGTCTTGAAACACTGCGTCCTGTCTACGTAGGCGCGGAGAGCGCGTACTGGACAGAGCAATGCCAAGGCTGGGTCTGCCTCCTCCAAAGGCAGTGCTTGCAGGTTCCCCACCTGGTCTCGGAACAGAGTGGTGGGAACCTTGGGCACATATCTGGGCCGGGGTCTCAGGATCACGTGAGAGTTAGCCGGTCTGAATTCCAGGCACGCTTCGTCAACCGAAAATGCCTGCAGGTCCCCTACCCTCTTAACTGAGGCCAATGCGGTCAGCAGTGCCGTCTTCATCAACAGGAACTTAATATCAACCGACCGCAAAGGCTCAAAGGGAGGCCTCTGCAGAGCACTTAGAACTACTGAGAGGTCCCAAGAGGGAACGAGAGGATAGCGAGGAGGATTCAGTCTCCTCGTTCCCCTCAGGAACCTGATGATCAGGTCGTGCTGACTTACCTTTTTGTCCCCCAAGAGATCGTGGTGGACAGATATTGCGGCCACATACACTTTGAGGGTGGAGGGAGACAGCCTTCGCTCCAGCCCCTCTTGGAGGAACGATAGCACAGACCCGATCTGGCATTTCCAGGGGTCTTCTTGGCGGGAAGAACACCATGTGATGAAGAGGTTCCACTTCAACGCATAGGCATGCCGCGCGGACTCTGCCCTAGTGGAACTGATGGTAGCTACCACCGCAGGTCCTTGTCCTCCCTGACCCGTGCGAGAAGGCTCACTGGGGGGAACGCATATTTGTGTAGGCCCTGCGGCCAGCTGTGCACCAGTGCATCCGTGCCGAGTGTGCCCTCGGTCAGGGAGCAATGGGAAGAGTCGTGGGAGGCAAACAGATCTACCTGTGCGTTGCCGAACCGTTCCCATATCAGCTGGACCGTCTGGGCATGGAGTCTCCATTCTCCAGGAAGTAGCTGAAACCATGAGAGCTCGTCGGCTGCACGGTTCAGTTCTCCCGGAATGTGGACAGCACGAAGGGACCTCAGGTGCTTCTGACTCCATAAAACGAGATGGCGGGCGAGTTGAGACATACGGCGGGAGTGTAGACCGCCCTGGTGGTTGATGTACGCTAATGTGGCCATGTTGTCTGTCCGGACTACTACATGTTGACCCTTCAGCAACGCTTGGAAGCGGTGCAGGGCGAACCGTACTGCCAGCAACTCGAGGCAATTGACATGCAGAAGGCGCTGGGGTCCTGTCCAGGAGCCCACGGCTGCTTGTCCATTGCACATGGCACCCCAGCCCGTGGAGGAGGCATCTGTTGATACAACAACATGCCTGGAAACTCGTTCTAAGGAAACTCGATCCTCTGCGCTGGGCAAAGTTTGCTCTTCTCCCAGTTGACCCGAAGGCCCAGACGGGCTAAGTGATGGAGCACTAGATCTCTGTGTTCGCAAACCTGCGCTCGAGAGTGACTCATTATGAGCCAGTCGTCGAGGTAGTTCATGATGCGAACCCTGTGCTGCCGAAGGGGCGCAAGGGCTGCCTCGACAATCTTCGTATAAGATGCGAGGGGACAGAGATAGCCCGAATGGGAGGACCGCGTACTGATATGCCCGCCCTTCGAAAGCAAACCGTAGGAACGGTCTGTGTCGAGGTAGGATGGAGACATGGAAGTAGGCGTCCTTCAGGTCGATCGCTGCAAACCAATCGTCCGGACGAACGCATTCGAAAAGGCGTTTCGCAGTCAACATCTTGAACGGAAGCCTGTGCAGGACCAGGATTGGTCCAGCATTGGTCCAGGATTGGTCATAACTCACCGGTTTTCTTGGGTACAATGAAGTAGGGGCTGTAGAACCCGGACTTCATCTTGGCTGGAGGGACAGGCTCGATCGCACCCTTCGCCAGTAGGGTGGCAACCTCCGCACGCATGACAGGGGCATTGGCCCCGACCAAAGTGTAGCGGACTCCCCGGAAGCAGGGAGGAACCTGCGCGAACTGAATCGCGTAGCCGCGCCTGATGGTCTTCGCGACCCAGCGGGACAGTCCTAGAAGTTGAAGCCAGGCTCCCAGAAACTGCACCAGCGGGGTCATTCGGACCACAGACGTACCCAGGGTGGGGCAGCGAGGCAGCGTTACCGGCCCGGACATGGGAGGCGGTTGGGCGTCCCGGAGTGGGGGCACGGTTAACGGCTGCGTCCTGACAGAGGAGACCAGGGAAGGACGCACGTTCCACTGGGGTCTGCTCTGCCAGGAGGCTGGCGACAGAGAGGGATGCGAGTGGCGGGACCAGGGGATGGCGCGCACTGTCATCACCGATCTCTGGTGGCTCAGGGATGGGAGTGTTAATTCTTTCTTTAACCAACATAGGGTGCTGCTGACCCGGGGGCCAGCAGCTGAACAAAGGATTCTCCCCCGGCCCTCCACCGGGGGAAGGAATGGTCCTGCTACCATCTCCCTGAAATAATTTCCCATCCCTGAGCCATCCGTCTCAGGAGTGCCGCTTGGCCTGGCGTTTAGCGGGGCGCAGGGTGGGCTGAGCGGAATGGGATGCCTTCCTACGGCGACCTCCATGACCCGGCCCGGGTGAAGGCTGCTGCTGGGGCCGGGCGGGAGGGGCGGGAGCCTTAGGGAGGGCGTCCTCGGTGGGGAGCAGCCTGAGGCAACTGTGCCGGCGGCTGGGTGGAGGCAGCAGCTGGCCGCCGGGGCAGTATATGTTTTATTGCCTCAGTCTGCTTCTGAGCGGTTGAAAACTGTTGGGGCGAAGCTTTCAACCGCCCCGCCGAAGAGGCCAGCCTGGGATATGGGGACATCGGAACCGGGTTCGCTCGCTGTCCCGCATATCAGCCAGGTTTAGCCAAAAATGTCGCTCCTGGACCACATTTGTGGACATCACTTGACCCAGGGAGCGTGCGGTCACCTTCGTCGCCTGGAGGGCGAGGTCGGTAGTGGCGAGCCCCGGATCAACTCCACCCTCATGTGCATGTCCCTGAGGATCCTGGCCTGGTAGACCTGAAGGATTGCCATGGCATGCAAAGAGGCGGTGGCCTGCCCCGCGGCTCTGTGCGATTTCGTCACCAAGGTTGATGTGAATCAACAGGCTTTGGATGGGTGCTTAGGGTCGCCACGCCAAGTTGAAGCGCTCCGAGGACACAGTTGCATCGCAACAGAACGTTCAACTGGGGGGACCCCGGTGTACCCATTGGCCACGGTCCCATTGAAGGTGGAGAAGGCGGAGGAAGTTGTCGAACGGTCACGGGAAGACAACGGGGACTTCCAGGAGCGCGCAACTTCCTCATGCAGCTCAGGAAAGAAAGGTATTGGGGGCGGGGACTGACGGGTGTCAGCGCGTCCCCAAAAAACAATCATCGAGCCGCGAGCCCTCGGGACAGGGCGGAGGGTTCCACTCTATCCCCAGACTCGCGGCTGCCCGAGACAGCATGGCTGTCAGCTCTGGGTCAGACTCAGGCAATGCTGGCGCGCCCGAAGGCGGCAGCACAGCCGAGTCATCATCCTCAGAGGACTCGAGCCCACCTTGTGATGCGGTGACCGACATCGCATCTTCCTCCGGAGCGCCAAACGAGATGCGCGGGGGGGGGGCCGGAGCAGGCCCCGCGATCTCCGTCTGGACACTCGCGAGTTGCAGTGCGCTAGAGGGGGGTGTGGCCCGAGGCATGAGCGTCGGGGCTTTGTTCCACACCGTCACCCTCAGGTCACCCTGACCACCAGCCGATGTACCGTCTCTCATGGAGACGGTAGATTGAGGTGTGGTAGAGGGGACTCTCACTTCTTTACGAAGATCCTTGAGTCTTGACCGCAGCACCGCGATGGTCATGTTCCCGCAGTGGGAACATGACGCATCCACAAACGCTGCTTGAGCATGCTGAACGCCCAAGCATACCAAGCAGTGATTGTGCCCATCGAAAGAAGATAGCAACCGGCCACACCCAGAAGTACATTGGCGAGACATCCTGAAAAGGACGCGCTACGTGTAAGCTCTTTTATGAGAGGAAGCTCCGCAGAGAACGCCGAAGCGCCCAGGGACCACACACCAGCTGTCTAGCAGACCACTGCGCAGATCAGCAGGCAGGCAGTATGCGATCGCTGGAACCCGCTGTCAACACCAACGCCTCTGGAAAGCTGCTCGTCTCGAAGGCTGACAAAGACTCAGTTTGTAGGCTTGAAGGAGTAAAGAGATACTCTTGGCTCCAATGCAGAAACATAATGCGATGTTGCCAGCGTACTTCCTTATATACCCACGAGGTGGGGCGGATTTACGCATGCAAATTCTGCATGCCCATGGCATTGGCACTGCCATTGGGCGCTGTTAAATTCTCGAAGGTAATTGGCTTCTAAGCGAAACCCCCATTCGTTAGTCACTAACGTTACGTCGTAGTGACTGAACGAAAGGGAACTACTTTTACATGTAAATAGAATATATCACTATTTTCACTAGTGTAGGCTATTTCACTTAGTAAATATAATCTACAGCTATTTGCACTTAGTGTAAATATCATCTATCGCTAAGAAAATGTTATTTTCACTTAGTGTAAATATAATCTATTTGCTATTTACAATTGGTGTTATTTGCACTTAGTGGCCGCTGCCAAAAAAACAACAACTTTACAGTGAGTAACATTATTACAATAACGAACGTAAACAACTGTTTGCCTGCCATTCTCGCTCTGTCTGCAGCGTACTTGAATGTGCTGCGTGAACAAGCTGTGCAGTGGCTTGCAAGCACACGTTGACTGACAGGGAACCCATGCTATAATTTCATTTGGACCGAATGCAATTATTGAGATATATATATATATACTTTTTTCAGTTGTCACTGTTTTGTTAAATAATAAAAATGTATATTTTGTCTTACATTGTTCTGTTATTTTATGTCAACTTCTTGTGTTGCAAAAATACATAACATTTGTATTATTGCAAATAGCTTTAAATAATTAATGAATGAACGAACAAACAACTGAACAAACAAAGAAACAAACTATTGGTTCTTGTTTTTTTCATCAATATGCACTGTTTGAATGTATGAATGTGAACAATATTTGAAGTCCAGACATCGGCACCCACATCCTGCTTACAATACCTCCACTCCACACAGGATTAATCTGTACTATACAGGGAGTGCGGAATTATTAGGCAAATGAGTATTTTGACCACATCATCCTCGTTATGCAAAGCCTACTACCAATTAAGCATATTAGGTGATGTGCATCTCTGTAATGAGAAGGGGTGTGGTCTAATGACATCAACACCCTATATCAGGTGTGCATAATTATTAGGCAACTTCCTTTCCTTTGGCAAAATGGGTCAAAAGAAGGACTTGACAGGCTCAGAAAAGTAAAAAATAGTGAGATATATTGCAGAGGGATGCAGCAGTCTTAAAATAGCCAAGATGCCACTTGCCACCAGTTTGGCCATATTTCAGAGCTGCAACATCACTGGAGTGCCCAAAAGCATAAGGTGTGCAATACTCAGAGACATGGCCAAGGTAAGAAAGGCAGAAAGTCGACCACCACTGAACAAGACACACAAGCTGAAACGTCAAGACTGGGCCAGGAAATATCTCAAGACTGATTTTTCTAAGGTTTTATGGACTGATGAAATGAGAGTGAGTCTTGATGGGCCAGATGGATGGGCCCGTGGCTGGATTGGTAAAGGGCAGAGAGCTCCAGTCCGACTCAGACGCCAGCAAGGTGGAGGTGGAGTACTGGTTTGGGCTGGTATCATCAAAGATGAGCTTGTGGGGCCTTTTCGGGTTGAGGATGGAGTCAAGCTCAACTCCCAGTCCTACTGCCAGTTTCTGGAAGACACCTTCTTCAAGCAGTGGTACAGGAAGAAGTCTGCATCCTTCAAGAAAAACATGATTTTCATGCAGGACAATGCTCCATCACACGCGTCCAAGTACTCCACAGCGTGGCTGGCAAGAAAGGGTATAAAAGAAGAAAATCTAATGATATGGCCTCCTTGTTCACCTGATCTGAACCCCATTGAGAACCTGTGGTCCATCATCAAATGTGCGATTTACAAGGAGGGAAAACAGTACACCTCTCTGAACAGTGTCTGGGAGGCTGTGGTTGCTGCTGCACGCAATGTTGATGGTGAACAGATCAAAACACTGACAGAATCCATGGATGGCAGGCTTTTGAGTGTCCTTGCAAAGAAAGGTGGCTATATTGGTCACTGATTTGTTTTTGTTTGGTTTTTGAATGTCAGAAATGTATATTTGTGAATGTTGAGATGTTATATTGGTTTCACTGGTAAAAATAAATAATTGAAATGGGTATAAATTTGTTTTTTGTTTAGTTGCCTAATAATTATGCACAGTAATAGTCACCTGCACACACAGATATCCCCCTAAAATAGCTAAAACTAAAAACCACTTCCAAAAATATTCAGCTTTGATATTAATGAGTTTTTTGTGTTCATTGACAACATGGTTGTTGTTTAATTATTAATGTTGTAAAATTAATCCTCAAAAATACAACTTGCCTAATAATTCTGCACTCCCTGTAATTCATTCATTCCTAATAACACCTATGAATTTGGGATTGAGTCCCTGTCAATGTAAATGATGAGCAAAGTCTGAAATAGGCAGAAAAAAAGTCCCCATTTCCAACAGGTAATGACTCAGAAAGAGGATGAAAGTGAGAGAGGGTGTTTTCCTGTATAGTACAAGGAGAAATCTCTTGGGCACAAAATTTGTTGATTAATAGAAGATTGCTGTTCCACCACAAATGCAGAGCTCATAGTTCTGCTGTTATTATCCAGCTGCCATTTATTTTTCAGGTCCATGTCATTCAATCACATATGCTAGATGTGTGTAGAGTAATGAAATCACATTCTAGCAGAATGACTGCTTAAAATTAGTTATGCTTACATAAAGCTAAAAAAAAAATTGCCAAGAAAATAAAACAAACAAACAAAAAATGTTTGGGAAACTTACCAATGTCAGATTTTCATTAGATTAGCATGGACTCCATCTCTCATCATAAATTTGCCACTATAATGCTGGGCAGCATTTTACTGATCCCAGGACAGGAGCTCAACATGACATTTTCACTGAATCATAATGTAATATATCAAATAAACCTGTACAAAAGGCTGATCATCATAAAATGGGACAAGATCAGTTTTTACAATGATAACAGTACATTATAGAGAAAATACACCCAGTGATATGTTTGTGGACCGACATGGTCTGATACATTGCTCTAGGTACCTAATCACTAAGGAGTACATCGGCTCTGAGATGACCTGCTGCATCGGCATTTCTTGGCAAATAACCTCTTTTGCTGGATCTGTTACAATCTAACAGGCATTAGGGAGCTTTCACACAGTAAGCAGAGGAAAGGAATGAGATGACCTTGTATTACCTAGTGGATGTAGCCATGCTTGGCCAGTGTCCTTGACTTTGTCAGATCAAACAGCACAGCAGTAAAGTCCTTAGGGAGCTTTCTGGATTAGATTACCTGTCCTGGGATTGCCTGGGATGGGTGTAGACATATGGGCCATTGCTCTCCAGCCAACACAGGTGATTAGTTTAGTTTAGTGGTTTGACGTAGTGGCAGTTTGGGTAGTAGTAGTGACTTTTTGTTTTTGAGAAACAAATATGTTATCACCTGAGTAAAGCTGCACAGGGAATGGTAGCCTTACTTTGGGAACATACTGTATGTGATGTTGGCATATCCTGTGGCTTTGTTCATGGGCAGTGACAGAGTCTAGCTCTTCTCAAAGCATTATGTCTTCATGGCCAGTTAGTCTCAGGGGTAAACTGCAGTGAAAGGGAGATAAAGGGAGATTCTCCATCCTCTTCAGTGGACACTGAGCAGGCATTATTGTAAAGACCTCCATGGCTATAGTACTATGTGACTGCAGTTCTAAGGTCATTTGATATAAAACATTAACATTTTATGTAAAATAAATGATGAAATGGTATCGTTTAAAATGAAATTGTACTGTAAATAAAACAAAAAAAGATCTTGCTATTTCAGCCTCAGACATGCCCAAACTGTCCTTCAAAATGCATTCACAAGTTCACACTTACATATAAACCGATCAGATGTACACCGACATACTAATATTGTGTTGGTCCCCCTTATACTGCCAAAACAGCCCTGACCCGTCAAGGCATGGACTCCATTAGACCCCTGAAGGTGTGCTGTGGTATCTGGCACCAAGATGTTAGCAGCAGATCCTTTATGTCCCGTTGCGAGGTAGGGCCTTCATGGATAGGACTTGTTGTTCAGCACATCCCATAGATGTTCGATTGGATTGAGATCTGAGGAATTTGAAGGCCAAGTCAACACCTCAAACTTGTGCTCCTCAAACCATTCCTGAACTATTTTTGCTTTGTGGCAGGGAGCATTATCCTGCTGAAAGAGGCCACAGCCACCAGGGAATACCGTTTCCATCAAAGGGTGTACATGGTCCCCAACAATACTTAGGTAGGTGATACGTGTCAAAGTACATCCACATGTATGGCAAGAACCAAGGCTTCCCAGCAGAACATTGCCCAAAGCATCACACTGCATCTGCCGGCTTGCCTTCTTCCCATAGTGTATCCTGGTGTCATGTGTTCCCCAGGTAAGTGACGCACACGCACCCAGCCATCAACATAATGTAAAAGAAAACGTGATTCATCAGACCAGGCCACCTTCTCCCATTGCTCCGTGGTCCAGTTCTGATGCTCACATGCACACTGTTGGTGCTTTCGGCGGTGGACAGGGGACAGCATAGTAATCAACACCTTACTATCAGAACCAGCATTAACTTCTTGAGCAATTTGAGCTATAGCTTGTCTGTTTGATCGGATCACACAGGCCAGCCTTCGCTCCCCACGTGTATCAATGAGCCTTGGCCGCCCATGACCCTGTCGCCGGTTCACCACTGTTCCTTCCTTGGACCACTTTTGATAGATACTGACCACTGCAGACCGGGAACACCCCAAAAGAGCTACAGTTTTGGGGATGCTCTGACCCAGTCATCTAGACATCACAATTTGGCCCTTGTCAAACTCGCTCACGTTCTTACACTTGCCCATCTTTCCTGCTTTTAGCACATTAACTTTGAAGACAAAATGTTCACTTGCTGCCTAATATATCCCACTAACAGGTGCTGTGATGAAGAGATAATCAGTGTTATTCATAATGTTATGCCTGATCGGTATAGCATGAAATATATGTATTTGGCATGCTCTCCGAGAAGATGGCCCCAGGCTTGAAATTTGGCCCAAACCCAGAGCACTGACATCAAAACAATGTCCATGTCGGTAGCCCACCCCTCACTTGTTTAGTTCCTAAATGATTCAGTGTTTTTGAACAATTAAACAATTTGAAAATTTTTGAATCCCATCGATAAAGAGTAGTTCTGCCAGAAAGACTCGGGAGATTAAATACTGTGACAATAATCCATTTATTAACAACCCAGCAAGCGATAAAGTATATTGGCATAGGCCCTGTCCGTAGCTAGCAATCTGAGGGTCCGGACTCTGCATATCCTGCCTGAAGACGAAGGCAGAGGCGCAGCCGACCCCCGTGAGGTATGGAAGGGACCATCCTGGTGGTGGTGGGGTGGATGTAGGGAAGGATTTAACTTGGAGGTGGTGGGGAGGATGGCGGTGAATTGGAGCGTCAGCATCTGCGAACTCAGACATGCGTAAGTACCGATCTTTTATACCCAGGTATTTAGCATGTGATTGGATAGATAAAATTAAAGTGACATGACAATTAAGTCTTCCCAGCAGAACTTATGCTAAAGCTTCCATGGGTGTAACCCTGGCATCCTGGCCAAATTTGCCCATTGGTCCCTGTCCTTCATGGCCTCCTAATCATCCCCATATATATATATATATATATATATATATATATATATATATATATATATATATATATATATATATATATATATATATATATATATATATATATATATATATATACGATTGGTATCATCACTCTGTCTCCTCTCCACCAATCAGCTGGTGTGTGGTGGGTGTACTGGCGCAATATGGCTGCCATCGCATCATCCTGGTGCACATTGGTGGTGGATGAGGAGATTCCCCACTTCTATGTAAAGCGCTTTGAGTGCCTAGAAAAGCGCTATATAAATGTAACCAATTATTAATTAATGCCACTTGTTTTGTTCCTGAATAATTCAAATTCCTGAAAATAATCAAATTGTTTGAGTGAGTTATTTAATTACTCATTCATACAGACAGTAGCTGTGTCTCATTTGAAGGCTCTGCCCGTCTGATGATGTGTTTGTCGGCCGCATACGCCGTTGAGGCTGTCTCAAGTCAATTTATTAATGCTTACTTTTCTGAAATGAGATAGCCTCAATGACGTATGAGGCCAACAAATGTGACCTCCAGAGGGTGCAGCCTCAGAAATGAGACAGCTATTCGCGTGTTTCATTCCTGAATTAATTAGTGTTTATGAACCAATCGTTGCTAAATGAATCAGTGTTTTGAATGAATTGGTTGAGTGAATGAATTGAGTGAAAGAAATTAATGTGTCACCACTTATTTCCATAAATATGTAATCTGTGAAACAAACTGTGAAAAGTCCCAGTGTTATTGAATTTATGGCACTGACTGTTATATAATGAAAAAATAGAATATTAATAATGATTAAACCATTCAAAAATGTCATGTTCCCTTTCGTTCAGTCACTACGACGTACGTTAGTGACTAACGAATGGGGGTTTCGCTTAGAAGCCTATCGTCTTCAAACACTTAGAAAACGCCCAATGGCGTGCCAATGCCATGGGCATGCAAATTTGCATACATAACTCCGCCTCACCGCGTGAGTATAAAAGGAAGTACGTGGCAATATCGCATTATGTTTCTGGGTGCGGTGATTTCTCTCGCCTTATTCTCACTGCGGGAACATGATCATCTCTGTGTTACGGTCGAGACTCCGTGAACTCCGTGCTGATGCCGGAGCGAGAGTCCCCTCTGCCACACCCCAATCTGCGGTCTCTACGGGAGGCTGCACTTTGGCTGGTGGTCCTCAGGGTGACCTGAGGTTGACGGTGTGGAATAAAGCTCCGACGCTCATGCCTCGGCCCACACCCCCCTCTCATGCACCTGACCCACCCCGTGTTCAGGCGTCTACATGGGGGCCGGCTCATGCTGTCCCGACTGTGCCGTTTGGCGTGGTGGAAGACAAAGAGATGTCTATCGTCTATCGCTATCACAAGGTGGGCTGGAGTCATCTGAGGATGATGACTCGGCTGCGTTGCCGCCTTCGGGCGTTCCAGCATTGCCCGAGTCGGACCCAGAGTTGACAGCCATGCTCTCTCGGGCCGCCGCAGCGCTTGGGTTGGAGTGGAACCCTCCTCCCCGACCTGAGCGTTCGCGGTTGGATGATTAGTTTTTGGGGGCGGCGCGTCTGGACTCCCGTCCGGCCGCTCCTCCAATACCTTTCTTCCCCGAGGTGCATGAGGAGATTGCGCGGTCCTGGAAGAACCCGTTGTCTTCCCGCGACCGTTCTGCGAACTCCTCCGCCTTCACCGCCCTTGATGGAGCTGTGGCTAAAGAGTACACTGGGGTCCGTTCTGTTGCGATGCAACTGTGTCCACAGAGCGCTTCAACTTGGCATGGCGACCCTCAGCACCCCTCCAAGGCCTGTAGGTTTTCATCATCTCTGGTGGCGAAGACCTATAGAGCTGCGGGGCAGGCCGCCGCTTCGTTGCATGCCATGGCGACTCTTCATGCACACCAGGCCAAGTTGCTGTGCGACATGCACGAGGGCGGGGCTGATCCAGGGCTCGTGGACGAGTTGCATGCTGCCACCGACCTCGCTCTCCGGGCGACGAAGGTGACCGCACGCTCCCTGGGTCAGGTGATGTCCACAAACGTGGTCCAGGAGAGACTATGGCTCACCCTGGCCGATATGCGGGATGGCGAGCGAACACGTTTCCTCGACACCCCCATATCCCAGGATGGGCTATTCGGCGGAGCGATTGAGCACTTAGCCCAACAGTTCTCAGCCGCCCAGAAGCCGACTGAGGCCATTAAGTTTATACTGCCCCGGCGGTCCGCTGCTGCATCCACCCAGACGCCCGCGCAGTTGCCTCAGCCTGCTCACCGCCAAGGACGCCCTCCTGCGGTTCCCTCAACCTCTGCGCCACCCAAGCAGCAGCCTCCACCCGGGCCGTGCAGAGGTAGCCTCAGGAAGGCGCCCCAGTCCGCTCCAGCTCTGCAGCCCGTGAAAAAACGCCAGGCCAAGTGGCGCTCCTGACGAGGACAGCTCAGGGATGGGCAGTTCTTTCCGGAGACGGCAGCAGGGCCGCTCCTTCCCCCGGTGGAGGGCCGGGGGAGAATCTTTTGTTCAGCTGCTAGCCCCCGGGTCAGCAGCACCCTATGTTGGTTAAAGAAAGAATTAACACTCCCATCCCTGAGCCACCAGAGATCGGTGATGACCCACCCCCGGGTCCCGCCACTCGCATCCCTCTCTGTCGCCAGCCTCCTGGCAGAGCAGACCCCAGTGGAACGTGCGTCCTTCCCTGGTCTCCTCTGTCAGGGCGCAGCCATTAACAGTGCCCCCACACCGGGACGCCCAAAAGCCTCCCATGTCCGGGCCGGTAACGCTGCCTCGCTGCCCCACCCTGGGTACATCTGTGCTCCGTATGACCCCGCTGGTGCAGTTCCTGGGAGCCTGGCTTCAGCTTCCGGGACTGTCCCGCTGGGTCGCGCGGACCATCAGGATCGGCTACGCGATTCAGTTCGTGCAGGCTCCTCCCCACTACAGGGGAGTCCGCCATACCATGGTCGGGGCCAACGCCCCCGTCATGCGTGCGGAGGTTGCCACCCTGCTGGCGAAGGGTGCGATCGAGCCTGTCCCTCCGGCCGAAATGAAGTCGGGGTTCTACAGCCCCTACTTCATTGTACCCAAGAAAACCAGTGGGTTCGACGGATGCCTCTGCCACGGGCTGGGGTGCCATGTGCAATGGACAAGCAGCCGCAGGCTCCTGGACAGGACCCCAGCGCCTCCTGCATGTCAATTGCCTCGAGTTGCTGGCAGTACGGTTCGCCCTGCACCGCTTCCGAGCGTTGCTGAAGGGTCAACATGTGCTAGTCAGGACAGACAACACGGCCGTTGTAGAGTACATCAACCACCAGCCGCCATCTCGTTCTATGGAGTCAGAAGTGCCTGAGGTCCCTTCGTGCTGTCCATATTCCGGGAGTCCTGAACCGTGCAGCCGACGAGCTCTCACGGTCTCAGCCACTACCGGGAGAATGGACACTCCATCCCCAGACGTCCAGCTGATTTGGGAACAGTTTGGTGACGCGCAGGTAGATCTGTTTACCTCCCACGACTCTTCCCACTGCAGCCTGTTCTATTCCCTGACCGAGGGCACGCTCGGCACGGATGCACTGGCGCACAGCTGGCCGCGGGGCCTACGCAAATATGCGTTCCCCCCAGTGAGCCTTTTTGCACAATTCCTGTGCAAGGTCAGGGAGGACAAGGAGCAGGTCCTTCTGGTCGCCCCGTATTGGCACGGCCGGACCTGGTTTCCCGAACTTGTACTCCTTGCGACAGCCCCTCCCTGGCCCATTCCTCTGAGACCGGACCTCCTTACTCAGAGACGGGCACCCTATGGCACCCGCATCCTGATCTGTGGAACCTCCACGTGTGGCTCCTGGATGGGACGCGGCAGGTTTGAGTAGCCTGCCACCTGCGGTGGTCGCTACCATCACTTCCGCTAGGGCAGAGTCTACTCGGCATGCCTATGCGTTGAAGTGGAACCTCTTCGTCACCTGGTGCTCTTCTCGCCAAGAAGACCCCTGGAAATGCCCGTTCGGGTCTGTGCTCTCGTTCCTCCAAGAGGGGTTGGAGCGAAGGCTGTCTCCCTCCACCCTCAAAGTTTATGTGGCCGCAATATCTGCCCACCACGATCTCTTGGAGAACAAAAAGGTAAGTCAGCACGACCTGTTCATCAGGTTCCTGAGGGGAACGAGGAGACTGAATCCTCCTCGCTCTCCTCTCGTACCCTCTTGGGACCTCTCAGTAGTTTTAGATGCTCTGCAGAGGCCTCCCTTTGAGCCTTTGCAGTCAGTGGATCTTAAATATTTGTCAATGAAGACAGCAATCCTGACTGCATTGGCCTGCAGGTCCCCTGCATTGGGACCTGCAGGCATTTTCGGTTGACGAAGCGTTTCGGAATTCGGGCCGGCCTACTCTCACGTGATCCTGAGACCCCGGCCTGAATATGTGCCCAAGGTTCCCACCACTCCGTTCAAAGACCAGGTGGTGAACCTGCAAGAGCTGCCCATGGAGGGGGCAGACCCAGCCTTGGCATTGCTCTGTCCAGTACGCGCCCTTCACGCTTACGTAGACAGGACGCAATGTTTCAGGACCTCAGACCAGCTCTTTGTCTGTTATGGTGGAGAGCGGAAGGAAAGAGCTCTCTCAAAGCAAAGGCTGTCTCACTGGATAGTGGACACCATTGTTTTGGCTTACCAGCAGCAAGGTCGACCATGTCCCCTTGGGGTTAGGGCACACTCCACTAGGAGTGTCGCCATCTCTTTGGCTCTAGCGCATGGCGCCTCGCTAACAGACATCTGCAGAGCTGCAGGCTGGGCGACACCGAACACATTCGCCAGATTCTACAATCTCCGAGTGGAGCCAGTGTCCGACTATGTACTCGCCCCCCGTGGGGGCCGGTAACAGGCCAGGCTCAGGTGTCTTCGCTTGCTCGCCTTTCCACTCCACGGACTGGATACGTGCGATATTTTACCTCAGGTGAGCTCCTCGAGAACCCTGAGCTCCTCCAGCACTGCTTACGCCGATACCTGTGTGTCTGCCCTCTAACGAGCCCAGACCCTCGTCTCCGGCCAGGTGCCCCGTGTGCATGGTTCCCCTCCGGCGACCCCCACACATGTATTTCCACCATAAGCCTCCGCAGTGAGCAGGTGTCTTTCCCTTGGCAAGTCCCTGCCACCCCTGGAGTTAAAAATCCACCTTCGGCTGGTACCCTAGAGTTTTCCCATATGCAACCCTCAGCGGGTCATATGTGTACTCTCTAAGTCCTCCCTACGGGCAGGCATCTTTGCATACCTCCACTGGAATATGCCTCCCAGTGTACCTTGGTATTCCTGTGATAAGTGGGAGTCCTTCGTCCGTACTAGTCTTACGACAGGGAACTCGCACTTACGCAGGGCACTGGAAGACAGCTGAGTGGCGTGATTATATTGGGACCCCCATTTGTTAGTCACTAACGTACGTCGTAGTGACTGAACGAAAGACAACGTCTCGGTTACGGATGTAACCCTCGTTCCCTGAGGAGGGAACGGAGACGTACGTCCCGTTGCCACTTCAGCTGTGCTACCTGGAACGCAGGAGTTCAGTCTTGGCTCCTCAGCAGGTAACATAATGCGATATTGCCACGTACTTCCTTTTATACTCACACGGTGAGGCGGAGTTACGTATGCAAACATGGCATTGGCACGTTTTCTAAGTGCTCGAAGATGATAGGCTTCTAAGCGAAGCCCCCATTCGTTAGTCACTAACGTACGTCTCCGTTCCCTCCTCAGGGAACGAGGGTTACATCCGTAACCGAGACGTTCTTTCATGTTGCACTTTCAAAAAAGAGCATTTTTGTGCTCTACGTCTTTGTATCATTTTGTAAAAAAAATCTGAATTAGTCTCAAATGGCCTTGTTGAAATCCACGCCCTGATAGTGGTAGCCTATATGTTCCAATGGAAGTATCTCACAAAGATTCCATTAGTTGCGTCTTGCAGATGAAGATCAAATGAATATGCCTCATGGTTGGACCCTGATGTTCATTAAGCCTATTGTCAGAGAGACCAATTAATCAAAGCATTCCTACAATGTGCCAGACTAGGATAAATGAAGGTATGTGATAAAAACAGTCATTAGCAATCTCTGCTCATTTTTCACTGCACAAGGAAGGAGGAGAGTGTCCTTTTCTTTTACGTCCCACAGCTATCACCTGCCCACTTCCTACTTTCTCACCATATTGCATTTAGTTGCTCATTTACAGTCTAGGTAATGAGGTGTCTAACTTTTCCCAATAGAAAGAGCACTCGATATCACTCCTGTCAATGTGCAAATATTTAAGGTTGTAAACCTATACTTTACAAAGAACAATTATTTTCAGCTTCAATGTGTACATTAGCATGTGAGTGGTTAAAAAAGGTGAATGTGAAAGATAATTAGCCTGATCAATGTGAGAATCTTTGTGAACATTTCTTTAAAAAAAAACAACAACTAAAAAACAAGCTCATACACTCAAAAAAAAAAAAAAAAGGTTCTATATGGCACCAAAAATGGTTCTTGGCTCGTAATCATAGGGGAACCTTTTTAAGTGCTATATAGCAACAATTTTGGTGCTTTCAGTGGTTCTTTAGCGGTTCTTCAGAGGTTCTTCACCGTTTCTTTGACTATGGTGCTATATAGCACCGCTAACTATGGTGCTATATAGCACCGCTACCATATACAGAACTTGTTACGATATGGTGCTATAGCACCAAAAGTGTTTCTATGATTACGACGAATAACCATTTTTTAGAGTGTATGTGCTCATTTTGACATTGGGGTCAATTTGATAGCACAATGGTTGCATTTTTTTGTCACTTACATCTGGTATGCGCTTGAATATAAGAGTTTTGCTAAATTGAGTTTACTATAAAGAACAGTTAATCCAAAAATGAAAATGCTATAATGCTCCAAAATTACAAACAAAGCATCATAAAAGTATCTTCATACAACTTGTGCACTAAATTCAAAGCAATTTAACTAGGGCTGGGTATTGACACAAATTTCCCAATTCGATTTGAATTTGATTCACAAGCTTTCGATACGATTTTCGATTCTTTTCGATTCAATTCAATGTTGATTATTTTGGAGATGTATCAGGTATAATACATGGAACATTTTCTCAAGGAAAACAAATTTCTGAACTAATGTTGTAAACTATGGGAGTCAGTTGATACTACATTAGCCTACTAATATTGAAGGTAAAAATTGACTGATTTGTATACAAACACTTAAATGACACTAAATTATGTTTTTTTTGTTTGTTTTTTTGTTTATAATAATAATAAAGTTAAAGTTAAATTAACTTTACAATTACATAATCATAATTCCACTCCCATTTGCTTTTTAAAATATAAACATTTAAATGTTGGCTGTCATAAAAACTTGCCAGATTTATGCATAAATACATGCATTAAATTTTGAAGAACATAAAAAATGACAATGAATATCCTATTTAATGTGGTGCATATAATTAGCAAAATGCTCCACTCTAGAGTTAATTTTTCTAGCTGACTAACAAGTTTATGGACACTGGATATGGTTTTTCTGAGGTAAATATGACATTACATGACATTGTTTACAAGCTGTTTTACTTACATCTTTCTGCGGTTGAAACACTGATTGAGCTATTCTATGTGACATGATACGCATTTCAGTAAGTTGTCCTGTATCTTTTAACACACTTTCAGATGCTTATTCGTGTTTAGTTCACGCTGTAACTGGTATTAAGGCGGAAGAGAAGATCTGTTCATGTTTGCTCCGTGCTGCCGGTTCTCTTGAGCTGAGCTGCAGCAGAGCGATCTTGCGCCACAGCCCCAAAGTGTTATATGTTTTTGAATTTCGTAAAAAAATAGACGTAATTTGAAATCGGAGACTTTGTTTCATATCAATAGTAATAAAGCACAAATATGATTGCGATTTATTGGATGGGAGGCGTGCTACAATGTTAATTTCATTCATTAACTGAAAACAGGATGACTAATCCATTCTTGGGATTTAAGAATCAATATTGTTTTGTAAAAGTGAGAATATTTTTTACCCAGCACTAAATTTAACAGATTTGGCATTTATATTTGAGAGCTTGGTAAAGGGAAAGATTATAAGTTAATAATGACTTTTTTAAATTTCATTTTCATTTTCATGTAGAAAAAATGGCCTACACATTATTCAGTATTTCTCCTTTTCTGCTTCATGAAAAAAAAGAAAAAAAGAAATAGAAAAAGAAAAAGTCATACAGGTTTGGAATGACATTAGGGTGAATAAATGATTTTCATTTTCGAGTGAACTATTCTCACACTTAACTTTTAGGTTCATACATTTAAATAAATGCAGTGGCAGTTTCAGCCTCACATTCCTTGCCATTTTTCTACAACCGAAAAGGTCAACAGAGAATTTCTCCTCATCCAAAGCACAAGGGGTTGTGGGCATTATAAACCCAAAGTCATACACAGATCCTCACTCCGAAAATCCATTTGATACAGTACGCCATCCGGCCACTTTTGGAATGCATAGGACACACTAATCCAAATCTTGCACACAATTTAGTGTGCATGCTGTTGGAATGAAGTATGCAAATTAGGATGCAGCCAACAAGATCTCAGACAGTATTTAAAAAGAGCGATATCTTATCCATCACCAGTCAGAATAGCTTTTGTGAAAACACCACTGATGTTGCCAATTTTAGCCATGGATTGTGTACAATCTGTATGGGTTAAGTACCATGACAAAGTCAAATAAATCATTTGAATTTTAAATGTAATTTCTCCACCTGTAAAGTGAATGAAATGCATGTTTCATGGTGATTTGTGTCCTACACCTCGCCTCCCCTTTATATTCTTGAGTTATATCATACATCTATTGTAGATGCTGATCGACTCCACCATCCCCCAACAGGCTAATGCTTGCAATTTTTACTTAGCTTGAGTTGGGACTTAAAACGTAAAAAATGACAACATCCAACCTGTCAGCCAAGGCAGTTGTAGGCTACTGTACCGAAGCAATTTGCCCCTTATTGCTGAAGGTGTGAGTAGGAGGACAAAAGAGTGGGATAGGTGAGACAGCTGTGGCAGACTTGTTTGCTTTACATTTTCATCTGCTGTCCCTCTGAAATGCTAAGTGTTAAGCTTGGTACATACTCCGCAAGAACAAAGAAATGTGTTCGTTTTCTCGAGGTGGCATCGTGGCAAGAACAAGAATAGTTTGACATTCCATACTTCACGAGAAAATTTCCGTTTCTCTGCATTAATCCCGGCCACAATTTCTGACCAATCACACAATAGTTCTCAGACACCCATAAGAAAAAAGTTCTGTGCAGATTATGTGTTGTGTCGAGAACAAGCTCAAAACCAAAGCTGCGAGAACAAAATGACGTAATTTTGTTCTGGCAGCACTGGGAGCGAGATTTTTTTTCTCTGTTTTTGCAGAGTAGCCTATATAATGGCCTTTAGTCAGAGTGCACATTGCAAAATTATTGTGTGTTACGCTAACGTCCTTGTAATGTCAGCCAAAAGCTGGGAGACATTTTTAAGAGTGTGAATGCACTACTGTTCAAAAGTTTGGGGTCGGTAAGACTTTTTTATGTTTTTGAAAGAAGTCTCTTATGCACACTGTGGTGAGAAGCCTTGGGAATTTGTTCCTATGGCTCTCAGCCCCACCCTGCTTCACGCCATACCTGCTGCGTGCCACACTGGTCTCGAGTCTCAGGATAAAAGGAGAAGTGACGACAGTTAAGGATGGGAGAGGACCAGGCCTGGGACTTTATGTTGTCGTTTTGGTTTAGGTGTCTTGTTTGCATCTGGTATTACGATGTGTTTTGGTCGATTAGATCAGTAGACGAGAAAGACACATTCACGTTTACACCTGGTGTTTTAATCTGTCTCTTTTGTCCAAAAAAATAAGCTTGCGCAATTTACATTTGAATGTGATCGGAGATGACAGAAAATCATACAGAGAGCATCAGCTTTCGTTTCCGAACACTGTGACTGTGAGAAAATCAGGAATGATGAGAGAACATTGTGCTTGGTACATTTTTCTTCTTCAAACTGAACTTGGGTCTCCAACCGACAAAGTCTGGCTAGCACGATTCCCATAATGTTTATGCATTAGGTTAGTAGGCAGAGTAAGTGATCTTTTGCAGCTGTTCAAACTCATTCAACCATATGAACCTACACTACACCGGTCTAATACGCATTTTCGACTACCTGTGGAAGTGGTCGAAAGTGGACAAGCTCAAAAAATTTTAGATCCTGTCTACATCCTTGTATTTAGCATTATTTACTTGTGATCCAACCAAAACGCACTAAACATGCTGCAGTCATCCGAGAGGCGTTTTACTTTTGTTTTGGAGATTATTTAATATTTTGTTAAGAAATGTATGTTATACGTTGGCTCCTGAAATATACATTTTATGTATAACATTGTCCTTTTTGATTATTTTAATGCATCCTTGTTTAATAAAAGTATTAATTTATTTGAAAAAATTACCCCACAACTTATGAATGTGTGTGTGTGGCTTTTGTGAATTTTACTGTACCTATGTAATTACTTTTCACATGAAAATATTTAATAAAAGTGTCTATAAGCAAATGTAATGAACATCAACATTCTGATTAAATTAAAAAATACAAGTTCAAAATCTGATAAGCTCAAATGCAGCACTTCAGTTTATAAACATCACAGGACAAACAGGAGATCACTTTCCTTGATGGATAGGACCTAAACACACCACAAAAGCTTGCTATAAATCATCTTTTGTAATCACATCTAATGTTATGTGCAGAATACTGTGTACACGTTTTAGTCACTAGCTGTTTTCCCCTCATGGTGAATGAGAGTGCCACTCCTGCAAATTAGTAGGAAAAAGTATTTTCTCTATTTCTATAAATGCAATTACCCAACTTGACACTATCTGTCATGTTACGGATAATAGAAAATTAGATTAATTTGTGTCCAGTCCAATATTTGTTGATGCTGTATACCGCAGGATATCATGTCATATTAAAACGAGCAGTGTTTAATGAGCTCTTCATAGTGGGAGTTCCTGCAAGGATCGAAGAATGGATCTTCCCTGGTTCTCAGATGTTAAGAAGGACATTTCTGAAGGCTGCCAGCAGAACATGCTTTATAGAGTATGGAACAGCACAATTCATCACAGTTGAACTAAAATGAATAATTGTCTGTATTTTGTAAAATGGGGAAAAATGTGCACCACCAATACTTTTATGTGCCATTAAAAACAATTGTTTTCTATAGCTTCATTCTCCAGCAAGGCCTATGATTGTATTTTAAGTTCTAGTTAATGACGGTTGTCGTAAAAGTGAACCCATCGTTCACACATCCAGGTTTCAGAGAGGGCAAGCAATTAAGTCTAGTGCTGCAGTGAGGTTATCATTCATTCCATGACACTATAATGAAGAAGGCAACCTCAAGCTTCTCAGAAGCCGCAGCCACAGAGGGCATAACACAGAAGAAAGCCGCTAAAATTATGATTTTATTGGGGGAAATAACACTGCTAACTTAACTTAAAAGCAATTTTATTACTGGTCACACAGGGTAAAGTTTATCAAAGTCTTGCTGTTGAGAAGTGATTAAAAGATTAGACACTGAAAGGCGAATCCCAAAAGCCCTCTCATTATCTGGGAATTATTGCAGAGATGACAGAATCACCAGAACATCAGTGGGAATGCCTTCCGTTATCTAATGTTAAGATTACAACAATTTAGATCCAATCTCTCTGTGTGTTCCAGATCTTCACCCAGCAGAGAAGGCTGATTAATATAAGAGCAGATCCACGTCATTGTCTTCTCATTTCATGAAGCATATGCTCTGAGGGAGCCACAAGGGCTTACTGTAAAAAAAAAAAAAATTCCCTGTAAAATTTACGGTAAAAAAATGGCAGCTGTGATTGCCAGAACTTTACTGTAAAAAATATGGTAGCAACATTTTAGGTTTTACAGATTTAAGTTAAATTTATAATGAATAACCATATTTCATTAACTGAAATAACGTTAAATTACCAACCTATAGAAATGCTAATATCTGTTATGTACCTTTGATATATACTGACAATCACCAATCACAGAGGTTATGAGAGTCACATGATGAATCAAAGCTCATCACAAGCAGCTTTCAGGAGTACAATATTAATATATAGAAGGTGCACAGTGTCATTTGCACAAACACTAAACACCATCATGGTAACATGCATGACATTTAAAAAATGCAATAAACATTAATTTAACAACATTAAATGTAACATAAAACCCTAATGTACATATCTGATTAGAAAAAAACTAAGAAGAAACAGTTATTTCAAAGTGTCACGCAGGAATTTTGTTTATTCACTGTAAATTACACAACGACTTGTTCTTTTTCACTTCCAAAAACTTACATTTAACGGTATTTTACTGTAAAATTACTCTAAATGTATAATTTTATATCTATTAGAGTTATTCACCGTATATAGTACAGAAACTTTCTGTTAACCAGTTAACTGTTTTTAACTGTTATTGTTTATTAGCGGTACCAGGACAAATCATTTAACTACACAGCAGTCTATTAATGGTAAACATGTCAGGGTTCTTTCTGATGGCGTGTTCTTATACTTTTTTATTCTGACATTTTACTGGGCTTTTCAAATGCCTCTTAAGTATGAATCACATTCATTGTGATTTGTAATGAAATATATATATATATATATATATATATATATATATATATATATATATATATATATATATATATATATATATATATATATATATATAAACATTCAACACATTACAAATAATGCCAATGCACTTAAATACTGCAATGAATTTAGAAATATGGCATCCGCTGCACTCCAATCCTGAAATATAGCTAACTCATCTATTATATACTGTATATTGCATATATTTGTGCAAATGAGAGCATTGTAGTGCTGTAGATCACACCATGGAAAAATTAAAATGGTTATTAAAATGGTTAGTGTCTAGTAATTAATTATTTTTAGTAATTGCATTCTTTGACCTGAAATCCAGGAAATGCCTTTAATTCTTCATAGTGTCTTACAAAAGATAAAAGACCGATCAAACGTAATGTTTATAAATATAAAATGTATCTCTGAAAGAGTAATTGTTGTTTGTCTGACACTGGCAATTCATCTATACGCCCCCATCTCATCTGCTGATGAGCAGCACTTTACAGTCAAAGCACCTCATGATGTTGATTCATCTCTGTCCCAGTGTTAATTAGGGTCATTCTCAACATGCTTTCTTTAAAATGACAAGAAAGATCACACACACGTGCACACACAGACACACACACATGCACTAGCACACGCACATGTACGCGCACACACATGCACACATACACATACATACATGTTGGTGCACCTGTCATTATGAGGACATTTCATAGGCGTAAACCCACCAATCACAGAAACCCTTCTGCATTTTTACATTTAACGTTGTTTTTTTTATAGCTATTTTAATTGGAAATATCCTCATAAACCATATTTATGTTGTAATACCAGTGTCATACCAATGTCATTAAACTAATTTGTCTTCTCATAAATCATATAGCCTAAACAAAAACACACGCACACATTCTTGAATATGTGGTTTACAATTATACTGTACGGTTTTATACGGTACAGACTATATTCTTTCCCTTTACACTAACCCTACCTCTAAACTTACCCATCACAGAAAAGTTTTGGCATTATTTGAATTTCAGAAAACACTGTTTAGTATGTTTTTTTAAAGCCATTTGGTTTACGAGGACACTGAATGTTGTAATAGCCATGCCATTATACACATTTGTGTCCTCAGATACACTATATTGCCAAAATTATTGGGACACCCCTCCAAATAATTGAATTCAGGTGTTCCAATCACTTCATAGCCACAGGTGTATAAAATCAAGGCATGCAGACTGCTTCTACAAACATTTGTGAAAGAATGGGTCACTCTCAGGAGCATTTCTGCTAGAATTCAAGTCTGCTACTGTGATAGGTTGCACTTGTGCAATAAGTCCATTCGTGAAATTTCCTCACTACTAAATATTCCACGGTCAACTGTTAATGGTATTATAATGTTAGTGGAAGCAATTGGGAACCACAGCAACTCAGCCACGAAGTGGTAGGCCACGTAAAATCATAGAGTGGGGTCAACACATGCTGAGGAGCACAGCGCGCAGAAGTCACCAACTTTCTGCAGAGTCAATAGCTACAGACCTCCTAACTTCATGTGGCCTTCAGATTAGCTCAAGAACAGTGCGTAGAGAGCTTCATGGAATGGGTTTTCATGGCTGAGCAACTGCATCCATGCATCATACATCACCAAATGCAATGCAAAGCGTCTGATGCAGTGGTGTAAAGCACGCCACCACTGGACAGGACAGTGGCGATGTGTTCTCTGGAGTGATGAATCATGCTTCTCTGTCTGGCAATCCAATGGACGAGTGTGGATTTGGCGGTTGCCAGGAGAACGGTACTTGTCTGACTGCATTGTGCCAAGTGGTGGAGATGTGGTTACGGTGTGGGGTTGTTTTTGGGGTTGGGCTTGGCCCCTTAGTTCCAGTAAAAGCAACTCTTAATGCTTCAGCATACCAAGACATTTTGGACAATTTCATGCTCCCAACTAACAGTTAGGGGATGCCCCCTTCCTGTTCCAACATGACTGCGCACCAGTGCACAAAGCAAGGTCCATAAAGACATGGATGAGCGAGTTTGGTGTGGAGGAACTTGACTGGCCTGCACAGAGTCCTTACCTCAACACGATACAACACCTTTGGGATTTAGAGCAGAGACTGTGAGCCAGGTCTTCTTGTCCAACATCAGTGTCTGACCTCACAAATGTGCTTCTAGAAGAATGGTTAAAAATTCTTGATGGCTAAACCTTGTGGAAAGCCTTCCCAGAAGAGTTGAAGCTGTTATAGCTACAAAGGGTGGGTCATATTAAACCATATGGATTAAGAATGGGATGTCATTAAAGTAAACACACACACACACACACACACACACACCAGTTTATGCATTCATATAATAAATAAATTTAGGCTTGTATTTGCTTGTAATTCAGGGAAATGCTGAATGCGAAAGATTTAGAATTCAAAGGATCTACAATCAATGTCAATTGCTTTTTGTTTTCTGTTCCCTCCCAATCAAAAAAAAAAAAAAAAAAAAGTAGTAGTGGTACTGGAATATTGGAATATATACACCACTACCATATCATAAGCCATAAGCACGCCGCATGAATAAAAATAGATTCCATTTCAGTGCTTCATGCACTGTTGACATAAATGAATTGCTGCCCAAGCATCCAGTGTATTCTTACAAGAAGAAATGTTTCAAAAAAGCCTCACAAATTAAATATCCTTATAAGTCAAATTAATTCATATGTTGTGTGTTTAGCTGATTAACATAAAGAAACAAAGAAATAATACACACTATGATGTCTCTAGATACATATATTACACTTTATACAGCTTTCACACATAATGTAGCCTATGTCCACATTCTCATTTCAAACATTTAATGAAAGGCTAAGGTTAATTGTGGTTCTGGTTTCACATTCCAGTCTCAGAGAATGGTTGTTACATTTTTTGTTTAAAGAGAGGTCATGTTGTCTGAGCAACATGCAAATTAATCAGCAGTTAGTTCAGCGAATGTGAATCTAATTGGTGCCTGTTCTCCATAGAATGGACATGTTTGAAGATATATCACATATAAAGATGACTCTCTCTCTCTCTCTCTCTCTCTCTCTCTCTCTCTCTCTCTCTCTCTCTCTCTCTCTCTCTCTCTCTCTCTCTCTCTCTCTCTCTCTCTCTCTCTCTCTGTGCGCATGTGCGGAGTGTTTCGGGAGGAGTGCGTGAGTGACTGAGCGGTGTGTTTGAGTGAGTTTCAAACTTTTTCCTTTTTCCTCTTTATAGAACATATTTGTTGAGCAGGTCTTTTTTAGTCTGCAAATAGTGCAGAAATGGGGTCGAATTCTGATGGATTTGCGTCCTTGACTGCACGTCACGGTTGCAAATGTTTATCAGATGAGACGGTGTCAGTGGAGGATTGTTTAGTTGCTGTTGGTGATGCAGTTGGTGCTTTAAACATTTTGTCTGCATCGAAAATGAATAAGGCAGTTGTTATTTTTTTGAGGGAGACGTTTATGGTGGATGATTTGGTTGAGCATGGTTTATCAGTGAGAGATACTTTTTTCCCGGTTTTGCCGTTGTCTAACCCTTCGAAGAAAGTTATCCTTTCAAATATACCTCCGTTTATTCCAAATGACACACTCGAGCACATTCTTGCGCGTTACGGCAAATTAATGGCAAAAATGCAAAATGTTTTGCATGCGGGAGGCATGGCCATGTAAGACAATCGTGTCCTTTGGAGGCTGAGAAAGAGAGAAAATCTGTAACGGTAACGGAACAGGTGAATACCCCTGTGGATAATAATAGCATTGCAGGAATGCCTGCTGATGGTGCACAGTCAGATGAGGCGGTAGTTGTGTCTAATAGTGGAGAGGTTTCTGCTGTGTTTGCAGCTGAAGATACGGACAGAGCCTCCGTCGTTTGTACACATGAGGATGACAATGCTCAAGCTGATGATGAGGATGATGAAGCTCAAGTAAATGAGGATCTCATTGCTGCAGGGGTAGTTAGTGTTAGTGATGCAAAGTACCCAGAAAAGCAAAGTGAGCTTGAATACTCGCCTGTTCAGGGCGATATGGATCTGTCACAGAGAACTGATGACTTATCTGAAGATGACTCTGAAAGCGAATGTCTAGATACTGGAGAAGAACATGATGTAGGCTTAAATTCACAAGGGAATTCTGTGGGGAATTATTTTATTCCCCATTCGAAACCTCCTTTTTACACAGTACAAGAGTTGGTTGTTTTCCTAGACGCTACTAAAAATCAGAGAAAACCTAATTTGGAAAAATATTTTCCTGATCTGGAACTTTTTGTGGAGTCTGGTGCCATTGCTATGCGAAAGGCGACCTTGGAGGAACTTGATCAGCCAAAACACTACAGGCTTAAAAAACTTGTTAGCATGGTTAGAAAAAGTTTAAATTAGCATTTGAAAAAATATTGAACTTATGAAAAGTGTTAAAAGGCAGATGTGGTGGGTTGTTTTATACCCCTTTATCATTTTTGTCATGATTTTTTTCAATATTGGGTCTCTAAATATTAATGGATGTCGTAGTACAGTAAAAAGAAACAATCTTTTTAATTATTTAATTCTAAAAAAGGCTGACGTGATCTTGCTTCAGGAAACGCACACAGATTTGCAGAACCAGTTTGGTTTAGTGACTGGAAGGGTAATGTTCTTCTGAGCCATGGGACAAATGTTAGTGCAGGGGTAGCATTTGTGTTTTCACCTCGGGTTGGTGGTATTTTAAACAGCATTGAGATAATACCAGGAAGAATGTTACGAGTAGATGTCACCTTAGGTGACTCGGTTTTTTCTCTGTTTAATGTGTATGCTCCAAATGATGGCCGGGAGCGCATTGCTTATTTTGAAAAATGATCAGATGCCTTATCGCACTGTCCTCGGGATAATATTGTTATACTGGGAGGGGATTTTAATTGCACTTTAGATCAGGAGTTGGATCGAAATCATAACGAACCACATCCTTCTTCAGCCAAAAGTCTGAAAAGTGTAACTGATTATTATAATTTTGTTGATTTGTGGAGAGATGCATTCCCTGGGCTTAGACAGTATACTTGGATAAAAGTGAACTCGAATATAATGTCTGGAGCTAGACTTGACCGTTTTTATACCGAATCATGCAATAGGGGAAGGTTTTTTAGGAACTCTATTTCGCCTACTTTTCTGTCAGACCATCATTATATTTGTATGGCTATTTCTGTCGAGACCACTAAATCTTATAAGTCACTTTGGCACTTTAATCACGGGTTACTTCAGGATCAATGCTTTGTTCACTCTTTTCACCTCTTTTGGGATTCTTGGAGAGAGGAGAGAGTTAATTTCCCATCTTTAAGTCAATGGTGGGATGTGGGAAAGGTGCAGATCAAGATCAGTTTACTGCACATACCAGTGGTGTCTTAGTGGAGAAAATGAAAGCTCTTGAACAAGAAATCCTTGGAGAAAGCAGTCACAATGTCTCCACTGACTTTTTTGAACGAAAGAAATTTCTTTTACGCAGGTTAGCGGAAGAACAAGGAAAAACTGCCCTTTTAAGGGCAAAGTTCACCCGCCTAAATAATATGGATTCTCCTACTGCTTTTTTCTTTGGACTTGAAAAAAAGCCAAGGGCGCATAAGCATCTTCATCAACTGAAGCTCCCAGATGGAAAAGTATTGACAACACAAACAGAAATTAATGCTTTTGCTATTTCTTTTTATGAAGATTTATACTGCTCAGAGCCATGCAGTGGAGTAGAAGCTGATGTTCTTCTGAGTGACTTGCCTCAATTATCAAACGGGGACAAGATGGATCTTGAGAGCCCTTTGACAATGGCTGAACTTTCGAGAGCTGTCCAGGAGTTGAATCCTGGAAAGGCACCCGGTCTGGACGGACTTTCATCTGAGTTTTATAAGGCCTTTTGGAACTTAATTTCCCAGGACATGTTTGATGTTTTGGCGGAAAGCATTGAAAGAGAGACACTTCCTCTAAGCTGTCGGAGAGCGGTTTTAACCTTGATCCCTAAAAAAGGAGATCCCTTGGTTGCTTAAAAAACTGGCGCCCCGTCTCCTTGTTGTGCGTTGATTTGAAAATCTTTTCAAAAGTCTTAACCAACAGATTGAAGAACTGTATAGAAACTGTCATTCACAATGATCATTCTTTCTGTATTCCTAATCGAACTATCTTTGACAATCTTTTTTTGGTTAGAGACATCATTTCAGTGGCAAAAAGACATAACTTGGACGTTGGTCTTCTCTCTCTGGACCAAGAAAAAGCCTTTGACAGAGTGGACCACTCTTATTTATTTAAGACTCTTGAGGCTTTTGGCTTTGGTCTTCGTTTTGTGTCTTTTATTAAGCTCATGTACAATGATATTTATAGCATGTTAAGAGTAAATGGAACACTAACAAGACCCTTTTCAGTGACAAGAGGAATAAGACAAGGGCGTCCTCTATCAGGTTTACTCTAAATCAAATCAAATCAAAATCAAATCACTTTATTGTCACTTTACCATATGCACAAGTGCAACAGTAGGTGAAATTCTTAGGTGCAGTTCCGAGCAACATAGCAGTCATGACATGACATGTACAACATTTAAGCAACAACAGATTACACATCTGATGCGCACACAATTACTCACAGCACAGTATACACTACAATAAACAATAAATAATTTACACAATGTGAGTGTAGTTCTCACAGCTTTAAACAATATACACATACTTACAATATACATATACTTAAAACAATATACACTAAACATACATTAAACAATAACAGTATACATTAAGCTATAGTAATAATATACAATGTACAGTATACAATATGTTCACAAATTGAAATCCAAAGTGCAATAGATGCACAGTGATAAGACCTACCACTGTCGTATCGTCAGCAAACTTGATGATGGTGTTGGAGCTGTGGGTTGCCACACAGTCATGTGTGTACAAGGAGTACAGGAGTGGGCTGAGAACACAGCCCTGAGGGGCTCCAGTGTTGAGAGTCAGTGATGATGAGATGTTACTGCCCATTCTGACCACCTGGCGTCTGTTTGACAGGAAGTCCAGGATCCAGCTGCATAACAGGCTGTTTAAGCCTAGAGCCCGGAGTTTCATGTCAAGTATGGAGGGCACAATGGTGTTGAATGCTGAGCTGTAGTCTACAAACAGCATTCTCACATATGTGTTCCTCTTTTCCAGGTGGGAGAGAGCAGTGTGAATTGTAGATGAAATGGCATCATCAGTGGAGCGGTTTGTGCGGTATGCAAACTGCAGTGGGTCCAGTGAGGGGGGGAGAACAGAGCAGATGTAGTTTCTGACTAGTCTCTCAAAGCATTTACTGATGATGGGGGTCAGAGCAACAGGACGCCAGTCGTTTAAGCAGGTGGTTTTTGACTGCTTAGGTACAGGAACAATGGTGGACGTTTTGAAGCATGTGGGGACCACAGACAGGGAGAGGGACAGGTTAAAGATGTCCGTGAAAACTCCAGCCAGTTGGTGCGCGCACGTTCTGATCACGCGGCCCGGAATGCCGTCTGGACCCGCTGCTTTACGGACGTTCACCCGCTGGAAGGATCGGGTTACATCCGCTACAGATACGGAGAGTGCACTAACCTCTGTATCTTCAGCCGCGAGCTCTCTCTCCGCGAGGGCGGTGTTAGTTCCCTCAAAGCGAGCATAGAAGGTGTTCAGCTCGTCCGGGAGAGAGGCAGCGGTATTCACGGTGGAGTTTGAGTTCCCTTTATAGTCCGTGATGGTGTTAATTCCCCTCCACATGCTTCTGGAGTCGGGTGTGTTGAACTGTCCTTCAATCTTGTCCCTGTACTGCCGTTTTGCTGCTCTGATGTTTTTCCGGAGGGCATAACTTGCTTGTTTATGCTCCTCCGCATTACCGGAGTTAAAGGTGAAGGTCCGCGCATTGAGTGCCGCGCGAACATCCCCATTTAGCCACGGCTTCTAGTTTGGGTACAGCCGTATTGTTCTGGTCGGAACAACGTCTTCTACGCACTTCCTGATGAAACACGTTACGCTATCAGCGTAAACCTCGATGTCGTCATCAGAGGCCGACCGGAACATCTCCCAGTCCGCGTGATCAAAACAGTCTTGGAGCATAGAGTCTGATTGGTCTGACCAGCACTGGATGGTTCTGAGGGCGGGTGCTTCCTGTTTGAGTCTTTGCCTATATGCGGGCAAAAGTAGGATGGAAGCGTGATCCGATTTGCCAAATGGTGGGCGCGGGAGGGACTTGTAACAATCCTTGAAGGGAGAGTAACAGTGATCCAGAACACGGTTCCCTCGCGTGTTGAAGTTAACATGTTGGTGGTATTTAGGTGCAATGCGCTTGAAGTTGGCTTTGTTAAAGTCCCCGGTCACAATAAACGCAGCCTCAGGATGCGCGGTTTCCTGCTCACTCACTGTCCTATACAGTTCCTTTAGTGCCCGGTCTGTGTCGGCTTGTGGGGGAATATACACAGCTGTGATGTTGACCGCTGTGAATTCCCTCGGTAGCCAGAATGGTCGGCACAGAACCGTGAGAAGTTCCAGATCAGGAGAACAGAAAGACTTGATAGAATGTACGTTCCTCTGATCACACCAGGATCTGTTGATCATAAAACACACACTCCCGCCTTTGCTTTTCCCTGAGAGATCTTTTTCTCTGTCCATTCGATGCACGGAGAACCCCGTGGTTTCGATGGCCGAATCTGGAATCTCAGCGGACATCCAAGTTTCTGTAAGGCAGATAATGCAGCAGTCTCTCGTGTCTCCAGACAAAAGGATCCGCTGCTGTGTTTGTAAACGGCGGTTCGTCACTGAAGAATTTAAAGTCCGGTTTTCGGTGTGCGATTGCCGAACCAATGTCCAAAAGTGTCTGTCTGTCGTACGTAGTAAGGCAGACAACATCCAAGACAAAAAACACAAAAACTATAAACAGAACAAAAAAAAACTACAATGTTTCAGCAGAGCTCGCGACGTTGCGGCCATCCTCGGCGCCATCTTGACTCATTTCAGGTTTACTCTTGACTCTATCAGGTTTACTCTATGCTATTTCTATTGAGCCTTTTTTAAATCTGTTAAGAACCAGATTATGTGGTATTGGAGTTCCTAGCTGCCCAAAAATTCCTCAAGTAAAACTTTTAGCATATGCAGATGATGTAACTCTGATAATCAGAAATTCAAATGATATTGACAATATTAGTTCATGTTTGAATATTTTTCAGAAAGCTACCTCTGCACGCATAAATTGGGAAAAATTTGCTTATTTGTTGATGGGGGATTGGCATATTTCAGGACCTCCTAATTTGCCAAATCATTGTAAATGGACACAAGATGGTCTAAAAGTGCTAGGCATTTATTTTGGAACTGAGCAGTATATGGAGAAGAACTGGGAAGGAGTGGTTGACCGGGTTATCGGTAAAATTCAAAAGTGGAAGTGGATTCTCCCACAGTTGTCATATAGAGGGAGATGCCTGGTAATTAATAATTTGGCCGCTTCAATGCTGTGGCATAAGGTCACAGTGTTAGATCCCCCTAAATATTTGCTCTTAAAGGTTCAAAAGGCATTTGTTGATTTCTTTTGGAATGGCCATCACTGGCTTCCTCCTGGAGTGCTTTATCTTCCCGTGGCAGAGGGAGGTCAAGGCCTTTTACATGTTCAATCCAAAATTACAGCAATGAGAATACAAACATTGCAGAAACTGTTGTATTGCTCTGATGGTATGCCATGGATTGATTATTGTAACACATCCACTGGAGGCAAATGTTCAGAACCCATGTGCAGCATTTATTTATCCAAACATAAATCCTAACATAACTCAAAACAACAAACAAAACTTGGCTTGATTAAACATAACATACTTGAGAACACTCACCACCAACGGGTACAACGTTAATAACAGACAAAGACACATGGCAAACATGAGGGCTTAAATACACACAGACAAAATGACAAGACAAGTGACACCTGTGAACAGTGATTAAACAATGAACCAATGACAGGACAAGACACAAGATCACATGAGGGCATGGGAGTCACATGACAAGACCAGGAAGTGCATGACAAGACTGTGAACATGACAAACTCAAACATAACCATGAACATAACATAACCAAAACAGAACCAAGAACAATGAACATGAACCATCACCAAAACACCCTGTGACAGATCCCCCCCTCTATGGGCGGCCCCTGACGCCCAAACACCAATGGCCTAACAACAGAGAGTCTCAACAAAAAAGTATTGGGGGGCGGTCTTGGGGGAGGGATGGTGGGCCAGGCCCATGCAGGGGCACCGGACCCAGACATGACCTAGACGGGCCTGGGAGCGTGGGCGGACCTGGACCCTGTGGCGTGGGAGGACCTGGACACTCAGGCGTGGGAGGACCTGGACACTCAGGCGTGGGAGGACCTGGACACTCAGGCGTGGGAGGACCTGGACACTCAGGCGTGGGAGGACCTGGACACTCAGGCGTGGGAGGACCTGGACACTCAGGCGTGGGAGGACCTGGACCCTCAGGCGTGGGAGGACCTGGACCCTCAGGCGTGGGAGGCCATGGCGGCAACGGCAGTTCACCAGGCCATGGCGGTAACGGCAGTTCATCAGGCCATGGTGGTAACGGCAGTTCATCAGGCCATGGCGGTTCAGGGGGCCACAGAGGCGTGGCCTTCATGGCCTCCATGTACCCCCTGCCCCCCCCCAAAATTTTCTTGGGCGGGACAGTGGGGCCGTGGGCTGGAGCCTGGACGGGGCCGTGGGCGGGAGCCTGGACGGGGCCGTGGGCTGGAGCCTGGACGGGGGCTGGAGCCTGGACGGGGGCTGGAGCCTGGACGGGGGCTGGAGCCTGGACGGGGTGTGGAGCCTGGACGGGGTGTGGAGCCTGGACGGGGGCTGGAGCCTGGACGGGGGCTGGAGCCTGGACGTGGGCTGGAGCCTGGACGTGGGCTGGAGCGGGTACTGTGGGACAGTGGAGCTCCTCATCCACCGTTCCCACAGTAAACGAGGAGCCACCCAGCAGGAGGGCATGATCAATATACTGGGCCAGAGTCCCCGGGGAGTTGCTTTCGGGCATCAAGTAAGCTAGGTGCTCACTAAGTCCATTACGAAAAATCCCCTTGAGGGCAACATCATTAAATTCCACCAGGTAGCAAAGTCCACAAAACTCCTCCACATAGTTCTCAATGGACCGATGGCCTTGGCGTAGGCGAAGGATGGCAACTGCTGGGTTCATAATTTTTGTTTGGTCTGTTATTCTGTAACACATCCACTGGAGGCAAATGTTCAGAACCCATGTGCAGCATTTATTTATCCAAACATAAATCCTAACATAACTCAAAACTTGGCAAAACAACAAACAAAACTTGGCTTGACAATAAACTTGGCTTGATTAAACATAACATACTTGAGAACACTCACCACCAACGGGTACAACGTTAATAACAGACAAAGACACATGGCAAACATGAGGGCTTAAATACACACAGACAAAATGACAAGACAAGTGACACCTGTGAACAGTGATTAAACAATGAACCAATGACAGGACAAGACACAAGATCACATGAGGGCATGGGAGTCACATGACAAGACCAGGAAGTGCATGACAAGACTGTGAACATGACAAACTCAAACATAACCATGAACATAACATAACCAAAACAGAACCAAGAACAATGAACATGAACCATCACCAAAACACCCTGTGACAATTATTGTTTGTACATTCTTAAAGAACTTGGAGGAACAGACCTTGACAAAGAGCTATTCTTAATTGAGAAGCCTTGTTTTAAAAATGTGAATTGTTCTCTTTTTAAGTTCTATGAATCCATTTTTCAATCATGGAGTTTGTTGAAGTTTTCAAGAGTGGGTGATGAAAATTATGGAGGTGCAGAACCTTTGTTTTTTAACCCTCTTTTTAAACTACAGCCTCCAGTATCTGATTCTGTAATTGAGATGTTTTCAAATGTGGGAATAACCAGAGTTATAGATCTGCGCGATGTGCCAAGAGGTCAATGGCGAACCGCTCAGTCACTTGCTGATCAGGTTGGGTTAAGGTCAGTGAGAATAGTGGAAGGGGTACTTAAGAACTTCAAGGCTTGTTTCCCCCCAGAATTCACATTATTTGTAGATTCTGTTTTAAATAATGGCCTGTTTTCAAAGCCTTTTTCAACATTAAAAGTTGTTCCAAAAAATTTGGATATTAAAGAGAACACAAAGGTTCTTTTGTTAAAGGGGTTTGAATATTTGGATTTCCAAAGTATGGGGAAGAAAATGATTTATCATGTTTGTGTTAAATCGGCACACTTCGGACAGTTGAAGGAAAGGATAGATACTAAATGGAGGACGTATCTTTCAGTGCCCAGAGATGTGAATCCCTCATGGAGGCTGTTGTACAAGCCTCCTATTCCAAAAAGATGTGGAGATCTAGAGTGGAGAATACTTCACGGTGTACTGGCTACAAATAATTTTGTGTCCAAATTTAATGAAGTTGTTTTACCTGAATGTTTGTTCTGTAAGACTTCAGATACTGTATTTCACCTATTTTGTGAATGTTCAAGGCTGGTTCCACTTTTTGTACTTTTGGAAAAACTAATTGTGAATTTGGGTTTTTCTTTTACAAACACTTTTTTTTATTTTTGGTTGTAAGTATAAAAAGTCATGGCGCGAACAGTGTGTGCTTGCTAATTTTTTAATTGGTCAAGCCAAGGTAGCAATCCTGAAAACACATCAGTGTAAAAATGCTGGGCAAGATGTTGATTTGTTGACTTTGTTTAAATCATTGGTTGAATTTAGGATTGCCGTTGAGTTTGCATACTACAAACAAACTGATAATGTACCTTTTTTTACAATGAGGTGGGGTGTGAGAAATGCTTTGGTGACAGTTAGTGAGTTTGTGAATTTGGTTTTTAATTGGTAAAATTACCAATTAATTTTGTGTTTTTTTGTTTATTTTGTTTTTATTTTATTTATTTATTTATTTATTTATTTATTGTATTTATTTTTTCTAGCCCTGTGATGTTCTGGAAAATGGGGTGGAATTAAAAGAGTTTTTTAAAACTCTCTCTCTCTCTCTCTCTCTCTCTCTCTCTCTCTCTCTCTCTCTCTCTCTCTCTCTCTCTCTCTCTCTCTCTCTCTCTCTCTCTCTCTCTTACTTCAAACTGTTTTTTGCAAAGAATATATATATATATATATATATATATATATATATATATATATATATATATATATATATATATATATATATATATATATATATTAAAAATTATCTTATTTGTTTACTTGAAGAGTTCATTTCTGTATTCATATCAAATATAATTCAGGTTGGTGCCTGCCTTATCTCTGTCTTTCATTAAATACACAGATTAAATCTCGCCTGAAAATTAAATCTGTGAAATATTTTAATTTAATCTAGATTCATTTCACACTTCAATGTCAATACTGGTTATATTATCAGCAGGCACAAGACATTGTTGGATGATAATATTTGATTTTCAATTTGTAGTTTTATTGAAAAATTATGCACATTTATTTGAACATATTATATTATTAAGTGACAAATCCATCAATCATTTTTAAAATAAAACCATTTTGATTAGCTTTGATAAACCCTCAGTTAGAGTGATAATTTGATGTGGGCATCATGCAGATATTAATAATTCTACAAACACTGTTAACATTTGAAAATGAAACACTTCATAATTTTATCGCTTTAAAATGATTATTCCTTATTAATAGTAATCATTGCGCCACAGGTGGTGGTGCGTGCTTTTTGCGATTTAAACACTCAAATGCAATGTTTGTTTTAAAGTCTGACAGAAAGATGTGACTGAAAGTGTTGAAGCAACAAACATGTGGCTGTTGTAATTAATCACTGGAGATATTTAGGCAGAGATGATTGAGCAATTATTTTGCCAGCAAATATCATGATCTCGAACATTACACAACCAATGTGGTTTCCGACATCCTCCATTTTCACATGGCCATGTTTCATCTCCTTGTAAAAACTGTTAGTTTCCAAGCCTCAATACTTTTCAAACATGAAAAAATACCAGAAGTTTGCTTCAGAATATTACATTCGTTACACATTCGAGTTCAAAGTGAAATTCTCAGGGTATCAAACTGTGGCACGGTCTTAGCCAGTTCCCTTTCAAATCTCTCTGCTCTTTTGCTTCTTTGCGAATTACACACCAAAAAAAAAAACTTGATGAAGAAATGTAGCACTTTACAGCTTTGAACAGGGAAGCTGTAAATCTGGCATTCTTGCCTGCGCAATAAAGCTTCATTTTCGTTTTCCATTTATTTTGGCCTTTATGAGAGTTGTTTCTTAGTGATGCTCTCTGGTTCAGCACCGTTTCACACAGTTTGACTGGAACTGTGTTTTTATCAAGTACAGACCAGACCAAGTGCATACTTGATCCATCCCTGACTGGGAATTTTTGAAGGAATATTGGATTGTTAAGAAAAACAATATGTTGTTATAGATGCCATAATACACAATTTTCAGTGGTAGATCATAGCAGCTGGTACCTATACAAATCCCTTCACTGAGGCCATGTCTGCTGTGTTCTATCAGAGCCCAAGACATTAAGCTCAGAGTCCATGAGTGTAAATATTTTCTGTTACATGAGTTTTGACATTCTTCTCAGATGAGAGGACGGAAGCTTTGTGCTCTTGAATTAAAGATGATTTCCTCAGTGTTAAAGCAGCATGAAATTGCATCTGTTTGAAAGTGCTTCCCAGGACCTACATTTCTCCAGTCGATTCTCATGTCGTTGCCCAAATGGCTCCTAGGGAAGCTGGGGGCTTGGACTTTTTCAATTAGAAGCTGTTGCTGGTTGCTGGTTTCTTAGTAGTCTAAGGGTATGCAAAGTTATGTAGACCAAATTTAAGAAATATTCTCCCTACACTCTTAAAAATAAAGGTTCCAAAATTGGATTTTTGCAGCAATGCCATACAAACCATTTTTGGTTCCCCAAAGAACCTTTCAGTGATCAGTTCTTAACTCTTTTCAAGCCAGAGTATTATTTTTAAGTTGTCAGTCAGCACCAGCATTTTGATATTTTGATACATATTTTGTTGTATGAATATGTAAACAGTGGACATATCAAAAGAAAGAACAGAGCCTCTGGTTTCAATCAATCAATCCAGCTTCATCTGTTTTTATGAACACTTGAAGGTGGGTAAGTTTCATAAAAAAAACAAAAAAATAACATTTCAATCAAAAAGTTGAGAAAGATCAGATCAGATTCAGAATGATGATCAAAAAAATTAACAAAGTAGATTTTATTCAATCAATGCTTGCATACTCATATACCTCTTAGTGGGTTTTGAAATGTACTGTATGCTTTTGCATGTTTGGTGGTTAGCTTATTTACGTAAATAACTTATTTCCACTCCTCCTAGTTTCCATGAGTTCAAGATAAATATTTTCATTATTACTGGAGCTACTAATTTCCAAATTTCAAAAGATTATTAAACAGCAAGCAGAAACCGGCACATTCACTCCTTCAAGTGGACTATATTTGTGGAGTAATGTAAGGAATAGTGAATAAAGGTATAGGGGGTGATTTCGAACACAGCCCTGGTGTATGTTGATTTTGTTTTCTTCACTTTTTTTTGGATCCGGAGATGCTGTATTATGGTGCTCAAGCCATGTTGTAAAGCTCGTATTTACAAGTTGAACGCACATGAACAGCACCACAATGTTGTAAATACAAGTGGCAAATCTCTGGATTTTACCACAATACGGTATAGCAGTGATATTGTCAGGCTTTTCTATTTACTGTGAAGTAAGCGAATTGCCTGCACAACATATGATAGCATTATAATATAACAATATAATATGTAATGATAAAGATTAGAGTGGCTTCATAAATTAATTAGAAACATAAAAAAAATAAACAAAAACACACCTGATGCATATTCCTTGTTAGAAGTAGAGTTTAGGAACCTTGCTGTATTTGTGTGTAATTAATTAAGAGGAAGTACACCGCCATCTTACTCCGATGAAAGTGACTAGACCTAACCTGCCATCGTAAACATGGCATCCCAGCTCATAAATACCAACTACAAACCTCCCAGGACTTGAACGCACCATTATTTCACGAGTTTGTGTGCCCATATAATCTTAGTGAAAGTGGTAAACATATTTGGCTTGCTGTCTTCTATAGAGGGGCTCGGAGAGGATATTCTACCCAAGCTCCGATTGCCCCCCTATAACAGACAAAATTGTACAAAAGGAGGAGCAGGGGAGGAGGAGGGATACTGCAGGAACTGAAAATGGGAAGAGGTAAGCTGCTGGTTTTATACCTTGGTATTAATTGGAAAATTAGATGGGCGTACTCCTCCCGAAATTACGTTTAATAACTTCACTTCATGAGTTTGTGTGCCCATATAATCTTAGTGAAAGTGGTAAACAGATTTGTCTTGCTGTCTGCTATGGAGGGGCTCGGAGAGGATATTGCCCCCCAAAAAACATGATTGCAGAATCAGACAGCAAACGAGAATTCTGGGATTTAAACTGATTACTTAAGGAATTTGCATAATTATTTCAATAGTCTATAAGACCCCCCCCCCCCAAAATTGGAGGACAGAAGGAATGGGAGACTGCACTGCAGCAGCAGGATTGAGGTAGGCAGGTCCCTGCTGTGGCGGTTTTAAAACAGGTGAGGTGCTGCGGTGGCAGCATGGATTGAGTGGGGCACTGCAGTATCAGTATCAAATTGGTGGAGAACTGCAGAGGCAATATCAGGAGGAGCGCTGCAATAGTAGTATCAAATTGGCGGGGCACGGCAGCGGCAGAATCAGACGTATCAAATTGATGCCTCCGCTTCGAGTAAAGCCAAATACTGCAGCAGCAGTCTCAAATTGGCAGAGCACTGCAGCGGCAGCATCAAGCGGAGCACGGCAGCATAAAACGGAGCACGGCAGCATCGAGCGGAGCACGGCAGCATCGAGCGGAGCACGGCAGCATCAAGTGGAGCACGGCGGCATCAAGCGGAGCACAGCAGCCTCAAGCAAAGCACTGCAGCAGCACTATCAAACTGGCGAAACACTGCAGCATCAAGCGGAGCACTGCAGTATCAAGCGAAACACTGCAGCATCAAGCGGAGCACGGCAGCATCGAGCGGAGCACTGCAGCATCGAGCGAAAACCCTGCATCAGCGGTATCAAGTAAAGCGAAACCCTGCAGCGGCAGTATCAAATTGGTGGGCACTGCAGCGGCAGTATCAAGCAAAGCATTGCAGCAGCAGTATCAAATTGGCGGAGCACTGCAGCGGCAGCATCAAGCGGAGCATGGCAGCATTAAGCGGAGCACGGCAGCATCAAGCGGAGCATGGCAGCCTCAAGCAAAGCACTGCAGCGGCAGCATCAAGTGAATCACTGCAGCACCAAGGGGAGCACGGCAGCATCGAGTGGAGCACTGCAGCATCAAGCGAAAACCCTGCAGCAGCGGTATCAAGTAAAGCGAAACCCTGCAGCGGTAGTATCAAATTGGCGGAGCACCAAGCGGAGCACTGCAGCAGCAGCCTCAAGCAAAGCACAACACTGCAGCAGCGGTATCAAATTGGTGGAGTACTGCAGCAGCAGTATCAACAGAGCACTGCAGCACCAAGCGGAGCACTGCAGCACCAAGCGGAGCACTGCAGCAGCAGCCTCAAGCAAAGCTCCAATGTGGAAGGAGTGAGATGAATACAAGTGAGCTTGGATACCAGAGTGGGTGAGGATGTGCTTAAGCTTTTTATGAAACCAATGCCTGATGACAGGAAGGTTGTTCTCATCAATGAACAGCGGGTCGAGCTGAGAGGTGATGTGAACCTCCCTGTGTGCAAGGGAGAAAGAAAGATATTGATATGGCTGGATGGGTGTCAGGAGATTGAAGATATGGACGAAATGGCCGTTTTTAAAATGATCAGTTTTGCTGCATTTGATGAGGAAACGGATGGTGTCCTCGTTTAAAACTTGGAGATCGGAGATGGTTGGATGGATGGCCGTAGATTAGAAAAATTGAATGCCGCTGAGATAGACTTTGATGGTACTAGGTTGGACGGACTTAATCTGGTTGAGATATGAGATGAATGAAGAATTTGAAAGGAGGAAAAAAGTTGGGAAAACTGGTTGTAGGAGGAATGGAATTGTTTGAAGCTCTCCAAGCTGTCTAGTAGGATTGCAGTGTTCTGGCTTAAAATATTGAATCCAGAGATGAGGTGTTACTATTACTGGAATAACAATTCTGAATAGGGAGGAACTGGGTTTGGAACTGGGGTTGGAACTGGGTCCGCCTCCAGGGCTAATGCTCTGGCAACCCCACGCTTGGATCGGCTCCAACGGCGGCAGAAAAAGGAAAGAGAGGGGGTGGCAGGACCGTTTGCGGAGGCAGCCTCACGCTTGGGTCTGTGCCGATAGCAGAGGAGAAATTAATGAGAGGGGGGAAGGGAAGGGGGGGAATGACCATTTGCGGAGGCAGCCTCACGCTTGGGTCTGCTCCGATAGCGGAGGAGAGAGGACTGGAAGGGGGGGGGGGGGGGGGGGGGGGGGGGTAGTGGCATTTGCACAGGTAGCCTCAAATTTGTATTTATTCCATTTCTAGATGGATTTAACTGAGAAGGAACAGAAATATTGGAAATGTGGACAGAAGAAGCTATACTCACCTGTGGGAGGAGGAAAGCTAACAGTCACTGTCGGAGAGCTGTGGAACTATTGCGAGCAGCCTCGGAACTAATGTCTGACTGCTGGCCGGAATGAGCGGCGGACGAGAAAAGCTACAGCAGCTGCGGCTGAAACTGAGGCGGACCATATGGATCGTGCAGTTGCTTGCGTTGATGTTTGCATGGTGCTGGGAGGACGCTGAATGCGGCGTGAGTTTTGTTGAGAGCGCACGAGCAGATCGAGAAGTTGCGCTTTTGAATTCCTCTGGGAGAAATAGATACCCGTATTGGATATCGCTTGCCTGAGCACGTTTGACGGACCATTTCTCGACAGGAGGTACGGAAGGGCTTGCTGCTGAAGAGGATTGACAATGATATTGATGATGGCGTTGATGCATCACTACGAGGATCGGCCGATCCCTGTGATGATCTACATTAGATGGAGGAGGAGAGAGGTTTTCTTGAGCGAGGTGTTTTGTGCTGGGCTGTGGTGGAAGCGGAGAGACCGGCAACCTGGGTGATCAACAGGTGAAATGAGCAGCGAAGTCAGTCATGCAGATTTGGATGGGCCAAATGCTGCAGGAACTAAAAATGGGAAGAGGTAAGCTGCTGGTTTTATACCTTGGTATTAATTGGAAGATTAGATGGGTGTATTCCTCCCGAAATTACGTTTAATAACTTCACTTCATAATATCCGTATAACAGTGAAAACACTTTACTCACTGGCAACTTGTTTTGCTGTATGAATGGAGCTAAACTCAGATTAACAAGGGGAGATAACTTTTATCGGTTTGTCACGTCATGTCTAGGACACAATGTACGGGGTTAGGCCAACAACTCTTTTTACACTACTTGCAGATATTCCCATTTCTGATAAGCTATACTGCAGAACATGCAGAACAATGCAGAGCTTGATTAAATGTTTGACAACTGGCATGAGACTGAAGTAATTTGTATGCTAATTGCATGCTACCTTTCTTGCCTATATTTGCATTTTGAGGAAAACATACCAATACTTTTATTACTAGCACGTTTTATTACTGAGGAAAAGTTTAACCAAATGATGAGTACTATGTGTTTGCATATTTGCCAAAAAGACATGGAAATTCAATCCATTTACATCAACGTAGCTATATTATTTGCTCAGATAAATTTCCTGACACATGACTCCCAGGACCTTAGCTGAAATATCAGCCAAGAACTCTGAACTTAAAAAAAAAAGAATAGTGATGGCCATGTCTCAGCCAGTGCTGCCAATTAGACTGTCATAAAGCAGCTTGACATACAGAGAATGCCAATCCATCACAAGCAGCCACCCTAAATAAGAGCCATCCTCAAGAGAGGCAAGCTGCAATAACTTGTGGAGTACAAAAAATGTATTTATAAATAGTAATCTTGCCAAACTAAGCTGTCCTCTGGTGAGTTGTGGTGCAAAAATCCCAGCGGTATCTGTGGTGCAGCCTTATCCAGATAGCTGGCTAACATGTCTGAGCAAGGCAATTAGCTGCTGCTCTAGAGAATATCATTCTTCACTAATGATTCTCTTTCTCTCCGTTTTTACTGTTATTACCTTACTCAAGGTTGTCTCACAGATTTTCATAATATAAGAAAATGTGGACTTTATAGTATGTACTGTTAAATTCCAAGTCTCTATTTAAATCAGATTGACAGGAATACATTTGAGTTAATCATCAAAACTTACAAGCATTGTATGGAAAATATCCCTGCATTATATTTCTTGCAACTAAATATTGTATGGAACAGTTAAACATAGTTAAACCAGAAAGGCAGCCAAGCTATCTGTTAGTCCCCTTGGAATATGAGCCAAGATCGGTGTCCACTCTATACTCATTGTGTGCCACCAAAGGCAAACAAGTCCATTGCAGGTGGACAAACCTGATGACAGTGGGAAATTTTGAAAAACAAGCAGTGCCAAAGTTTATAATAGTGAGTTGCATCTGTCAGTGGATGAAGTATAACAATGTGAAACTGAAACTGTTATTGTTGTTGGTAATGTTAAGGTCTGCTGGCAGTGCTAAAAAATAATAAACAAATGTGCTAACTTTACATTTAATATACAGATACAGTACCATTCAAAAGATTGGGGTTGGTAAGTTTTTTGTTATGTTTTTGAAAGTAGTTTCTCATCAAGGCTGAATTTATTTGATTTATTTGATCAAAAATACAGTAAAACAAGGGTAATATTGTAAAATAGTATTACAATTTAATATAACTGTTTTATGTTGTAATGTATTTAAAGGTTTATATATACAGTGCCCTCCACAATTATTGGCACCCCTGTTTAAGATGTGGTTGTGGACTTCTAAAAATTCTCCTTTTTTTTTAAACAACATAGAACCCAAATGCAAAAAAAAGAGAAAAAGTACAAGTTACATTAACTACATTACTTTGGTGGTAAAAAAAATCACACATTTAGGAAAAAAAAAAAAACTTGAAATCATGTGTCCCACAATTATTGGCACCCCTAACAATTCCTCTGAAAATTTTTATTGATTTTTTTTTAAATATATTTTTCTGTAGTTGCTAAAGTTGGTCAGGGTATCTAGGAACTTTTAATTAGTAATTCATGACTTCCTGTTTCCCTGGGGTATAAATATTACGTGACACAGAGGCCTAATTCTCTTACCCATTTGTCAACATGGCAAAGACAAGAGAACACACCATTCAAGTAAGGCAGATGTGTGTCGACCTTCATAAGTCAGGCAATGGCTACAAGAAAATAGCCACTCGCCTTAACTTACCCGTATCTACAGTCAGAGGAATCATTAAGAAGTTTAAAACAACTGGAACAGTGACAAACAAGGCTGGAAGAGGTCCCAAGTTTATCTTGCCACAACGCACAGTGAGGAGGATGGTAAGAGAAGTAAAAAAATGTCCTAAGCTCACTGTCACAGAATTGCATCAAAGAGTGGCATCTTGGGGTCACAAAGTCTCCAAAACAACCATCAGACGCTCTCTACATGCCAACAAGCTGTTTGGGAGGCATGCAAGAAAAAAGCCTTTTCTCACTAACACTCACAAACGTAAACGTCTGGAGTTTGCTAAGCGGTACTGGGACTTCAACTGGGATCGTGTGCTTTGGTCAGATGAGACTAAGATTGAGCTTTTTGGCAACAAACACTCTAAGTGGGTCTGGCGTAAGACAAAAGATGAGTATGCCGAAAAGCACCTCATGCCCACCGTGAAGTATGGTGGAGGATCTGTGATGCTGTGGGCCTGTTTCTCTTCCAAAGGCCCTGGGAACCTTGTTAGGGTGCATGGCATTCTGAACGCTTTGCACTACCAGGACATTTTAAATAAAAACCTGATGGCCTCTGCCAGAAAGCTGAAGATGGGTCGTCATTGGGTCTTTCAGCAGGATAATGATCCAAAACATGTGGCAAAATCTACACAAAAATGGTTCAGCAGTCACAAACTCAAGGTCCTCCCATGGCCATCTCAGTCCCCAGACCTCAATCCAATTGAAAACCTGTGGGGCGAGCTAAAGAGGAGAGTGCATAAGAGAGGACCCAGGACACTGGATGATCTAGAAAGATTGTGCAAAGAAGAATGGTCAAAGATCCCTCTCTCTGTGTTCTCCAATCTTGTGAAATGTTATAGGAGGAGATTAAGTGCTGTCTTGTTGGCAAAAGGGGGTTGTACAAAGTATTAACATCAGGGGTGCCAATAATTGTGGGACACATGATTTCAAGTTTTTTTTTTTCTAAATGTGTGATTTTTTTTTTTTACCACCAAAGTAATGTAATAAAATGAAAGGTTGGATTTTTGTCTTTTTTTGCATTTGGGTTCTATGTTGTTTAAAAAAAAGGAGAATTTTTAGAAGTCCACGACCACATCTTTAACAGGGGTGCCAATAATTGTGGAGGGCACTGTATATATATATATATATATATATATATATATATATATATATATATATATATATATATATATATATATATATATATTAAAAAAGCTACATGTTCAGTGTCACACAATCCTTCAGTAATCATTCTAATGCTGATCTGGTGCGAACAGTGTTTTTAAAAAAAATCTTTAATCTTTTTTAATCTTTAATCTTTTTTTTTCTTCGAATTATTTCAACTAAATGGTGCAAACCTTGGTAAAGGTTTTGCCATTTGCTATGTGAGCACACACAAACACAAATCATAGACATAATTCAAAAAGGTAAAATGGCCCTTAAAAAAAAAAAGTTTGAACATTTGGTACTGCGCCCAAACAAAATCTTACTGAAAACTCACTTTTTGAGATATCAACCTCAAATCTGGAGCACAACTTGTTTAAATGTATAGCTCTGATTTTCTCACTGCTTTAGAGTAAAACATGTTTTTTTTAAAATATATTTGTTGTCAAATTAAATAAAAATTGTCTTTTTGTGCATTTTTTAATAATAATAAACTTTAATAACTTTCAAGATTTAAAACAGTTAAAGTTGAACATTTTATTTGCAGGTAGCCTATATGCTCAAAAAGTGATTGACAGGTAATAAATGGATAATAACTATTTCATAAATATAATTTAGTTCCATGAAATCCCCTAAAAGTGCAAAATATTAAATAAAAAAAATAAAAAAACATCATATAATTATCATAGTTTAAACGGATATGGCTTTAAAACGCATGCAGATGATAAACTTTTATGATGATGAAGAACTGCATTGTCGTGTGACCGCAATAGAGATGATAATCAAAACCAAACAGATGTTTTAGTTTTGGCAGGGTATCTGAGGCACAAGCTGTAAAGCCTCTGTCCTCTTCTGGGAGAAGCAGCTCATTTGCATTTAAAGGTATATGCACAAAAACAGCATGTTTTTCCTTCCACTCAAAAACAGGCATTTACAACTTGGTATAATAAATTATATGTGCTATGAGCAGAAACTTCACAAACACATTCTGGGGATACCTAAGACTTATATTACATATTGTAAAAAGGGTCCCCTTAAATATGCTCTGTTTAAAATGTAATATATTGTGGTTAAAAAAATTCTAACTCTAACTATTATTTTGCTTTTCAGGAACACTGATCTTGTTTAAGAATGAAAAGGCAAAAATACTAAAAGATTTTTTTCAGTGTAAAAGATTTACTTTCAACACATGCATCAAAGAAAAGATGCTGCTAGCAAAGTACACCTGTAAAGCAAGTGTACTTCCACATGGCTTGCAGTGTTATCCAACCAGAATAACAAAAATCTCCAATAATACCTTCGCCACCTATATGTGAGCTACATAGTATGGGTCTCAAAACTCTTGCCTTTCAAGAAATTTCAGGGTAAAAATGTTCCCTCCACGAGTGACTCAGGAGAGGTTGAATAAGTAATCAGTCAGTGCCAGGAGGACTTGTGAATTCAGCATTAATGAGTTTGCAGCTTGACTGTGCTCACTCAAGAGCAGCCGTGCTTTGTGAAACAAAGAGTGCCCTAATTCCTCTGGAATGGCAAATGCTATTATATCAATAAATGTCCTACATGCTCATAGTTGACTCACCTCTACACATGGTAGTCAAACAAACTAGACATGTGTAGCACATTTGTACTATTTATAGGACTGCCGCCATGCACAAAATAGAAATTTGAACAACTGCAGAGCTGCTTTTTAATGTTCAATTACAAAAAGATGTGCCAGTATAATTTTTGCTTGAATGTTTAATCAGTTTTTTGTGTTTTTTTCTACTTTCTGTGAGCGAGTTAGACAGCCCTTGAGAAGATGATCTGTAGGGTAATGAATTCAAAGACAAATTTTTCTCTTTCATTGTCACGAAATCCATGAATAAATTGTATGGTAGACAGCGTTGTGTACTAACACGTTCACGTTTGACGTGGCATATGTCTCCTTTCACCTGAAAGCACAAGTCTAAACATCAATCAAAGTCCTTGCCTATTTTTGTTAAATAAACTTTCTTCTCCCCTTTGTTCTGTTTTCTTCTCTCAGGCAGGTGACAGCATCTCCAAGAGAACAGCTCAAGGAGGGGATCTGCACAGGGGGTTTCTTAATAATGCAAAGCTGAATCTCTCATTCTTTCTTTATTATCCGTGTTTTTGAGTAGTACATGCAATGCTAAGCTTTTAGTCTAGAAGATTATGCTGAAATGCTTCAAATTAGTTTTGTAGACCAATATAGATTGTGCCCTATGTATAAATACTTTTTATTTCATTTTATTTTAAAAGAAGGTTTCCAGCATAGATTTTTTAAACAATATTGTTTAAAAATTATTTCAGATGAAAAAAATCTAAAATCGATTTGAATGATTTGATGACTTTATAAATGTTCTAAAATGTGGAAAATAAAAAGAAATAATGAATATACTGTATGTGTCTAATAATTGTAGCATATGTCTGCATGCAGGCCTGATCACAATTTTGTTGTCATTATTTGATCTTGATGCCAACATATTTAGAAGAAATATTTACAAGATTTGTTAAATCTGTGATCAATATTAGAATATTGCGCACTAGCTCCACCTAACAATGCCTGGTTGGCCCAAACAAGTCACATTTCAGTCTTCAGTGGCACAATCAGTAAAGCGTAAGGCTTAAGGATCTTGGTTTTGACACGATCGACTTGGTTCGAATCCGCCTTTTGCAGAGCTCGTTCTTATCGCTTTTCCCATCACATATCACATTGGAAAAGCATTTACTTTCAATAAAAATTAAAACAATTTTCTAAATGTGTAAATAAAGTGCCTAACGAAACGTTTAATAATAAAAGCATTTATTTGGGTAGAGTTAAGGATAGGTGCAGGGAGGGCTTTTATTGTCCCATTAAGGCAGCATCCATTTATTAATTTTAATAAATATAATCAATTACACTCTGTACTATTATTGCATCCTGTTAATGTACAACAATACTGAGATGTAACTAGTATGTATCTGTCAAAATAATGTATAAATTGCATGTAATTACTATTTACACATATTGCAAAGAACTGCTACTTTGACATAGTGTAAATAGAATATATCACTATTTTCACTTAGTATGCTATTTCACTTAGTAAATAGCATCTACAGCTATTTTCACTTAGTGTAAATAAAATGTATTTCTAAGAAAATATGTAAATTGCACTTGTAAATGTGTAAGTGTAAATGACATCTAACACTATTTGCACTTGGTGCAAATAGCAATTATCGCTAAGAAAATATCGCTAAGCTAAATAGCCGCTGCCTTAATTTTGCGTCATATTGTATGACGGAGAAAATGCTGGATTACTGTAGCTACAATAATTCGTTTTCTGTCTATAAATGTATCCAAACAGTTGTTCCTTTGTCTAATAAAATATAAGTGTTTTTGGTGTTTCCATGGTTTCTACTATAAAACCAGAAATCACAGACGTCACTGATAGGCGACACATGGACACGGTCCGTGTCCTGTTTAAAATAGCTTATATCTCTAGATTTAAACATTCTTGGAAACATCTGGGATAATGTAAGTACACAAAATTTATAACACTGTTCTGGTGGTTTTTCGATATTTTAATCCAAAAAAACTTACATATTGTGCCTTTAATTAAAAGTGTGTGCTAATACGATATTGTTGTCAGTGTTGTGATTTGAATCAAATTAATATAAGGATTGAATACAAATTCATAACCCCTACACTGCAAAAAGTCTCTCAATATTTTACAATACAGCCATAGATGAGAACATTTGCCTCTCAAATCTGTTATTAAATAATGAGATGAGAGGAGGATTTTCTTCAGTCTTCAAAGTGTAATTAATTTGTTAATATTGATTTCAAATAAAAAATGTAACAGATGTGTGGCAGTGGAACAAAAATGGTCTTTTGTTCAACACTCTTCATTTATACTAATGATTTTGCCCCAATGACTTGAGATATTACTGATCATATGCTCTCATTTTTCTGCAGATTGGAGAAAATTGATTATGTTCAGTCTAACCTGGACATATTCTACTGCAGGATAGGTGGCCAACAATGGCAGTAGTACAACATTTGAAGGCAGGCAGACATTGGACATAACATAAAATGATGATATGATAAAGCATGGAAAGCCATACATTTATTATAGCATTTACTATCATCCATTTACTGTGTGAGCAAATTCTGACTTCCACCTTTCATATATTTCTCATAGAATTAAGTATACTAGTGGCATATGGACTCCCATGAAATGATATGAGATATTCCAGTTCAAAGCCCGGCTGATTGATGCAGTCAAAGGGAGCTAATTAACACAAGCCAACGAGCCAAAATATCTTCATCCTTTTTATCCCGGAAGACTTTGCTTTCCCAGTGAGAGAGAAGCCTTGGGCAATGACTTGGGTCTCAGTGGAGGATGAAAGTGAAGGGTACGGACTGAAAGGTGGGGGAGAGCCAGGTGGGGTGCCTTCCTGCCCTCTTCTCCTGTCTTCAATAGCATAGCCAGAAAGCTTTGATTGACATTTGTTGATTTTTTTTCCCTTGAAGAGCGACAAAGACAGGGGAGCTCTGCCATCATAGCATGACTTCGATTTTATGTGGACATTGAAAATGCAGTCCTGTGATCCAGACATACCCAGTGTGCACACTGAACTCTACTTTCGTCATCATGCCTTGTCAGAATAGTTATTTTCATATCTCTGCAGAAATGAAATGTTTGAGAATGCAAAGTGCATGACTAATGATCATTTGGTTGTGCAATAGCACTTTTTCAAAGTAAATTCCAAGTGCATATTTTTTTTCTTATTAACATTTAATTACTGTTCATTTACAACACATCAATTCTAACAATCAAAAATATTATACATATAATAGGTAAAGCAAGTATTTAGAATGCAATGTAGTTTTTTCATTAGTTCTGAAAATCTAACTAAATAAAAAAATTATCTGGAAAAAACATATTTTTTATATAAATGCCTTAAACACGCTGATCCGACATCCATTCTCTTTGTTGTGGATGTAGTAGGCCTATGTTATGAAACTTCTAATGGCATGGCTTATGAATGAATCTTTCCATGATCAAAAGATATTTCTGAAAAGCTTGAGAAAATGGTTATCAGCACTAATGAGGCTAGAAAGGGTTACAAAACAATTGCTACTAAAAAGACTAAGACATTCATTAATCTTCTGTCAAACATATATGAGAAGATTTTCCACACCACTCCTATTCGGATCAACGTCCAGCTAAAATCACTACAAGGACAAGTTGTACACTGAAAAAATAAAAACCTTGGATCAACTTAAAAAAAATTGAAGTAATCAATAACACAAAATATTTGACATTGGCTCAAAGTAAATTATTTAAATTAGTTTAACCTGAAAATTTTAAATCCACGCAACCACTTTGTAAAGGTTGATCAAATTATTTTAGGTTGGAACAAAAACATTTTTTTTGAGTGTCACCATTGTTGAGATTCATGCACTGATTCTCTATGTCTGTGTAAAGCTTCAATTAAACCCTTTATTTGCACTTTTTTTTTTTTTTTAATCTGCGTGTTATTTGATTACCCCAACTGTCCTAGATGTCGTACTGTAGAATCACATGGTTAGAATTATAAATACTATAAAATGAATAACACATTATCACCAGAGCATTAGACTCTGAATGGGATCAGTGATTCTGGTCACTACAAATAACTGACAGATAACAGATAACATCTGAACACATTTCTCTTGCCATAACAAAAGTGTTTTATAAACACACAGTAAAAACAGCCAGAGAAAAACTAATGTTAACGATTTAAGGGTCAAGAGCCCAACTAAAGCAAACACTCATCTCCATCATGGTGACTTAAACTTGAACTTAAAATTAAACTATTATTTTCATTAAAACAGAAATGACAGAAATATAGTCAGTCTGGTTAGTAATGTGCGAAGCTGGTAATGCTGTTTGTAGAGTTGTTTAATCCTCCTCTATGAGATCTTCAGAGATTTAATGTCTTCTTTTATCTTCAGTTGATTTCATCTAAGGGGCTGAAGTCAGTTCAAATCATGCCTAATCTAATAAAAATACTCTGATCAAATTAATAAATTCAGTTTAATGTCCCACTGCCAATTTATATTGTATCCATGTAAAAAAATGGATTCAACCATAAATATAATCTAAAACGTTTACTTTAAATGAAAAAACTAGTAATTTTAAGCTATTTCAACGAGAAAATACACATTAAACGAACAACAGCAATGTTAGACATTTCATAAAATTCTACCCACATATGTAGTCGAATCATGAAACTGCAAGTCTATTAGGGAAGCATTAACAAGTAATATTTTACCATTTGCACAGAAAAAAATATTGCATGGGCAAAACATCTGATGGAATCACATGTAAATTAATTTGCTACATACCCTCATTCTAATGTTAGGTGTGTTAGATTTTGCACATACTTATTGGCGTACGATATCAAAGTATCGTGAGAGCAGTGCCATAGTATACTGTACATAACTCACTAGCGGCTGTTTCTATGGGCCACTATATGAAAGCAATCTGCCATATAGGAACATTCAAAGCCAGTCCATGAACACTCTAGAGCAAGATGACTGTGTCTTCAGTTTGACGCATATATGAATATATATATATATATATATATATATATATATATATATATATATATATATATATATATATATATATATATATATATGCAATAGATTTCTGCAGATTTTTTTTTAAACTTACACAATACAACAAGAGAAAGGCATCGGCTAACAAAAACATTTAAAAGTTACCATTGTTAAATATTGAGTTAATACATAAAAACACAAACCAGTCTGTAAAAAAATAATGGAAAAATAACAGAAAAAGTACTGGCAGCTCATTACTTGGACATTGTACAGGAATTTTACGGACATTTCCATTAGCCCTGCATTGAAGTTCAAAATTCGAAATACAGGTAAAACACCTGTAAAAAATAAATACGGAGAATTCTGTTAAATTAATACAGTACATTTTGCCCTATTTTAACATTTTTTTTTTAGAGTGCAGGCTAATCTTAGCCTGACAAGCCAGACCCACATCAAGATGTTGGGTCTGGAAACTCACCATTGACAGGGCTCAATCCGAGGGGTGGGATAAACGGTTGTCTTTCAAATTCCCTCTGCAGGCAATTGGATAACACCATGAGTGCCACAACCAACCAGAGCAAAGAAGAAGGTGAAACCGAGCTAACGTTAGTTGATAGACTTTCGCCGTATCCGGTCGGCAAAACTTCGAACACATCTTCTTTTCTTAAGAATGACTTCAGTGCCGTTATTTGTTCTTTTCTCAAAGAAAAGCTGAACTCCAAGTCTTCCAGAGTCGCGCCCAAAGCCGATTCAAAAGACCGCTGTTCGCCAGCTTCTTTGTTTACAAGTAGCACGCAGAACCTCCGCAACTCTGCCGTGATGTGTCGTCATTATGTTAAGCCCGCCCACCGACTCTACACACGCTGTTATTGGCCTGACCAGAGTTTGGTTTTTCCAGCTCTCAGGTCTACGGAGAATTGCTAGACTACACTCGCGGCAAAATAATTTTTATGCCACTAGGGTCTATATTTCTAGGCTAGGCTAATCTAATCTAAATCAGCTAATCTTTACAGCCCATCGGCTAACATGTTTGTTTCTTCAAAATTAATTTCTATGGTATGGTAATTTCTATGGTATCCGCAAACAGTGACTAACTGTTGCACAACTCGAAACGAAATTCAATGTAGTCAAGGTTGTAATGTGATTGGTTTTCAAGGCACACGTGATCCAAGTTAGCCATTACATTTTCTCCAATACTAGAGCCAGAAGACTCTCTTATCTCCCAATAATAAGACCATGGATTCAAGAGCAGTCGGCTGGCTTATTCCGTGTAGCTTTTCCAGAGTGCCAACGCACTTTGATGACGAAACAACTGTTTAACTATTGACCATATTCAGTGATGACACGTGTTTTGTTTTTATTATTACTTAAAGTACTCAATGTAAAGTGTTTATGTTGCTACATAGAAATTTATGAAACATCAGAGTATTTGACAAATATTCATTGGTGATAAAGTATGTGCAAACATGTGTGGGCATCACTACAGGAAGCAAAAATTGTCAGACTTGACAGGTTTTGTTTTCATCTCCTTCCCAGACTGCAAGCGACAAATCTCATTGATCGGTTAAATCTAGCCGCAGCCGAAGTCAGGCCCACCAGTTGACAAATTCTAAATGAGGGAGTGCGTGCTTACAGCTACTCATTAGCATAAAACACACCCAAACCATGTCTATATTCCTAAAAAAATGATTATGCATATGTCTTTCCATCACTAATTCTTCACCGTGTGTCTTTAGTAAATGCTGACAGTGGTTAACACCAAAAGAGGTAAATAAATCTGGCCCTTTCTCTTCTGCTCACTCACACTGTAAGCAATTTCATAGCCATGTGTTTCTGATCTTCCATTTAACAGCTGTGAATCTCCTATCGCCAGTGCATTTTATCATGCCATTTCATTTACTGTTACTCTCAAATAATTAATACTTTTGGAGAATCACATAATTGTTTCATTTTCCCAAAGAAAAAATCTTAAATTAAGAAACTAAAAAGGCCATCGGGGTATTTGGTTTCTGGCGTACCTTAAAATGTTCATTAAACCACCAGGAGAAAACCCAAAGAGAAGTATACACAGAAGGATGTAATGAGGGAGAACATCGACGCATATCTCAGGACCCAGACAGCTTGAAATCTTTGAGGGAACAATTCATTCTGAGCTGAAGCTTAGAATTAATTGTCAGTTGGAGCCAAAATGTGTGTCAAAGTTTGGCAATAGCTCTAAACAGACAAGTAGCAGCTGAAGAAGCAGATGGATTTTCACATTTTGGAAAGGCAAAGTCCAGACCTAAAGACATCTGAAATGTTGTGCCATGACCTGAAGTGAGCAGTTGATAAAAGACGGTACAAAAATATCTATGACCTGAAACAGTTTTAGAAACAACAGGAATGGGAACATCTGGTTGGAATCATGCCTTGAGATCCTGCAGGTGCCACATGTCAGTGGTTCACATGTTTTGGTAAAGCCAGTTTTGAATCAATAGCTTTCTTCCAAAACTTAGTCAGCTGCCTTGCTCCCTATTGCCTAAGCAGCTGCATTCTAAGGCTACCTAACTACCATGAAACCTTATAAGTGTCAGTGTTGGAATGTTTTTCATAGGCAGCAACTCTGCACTCTACACAAATATTGATATCAATAGAGTATGATGAGTGATGCTAAGCTAACTCTGCAATACTCCAAAGCCTAAAATACATAGCACACATAAATAATCTATTTCTAGCCTGGTCTTACCAGACTCTCGTACATTTCATTTGTACAGAGAGTCTGGCCACTCTCCATTGACAAGTGTTAACTTCCTTGAAGGCGGGTACTCTCTTGAAGTTTAAAACTATTGGATCTCCAGAGCCACTCTGGATCTGCCATAACCAATCGCTAATGTTTGGTCGTGACGTATGTCATGCGCTGTTCTACTCGGTTTCTCACATGGAAGTTTGTAAAAAGAACTGTGTCGATTGTGCACGCCCCCTCAGTGATAAAATCTAAAACAAGTGCATTCGGATTGTGATTTATTCACAGTGGAGGGGAGAGTTTTGTGATCGGGAACACGCTGCTCACGTGGTCCGTAACATGATTGTATGCTATAAATAAAATGTCATATGCTTGGTATGATAAGAATAAATGCTCCCGTAAATAACGGCCCAATTCAAATGTTTATCTAGCCTGACGTCGTCATACTCAATTCTAGTCAGAATTTGAGTCTGATACTGCTCCGTTGGGCTGTGATTATGGGGCATGTTTAAACCGAACCAGGAAAGACCTCAATTGGATAGACCAACAACCAATCAGAGCAACGGAGCGACGCATAACGTTAGTTGTCAAATGTCAACAGAACTCAACTGCACTGTGTTGACAAGTCCGCGGGTTGAAGCGACCCCAATTATGTGATATACAGACCCAGGAATGCGAAATTTAGCAGGCAGTCCAGCCAAAATAACACATATTTTACCCCCCAAATGCCATTTTTCCCGGAGAACCCCCCTGGAAAGCTATTGGGCTTGTTTTTAGCTAGTTTTGAGTAGCAATTGGGCGAGTTTTGCTATAAAAACTTGGCAACCCTGTCTGCACGCACGCTAGAATAAGTCACGTTAGAAGAAGAAGATGAGTGTAAACGATCTTTGCCGGCGTTGTAAAAAAAAGAATTTAAGGATACACAGAGTACTTACCAACACGATCATCATTTCTGAGAGAAATAGTAAATGTGAATGCATATACGAACAAGTTCTCCGTTTAGGATTAGAACAAATTCAACCCAAGCGCCTTTGATGACGTGGATGATTACGTTACTGTTTATCATCTGTCCATCATCGTCTAAAGCCCGCCCTGACAATTTAATTGGTCCAAACAGTTTCTGTTCGGGCATAATTACTTCTCTATGGATCAAGTCCAGACCGAACTGCCCGTGCAAAAATTTTTTTGGGCAGGGCTAAGTTCATCTGGCATCCAGTCTAATGTTTATGTGCTTTTCTTCTTTTTATTTTTTGAGCGGTGATGAAATATATTGCTCTTGTAAATACTTGCCAGCATTTAAAGAAATACAAGTCTAGAAATGCATCCACATTACAACGAAGCGCAACCGCACGGTGCTCTGCAGTGGTCAAAAAGGATATAATATAACAGAATTTATGAATTTTGAAGTGATATATTCTTGAAAACTCAGAGATGTGGATTCAGACAGCAATAAAATTACCACAAGACCTTGGTGTTTGTCTAAAACAGTAGGTCATTCAGCCGGGGATTTTTACACGGGTGGTGGGAGACAGACGGCAATAAAATCTCTGACTAGCCCCTGTAAATGATGACAATACCTTCCGACCCCACGAGAAACAATTACCGTCCGAATAGGGCTTCAACCAACTCCTTCACCACTAACGGAGCAAGCTGGAAAATCTAATTTTTCCCGAACCCAGTGGGGAGGAGGGCCACAATATCATGGCCACCAACAAAACTCTTTAACTTCTGGATATTCGGCAGCAGTGCCACAACGGAATGAATGGCTTCGCTTGCATCTTTCTCCGCCACCATTACTCAACTACAACTCATCGTTTTCAGCCACTCCCTCTGTTCGCTGATTGGCCCGGTAAAAATTTGTTTGGAGAAAAAGTCTCGGGTTATAACTATAACCCTTGTTCCCCGAGAAGGGAACGAGACACTGCGTCATTGTGACGACACTTTGGGGAACGCCCCTAGCGTAAAGCGTCTGAAGAATGAATAGAATCAGCCCAATCCTGATTGGTGTTGCGTCATGACGTAGTATGTGACGGCATACCCGGAAGATACAAAAGGACGTCTGAACACAACAGAGATAGCGTTCTGCGATGAAGCGAGCGCTCTGTCTGATTGGAGTGGACACGAGACACAGTTTCTCGTTCCCTTCTCCCTTCTCGTTGGCCTCGGCCAACCCTTTGAGCACTACCGCCAGGTCCCAGGTTGGGACTCTGGAACGAGCCGCAGACCTCATCCTCCGAGCCACACAGAAGAATCATACAACCAGATGGTGCCTTCCCAACGGCCCATCACCTGGCAGCCACATACACCTTAACTGTGGACGGGGAAAGACCGACGGAGAAGCAGTCTTGGAGGAACTCCAGCACTGAAGCCACCGGGCAGTTAACTGGGTTCACCTCCCGCTCTCTACACCAAGTGGAAAACACATTCCACTTCATGCTGTACAACCTCCTGGTGGAGGGAGCTCTGGAACTGAGTAAAGTCTCCACGACACACGCCGACAGGCCCTCCTTTAGGTACTGTGCCCCCTCAGGGGCCAGACCCAGAGATTCCACACCTCTGGCCGGTTGTCCTCAGAGGGACCTGCCATGGGAGACCGTCCAGCAGGTCGATGATGTCGGAGAACCATACTCGGCCACCGGGGTGCTACTAAGAGAAGGCTGACGCTCTCCCTGCGGACACGCTCCAGAACTCAAGAACCCAGCGGGGCCGGATGACTGAGGGAGAACCACAGTGGGCAGTGGGACGTCTCTCGAGACGCAAAGCTCTTAGATCCACTTCCGGCGGACACAGTTGTCAACCGGGCCTCCTCCCCGACCCCCTGAAGCGGCTAACGGCAGGGCGAGGCTGAAACACCCGAGAGGTGCATGGTAGTACGCGTCGAGATATTTCTCAATGAAAACAGCCAGCCCCCCTCAGGAGCTGACTGCATGCCTCGCACCCAACAGTATCACATGCATTCTCACCGTGTCACGTTGTATCACTTTAATAGCAGACCCGAAACCTACGCGCCTCCTCGGCAACGCGAGATTGAATCTTGCATTAGGAAATGGCGAGCCTCGACAGCTCACGCATCGGCTCCTCCACCCCGGGGGAAGAAACCGCAGCGTAGGCTTCCACACGGGGAAGGAGAACAATGGAACTGTCAAACAGGGAAGGAGAAGATGCCTCAGCACTCTTCAGATTCCCTGACAGACCCATCTGCGTGTCCCATGATTGATCAGCCGTTCTGCCTCAACAGGCACGCTACCAGCCATGGAGTTTGCGAGCCATGGGAAAATGCTTGTGAAAACAACGTTGGTAGACAAACAACACCAAATAAGACTGACAAACACAGAGCGCTAACGCTGAAGAGCAGAAAGCTATCTCTGTTGTGTTCAGAAGTCCTTTTGTATCTTCCAGGTATGCCGTCACATACTACGTCATGACGCAACACCAATCAGGATTGGGCTGATTCTATTAATTCTTCAGATGCTTTACTCTAGGGGCATTCCCCAAAGTGTCGTCACAATGACGCAGTTCGAGTTCCCTCGAAGGGGAACTTAAGAATATACCGCAGTCCCAGACGGACTACTGAAGGAAAATGAAAATTGAGCAGAAGTACGTAGGAGGGCGAAGCCAGGCTACCTTCGTTCATCTTTGGAACACAAATTAAGATATTTTTGATGAAATCCAAGTGCTCTCAGTCCCCTCCATAGACGACAATTTAATTAACACTTTAAAGTCCCAGAAAGGTAGTTAAAACATTGTTAAAATAGTCCATGTGACTCCAGTGGTTCAAGCTTAATTTTATGAAAGGACGATAATACATTTTGTGTGCAAAAACAAACAAAAATAACGACTTTATTCAACAATTTCATTCTAGCCTGTGCCAGTCTACTATGCCGTTTACGTTGTAAACAGTGCAGCGCTTTTGAGTTCTACGGCAGCCGATGCTGTTCAAATATATTTACAACGTAAACTGCGTCAGAGACTGGCACAGGCCAGAACAAAATTGTTGAATAAAGTCATTATGACAGAATTTTCATTTTTGGGTGAACAAACCCACTGACACAGATACATTTCAGTATTGGATAAAATCTCCCTTTCTTTATCCACTGTCTTGAATTTATTCAAACAATTGCCAGCATCTTACTATTCAGTTGTTGTTCTGTTGTGTACTATATGTTATGCAGCCTGTATAACATATAGAGACTGCACTACTGTCGGTCACTGAAGCCCTGCGGATAGCTAAAGCTGATTCCAAATCATCAGTCCTCGTCCTGCTCGATCTATCTGCAGCCTTTGACACGGTCAATCATCAGATTCTTCTGTCCACCCTCTCATCACTGGGCATCACAGGGACTCCACTCCTTTGGTTTGAGTCCTATCTCACAGGTAGGTCTTTCAAGGTTGCCTGGAGAGGAGAGGAATTCCAAGCACATCAACTGACCACTGGGGTTCCCCAGGGCTCAGTGTTTGGTCCTCTCCTCTTCTCCATCTACACTACTTCATTGGGACCCATCATTCAGATACATGACTTCTCATACTACTGCTATGCTGATGACACTCAGCTCTACCTTTCATTTCAACCAGACGACCCCACAGTAGCTGCACGAATCTCCAGCTGTCTGGCTGACATCTCTACATTGATGAGAAAACATCACCTGCAGCTCAACCTGGCAAAGACTGAGTTTCTCATCTTCCCCGCCAGTCCCACTATACAACATGACTTCACCATCCAGTTATGTACATCCTTGATTTCCCCATCAAAGTCAGTCAGAAATCTTGGAGTAACATTTGATGATCAGTTCGCAGCTGACAGCTCGCTCATGCCGGTTTGCGCTCCACAACATCAGGAAGATTAGACCGTTCCTAACAGAGCACGTAACACAGCTTCTTGTCCAGGCCCTGGTTATTTCTAGACTTGACTACTGCAATGCACTTCTGGCTGGACTCCCCTCTTGTGCGATCCAAACACTTCGAATGATCCAGAATGCAGTAGCACGTCTTGTCTTCAACAAGCCCAAAAGGACCCACGTCACACCTCTCTTCATCTCCCTGCACTGGCTACCACTCGCTGCTTGCATCAAGTTTAAGGCGCTGACGCTTGCATACAGAGCCACCACGCGCTCAGCTCCTGCATATTTTGACTCCATTCTACAAATCCACACCCCCACCAGTAGCCTTCGCTCAGCAAAGGAACGACGGCTTGTGGTACCATCACAGAGAGGGAAAAAATCCATTTCCAGAACATTTTCATTCAACATTCCCAGTTGGTGGAACGATCTTCCCAACGCAATCCGAAACGCAGAATCATTGACATCATTCAAAAGTCAGCTCTTCCGTGAGCACGTAACCTCATAAAAAATGTATCTTTCTCTTCCTTCTTCCCTCCCTACTCTAGCCTGTGCTACACTGAGCAATGTACATGGTCTCAGTATTTCAGGCACATGTTGCGCTTTTCGACTCTTCATGACCAATTGCTTCATGTACCCCCAAGCTGTAAGTCGCTTTGGATAAAAGCGTCTGCTAAATGCATAAATGTAATGTAAATGTATACATTTTAATGCCTTTTTGATGTGCCTAGTGATGGGCTCTAAATCTGTATTTGCACGTCTATGTTGCTCGATTCCTCTGCTTCATTTCATTCAGCCATAAATATTGTTGAAAATTCAGCTCACAACTCATTATGCGATGATGGTCATCTCAGACTTTGTCAAACTAACCGAAGCTTAGACAATTCTGACTAACTATCCGTCACCACTACAGAAGTGACTGACTATCTTGACAAATTCTGGGAGAAGAGAATCGCATGCCTCAATCCTGATGATGAAGATGATTGCGTAATCTTGGCAAGTCTGTCTGTTTGGCCGCCGCAGTGAGACATCACTGTCTGCTTTTCACAGAATCAGTGTCAGAGGCACCTCTCCATTCCAGCCAAAGCCAACCAAACAACTTTAAAACAGGCTATCTCCTGATAACAGATGACAGCTCAGAAATCCAAAGAGCCAACCCTCTCAGACTTAAAGGCATTTCTCTCAGCAGTTCAATTATGCTGTATTAGTATTTTTTCTTTAATCTACATGGAATCAAGGTCAGTAGGTTCCCATTACATTTCCCTCCAATTCAAAACAACTGTTCACAAGAGTTTAGCACCACTGTCAAGGTTAGAGCATTTCCCATCAGAGTGTATTTTAAACTTCACGTCTTTATTTGGTTTACTTCTGCTTGAGTGATAAATGAGGGACCTGTAGGGACTCTTTGAATTAAATGCTTGTGTGCTTTTAGATGCCCGTGTCTATCTGACTTTGTTGTAACCAGTGAAATGGCAAATACCCATGTCACTAAACAATTTGTTTACGCTAAAGAAATTAATTCCATTAAACCCCATTACCTCCAGCAAGAACTGAGTGTACCACAAAAGGAACCAATTAACATTTCACAAAGAGTGTAAAAAGGTTAAGCGTTCTCCTTAACACTCCATAATGACGCTGTACGATGAAGTTTTAAAAGCCTGTTGAATGCTGGGAAGTAAATTTTTTACTAGCTGAGACAGTTACATGGGTGGCAATTTTTAAATATGCCATATTAAACCTTTTCCATCATTTAAAGGAGCAAAGACAGAGTCATGACACCTAAAGGCATCATTATTTGTAAAATCAGTCAGGACATAAATATAGCACTTACTCTTTACAATACACTCAATACAATACAATACAATACAATACAATACAATACAATACACTATACTGCACATGATATATCTTTGGCTGTGGTCTTGAACCTCTCCATGAATTTTTTATATGACGGCAGATGAGTATTGCAGTGACATAAATGAAAAAGCCAGGTGCTCCAGTTTAATAGATGTTTGTTTACTTTAAGTGGAAGCTACTGGAGATGAAACCACAGCTTTCTAAGATCCTGCTTGAGACACTCCTAATATACTGACACTCCTATTCTTTTTTAACAATCCAAACGAAGGACACCTCAAGTATTGTGTATGTATCTCATTTCTAATTTAACAGCTGGCAATGAATAATGTGACAAAGGCTCATCTCCTGCAAAACCACAGGATTGGTGTGTATATATTTTTAATATATACACGATATTGCCAAAAGTATTGTGACTCCCCTCTGAATCATTGAATTCAGATGTTCCAATCACTTCATTGGCCACGGGTGTATAAAATCAAGCACTAGACGTTCAGACTGCTTCTACAAACATTTGTGAAAGAATGACACAAAAGAAAGGTCCATAAAGAAATGGATGAGCGAGTTCGGTGTGGAAAAACTTGACTGGCCTGCACAGAGTCCTGACCTCAACCCGATAGAACACCTTTGGGAAGAATTAAAGCGGAGACTGCGAGCCAGGCTTTCTCGTCCAACATTACTGCCTGACCTCACAAATGCGCTTCTAGAAGAATAGTCAAAAGTCCCCATAAACACACTGGAACCTTGTGGAAAGCTTTCCCAGAAGAGTTGAAGCTGTTATAGCTGCAAAGGGTGGGCCAACTCCATATTAAACCCTATGGATTAAGAATGGGATGCCATTAAAGTTCATGTGCATAAAGGCAGATGTCCCAAAACTTTTGGCAATATAGTGTATATAAAATACTGTTACTGTGAAGAACATAAACAGCTGCTATATCAGGACTTGAGTTGTTTACTGACAGTCTTAAAATCTGTGCCTTGAGGTTTTTAAAGGTATGATATCACCAACTTTCAACCTTTCATACAAGATGTCATTCAAATGGTTTAAATCCTATAGTAATCGAACAACCTTCTAGCTTTCATAATAAATATTCCAACCATTAAACATCAGGAAGACTATTGTCTCAGTTTTATGTAACTATGTCTCCTGAAATTATAATCCAGTAGGTCTACTTTACCCTGCTATGACTGCCACCCATTATTTAATATATCTGGGCACAGTTGAGTCCCACAGGACACATGTTGATGTCTAGTTATTCTTCAAAGTGCCCTTTATAATTATTTAATAGTGCATGCATAAACGTTACTGCTTCTAATTGTGTCCAAATAGCATATGTCTTAGAATGGCATGCAGTGAAGGCTTTTCTTTTCATTTCTGGTCTTATTTTTTACAAAAGGCAATACAATATACTTGTTTTTCTTCTGTCATGTTTTTCCATAAAAGAACATGAATTTTGTGAAATAAAATAAGCCTGAGTGATAACAGTTCTCTTTAAAAGCTAATCCAACCATTTTGTTGGTTTATAAAAGAAGTACTGGTCTAAATCAAACACATGCAGGTAACATGCACATATTTCTGTCCATATTAAATATGCTCTATCTATGTAATGTCTGAAGGATGACTCTCAATAACATAAGTGATTCACGAGCTTACGAGCGTGATTGATTATGCCTCAGCGAAATCAATATTGTGCAGTCCACAGTAAGAGAAAATGTGGACATTTTTCAGTTTTATTACGTAGCCACAGGTACAGACATATAACCAGGCATACTGGAGAAAATGTTTTTATGTACTACAAAGTCTGCTCAAAATATAGCAGAGGCCTGTGATGTGTGCAATGACATAAAGAACAAATTCATCTTGACGATATATCAGCACATTTCTGATGACTTCCATGACTCTCAAGAATGTTAAACATAGAGTATTACCATTACAGCTAACATCTATCTCACATTGAGAAAAAAAAAAACATGGAGAGAGAAAATTGAAACGGGTCTTCTAAAGCAACTTGTTTGTGAGTTATTGAATGATTGATGACCTTCACTGTGTGTGTCCCCTGTTCTCCATTGTAATTTAGGAGATATGGCATGCTAAGTCAAGTCAATTAAATGATTGGGTGAAGGAGGTGGTTATCAGTCACACTGGGATTCCTAAAATATCCCTGTTTCCTTATATCCCCATTGCTTTGGTCACTTATTTGTCCTCTAATTATCTTTTCTTAAAACCAGCACTGATAAAGGAACTGACCAATGAACAAACGTTATCTTTCCTTTCAATTACCCTGATCATTCGATGAGGGCCAAAGGGAGTCTTGATAAGAGATGTTTTCTTTTAAGAAAATATTATTACTCATGCATTTTGTTCTTAAATAAAATTTAAGAAATTAATATTAATAGTAGCTGTACTTTACAATATAAAAAAGAACCAGATACTGACACAGTTGTACAATTTAGCAATATAGCATTATTTTAAAGTGATAGTTCACCAAAAAATTACTCCATGGTTTACTCACCCTCAAGCCATCCTAGGTGTATATAACATTCTTCTTTCAGACTATTACAATCGGAGTTATATAAAAAAAATTCCTGGCACTCCCAAGCTTTATAATGGCAGTGAATGGCAGCCCAAAATGTTAAGCCCAAAAGAGTGCATCCATCCATTATAAAAGTAATCCACACGGCTCTTGGGGGTTAATAAAGTTTATTTTACTTTATTAAGATTTAAATATGGATATTTTTTTCTACAAACCAATACAATACAATTCTTTATTTCCAATACGATAGGAATAATTATTTGAGTGATGTAAATTTAATTAAATAAAATATGGAGTGTGTATATATATAAGGATGTTAACTGTGACAGGATGATTGACAGGCCAGTTTAAGGTGACAGAATGCAATGAAATGCATACTTTAAGGGTGTCGTTTAAGTAGGCGAATTGGGATGCAGCATCAGTGTTGCATATAGTACCCAATTACCATACTTCAGTCAAAGTATACCTTTGGAAACCGACTGCTCTGAACATTTCAGAGAGAGTGTCCTACTACAAATGCACTCTGGTCCACAATGCAACAAAATAACAAACCAAACTAAGAAAAAGACATCAGAGAGATGTGGGAGTGGGCTGTTTTAGATTAGGCCTTTATGCAAGCAAGCAGAACACCCTAACAACTGCATAACAATTCAAAATAAGAACATCATAGGGATTCTAGAGCAATGTCATAAAACACCCTAGCAACAATGCAACAATATACTAAAAACCTACGAGGAACACCTTAGCAACTGCATAGCAATGTCAACCGCATAGATTTTATTGGTGTTCATTTTTTGTGCTTTGCATCTTCTAAATGCAAATGGTCTGGACAATGTATCAGAGTAAAGTTGAAATGTTCTCTTTATGTAGTGAAGGTATAAAGCAAGTAAAAAAATATATATACAGTACATATATTAGGGGTGTCGAGATATACCGGTATTGATGAAAATTGTGATATTCAAAACATGAAATGTCGATATTGTGGTAATTAAGGGTGTGACAATATACCAGTATATGGAATAACGGTAATATTTAAAATGAATGGTACACATATGATAATATGTGAAAATAATCCAGTGTCAGTACCTGGTTGACATCCCAAAGTACAAATAGGTGGCGGTATTGCACATTAATGCTGTCATCTGTTATAAAGTGGAAGATGCAGCACGCGTGCAGCTACGACTGCCATGCAAAAATAATGTTGTCCGATAAGAAAGAGGAGAGTCTCTACCCAGACTCCAAAAAATAAAGCTTGCCAGTATGGGAGTTTTTTGGATTTAGAAAAATGACTCGTTGGACATCCTAGTCTGCAGGACTTGCCAATCAACAGTAAGCGCAAAAGGGGGCAATACCAGCAACCTGTTCACCCATCATCCTTAGTCTAAAAGTGTGCTCATTAGGAAAAAAATGAATGGATTATCGTATGTTTGCTTCAAATATCTTTATTTTTTGTTGCATTTTTTTCCTAAAATAGGGCAATGTGAGCATTATGGAATGCTAAACTCTCACATGTAATTTGTTTCATTCATACTCAACACCAAAGGGCGCCCTTGCGAAGAAAGTCCACAAGTGAGACCCATAGAAGTTTAAACTTTTGACGTTCCAGGAAATCCGATCCTATCCACAAGTTTCCTACTCCCCATGAAGCCTTGCTTCAAAAGTGGGAGTGTCTTCCGGTTCAAAGTAAACAAGCAGGACTTTATGCATTTCCATCGTAGTTTATGCACACATTTTCATATCAGGTAGAAAATGTATCCGACTCAAACGAGCGTATATGTTTTTTATGCGCATTTATAGAATTCATGGGCATCTTGGCATTTCAATTCAGCATTTTTTGATGCAATATCCCAAAATGCGCATACAAATAGGTGGATGGAAACATAGCTTATTGACATTCAACAGTTGACAGTCATTCAAGCTATCCAAATTTGCTAACGATGTGGGAACACAACCTCAACGAACTTTAAAAAGGGTGAAACAACAGTAACTTTACCCTCCGCAGTAGTTGGTTGGGAGGATGGCGTGAAGAAGTGGCCTCGTATCACGTACGGTAGCATTTTTAGCTATTTTCTAGATTCAGGAGCCTGTGATGGTAAGTGATGAGCAATTTGAAAAGCTCAGAGGTGTATCTGTATCTGTTGGAAACGATCTAAAAGTGGACATTGAGCCGAGCCTGAGCCTACACGTATCCCATTACAAGGCATGGGTGCTAACATCAGTGACAGGTGAAGTACAGACAGCGGGTTGTTCATGTATTGCAGGGCCAGGACGCATCATGCAGCAGCTTTTGTGGAAGGTCAGTAAAGTAAGGACAAGTAAGGACACGGAAATTGTATTGTTTATTGTATTGTGATATTATTAACTAATAAATGTACTAAACTGAAATGTTTAGTGTGTGTCATTCATGTTGCAAATGTTGCTTCACAGTAACCTTCACTTAACCACCATCTGATACATTTTTTTTTTTAAACCTTGCCAATGATCCGAAAAACACTTAGCCTCTTCACTAACTAGCACACAAAATACTATTTGGTATACTATTTCCGCCGCCTCACCGGAAGTTGTACCCACATTCTTTTTTACAGTGGTGCCCCACGGAAAAAGGTGGATTACGTGATTATGGCGTAAAATATGCTGTTATTCTCATAAATTGTATTTTAATGCTGTGCTGAGCTAAACACGGTTAGTATTTTAGTCTTCTCTAAATGAATGTATATAATATATATATATATATATATATATATATATACACTCATAAAGTACTCATAAAGAAGTATACAAAATCTGTACTTATAGTAACAAAGTATTTTTCTCAGCTTTTTATTCAAAATGTTTTTAGTTTTTTTATGAAACTTGCCCACAAGAACACATCTAAAAGGTTGTTGTTGTTGTTGTTGTTGTTTTTAAAGCAGAGGCTCTGTTCTTTCTATTAATATATTGAATATTCAAGTGTTCATACAATAAAATATTCTAGCGGCAATGAAAGTTAAATTAAACTGCCAATGGAAGGCAACTTAAAAAAAAAAAAAAAAAATTATAATAATAATGATAATAATAAACACTCTGGTGGGGAAAGAGTTAAGGGCCACTTTTATAGTAGTAATAATAATAAACTTTATTTTATATAGCGCCTTTAAATGCTATTTCTCAAAGTGCTTTACACAAAAAAGTAAATACATAGATAAGATTTAAAAAAAAAACATTATTATTACTATTATTATAAAGTCACAATAAGAGTTCTTTGTAAATTTAATTTGTCTGAATGAGACATCTAAGGTATTCTGTTCTGATTTATATAAACTGCAAGTGTTATTAAAATAAGAGTGCTTGGTTTTTAGATTACAGACTAATGACTATGCATATGAATCATTCATTAGTGAAGGGATCTTTAAAGGTGAACCACACTATGTGATCTAATATTTGCTTGAGACTAATGATCTCAGATGCATTGTCCCTGTTGTTGCAGAGTCTGACAGGTTGCATCTGACTAAGAAGTACAAATGCTATAATAAAATCAATGAATATAAAATGCTTTCCCCCTCTAGATCGTGTATCACAGTTATAACTTTAAAAAGATAACTCCATTCATCAGCTAATTTTGTGGCTTTAATTTCACTCCTGACAACAGCTTTTCCATTAAAAGCTTCAAGCCTCCATCAGTGTCCTCACATGCCTGGATGCTGGAATTAATCACACAACTCACGAAAAAACAATTGAGTAAAACTAAATTAGCAAAGCAGTGAGAGAGGCTAACACAGCCTGTCCCATTGACACAGAGGCACTGACGTCAAAATAAACATATCTAGTGCTGAATATTCCCTCTTTGGCAGACCAAGTATTCATAAGGCTGAGCATCTGGGTCTGTGTTAATTAACTTGGCATTATCCACGTTCATTTTGTTTAGCACCAGGCTCATGGGTCTGTTTTAGAACTGTTAATTTAGGCCTGAGAAACATGGGGATGCCCATGCCTGATTTGAGGAGAATGCAGTCAGTCCTCCCAAGTGGCTTAGGCTCTCCTGGAATTTCGCAGTAATTTAACTGTGCTGTCAATCACGGTTTGCTCAATGTCCCTCTATGTCTCTGCAGTAACAGGAAAAGAGAATAGCAGGGATGGGGAAGAGGAAACAATGGTCATTGCGCACATTTCCCAATGGCAGAACAGGTGCCTGCCTCCTAATGCCAACAAATTAATACGGAATTGGATGGAATGCAATTGTGTCCTGATGTGGTATTTTAAACACCAACATATTTGGAAAACTCCAGAAGAGCCCTTATGTTGATTATGAAAGTATGTTTCTGTATTACAGTTCCCAAACAAAAATATGCATGTTACAATTGACAATAATACATGTTTCAAAAGTGTGAAACAATGCTGAGTACAGTAAAGGCCAGTATTTTAGCAACAAATTACCAATAATACACTCAACAGCATTTGTTTTATTAAATATCCATGTGCTTTATACAGTCACAGAAACTTTAACGCATGGTATTTAGTTATAGCATTTTATGATAATTCTTATAAATTATTTGTACGTGCACATCCAGTGATGGGAAAAGTTACTTTAAAAGAACAATATTGCATTACTCCCTTAAAACGTAACTAATTGTGTTACTTTAATAACTAAGTGAGTTACTTTAATGGAAAGTAATGCATATTTTGCTTTTTAAAACACACACACAAACAAGTTATTTTTGCTAATTAGTATGGTTAAATTAGACCATGGTCAGAGGCAAAGGCACTGGTTAATAAAATTAGATTAAATACTTAGAGTATGTGTAATTTAACATATTTAATTATTGCAGGTTTGTGTTATATTCTGAGTTTGCATTTCACTGTTTTTATTCATTTTGAGAAATACTGAACCTGTTTTTTTGGAAGTGAGATGAGTTAATGCATGCTCACATTTAGTCTAGAAATATGTATCCATCATGTTTACACAGTCAATAAAGAGGAAAACAAAGTAACTTGTGTTACTTATTTGAAAAAGTAACTCAAATATTTTGTTGTAAATTTAACAGTAATGTGTTACATTAGTTACTTGGAAAAAGTAATCTGATTACAGAACTCATGTTACATGTAATGAATCACCCTACAACACTGTGCACATCATTATTGTTCTATCTAAATTATTTTTGTTAAATAATCTTTAATCAAAATAATATCCCCTCCCTCTTGCAGAGACATCTCTTCTCTGATGATACGTTTATTGGGGCTAAGGCGGGACAACCTGTCACTCACATGAAATCACAGTAATAGCAAACCACATTGATTAATTAATTAATTGTTTACATTTATAAAGCGCTTTTCTAGGCACTCAAAGCGCTTTACATAGAAGGAGGGAATATCCTCAACCACCACCACCAATGTGCAGCATCCACCTGGATGATGCGATGGCAGCCATATTGCGCCAGTACGCCCACCACACACCATCTGATTGGTGGAGAATAATCCAGAATGATCCAACTATCTAATTCCCGATGGACAAAATCAAGTCCTGCCCTACATTTTTTCTTGTTCGATAAGCTGTTTCACTCGGATATGCATCACGAAGACTTTCGCAACTTACGTTTCATGCTGACTTTAATAAGAGACTGAATGATGTTTATCACCCAAAATGAAAATTCTATTCAGTAAGGACTACAAAAGGAAAGCCTAACTAATGCGTACAAGCAAGACAAGGACTTAACAGATCAACGTGCTGTGTTCGTTCAGTCAATGATCGGCACCACATATATGCAAATAAGGATACATGTATGTATATGTAAATAAATCTGGGTAGACTGAACATGGAAATTTATAACACAGGATTCAGAATGAACCCAGAGTTTAGAATGACCTGTGCCAGGCGTAACAATTTTAAGTGTGAAAAGCCCTAAAATCCCTAACCAGTCAAGAACATCTTGAACATTCAGTTCATAGTGATTAATAAATGTATGTAATCTTTTCAGCATGCTGCATTTCCTGAACTATTATTGCTTCTGCAAAGATGCACTTCACTAGTCCTGTCAGGTTTTCGTGTCAATGGCACATCTCACCCTTTCTTAGAGGCATGCATACTTTTGAATTTGAACATGCAGCCAACCTATTTTCGATGAATTTCACTTTAATTTCAGAAGCTGACAATGCTGACCAGGTCTCCACATTGGAAGGGTATTGTTAAGAAAGTTCAAGCAGTGATAAGGTTAATAAATAGCTCCACAGCACTGAAATGCCATGTCAATTTGCAATGTCTGCCACATCTTCGACTTGGAAGGTGAGCTGCCTTCATATTGCTTGAAAGTACAGGCAAAGCCTGAAACTGGTTGTAAATTGAATTTTAATGGCACCATATAATATGCTGAGCCATGCACTTTTTTGCCAGCTCTCTTCTCAACGTTGTCACAAAGCAGTCATTCTTATGACCCTGAATTATACCCGTCATTGCAGACTTCAAAGATTTATCCAAACAACCCCTGAAGCGCACACAGCACTCGATTTCCATGTGCAATATGTGCATTTGAGTTTTAATTTAGCTATGCCAAATAATTTTATGTTTGTTAAAACAAACAGTGCATTTTCATAGCCATTAATTGGGGTTTGTTTTAACTATATAAATCTAGAATAACATTTGTTTGTTCAGTTGTCAGGCTACCACTCAGACTATTGATCGTGTGTGTGTTTGAGAGAAGGCAGTGAACTGTGTAATGTTTTTTTTTCTCTCTAACTCAAAGACTATTCGCCTCCAGATTAGGACCACTGTAGCCTGCCGGGTTTCACAATTTAACAGAAAAACACTTCTAACAAAGGTATGGTGAATCACTCCCTTTATATGCATCTGGCTTCCGTTCCCCTGAAAGGTTTTTCAGGCAGACCTCTTTTTTTGTTGCTCATTCTTTACGATTATAACTTCTGCTGATATTTTAGCCACTGTATAGAGGCAATTACATAAACTCTGTCATGCTAAAACTTAAACATTGCATATTAAACAAATGTAAGCCCATCCATGGGGACATTTTACAGTCATAAGCAGGGGTCTAAAAGCAGTAAATCACTGTACAAGGAGACAAGCTTTTATTATGCGAAAGAACAAGAAGAAAAATCCTTTACAACCAAAGAGTCTGCAGATATTTTTCAGCAAGGGCAATTCAATGCCAAAATCAATAGGAACATCTCCTTTGAGGTAATATTAAAAACAGTATGAGTACATAAAAGTAGGGAGACTTATAATGATAAAAAATAAATAATAAAACCTTCTGAAGTGATAGGAAGAGATAAGATGGTGCTGTAATTCACCCCATGAAATCATAATGACCAAAATGTGCTTTTCATTCCAATACTCTACCCAGTCGAGTAGATGAGTCTATCATAAAAGAAATAGCATGTGTTAATCTCTGGGAGGTATTGTGTGTTTCTCATCAGCTCAGAGGGTACAGAATAATTCTGCCTGCTTAAATGTAAAACAGATAACAGCTCTGGATGGTGGTATTCTGGAAAGTGATAAACCAGGACGAACAGACCTGGGGTGAAACAGTGCTTAGTCCAACAGAGCTAAATTCATTTTGCTAGCTCACGAAATGGAGTTATCTGAATCAACTGTCTTCTATATTCACCACAGGATATTGAGGAAGGCCAAGGTCAAATTACATCAAAATCTGAGAGCATTAGACTCCATTGCAAGAGAAAGTTTTGCAACTCAGTCAGAGATAATCTCAATCTCCAACTGTGCTCAGCTGAGACTAAAAGGCTTAAGAACTGATAGGATCCTCAGACCACGTAAAAATGGGTTCAGTGAGAGCCTCACATAATTTGCTTTTAAGATGCGATGCAATGCCATGGCTGTCTTTAATGTTTAGGGTCTACCATAAGCACACTATGAAGCAAACATGTTTTTGTTTTGTTTTTTTTCTTTACCTAAATACGTTGTCAACCCCTATTATATGGGTTTCAAAGGAGTGGTGTGCATCTACTCATTCAGATTTGGTCTTTGGAGCTGAGCAAGTGTCTTCTCTACACAAGCTCATTTTCGTTCACCCATTCACCCATTCATCTTCTCTAAAAGAGCACAACACAGATGGAGAGTGACTTTTTGTGTGTGACTGTATGTCTGGGTGCAGTCGATATCTCTTGTTCTGCCACAATCACTGCCTTACGTGTTTGGGTCATTTCCATGCTGAGAAAGCTTTTGTGGAAGGCTCATGTTCTTACTGCGAGAAAATGACCATGGCAAAGTTGTGATCGCGACTCTCTTTTCTGGCTATAGAGAGAGAGTCAACTCAGCTGCTCCCTGTGCTGTTCCTGCTGCAATGCATAAGACCGCATTGGCTAGCACTGAGGGCGATATGAGGGCACCAACGAGACCATCGGAGAGTGGGCTAATGCCTTCTAATCGGGAAGACTCTACGGTGCGGTGGCCTAGAACGAGTATGAATCTGAGTTGGCAGCCCTGCTTGCATGAAATCCCTGTCCTGAGCACTCTCGGTTGGATGATTGGTATCCGGGCTTGGAGTGTGACTCACAGCCGCATTCCCGGCCCAGTGCCTTTCTTCTTGGAAGGCCATGAGGAGCTCACAAAGTCACGGAAGGCACCTTTTACTGCCTGTTCCTGCTTCACAAGCTCTTCCGCCCTCACTACCCTTGACAGTGGGGCGGCCAGGGGGTACACAGAGGTTCCTTGGGTGGAGTATGCATTTGCAATGCATTTACGCCCATAAAATTCCGCCACTTAGCAGAATCATCCTAGGCTCCTCTCCAGAGCCTGTTAGTTCACATTGTCTTTGACGGCAAAGGCTTACAGTGCTGCTAGACAGGCCACCCTGCAGGTTCATCAGGCGAAGGCACTCAAAGAGCTGCACGAGGGTAGTTCTGAGTCGGAATTAGTGCAGAAACTGCATTCAGCGACTGACTTCGTTAGTGGTCCAGGAACGCCATCCTTGGCTGAACCTTGCTGAGATGAGGAAAGTGGACCAGAGTCGACTATATCAGCACCACCATCTCACAACACTGTCACAGACTTTGCCCAGCAGTTCTCGGCAGTAAAGAAACAGACCAAGGCAATCAAACAAAAACTGCCTTGGCACGGTGGCACCAGGCCGCAGAGGTCTCGTCATGTATGGTCTCGTGTATGCTTGTCACCAAGGGCATCCGCATATGGCTGCTTCCCCAGCTTGAGCTGCCCACAGGAAAGTGACGCAACCCGCTTGTCAGGCGACCACCAAAACCCCAAGAAGGTTTCTTCAAAGTGTCCCTGAGACGAGTGACGGGCGAGTTGCTATTTCCCAGAAGGTGGTGAATGCAGCACTGCGGAGAATCTTTGGTTCCCTTTTATTTTTGTTTCACAACTGTCCAAAGTGGCAGCGGTACCCACAATTTCAAAGAAAGAACAGCTTCCGCACTCCCTGGGTCACATAGCTTGCAGCCTGAATATGGTGGATTCAGTTGATTCATTTCAGCAGGTGCCTGCCCAGGTTCGATTGCATCCTCTTTACCATGGTGGAAGGCAAAGACACCCCTGTCCTGCATGCAGAAATTGTGGTCCGATTGGCAAAGGACGCAATAGAGCCTGTCCCTCCAGCCAAGATAAAGAAGGGTTTCTACAGCCCTTACTTCATCGTACTGAAAAAAGGCGGTGGGTTAAGACCAATCATAGATCTGGGGGTCCTGAATCGGCTCCATTCAAAGTGTTAATGCAGAAGTGCATTTTGCACTCCACCAACAGGTTTGCGGCAATAGACATTAAGTCATTAAATATCTCGAATCTGCCTTGACACAGACCATATCTTCAGTTTGCCTTTGAGGGTCAGGCATATCAGTACAAGGTCCTCCTGTGCAGGCTGTTCCTGTCTCCTCACATCTTCACAAAGGGCATAGAGGCTGCCTTTGCCCCACTAAGGGAAGTGGGCATCCGCATTCTCAATTATCTTGAGGACTGGCTGATTCTAGCTCACTCTCGAGATTTATTGTGTATGCATGGGGATCTGGTGCTCAGACACCTCAGCCGATTGGGGCTTCAAGTCAACCAGGAAAAGAGCAAGCTCTCCCCAGTGCAGAGCATCTCTTTTCTCTGGACAGAGTTGGACTCAGTTGCCATGACAGTGCGTCTCACGAACAAACGCACAAAGTCAGTGTTGAATTTCCTGAAGCCATTCAGGGGGGAAAACAGCTGTCCCACTGAAACAGTTTCAGAGGCTCCTGGGTTATATGACAGCCTCGGCTGCGGTAACTCCACTCAGATTGATGCACACAAGGCCTGGGCGACATCTTATACCTTCGCCAGATCCTACAATCTCCGGGTGGAGACAGTTTCTTCCTGTGTGTTGTCAGGTATGAGCAGACTGACAGATAGGGAATGTATGGGTTATGACATAACCTTTGTTTCCGGATGGAAGGAATGAGACGTTGTGTCCCTCCTGCCCCAGCGATGAACTACCCGCTGAAATGGCCGGGACACATTCTCAGCACCTCAGCACAAACCTAAATGAGTGGATGCCGCCCCTTTTATTCCCTTATGACGGGGGAGTTGTATGCAAAATCCACTTGCCAATTCTCTGGACTTTTCTGAAGTATCGGAGTTGTGACACCCCCAGGGAATGGAGGTTACACTCTAAAAAAAGGTTTTATATGGCACCAAAAATGGTTATTGGCTCGTAATCATAGGGGAACCTTTTTAAGTACTATATAGCACCAATTTTGGTGCTTCAGAGGTTCTTCACTAAGGTGCTATATAGCACCGCTAACTAGGTGCTATATAGTAGCACCGCTACCATGTGCAGAACATATTAAGATATGGTGCTATATAGCACCAAAAGTGGTTCCTCTATGATTACGACAAAGAACCATTTTTGGTGCCATATAGAACCTTTTTTTTTTAGAGTGTACATCAGTAACCAAGACAGTTTTAATATAACAACAAATCAAGCCAAGTTAGGTTTTAATATGCCAACAAACTTAAGTGCATATCCACTGGTTTTACTGAGACTCTGCCAAGTAGACATATTTCAGCCACTCCTGACACTGTTTTATTAATTTGCACATTAGGATAAATCATAGTTGGTAGTTTAAACACTGAGAAGCCATTTGCACTTGATTACACTTGAAATGTAAGAAAGACAATTAAGAGGCCTTCAAATGATGGATTGGCAGACATACAACATGCCATCTGTTACATGCCTTCCCAAGAGCTATGGCTCTAATCCTTGATGTCCACATGTATTTGTGTACTGGACATGCATAATCAATTATTGGGTCAGTAGATATAGTACTTTTGATTAATTATTAAATACACCTATACACAATACAATGAATGACTATGGCAAACGTTGCTGTGTGCAATCCAATGGCTCTGTGGCAGTTCAGCACCACGGACAGTTCCAACACAGTGTTGCGTTCAGAGAATGTCCACTCTGGACATTGCCCATGTATCTAATCCATCACAATCAGCTCCCTGATAACACACACAGGACTGATGCGTGTTCCAGCAGATTGCCAGAAGACAAACAATCTCACTTTGCCAACCTCTGTAATGGATTTGTGCTGCATTTGTTCATGGTTAGAGAGCCATTTTGATTGGAGTCAGCATTGGCTTTAACCAATACTTTAACACCAATGAAAAAGAAGCTATTCCCAGTCTGAAATCCTATCGGCTACACATCAAAGCATGGTTGTAGTGAACTCCTGTTGGTTGAATGTCTCTTGTCTTTTTCTTATTTATACTGATTTGGAAATTGATACAACGCGCTGAAATCAGAAGTATGATTTGTATTAGCTCTCTTTTCAGTCTGAATCACTCCTGCAAAGATATACAGGGGCTTTGGGCCAGGAATATACTTCAGCACCCACACATACGGCTAACATTTCAGAATAACCTAAAATGAATCATGTGATAGATTTAAATGCCATTCTGTAAAAAGATTTTGAAAAATACAAAGTAAATGTTACAGCAAAGACCTTGGTTACCTTGCCAAATAATACATTTTAAAATACTTTTTTTTTTTTACTGTAAAATATTTTTTAGTTAAATATTTTTAATAAAAGTATGACATAGCCTACCTTATAAATTATAAATAAAATGTATTTTATTTGAATCAATGGAATGCAATACACTATTACAATAAAATACTAGGCCTATCTAATTTCTTTTTTTTTTACTTAGAATGTATAAGGTAATATGCATTCCAATAATTGTATTCCAATAATTGATCATCATCATGATTTTTTTTTTTTTTACAGACAGTACATTGGAATGTTTTATGCTGCATGTTATGTTATTTAATTAATGTTTACCTGATGGCATTGTGTGTAAAAAACACTGTGCTCTGTTTTATGAGTAACTTAATTTGCTGGAGAGGCAAATTTTAATGAACGTTGGCTTACATTGGACAGTTGTGTTATAAAAGTACATTTTACAATAACAAACACATTTTATTAGCTAAAATTGGTTGTTAAATTAGCATTACACTATATGATTTAATGACTAATGACTATAAAATATACAGTCACCAAAATGTCATAATGCTTGTAACATTGTCACATCATTTTTATGGCAGCGACATTCACGGGTGACACTTTTTAGCTGTACTTTACCACAACATTTTAGTGCATACGATTTTATACTGTTTAAATAACATACGAATCATTCTATTCTATTAATAATTCAGAAAAGGTGAAGTTGTAGAAACACCCTAACACTGCCTGCACAAATGGGGTTCTGACATGCTGACCCAGTGGACATAAGCAGAAGGCTTTATTAGTAGTAGCTTATTTTAAACTTATGCGGAAAATTATGAAAACGAAGAAGAAGAAAAAGCATTTTAAGCACTTACAGGGTTATATAGATTTGGTAACATAGTCTGCTTATCATTCCACCCTCGTCCCGGGTTTTATGCATGTCCTCCGAAAATCCATTACAGAGGGCTACTTGTGTTTTAAGCATGTGACTTGGGTGAGAGAGGGCGCGCGCTCGCGTCTGCCAGCGTCTATCCATTGAAATTTGGCTCTGTCTCTCTCTCTCTCACACACACACACACACACACACACACACGGACAACGATGCAGAGAGTAGGAGGGTCAAGCAGAGCTATGTGATGGGACTGACTTTATAGAGGAATATCCACAGGCACTTCCAAAAGAGACTGAGAAACCTCAGTGTCGCAGTCCGTTGGTGGATGTTAAACTGAACCACGCGCTTTATAGCTGCGGTCTGTTTCTAACTGCCTGTGCTGCTTGTGGATTTATATTCGACATTGTTCGACTAAATGCGGTTATTTCTTCTTCAAGGAACAATTCAGAGCACTACACGGATAACCTTACCATCGTTGTATAATGGGAACGATTTGTTACCGAAGTTGGACTATAGAGAAGTAGCACCGATTTAAATATTTAGGTGCTGCCCGAGCGACCTTTCGTCCATTTTTGCCAAACAGTTTCCATTACTTCTTTGGGTTTTACACTGATCACGTTAACTCACGTATAGAAGAAGAAGAGAGAGAGAGAGAGAAAAAAAAAACAGATTCTGCGAAGAATGGGACCTGTTCGGATGAAGTTTCAACACTGACCTACGTCGTGGTGAGTTGTATTATTATTATTCTTTTAAATTGCTGGTCGTGTCGACATGGTTTAAATTGTTAATCGGTGACATTTATAATCGTTGGCAAATCGTTGCCTCATGCTGCAGCGGGACAACTTTGAACAAATGCAACCTGATCGTCACATGATCGTTCCCATGAATGATGAGCATATACAGCAGCTCATCACAACTACACTGCTCCTTACACGAGTTACAACTGTGATCCCTCATGACCGTTCATGTATTTATGCCATGGTGCTTGATACACAGAGTGACTCTCTCTCTCTCTCTCTCTCTCTCTCTCTCTCTCTCTCTCTCTCTCTCTCTCTCTCTCTCTCTCTCAAATCACAGACAAGTTGGTATTTATGCAATACTGCTGCAATCATTTTTAATAGTTATTTTATATATTTATAAACTTTCTCAAACAAGAAAATATTTATTTCAAAGAATAGACCTATATCTTATTTTTCTTCTTCTTCATGTTTTAGGCATATTTTGTCATGTATGCTTGAAGAAAGACATTTTAATTCATTCTATGAAAACAAGTCTTAATTGTTTATAAATATTCACTTCTTAATAAAGCAAGTATTATTTTGTTTTAGGGGTATTCAGATATTTTCCTGAAAAGAAGACAAAAATACTTATTTTATATATATAATTATTATTATTATTTTTGGCATTCGACCTGCATTACATTAGCATTAAATGCTATTAGGGCTCTTTTATAATTCATATTTTACACTAACGAGTCTTGATTCTGTAGCTGCCAGTAATGCATGATACCCATGAACCATTTTTCATACAGTTAACAATTACAATGTAGGACAAAGTCAATGTGTGAAAATCAAATACCCTACAAAGCTGTATGCTCATGGAAAATCTATAAATTCATACATACAAGTTTGCCTAGTGAAGCAGCTGCGAATATATTGCCAAAATTGGTGTCATTATCAACTGCACCATCTGTTATTAAAATAGCATATAGCTTACTTGCAAAGTTGGAATTGCTTTAAAAGCAAATGACAAAGTAAATATTTAATTATAGCGAAATCCAGTACCATAATGTGAAGGAGAAAAATGCTCCTTACATGACAGTTGTGAGGGTTCTGATGAAGAAATATGTAGTGTACAATACAGTTGAAAGCACTGTGCCAGTACCCCTCTGCCTCTGACCAATGGAGAGTGCAGAAAAAGCCAATGATTTTGGCAGAATAGTGTTACATGACTCTAAATGATCCACAACAGACATGCTGTAAAGCATTTTTTCTGATAGAGTCTGCATAACAAACGTTTAGTGCTCTGCTCTTAAGTGGATAGTTTAACCAAAAATGAAAATTACATCATCATTTACTTGCCCTCATGTAATTCCAATGACTTTCTTCCTTCTGCAGAACACAAAGGAATATATTTTAAAAAAAAATGTTGGTAAACAAACAAATTTGGTGACCACTGACATCCATTATAAGGATAAAAAAAAGCACTGAACAAATTCTTAAAATATCTTCTTTTATTTTCTACAGAAGAAAGGAAGTGATACTGGGGTTTAGAATGACACGAGTCTGAGTAAATGATGACATATTTATTTATTTTATTATTTTTTTAAATAAGTGTGCACTTATTATGCATACAAATAAACTGTAAGATTATTCAACCCCCCCACCAACTTAGCTTAACTGTCTAATTGCATTGCCACTGGTGGCACCAAGGGGAATTGCCTTCTTGAGTATTTATTTATTTATTTATTTATTTATTTATTTATTTATTATTATTTGGGTCAGACAGTAGATCTTGTAACTGCACATTTGGAAAATACATATATGGTTCATTGAGGCTCATGAACCTTATCAGTTACTGCGGAGGGCTGTTACCCTTGCACAGTGGATGTCTTTGCAAAAAAGTCACTGGTACCACAACACTGACAATCTAAATGCTGCTTTCACATTTCCCTGTGTGAAGGCTCCAACTAAGTGTGTGTGTGCCTTTGTATCCCAGCTGTCTCTCATCATTGCTATCTGCTGGCACAGTTTTTGCCATTTTCCAAAAACACCATTTAGAGCTTTTGGCGGCCACATAAAAGACAAAAAAAGACCTTTTAGCGTCCACACACACAGACAATTACACAAATAAGCGCAAACATCAGCATCCGGTAGTGTGCTAGCTCAATGGCTCATTCATCCTACACTGATGTGCGATATAGCCATGGATGAGAGCCCAAGAGAGCTGGCGAAACCTTTCCTAGTCTTGTAAATATGCCTCAATGGGGCTTTTTTTCTTCAAATGGCTGTCTGCAGGTAAAGTGGCTCCCTAACAAGTCCTCAAATTAATGAATGACTCATGCATGAAGGCCCTTCTGCAGCAATTCCAGCACATCAGAAATTTCACAGCAACGACTGATTGGTTGAACATGCAGCAAGCAGACAGGCCCGAACAGGATCGAAGCTTTATGATGGCGAGCCGTAGCTCATTATTTTATGATAATGAGGAGCATCACTGAATCCATCCTGATGCAGAGATTTCTACGAGACAAACGTGTGAAAAGACAGGCGCACGAACATTGGCTTCTTGATTAGAGCTTGAAAACAAAGAGACCCTCGGGAGTATGCAGTTGAAAAGAAGGTAAAGATGTGACATGACACCTTTCAACTTGACAAACAAAAACACTGATGCGTGTACAAAATGACAAGCAATAAGAGATATGCAAGAAAGCAATGTTGCTAAAAGGTTTCAGCTGTCATCGGGAATTTCTTGACACGTAGATCTTGATTGATTTTTACAAAACTATGCATCTTTTAAACCTCAGTGTCACATTGTGTCCTAACCAAAAGTGATAGAATAAAGCAACAAGCATTCCCATTCATAAATTTGTGTTTCTGTCCTAACCAGTGGTAAGCGTCAAGCGATGGGACAGGTCATCTATCATACAATTTCTTTGGTTGCAATTGGCTGGGATTATAGTGCATTGCACTGCAATTTTACTTTCAATGTGGACGTATATGGTTAGGACATTGTGTCAGCAAATCGTAACTCTCAACTTTATGTATGCCACATTCAGATCATTAAATCCTACAGATTTCTATAAATGTTTTAGTTTATTTATGGCTTTAAGTTTAAATGTAAAGTGCTTTGGGAGGGCTTTTGTTTTCATAATGGCCTTTGTTTGAAGAGGAGACTGTATGTCTGGCTGAATTGAGAAAAGAAGACCATGGGTTGTTTTCTAAGATTAATTGCTGTTTTTTTTCCCCTGTATTGCGCTGAGCCTTATGTGGCCAAATAAAAATGTAAAAGTTACAACTTCACGATCAAAAAGGCAATAATTAAAGCAGCAATTAAATCAGCGCTGTACATTACCACTGCTCTGTGCATTATTACTGTGAGGTTTATTTCTAACCTGTAATCAATTCTTTGTTGGGATTTATTTGTACATTTTAATGGAATGTACCCCTCTGTTTAATAGTTATGGTTAACTGATTTACTAGACCCCCTTACTCTTTGCATACACGTCCTGACCTGATTAGGACGACTCATAAAAAAAACATAAGTTATAGCCTTTTACATCATGGATCATCCAAACGTGATTATATTCACGATCAAAAGAATGGCTACCTTTTTGTTCATGCTTCCTAAAAGATCAAAGGCTTTATTAATATAGATTTGTATTAGTCTTCTCATATAAAAAAAGACCAATTATTGCACCCTAGAGACATGAACTGAGTGTTTTCAAACCCTCATATTAAAATGTGTGCCATGTCCATAGAGACATTATACTCTCAGGGACATTTGATATTAAATGTGGCTGCTAGAGTGTTGGTGAGCAAACAATGAAAAATGCATTTTTTCTTTTTCATTCTTGTTTTTCTTTATCTCTTTGTGTTTTTCACAATACGTTGGGTCCTCTATTGTCCTTTTGAGTAATGCTCTGAGTAATGTGCAAAGCGTACATGGATATAAGGACATGCGTACTTATAATATTGTCATTTATGGACCTGGAGGATGCAACAAGATAGCATATGAGATATCCATTTGCTCAAGTGTATTATGGGTAAAGTTTGTTTGTGTTTTTGCATATGGACACACAAGGTCAGTTGTATGTTATCGGCAGTAGGCTAAAATATACCTGAACATTCAAAACAAATTGTTATTATTTTGTCTGATGTTCAGCGTTTCATCGTTTTCATCTGACAATTATTTTAGTTTGATGGCTTGTCTGCTCCCAGAGGTCCATTTCTCATCGTGACAGCAAGATTAGAGGGAATATTTGATTTGCATTTAACACTCAACACAATGGCTGTCATTCCCTTTTCCCCCTTCTGGTTCCATGAACTGATATAAGCTAGTATTTCATATTTCTTTTATTGCCTGAGATATTCTCTTTGATACATTACACACCACAAATCTCTTTGTACACACCCTTTTGTTCTCAAACGAAACACGGATAAATAATTATGACTTCCAGCCACATTATTTCTCTAAGCAACCTTTTACCCTCAGGCAAACAATGAAATACACCGTTGATTGTCATGGGTTAGAGAATAACACAGCTAATTAAGAGTAAAATCTCATTAGTCAGCGGAGAGAGGAGGATGTGAGGTTTATCGGTTCCTGTTGCAGACTTTGAATGTGGTTTCAGGGATGACTTGAAGTCAAGCCTGAAAGAACTAGAATTACAAATAGTGGGATCCTACTGTAAAAATTGTACTACAACCCTGTAATCAACTCTCACCCAAGATGCACACTTTTGCAAACAGCCAGACAACCCTCCATCCACCCTGCAGACACAGATGTAGAGCAGGAAATATCTCAGAGAATGTAGCTTCATTTGCATGCTTCCAGCAGAGATGGCCAAAGCTCATTGCAATCACACAGGTTGTAAATGAAAGAACTGAACAGATGCCCTGAGTCCAAAGTGCACACTTGAATCTATCCTCTGAACATGATTGACTCAAATGCCATTAAGATCTCAAGTTTATGAAATCCCAAATCTCAACATCTCATCCTTTCAAAACTTGTTATTTTATATAGCCTAACAAAAATAACTCATTGCATATCAAATGTATCATATTAGCCTATGCTCATATTGCCCACCCCTTGCCTACCAGCACATACCAGCTGATACACAATGTAGTCTTGATTAGGGTGGTCACTCTGCATTTGAAAGTTTGAAAGGGTTTTAAATCTTCTAAATCAAGTAAAATTACACAAAATCAAGTAATTTAAGCATGCCAAAGTCAACTTTAATCATATAAAATGTAATTTCCAAACAGCAAAATTGTGGCCAGTGAAAATGCTGAGTGGCTAGTAACTTTGGAAAACCACTAGCCACAGTGGCTGGTGAGCAAAAAAGTTAATGTCAAGGTTACGCTACTTATTACATTTTAAATAGGGTAACTTGTAATCTGTAACCTATTACATTTCCAAAGTAACCTTCCAAACACTGGTTGTAATTTAAGTTTGTTAATCATTTATTGGGTTTGTGGTGTTGTGTTGCAATTGTAAAAACTTTATACAAAAATCTATTTTTACTTTAATTTTTATTTTGCTGAAAGGTAGGGTAGGCAAATTTGGATTGGCTAGCAATAGCAAGCTAGCTATGAAAGCATAAGATCCCTCCTTCCCTTCAGAGCATCTCCAAAACTACCTCTTCTCCAAAACACATGAATGCACACAGCCAGAGCAGAGTCTGCAAAGCGTCACGAGACAGTGTTTAATTACCTCATGTCTCAAAGCACATTACATTACATTACAATAATAATGGACATAAACAACTTAGAGCTCTGACTTGTTCCACCTGACTGCTGTAGATTCATTTCGGCGTTGATAGTGTTGCCGTGGAAACACATATTTCTGAGTCCGAGGACGTGAACAGCTCCTGGTAGAACGCCATGGGTTGCCATCTCTTAATTACGGTAATTTAGAGCATAAGCTCGTTATTTGGGTTCAGGAGGAACTGTAAAAGGTAAAAGGCTGTTTTTTGTTTGTGGTGCTGGGTGAGAGAGTCTACAACTCTGCAGCCTCATGGAACATGTTTGTGTGTGCAGGAGGAATAGAAAAACATTGCCTAACCTACCTTGTTACTTTTGAAACGTTTATGGATCGGCCCCATTCACTTCCATTTAAAGTAAACACATTGAAATCCAGATGTTTGCCCTTTTTTGAAGAAAAGGAAAGACAAGTAGAATTTGTTTTTTTATGGTAATCAAGAAACGTTCAATGAAGCTTTATTGGTACTTTCCTTTAATATCAGTTTGATACTAATAAAATTGTTTTGAACAAGCTAACTTAGCCCTTTTGTTGAACTTGTGAAACTAGGTCTGGAGAAACAAAATTTGAAACAAAGATAAAAAGTTCACAATGTCCTGTGAGATGCATGACTAATCACGATCTAAGTTGGGTTCAAACTAAGTTTGAAGTAGTAGAAAATTCAGTTAACAGGTATTAATTGTCATCTCCACAGCATAATGCAAGGAAACATGGCAATATAGGTCAGTCCCTGTAGAATTTCATAAAATTCCTTTAAATGCACATTCAAAGAAATTGTGAAAGACGTTTATTCAGCTAGTTCTGAACACCTAGTCATTTCATTCTGATTCTTATTTTAGCGACCTTGCAGGGATGTTCATCTTCATTGTAGACAACAAAGGGAAGGAAATAGCATTTTCAATACATAAAAGAAAAGGGGGAGAAAAAAAAACACAATTTCTTGCTAAATGGATATTCTTTGTATTATCTGTTTGGTTTTAGTCAGTTATTTATTTATAATCTGTCCACAATCACATTATGAATATAATCTAAAATAACTGAATATGAATATGACTCAATGTGCTTGAGCAAAATGCTATACCGTTTAAAACAGATTGGCTTTTTGTCATTCAGACAGCTATTTTGTCTAGTCTGTTTCTCTCTTATTACTAGGCACCTTTGTAGTTTTAAAATGATTCGTCCCTCTAGGTGAATACTCAGGACCTTGTCACATTCACCATTTACATGACAAATTACAATACGAATGTTTGTATTGCTATTGCAGGCCCTGCAGGTTATGATACAAATACTCTTGCAACATCTAGTTTAAATGAAAAATTGCCATGTCATGTAGCAAGGCTAAGATGATCGTGCAAAACTGTATACATAATTTTCTCTCTATAAAGGGCTTAAAACACATTTTTATGAGTTCTACAGTGGCAACACAAATTTTAATCCAACATACCTCTAAATAATTATTTTCTCTTCATTCCTCAGAAAACTAGCTAATGTTTTGATGTTCTCTCCCACCAGACCTTTACTTAATTTGACGCATGCAGATACTTATTTCATTTCTTAATTATCCTCATTTATGTGTTTACACTTTCTCCCCCATCATTTATTTCTCTGTTCATCCCACACATTTTATACATCAATGTTCTTTCATTCCCTCCACACGTCACACTTGTCAAGTCAAGTCAAGTCAAAACAGTTTTATTTGTGAAAGCGCTTTTCCTAGGACATATTGTTTCAGTGCCTCTTTTATAGAAAGCTGTGGTTTAATCAACATAAAGTTGTGTAGGAACCAACAGAATTGTCACTTTTATGACATTTCATACCAGCCTGAGGATATTTCAAGCCAGTTTGCTGTTCAATTATATTTAAGTGGCACCATTGGTGCTTTTCATGAGTCCGCAGTTGATGATAAAAAAATACATTTCTCTCTCAGGCTAGATGTTTTATTTGTGGTATACATCGGCTTCTCTTTCAGGGTGGATCGGTTTAACAGCATTTGATGAAGTGTATTGTTTTTGTAACCACAGATATTGTCTGATGATGCCCCTGTAAAAAGGGAATGACACATACCTGATATTATTATTGTAGATAATAACCAAAATCCTGTTACTGCACTGGATGGGGGAGATAATATGATTATAGCAGCAGACTGCTTTGAAATGAACAGTGCCCTCAGTTAATACATGTTTACGCATTGGTGTATGAAGATAGCATGCAGGTAAATATCAGTTGATTTAAGGTTGCAGGTTTGATCTCAAAGAACTGGAGAGTGAAAGAGACCACAACCATGCTCTTGAATAATGTAACTGCAAGTTGCTCAATTAAATGTATGGAAGCCTGTTTCCTCCACAGTTGAGTAAAAAATAATAATTCTGTAACTCATATTCATGAGAAACCTTCTCATAATTATGACTTAGTATCTCATATTGAGAAACTTTCTCATAATAATGAGAAACTTTCTCATAATAATGAGAAACTTTCTCAATATAATGAGAAACTTTCTCAATATAATGAGAAACTTTCTCATAATTCTGACTTAGTATCTCATAATAACATAGTATCACTCTTGAAGCTAATATAGAAGTGAAATGCAATTGATCGACTGGTCGCTAGAGACATGCTCCAAAAGGGAGTCAATTCTATATAACCCCCATGTTTAAATGCCCAAAATATGTTTACAGACTGCTACAAAATTGATTTTGGTCTATATAGCTAATTTTGCCCTTTATGAAATCTGTGAGGGGATGATTTCTTTCATAACTCAAAAATTTCAATTATATTAAGCCTTTAAGTTCTGCATAATTAAGAATATGGCCACTTGAGTGGCAGGTGGATTGCCGCTGCTGCCGTTTGTCTGCTGTCTGTTAATCCACCCACATACCGCCTCTTTGCTCATTTTCGGTTATCCTGGAGTGATGCGCTGCCAAGATGGCAACCGCCGCTTTTGGCAACAGCTCCGCCTACTTTTGGGCTTCAAAAATGCTCTTCAGAAACCTATCGGTGACATTACGAACATTTCTTTTCGATTGCTTCCTTTCCTCACGTGTTAGCTCCACCCCCTTAGGATGCGAGGGAAAGATACACCTGTGTGTCCTCGCTCATGACTCCTCAGGAACTTCCTCGCAACTCGATCCTCGCATCCTGGCGGTGCAATTAGAGAATTGAGATGTCCTTCAAGATGGCTGAGTTTGATCAGTTTCCGGGTCACAGGCTTGAGGATGTAGGAGCGAGGAAACGAGGAAGCATCAGTTTGAGTATTGAGAAGCACCCAAAGTCATTATTACGAGAAAGTTTCTCATTATTATGATTTACAGAATTCTATTTATTTTACAGAATTCTATTTATTATTATCAACTGTAGCGGATACAGGCTTCCATAAAAATTAGTGTATTTTTAAAAAAAGAAATAAGTTGAAATATCTCAACATTATATTCAGAAGAGAGAATATCTTAACGCTTCGCTCTGCCCTTGTGACTTACATTATATGCCTTGTAATCGTCACTGTTTTCATGTTGCCACCTTCCAAGCAGAGCTACCATCCAAAAAAAGAACTAGAACACAACACATATAACAATGGTTTGCTCTTGGGAGAAATGTAAACAGTGATTTTACACAAAAGCAAAGCGCTTGTTACTCAAGGCAGAAAAATAGCAAGTCAAAAGAATTGCTGATGGAAATGTGGAGATTGCGGCATTTGAAAGGCCCTTTTTTTGGTGGTGCACTGTGACGCTGAAGCGCAGCGCATTGTAGGATCCCTACTGAGTGGTTACTGTGTTCCACAGAGACTTCCTCATCAATATGCATGGAGAAGTACGGATGTCTGCGTTGAAGAATTAGATGTCATGCAGCAAAAGCCTTGCTTTTAAATCTGCTGTAATCACAGCAGAACGCATTGTAGCCTGGATCAGGGCTGTATTCTCACCGTTATGAATGTGTGTGTCAGCATGTAACATACATTATATAGTTGTGTTGGAAATAAGGGTGTAGATGCATCACCCATTTAGAGCTCCCATAGGAATACATGCCAAAGGTGGACATCTTATGATTATGACTTGAAATGTTAAGCTTGAAAATATTTAATGAATTGATATGCCAACAGCTATATACATTTTATCTCATCACTATCTGCACTGTGATAAATGTAGGCATAATAGCACTTCTGTTTTGATATCACAGTAATTAGAGTTTATACTAAGCACTGATGCGCATTTATATTGCATGTTTTATATTTAGGGTCTGTATTTTGCATCCCTTTTCACACTGTTACATAGAAGTATGAGGGTTTTTGAAAGTCGCCCACACATATGGTCACATGGCACACATCACTTGACAGACTGCCATCAGAATACAGTAATGAGACTTTTTTCCAACATCTGGTTTGGTCACAGCCGTAAAGAATGATTGACAGCACTTAGTGGAAATATGGAAATAATAACAGGGTTAGAACAAGGGGCAGGACTGCAGGAGACACTGAGAACTAACTACTGAAAGAGATGTTGAAAATGTTCTCATGGCATCTGTTTACCATGGGACTGAATTACAGTGGCTGCATTTAAACTGTAACTAGTGCTGTTGCCTTTTTATACAGTTTGCACTTGAAGTAAAAAGCTTGTGGAGAGTTACAAATAATTTGGATTAATATAAGCAGTAAAACATTTTTATTGAGAACTTCTCCATTTCAAATACCAGCGCAGTTGCACAGCAGATGCTAAAATTGGAAGCAATGTGCACAGGAGGATCTTATTATTTCACTTACATTCTTTTATTGTTAATTTGGTGATACTTTGTTTCTCTGAAGTACTAAAGCACTCATTATCATGCAGAGAACATTTTTATGTGAATACATTACACTTCTCACTTACAGACAATTAGTAGATTATTCCCACAAAGAATCATCATACTTTTCTCCCCTGTCTATGTTGACAAGATCTCTCCGGAGTCCTAAATAGTTTTCGTGGCCTCAAGGAAACAGAATTTCCAGCTAATTGCCTCTCTATGTCTCTCTGTGTGTGTGTGCATTTTTCACTTAAATGAACAGTTGTTTTGGTGAGTTTGTCTGAGTGGAGGTGAAGGTGACTAAGTGTTTATTAATGTATCTTTGTCCTTTCTGTGTGATTCTGTCTGCTGTGTGTGTTTAGGTGAGCGTTTGTGGGACCGAAGCCATGCTGATCTTCAGTGCTGGGTGGTGGAGTGTGGTCTTGCACCAGAGCCTGTGCTGCTGAAGGCTTGTGCTGCTCCCCCATGGCTCTATGGGAGCTGCTGCTGCTGACTTTCAGCCTCCGCTGCTGGCTGACAAGCTCTGTCAGTTTAGCTGAAGAAGGCCCTGCAGGCCCCCTGGATTGGCTTCTCTCTGACAAGGGCCCCTTTCACCACTCACAAGAGTACACTGAATTTGTGGAGCGAAATCGTCACGGATTTTCCACAAGATACAAGATCTACAGGTTAGTCGTAATTGAATTGAGGCCTGTACGTTTTGATCATGACCCACTTTCTAAACCAGTAGTACTACTGTATATTATCAGAATAACCACACACTGTATTTTATAGAACTTTGTTTCCCAGAATGCATTTTGTATGTTGAATTTCTTAGAATCGGAGAAAGTAGTAATTTCCTCTTCTGTCATTCCAATTCAATTTCCTGTGGGTGTGTTCAATTCAAAATCCAACTCATGAATTGGAAGAGATGCTATTATTAATTTTATTATTATTATTATTATTATTATTTGTTCAGAATTTTTCCCAACTCTGTTATTCTGGTATGGTCTGGTTTTTATAAAACAATTATGTTTTAATCAGTGCAGAAATCAAACATGTAAAGAACTTAAACCGTTTATTGGGCAGGAATGGGACATTTAATTTACAGCACAGAATTATATAAAGTAACAATATATATCATATTTCGATAAAAAAATAATCTTATATTATCGCCAGAGTGTATCATATGTAGCATGTGACACCATATGTATCATGTGAATATTGATGAACTACATCTTAACTACATCATGTGTGTTCTGTGTTAGATTAACTGAGACTTGTTACAGCACTTGCATATTGTTGCCCTTGACTGTTCTAGTTGCTTCTATTGCTCTCATTTGTACGTCGCTTTGGATAAAAGCGTCTGCTAAATGACTAAATGTAAAATGTAAATCATGTTCTTCCAGTTACTGCAATTCTAAACAATGCAGAATATGTCTGAATCAATCTTCCATAAGCATAACATAAAATAAAGCATATTAATAAAACATAATATATTAGGCTAATACAAATTTATTCCACATATATTTTGTCATGTAATATGATTGAATTTCTAAATATGTGAAGTTCTGTGTATTTTCTGTTGCTATATAACGTCTCAGGTTACGAATGTAACCATTGTTTCCTGAGAACAGGGAACGAGACGCTGCGTCAGCTCGACGCTACGGGGAACGCCTCCGGCGTGACAGGTGCCTGAAATCACAATCAAAAAACGTCAATCCTATTGACCGGCGACAGCTTCTGACGTCATCAAGGTGCAACCAGGAAGTATAAAAGGGCGCCTTGCCAACATGACAGCATCCAATCATCTGAAGGGACTGTTTCGGCAGGCAAGCCCTGAGGCATGGCAAAGCTACGCAGCATCTCGTTCCCTGTTCTCAGGGAACAATGGTTACATTCGTAACCTGAGACGTTAATTTTCGAAAGGGAACTCACGCTGCGTCAGCTTGACGCTACGGGGAACGATTTACCCACGCCGCCATGCCGACGGGAGTGCATGCTTAGGAGGCCAAAGGCCTTACAGGCTGATTGTACCAGGGAGGCCCGAGGGGCCTACAACCAATGGATCAGCACCAGGCGGCCGTAAGCTCATAGCAGACTCTCACTTGAGAGGAGCTCATAAGCCCGCCCGGTAGGTAACCATGCCGTAGGCAGTCTATGAAAGTCCCCTCCTGTAGGGACCACATAGCAGCAGCGTCGTCTCGTCATGCTAGGGTAAGAACACCGCCTTCAGGTCTCGCGAACGGCCAGAGACCCACGCCTGATAGCAGGTGACCACTAGCTGTCAGCGTAAAGCCAGTTGTGCGTTCCCGCCTAGGGAACTCGTTCCCCAGGGAGGCCGAGAGGGGCCTCCACCTAGTAACCTGTGCCGACTGCTCGTGTGTCCAACAGCGGAGCTCGCCCTCAGGAAGGCCATACGGGCCTAATACATGATCGCAGTCATGCTAGCCCTCGAGGTAGCTGGGAAGACCAGGGACTCGCTTCATCAGGGAGGCCTAGCGAGGCCTACCACCTACAAAAGGTCGGGCATTCCTCCATCACAGCCCTCCGCTCAGTGACTGGACTCATCCAGAAACCGCGAAACAGGAGCGTGCCCTCAGAGGAGGCCACGTGGGGCCTACTACTCCACAGCGAATCCCACAGGGAAGCCCCGTGCAGCTTGCCTGATAGCAACCCATGCCACGATCCGTTACCGAAACTGGGGACCGGGGAATGATCTCAGGGAGGCGCAGTGGTAGCCTGATAGCAGAACATGCCGCCCATAGCGCTTCACATCGCTTACCGTCTCAGCGACTGGGAACCGGGAGCTCGCCCTCAGGGAGGCCCAGTGCCTACCACCTGATAGCAGAACGTGCTACTCATGGCACTTCATGCTCACCATCACAGCGACTGGGAACCGGGAGCTCGCCTTCAGGGAGGCCCAGTGCCTACCACCTGATAGCAGAACGTGCTACTCATAGCACTTCGTGCTCACCGCCACAGCGACTGGGGAACCGGAACTCGCTCAGGGAGGCCGGGTTAGGCATACTACCTACTAGCACTCATGCTAGCCATCCAGTGACTGGAGCCCAGGAACACCCCCACAGAGGAGGTCAAGTGAGCCTGCTTACCCCACAGCAGGCCCTTAGGGAGGCCTGGTAGCGCCTACCACCTACTAGCAGCTTGTACCAGCCGTCGAGGGACTAATTCCCAGTAATACCCCCTCGGGGGAGACCAGACAGCGCCTGCTAACCATAGCAGGCCCTCAGGGAGGCCAAATGGGGCCTACCATCTGAGCCAAGGTAACCCAAACCGGGAGGCCTGGCAGGGCCTACCCCCAAATAGGAGGTCTGCAGATTCCATGGACCCAGCCGTGACTTTAAGAAGGCTGGCTGCTGCGCCTGGGCTGAAGGCAGCTGTCTGCTGCTGACGAAGGCCTGGAAATCCAGTTAACACCTGGGGACTCATCCCCAAGGAGGCCAAGAAGAGCCTACTAATTGTTACTGCTGATGTCGACACCAGTGGAGAAGATCCTCCAAGGCACACTCGTGGGCCGTGGCGTCGAGACTTTCTTGCAAAGAGGCCGGTTAACGCCTACTACCTGTCCCAAAGTCTTGCTGCCCAGACCCCCCAAGCTGGCTACTCACAACCAGCTGGCCCTTATGCCCGCACCTGGGGCTGGCTCCATCCCAGAGGCTAGAAGGCCTCCATGACGGCGCAGTCTCTCGGGCAGTGCCTACAGACATGAACCTAACCACATTGCCAACAGCAGTGTACTCAGCAGAAGTGCTCAACAAAACTCTCTAAAGTGAGGGGAGTACAACTTACATCACCTTCTTCGGGGCGGCTGTCTTACTTTCTATGCAGCGGCCTGACGTAAATGCGAGGGCGTCAGCCATTGGCAATGCTCAGGCCTCAGGGGAGCATCCGACCAACACCGCAAACAGAAGGTATCCGATGTTCAGCTCAACCCGAGCCCTAAAGAAGGTGGAGCAGAGACATAGAGCAAGGCAGATCACAGCAGATAAAGTCTAATCGCAAACAGGCGAAAGACGCTTAATCCCGCCCCACGACCACTGGCAAAGTCGCCGTCTCCTGCAATACCTTGACTGCATTACTCATAACCCCAGAACGCAGAGAAGGGGCGGGCCTTGGCCGGACGACTCTGTAATAAGAGGAGGATGAATCAAGGATGCATAAACAAAGCCCTGTACTTGTACCAAAAGACAGACCAGGGGCGAACAACCTTCCTAAAAAGGGAACGCCCCCATCCTTGACGGAGCCTAGGCCAAGTGGTGCGACGTTAAGTCTGCACTAGATCTACTCAGGGCTCTGGAAATAAAAATTATCACCTCTAAAACTATACAGTGAGGTCCCGAAAAACACCTTCCCCAAAGCCCCGCAGAGCCGGGCGCAGATCTCACTACAGCTCATGCATAAACGCATACCCGGTCTTCAGCTACTTCACACTTTTACGCTAGGAAAACACAGCTCGCCCCCGACACTACCAGCCCTCGGGCGAGAGCGTGATTCAGCTACCCACATTAGTGGGAAAAATCACACGGAGAGGCAGCAACTCTCTACTAGCAAAAGTGAGGCACTCACACACAACCATATAATGTTGCAAAGAAGATCGTTCTTAGCTTACTCACGGGGAGCTGCAGGCCCTGCGAAGTCCAGCGACATTCCAAAATTCCCCAAATAACCTCTCAGGAGAGCGAAGGTACAGAAGTCCTGAAAAACAGTTTTGAAAATGTTTCCTTGACACTTAGCGATAACAGGCAAAAAACAGTCACTGAAGACGAAGAGATGCTGTCATGTTGGCAAGGCGCCCTTTTATACTTCCTGGTTGCACCTTGATGACGTCAGAGGCTGTCGCCGGTCAATAGGATTGACGCTTTATGTTTGTGATTTCAGGCACCTGTCACGCCGGAGGCGTTCCCCGTAGCGTCGAGCTGACGCAGTGCGAGTTCCCTTTCGAAAGGGAACTGACCTGTCAACAGACTATTTATTACTATTTCTTTGTATTATGAGTCTATGAACAATAAATGAATGGGCTTGCAGGAAAATAAAAATATTTAGTCAATACATGAATAATCTGGCAATGAAAACACTGCACGTCAAAAGTTTGGGGTCAGTATTTGATTTGAATTATTTCAGCAAGGATGCAAATAATCTATTTCAAATAAACACTGTTCTTTTGAACTTATTCATGAAAGAATCGTGAAAATATCTATCACGGTTTCAACAAAAATATTAAGCAGCACAGCTATTTTCAACATTGAAACGTTAGTTGAGCACCAGATCAGCATATTAGAATGATTTCTGGAGGATCATGTGACTGAAGATTGGAGTAATGCCACTTTGCCATCACAGATATAAATTACATTTTAAAATATATTAAAATAGAAAACAGTTATTTTAAATGGTAATAGTATTCCACAATAGTACTGTATTTTTGATCAAATAAATGTAGCCTTGCATGGTGAACATAACCACTTATTTCAAACCAGTTCTATCCAACCCCAAACTTTTGAACATTAGTGTGTTCTAAAAGCCTTAGATTTGCTGAAGTGGACTTGTTAGCAGTAACATTATATAACATATATGTTGAATTGCATTTCTGGTCCATTAGAAGGTGAGCAGACATTCCAGATCTTAAATTAAAGGTGATTTCTCATACATCATTTTCATCATTGCAGGGACAGTTATCGAATATTCATCTGTTCTCAGAAGCCACTGTTGACATCTTCTAATTTGTGGGAGCTACTTCATGGCTGCTCTGATTGGCCCTTCATCAAAACATTGGAGTTGTTTTAGTCTGTTAGCTAAACCTGGTGTATCAGAGGCTCAGCAAACCCTCTGCAAGATTAATAGTCTTATCATGTGGCTGACTGATTAGTGGGCTCTTAATTCTTATTACTCGGCATTATCACCTGTTCCCTTGAGATGGCTACTGTCAGCAGCAAGGCTGTGTTGGGGGATGATTACAACAACTCCTTGATTAAATAAGTGTGTTATAACAAAATACTAATTGAAAAGGTGCAGTTTGCACATGCATGCCAGAGTTTAGGTAAAACATTTAAATATAGTCATTAAATAGACAAACTAATTAAGCTCTTAAATCCTTAAGTACAACTAGGGTAATGTTTCAATTATTTTTTATTATATTATATTATATTATATTATATTATATTATATTATATTATATTATATTATATTATATTATATTATATTATATTAAGGGATAATGTACATCCAGACAGTTGCTATCGCAGAATTGATTCTGCAATAATTGTTGAATTCGCTCTAATCCTAAACTGAGAACTTGTTCGTATATTCATTCACCTTTACTATTTCTCTCAAAAATGATGATCGCGTTGGTAAGTACTCTGTGTATCCTTAAATTCTTATACAACACTGGCAAAGATTGTTTGCACTCATCTGCCTCTTCTACTTCTTCCAGCGTGTGTGCAGTTGAGTTCTGTTGATGACTATGCATCGCTCCATTGCTCTGATTGGTTGTAGGTCTATCCAATTGAGGTCTTTCCTGGTTTGGTTGAAACACACCTCATAATCACAGCCCAATGGAGCAGTATCAGACTCATATTCTGACTATAATTGAGTATGATGACATCAGGCTAGGCTGGATGTGCATTATCCCGCTTATTACAAGGCTACTTGCCACATCAGTAAATAATTAGACAAAAAATATTGACTTGAGTTGAAATATTTTAGGGGTCACACACTCATACCACATGGACTTTAGTTTTCAGTCAGTACCGTTTTCTCTTAGTTAGTTTGTTGTTATGGATACTCATTAGTTTCAGCTGTGCAACAATCAATTATCTCATTATCACCACTACTTAAGTCCTATTTTGCTTGAGTTTCACTGTTGGGTCTCGTATGTGCTAAGGTTGTGTTGCTTGCTCGTAGTTGGATTTACCATGTTCTAAATTATTAAAGACTGCCATTTGATCTTCATCCTCATCATTGTGTGTGTTTCACAAAACCACACCTTGCGTGACAGAAGACCCATCCAAGATAAAGTAGACGACCCTCAAAGAGAGGGGAGCTTAAAAGGGGCTGCCCGGTAGGGCCTTACCTACCGGGGAGCCCCTTTTAAGCTCCCCTCTCTTTGAGGGTCGTCTGTGAGCCCGAAGCTGCCTGGGCCTGATCAGATGGTCGTAGGCCCCCAGTGAGGCCTCCCAATTATATCAGCTTGTAGGCCAGTCTGGCCTACTGGGCTAGGCTAAATTCCCTCACTTGGGGACCAAGTAGCAGAAGCGACATCAGTCGCGCTAGGGTAAGACCGTACTCAGATGCTGCCGGCTAAGGGCCAGATCACTGATCGCAGGTCACCACTAGCTGTCAGCGTTATGCCAGTTAACAGTTCCCGAACTGAGAACCAAACCCCTTAGGGAGGCCTAGTGAGGCCCATTATATAATAGCAGTATATGCCAAATGCCTGAGAATCCAAACTCAGAAACTCGCCTAAAGGGAGGCCTGGTGAGGCCTACTACCTGATAGCAGCCGAAGCCAACTGTCAAAGTAACTGGAAAATGGAAACTCGTTTTCTCAGGGAGGCCTAGTGAAGGCCTACTACCTGATAGTCAAGCTACACCAGCTAGCCGAGCATCCTGACTGAGGAACTCACCCTCAGGGAGGCCTAGTGAGGCCTACCACCCGATAGCAAGCCTTTAGGGAGGCCTGGAGAGGCCTTCTACCTGATATCAAGCTATGCTAGCTACCCGAGCATCCTAACTCAGGAACTCACCCTCAAGGGAGGCCTAGTGAGACCTACTACCTGATAACGGGCCTGCAGGGAGAGGCCTAGTGTGGCCTGCTACCTGCTAGCGACTCGTGCTAACTCTTTCTCAAGTGACTGAAGCCCAGGAACATGCCCTCGGGGGAGGCCTGGTGAGGCCTACTACCTCATGACAAGTGTTGGATAGGCCTAATTAGGCCTACTGCCTGATAACGGGCCCTCAGGGAGGCCCGGCAAGGTCTACTACCTTACGACCAATCTTAAGGGAGGCCTAGTGCGGCCTACTACCCAACAACAGTTCATCACAACCTGCCGAGTGACTGAAGCCCTGGAACGCGTCCTCAAGGGAGGCCTGGTGAGGCCTGCTACCTCATGCCGAGTCTTCAGGGAGGCCTGGTGCGGCCTACCACCCAGCAACAGCTTAGCAGTCCATACTAGCTGACACAGCGACTGGCGAACGGGAGCCCGCCTTCAGGGAGGCCTGATGGGGCCTACCACCCTAGTGGCAGGTGGCAGGAATGAAAAAAAAATGCTATAACCTTGGGCTGACAGTAGCTTCTCTGCTGGCTGAGAAAAATAACATCCAACTGCTAACTAGGGTTATTATTTGGGAAAAATGTTCTGCTACTTGAAGCCGACATCGTTGGCCAAACCTCCCCAAACGTCGGGACTCGCTCGCAGGGAGGCCTGCTGAGGCCTACTACCTGACCTGGAGTCTACTGCCAAGACTGCCTAAGCTGGCTGCTCACAGCCAGCTGGCCTTAAATCTGCCCCATGCCTGGGGTGACCCATCCCAGAGACCTCCTTTTTTCTGGAGCCAACTGTATGATGGCAGCGCCTACAAGCACTGGAACCTAATTGCATTGTCCATAGCAGGGTACTCGGCAAACCAAACGTCCTGGACCCCCTAAGCGGGGGGAGTACCACATACGCCACCCACCTCATGGAGGTCCTAGCTTTAATATCGGCCTACCATACCATGCGAGGGCGTCAACCATGGCAATGCTCTGGCTACAAGGGAGCTCACTACCAAACCTACATAACAATGGTTGCAAAGTGCTGCTCAACCCGAGCCATGGGTGAGGCAGAATGATACAGAGCTAGGAGTGGGGTACTCAAATCTACCCTGCCTTATCAGAGGAGCACTGCCACCTGGCCAGGGCATACAGGCAGGGCCAGAGCCTGCCAAAACACTGGTGGCTTTCTAAGAAACTAGCTCTGGAGGGCAGGGTTGAGCTACGCACACAATCTCATCGTATTCGTACGAAAGATGGCCTAACCCTGCCCCACGACCACTGACTAAGTCGCTATCAATTCTGCACAGCACCAACCTGCATTACTAGTGAGAGCCCCAGAACGCAGAGAAGGGGGTGGGCCTTGGCCGGACGACTCTACATAAGAGGAGGCTAGCATTAGGGATAATAAAAAAAACTACATTCACTTATTGAATAGCTACCCGGAGCACTAGCGCTTTTTAGCGGGCACCTCCGTAATCCCTAGAAAGCCTAGGCCAATCTAGATCTATACCCGAAGCCCGATAGGGCCACTTCTATAGCACCTTTTAGACAAAAAAGGCACTCGGATAGAAGTGCCAGTCGTATACTAGATCTGGCTCTAGATCTAACTGTGGTTCTAGCGTGGTCTGATCCTGCATTCTCAAAACCTTATACTGAAAGTACAAACCTCCTTACCCCGATGCGGCTACCAGTTACCAGCTTAAAACTAGGAGAAATATACGCCTAGCAATATGCTACATACCCGCAGGAATGAGGGGTTTTTTTTCTTTGCTGGCTCTACTAGTAACACTAGCTCACCATGGAGCCCAAGCACCTGGTGTATAAAGTTTTAACCATTCTAACAGGGGAACTACAGGCCCTATAAGTATTCCAACGAACCACAGTGATCCGCGAAGCCCTCTACAGGGAGCATAAGTCACAAAATATATTAATATTTTCCCTTGTATAGGGGACTTACCCACTCGCCTGCGGCGGGCCATGATATCCACCCACAAGCTTATTCACACATGATGCTTAGGTGCACTACTACCATGGGCCTGAGGGAGGCACCACAGTCCAACCAGGTGGGCCCCAGCACATCATTGCAGGCCCACCCCAGCCGAATATAAGAAGCGCCTGAGGAAATGATGAAGAAGAGGAGTGAGGGTCAATGCACTTCTTAGCTCACCCATAGGGAGAAAACCCATCACCAACGCTGACTGCGTTTTGTGATACACAGCTCCTACTCCTCCCGGGAGTCCGCCTCTCTGTGCCCCACCCTCGACCGAGGGGGCGCACAAGAGGCAATGCTGGCCCTCGGGCCCCGTCTCCGGTCCTCGGACCATGACGCCTCCCGCCTGCCTGGGACCCGGATCTCAGTGGTATGCAGGTCCTCAGAAGCTGCCAAATGTGCCCCCGCGATGCTGGCCCTCGGGCCCAGTCTCCGCCTGTTGCGCAACCACCGCATCAGGAAAACATTGCCTGATCGAGATCCCTCAGCAAACCTGCCTGGTGCGCATGAAACACTGCCATGGTGTAAGAAGTAGCACCGGGCTGACCTGCTGCCGTGTATGCCCCGTCATTAAAGCGACACATCACTTAGGTGGCAGGGTTGGAACTCTCAGCTTCCCAGATGCAAACATCCCATCAATCGGAGGCGATGACACAAACCCATATTCTCCTATCCTACCGCCATCAGCGACATACGCTGATGTCATACCGCTGATGTCAGTGAATATGAGCCGAATATAGGTTATTCCATACCCTGTCGATCTAAACAGGAAGATCAGGAAGGAATGAAAGCCCAACTGAGCCGATGATATATGGCTGGGGAGAAATCGATCGTTTAGTCCAACACAAATGATCTCTCCTCTAACGCACCAACATGGCGGCCGCAGCCCGCCTGCAGCGCGTTTCATAACATTCAACGGCTCAGCATACACGGTCGCTGAGAAGATTAATCCCCCTTCTCACAGCATAGGCTGTCACCGGTCAATAGGATTGCCGTGATTCGATAGTAGCTCAGACACCTGTCACGCTCGAGGCGTTCCCCCCATAGCGTCAGCTGACGCAGCGCAAGTTCGTCGGGAGTACTTTCGAAAGGGAACTTATTTGAAGCTTTAGCTTAACCTGATATACTAACTAAAACAGAATACATTATAAAAACCATATAGATTTAAAAAAAAAAAAAAAAAAACATAAGTGAACTCTCTTTCTTGTATTTTTAATGTCAAAACACAATTATGTAAAAATGTCAGTTTTGACATATTCAAGTAACAGTCAGTTATGTAATGCTTAAATGCTCAATTAATGCATTACAATTTAACTAAACTCATTAGATTTTAGTCGACTAAATCTACAGTAGACTAAACTAGACTAAAACTAAAACCAATTCAGGTGACTAAAATATGACTAAAACAACATGGCATTTTAGTCAAAAGACTATAACTAAAACTAAATCAAAATTTGCAGTCAAAATTAACACTGCATACCACATATTACACGGCATTTCGCCACATAAATAATTTTGGGGATAAGAGATATTGATTTGAGATGAAACTTACCTATTACCTGTACCTTACCTTGTTATCTTCTAATCCTTCTAAAACATTGCAAAGTGGCAGCAGCTGCAGTTGTATGAAACAAGAGAGTGACTCCACGATACCCAGATGACATAATTAAATAACTTCAGTTACCTAGATGAACCTGTGTTATCAGTTTTTACCGGTTGTTCTTGGGGAATAACTTTACTTATGATTTCAAAATGTATTTCAACTTATATAGGACCATACATAATGCATCTAAATTCAGCTTTTCTATTATATATACTTTATTTGTTTCAGGTAGGCCTAGCCTGACAATTATTTTGCATTTCAGTTCCATTCACATCCTTCCCTGCCTATGAATAATTACAGTTGCATTGTTTGACAGTTTGCCACATTTATTCACACAGTTATTGTTGATCTTGTTGTCATATTTAGTTATTTGTTGCCTTGTGATGTTGATATGAGTTTGATCCTTCACTCAAAAATATTAGTTTGTTGATAATTACTCTAGTCATGCTTCATGTACCAAGTGTTTTATGAGGGCTTCATGTTTCACAAATGTTTATTTGATGTTATCTTGTTATTTAGCATAATGCCAGGTTCAGCACGATAGTCACTGTGTCAGATTATCCTAAATTCTTGTCTTGGACAAGAAACACTTCAGAATACACATTGCTTGCCGACCAATCATCGCTGCCCGTCTTTAACGACATGTGTGATGTCATGCGGAACTAGCAACTGACTTCCGGAAACAAGAGCATAAACAAACAATGGCTACCGAAGCAACATGTTATCTTAATGCTAATTCCAGTACTCACCGGGTTGCTGAAGCACCTCTGCTATCGTTCGGCAGCCTGTATCTTTTTTCACTTTGTCATTTTAGTCTCTCGTGGAAACATCATAAAGGCAGATGTATTGTTGCCATAGCGCCACAAAACTTCCCTCCATTGCATAATTTCACTTATAGCAGCAACAATACCATTGTCTCTCTTTTGTTTTGCCATGTTTGAAAGCTGTGCTCCTATTGGTCAATGTCACAAATGTGAGGGAGCCTATTGTGGAAAAAACGAAAAAAATAAAAAAATAAACATGCTAGTCTTTCTGTCATAGTGTATGACAACTGACATTGCGTCTGCGCCACTTTGCATTGTCAGCTGTCGTCCACTATGACACAACACACTACACGAGATAAAACAAACGATTCTTGCGGCCCAACGCCCATTGTTGTTTACAAATCTCTACGACACCCTACATCAAACAGTTTGTGCCAAAATCTGGCTGATATTTTGTAGTCTGAACCCGCCATAAGAAAAATAGCACTTTGCTAATATATGTACTGCACATTTAAAAAAAAAAAACACAAACAAAAAAACAGCTTGTAGAGTGACTGTTTGATAAAAATGACTTTCACACGGATCTTATACCATAAGCTAAGCAATAGTTATGTTGATTCTGATATCAATTGCTTGTTCTTTGAATTGTGAGACTTCTGAACAGGAAAAGATAAATGCAGTATAGCTTAGTGTCTATAAAAGTCTCATATTACGCTTGTGACATCCGTAGATCAGATTGCATCTTTTAATGCTAGTCGAGATTCTCTGTAATATGTTGCAGAGCCTGGAGCATTTTATTCAAACAATCTCTTTTTTCAGTGCATTTTCTTTCTGATAACAACATATGCATGTAGCAGACCTAGAGAGATTAAAAGTGGCAATATTATATTGGGGATAGCTTTTCCTCCTTCAAGCACAGCTTTGTTGCGTTGCTCAATTCAAATAATCTGCAATGACAGGTAGAAGATGAATTACCAGAAGTGCTTCTTCTACTTACAGTGGTGTGTAACACTGTCGTCCGGGTAATGAAAGTGCACCATCTCATCCCTCCTTCAATTTTCCACGTTCTTCTTGATTGAATTTGAAAGAATTTTAATGAGTTCTTTGTTGGAAATAGCTCCTTTTTATTTGGGAGATTTCACTTTGTAGAATATTGGGAAAATGCCATGTCATAACATTCAAAGATGGGGTCCAAGTATACCACCTGCTTTACTGAACCACTTCCACGGGATAGCTTCCAGAGTTGCTGATGTGCCCACAGACTAAGGCTATTCTCTCTCACACAATCTTAATAATGTAAGTGGGAAAATCATTTTGAAATTGCTTGTAAAAGGTCATTTCATAAAATGCTATTTCTTTTCACGATGGCAGCTGCCCTTATTTAAAGTTTTCTCTTTTTTGGTCTGCTTCCTTCTGTATGATATTCAAATAATCTTTTTAATACATATCTTAAAGTCAGAGATAAAAGCTTAACATAAGCCTCGAGTACTTTTTGTTCTGCAACAAAAAGCTGAGAAACAAAGCACAGAAAGCAGAGTTTCAGTGCTGTTGTGAAGACTGATGACTATGGTCATAATGAGCATTTCATATAGCACAGCAGAAGTCTCATATAGTGCTTCCTAGAGAAGCCTTTAAACTGCTCCCACACAAAGCCTTACCTGATAAGACAATCCAAGCTTATCTTTCTCAGCGGTGACGGGAAAGAGAATGACAGGGAGGATTTTCCGTCTTTACTTACCTCTTTGTGGACACCTTTGAACTCCTGAAGGCTAGCTCATCACAGTTCCCAAAGAACTGTCCAGTTTAAAAAGGCTTATCATGGTGCCATGTGAAATTGAGAGAGATCATCGAAATTCAAGCGAGCAGTCATCATCCCATTTGCTGCTATAACACATGCCAAATGCAATATTACCATATTTTACAGCAGCTGAGGGCGTAGCTTATGAAATTACCGAAAATCGTATTCTGACAGAAATCCAACAACAACTTCGGCCATACATTAATAATGTGTGTTTTTGTGACATAATTTTGACATAATTCTATCACTTTTGCCCCTTATGAATTGCAAAAGAGCAGATGGAATTAAGGGCGTTTGCTGGAATGAATCAATCAAACATCTGGGTCGGGAGGCCTCTGTCATTACTCCTGATTTAATGTGATAGATCCCCTTTCAGAAGGCCACCCCAGCTCCATCCATCACCTGTGCATGAGGTTACTCACTATTTCTCAGCTAACTGAGAGGACGGGCTCTTATAGAAGAGAGGCGCGTAGTGATGGAGGGTGTTTTGAGATACATTGAGTGTGAGATTGAGCCAATGCCTTTTGTAGAGGCATCTTCCTATTTTAGCGCATGCATAATTGCATAACGCAGTGCTTAAAAATAAGGACCGGGGATTGAAAGAATTATAGAGAGAAAAGGCTTGAATACTTAATTGCCTGTAACTGCATGAATTAAATTAGTTATTTTTGTATGCATTGTGAGACAAAGAAGAGCATTTGTCTTGACCTGTCGCATAAGAAATGAAATAGTTTCTGTCAGGGCTAATTAAAAACAAGTTTTTTAATTGCTTCATCGGCTACTCATCTTGTAATAAATGGCACAATTGCTTTTTAGTATTTTGCTCTAAGGGAGATCCATTGGTCTACTAGGCTGTGTTTACGTCAACTACCCGGTTCCAGTTTATTAGCCCACATACCATTTTTCAAACAACAATTTATGTCTACTTTGAAAGGTGACTTTGTGCTCTAATGTATGTCTTAGTTTGCATTAATGTCTCACTACATGATATATAGCTACAGTTGAATTAAAGGCCTGTTTGTTTTCATTGTGAGCAGTTTGGATTACATCAATCGGCTTACATAAAACTGTGCTAAGAACTGATTTAGCATTATGAAATGTCAAATAATTTGTTGTAGGTGCACAGAACAAGATATTTTGATCGCAGGCCAAACCTGCTGTATCCTTTCACACTTTACATTAAACTACATTTTAATCATGTATTTCATAGACTTCGGAAAAATATGGCTTAATATTTAGATTTATATGCATCAGCAGTTCATTTGTGTCTGACTCATAATTATCATTCCTATAGCTTTAGAAACATTTTGTTTTCATATGTATGATATAATGAGTCAATTATATGTCGTGATTCTCTGGAGGAAACATAGGAGTGGCAAAAATGACAAAAATGCATGAGTCACCAAAGTCTGTGGTATTGTTTGCCTGTCTTTTGCCTTGAAGGATTTCAGAGCTTTGTGGTGGATTTTTTCTTTTTCTTTTTCGTTTAACTTTTTTTCTCCACCCCACTTTTATGAAAGGTATTGGTTGTCACCACAGGGCAGGCTTCTGTCTTTCTGTCAGGGCAGATTTCTGTCACGAAGTGTTTATTGAGCATAGCACCTGTCAGCTGCACATTCGGAGGCAGCGCCCAACGCATGGTATTCATCCCCCAAATGAAACCTGCTCTGAGAACCTGAGGCTAGAGATGCAGCTTGGCAGGAGCACTGGTTGCCCTGCAGGCCTCCTTCTATCATGTCCAAAACAGTCGAGAAATGTTAATGAAAACAGATCATTAGGGACAGGCCTGTTTACTGTCTCTGTTTTCCTCATGCAGGGAATTTGGCCGGTGGAAAGTGAATAACTTGGCTGTAGAGCGACGGGATTTCCTGAACTCACCCTTGCCTCTCACTCCGGAGTTTATAAGGAACATTCGACTCCTGGGACGCAGGCCCACTGCCCAGCTAATTACTGACAACCTGATCAAGAAATATGGGACCCATTTTCTACTGTCAGCTACACTAGGAGGTAGAAATATATATTTTGAATGACATCCTCTTGGTGGTTTAGCACAAAGGTCATAATACCTACTTTGAGCAAGCTTGAAAACCAACTGGTGTTTTTTCCTTTCAAAAGAAACAAAGATAGATCTCATGCATATTTACATCTCAATTTCCATACTTATCAAGCCAAGGAAAATCACTTGTGACATGCTTTACCTCCTACTGCCTTATAATTTATTACTTCTTCCACTGTGTGTTTGGAAGGGGGAGGCAAGTGTAAACAGATGGCATCATGTCCGCAATGGGTTACCTTTCTGAAATCACACACATTATTTTGCTCAGTTCTCAAACCCGCAAAAGCCTCCACTTACAAGTTGCTTCACGTAATGCCACAGTATTGGCTGTACACAACTGATGTGGCCTCCACTGCTCTGGAAAACAAGCAATATTGTGTAAGGTTGGAGCATGAAAATGGAGATGCAAGTCCTGGCTTTGCAGCAGAGATTTGCCTGGAATACAAAACTGCCAGAGAGAATCACAGAGCATTTACAGTATAAGCATACAATCATACTGATCTGCTTTATCTAATAGGTCTGGGAGTTCAGATACAGATTTCCTGATTAAATTCTGCCTTACAAGTTCTCAATTCGATTTTGATCTATTTATAGAAGTTTAAAAGTCCATTATGCTTACATTATCTGCCAGTGTTGTAAATGACAAAATGCAGTGTTTCAGGCTTATTCAAACTGGTAACTAATTTTTGTTTATCTGTTCATTAATTTGTGGTACACACTGTCTTTTTTGTTGCTTTACTTTCTACAAACTGAACACACATTCCCAACTCAGCCCAAGATAAGAAAATATTTATTTTTCCGTAGTGCTGAAAATTCAACAGGAGTCTCCAATGCTGAAAAGCAGTGCTGTAAACACTGACACTTGATACACAGTGACCGGAAATAATTGTAAGGCTCGATCTTAGGATTTTAATAATCAACATAATGACATAACAAATGATTGTTCATTTGAAGATCATGGTTAATCAGAAAATCAGTATCTTTGCTTAGCCCTGTAATAGTTATCGATCACATAGAAGAACAGCTAGACATAGAAGAACAGAACAGCTAACATAGAAGAACAGCTTGCATCAGAATCCTTAATACATTCTGCAGGTGCACAAAATAAATAATTCTTACTGTAAAACATTTCTATCAATAAGCATGGTCTCTTCCCCATTTCCTCTAGGAGAGGAGGCTCTGACTATATTTGTGGACAAGAGGAAGTTGAGTAAGAAAGCAGAGGCGAGTGACTACACAAGTAACAGCACGGCTGTGACTCTGGAGGCCCTGCACCAGCTGGCTGCCTCCTATTTCATAGACAGAGAGAGTACTCTGCGAAAACTGCATCACATCCAGATTGCCTCCACTGCCATCAAGGTATGTCATTAGTCAAGTCAGAGCCCACAGCTTCGTTCTTTCAACTCCTCAAGAATAATAATGTTCAGTGTAACAAAGTGCATTTTTTCACTATCCCTGTTGCCATGATCCTGCTATGAAAAGTGTCATATGCTATAAGTGGGTATCTAGAGATGTCCATCCACTGCTGTATATGACAGGTTATGCAATGTGAGAAAGGAAAACTAACTCTGGTTGTACATGTTGTTCAAGAATGGGATTTATATATGGCATATGATGGGGAGTATGGGGTTGTTTCAGTGTTGCAGTAACAATGGCAACACTGACATTTAAAAGGGTTTTAGTTCATAGTAAATTATACAGCCAAGTTACTAATGGGCTGTCCAATAATAGCATTGTCAAAGAGTTTTCACTCATTCTGTCTCTATAACAGGACAGATCAGAGTTTAAGAGTTCCCTTTCGAGGGAACTCTCACTGCGTCGGAACGACACTTTGGGGATGCTCCCTAAGCATCAGCGAATCTGAAGTCTGAATAAAAACTAAACCAATCCGATTGGTGTGCGTGATGACGTCACTGTGACGGCATACCCGGAAGTATAAAAGGGGGTATGCCGCATTGAAACGGCAGTTATTGCTCTTCAGCATAGCGCTCTCTGTGAACAAATATTGTCTGTCTATTTACTGTTGTTTGTCCAAGTTACAAGTGTGTGAATGATGAGTGAGAGAGAGTTTAAGCAGTGTGTGCATCCGTGTCCCCGCTATATTTCGGGCTCGGATGCACACCTGCTTTGCGTGCAGTGTCTGGGTGTGGAGCATGCTCGGGCGGCTCTCGAGGGAGGGACTTTTCAGAGGGTTTTGGGACTGCAGCGGCACTTTCCCAATCCTCTTCTGATAGTTCCGAGGATCTTCCTCCCCGTGTGGAAGCCTGCGCTGCGGCTTCTTCCCCCGGGGTCGAGGGTCCGATGCTCATTCTCTCCGGTTCCGAGGAGCCGGATGAGGGTGGCATCGGGTCGGGTGGAGAAACAGGAAGTGTTTCATCGCTTCATCCACCCGCCCAAGAGGAGCTGGTTGAGGTGTTGACTCGTGCGGTGGCCAAATTAAACATCAAATGGCCACAGGAAGTGCAGGAAGTTCAGCCACCCAGTAGGCTGGACGACCGGTTCCTTTCTCGCCGGGTTCAAACACCTCGCCGGGGCTTGCCATTCTTCCCGGATCTACACACTGAGGTGTGTAGATCCTGGAAGAAGCCTTATTCCTCGCGTGTGTCCAATCCTCCAGTATTGGATTATTCCAATGTTCTGGGGGCACGCGAGGCGGGCTATGGGATGATGCCTCGGGTGGAGGAAGCTCTCGCGAGCTATCTTTCGCCCGATTCTGCGTCTTCCCTCAAGGGTTGGCCACCAAACCCTGTCGGGATACCTCATCTTTGGTGGGCAAGGCTTATATGGCGGCTGGGCGGGCTGGTAGTTCCCTGCACACATTATCTATCCTGCAGGCCTACCAGGCTGACCTCCTCAAAGAGCTTGATGAGGGCGAGGGTCCCTCTCCGGAGGATGTACTGGAGCTGAGGAAGGCTGCAGATTTGTCTCTCCGCATCACCAAGGAGACAGCCCGTGCTATCGGCCGCTCCATGGCTTCCATGGTGACTGTGGAGAGACATCTCTGGCTGAATCTGTCGGGGATGAAGGAGAAGGATAAGACCTTCCTCCTAGAGTCCCCGATTTCGCCTTCTGGCTTGTTTGGTGACGCGGTTGAGACCATCGTCGCCAAATACCAGGAGGCGAAGAGGCAGTCAGCAGCCTTCCGCCAGTACGTCCCTCGCCGCTCAGAGCCGGGGAAGGCGGCCCCTAGGGGGCAGCCTCAGCCGTCTGCCAGCTCCTTGCACCGGCAGGTGCAAAAGGAGAGCGTTGCCTCTAGAGCCCCTCCTCCGGGAGCTTGGCAACAGAGGCGGCGTTCTCACCAGCAGTCTCACCAGCAGTCTTCCGATCCTAGAGGCGATCTGAGGAGCATACTCCAGGCGCGGAAGGCTGCTGGGAAGAAGTCCTAGCTTCAGCGGGACTTCTAAGAGCGGTACCCCCCGCAGAGGGGCAACCAAGGTAGCTTCCTCTGCGGCGCTCTGGGGAAATCGATGTGGTAATCCCGCCATCTATGACGCTTCGGGCCACATCGATTTCCCGCGAACGCATGCTGCTCCAGCCGCCTCTGGAAAGACCTGCTTGCTGGCGAAGGAAGCCATAGAGCGCGTTCCTCCGCCGCAAACACAAGGAGACTAAATAGGGAGCAAACAAGGCAATAAATGAGGGAGGAAAGGTGGGGCAAATGCACCAATTATCAGGTACCAAGAGGGGTGGGGTCAAGACAATAGACATGAGAGCACATGGCACAAAGAAACACATGACAAGCCATGTGCGCGCACAAAATGATGCAATATAGCAGTGTCAGGGCTCTGTCCAAACCCAAGAGCAAAACTAGAACGAAGTGACAGAACCCTGACAGTTTTACTGAATTATGATACAGAAACAATGATGGAATTTTGTATCACTGAAGTCTCAATTGTTACAACCAGAATGCCAGAGTAAATTACATAAACACACACACACACACACACACACACATATAGAAAGGTCAACCTATTGAATTCTATGATTTTACGTATCAGGACATAATAAAAAAAATCAACCGGTTCCTGGCAGGTCTTAAAATTTAAGTAAACACAAACTCAGATGAACAACAACACATGACATATTTCATCATGTCTTTATTTAAATAACAAGAACTAGGCCAAAATGGAGAAGCCGTGGGTGAAAAAAATAGTACACCCTTACTGCTTCCATAGGAATTAAAAGGGTAAGTAGCAGTCAGGCGCTAATGCCTTTGATGAATTGATCACCAGCAAGCATGACTAAATCTTTAAAAGCAGAAGTGTTGGCAGTTTGCTGATCTGGAGCATTCAGGTGTGTATTAACACAATGCCAAGGAGGAAAGACATTTGTTGCTGCCATCAATCTGGGAAGGGTTATACAGCATTTCTATTTGAAGTCCATCATTGAGGAAGATCTTATCTTCTCGGGAGTGGACGTCCCAGCAAAAAAAAAAAAGGCGGTCAGACTGTGCAAAGCTCAGATAAATTGCAAAAAAAAAAAAAAAACCTGAAGAACTATACCTTAGGGCGTTTTCACACCTGAAAGTCCGCACCAAGGTCCGAACCAAAGTTCATGTTTTGATACATTTTATACATCCGGTTAGTTTAGGTTTGGTTTCACACTGCAATAATGTGAGCGCACTAAAGAACTTTCCATGATGCACTTGCGTCCACTCATCATAATCTATGTGGGCTGCATCTGGACATTGATTGGTTTGTAAACGGACGTGCGTCTGACGTCAGCGTCTTTGACAAGAATGAATGAATGGACGCATATCGTTGCCACTATTGAACTTGGCATTACTTGACTATTTTATTTTCATTACGTTCATGGACATTTCAAGCTTTATATACACATATTTCTCATGTCTGTGAGACGAGCTGCTGAGTTTCGGTTTATTTGAGACGCGCTCCAGTTCATGTGTAAAGCATGTGATCGCACCCGCAATTATTGTCTGCTATAGACTATTTGCTTATTATTTATTAAATCCAGGCAATTATTTGATGAAATGTTGATTAAAATTAAGATACAATTTATACAAAACGAAATTCACATTAAAGAAAGGCTTTCTAAGATAAACCATACAAAATTTTGTTCAAAATCATTTATGACCTTCTGTCTTCTGACATATTGCACATCTTTTCACTTTTCATAATCAATGTAGCCTAGATTGAATTTAAAAATAACATTATAATATTTAAACATAAACAGGAACTTCCTGTAAATGGTCTGAAAGTCCGAACCATACAGAAAATGCTTTCACACTAGAAACGAACCGAACGACCAAGACTACCTCTTTTCGTCAGACCAAATTTTGTCTGTTTGGTCCGGACTGTGGTACGGGGGAGGTTTCACACCTGTAATTTTGATTCGGACCAAACTGAAAAGTCCGAAAATCCGGACCAAACAAGGTAGGTGTGAAAACGCCCTTAGACTCTACAGGCCTCAGTTAACATGTTAAATGTTAAAGTTCATTGATTTAGGCTTGATTTGCAGCCACAGGACTTGGGCACCTTGCAGTCTTTGAGTCGACCATGAACTCCTCTGTATACCAAATTATTCTAGAGTCAAATGTGAGAGCTGAGAGCTCAGTCCAAAAGCTAAAGCTTGGTCGAAATTGGGCCATGCAACAGGACAATGATCCCAAGCATACCAGCAAATCTTCAACAGAATGTTTGAAAAAGACAATATCCCATTAAAAGCCCAGACCTCAACCATATTGAAATTCTGTTTCAATTAAGGCGGGACCTTAATGGCTCGTTTCCACTGAGCGGTACGGTTCAGTGCTGTTCAGTACGGTACGCAATCTTTGCTGTTTCCATTGTCAGAAGTTGTGAATGGTACCCTAATTCTGAACCGTACAGTACCATTATTTTTGGTGGAGCTAGACTCACTGCAGAACGTTGATTGGTTGACAGAAAATCGCCACTTGTTCGGCTGTGTTTTTCCTTGCAGCTTGCAGCCTTGGCTCAAACAAAGCATGTCTTCTTGTGACTAACAGCCACAGGCCGAGAAGAAGAACAATATCTACTTTATTTTGTCCATTGTTGTTTAATGTGTTGCTTTCTTCTTTGTGTGAGAAAGCCGCAGATCGCTACACCATGCCTATCATAAGGGTACTGTTGGCGATGGAATTGCAAGCCGGATCATACTGTACTGTACTAAACTGTAAGACACCGCTCGGTGGAAACATTAGTTTGTCAAACATGGCTTCTCCATTTTGGCTTTGTTTTTTGTTAAATAAATGATGACACTGAGTATTATGTCATGTTGTTGTTCATTTGAGGTTGTATTTACCTATTTGTAAGACCTGCTGAAGACCAAATGATTTGTATATGACATTTTCTGATACTTAACAAAAACATAGAATTCAAAAGGGTGTCCTTTCTTTTTAACATGACTATATATCACTTGCTTTTAGTGAATATATAATAAACAAATAACACTAAATGTCAGGCAATCAGATACACACTAAGTGTTCTGAAAAAAAAGTAACATAAATGAAAAGAAAAATAGAAGAAAATTAAAAATAATACTTGTACATATTTGCTTCCTAAAGTATTACAGGAAAGGGCTCAGCAATAAGTGAACATAAAACAGAATAACTTTAATAATTTGCCGATTTGTAATATAATTTTGCAGGTCACATATTTTTCTTTATAACATCAACATACAAACTTGACATCATGTCTGCCATATGCCATGCCTTACTTTCTTCATATTTATATTAAGATGATAATAATTCTCACAGGTCTCATTTTAATATCCAAAGAAAGCTTTATGCTTCATATCTGTCAATTAATGATTCAGTCAATGCACTATTTACAGTTGCTGTTACACTCTGCTACAGCCATAAAAATTGGTCACACAAATCCCCCAAACAGACATTTACTTTGTCACAGCAGCGTACAGTTTGATACATATATTCCAGACCACACTTTGATGACCCCCACCCCCCCATCCCATTATATACAACAGCGCTTTCCCTCGGCACACAACTGGTGCAGTGCTTAGATGGTTTTATTACAGTTGGGAGGGCAGATCTCAGGTGTCAAGGCTGTGTTTGTCTATTGCTGGTGAGAAAAGCAAAAGAGCTCTGTGAGTGACGGAAGCAGCCTGCCAGGCAGGACGGTGCAGCTCAAACTGTGCAAGAGAATGAATTGCAGAAGCAGCAGGGGCGTCTGACACACAAATAATTTCCACAGGGCGTTGACCCATGTCTACATTTCACGGGACAGACTGAGGAAAACGTTCCTCCATATGAATTCCAGATTAAACAGAGCTTGAGTACAGAATGAGGTTTCTAGCTCCCCCCACTGGGCACCGTAGTGGGGAAATGTTGCTATTTCCTTTCATTGGAAAAGCCTATTAGTGTGGCGGTGTGCTGGGACTGTGAGAGGAAAACACAGGAGCGAAGCTCTTTACAAAGTCAGGCTTTATCCTACCTTTGTGGTTCTGCGTAGGTTGTTTGTCTAATGCGTGAAAACTCGAGCCATTCTGCAATCGGCGGGGATCATTTTGCTCATGATTTGACAATTTCTTCATACCAGATCAGCTTTAAGCCAAGCCAGAATTGAATTCACAGCTACAATATCTTCTGCAACACACACCGCGTCAGATTTGTAACCACAGGGAGACACCAACTCTTTTACATATAATTAATTGTTGTTTTATAAGTTAAATTTTTTAAAGAAAAAGCATCCATCCCAGGCAAGCATGCAGCACAAGTCCTGAAAAGTGAAGCCAAAGCGCCTCGGTCGCCCCCAGATGGTTAGTCCTAGTATAGGTCATAAACCCCGCCCTCTCAGTGTAATGTAATGGGACGAGAGACAAACTAAACAATCAATTTACACTTCAAATAATATTTTTCCAAATATGGTTCCTGTCGTTTTAGGTAGATTTTATCACGCTGATGTAAGTTCAAGTGTTCATTTTATTAAATAAGTTTGGTTTTAGTTAGTTAATTGATGCTATATTAACTGAATGTGACGTCATGATTGACAGCTTAGCTTCTCTGAGGCACCAACAGACTTTTTGGGGGATTTCCAGGAGGATATTTGAGCTTTAACTTTAATTTCTTTATTTCCATAACTGTTTATTTCACACAGACACAATTAGTTATTCTGCAGTAAACTGTGCTAACCTATTCTGTGTGAGTGTGGCCAGGGCTTTGATACCGCAGCTCCACTTTACGCTCACTACTGAGCAGACTCAGGTCCTAATGTCAGTGCCATATTTGGATATTGGTGGCTTTTCTACAATGGAAGAGATTGATGGTGAATCGTCCCATCTTTTTTACAGTCTATAATCCCAGGTAAAAGGAACTTTGAGTAATTTTCTAGGATAGTGCTCTCAATTTTATGAACAAACATCACTGAAAAAAAGAATATGCTAGATTTACTTAAGAATATAGTGCATAAAACACGTAAGACCTTCATTCATCTTTGGCAAAAGATATTTTTGATGAAAAAATCATAACAGCCCCCATAACAGCAACGTCATAACCAATTTCAAGGCCCAGAAAGATAGTAAAGTTAAAATTATTTGGTTAAACGTTACTATTTTAAAGATGTCTTTACTACCTTTCTGGGCCTTAAAAGTGGTCATTGTGTTGCTGTCTATGTGGGGTCAGAGAGCTCCTGGATTTCATCAAAAATATCATCATTTGTTTTCCAAAGATGAACAAAGGTCCTACGGGTTTGGAACGACATGAGGATGAGTAATTAATGATCGTTAAGTGCGCATTTGACTGAAAACATTCATTACTGAACAACAGTAAATATTCTACATCTTTGTGGTTTTGTATGCTTGTGTTTGTGTGCAATGTACAGTTGACTATGTAATGTTTGTAGTGTTGTATGCTTGTGTGTTTGTGCGACTGAGTATGTAATGTGGGGTGTTTGTATGTGTATTGACTTTCATGTGTGAGTTGTGCTAAGCTCTGTGATATTAAAAATGTCAAAAGACAAGAAATTTAACATTAGTGAGAATCTCGGGAGATAGTTTTGCACTGTCTAATTGAAGCAGGATTTTCTGGAAAAATTCAAATGTATACCTCAGGTTTACAGAACACATCAGGCCAGGAAGGGCAACACATGCATTTTCAACTATGGACAATCCTCCCAGAACATCAACACCTTCTATTCCTGCCTCTAAAGAATTCCCATCTGGAGATTCCCCTCTGTTCACAATTTTCAGTGTGTACTCTCCAATGTCTTGTTGTTCCATTTCTCAATTGGTGTCCGGAAACAAAACAATAAAACAAAATGTATATTGTGCATTGTTTGTTCATAAATGGAAAAAAAAAGTCAGGCACAGCTATTTAAAAAAAACAACAATAAAATAAATAACATTTTCATAACGTCCAGCACCACGTTGTTTAAATAGCAAATGCACTCAAGCCCATCTGTTTGCTGGTCAGAAAACGAGTTTTGTTCAGGAAATTGTTGGAGCCTTTCTATTATGAGGCAACTGAAATTGACTGCGATATTGACCAGCAGCATTTTTTGTGTTATTTAAAGGGCATGTTATTAATATGCACCTATAGACGCATGTGCACTCTGCATATTACACACACAGGGAAATCGACTGCGATATTGACCAGCAGCATTTTTTGTGTTATTTAAAGGGCATGTTAGTAATATGCACCTATAGACGCATGTGCACTCTGCATATTACACACACAGGGACATGCAGCAGCACACAAACTATTTTAAATATTAAAAAATTAAAGGATTCCTCTCTGGATAAGCGTTCAGTCTTTCCGCTCGCAAATTCCGCCATGATGCAAACACAACTGGCTTTTAAAAGGAATGGGAGATGAGACTCTGATTGGTTTATTGCATGTTACGCCCAAAACACACCCATGAGGTACATTAGGTACAACACCTTTGGACCATGCATCGACTGTTTTTTCCATCATTAAACTATCAAAAATGGATTCAGACATGCCTTAAGTGCACCTGTGCCATGCGCTTTAGACCATGCGCTAAGATCGTTAAAATAGAGCCCGATATGTGAAAGTTAGCAAAATGTTCTTAGAACACACTGGAATGCTACTTTCAGCTGACATGTCCCATTCTGTCCAGTTCATTGAGACTTCTTTTTTCCAGTCTGTTTTTGAGTTTGTTTTAACAGCATATTTAGTCAGGTGGTCCTTCCTGCAGTTCATAATCAGTAAACTGCATTGAGGACCAAACGTTTTTGCCGCAGGTTAAAATTCTGACTGTGCGAGACCCTCCATGGAAAATCTAGTTATGTAGTCTCTTCTAGTGGTGTTTTCAAAAAGAAATGCTGAAGCTGTGGTCAAGTCAAGTCAAGTCAAGTCAACTTTATATATATAGTGCTTTTAACAATGCAGATTGTTTCAAAGCAGCTTTACAGTGTTAAACAGGAAAATAATGCAGCATAATTTTATTCAGCCGTCTAGCCATTCTGGAGAAAACGGTTATGTCATCAGTTCATTTCAATTGTCATACAGTGACAGTGTGGGCTTTAGATCAGTAATTAGATCAGTAATTTAGTTTGTATGGTTAATTTATTTTAATAATTAGATTTATTTGGATATTTAGTTGAAAAATTTAGAACAATTTAGTGTCCCCAACTGAGCACGCCAAGTCAGAGGCAACAGTGGCAAGGAAACCAAAACCCCATCAGGTGACCTAATAGAGAAAATTAAACTTGGAGAAACCAGGCTCAGTCGGGGCTGCCAGTTCTCCTCTGGCCTCTGGTGGTATTTGTCCATCTATGAAATTGGAGTTAAAAATAACAGAACCTATAAGCAACACTTGGTGGCTTATATCCCTCTTGTCAGAATATCGTTTTAAGGCTATAACTGAGATATTTGACTGATCCTTAATAGCTGCTCGCTATGCCGCATGAGAATCAACTGTTGATGTTTTTTTTTCGCATTAAGCCAGAACAGCAGAGGATCACGCAAGTCCAGGTGGCCTATAATTTCCTATTACAAGGTATTTTGTGACATGCAAAATATTTGCTTTGAATAACAGCTGTTATCTGTAAAGGAAATCTAATATGCTCCACATCAATCAGTACTTCTTTACCATATGGCACATCATATGGTGCATTAAATAATAAAGCATATAGATGTATTGTCTGATTGCATCAGGTATGGTTGTTATAAAAAATAAAATAAGATAAGCTTAGTGCTTTACTGCAGTTCAAGCTTTTATTCAAGCCATGGATTCAAGCCATATGTTCTGTGGTAATGGGTCAGGATAGTAGAGTAGTTGTCTATATTTTTTTTAATCTTTTGCATATGTATTTATTGTTAATTAATTAATTAAAGGAATAGTTCACCCAAAAATGAAAACTACCCCATGATTTACTCACCCTCAAGCCTTCCTTGGTGCATATGACATTCTTATTTCAGACGAATACAATCAGAGTTATATTTAAAAAATGTCCTTGCTAATCCAAGCATTATAATGGCAGTGAATGGCAGCCCAAAATGTTAAGCCACAAAAAAAGTGCATCCATCCATTATAAAAGTTATAATCACGGCTCCACGGTTAATAAAGGCCTTCTGAAGCGAATCGATGGGTTTTTGTTAGAAAAATATAAATTTTTAACACATAATTTACTCCATTCTTCAGTGCCACACGATTGTTCAGAAATCATTCTAATATGACGATTTGATGCTCAAGAAATATTTCATATTATTATCGCAGCTGAATACTCAATATTTTTGTGGAAACTGTGATGTATTTTCTTTTTCATATTCTTTAAAAAAAAAATTTAAATATACATTTTATTAACAATCTAAAATCGTTACTGTTACTATTGATCAATTTAATGTATTCCTGATAAGTAAGTATATTTGATTATTTATGATTCCTTTCCAAAATAAATCTTACTGATCCCAGACTTTTGAACGGCAGTGAAAGAGTATATATTATATATTTTATATATATATATAAAAATTGAACACCCATATAGTGCAAATATGCTTGCTGCAGAGTCTCTGGTTACCAATGCTGGACTCTTCAGTGGGTTTGTGATGGAGTGGCAGAAGACAACCTTGTCTTACCTTGTCTAACTGTCAGCCTGGAAAAGATACCGTCTGACAGGCTGAATCGAAAGAGATCACTGAACTGATGAAGGTTCACTGGCACCATAAGAGAGAAAAGTGTGAATCAATTATGCAGGCTTCTGCGTGTCATGAGGAGAGAAGGATGACTAGAGAAGAGAAGGAAAAAATCGAGTGTGATCTCTTATTGCAAATGCGGATAATAGTCGGGCTAGCTTGCAGTAAAGGTCAATTGAGATACCCGAGTCAATATGGCTACACAGAGTCTGACCATCATTAAGTACCCTCAGCTAAGGATAGACAATGTTCTGCATTGTAGAGAAAAATGGACTTCTGTTTTCTGTGTGGGTGTGAAAGAATCTCTGAATAGGGAAGTTAATCAATTAAATATTTCATAACCCAAAAAAAAAAAAAAACTGCTCAACAGCTTGCTTGGCTCTCAATAAGATGAGAAGAACAGTAAGTGATTATATGTGAGAGGACCACCACTGCATGCGCATTATCACCATGTCTGAGACAAGTGACTCAGCAAGCACAGGAAGTTCTTATAATGCATCTGTTCATAGCCAGGCTGCTTATTATCCCTTGTAGGAACACTGGGGAAAGGAGTTTATTACACACTCTTTTTCATGTAAAGTACCATGGTACAGTAACCATAGGGTGAAAGTGATAATTCTGTTGTCTTAATTTTGTTTCCCAGGTAACTGAAACGAGGACTGGCCCTCTCGGCTGCAGTAACTATGACAACCTTGATTCTGTCAGTTCTGTGCTGGTTCAGAGTCCCGAGAACAAAGTCAATTTGCAAGGTAAAAAAAATTGCTCAAATCTAGTATGCCAAGATTTGATATTGTGATGGACATATTTTTTTTTATGTGAAACACAAAAGGCTCTTTGCAAAAGCTAAGGAGCTCCTCGCAAATTCTTGCTCTTGACAGGACAAATCATAGTCTAAGATGCCTGATTTTGCTCATAAATCCATTTTGACATTGTGTGCATATATCAGGCAGTGAGGCAGCTCACTAGGCTTTGAAACCGAATCAAAATCTTTGTAATGGCAAAAGTACTTGAGAAGTTTTGACGAGTGCCACATTTCATGCACCGCGGCACACCTCCACGTCTGTCATTCAAAAGTTTTAGATCTGTAAGATGTATTAAGGTTTTTAAAAGAGGTCTCTTGTGCTCACCAAGGCTGCATTTATTTGAACAAAAAGTACAGCAAAAACCGTGATATTGTGAAATCATTTTACAATTTAAAATAACTGTTTTCTATTTGAATGTATTTTAAAATGTAATTTTTCCCTGTGATCAAAGCTGAATTTCCAACATCATTTCTCCAGTCTTCAATGTCACATGATCCTTAAGAAATTATTCTAATATGCTGAACATTTCTTATTATTATCAATGTTGAAAACAGTTGTGTACACTTTTTTCAGGATTATTTGATGAATATAAAGTTCAAAAGAACAGCATTTATCTGAAATGTATACTGAAAGCTTTTGTATGGATCGTACACTATTGTTCAAAATTTGGGGGTCAGTACAATTTCTTTGGAAATAAATGAATACTTTTATTCAGTAAGGATGCATTAAAATGATCAAAAGTGACAGCAAAGACATTTAATGGTACAAAAGCTTTCTATTTCAGACAAATGCTGTTCTTTTGAACTTTCTATTCATCAAAGAATTGTTTTCAACATTGGTAATAATAAAGAAATGTGGCCCCACTTTATATTAGGTGGCCTTAACTACTATGTACTTACATCAAAAAATAAGTACAATGTACTTACTGTGTTCAAATTGTATTGCAAAACACCTTTGCTGATATTGAGGTGGGAAACGGGTAGGGTTAGGGACAGGTGTGGTGGTATGGGTAAGTTTAAGGGTAGGGTTAAGTGGAAGGGAAGTGCCAACTGTGTAATTACAAATGTAACTACAGAAATTAATTACAGATGTAATTACATGCAGGTATTTTTTTAAAATGTAAGTACAATGTAAAAACATGTATGTACACAATAAGTGCATTGTATCAAATGTTTAATTAAAATGTTAGTACATAGTAGTTAAGGCCACCTAATATAAAGTGGTTCCAAATGTTTCTTGAATGATTTCTAAAGGATCATGTGACACTGAAGACTGGAGTAATGATGCTACAATTCAGCTTTTCCAACACAGGAATAAATTACATTTGAAAATATATTCAAACAGAAAACAGTTATTTTAAATTGCAAAAATAGTTATTTTATTAATTTGAATTGCAAATAAATGCAGCCTTGGTGAGCAGAACTTTTGAACGGTAGTGTACGTATGTGTGTACTTGGTGAACACATGACCCTCTTTAATCAAACCTCTTAACTCAGGTGACCCAGTATTGTAATAACAATCTTTATTTTCTCTGTATCTGAAGGCTTGCAAGTCATTTTGCCAGATTATCTCAGAGACACTTTCGTCCAAGCAGCTCTTAGTTACATTGCCTGCAATGGAGAGGGAACATTTGTCTGCCGAGACAATGACTGCTGGTGCAAGTGTGACCTCAAGTTTCCAGAGTGCAACTGCCCCTACATGGATATTCAGGCCATGGAGGACAGCCTTTTGCGGATCTCTGAATCATGGGCTCTTACCTACAAAGAGTTTGAAGATTCAGGTGAGAGATTAAATTCATTATGTTTCAATTGAATACTTGTACCTTTTATTCAGTTTCATTTGTCCTCATAAAGAACGTCTCAATCACCCTCCCCCCAGCTAAAAAAAATATATTAAAAAAATATTTTGCTAATGTTTCCATTCAATTATGAAGGCGTTATTTCTAAATGTTCTCGAAACATTCAAAACACCCAGTTTTTTAAATGTTCTAAAAACACTTTTTTCTTGGTTATACGAACATCAACATTACATTTGATCATTTTGCAGACATTATGGGAACGATACTTTTAAACGTTCTCTGAACCTTCGGAAACAAGTAGTAACATTTAACCCTTAAATGCATTAACGTTTCGCCAATTATTACTACATATTCTGGTCTTTAGCGACCCGGATCTATATCTAACATTCATGGATCTTTAGCTATCATGATAATATAAAACTCTCCTGATATTACAGTAGCAATTACAGAAGAATAAAATAAAGCTTTTTTCGTTATCTTTTGGAGCTTGGAAGATTTGTCCATCAACTGTCCAAACTGAAAGCAGTTTGAGCAGATGTGTTATACCATCATCACTGTCCTCGTCAGAGCTCATTTCCCAGCACATTCAGCATCTGGCTTATATTCGCCATCTCAAACATATTCTCAAAACTATCATTTTCAACATCTTCAAAATCAATATTTTGATCACTAGATCCACCATCAAGTGACAGTGACACAAATTTTTGATTGCGTTCAGTACTTGCTCTGCAGTAAATCGCTGAGCCATTTAGAGCTGATAATACTTCCTATTCTTTTGTTTTCTGTCTGCGGTAACAATGGGTGATTCTCAATATCCCTCCTCGTTTCCTCGCTCCTCCGTCCTCCATCCTATGACCTGGAATCCGACTGAGCTCAGCCATCTTGTATGACATTTCAATTCTCTAATTGCATCGCAAGGAGGCGAGGATCGAGGAGTGAGGTGGCTTCCTGAGGAGTCATGAGCGAGGATACACAGGTGTATCCTTTGCAGAAGTGTTTTATCGACTAAACGTGACGCGCATATTAATTCTCCTCCCCTTTCACGTCTTGCCACGGTTTATTCATTATTATGTTTACATGTACAAGACACAAATGTATGTCAAATAACAAAAACTGACAGTTGCAGAATTATTTCAAAGCACAAGAAATGAAAGAAAAAAAAGGAGTGAGGATATATAATTTCACTTCATTCAATTCCTCCGTCTTTGAAGCTAGGAAAGGAAACGAGGATGCACAAATAAGGATTGAGAAGCACCCTATGAGTGAAACGTCACTTCATCATTGTGTATCAGACATTGCCACCTTGTGGAATAAAGGTGAACTGCACTTATTCAGTCATTAAAGATTCAATTATTATTGTGAAGACAGTTCACAGTTGTACAATTTTTCAAAAGAATTATGGGAAAACAGGCATTCTTTTATAATTGTTTTTTCCTTTTTCTAATGTATGACATCCCAGAGATATGCATTTATGGGTTAAAAAAAAGATGAGCATCCAACAAATAATTTTCAGGGGGAAAAATTTATATATATATATTTTTTGTGCTAACGTTTTAAGAACATCATTATAGTTATATTACAGACAGGATGACTTTGAATGAACATTCTATTAATGTTAATTGGATAGTTTTGTTCATAATTTTTAGAGAACCAAAACTTTCTGTTAGCTCCATGGACTGCACAGTATTTGACTTAAAGCAATGCAGAGTACCCCTGTTCAATCATTATTGATGATTAATTTACTTAACTAACTTAACTAATACTTTCAATAAAGTGGAATTTCTTTGTCATTTTTCCACTCTGCTCTATAGGCCAGATTGATGAAACATGAGCAACTTTCAGTGAATCCTGACATTCCCCACACAATGCCCTTCAGAGACCGTTTTGGATTAGAAAAAAAAGATCCTGCTCAACATATTGCCTTACAGTATGTTGAGCAGGATTAATCACCCATAAAATGCTTTATTGCCCGTCCAGCATCTTTCATCAAGCATATGAATGAGAGCACTTAGCATAATGTTTAGGTGCTGTATTACTGCCTGTCGAGGTCACCCCACAGTGACCATTAATGCTTGAGCAATATTAAAATGCATGGATTTTTTCTTCAATGCTGTCATCTTTTTTCCGACTTCCTAAAATATCTCTGAGTTCAATTACTTTCAAAGTTTATGTTATTAGAGCTATCAGGAAGTGCCAGGTATACATATTTCCTCAGGTATCGTAAATCTGTCCTTCTGTTAGGCATCAAAGGCATTCAGCGTTCTGCCCCATCAGCTAAAATGAAATGCTTTGAAGGAACTGCTTAAAAAAAAATATTTTCAGTAAAATGATTCCTTCTTATTGTCAAGGAGAGTGAAGAATAAAGGCAGCGCATCCAAGCAATTACCCATTATTCAGTCAAGTTTACATGACAACACTCCTATATCTGACAGACCTTACCCTTTCTTCAACAGATGAGTTTAAAACATTTCTGATGAGGCTGCCGCAGAATTTCTTCCTCAACTCCTCAATGATCCAGCATTTGTGGTCGCTGGATGGTGTGTTTCAGCGGCGCTATGAGCAGCTGGAAAGCAGCATGAAAAATCTCTTCAGGCGAGCCCAGCGAGTGGTTTACAAGCTCTTCAGCCTCAGCAAGAGGTGCCAAAAGCAGCCTCACATCAACTTACCTCGTGAAAGGTGAACACAACAACACTCATTATCTGCTCATTGTTCTGATGATAAATACACTGATACTTAATTTCGAAATGGAATAATGTCCTCATTTACTGTATCAAGAGAGGAAACTTCACATAGCGTTTATCATCATTATTACTTGTGTTCTTGATTTCAAACTCCATGGGTTGCAGAGAATAATGTTTGTCAGCATGCTTCAGAGTGAAAAGGAGCATGAGTGTGCCTGTCTCCAGGGAAACAACTTTGTGTTTACACAATCAATAAGACTAGTTAGCATAGTGGTTCTCAACTGGTTTTGCTTCTGGGCCTACAATGGATGCTTCACACCAACATAGTTTAAACAATATGCAAGTGAACTTGTAACAAATGTAGTCTAGATCGTATTTTTTTTTTATAGTGTGTAGTTTTGTTTTGTTCTGGTGTGGACGTTTGAGGGCAGGCTGTCTATGTTGGAATCTGCCTAATTTGTCTTTGGATGTGCAGTTTCTGACATAAACAAAATATATAGGAAGTGTTTTTCTCTCTTTTAAAATATTTACAATAATGCTGGGCAATCGATTAATCACGATTAATCGCTTCCAGAATAAAAGTTTTTGTTTACATATGATATGTGTGTGCTGTGATTAATTGTTATGTATATATAAATACACACACATGCATGTTTAAGAAAAATATGTTATATTTATATATAAGATAAATTATATATATATATATATATATATATATATATATATATATATATATATATATATATATATATATATATATATATATATTAATACGTTAACGCGGGCGATTCATTTTTTCAGCTTTAAAAAAGCATTCAAAATATTTAACGAAAATAACACAGCATCCGTTTGTATATAATTTTTTGTCTAGCGTTACATGATCACGCTCCTATTCATGTAAATGCTTCCAAGCGCGACAAGACACGAGAACCATAGAAGAGAACGCGCTGTATGTCAATGTCCTGTCTGTGTGGCTGCGTCTCATGTCAGCTAATCGAGGGACACTCTGACACACACACACACACTCGACGCACAGACAGACTCGCGTCAGTTTCCTGCTCACATAGAGTTCTCTTTTGCTCTTGAACAAACAATAACAACAACACAGATAATTTTGAGTATTCTCATATTAGGAGTCTTAAATTAGTTAAATAACATCTTAAATTAACTTAAAGAGTTGTGAGGAAATGAGATGTGCGGGACAGCGCGTGAGATCTGCGTCATGTTCGTCAGCGGCCGTTCTTAAAGTGACAGGAGCACTGATGATGCCTGTCATTAATGTTCATCAAAGAACAACGGGAACAGAGAAAATTGTAGCTTTAATGATGATTAATCTATATTTCATTTATTATTTATGCAGTTAAGAAAGGTGTTTGATAACTATTACATTTCTGTATATGTCTAACAGGGAAGGCCACAGGTAAAAATAAAATTTATGATAATGGGTTTATGTAAAAATTGTTTTAAGTTCACTTAAATTAAAAGTATTTTTTTTTAAGCCTCGTAGAGACATTAGTATCAGTGATACTGGCCTTAATTCATTAAAAAGATGCCATTACAACACATATTTAAAATATACTGTCTTTAAATTGTTTCTACATTAATTTGGAGAGTAACTGAAATTATTACAATATCAAAATTTTAAAAACTTTGAAAAAATTGATTAATTTGTTTTTTTGTATTGATTCCCAGCACTAATATATACAGTATATATATATATATATATATATATATATATATATATATATATATATATATATATATATATATATATATATATATATTCACTGCCATTATATAGATTTTATTGTGGTCCATAAAAGAAAGAAGGGCATACTACATTAGAACAACACCAGTTAATTTTCATTTTTAGATATTTTTTTTATTTATTTATTATTTTATAACTTTATTTAATCTTCTATTATGACATTTGTTTTTACTGAACAAAGGTACAAAAAGAAAACAATAGTACGGTATACCGAATACATAAAAGTAAAGCAACTCTAGTTACAAACAATTAATCATGATACATAACATAGAGGGGTTCCAAACAAATCACAGTGGTAACATCAGAAGGGTAAATTAAGAGTTACAAATATGTAATGCAGTATACAAACTATAATTATCACATTCCCAAGTGATCTAATACAGGCTTCCATATTTTCCAAAACAAATAACGTAACTTCTCAATATGAATAATGCTCACTAGCTCACTCAGCAGCACATCAAATGTTGGAACAATATCCAGTTTCCACCTCTAAAGAATTAGTCTGTTTGCAAGTATCATTAATAAATAAAAAAATACACTGTACATTGTTCAAATTTACTAAAAGAAGGTATATAGATCACCCCAAAAATGGCAATCATTGGATCCAGAACAATCTCTTTTTTATACACTTTTGAAAGTAGGTCGAAAATATCAGTCCAGCACTTGTGAAGGTTGCAACATGTCCATAGTGAATGTAGAAGTGTACCCTCCACAACCTTGCATTTATTACATACCGGCGATATTTCAGGGAAAAGCTTATGCAATTTAGTTTTACTATACTCTATGTAAAGATTTGAACTGGATTAAGTTATGTCTAGTATTAATCAAACAATCATGTATGTTCTGTAGGCATTCCTCCCATTGTTCATCTTCAATAGTGAAACCTAAATCCTCCTCCCATGCTTTCCTAATTGTAGTTGCATCACTATTAGGGTGATTTGATTTAAATCACAGTTGTCTGTGATTAATCACAAATTGCACCTAACAGTACAATTCATAAATAAATCCTAAATGAACTATTTACATATTTAATACCCAAATTAATTTGAAATTATTTTAGCTTTTAAATGATAATTTTGTAATGATCAATGGTCAAAACGGACCTGCGACCCATTTTTGGAACTCATCAGTCTAGAACAGGGATGGGCAACTCCAGTCCTCGAGGGCCACTGTCCTGCAAAGTTTAGCTCCAACCCTGATAAAACTCACCTGCCTGTAGCCTTCTAGTAATCCTGAAGACATTGATTAGCTGGTTCAGGTGTGTTTGATTAGGGTTGGAGCTAAACTCTGCAGGACAGTGGCCCTCGAGGACTGGAGTTGCCCATCCCTGGTCTAGAACCTGCGGTTTTAAGGCAGTCTTCTCAATGTTTAGACTTTTTAAATTAATTTGCTATCAGAACATTTATAGGTTTGCAAAAATAAAACAAAGCAATTATGAGATGCTGATTAACATGTTTGCTATATTGACCCCTTTATTAAAAGGAACAATATATGCGTGTATTTGTCTTTCTTTGTACCCACCAAAGTTGACTTTTTGTGGAACAGAATTATGTTACTGCTAGTTTAATCTTGTCATTTGCTGGATGCATCACAATTTAATCTCAACAATCAGCGTTTAGGCAGACTAACTGATATTTATCTTATCTTTCCTAAAATATAGGCCACAGTCGTATTGGCTGAACTACTTCCAGTCTTTACTATACTGCTCTGAGAACAACCAGCTCGGCTCCTTCTCAGAAGAGCTGCACACCTGCATTTGTGCATATGACCACAGTTCCTGCCAGGTACCTACACCATGCTCTGTGGGTGAAGGTGCCGCTTGCGCTGCTTGTGCTAGTGACAACCACACTCGCTGCGGCAGTTGTAACGTCGGCTACATGCTAAGTCAAGGGTCCTGCCGGCCAATGGTGGCAGATTCCACAGAGAACTACCTAGGCTTTGAGACTGATCTTCAAGACCTGGAACTACGCTACCTCCTACAGAGAGCCGATCGACGCTTGGAGGTCCACGCTATCTTCATCAGCAATGACATGCGTTTGAATAGCTGGTTTGATCCTTCATGGAGGAAGAGGATGCTGCTTACACTAAAGAGTAACAAATACAAATCCAACCTAGTCCATATGCTCTTAGGCATATCCCTGCAAATTTGCCTTACTAAAAACAGCACTCTGGAACCTGCGCTCACTCTCTTCATCAATCCCTTCGGAGGGAGCCACTCAGAGAGCTGGTTAATTCCTGTGAACGAGAACAATTTTCCAGACTGGAAGTCTGCTAAACTGGATCTTCCGTTAGAGTGCTTTAACTGGACCTTGACTTTGGGCAACAAGTGGAAGACCTTCTTTGAGACGATCCATATTTACCTGAGGAGCCGTATCAAAACTCCAGGTGCCGGGGTCAATGAGAGCATTTACCTGGAGCCTTTGGAAATGGCCGACCCTACTAGAAATCTGGGGTATATGAAGATCAACAGCATTCAAGTGTTCGGTTACAGTATGCATTTTGACCCGGAAGCAATCCGGGACTTGATCCTGCAGCTGGACTACCCATACACGCAGGGCTCGCAGGACTCGGCCTTGCTCCAGCTTCTGGAGATCCGAGATCGGGTCAACCGACTCTCTCCACCGGGCCAGCAACCTCTGGACCTGTTCGCCTGCTTATTACGCCACCGTCTGAGACTGACAGCTAATGAGGTGGTCCGCATTCACGCCTCACTCCAGTCCTTTAATTCCCGTCTCCCCAATTCTCTGGATTATGAGACGACTAAACTCTGTAGCTAACAGCTAAAGCATCATAGCAGACAGCAATATAACAACTGTAAAAATGCAGAGTAGACTGTTAAAGTCAAAGCTGCAATGACTTTCAGTGCTAGAGACACTTTTGGACACTGACAAAAGTTTTTTTTTGTGATTTAACGTTCACTAGTAGATGTTCACCTTGCTCAAAAGAACAGACTCATTTTTATTGTATAGTATACTGAGATCAAAGAGGAGGTTTGAAAAATATATGGAGTGTTTGTTTGTAATTTTTATATGTTTTTTTTCTTTTGCTTCAGTGACAGTGCACTTTCCTTGGAAAGAATACAGTGATGTCAGTCAATTTTGTAGATAAATTGTTATTAAATCATCATGGTTGTAATGGAGTAATGGTTGCATTATTTATCAGCATATTTTTTATTGCTATGTGATAGTTTAGTTTATTGGAAAATGAAACATTTTATATTTGCAATTGAGTGAACTTATAATGAAGAATTAAATACACTGAACATGATGTACAACTTTGATAAAATAATAATGAAACGGATTTATTAACATAATTATGCTTGTTAGGTTCATGTTCATTCTTTTTATTCAAATTTCATTGGAAGAGAGAGTGTAGTTTTCCTTTACGTTAAGTGTTACAGCATTTTTTTAAATCATTATAGAAACAAAGTCCTGTACATTAGCATACATGATTTCCACATTTGTTTATGCAGATTTTACATGTCCCCTATATTATATGTCCCCTATATGTGATCAATCTGAACCACATTGGCACAGTTACTCGTTTATATATTGGCCTTTGCAATATTTTAAACAAAAAAGTTCAACAAAAGACAGGTGGTTGCTTTCGAAATCAAATACTCCCCTACTATATAGTATGCGTAAAATAGTACACCAAAAGAGGCAGTAGGCGAAAAGTACCTGTATGTCGTACTGCTTCCGCCAAGATTATGGAGTGCACATTCAATGGCAACAATATGATGTAGTATGTATGAAATTAATTCATACTACCCATATTCATACCATATATAACATACTTTTTTAACAGTCACGAAGCAAATTTAAATACAGACAGTTTGCAATTTTGGACGCAGCGAAGGTATAGGAATATGTTTTTTTTTTTGTTCAGTTTGGGTCATTTTTGATGGCATGGAGGATGGTTTCAAATATATAAAGGGGTCTGTGAATATAATATTGCTAAAATTTGAAATGGAGCCACATACAGTATATGCAATGTTTGGGGCTGTATGTTTTTATTCATATTCTGGATTGAACTAAACCTTGTTTATTTTCACAATTTGGTCTTTCACAAGTTTTCATTATTTTTTTCATAATTTCATAGTTGAAAACTGGCTAATATTTACCATAATTTTGTTACATCATAACTTTTACCACATATATATATATATATATATATATATATATATATATATATATATATATATTACAACTGAGCCTTATATTGGAATGTAACAGTGATGCCAAAATGGGTCAAAGATTGTGGAATTCAGTGTGCCTTTGTGAATACACAGTATACAGTTTAGCTTTACATATTTTGTGAACCTCATTATATAATGCATACTTTTTTTGCTGTTCACACTTGTCAGAAATGGGAATTAATGTTTTTTTTTCAGTTCATCTATTTATCACTTTTTCTTGCATTACAGTACATTAATTTAGACAGTTTGAATGCTAATTAGTTAGAATCATCACATGATGACAGATTATGTTAATGGGAACACAAAAAGTGTCAATCGCCTCTTCAAAATCTGTGTTTGCACCTTTTACCTAGAATTAGCACAAATAAAATGAGCCTTACCTAACTCACTTAGCTACATCCTTTTTCAAGTTTACGTTTTCTTTTGCAAAATGCTTCAAGATGCACAAAAAAAGAAAGAAAAAAAAGAATATAAATTGCAGACAAAGGAAAGTTTGACATCTGTAAGATTTGCACTGTTTGCATAACGTAAAGGTAACAGGATTGTACGGCAAAGGAAATTGTATGTGCCGTTTGTAAAGAAGTTGTGCATAAAAAGGTCTTAGAGGTACTCTGTAAAATCCAAAAGAGTAAATGCTCTACAGTTGTGCTTCCAGAGATAAGAAGCTTCTTAGAGTGAAGAACCCTACTTTTATGTCTTCCTCGAGCATCTAACCGCATTGCAGCTACTGCAACATTTTCACATGTGAAACACCCCACGCTGTAGCAATTACTCTGCGAACACAAATGACCAGGGGAGCAGTTACTGCCAGAATGCATACACAAATCACCTGCACGCTGCAACGAGAGCCTGTAAAATGAGAGCTTGACAGTTGTGCTGAAATGAGTTGACACGTTCTTGTAATGACAAATATGACAATACGAAATGGCAACACATTACATAGGCAGTCGGTCATTCTCGCAGTCTGACAAACAATTTATCATGCTGCTGTATTTGTGCAGAAAGAGCTGTGGAAAAGAAAAGACTTAGCATTGCATTATATTTACTGTGCTGCTCCTCTGATGAAGATGGAAACTCTCCAACACAGACAGAGATTAAAGAAAGAGCACACATCAACTTAGTAGGTTAGCTCTTTATTCACTAAGCACTCTTAGGCAGTGTGCCAACGCTTGATCAATAGTGGCCATGTTGCCTCCTTGATCTCTTCAATGTAAACATTGTTATGTTCTTGTGATTCACGATGAAGATGCATTGCTAACTTGACACAAACTTTGTCTTGGGCCTCCTGAAGGTTTCTAGAGGGCCAGATGCTGCAGTGAAAAGGAGGCAGGAAAAAGGTAGCTGTCTTCTGCCAATAAATCAATGTGCAGCTTTATTACCTGAAAGAACAAAAGGATCCGCAGGGAGATCAATGCCATCAAGAACCACCAACTCACAAACCAGTGGTATTTTGTTGTCTAGGGCCAGGACCATATCAACATCAATTTATTACTTTCACTGCCCTTTCCACTTGATTTGGTTTGTATGAACACAAATCAATCACGATTTTACATCCAATTAGAATTTACCATTTGATTGCATCATTGTAGTCCCTTTGCTCTCAGAATGTGGCAGAACTATATATGCACTCGGGCTGCCCTCGATTAAAGTTTTTTTCTAGTCGACTAGTAGTCGGTCATTTATTAGTCGACTATTTTCATGTTTATATTAATAAGCCATAAATCATAATGAGCCTTTAATTGCCTTTACAGGCTATAGCCTAATCAACGCTCAAATTCACACATAAAGCTTGTCACAGAGTGCTGGCAAAAGTAAGAATATGTATGTCATGAAAAAACAGAAGGAGACAACATTTTAATAATTTATTGGTAATGTTTGTTGTGTTTTCGGCTGCAGAAATTAAGTCGACAATGCTGACTTGTCATTTCTGCATGTATATGCATGTTTCATGAGGATTATTACATAAAAGTAGACATTTCAAGCTTTCTATAGATATATTTTCCATGTTTGTTAAGCAAGTATATGCTGAGTTTCGGTTCATTTTTTGTGACTTGCTGAAGTTCAATGAAGGCATATTTACACATCCGAGATTCTCAAAAATGAAATTTACCCCATGATTTACTCACCCTAAAGCCATCCTAGGTGTATAAGTATATGACCCTCATGTCATCCTAGATGACTCATGTGCAAGATGAGTCTTCAATATTTTGTTCTTTTTTCAAGTTTTTTTTTTTTCTGCTAAAGGTTAGTCTACTTTTAGAGTACACTCTAAAAAAAAAAAGGTTCTATATGGCACCAAAAATGGTTCTTGGCTCGTAATCATAGGGGAACCTTTTTAAGTGCTATATAGCACCAATTTTGGTGCTTCAGTGGTTCTTCATCGGTTCTTCAGAGGTTCTTCACCGGTTCTTTGACTAAGGTGCTATATAGCACCACTACCATATACAGAACATGTTAAGATATGGTGCTATATAGCACCAAAAGTGGTTTCCCTATGATTACGACGAAGAACCATTTTTGGTGCCATATAGAACCTTTTTTTTTTTAGAGTGTAGCAACAAACTTCAATTTAGATTTAAGATACTAAAATATTAGTGTCTCATATTGTCTAGTTACATCTGTGAAGCAGGTTACCATGGTAAATTTCATATTTTTACACACAGGGGATTTAAATAGATACTGCGACTAATAAAACATGACTAATAAAAAATACTTAATACACAAGACAGTCTTTAGAGCCCAAGGACAGAGAGAAACAAAGTATTATCCTTATAAGCACATAAGGTTGGGAAATAAATTATAGAGGTCACTGATCTTAGATACACTGAAGAAATGTATTGCCTTCAAAAACAGCCATTTTGGGAATCCAGGACACTCTGCTGCCTGACATAAACATGTTAAAAAAATGTAAGAAGACACTGCTGTGCTAAAAGCTGTGGTCGGTTGGACTTGAGAAAATAAGTGACTTTGACAACATTCCCACTTTCAACATTAAAAACCAGCTAGATACGCAGCACCCCTTTAGGTCCAAGTAGATATAAATAACTATTCCCAACCTGCACAATTTAATCTTTAAACTACATCCTCACTATAGTTTCTCTACAGAAAACCTAAAATGTTCCACTCCTGAAGGATTATGTAGTCCTACATTATCCCTCTTGATCACAACAAGTGGAAGCATTCCCTTAGGGGAGAGTCTACACCTGCTTCAAACTGAACTGTTTGATGAGCTTTGCTGTAATGAAGAGCCAGAGGAATTAGAAAATTTGCATACAGTTCCCAGAATGCAACTGCATCACAAATGAATTAAGTTAGATCTAAAGAGTAAGGCAGATTTAAGACAAGTTGCTTTATGGATTAATGCATTCTAACTATGCATTCCAACTTCAGGCAAGCATGATCATTGAATCTTTTAAAGATTTGCATTTCCATTAAAAGGGTTAGTTCACCCAAAAATGAAAATTCTGTCATTAATTACTCACCCTCATGTCGTTCGACACCCGTAAGACGTTCGTTCATCTTCGGAACACAAATGAAGATATTTTTGTTGAAAGCTGATGCTGAGAAAGGCTTGAGGTAGGCATCCATTGACATTCCGTACATTCTCACTCACACGACCCTTAAAAAGGCACTAAAAACGTAGTTACAAAGTCCATCTCACTACAGTGGCTCTACAATAATTATACGAAGCGACGACAATAGTTTTTGTATTAGAAACCTATAGAAACCTAAAGCCGGTTCTGCGTCATATTCTGGCGCATGCGTCTTGGTGCTTCGTGAGCTCACGGCTGATGTCAACAAGGAAGACACGAACTTGTGGAATAAAGTCGTTTTTTTTTTTTTTAAATTCGCACAAAAACTATTGTCGTCGCTTCGTATAATTATTGTAGAGCCACTGTAGTGAGATGGACTTTGTAACTACGTTTTTAGTGCCTTTTTAAGGGTCGTGTGAGTGAGAATGTACGGAATGTCAATGGAGGCCTACCTCAAGCCTTTCTCAGCTTCAGCTTTCAACAAAAATATCTTCATTTGTGTTCCGAAGATGAACGAATGTCTTACGGGTGTCGAACGACATGAGGGTGAGTAATTAATGACAGAATTTTCATTTTTGGGTGAACTAACCCTTTAAGTTCTCCTGGCACTATGGTTATGGTAGCCGAATAACCTACTAGAATCAGACAATTTAGGGGACATTTTGTGAGTGCAAAAGCACAGGAGATTGATGCCTGATCCATTGTGTTGATCTCAGTGAGCCAAACACCTGCTGGTAGCTGAGGAGGGGATAGTAGGACAAGTTCAGCTTGACAGAAACAAATAGGACCCAATCAGCCCCAGCTCACAAAAACCAATCTATGCTGCATTTCAAATTGCCAACGAATTGCTTTTGGGGATCCCTTAGCTGGGTTCTAAATGCATCTCTTATTAGATAATCCCCTTATACACCAAATACTCATCCGGGACTTTTAGTGGCCATAGCAAGAGCCATTTATGACCTAACAGGACTAAGACACATTCTACAAATGTCTTTTATCAGGGGGCCTGTTCGAGACTTCTGTGTCATTGTGCATGTGCATTAGTGTTTGAAAATGTGATTCAATGAAGCACTTTGGTTGAGTTGTGAAAGAATATCGACTTTAAAAGACAAACTCACTAGCCTCAAATGTGCATATTTTAATGGTAGGTTGGAACAACAAATTATGCATAAACACAATGTGTTGGTGGCTTTATAAATCTGCAGAGCATATGAGAATACTACAAATGAATAGTAAGTAAATAACAAAACGTTCTTCTTGAATTTCTGTGACTTGCGCTCACCACAGAAATAAATTCAAAAGGTCTAAATTGATCATTTATTGTGTTCCAAAATGTAACATCATTTGATGATGACACCACAGGCGCTTTGATACTAAAAGGTGCATTATTGTTTATTTCACTGATATTCAGGCTACAGGCTGAGTTACATTTCAAAAAGGCCTTTTGTTAATTTGTTGTTACTCAGTAGGATCCAAGAAGCACATTGTCTTAGATTCAGCTTTTCATAAGCTGCTTCACAGACATTTCAAATCAAATAAAGAGTAATGTTTTGTAAAAATATAATAAAAGATTTAATGCCGTAAATGGAATAAATTGTAAAAGAAAATGATGAACAAGAAAGAAAACGCTGTTCATATTACTGATGTTATTTTAAAGAAGCCACCAATAATAAGATGGCTATTTTTTTGACATGCAAATCTAAACAGACAGTTAAATAAATTAAAAGTAAAAGAGATCAAGTTTAATCAACCGTACAGTCTAATATTAGCACTATTACTGTCAAAGTTAATCTGTTAACAGATGCAAATAAATGTTTAACACGAAACGCTTTTGTAAACGCCATCAATGCATTTATTTAATATGCCATTACAAATATGTAATTCTGCTGTGTGATTTTTAAAAACTGATATTGGAACTGTGTTCCATGCATCTTAAAGGGCATGCTTTTATCATATTCTTTACAGATAATTTATGTATAAATCAAATTAATTTATGAACTCTTTTATGAACTTTTTACAAAAGTTATTTGCATTTACACACAAAAAAAATAAAAACATAATTGTGGACAGTTTTTGGAAGTTGTAAATAAGTTCTTAAACATAATAACAAAGAAGCATAAGTTATACAGACACTTCATATTTATTAGTATTTGTTGATTTGCAGATTGCATTTAATTTAATTAAACTTTTGAGAAAACATTTACAATTGGTTTGAAAAAGGTGTCTATTAGGGCTGCCCCATAATAGACGACTAACCGAAGAGGCTTGGTCGACCAAAATTGTATTAGTCGGCTAGTAGCAGAAAAAAATACTCCACAGGAAGTGGCGAAATAACGCAGGCTGTGACGGACAGATCGTTAATGGCAGGAAATCCAAACATTCGCCTTTCATTCATCGACCTCGAATATGGCTTATCACTTGTAACATGTAAGTAGTAGCAACTTTAAAAGTCCGCTCGCTCTAACGTTAACCTAGATAAATGTGTGCTATTATTAGACACGTGTTTGTAAAATAATGAAAGCACACTGCACTTTCTGTCATCTCATGGCATCTTCACACAGAAAAAGCGACACAGAATCCAAATCTGAAGCAACATAAAAATCACAAAAATGTGCATTTACACAGAACTTTGAGCAGACTCAGAGCCGCTTTAGAGCAGAGTTAACTCGGCTGTGTAAAGATGCCTTCAGTGAACTTGTGCACGTCACAAAAAAAATTACCGAAGCTCTGTGTATACTTGCCTCACAGACATGAAAAAATATATATCTATAGAAAGCGAAATGTCTACTTTTAAATGAACCAATTCACATGGGAAATAAATATTCTCTGATTATTTAATAGTCCATACACTGTAAAAAAAATGTAATTAATTAAAATTGATCATTACATATTGGCCCTATAAATGACTTCCAAATAAATTATCCCCATGCAAAAAGATGCATTGTACTAATCATAGCTTAAGGTCTTCACTCAAAATTAAAATTGTATATTCACCGAACATATATAATTGTGCTCAGTCAATCTATGAAGTCGAAGTGAAAAATCCCTTTTCTCTGAACAAGTACTACTTCCGAAAAACGGTATACGCATGCATGCGCAAAATGCGCTTTTTCAAATGCAGAGCGCGGGAGCAGCAGCGCGAGCGGAGCCGAACCAGCAGGTGCTGGAGACCGAAACAGACATTACCAAGAGAATAGAGATATTCATCTCACAAAGACGTTGGTGAGTATTGAGCACTGACATTCCCATTCAGTCGGTCACTCTCGACGCCACGTCGGAGTACCGACGAATAGGAATCTCGCTCGCGAGAGCCAATCTACTTCGAGTGAAACTAAACGAGCCAATGCACATTGGCATGCAATGATTGCACCAGGTGTTCATGCCACGCACCGCGGGTATAAATGAGACACAGGTGCTTGCATCAAATCAACCTTTTGCTTCGGAGCCGAGTGGTATCTGGTTATGCTAGACATCACTCACCTACTTCGCAGTCCTGACTGGAAGCCTGCCCTTTTTGAAGCGCTCTTCAGTCGGTGTTGGTGTGACGGCACAGCAGCGGGTCGTGTGGTTCTACGATCATCTCTCTTTTTTGCTTGTGAGAACAAACACAAGGGCTGTTCTCACAGCTGGTTCGGTACGCCTGGTGAAGAGCGCTAAAAAGCCGTTCTTACGGCTGGTAGAGAGCGTCCGGTGAGAGAGAGCGCGCACGTCAGGCTGCACTATTCCCTGACTGTGTCGCCGCGAGCCCTCCCCCCTGCGTGCTTCAGCACCAAGGAGAGCGATCCTCTAAAAGAGCAACACAGAAAGAGCTTGTGTCTTTTTCAAGATGACATTCTTTCTGTGAGTTTCTGGATGCGGTGGTTACCTGTCACCGAGGGATGGTCACCAGCGCTGTATCTCGTGTTTGGGCATTCAGCACGCTGAGGCAGCGCTGGTGGATGATTCATGTTCTCACTGCGGGAACATGATCATCTCAGAGTTGCGGTCTAGACTCCGTCTTGCAAGGGGCGGAGTCCCCGTGCCTCTGCCTCGATCTAACCCCCCACAAAGGGTTACTTCAGGCAGTAGCACGGGTGATCTGAGGGTTACGATGAGCGCGCTTCCCCCAGGGAACCAACCCCCGGGGAACCCTCATTCCTCACACACTCTGCAGCCAGTTGAGCTTCCGTTGGAACGGGCTGGGCCATCCACGAGGTGTGCACCAACTGTATCCTTCGGGGCTCCCCCCGATGACCAGATGTCCATCACTGCATCGGAGGGAGGGTCAGAATTCTCCGGAGATGACGTGTCGGCGCAGGGGCTCCTTCGGGAAGATTCGCTGTGCCCGATATCGATCCGGAAATGATAGCCATGCTTTCCCGGGCCGCCGAGAGAGTCGGGCTCGTGTGGAACCCTCCACCGTGTCCCGAACCCTCGAGGCTGGATGATTGGTATCTCGGGGTGGCCCGTGCTGGTTCTCAGCACCCCACCCCGGTTCCTTTCTTCCCGGAGGTGCACGAGGAGCTCACTAGGTCGTGGACGGCACCTTTTACTGCCCGAAACCGGCCTAAAGGATCCTCCTCCTTCACCACCCTCGATGGCGGACCTGCAAAGGGATACACGTAGGTTCCTCCCGTGGAACGGGCCGTTGCTATGCAACTGTGACCTAACTCCACTTCCAGGGGGAACCCGTGTCTTCCCTCCAGGGCCTGTAGGTACTCTTCCGATCTGATCGGGAAAGCCTACCAGGCTTGTGGAGAGGTAGGCTCCGCCTTGCACGAGACCTTGCACGAGGGTGGTCACGATCCCGCAGTTCTCCAAGAACTGAGAACCGCAACGGACCTCGCGCTTCGTGCGACGAAGGTTACGGCGCGGGCAGTGGGTCGTGCAATGTCCACTATGGTGGTCCAGGAGCGCCATCTCTGGCTATGTCTGTCTGACATGCGGGAAACCGACAAGATCAGGTTCCTTAATTCCCCCGTGTCCCAGACTGGCCTCTTCGGCGACACGGTCCAGAACTTCGCCCAACAGTTCTCGGCCGCACAGAAGCAGACTGAGGCAATCAGTCACATCCTGCCTCAGCGGTCAGCTGCTGTCTCCACCCCGCCGCCGGCAGCGCCTCAGACTGCTCGTCGCCGAGGGCGGTCGCCTGCGTCTGTTAGTTGACTAAAAAGATTAAATGGCTTCAAAACTTACACCTGAAAGGTTTTATTATTAACTAAAAGGTTTTATTATTAACTAAAAGGGGACCCGCACTGTATGTAGATAGAAATGGCTTATTCTAAGGTAATACAAACATAACAGTTCGATATGTAAGGTATTTATACGCCACTGAAAACATAGTTATGTATATTATATTGCATTTCTGTCAATAGATCCTCATAAACACACTGCACCTTTAAAGTACACCTTACTTTTTGGATGTGCATTACTGGGTTTTCTATCAAATAATAATAATGAAATTGATCATTATGGAATGTTTCAATCAATTGACAGCCCTTTTAAGAATATAGAGCTGCAGTGTATAAAAGTCTCATTACATTTGTCGAGCTGTAAAGTGGAGCCTCCGGTCTGCTGAACTGTGTTAAAATGTTCCCATGTGGTGAGTCATCAGCAACTCGCACTCTCAACCTGCATGTACGTGTATATATAGGGGATGTCAACTCTAAATATACAGTACAGGCTTGCTGGCTGATGAGAGGGTTCATTCTCCTAACATTCTTCTGACATTGATTTTTCTCATTATCTTTCCTACCAAAAAAAAAAGAAAAAAAGTCTGAGACCACTAGTGAAAATGCAATTATTTTTATAGTTTGATGCATTATCAGAATGCATTAGCAGCACTCAAGCTGTATGAACTCAAGTTTGCATAAGCCTGATGATCATGTTATCGAGCGTGATTTGAAAATTTACAGAGCATCTTATGCTTCAATGGAAGCAAGCACATGTCACCATCTGTACAAAAGCAGTAAACAAGCTCAATGTCACATATGTGCTTATTTGTTTAGTGACCTAGAAATAGTGCAGAATCAAAACATTGTATTAGCTACGTTTCCACCACGAGAACTTTCCCGAGGAACTAGGGACTTTGGGGTGGTACACAATGTGTTTCAACTGCAGGAAATGGGGTCTAAATAAAGTTCCGGGTAAAGATTTCTCCCTCAAAACGGCCCTGCTTGCGAGGTAGTACTTTTTCAAAGTTCAGGGAATTTCGGGGGTGGGACTTGGGCACTGAACATGCTGATTGGTTGAGCTCAGGCAGCATCTTATTTAAACCTAAAAGTCTGTTGCGGTGCCTGCAGTAAAAGTCGTTTGAAATCAACAATGGAGTTTAAAAATATGACAGATGGGCCGACGATGAGGTTCAGGCTTTATTAAGTTTATTTAACTTAAATATCCAACTTAAGACCGCGATGGAAACACAGACAGCAGCAGGTCTGAGGGAAAAATAAAATAAAAAAGTTCCTGGGACAAATTGTTCCGGGTAATTTCGGTGGAAACGGGGCTATACATAACTTTTTATTTTAAAGTCCTAAAACCCCATAGAGTATGATCTTACCAGTTGGCTAACACTGATGATCTAAACACATTGATAACATGAGAAAAATAAAATATATTTTTTAATTTCATGTAGAGGACAAAAAAACTTTTTCGACTGTTCAAAACATACTTCATTTTTGTAAATGGAAGCGAAACAATTAGTAGGTCTTCATATGCATTCACAATTATATTGCTTTTATCTTCAGGCTGTTTTATAAAATGTCAAATTTTAATGGCTTTGTTTTTGTTCATGCTGTCACAGCCCACATTTCCGGTTGATGTTCTACAGCCTGTGCTGAATATGGAATTTTTATTTTTTTCATTTTTTTTTTAAGACAGACTATGATTCACTTTTTCCTTGAATGCAATGCACAAACATTCATCATCCGGGTTCTGATTTAACATTCTCTTTGTATGTCTCTATGTGTGTGACATATTTAGTCTCTCTTGAGAGCACTGCAATAGCTGCTATGTTGAGTCCAAATGGAGGAGATGGCATGATAGCCCCTGGTGTGTGCAGCACGATGACATCTCAATATGTAGGAAAATATACTAAGGCATTTATACAAGGAATAAATTAAAGCTGTGTAACCCAGTAATATATGCGGAGTCTGGCACTAAATTATGTCAATGAGAATACTTATTATAGGTGTAGCCCATATTTTCCTCTATTTAATAGTCAGCAGGGAAAAATAATAAAAGAGCCTGTCACAAGTGTTGACATTTTGTGTGGTATGTTTGTAGAAGTGACATAGTCAGACAAATCTCATTTCAATGGAAAAATGAGCTGATATAAATCTGGAGACGAGACAAGCATCCATTACAGCAAGCGCCATAGATATAACTGTAATGACAGGACTGGTTAGCATAGCCATTTTAGTTTGGTGGTAAATAGTGTAACTGTAACATCTAGCATCAAGCAGTGCACTTTTTTCTCATTTGATGGACTTTCAAAATTTGCTGTGTATTTTGATTAAATTTTTTTTTTTCAAGCAGCATACTGCTATACTATAACATAATATAGTCCAGGGGTTTTCAGACTTTTCTGATGCCAAGGACATTGAAAAATGATGATGATGAATGGACCTCTTCCTAAAGGAAGCTATATGTTTTCAAGTGCAATATAAAGAGCCATTTATGGTGTAGGGGAAAGCGGGGCACAACCTAACACGGGGTTAGTTGTAACACACATGGTTTAACATTTTCCACACACATGACGAAACGTAGGGTATTTACTAGTTGCCATATCAACCTTATTGAGAGAAAATAAATGACTGAACATTTATTTAACCGCAAAAGTACATTTCTTAAGTTAATTTTTCATCTCTGCTTTTTGTTTTTATTTAAAATACGACAAATCTGATATATTTTTAAATCTTATATCTGTTTTTTAACAGTTGAGAGAGTTCTTTAATGCTGATCTAACCAGCAGAAGACACGAGCCACGTTTAAATCCCAGTTGTGCAGGTGGGGCATGTTGTAACACTGCGTTACAATGAGCCCCTATTAGAACTATGCCATTATATTCTATACTTTTATTAATTCTTTTGAGAAACCATGAGAAAAGAGTGAATAAAGACTGAGAGTCAATGTTCAGAAATGCTCAGTTATTTTTTTTAACTATGGTGTATAACTGTTTTCAAGTGTTTGTTGTCAAACTAAATTTTTCTTTTTTGATTAAACAATTAATTATTTGAATAAGTTAATAATTGTATTTTATTGACAAAAAATTTTTGTTTGTCTTGGATATTTTTTTGATTATATAAGATAAAAAGCATTAGATTGTGTGTGTATATCATCCAAAAGATGTGAGGAAAGAAAAGCAAAAGGACCGAACAGAGTAACACACTAGCTATCAACACAAGACAAAGGACTGAAGAAACGGAGGGCTTAAATACACAGGGACAGCAAACAACAAACAGGTGAGGACTAATCAGGAACCATAGTAACAAACAAGTGGCGGGAAAACTGATAACAAAGAACCAAAGCACAGGGACAAGAACTCAAGTACAACAGAATGTACATGTGACAGATATAATAAATATAATGTATTTATATACCGTACCTAAAATTCTCTTTAGGTATTATAGACCTTGGGCCAAACAGATTCTCCCACCCCGAATTCATGTTATTGGTTTTGGGAAAATTGTCGTTTGGGACCACTGTGTTGTGAACATGGCAGTTTCAAAAAATGGGAGCCTCCATAGACAACCTCATCAGTGCATACTACTGTCATATAAGACCATGTCTTGAGAATAGAAATATGCTCTTAGTCGGTTGCACAAAAAAAAAAAAAAACATCCAGGTGCTTTTAAGAAGGCACAAAAGACAGCCTTGAAAATAATCCAGAGGAACTCAGAACAGGGGCCCGTTCTTCGTACCTCGCTAACTCAGTTAGCCGGATTTGATTGTTGACGATTTGGCATGATCTTGGATTGTTTGGTTCTTTGACGCTCATCCTGGACTTGCTGTCATAGCAACAGGTCCGTAAGCTTAAACCTGCTCGCGAGAGCAGGCTTATTTCATGTAAACAGGATTAGATTGCATCTTGAGGTGATATTTAAAATCTGTCCCAGCCACTGCTACTTTATTACAAGAGTTCATTACTGAACCAGGGGCAATAATAATCATTTGAAATAATAATAATAATATACACATTTTAAATTGTATATGTATATGAGAATGTATATAATATTATAATGTTGTGTATAATACTATAGACACAGCCACTTGATTGAGCGATTTATTTGTGATGGAATAATTACTTTATAATTGTATTGGAAGTTTGCACACATGTTGTACAGTTAATCTGAGCAAGTGCATTAATTTAAGTGATGACGGATATTATGGGATGGCTTGATGCAGCGCAGGAGATGCAGAGAATTTGATCTTGACCCTTAAGAAACTTTAATACTGTCACGTTACAAATCTGCTTCAAATTGAATTAAAAATTGAATTACAACATTGAAATAAAAATGTAAATGGTGTAAAAATACTGTATAAAATCGTGAATATAAATAATTGGTAATCATGTAAAAAAAAAAAAAACATTTATCATTGATCTATTATAACTTTTATGTTGGTTTGGTCGTTTAGCTGTTTCCTTATAAAGGTCCAGATATTCGTGTTTTTTTGTGTGTAATTTGCCAAGTTTTTTGCCAGGTGGCTTTTTTAATTATATGATGTCATTACGTTGCTGTCTTGACGCCAGCCAATCGCTGCATTGCTGATCATGGTTTCGAGTATCAATGCATCTGCCCTCTTCAGGGAACACAAGAACGCGCAGTGATCTTAGATCATTTAATCCAGATATTTAAATCCAATCCGCAAATACGTTTGAAGAACCAAATTAGCCAGACATCAGTTATCAGGATTAAAAGATCTGGGATCTGTCAAATCATCTCAGATGTATTAAGCGAGGTACGAAGAACGGGCCCCAGCTCCCTGATATGCAGGTTTGGAGAGAGCAAGCGGTTGTGACACTGATAACAACAGTGATGTTCCAGACAGATCATCCACTTCACAGGCTCCCACTAACCAAAAGTGAAGTACACAAACAACCTGACTTTAAGACAAGAACAAATTGTTTCAACAACCCCACTATTCCAATAGTTATCAGGGTTTTTAATGTTATATCTTAAAGGTACACTATGTAACTTTTTGTTCAAAGTTAACAAACATTTTATTTATTTTTGTCTTTCCTTGATTCATTAGGGTAAGCCTATTATAAGTGTTTATATTTTAGACCAGGCGGGAAATTATGTAAATGCATCACTCGCCTGTGCATGTCTCATCATATCCGTAAGAAAAAAAGTTTCAGCGGCTTCTTTGACAAGTGTATAGTGTGGTAGTGGCATATATTAGTTGTCACAGCAGACGAGAAAGGTTGACATGGAGCACTCTGCTGGCAAGAGGAGAACACCACAGAGCTTGTAATAAAACGAGAATCAACATTGGGCTTGCATTGTGTTAATCAGTGTACTGTATTGTGACCACTATTTTGAAAAGAAAGTCTGAACTGAACTGAAGAGTAAACAAGATAAGGTTCACTACACCTGTGTTGCGTGCTTTATTGTTTAATAACGCAGATACAATGTAATATGCAGAATATTTAGCTCGTACTCCCAGCATTACAAGCAATAGTGACTATATCTACTTCTGACTCACATACTTGTGTGGAGGATTTGGTGGTTGACAGTGGTTCTTCCATATCTATCCTGCACTGCAGCACTTATGCATGACATTTCAGTAACATTGTGCTTTCCCAACCCACAGACAGGCTGGTGACATATTCAAAAGCCCAATTCCAGTGGTTGAATGTTTGAAAGCGAACGTTTCCCTACATGACCACTCAGTTCCTGCTATGTTCTTCATTGAAGACAAAGGGGAGGGATCTAATGTCTGCACTGCATGTGAGGATTGAAAAGAATCAAGTCTAATGCCCTTCCTGTGCCTGCTTCTCCTGTGTCAGTCTTTCAGTGTGCTGTTGCTCAACTTTGGATTGGAGTTTGGATGCTCTAAAAACTTTATACACCATATAAAGCTGGATGAAACCTGTGCACCAATTGTTGTTATGCAGAAATGTATCGCTTGTACTTCTTGTCCTGCTCTGACCAAACTTCATACACATATTTCCAATCTCCTTCAAACAAGGGACTGGATGTTGAGTTGTTGTCATACTATAAACTGCGACTAGAACTGTCTGTTAAGGACAACTTCATCTTCCGAGCCTCACGGTTGATTCCACCTGCTGCTCTTTGATCTGTGCTGGTCTCCATAGCACACGAAGGACATCAGGGAGAGGCAAAGAACCAAACAATGCCTTTGTGATCTCTATTGGTGGCCAGGGACGGATGCTCATGTTCAGGATGCTGTCTGTTCCTGTCACGTGTCAGCTCAATGACAAAACTGTCAAGTCACATCCTGTTCCTCTCCAGCCGGTGCCACTGCCAGATGGACCATGGCAGAAAGTGACTGTGGATATAGTTCGGGCCATTTGACACTGCTGCATCCGACTGCAGGTTTGCTACAACATTAACTGACTATTACAGCAAATGGCCTGAGGTCTCCTTTACGCACACTGGGCCTCATTTATCAATTTAACATAGAAACGAGTGCAGATCCAAGCTCAGAAATCATCTTATGACAGGGTTTACGTGTCATTCATGAAACATTCATATGTTGCCAATCCCATTGTATGAATGATCGTACGTTGACAAATGTGGTTGCTGAAAACAATAGTCATTTGAATATCACTCCCCTGAAAATCTACAGTTTAGAAGCTTGGCCCCTAGAGTTTACGACATGGATAAACATAACTGGTAATACTTTACAATAAGGTTGTATTAGTTAACATTAGTTTATTCATTAGTTAACATGAACTAACCATGAACAACACCTTTGTTCAGCATTCGTTAATCTTTGTTCATGTTAGTTAATAAAAATACAGCTGTTCATGGTTTGTTCATGTTAGTACTCAGTGAATTAACTAATGTTAACAAGATTTTAATAATACATTAGTAAATGTTGAAATTAACATTAACAAAGGTAAATAAATACTTTAAAAGAGCAGTCCATTATTAGTTCATGTTAACTAATGTAGTTAACCAATGTTAACTAATGAACCTTATTGTAAAGTGTTACTACGTAACTCAGAACAGATTGACAAATAAGTGGTTATAGTTATAGGTTATAGTGACATCCATTGTAAACGACATACAAACGTCAACACAAAATTAATTTATTTAAAGCAAAATTGAAACAGCATTGGGCTCACGTAGGCTACCTCTCTCATTGAAATGTTTTTATGTTCGCAATCTAACATTTGGTTGCCAAACCTTATTTCTTATGTAAACAAGGATTTGCTTCTTCACTCGTGTTCCAATATCCATGTAAAAAAGCATCCTTCACATGTACAAAAATGTGTTTAGTTAGGGCGCTGGACACGCTGATCTTACAGTGGACCATTTCATTTGAGCAGTGTAATTTTTAGGTTTGGTTGACTGCATTTTAGTTGATGATGAATGGCTGAAATGTCAAATTAGCTATGCTAGAACTGATATGTTGTGTGTGCGGCAGTGTGCGCGTATGAGGCGCCTGCGCAATCAGTTGGAATTAATAAAATAAAGATATAATTCACCCAATTTTTTATCATACGTTCGTTTTGTAAATGAGGGTCACTGTGGTTTTGTTTCTGTCATCAGTCTTCAGCCGCCATAGAATCCATTGAGTATAGTATGAGTTATTGATAACGGTGTCCAGTTTACACCTGTTGCTTTTGCTGATTTTCTGGAAAGAAGGAATATTCGTCACGATCATTCCTCTCTCTACTATCCAGCAGCTAATGGTGCTGTAGAGAGGTCCAACCGTGTGCTCAAACACACTGTTCAAATGTCCATCCAGCAACATCAGTCATTGAAATCTGTGGTAGATGACTTCTTGCAGGTGTACCGTACCACTCCACATGCTGCAAATGGTACTTCACCCTTTCAGCTCTATATGGCAGGCAAATGCACACAAGGCTGTCTATTTTGCCATCTGCTCCTGTGCACCCACCAACTGACATGACTGTTTGCCAAAGGGTTACACGGCTGCGGCACAAAATAAAAAAAAGTGCACTGATGTTAAGCAGGGTGCTGCACTCCTTGTTTCCAGGAGGGGAATAAAGTGAGGGTAGGGAAGCCCTTGCATTATCCTAAAGGACACAGAAAGTTCACTGATCCTCTCATAGTTGCCAAAAGACTTGGGTTGGGTGCATACGTTCCTAGTGATGCAAAGACATGGAATGCTTCCCATCTCACTGCATTTCCAAGCACACCAACAATTGCTCACTACACACACACACACACACCTACCACTAGACCTAATTGTGATGTGTATATATATATATATATATATATATATATATATAATTTTTTTTTTTTTTTATCAGTTACATAAAAACATAGACTGGCCTAATTTGATACGAAAAGTAAGACTAAATGCCACTTGCCTAACTGCTAGTGGCTCATAGACACGTCTTAACCTAATGGCTTAGTTTATGCAACTGGCCCCTGATGTTCTGTTCTGGATCTGATGTGTGGTTTGCATTGTTGATGCAACTCTGATGTGCTATTCCTTGTTGATGCAACTCTGATGTGCTATTCTTTAAAAGACAAACAACAACAACAAAAAACAAGGGGAATGTTGTATTAATTTTATGTGAATTGTATTGTGACTATTATTTTGTAAAGGAAGTCTAAACTGTTGCATAATGACGTAATGTGTGTGAGAACAGAAGTAAAGAGTAAACAAGTTCAATACTCCTGTCTCATGTGCTTTATTGTTTAATAACTCCTGACAGATACTACAGCTTGGCTTATCGGAGATGGCAAGAACTGAGGGATTTGAAATATTGTAAAAGCGACACTGAGATGACTTTTTATTACTCAACAGGTGAGTAAGGAATTTTATTGAACAGATAAATTGCCATATGTAGCTCTCTAACAGAGTTTATTGTAAAGCATTATCTATTGTGAAGGGTCATTTCATTATGGTTGTTGTAGCGCTGTCCTGGAATTTATTTGCAAGGAAGTACCGTGTCTATTAATGGGTATAGCTACAGTAATGTCTTAAGCTAGTCAGATTGAAATTCTTTCCATCTAAACTATGTCTCTTAAGCCTGGTAGTGATTGTTGTATAGCAGTAGGATAATCCAATCTCTCTCTCTCTCTCTCTCTCTCTCTCTCTCTCTCTCTCTCTCTCTCTCTCTCTCTCTCTCTCTCTCTCTCTCTCTCTCTCTCTCTCTCTCTCTCTCTCTCTCTCTCTCTCGCTTCCGGTGAGGGTGAGGTGGTGTGTGGTGGCGTTGGAGAGCGTTTCTTTCTCTTTTGGGGTTTTCCCCTTTCTTTTTCTATATTTTTGTTTTTTTTCTTTGTTTCTTTTCCCCCTACGTTACTTGTTTAAAGAAAAAAAAGAGAAAAAAAAAAAAAAAAAAAAAACACCGGGTGCCGGTATGGCAGCCGTTCCGGCGTAAGGAACGGCCGGTTTATCCCTTCGTAATGGGTGCAGGTGTGTGCCAGAGGCAGGTGTGACAGTCGAAGATTTGTTGGTGGCGGTAGGACAGAAGGTTGGTTTTGATAACATAATTTCTGGCTCGAGAATGAACAAAGCGGTGGTAGTTTTTTTGAAAGCTGAAACTTTAGTGAATAAATTGACTGTGGACGGATTGTGGGTGAAAGAGGCTTTTGTTCCGGTTTCACCTTTGTCTGCCCCAGCTACAAAAGTCACAATTTCAAATGTCCCGCCGTTTGTTTCCAACGATGCAATAACAAAGGAACTTTTACGATTTGGGAAAATTGCAAGCCCTATGAGAACGATTCCGTTGGGGTGCAAAAATACGGCGCTAAAACATGTATTGTCTTTTAGACGTCAAATTTTTATGTTTCTAAGCTCCCAAGATCGATCCTTAGATGTTTCTTTTAGAGTCAAACACGAAGATAATTCGTACATGGTATACGCGAGCACAGAGAGTTTGAAATGTTTTGATTGCGGCGAGGTCGGACATAAGCGCTTCTCGTGTCCGCATAAAGTGCGCGATGAATCTCAGCCTTTAACGATCGCATCTAGAGCTGAAGAACCAAATGGAGAACTTCAAGCGATTGAATTGAATGGACAAGACACTGCGCAGATTGATAGAGTGACGGAGGAGGTGAAGGAACAAGATGAGGTGAGTGGAATTGTTTCTAAAAGCGTGAGTGATCAGCCTGGATGCAGTTATGCTGTAGAAAAGCCTGCTAGTGCTTGTGGTGTTAGTGTTAAGCCTTGTTTATACTCGCCGCGGCCGCAAGAGCGCGAGGGTGCGCGCGGCAAAAATGACGTCAATGCGGAGGGGGCGGTCTCGCGCGTTGGCTCCGCAAGACCCCATTTCGCCTGGCGGTGCGCAGCGCATTTTTTGTAACTCCGCGCGCACCTCCGCATCCGAAGACGTACGATTTTGAGGCGACTTTGTCCGAGCTGGTGCGTCAGTACCGGCACATTTATGACCATTCCATGAGGGATCATCGCGACAGCCAGATGGCACAGAATTCATGGAAAGTTTGCATTGATGGGCATCCATCCGTCCAACCATCCATTCCTTTTGAGAATAGGACTTTAGAATACATTTGCATTAAGCACTCAGTTTGTCTTAAGTAACTGCTTACATTTTCAAAATGAGCCTACACTAACTGAAATAGAACCTTTGATAAAATAAGGCATGTTTTATAAAAACTAACTGTACAAAGAGGCTTCATTTAGTACATTAGTTTACAAGACACTTTCTACAACATTTATTGTGCTTGTTTAGTGTTAATTTCAGAATGTACAAACAAAATCAGAAATTAGTTGTCATCTTCAGTTAATGCACTGTGAACTAATATAGTTAAAATATAGTGTATATATATATATATATATATATATATATATATATATAGAGTATAAAAATATCAATATAGTGTATGCATGTTTTCACATCCATCTATTTTGTTCTAATGTCGACCAATGCCACGCTCTCAGTTTTATGGTTTTATTACAAACACTGTGATAACTTATACATGAAAGTGAAAAATATATTTTAAAGCACAAAGCAAACACACAAGATTTAACACTTTTTTTTTTTTTTACTTTGATTGGCAACATTACTGTATACATCCCCTTCTGATGACAGTCCTGTACTGCGATCAACGAAACTGTGGTCGAGCCCAACTTGTAACTGGAGGCAACACATTTTTGGTTACTGCCAGACGCAAGAACACGTAGTGTGACGGCCAGTCTCTCTTGTAAAGTTACGGGGCTCATGTGGGTTCGTTTATGTTCCACGAACGGCTTGCGGGACGCCCTGTTCACCTGTTCCGGTAAACTACTTCTTCGGTCCTGCTTTCGACGGATTTAAGAACAATTACTCCAAGTCGCCCCCTGTCGTTTCACAGAATACTACAACGGCGCGCGCGTCGACTATAAACGCCTCGTTCGTTTGGGGGAGGAGCGCGCGCAGTTTGCGGAGCTCGCTCTGCGGAGCCAGGCGCGAGTATAACAGGGCCTTTATGGATAGGATGGTGAAGGAATGCAGTGTAGAGGATGTGCTGCAACACTCTTCAGTGACGCAGGTGAACGGTTCAGAGGAGGAAGTAGGAGATGAAATGGATGGTTTATCTCAGAGCACTGAAGATAGCGTGAGAGATGAACAGTGGTCTGAGATGGAAAGAGCAAGAGAAAGTGATTTGTACACTGTTGAACAAATTAACAGTTTTCTTGATGAAACAAAAGGGAAAGCAGGAGTAGAAATTGGTGACTTTTTTCCTGATCTTGAGAAATTTATTTCTTCGGTAGCTTGGGCCCGAAAAATGAATAACTGTACTGAGCTTTCTCAACAGAAAAGGTTTCGGCTTAAGAAACATATCACATCTGCTAGACAAAAATTGAAAATGTTTGGAAAAGAGCAGCTAACGGGGGGGAAAGTTAAAGACTCATGATGGGTTTCACTTTTTCTTTAATTTTTCTTTGCGGCTCTCTTTCCTTTCTCTTTCTGATGGAGATCTTAAGAGTAGGATCACTAAATGTGAATGGGATGAGGGATATGAAAAAACGTGTATTTCTTTCTGAGATTATTAATTTGAAAGAGTTAAACGTTATTTTCTTGCAAGAAACCCACAGTAATGTGGATAATGAAGTTGACTGGGGGCTATGGTGGAAGGGAGAACATTTTCTTAGCCATGGGAATAATTTAAGTGCAGGGGTAGCAATATTTTTTGCTCCTTCTCTCAATTTAAATATTTTGTGGAAAAATGAATTGGAACCTGGGAGACTCTTGATTGTTAGAGCTGAAATACATCATATGAATTTCATTTTTGTGAACATTTATGCTCCAAATTTAGGCATTGAGAGAATAAGGCTCTTTTCTAAATTAGAACAGTTTTTAAGACAACAACATGAGGGAGATTTTGTTGTTATTGGTGGAGACTGGAACTGCACCTTAGATTTCATAATAGATAGGAATGGGGAAGAACCACATCAAATGTCAGCCACTTGTCTTGCAAGATTGGTGAAGAATTTTCACTTTTCAGATGTATGGAGAGAAAACAATCTTTTAGTTAAACAGTACTCTTGGGTAAGTTTTAGTAATGATACACTTTCTGCTGCTCGTTTAGATACTTATCTCATAATATGAGGAAACAGGACTCTGAATTCAACTATTACTCCTGTCCCTTTTTCAGACCACAAACTAATCACAGTTGAATGTAGTCTTATAACAAAAACCTATAAGAGTTCTTATTGGCATTTTAATGTTAAATTGTTGGAAGACGTATTCTTTTGTGAGAATTTTAAGAACTTTTGGGAAGTTTGGAAGACTGAGAAAGGAAGATATGACAATATTATTCAGTGGTGGGAGATTGGGAAAGTGTTTATTAAAGAATATTGCCAACAATATTCTTCTTTTTCTACTTTGTGTGTAAAGAAAACATTAGAGAGTTTGGAGCAAGAACTTAAGATTATTGAAGGGAACATGATTGCAAATGCTTCTCCTAATTTGAAGGATATGTGGACTGAAAAGAGAAACTGTTTGAATTTAATCCTTGATGAAAAAGTAAAAGGAGAACTTATTAAAAATCGTTTTCTAACAAAAAGAGACATTGATGCTCCCACGTCCTTCTTTTTTAATTTAGAACGGAAAACTAAACATGGAAAAAAAATGTTGTTTTTAAAAGATAAGGATGGACACCTTGTTTCAGACCCGGAAAGGATGCGTAGACTTGCAGTGGACTTTTACACTGAACTATATTCTGCTGATTCCTTAAATGATCAATGCAGACGTGAACTTTTACAAGATCTTCCTGAGATATCTACAGAAAAAAAACAGCTTTTGGAAGCACAGCTTACTTTTAATGAACTGACTTCAGCAGTAATGGATCTCTCATCAGGGCGAGCACCAGGAATTGATGGACTTCCTGCTGAATTTTATAAACGTTTTTGGACTATTATTGGTCATGATTTTTTTGAAGTTACTCAGAAATGTATAAGTGAAGGATGTCTAACAAGAAGTTGTCAGCGTGCTGTTGTAACATTGCTTCCAAAGAAGGGAGATTTGACGCTACTAAAAAATTGGAGACCTGTAGCTATCTTATGTTCTGAATATAAAATTATTTCTAAGTGTCTTGCTAAAAGGTTAAATGATGTATTACATGAAATTATTCATAAGGATCAATCATATTGTGTAAAGGGCAGATCTATTGCAGATAATTTACATCTGATGCGGGATCTGTATGACTATGCTTTTTACAACAATGTTGATGTTGGGTTTTTGTCAATGGACCAAGAGAAAGCCTTTGACAGAGTTGACCATATTTTTCTTTTTGAGGCTCTTAAGGCTTTTGGATTTGGAGAAAATTTAATTTCATGTATAAAATTGCTTTATAATGAGGCAACTTGCTTGATAAAAATAGGTGGTAGTCTCAGTGTCCCCATAAAGGTTCAGAGGGGTATTAGACAAGGTTGCCCTATCTCAGGGCAGCTTTATAGTATTGCTTTTGAGCCATTACTTTGTAAATTAAGAAGAGAATTAATGGGAATGCATATCAGAGAAATAGATTCTTTACAGTTTATTAAAATGTCTGCATATGCGGATGATCTTACAGTTTTAATAAGGGGTAATCAAGATATTAATGTTGTTAAAAAGTGTTTAGAAACTTATAAAAAAGCATCCTCTGCAAAAGTGAATTGGGGCAAAAGTGTGGCAGTATGGTGTGGGCAAGACAATAATGGTCCCATCCTTCCTGGAGGTTTGCAATGGGGAAGAGAAGGTTTTAAATACTTAGGGGTGTTTTTAGGATCTGAAGATTATAGGCAACAGAATTGGGAGGGACTAGTGGAGAAAACATGTGCTCGGTTGTCTCTATGGAAATGGTTGCTCCTTCAGTTATCCTATAGGGGTAGAGTTTTGGTCTGTAATAATCTTATTGCTGCTACCTTATGGCATAAAATGATGATATTAGAACCCCCAGAAGAATTGATAACGGACATTCAGAAAAAACTAGTGGACTTTTTTTGGTCCGGGTGTCACTGGCTAAAAGCACCAGTACTTTATCTGCCCAGGACGGAGGGAGGTCAAGGACTCATTGACATCAGGTCTAGAATCAAAGCTTTCAGACTTCAGACAGCTCAAAGACTCCTGTATGGTGAAGAAGTGAGCTGGCGTGGGGTAGCCCATGGCCTCCTGAGAAGAGCAGGAAAAATGGGTTATGATCGTCAACTGTTCTTAATGGACATAAATAAGCTGGACTTAACTGGTCTGTCATCGTTCTACAAATCAATGTTGAGAGCATGGACTCTTTTAAAAGTTTGCAGAGATCTAAACGGTGAACAGAGTCAGTGGTTATTGGAAGAACCCTTGATCTTTAACCCAAAAATTGATGTGGATGTTCTAAAATCAACTTCTGTGAGGCATGCTTTATGGTCTGCGAATATTGTAAAGATCGGACACTTACTGACTGATGATGGATGGATTTCTGCAGAGACTCTGGCTGTCAAGCTTGGTATAAGATCAGTACGAGTTGTGCAGAGGATGTTGAACCATCTATATGAGTGCATGCCGGTGGACTATAGAGACTCTTTATTTTTACACAAAAAAGAAAATGCTGTTTCTTCTTTCCAAGAACTGGATATTACAGCTGCGACTGGATTATGGCAAGAAATTGAAGGTGGCATTCTGTCCTTTAAGACACCTCAACTGGGGCGTTTCAGAGACATTGGGAAAAAAGCTCTTTACATGCTGTGTGTAAAAGTTCTTCATCTTCATGCACTTGAAACTGTAAAAGAGTCTAAATGGACAGAATTTTTTGGATCAGACTCTTCCCCGAAAGGTAGCTGGAGGACCATGTACAAGCCCCCCATTGAAAAAAGGTCTGGAGACCTGCAGTGGCGAGTTGTACATGGTATTATAGCTACGAACAGACACAGAGCACATTTTGATCCACTGGCGGGGATAGGGTGCCCTTTCTGTGAGCAGCAGGAGACAGTTTTTCACTTGTTTGCTGACTGTAGTAGACTATCACCTCTTTTTGAAATTCTTGGAGGGTGGTGTCAGACTTTGGGAGAAGTTTTTACGCTTGAGTTTTATATCTATGGACCTAAATATAAACGTAGCAAGAGAGAGATTTGTCATTTACTCAATTTTATTTTCGGACAAGCAAAGTTAGCTGTTTGGCTCTCTCGTAAAAGTAAAATAGGTGGTATGGGACAAACTGATGTGGTACTGATTTATGAGGGTTTGATGAAGTCAAGGTTAAGAATAGAATTTGAATATTATCGACTGAATGAGAATATTGAAGATTTCAAGTTCAAGTGGGCTATAAATAACTGTATTTGCGATGTTGACTGTAATGGCAATTTACAAATCTATGTATAATTATATATGATGATAATGGTTGTAAAAAGGTTTATGGTTGTTTTGTTATTTATATATTTATTTATTTTTTGTTTTCTTGTTGGTTAAATAATTGATTGATTGATCATTTTTAATGTTTTGTAATAAAAGTTGTTCAAAGGTCTCTCTCTCTCTCTCTCTCTCTCTCTCTCTCTCTCTCTCTCTCTCTCTCTCTCTCTCTCTCTCTCTCTCGCTTAAAGGGGTCATAGAATGGAACATGCACTTTTACAAGTTGATTATACGGAAATGTGTGTTGGCAGTGCCTGTACACAACCATCCTATAATGATAAAAATACATCCAGTGTTTTTTTTTTAATCTCCTTATATATTTTCCCCTGTCTCAAATCGAGCCGTCTGACCGTGTGACGTTACACGGTGTACGCCCCTCCTAAGATTGTTGATTGACAGCAGCGTTTCAACACAGACCCGCCCTGAGCGAGCTGTCATCAGTCCGCCATTGTTGATACTCTGGAACAGAATGGCGTCTAAGCGATTGTGGTGTTGTGTTGTTGTTGTGTGTAATAACGAACACAGCAGTCATTTTGATGTTCCTAAATCCGAACTGCTGAAGACCCAGTGGCTGCTGAGTTTTGTTTTAGAAGGGAATATTCCCCCCGATCAACGTCAATGTTTGCGCGAATCATTTCTCAGCAGACTGCTTTATAAACAAGCGTCAGTATAAAGCAGGTTTTGCTAATAAGCTGCTCTTGAAAAAAGGATCGTGTTCCTGCTGCACCTCAGGAAGATGTGAGTGTAACGTTTTATTAACCTTTATATTAATCTTTGCAAATCGCTTCACAATGAATGAGGCTAAAGTTTACAGGGTAAGTTACATTACGGCATGCTTTCTGTGTATGATGTTCTCAATATAATTCATAATCCCACGTTTATAATGAACAACGCGTTATGTTTGTTATTACAAACTGTGTACTCGGGTGATAAAGTTAACGTGGTAACACTACACTAAGTTTACTTTTGTACATGGTTTATAACGGTGTCTGTTACTGATTAAGAAGTAATGTAAAAAAAAAAACATAACATCAATCTGTCAATGAACTAACACATCAGTAAACACATAGCAACTACGCTACTCTGCCAGTACAAAGATAGATCAAAGTGACATGACGTTAACCAACCATTCAGAAACGTCCTGTTCGAACTTCGATGGGTTCGTCATCTTGTTCCTAGTCCGACTCCGGTTCAAAATGATAAGGTTGCTCAGATGTTTCCTCAGAGACTCCCGTTGCCATTATTTCTCGAAAATATACCCTCAAATGTTGTCAAGGCAACACTCCACGTGTGTTGTGGTGTTGTGTCGGGTCGAACCGAACGCCCCACAGAGCAGAGGGGGCGGGGTGAGCAAAGCTCATTATCATTTAAAGTCACATGCACTGAAATGACTTGCTGAAAACTGAGCTGGTTTTGACCAGGTAAAATGAGTTTTCTTACAATACTAATGAGAATTTTTAATTAAAGTATATTACAAACTTTTCATTTAGACACTAAAGAATCATATTAACTTGTACAAAAATGTCATTCTATGACCCCTTTAATACATCTGAGATGATTTGACAGAACCATATTCATCTGCAGTTCTGCACAGTCACGCAGAGTTGAAGCACAACCAAAACAATGTGTCAGAGTTATGGACATTTTTGTCCACAAGAGGCCCCCACTGCATCTTTTTTTCAGTCCCTGTCATTATGTCAGATTGTTTTCACCTGTGCCTTGTTTCCTGTTTGTGTATTTAAGCCACTCTTGTCTTGAGTACTTTGTTCAGTGTTTCCCATGTCATGACCAAGTCTAGGTCTGTTTCATGCTGTGCTTTTTGGATTTTCCTAGAGAAACTACTTTGTGTACCTGGCATGGTTCCTTTGTTTTATTTACATTTTTTCCTTTGAAAGTTTTTGAGTTACTCAAATATTTGTTGTTGAATTTTTGGATTGCCAACTAAATTGGCTATGTGAACTCTTGGGATTTACCTTTTGGTACTACTGACATTTCTCTATTTTAAGAAGTTCTTTATATGCCTTCCTTTTTGGGAATTTTTTTTGGAGCTTGCCTTTTTCGTCAAATTAAAGATTTATTAGCATTCCCCCAGAGTCGTCATCTGGCTTTCTGCATTTTGGGCTCACCTTTTTGACTGTTCCTGTTTTTACACCTGTTCCTGACACAATGTTCTTCCACAAAATGCCTGCAGCTTTGTTTTTGTTTCCAGAATGTCTATTTACACTAAGTGCAAACTAGCTCTATCCAGCAATGCCTGGTTGTGCCACACAAAATTAAAAAATGTGTATGTTACAAAGTCGTCAGTGGTGTAGTCAGTAGAGGTTCATGAAGCTAGGTATTGAGCCAGGCTCGAATCTACCTTTTGCCGAGCTCATCTCACTTTACCCATCACATCGGAAAGGCATTTATTTTCAATAAAAATGTATATAATGTTCTGAAAGTTCAAAAGCGCTTTTATTGTCCCATTAAGAAGGCATCCAATTATTATTTTTAATAATTATAATTTATTGCATTTACATTAATAATGTTATTATTGCATCCTGTTAATTTACAACAATACTGAGGTGCAAATAGTATGTATCTGCCAAAAAAAAGTATAAATAGCATCTAATTACTATTTACACATATTGCAGAGAACTGCTACTTTTACATGGTGTAAATAGAATATATATTGCTATTTTCACTTAGTGTAAATAGCATCGCTAGGGATATATTTTCATCTGTTGATGTTGTACACGCATAATGTGGCGGTTGGTCGGTGTTGTATTTGTCCCGCCCCTCCTCCACTGTGATTGGACGGCTGGGTGAAAAGTGACCGTGATGAACGGTGTGTTTTGCTCAAAGTTGAACATTCTTCAACTCTTGGCGTCCAGTAAAAATCGCTGACCGCTCAGCACTTGAGTGTAAAATACTCACTCATCGCCTCTTTACGCTCATGTCATTCTAAACATGCGGCGCTCCCATTGAAAACAATTGAATACGCCAGCCAGCAAAAAACGCTTTGGTGGATACACAGCCTTAGTGCAAATAGCCCCTGCCCTTTTTTTAACTGCTAAAAGCCCAAAAGTTACATAGTGTACATTTTTAATTGTTTAATTTCCTTTGCATTATTGTTGTGGTGGTGGTATTTTACTGTGTGTGTGTGGTATTTGTTTTTTAAGTTGTCTGTGTTAATTCAGTCACAAAGCAAAGAAAAACATCTCCAGTGGTTGCACTCAGCATACAAATGGCTTACTTATAGTTGTCTCTGCAAATTAGTCTGGAACTGAAAAAAAGTACTTTAACACTGACAAAATTACAGACTTCAACTTTAATCTCAATGAAAAGAAATGCATCTTAACAAAACTGTGAAGCTGCAGGTATATGACAACAAAGCAATGCCTAGCTAAATCATAGTATGATGACTGATTGGCAAGTGGAATGAATCAGACTGGCTGCCCGAAAGAAAAAAAGTCTTCTTTGATGTACCCACCTGGGTGATCAATGTGCTATAAGAAACTGCTTGACTTTCGTCACTGGAGGGTAGATATTTCCTGTGTGCATGCTCTGGGTCCAGAGTCAGGTTTCACAAAGTCATCTAAAGGGAACTTTAAATATATACTGACTCTAAAGGACTGAAAGGGGGTTATTCAGTGAGAGGGTTGGCTGACTTTCGTTGGCTCCAAACATAGTGATGCATACACAATTGTCTTTAATGTCAAGTGCTTGTGTCACTCAAGACAAATGATGCTCTCAGCTGAACGGAAGAATATGAGTTTCTGCAGAAGAATAGCAGACAGTGGTCTGTGACTCAAAAAGACCCCTAATCATCATTACTTTAACCTCTACTCGGATTCTAAATGATCAGTTATTTGGTGGTTATCCTTCGTGTACATTCAGAGCCATCGGCAACCTGCAAGCATTAATTATAGGTCCATTAAAGGGGGAAAAAATAATCAGAAATGTAGTCATTATCCTTCTCTTCTCATATTTAGCATGTGAGGGGCGTACAAACCCTTCTGTCTTTATGCTAGGAGAACACAAATGCCATCTGTTTATAGGAACTTTAGATACTTTCAGTATTTTCATGTGCCAAAACAGTTTGCATCTGATATGCGGGATTAGATAATCAGCATGCAGTATGCATTTTCACGAGTTCACACTTACATATAATTTATGGAGAGTAATTTAAATGCGTATTTGGCGTGCTGTCCGGGGGAGGGCTTCGAGCTCGGAATATGGCCCGAACCCAAAGTACCCCCCGTGTATGTAAGTGGTTGATGAATAAAAGTGGTGAAAAAGGGGTGGTGGAGGGTTGCTGGAAAACTGTCAATGAACAGAGGTAAGACTGCTGCGTGTATATATACCTCTTATTGATGATTAGCTGATTGCTCTCCACCTGTGTCAATTATCTGAACGTGCTCCTCCCGAACTTTGTTTATAAAACATCATTTCACGAGTTCACACTTACATATAATTTATGGAGAGTAATTTAAATGCGTATTTGGCGTGCTGTCCGGGGGAGGGCTTCGAGCTCGGAATATGGCCCGAACCCAAAGTACCCCCCAAAAATGTTAAAGCATAGGACAGCCGCCTGGCTAAATACCCCCCAAAAAAACCGAGCTTGGCGGGCTGGCATTTGAGAAAGGCCTGATTGCTTGACCGGTAGGCCCCTGAGGGTGGTTGTGGCGCATCGTGCCGGGGGATTGCCTGCAAGAGAAAACAGAAAAAGGGAAATATGGGAGAGGCAACAATATTAAAAACATTATTAAACACTTCCTTGCTGCGTGGAAACTTCCTACTCTGCATGGAAACATCAACTCTTCGTACTGCGTGGAAACTTTCCGCTCTTTCGTACTGCGTGGAAACTTTCCGCTCTTTTGTACTGCGTGGAAACTTTCCACTCTTTCATACTTCGAGGAACTTCCTCTCTTTCGTACTGCGTGGAAACTTTCCACTCTTTCATACTGCGTGGAAACTTTCCACTCTTTCATACTGAGAGGAACTTCCTCTTTCATACTGCGTGGAAACTTTCCACTCTTTCATACTGCGAGGAACTTCCTCTCTTTCATACTGCGTGGAAACTTTCCACTCTTTCATACTGCGAGGAACTTCCTCTCTTTCATGCTGCGTGGAACTTTCCACTCTTTCATACTTCGAGGAACTTCCTCTCTTTCGTACTGCGTGGAAACTTTCCACTCTTTCATACTGCGTGGAAACTTTCCACTCTTTCATACTGCGAGGAACTTCCTCTTTCATACTGCGTGGAAACTTTCTACTCTTTCATACTGCGAGGAACTTCCTCTCTTTCATACTGCGTGGAAACTTTCCACTCTTTCGTACTGCGAGGAACTTCCTCTCTTTCATACTGCGTGGAAACTTTCCACTCTTTCATACTGCGAGGAACTTCCTCTCTTTCATACTGCGTGGAAACTTTCCACTCTTTCATACTGCGAGGAACTTCCTCTCTTTCATGCTGCGTGGAACTTTCCACTCTTTCATACTGCGAGGAACTTCCTCTCTTTCATACTGCGTGGAACTTTCCACTCTTTCATACTGCGAGGAACTTCCTCTCTTTCATACTGCGTGGAAACTTTCCACTCTTTCGTACTGCGAGGAACTTCCTCTCTTTCATACTGCGTGGAAACTTTCCACTCTTTCGTACTGCGTGGAAACTTTCCACTCTTTCGTACTGCGAGGAACTTCCTCTCTTTCATACTGCGTGGAAACTTTCCACTCTTTCATACTGCGAGGAACTTCCTCTCTTTCATACTGCGTGGAAACTTTCCACTCTTTCATACTGCGAGGAACTTCCTCTCTTTCATACTGCGTGGAAACTTTCCACTCTTTCGTACTGCGTGGAAACTTTCCACTCTTTCATACTGCGAGGAACTTCCTCTCTTTCATACTGCAAGGAACTTCCTCTCTTACATACTGCAAGGAACTTCCTCTCTTTCATACTGCAAGGAACTTCCTCTCTTTCATACTGCGTGGAAACTTTCCACTCTTTCATACTGCGAGGAACTTCCTCTCTATCATACTGCAAGGAACTTCCTCTCTTTCATACTGCAAGGAACTTCCTCTCTTACATACTGCGTGGAACTTCCACTCTTTCATGCTGCGAGGAACTTCCTCTCTTACATATGGCGTGGAAATGTTCCACTCTTTCAAGCTGTGAGGAACTTCCCCCTGTGCTGCGTCCATGGAAACTTTCCATTTCTTACTGGAGCCTGAGAACATAAGGAGGAAAATATGAGTGTTTGATCGGGATATTCTCACTGTGTACTAGTCAATAAGGGTTTGGTGGGCTTTTTTGATGTGGAACCGATTGGTCCTGATATAGCTTTGGAAAGCGTCGGAAGACCATCTCCCGAGAGCTTGGATCTGCTGTTGGGAGAGGCCTTTTTGGGCTGCTGAGGTTGCTGCCCTAATGCGGAAGGAGTGACTTGAAAAGTTCTTTGCTGGGACCCCTGATAGTTGGAGAACGGATTTGAGGTGTTTCTGGAACCAAAAGCGAGTCGCAGGTTTGTTAGGATCATGTGAAACTGGGGTTCCAGGGGAGAACTTCTCCATTGAAATTAAGCCAGAACTGACTGGTCAGTCACCTCACCTTTATTTATAGCGCTTTTTACGATGCCAATTGGTTCAAAGCAGCTTCACAGTGTTAAACAGGAAAATAATGCAGAATTTGGTTCTGACTGATATGATTAGGTTGGCGATGAGAGGTTGACAATGTAGATGAAATCCAAGCATCTAAGGAAACCAGAAAAGGCTAGGAGAACATGGCGTTGAGTGTTTGGGTCGGTATTGAGGGGCTGGTAGTCTGTGCGGAGGGTGTCAATACCTTTGAGGATACCAGCGTTATAGGTTGTCTGGTGTCGGGACGGGTGGGCTGGGATCTTTGAATCCCTTTGATCAGAGAGAGGTTGGTGAATTGTTTATCTCGGGGGAGGAATTGCTGTACATCAATTGTGGAAAACTGGATGCAGCTCAAGTAACCTTTGATGTATTAAGGTAGAAATAAATGAGGTGATTGAAAGGAGAGAAATATCGGGGAACGGCATGTTTATAAGAGAATTGAAATGCTTTAAACATCTCCTGGCCGTCACGTAGCATTGAGGTTTCTGGGAAAGAACATCACTGCTTTGGCAGTGGAGAAAATTAACCAGATAACTGAGCTCCAGTGGAAGCAGAGGGAACAGCACTGCTGAGGCAGTGGAGAAAATTAGCCAGAGAGACTGAGCTCCTGAGGGAGCAGAGAGAATAGCAGTGCTGTAGTAGGAGAAAATTAGCCAGAGAGACTGAGCTCCAGTAGGAGCAGAGAGAATAGCACTGCTGTAGTAGTGGAGAAAATTAGCCAGAGAAACTCAGCTCCTGTGGGAGCAGAGGGAACAGCACTGCTGAGGCAGTGGAGAAAATTAGCCAGAGAAACTGAGCTCCAGTAGGAGCAGAGGGAACAGCACTGCTGTAGTAGGAGAAAATTAGCCAGAGAGACTGAGCTCCAGTAGGAGCAGAGAGAATAGCACTGCTGTGGCAATGGAGAAAATTAGCCAGAGAAACTCAGCTCCTGTGGGAGCAGAGGGAACAGCACTGCTGTAGTAGGAGAAAATTAGCCAGAGAAACTGAGCTCCAGTAGGAGCAGAGAGAATAGCACTGCTGTGGCAGTGGAGAAAATTAGCCAGAGGAAACTGCGCTCCTGTGGGAGAAAAAGTTAGACGGACAAATGGAGAAACACATGTGTAACCGAATGGACTCTTATTTTGAAATGTGTATGCCTTATTATTGCAGGATGCTCATTCAAATTCATATGCGAGAAATAAAATACAGTCTTACAACTATACACCGTTTTCTTTACAGTGATTTATATCGTAATATGTTGTCATTGTTGATTCAAATTTGCTTTGCAAAAAATGTATGCTATTCATTGATTGTGAAATGCTCTGAACTTAAGCATTCTGAAGCATTGTTCAAGCCAGTAGAACGCACAACGGTGCCACATTCAGATTTTGAAATGTGATCTCTCACATTAATTCAATGAAATCATAGCCTTTGGATTTTTCTGTTTCATAAAATATATATAAATATAAGATGGCATATCAATCATTGATACGCATGTAATACAATAGCCTGCCCTACTATAAGGTATTGATGTTACATTTAAGAAAGCGGGTGCTCCCAAATACATTTTTTAGTTCGCACACATCTATTTATAGTCACAAATGCGATTATGGTCGCACTGTGTCGAGCCCTGACTGTGACCGAGTTTATGTGAGCGTCAAGTTGAGAAGTATTGAATCAAGGCGGTGATTATCAGCTGATTCCAACTAGTAGCTGATTGTTTGGCATAATAAGCACTGTTGCATTGCCAGCATTTTAGTGATTTAGCCTCACTCGCTTTACCAGCAGCAAGTACATTGATCGTTCATCACCACGGCGACCGCGTGCGCGTACATGATGAACGCACTTCTCCTGTGTGAAAAGTATCTGTCTGTACTGTAGTACACAGAGGCGGAAAAGATCGCAAGAAAAGAAAAGTAAAAGAGTTGTAATACTTTATCTTAAGACAGGAACTGTTGTAGTTCTCCCTGTTGCAAGTATGTGCGGTGTGCAATCCTTTACACTGTCCGAGCACTGCTCCCGCGGTTGGCTCGTGAATGCTGATGGAAGCGGCCGAAAGGGGTTTTTAGATAGCTTATACATTTTTAAGGAAAAGATTTTAGTATTGTAGAGTTGCTTCGAGCCATGTAGACAGCTTGGGCAGGCGGGGCGAAATGCCGTCTGTGCTGGAAAACTGTCAATGAACAGAGGTAAGACTGCTGCGTGTATATATACCTCTTATTGATGATTAGCTGATTGCTCTCCACCTGTGTCAATTATCTGAACGTGCTCCTCCCGAACTTTGTTTATAAAACATCATTTATTTGAATGAAGATCACCTGAATGAGTGAAATCTTCTTTATGTCAAGTCTGCATATGTATCACATCACTTTCATCTGCTTTTGCTTAAATGGATTTATTGCTAGTCAATTTAAAAGCAAAATGCGAATGATGAAATAAGATTTATTTTCATTTTGTACCATTGTCCCTGATGCAATTTAGGATTGGGATTTTGTGTGACACATTCAAAAAGTGCACAAAATGCCTTTTCAGACAGCCAATTAATTTTTGATTTCAATAGGGCACACTTTTGGCTTAGGCCCAAGCATTACTTTGTCCATAATTTACTCAGCCCTTAAGCATGAACAAGGTTGTTTTGAATGTGAAATATAAGCAGGCTTGCTTTTCCAGGCTTCCTTTGATTGGTGTTTTTTCTTTTCTTTTCACAGAACACATTTTTGCATTGTTAAACTGGGGGTTTCTTGAAGTCGAGCTTGGTGCTAAATGCTTAACACTTTACACTGAAGAGCTGTTAGAGTTGTGGTTTAAAGTTATAGATTTTCTTTTTCCAAGGACAAGTCCATTTTATTTACTATCACCTTTGATTAGGCCAGATTTGTAACCAGTACGTCAAATGTAAGCCACTTGACCTTTAAGAGTGTTAACACTGCTTTTAAAAAGGATAATCTCTGTATTTGAGATGTGTTCTTTTTCATGCACTGATCCTTTTTGGTAAAAGAGACCAAAGGGATTAAAGGTATAAAGGTATAAAGACCCTGATGTTATCAGGCATTTATCACTGCCAAAGGCCTTGGTGTCTGCCTTCATGAACACATTCAAGGGCTTACATAATCGCCTTGCTCTAAGAATATAATTAAAATTAGGACTTTCATATTTCAGGTACGTGCACATTTTTAAATTCTTGAAATTAATATTATTTACTTAATTCATTGAATTTATTCATCATAATATATTTGGCATATTTGACTGAAGAGGCACCCGAGGGGAAGAAGCCCTGGTGTTTTCTTTTATTTTACGACTCATTTATATTCAGCTTTTGATATTGTGATTCTGTGTGCAATAAAACGTCTGAGTTAATGTTCCAAATCTAGTTACCCTATAAGTCACTTCATGTTGTTCTTTGACAGATATCTGACACAAAAAATAAAAAAATAAAAAAATGATAAAATGTCACATGGAGTCTGACTTTTACTTAATAAAACTAACAGCAGGTGATTATAAAACAATGCATAGGATCCAGCAGGATTTACCATTACAGCACCTCTCTGTGGCAAAACTCTTGCATAACAAGGTTCTGGAGCTGTTTTTCAGACCTGGATGAACCTTTCTGACTCATTTCAGAATAAACTACCCTGCCCCCTCTTCAAATGTTAATAGCTGTATCCAACAGTCTATCTATCTACTCAAGTGTATCTAAAGCAGTTCAATGTGGCTAAGAAGAAGAGGAATTGTTGCTTCCATTTTATCGATTGTGTTATCACAATGAAAGGGGAAGCTTTTAGGCTGACAGGCCAACTCACATCGGAAGTGTTTGGGTGTTAGAAACTCTTAGGCAGGAGGAAGATGGATATGACATTTCTGAGGTGAGCTGAAAACGACATCCCATTAAAAAAAAAAAAAAAAGTAGCACACTGCTGTTGAAAACCTTTCCTTTTCTCCTGTTTTATAAAGTACATGCAAGCTGTGCTATAATCCCTTCACTTAGGTGTTGGTGTAATTCAAGAATTTGAACATTTTTATCTATATTGTGAGTACCAAAAATCCAGCAGTGGAAAGCAGCCTATCATTTCTTTCCTTTCAACCAAGGACATTTATTAAAAATAAATGTGTCCCATCAAGGTTGAACTAAACATATGAATTGGTAGATTTCACGGCTGCATTTTTAGTGGCAGCGCTGCTCATAACCCTTAGCGGAGAGAATGCTGAGGGTGGTCGTTCCATGCCTCCTGTGGTGAGAGAGTGTCTGGCTACATTTTTGGACTCATTAGTTGCACACCGCTGCAGAGCCATACACTCTCACTTGAGAGGGTCAAGACGAGAAAAGGATACAATGGATTTTCCTGCAAACTGAAAAAGAATTGAGATTGAGGTTCTGTATGACATATGTATTGAATTCTGTGTTGTAATGCTTGAGATATGACATATATTTATTCTATATGAGCTGGTGAATAAAAGACCTGCTCTAAAGAAGACATGGCCATTGATTTTGGATGTTTGGACATCTTTGAGTTTCCTTATGCTGTAGTATATTAGTGAGACATTTGTCTTTTGGCATTTTTAGACATTTTAGAATCATACCATCCAGAGTAAGTGACCTCAATATGTATCCTGAACTGAGTAATGAGGCCATTGCAGAGTGGTGTGTCTCTGCATTTGCATTGAGTGATGTAGACGTGTTGTTGACTGATGAAGCCCCGTACGTCCACCCAGTGGATTCTGGGAGATCACATTTCATCTCCAGAGTTGAGATATTACATTGACCTCTGCAGTCTGCAACCCAAGATTACCTTGACATCTGCTGTGTGGGTCTCAGAAAGCTAATTAATCCCTGCTGACCTAAGTTTTCGAGGGACTGTTCCAAAAGTGTCCAACCTCTGACATCTCCAATTCCCTCTGACTCCACATATCACTCCTCTGAAGTCTGAAATGTATCAGAATGGCATATGTAACAGACCTCATCAATAAAATCATCTCATTACGAATGCTGTTTACAAATAATCATTCACTGTTGTGTGAACTCTATTACAAGTAGAAATGATTGATTCACTATAAAGAATATTTAAAGGAAGAATGAAGTTTATTACATTCAGTTCAGTTAGCATACCACAAACTATCTAGTTCACAACAATGGACTACTTGGACACAGATGCCTGTACTATTTAGATGTGCCACACTACTAAATTTACAGCATGAAGCGTCATTTATACGTCCTTCATGAATCTTTTTCGTTTCAGAACATTCCGAGAAATTCAAAAGTTACATAATGTTTGCAAAGTGATAAAATGGAATGTTCCCTTAACGTTTGCATGCCCCCCCCCCCCCCCCCAGTTTTTAAAATGACCTATTACACCACAGACTGAGCAAAATGAAACTGCTTGGTAAATGGTTGACCTAAATTGTTATTATATAATTGTGTACTTAAATTTAACAGCTGATTGGTTAATTGTAATCCATTACATACCTTTCTATCAAAGTTACCTGACATTATCAAGATTAATTTGTTCTGACACAGTTTAACTCTGAGTTCTTGTCATATTTTATTACCATTTTTTAAACTATAGCGAATAAACTGTGATAATGTTAGAAAATGTTGAAGTTGTCTGAATAAATTTAGATTTGACTGTATTTGTTAACTGAGTAAGAGTTGTAAGTTGATGCCTCAGACTATACCTTTTCTACATTTAGTGGATTTCAACAGCAACCAACGTATTGAAGGTCTCAATGCAGCTTCAAAGGGCTCTACACGATTCCAGCCGAGGAATAAGGGTATTATAGCGAAACCATCTGTCATTATCAAAAAACAAAAAAAAAAGATACTTTTTAACCACAAATGCGTGTCTTGCCCTGCTCTGCGATGTACTTAATCACGTCGGAAAGTTCACACGTGATGTACCAACCCAGTGTTTACACAGTGAACATGCAAGGACTAAAAAAAAAAAGAAAAAAAAAAGAGCTACTTTTTTTCGGCACTGGGTCGGTCACCTATGACCTTTACAACGTGATTACATAATGCATAGCGCATCGCAGAGCAAGACAAGCATTTGTGGTTAAAAAGTATATAAATTTTTTATTTTTAGAAAATGACAGATGGTTTCACTAGATAAGACCCTTATTCCTTGTCTGGGATCGTGTAGATCTCTTTTAAGCTGCATTAAAACTGCAATGTGGACCTTCCACCCGTTGGTTGCCGTTGAAGTCCACTATATGGAGAAAAATCCTGGAATGTTTTCTTCTAAAACTTAATTTCTTTTCGACTGAAGAAAGAAAGACATGAACATCTTGGATGACATGGGGGTGAGTCAGGACATTTTAATTCTGAAGTGAACTACTCCTTTAAGTTAATCAAAAACCACTGCCGAATCCTTCAGCCCTTGTTTTCATATCCGACTCAAAATGAACTACAAACTGCTACAGTTTTATGTTGTCTAATCCACTAATCAGTGGTAATTTATGAGAATGAATGAATTAATAAATGAATGAATGAACAAATGGATAAGTGAATGAATGAATGAACAACTTTCTTCCTCAAAAGAATGAACAATCATTAATGGAAACAGTTTTTCAAATTAAATGAATAGCAATCAGGCTACATTAAAATAAAGAAAATGTAAAATATGCATGCTGTTTTCACAATGTCACCCTCAAAGTCCCTGAGGCTAAATGTTGCTTATGATTTTTATTGCTTGGCATTTGTAATTGTTATTATAGGGCAAACAGAGAATCACACCAATATTTTTCAGGGGTCCTTGTAGGATGTGGCAACTCCCAATGTCATAGATTTATTGCAGATTTTTGAAAACTGCGACTTTTGTAGGTATTTGCTAATTTATTGCACTTGTTTGTTCAAGTGAAGTCTGCTCTGGGCAAAATTAGTTTTTATCATGATTCCGCTTGTAAGCTGTTCAGAGGGGACCAAAAGCCCCTTCTCGCCTGTCATTTTACACAGTATAGTGTGTTCAGCTGTTCTGTCTAGGGAAATCATCTGAAAGTTGTCTACATACAAAATGCACCTTTTGAAGCGAGAGGGTGTGATCTTCAGACAAACATTTGTCTGGCAATCTTCTGCTTTGGGGAACTGGTTTCATCAAATCGAGAAGAAAAGGTGGAGACTTGGGTCAGAGATAAGGTAATGCCCAAAACAGCATCCTTTATGGTTAAAGGTATAACTTATTGCACACTTTCTTGTTGTGTCCACTTGATAAAATGATTGTCTTCAAGGAAAACAATTATATTAACCGTTAATAAATTTGAGATGAAGCCCAAACCTTGTCACATTCAGAATTTAATAACACGTTTCAGTCACAGTATTGCAGTCAAATGAATGGACCCTTTTCACAGACAGTGATGACACATTTATGTAATGATTAAACATAAATCACTAACTCATTTACACTTAACAATAAGGTCCCATTAGTTAATACATTAACTAAAATTAACTAACAATGAGTAATTCATTTGTTATATATTTTTGTAAATCTTTTTTAGTTATTAAAACAAAACTAAATTTTTAGTTAATCTCAGCTCAGGTCCATTAAATAGAATTAACAATTTAATAGTATCTATTATTGATTTAAAAATGTATTAGTAAGTTGAAATTAACATTAACTAAGATTAATAAATAAATTGACAAATGGAAACTTATTGTAAATTGTTACCAAGAGCTCTTCTGACTGCCATAATCCACCACTCTCTATATATTTTTTCCATCTTTTGGAAAATGCAATAGTAAAAAAAAAATTAAAAGAAATGACCAGCAGGGGTCTCCAGTATGTGTCATTTCAAGTGTTTTGTAACAGTGAATAATTTTGAGAAGCAAGTGGTTCAATTGATTCACAGTTTTGAAAAGCTTTGTTTCACCTATCACTATCGCCAAAATATATATAAACTGTATATATTTCTGCCATGACAATTCTCTAAGTGTTTGTCATGGTAATGGGTATGACAATGTTGATATATTTGGTCTTGGTGGAATAGATCTGCTTCGCTGGTGCTGCTGCTGCAGACCAAGTACGGGACTTGCTACTGCTAATACATACACGGCACCCTGCTGTGCTGCTGCTGTACATTAGAGTGTACATTAATTACCCGTAGCAGATCTATACAGGTGGAGCTGGGGAAGATGGAAGGTTTCTGAATACATGCTGAACTGCTATAGCAAATGCTCATTAAGAATTTTAAGATTGAGCACACAAGCTCATTGGCTACTGATACAGCTGGAACCAATCAGCTGTGCCCTATATAGAATGATGTGATTACAAGCAGGTTTAGTTAAGGACATATTAGCCTGGTGTCATCTAAAGTTTCGTGAAAGAACTTTGCAGATACTGTAGATGGATGGATGGATGGATGGATGGATGGATGGATGGATGGATGGATGGATGGATGGATGGATGGATGGATGGATGGATGGATGGATGGATGGATGGATGGATGGATGGATGGATGGATGGATGGATGGATGGATGGATAGATAGATAGATATTACTGATTTTTCACATTTGGCTCCTAAACTCTGGAATAGTCTTCCTGATATTGTCCGAGGTTCAGACTCGCTGTCCCAGTTTAAAACTAGATTAAAGACGCATCTCTTTAGCCAAGCATTCACATTATAATTACCTTTTATACTACAGTTAAATCGGAACAACAGCATTAATATAATATTCTGAACAGCAGCTACGCTAATTATTTCCCATCTGCTTTTCTGTTGTTATCTCAGGACACTAGTCCCGAGGTAAATAGTTTGTCAGCTCCAGTTTGTATCCAGCCTCTCATGAAGACTTCGGATGCCCCAACACCTGTGATGAGACGACTCCACGCCTGTGAAGAGACGACTCAACGCCAGCGTTGTTATGGCCTAAATTAATACACGACTGATTAACTTTTTCGAACATTATCCTTTAACATTGTCTTTCTAACATTTTTTATACTGTTCATCTATGAAATGCACTTTCTGTAAAGCTGCTTTGAAACAATGTGTATTGTGAAAAGCGCTATACAAATAAATTTGAATTGAATTGAAATTTGAATTGATGACTGCTTCTCAAATCTCGGAGTTCAACACGGGATTCGCAAAATGCTTACTCTTGAAAGATGGGTCAGTTTGCTCCTCAGAATCACAACCAGTAAGTATGAATAATTATTGATGTATATATTTTCTACCGGGTGTTCAAAATACATAGTTTTGTGTTTTATATTGTGTACGTTTCTGGCTAAGCTTTAGAAAGCATCCACTTGGAGCTGAAGTTTATGGTAATGTGTGTTTGTTTCCAATTTGCACTGTAAGTGGTAGACCAATCACAACAGACTAGACCATGTGGCCAATGAGAGCAGAGTAGCTTGCGGAAAGGAGGGATTTAGAGAGAACACTTCATTCAACAAGTCTTTTGAGAATCATTGAACAATGTGGTGATCTGCAATGTATATTTTGAGACAATTAAAGTGTTTTTTTGACCTTTTATCCATTTAAACCTGTTGTAGGATAGCCTGGTCCTACTCGTACATTTCAGTTGTACATAGAGTCTGGCCACTCTCCATTGACAAGCGTTAACTTCCTTGAAGGTGGGTACTCTGTTGAAGTTTAAAACTATTGGATCTGCCCAGAGCCGCTCTGGATCTGCCATAACCAATCACTAATGTTTGGTTGTGACGTATGTCATGCGCCGTTCGCCTCTGTTTCTCACATGGAAGTCCGTAAAAATAAATGTGCAGCCACCTCAGTGATAAAACCTTGTGCATTCGGATTGTGATTTATTCACGGTGGAGGGGAGAGTTTTGTGATCGGGAACGCGCTGCTCACGTGGTCCATAACATGATTGTATACTGTAAATAAAATATCATATGCTTGGTATGATAAGAATAAATGCTGCTGTAAATAACAGCCCAATTCAAATGTTTACATGCTTTTCTTCCTTTTATTTTTTGAGCGGTGATGAAATATATTGCTCTTGAAAATACTTGCCAGCATTTAAAGAAATACAAGTCTAGAAATGCATCCAAATTACATCAAAGCGCAGCCGTACGGTGCCCTGCAGTGGTCAAAAAGGATATAAACAGTGACTTTTGAAGTGATATATTCTTGAAAATTCAGAGATGTGGATTCGGACAGCAATTAAATGACCACACGACCTTGGTGTTTGTCTAAAACAGTAGGTCATTCGGGTGGGAGACGGACGGCAATAAAATCACTGACTAGCCCCTGTAAATGATAACAATGTCTTCCGACCGCACGAGAAACAATTACAATTACAATTATTAGTTGGTCGGGGATAACCTAAGACTATACTGCAGTCCCAGACGTACTGAAGGAAAATGAAAATTGAGCGGAAGTACATAGGAGGGCGGAGCAGGCTAGTTTTAGGATACCTCCAAAAGAAAAATCAGGAGCCTTTAAAATAGCATAATAGGGTCCCAAAAATATCTGCCTATATTCCTCCATCATTTACACTGTGCTCTTCTGACATCAATATCTAAATCGGTTAGGTAAAAATGAATGGCCAGCATACTCTACTCTACCTTTACACGATCCTGTAATGATCCTCAATACTCTGGTGAGATGGTGGTCCAGTGGGTTAAACCATGGAACTGATACGCAAAAGGTTGCTGGTTTGATCCCAGCGGTCACCACCAGTGTGTCCTTGAGCAAGGCACTTTACTCCATGTTGCTCCAGGGGGATTGTCCCTGTAAGTCGCTTTGGATAAAAGCGTCTACCAAATGCATAAATGTAAATGTACTCTCAGGAAACACATGTAAGCAAGGTCAACCCCTCAACCTCCAGTCTCCACTGTGACCTTTCACCTTCATCCAGCTCTTTTCATCATTACATTTCCCAAGAGCTCAGCCCTTCCTGCTCTCCCCTTCCCTACCTTTCATGTGATCCTCCATCTCCTTGCCCTCCACCTTATCCCATCCATTCCCTTCCAGCAGTGCTTTCTGCCCCCAAAGCAAACCTCTTTTCTACTACATTTGTTCTATCACCTGCACCACAGCCGCTCTCTGATTAATAGAGCTTTGATCTAGCCCTTCTCAAATGACAGAAGAGAAATTTTCCGTCTGTCATCTATGCCTGTAGCTTTCCATTATCTCTCCAGTCGACCTGCCATGTTTACCAGCCCCGATTGCTCCCTTTCACCCACACCACAGGGCCTTCATCTGCAGGTTTTACTGCGACACGAATATGGGAGAGGTTAATCTTTCTTAAAGGAAAATATTTATTTCAGCATTTTCTTAATCCCTATCTGATTTTGCAGATGAGCAGATTCATTTGCATTGCATTACAAAAACGCTATTAGCCCTGAACTCATTCATGCGTGCGCAAAATTTTAATGCATGTGCCATGGTGACTTGGAAGGTGTGTTCCTTGCAGACTGCTGAAGTGTTAAATAACATTAGGTCATTGTCACGAACAATATATAATAATAATTAAAAAAATGTTACAATACAAAAGTTATCTTTTGTCTTTCTTTGCATGCCAGGGTGATCAGTGTGTGTGATATTCTTTGTTTTGTAATTATTATTATTTGTAATAATAAGCACCACAGTCAAGAAATGAGATGAGTGTCAACATGCTATTACAATTACATGCATGATCAGCATTCAGTATAAAATGTTTCATGCAGTATGCTAATGTCAAAGTCTACCAGATGCAATCATACCGTGCCTTTTCGTATTACATTTTGAGGCAAACCATTCTAATTTTTAATGCGTGCTCCTAATAAATGTCTTTTTTGAAGCTTTCACTACAGCCATGCTCTTTGAGACATGCCATGGTAATTAAAATGAAGATTATCACTGCATGAAACACCCCCAAGTGTGTTATCTTGATGAGGTGGGTGTCACAATACAAAGCAAGGGTAATGTTCTTGGCCTTGCTCGTTCACTGCACGCTCTAATACACAAATAGAGCACCTACCAACCTTTAAAGACCTGCAGTCGCCCTAGTGTGTAATGACGCTTTGGGCTTTAGACCAAATTACTGTTGTGATGCATCCCCACAATGAAGATTAATTACATTTGATTAGCAATTTCAGATATGGGCTCTCAATAGGTCTAAATGCTCTGGGCCTTCATCAAAGATCTTACAGTTCGATACACACTGAGCACAAAACCAAACTGGAATTTCAAACCCGCACACAAGTGCATTGATGTTATTTCTCCGTAATTGTGAGCGGTGGCACTTTGCAGATGCCCTGCCTGCATATCTTATCTCATCAAGAGGTCAAGTCTCACAAGACAGCCGTGTTAAATTACTGCTCAATCATTTTGATAAATTGTTAAATAATGGCAGGCCCGGCTAATGGAACACAATGTTTCAAGAGCATTTTCACAGTCTCAAAATGAAAAGCTTTCATTTATCATTTACATACCTATCTAATTAAAATTCAGCAGGAGCATGTCCATTACAGAGGTTAACCAACATCTCGCAGGTTAAAGACACGCTGATATTTTTTAGTCTCCATTTTAGTAGCAGTAGCTGGAGATTCAAACATTTATTCCTAACGGATTAATGTTGTAATTTCAGGCAATGTGAAATCAAAATAGACCCTGTTTAACACATAATCCTGGACGTATTGTGTATGAATCGTCAGTGAATGCTATTCCAATTACAAATGACCAAAACAAAGATCTTTTTGCTGGTTATCATCTGTATGTATGTCATTACTGCACCATCTGGCAGCAAAGAACATCTTTCTCCATTGATGGTCATTTAAAAAAGAAAAGAAAAAAAGCTGTTTATTCTAATGTGTTTGCAAGCAACATTATCCCATTATTAAAAAAAAAAAAAAAAAAACTGTTTCACAAGTGCACAAATCTTTTTTGGAGAGCTCATTGGGAATTAATGGGAATGCAATAGGACAGTTATCGTATATACTTTGTTGGAATTTTTTTTGGAATGTTGTTTCATGTTGAGTTATATGCCTACATATGACATTCCATGGTAACACTTTAGAATACCGTTCCGTCATTAATGAATAACTCCCCATGAACAAATGAGTAATGCATTATTAACACTCTAGTGACTATTAACTAACAAGAAACTCTAATTAACAAATTAGTGGCGGTAGCAATAGTAGCGGTAGTTCACTATTAGTTCATCAATAACTAAAAAAATTTCACACCTCCCAGAGGACTACTACGAACTACATAGATTCATATCATGAATAATGCATAATATATAATCCTAAAGTGAAGGTCATAGTAATGGCTTCTGATGGATTTGGTAACACTTGAGTAATTACTAGTGCGTTACCATATCACTTCACTTTGGAATACCGGTCCAAATAATTAGTAATTACTTTAGAAAGATGTATAAACACTATAAACACTGTAATAGTAGTTACTAGAATGTTAATAGTGCATTACTCATTTGATCCTGTGTATTTATTCATTAATGATGGAAAAGTGTTCTATTCCATGAAAGTTGCCTTTCTTGTCATTTGCAGCCAAATCATTTTGACATAGACTAATGTCTATAGATATGGGATTTGTTTCTGTCAAGCAGCTCTGTATTCAGCCAGAAAAATACAAATAAAATGTAATGTAACCAGGATTCCCAAATGAATAGCTTCAGGACGAAATACATCACATTCTTCTTGGATGGAAATAATAAGGGGACAGAAAAGGGAAATCTTTGCATAATGACAGATGGATCGGCAAGCATCAGCTTGCCCAGAACAGCAAAATAATAATCACAGTTGGCCTGTGATTGGTCAAATATTCCATGACAGTTTCATTCCAATGCTTAATATATATTTTCATTACTTGGACATACACGGGACATTGTTCAAACAAAAAATATGTCTGGGTGAGGGAGAGGAAGAGTTGAAGGAGAAGATGAGTAGTTGGATAAGGACAAGTGAGAAGAAAAGGAATAATGTGTGCTGGACTGTGCATCTTTATGTTTTTCCCACTTACACATGTGAAACCTATGAAAGCTTATTTCTGCCATGGAATAGAAAATACAAAAGGTAATTTTGATAGATGTACCATCTCTACAAAAAGGGGGAACTTAGGAACAATATTGTACTATGTAAAATGTACTGCAGTGAATTATAATCAATTGAAAGTGTTATTCTTGTCTTGTAAAGAAATTTTACAAAATAAATCATTTTATAATTCAACCTGTTGTTATTGTTTTTAGGTGTGCTTGCTATTGTTATGAAAAATTACTTGATTTTGAGACATGTTTGGTATTTTGGTAGCTTTAGTTCTTTTTGAATGTGAAATTAATTGCTTTGCCAAGTTGGTTAAAAAAAAAAGACTTAAGTATTGAGATATGTGTCCTAGCGATTGTGAAAAAAACTGTAAATGGATGTCGGTTGTTATGTAGAATGAGAATGCATAAAAGTGTATATCATTCTTAGTGTTTCCAGATGTGTTTAAAAACAGAATAGCCTATATGTACATGTACATGACACAGTTTGATACAGTTTAATTATTATTTCAATCTGTTGTGTTTTCAGTTCATACTGGCAGCCGGAGTGCGCTCCGTGCACACGTAGTCCATATATAGCATGAATGAAGAAGATACTATGTGACATTCTCTCTGACATAAACAACTTCCAGAAATCGCTATAACATGCAGATAGACATGTTTGAAGATAATAAACACACAATCGCGACAATATATAGCTTATCTGTGTTAATTATACCATGTTCGCGTGGCTATTTATAACATTTGACTTGTGATATAAAGTAAGTTTGGAGTAAAAACATGGTTTTAATCGCATTAATTGTTGTGTTTTAATAAATTGGTGTAATAAATCATAAATTATGGTTTAATAAATCATTGTTGTGGCAGATAATACAGATATTTTAAGTTATCTGGTCTACTAACTAACTAACTAACTAACTAACTAACTAACTAACTAACTAACTAAGCAAAAACTCACTTCATTTTGATCCCCCCCCCAGCAATTTTGACTAATCTAGTAAATTAATCCTGATTTCAGAATTTTAAATATTTGGACTGGAAACAAGAAAAAAATACCAAATAAGAAGAGCATTTTTTGCAGTGTAGTCAAATCTTTTGATGATTTAAAATATAATACGCCTTTGTTGACTACATTCCAAATAAAATAAACTACAAAAAAATATATTTCCTTTGCTCTGCTGCTCTAGGCCTACCTGAAGCGCATTCATTATGCAGCTCATTAATGCGGGCTATTATGTCCTTTGTTATCTCAGGTGCTATCTCATCATTATTCATTAGATATCATGCCTCCTCGCATATTGGCTTTATGAAGAGAAACTGTCTTACAAATTTTAAATCAGTGTATTGTTTTATGTGAATGAGTAGGCTCAATGATTCTCACATCAGTATAAAGAAAAAAACTCTATGGAAATACAAGATGGAGTCAAAAGTCTTGTGAACCACTGTAAAAAAAAATCCAGGATTTTACAATATTTAACTGTGTCATTATATCTGGAAACAACACAGGACATAGCAAGCCAGCTTATATTACTTACTAGTCCAAAGGCCAGCTCTGTCTGTCTGGCAGCCTTTCATTTAAAAAGCCAGATATATGCCACAACGCTACTCTTTTCACTCTAATTTCTTGATTCATTTTCAACAGTAGGACATGATGAATATATCTGGGTTTTTTTCAGGTGACACAATGAAGCTGAGAGCATGGATTATTTTGTTGGAGGCTCAAGTGGTCATGGAACCTCACCTTGACTTCACAACTGGTCCATTTTTGCTAGCTACGACAACGTCAACTTTAAGTATGCAGAAGATGCTTCTTGCACTCTGGAATGTATCCAAAGGTAATGTCTAAATTAATATTTTGCTTGAGGGCTTGTTTTTTATTTGGTAGGTACGAATCTCCAGATGTCTGGTGGACATCTCGGCATGGATGAAAAAACATCACCTGCAGCTCAACCTGGCAAAGACTGAACTGCTCGTCTTCCCGGCCAATCCCACAATACAACATGACGTCACCATCCAGCTAGGTTCTTCTCGGATCACTCCTTCAGGGTCGGTCAGAAACCTTGGCGTAATCTTTGATGAACAGTTGTCCTTCAAAGAACACATTTCAAAGACAGCTCGCTCATGCAGGTTTGCGCTCTACAACATCAGGAAGATCGGACCATTTCTAACAGAGCATGCAACACAATTTCTCGTTCAGGCCCTGGTCATTTCTAGGCTTGACTACTGCAATGCGCTTCTGACTGGACTTCGACCATGTGCGATCAAAACGATCCCGGGGGGGCGGGGGGTTGTGGGGTTGCGCTGGTTCTCAGCGTCCCGCCCCGACACCATTCTTCTCGGAGGTGCATGAGGAGCTCACGAGGTCATGGACGGCACCTTTTTCTGCCAGAAACCGGCCGAGTGACTCCTCCCTCCTCACTACCCTCGACGGCGGACCAGCCAAGGGGTACGTGAGGATCCCGCCAGTGGAGCGCGCCGTCGCAATGCAACTGTGTCCGGCGACCGCCTCTAACTGGCGTGGTGACCCGCGTCCCGAGCCTGTAAGTTCTCCTCCGGTCTGACTGGGAAGGCTTACAAAAATCACCGCCCGTTCCATCGGTCAGGCGATGTCCACGCTTGTGGTCCAGGAGCATCATCTCTGGCTCAACCTGGCTGACATGGGGGAGACCGACAAGTATCGGTTCCTGGACTCCCCCATTTCGTCGGCCGGGTTGTTCGGCGACGCGGTCGAGAGCTTTGCCCAGCAGTTCTCGGCCGCCCAGAAGCAGACGGAGGCCATCAAACACATCCTGCCCCGACGGCCCGCTGCTGCCTCCACCCAGCCACCGGTGGCGCTGCATCCGACTGCTCGCCGGGCATTTTTCTCTCAAAAATACAAGCATGTACATACATGTTGCTCTCATATTATGGTAGCCCAGTTTGTGCTGAATACAGTGTAATTACACTTTTGCCATTAATGTGTTTAGATGTGATAGATAGATAGATAGATAGATAGATAGATAGATAGATAGATAGATAGATAGATAGATAGATAGATAGATAGATAGATAGATAGATAGATAGATAGATAGATAGATAGATAGATAGATAGATAGATAGATAGATAGATAGATAGATAGATAGATAGATAGATAGATAGATAGATAGATGATAGATAGATAGAGTGCTCTGTATATACACTATTAGTTGCAATGTCATATTTTATTACACCTGGTTTTACTTGAGACTTGATTTCACATGTTCATTAACTTTGATCCTTTGGTCGAGTTTCAAGACTATAAAACTTGGAAATAGCATGAAATTGACTCCTGGGTCGTTATGATGCAAATGTTCCAATTAAACCGGCTACTCCAGGCAGGTTTGTTCTTGTGAGAGTATCTGCAGAAATGAACCCAAGCAAATTAGTGACAACCAATGGGCCCATAATAGACAGACCATTTCCACACCATTTTGAGGAATATATAAGTTATTTGTTTCCATTTATTTTTGTGTCCCTCTTATCTATTTTTTATTATCTTTTACCATCGGTCTGATAAGTCATGCGCCACTGCTGGAACAATGTGACACTATATTTTGCATCAAAGTTGTTAGGCCACTGACTAAACATTTCAAAAAGAACCTTCAGCCTCTGTCTCTGCAGACATGACACTGTGGTGGAATGTTGGAATTTGAGAATTTCACACAAAAAAATTTGAAAAGAGCTTAGGTTATGCATTTTCAGAGCATGTTCTACTTCAAGTGGCTTTGACATTGACAGAGTGATTTCATCTCACTCTATATGTGAGGGAGTAAAAAGACAATAATTACCTTGATAAATACCTTTTGATAAATATTAGTTATATAAATATATATATATATATATATATATATATATATATATATATATATATATATATATATATATATATATATATATATATATATATATATATAAATATATACACACACTGAAGTTGAAGTTGTGATGTGGCTTTCTGATTCAGTGTAGGGAGATTAAAGCTGCTTATCAAATGAAATATTGAATTCAGTCCAGTTCAGAATGCAATCAGAAGCTTGGGAAAATGTAACAATTACAGACTTGAGAGGAACAGTGATTTGAAGAAAATTTTCTTTATGGCATAGATTGAGAATTGATTAGATTAATTAGATTGATCTCTCTCTCTCTCTCTCTCTCTCTCTCTCTCTCTCTCTCTCTCTGTTTCTTTTTTTCTTTGCTTAGAATAGCCTCGCAAAAGTGCTTGTCATGCTTATCAGCCAGGAGTTGCCTGCTGTGCCAGATTGAAAATTTCTAATGCACTAATTACGACAGAGAAAGAAAGAGAGAGCACCAAGTAATGACCTTTTCAATAGAAATGTGTTGGTGTCACTTTAAAGAGAGCTGTTTTGAAACACAACAGGTTCTGATTTTAAAAGGAAATCAAAAAAGTTGTTATTGTGCAACATCATATTATTACTTAAAATTCAATTTCACTAAGCAATTTGAGCACAGTATACACCTTTATGCACAGTTGTATTCACCAGCCACTGGCAATCCAGTTTAATTATGCCCTAAATATTTAATTTAAAGGTGCCCTAGAATGATTTGAAACAACATTTTAAATTGTTCTCTGGTATCTACATAGAGGGTATATGGCTTATTTAAGGTCAATAATTGTCCAGCTACGGTTTTACAGGTCCATTTACAACTCTAGAAATCTTCCCCAGGATGAAATGGTCTGTTTTTGCCTTATTTGGAAGGGTCATGAATATTAATGCAGAGTTCTGCTCTGATTGGCTGTTTCACTGCGGTTCAATGATAGCAGACACAACTTTACTGACCGTCTTGACGATGGAGAGATTAGGCATTCAACCTTATATATATCAATCAGTATATAATCATACTTCAGTTGTCAAAAATATAAATAAATAAATATCAAATTACTATCGTTTCAACTTAAATGGTGGAGGTGTTGACGTTAGCTAGAAGGATCGAGTGAGCTATGTGTAAGCAACTAAACTAACATAGTATGTTACGTATCTATGGTTGCATTTACTAATTTATGACAACACTGGCATTAAATAATATTAACCTTTGTCATTAGACATACTATTTAGTTATGTAAGCCACTTGGATTATCTTATTCTTACCGTATAGCATCTTGCGTTGGATATAGACAACAACAGGAATAATATCGTTAATGTTGTCTCTCTAAGAAACTTTCGATTTAATCAGAAATGGTTTAGACAGTCAAGAAGTGGATAAAATCACTTACTGCTTGCAGGTATATGGTTGGAATTGCCCCTTTCTTCAGTGTCAGACGCTGAGCAAAGCCTGCTTGATATTGTCCCGGGTTTGAAAAACTGTCCGTGGTGAAATGGGCCGAGCAAACTAACAACTTTGAATTCAATTGTTGCAATATCCGATTATAAATAAACATCAACCATGCCTGTTGACATGTTTTATTTGTGGGAAGAGTATGAAACGTCTTCACATCCCCTGCACAGCCTGGAACATAACATTTGTTTCCATGATCTGCCATTTCGCTATCCTCGCGTGATGCTTGTTTACCTGCAGAGATGATGCGGCTGCGCAGTTTCGCCAGATAGTGAACATGTGCTTGCTTATGAAAATGTTGGGGGGCGTACATATTAATGATCCCGTGTATTGCATCACTGCTGGCGTTACGTTGAGATTTGCCTATTTTTCCGTGGTGTTTTTCACAAATGAGATTTACATGTGAAGGAGGAGGCAATGGTGTTTGAGACTCACTGTATGTGATTTACATGTACTGAACTCCTGTTATTCAACTATGGCAAGGTTCATTCGATTTTTCATTCTAGGGCACCTTTAAGCTATTTATAATCGTTTTTCAGTGCAAACATAACTCCTTTCTGAATTAAGCCCCTTGTAGATTGTGCCTTATTCACAAAACTTTTTTCATGGCACATTAAGCTTTGTGCTATTACCGCCTGTAGAAAGCAGGTTGTAAACAGCACCCCCTGTTTTCACAGCTATAAATGCAACATTTTTACATTGTTTTACATTGTTTACTTTCTCGGAACGGGGTTATTTCATTCCTCTTGATTGCCGTATACCAGGGACTGAAATTAGCAGGGGTTGTGGCAAAAATGCCATCAAAATGAACAAAATTGCTCACAAAATTAAGTTATGGTGGAAAAAAAATTCCTAATGAGTTCCTGATCTTTATATTTATAACAAGTTAAACAATAAGCTATCACAAAAGCAAGAGTGCTTTTTGCCACAGAAAAGCATATTGCAAGTGTGATATTGATATTAAAGAACAGATAAATAAACATGAAGTTAATATTAAAGAGTTAGTTCACCCAGAAATGAAAATTCTGTCATTAATTACTCACCCTCATGTCGTTCCAAACCCGCAAGTCTTTCGTTCATCTTCGGAACACAAATTAGGATATTTTTTATTAAATACAGATAGTCTGCAACATTATTAGCACTTTCAAGGACCAGAAAGGTAGTAAAGATATCATAAAATGTTCCGTTATTTGTGAGAAAACGCTTACCTGCCAAACACAGAATTTTCTGTGTTTCCGTGTTTTCATTATTATACACTAAGGGGGCTGTTACGCATCTTCTGAATGAGTATAGAATCTCCTGATCAAAACACAAGCGAGCAAGACGCAAACAAAACAAAAAATAAAACAAGCGATCGGATGCAAGCAGATGCATATGTAATAACGTGATCATCAACAGTAAAAAGCATATAAATCAAAACTGCCTACTATTACTGAATGAAATGGTGACCCAGGACTAGCTATGACTGTGCAAGTATTAGGGCTGTTGATGGACTCAATCTACTCAATCTGTGTTGGATCATCGCCCTGAATCTGGATGTAGTCTTTGACAAAAATGTGATTTTCTCAGCTTTTTGTTCAAAATGTTGCTTTTTTTATGAAACTTATATTCAAGTGTTGATAAAAAAACGAATGCATGAAGCTAGAATATGTTTAGTTAGTTTGTTTGTTTGTTTGTTTAAAAGCAGAGGGTCTATTATTTATTTTGATATATTTGCATGTTCAGATATTCATACAACAAAATATTCCATGGGCCGAAACCCTGGTGGTGGCTGGCAACTCTTTTTTTTTTTTTTAAACGCTGGTGGGGAAAGAGTTCAGTAAGTCGACACATACTGTCTGTTTTTGCTCCTTCGTTGAAAAAAAATCCAGAATCAGAACCCCCCCATACCCCCCCAGAAAATGTATTAAATAAAATAAATAGATAAAAGCACCCCCAAAACATCTTCCTGCACCCTGGAATTGTATATTTAAAATGCTTGTGATTATTGTTCTATTAACTATGCCCTCATAGTTCACCCCAAAATGAAAATAATGTTGCTTTATAATATTAATATTGACCACTGTACTCACATTTTAATAAGTTTTTACTACATTAATCGATCTTGAGAGTTTAAATTTCATTGCTGCCTATGCAGGCCTCACTGAGCCATCGCATTTCAACAAAAATATCTTCATTTGTGTTCCGAAGATGAATGGAGGTCTTACGGGTGTGGAACGGCATGAGGATGAGTAATAAATTACATTATTTTCATTTTTGATTGAATTAACCCTTTAATCATCGCAGCAGTTATTCATCAAATGAGGATCATATTTTGGAGAAGAGTATTATATTTAGGCACGTATCCATACAAGCACACATTGCACATTTTATTTGGGTTTCGGTTGCAATAGTGGGGCAATGCTATACAATGCAAGTGCAAGTATGCCAGATTACAGTACACTGCAGATAATTTTAAACTGGGATCTGATGACACAGCGGGCCACATGGGGGTGCTAGTGGGTCTGCAGAAAATTTGAGGGGAACAAATTACAAAAAGTATTTTTAGGGGTATCAAATTTGTTGTTTTTTTTACATTCACAAAATGTGAAATTATTAAACTGTAAAATTTAATTCAGCTTTATAATGACAAAAAAAAATTTTCCTATTGGCAGCATTAGTTTTTAATAGGAGGGAATAATAAATCTGCATTTTGTAAAATAGTTTTACAAATATTTTAATATTTAGGGTCCTTGGCAGTTTGAAACTGCATGTCCCATAGCCTAGCGCTCAGACCCAACATAAGATCAGAAGTGCACAAATCTCATGATATTCCTATAAGGTGCTTTACACAGTGACAGGATTTTGCAAACATGAACGACACAATTCCGCAAAAGAGGAATTTAATTTCATGTTTAATTGCCAGTAAAAATAAATTCCAGTTGATTATGTTAGCATGTAGAAGATGGAGCCGGCGTGGATAAGTCTGTTTATGAAACCACTAATAACCCCTTTAAGCTGTGTAATTGTTTTAAATCAACTTAAAATTCCCTTCTGAGGGTGTTTCGGCAAACAGATGACAACACATTCCTTTATGTTGTGACTTTCCAGGAAGCATCTTATCAGAAGCAGTCTCTTTCGCGGCAGCATGGCAAGTTCAAGAAGATGAAATCCCTGTCACACATGTCACCTTATTTGAGGCCAACCTCCGAATCCCTCAGAATTGTGGTTGCACAAAGCTGTTATGAATTTGTCACCTCCTGTTGGTTTATCTCACTTTACAGGCAGGAAGACTCTCTCTTTTTTATATATCTCTGCACTGGTCTCTTATAAGCACTCACGCACACACACACACACTATCGCATGCACATATGCACAGTATTTTTCCATAGCTGGGAATCTAAATTCCAGAAAGACGGTGTATCTCTCTTTTCAGAGCCCAACCAAAGCTATTATCAGAAAAAAATGATAAGACCGAAATAGAGACACTTGTATCTACATATGTTAACAACTTCTTTTTGTCTTTGTCCACACCAATTAGATTTGCACAATGTCAAACATAAAGCATCTTCCCTTTACAAATGTTAAACCCTTTCCACTTAATTAACCATTCTACCCATTTGGTCATACTTTACAAAGGATAACCTAATGTAAAGAGACTGATAATTTGCCTGAAATTATAGTCATTTCAAAGACTCTTTGAAAGACCCATAACTACTCAGACAGTCTGAGGTCAGCAATGACCACTATGTAAAGTGACTGCTGGTTATTATTTTCCAGATCAAAGGAGAGTTAATTATGTAAATCCATCAAATTTTTCATGATTAGAAGATCTTGAGATCTTCAATTTGAGTATGAGTGCAAAAAAAAGCAGAGAAAGCACAGCAGAGTTCAAATGCAGGTTGAGCATGTTGGAGTATTTTGATGGAGAAGCTTGTAAAAGATGGTCATCTAGGCTGTACATCTATATTTCAGCAAAGGTTATGATGATAAGACTTTGGAGTATATTAGCTGTATCCTCAAACATATTGCTTGGGGAGCTTTTTTAAAAATGAAATCTAAGGCATCTATAAAACAGCGGAAGACATAATCTTTTTTTATATACTAAACACTAGCAGGATATCAGGAAAGTAACACTCAAGTTATAAAACCATTAATATGTGTGTAATGTTTACATTTTCAGGTCATTATACTAACTTGTCTGGTAAAGTTAAGGCAAGTATACAGTGTATTGCTGGATTATGACAGTGCTTAGCTGCCTGTCACACTAATGGATACAGACACATTTCAAACTAGCTGTAAATACCCATCTAAACTTTCTACCTTTCATATACAGCTAAACAGGGTGAACTTGTGGCTGTTTTGCTGCTTGTTATACTACCTAAACAAACAGTGATGCCTCACGCTCATATTTTATGTGTGCAGTGTATGTTTGTATGGAGTCTGGGGAGATGGGCCTTAAATATCCCATATTCCACCGGGGCAGGTGCAGGGATGCCACCTCACGTAAGTGTGTCTTCATGCTTGCTTTGAAGTCTTTTACTTGAGCAAGGGTATGCAACTCTTCCATATGTCACAATTGGTGGCAGGTTAAACACGCTCTGAGACAGAAAGCAACAACATCAGCATAACAAGATCTAGTCAAATGTAGAGACATGTATTAGCAGAAGTGTTTTTGAGTTGGACTTCTATATTTATTGGAGGAAACAGCATATTATAAACCAACAAATCATTTATCAAAATATTTGCTTTATTTGATGATCTGGTTAATTTAAAAATCGCAAAGATAATGTATAACGTATAAATTACAAGTTACTGCCCAAATGTATTCAGAGGATGTTTGAAATGACAGAGTCAGTATTAACCCATTTAATCCCAAATTTTCCCTAGATGACATATATGAATTTGTATGGTATTTGTAAGGATATTAAACAATCAATGTCAATTATGTAAAAACTATAATTGAAAAGTCCATGAAAAATGGGTTTTATGTCTGGTCACAATTGTGACTGGTGGTAGAACACAGGGAGTCTAGGTCTATGGTGTTAATGCATTTACAAAATGACAAACCTCCAGCAATTAGTTTAAAGACTGGGTTAAATAGTTGAAATGAGTGTTTTACTCCACCAACAAAGTAAACCTGGTCTGGCTCAGTTTCAAAAAGAACAAAATAGCATTCCTATGCAGAAGTCAAAATAATCAAATACAATTATGACAAAATAACAAATTATAGAAAACCGGAAGGTTATTATAAACCGAAACAAAACAATAAATAAGCATAGACAGACAGACAGACAGACAGACAGACAGAAGTATAGACAGACAGAAGTAATAAACTCTAGAAATAAACTCTGCGAGCTGAGAGCACGGATCTCTTTCCAACGAGAGACGAGGGACTGCTGCATTATCTGCCTTACAGAAACTTGGATGTCTGCTGAGATTCCAGACTCGGCCATCGAAATCACGGGGTTCTCCGTGCACCGAATGGACAGAGAAAAAGATCTCTCAGGGAAAAGCAAAGGCGGGGGTGTGTGTTTTATGATCAACAGATCCTGGTGTGATCAGAGGAACGTACATTCTATCAAGTCTTTCTGTTCTCCTGATCTGGAACTTCTCATGCTTCTGTGCCGACCATTCTGGCTACCGAGGGAATTCACAGCGGTCATCATCACAGCTGTGTATACTCCCCCACAAGCCGACACAGACCGGGCACTAAAGGAACTGTGTAGGACAGTGAGTGAGCAGGAAACCGTGCATCCTGAGGCTGCGTTTATTGTGACCGGGGACTTTAACAAAGCCAACTTCAAACGCATTGCACCCAAATACCACCAACATGTTAGCTTCAACACACGAGGGAACCGCGTCTTAGATCACTGCTACTCCCCCTTCAAGGATGGTTACAAGTCCCTCCCGCGCCCACCATTCGGCAAATCGGATCACGCTTCCATCCTACTTTTGCCCGCTTATAGGCAGAGACTGAAACAGGAAGCACCCGCCCTCAGAACCATCCAGTGCTGGTCGGACCAATCAGACTCTATGCTACAAGACTGTTTTGATCACGCGGACTGGGAGATGTTCCGGTCGGCCTCTGATGACGACATCGAGGTCTACGCTGATAGCGTAACGTGTTTCATCAGGAAGTGCGTAGAAGACGTTGTTCCGACCAAAACAATTCGGCTGTACCCAAACCAGAAGCCGTGGCTAGATGGGGATGTTCGCGCGGCACTCAATGCGCGGACCTTCACCTTTAACTCCGGTAATGCAAGCAATGTAAGCAAGTTATGCCCTCCGGAAAACCATCAGAGCAGCAAAACGCCAGTACAGGGACAAGATTGAAGGACAGTTCAACACCACCGACTCCAGAAGCATGTGGAGGGGAATTAACACCATCACGGACTATAAAGGGAACACAAACTCCACCGTGAACACCGCTGCCTCTCTCCCGGACGAGCTCAACACCTTCTATGCTCGCTTTGAGGGAACTAACACCGCCCTTGCGGAGAGAGAGCTCGTGGCTGAAGACGCAGAGGTTAGTGCACTCTCCGTATCTTTAGCGGATGTAACCCGATCCTTCCGGCGGGTGAACGTCCGTAAAGCAGCGGGTCCAGACGGCATTCCCGGCCGCGTGATCAGAGCGTGCGCGCACCAACTGGCTGGAGTTTTCACGGACATTTTTAACCTGTCCCTCTCCCTGTCTGTGGTCCCCACATGCTTTAAAACGTCCACCATTGTGCCTGTACCGAAGCAATCAAAAACCACCTGCTTAAACGACTGGCGTCCTGTTGCTCTGACCCCCATCATCAGCAAATGCTTTGAGAGACTAGTCAGAAACCACATCTGCTCTGTTCTCCCCCCCTCACTGGACCCGCTGCAGTTTGCATACCGCACAAACCGCTCCACCGATGATGCCATTTCATCAACAATTCACACTGCTCTCTCCCACCTGGAAAAGAGGAACACATATGTGAGAATGCTGTTTGTAGACTACAGCTCAGCATTCAACACCATTGTGCCCTCCATACTTGACATGAAACTCCGGGCTCTAGGCTTAAACAGCTTGTTATGCAGCTGGATCCTGGACTTCCTGTCAAACAGACACCAGGTGGTCAGAATGGGCAGTAACATCTCCTCATCACTGACTCTCAACACTGGAGCCCCTCAGGGCTGTGTTCTCAGCCCACTCCTGTACTCCTTGTACACACATGACTGTGTGGCAATCCACAGCTCCAACACCATCATCAAGTTTGCTGACGATACGACAGTGGTAGGTCTTATCACCGACAATGATGAAACGGCCTACAGAGAGGAGGTGCACACTCTGACACGATGGTGTCAGGAGCACAACCTCTCCCTCAACGTCAGCAAGACCAAGGAGCTGGTGGTCGACTTCAGGAGGAATGAGAGAGAACACCGCCCCATCACCATCGATGGAGCACCGGTGGAGAGAGTCAGCAGCTTCAAGTTCCTCGGTGTCCACATCACAGAGGAACTCTCATGGTCCGTCCACACTGAGGCCGTTGTGAAGAAGGCTCATCAGCGCCTTTTCTTTCTGCGACGGCTGAGGAGGTTTGGAATGAACCGCCACATCCTCACACGCTTCAACAGCAGCACCATAGAGAGTCTGCTGACTGGCTGCATCACCACCTGGTACGGCAACAGTACCGCCCGCAACCGCAAGGCCCTGCAAAGGGTAGTGCGCACGGCCAGCTGCATCATCGGAGGTGAGCTTCCCTCCCTCCAGGACATTTACGCCAGGCGGTGTGTGAAGAGAGCTCAGAGGATCATCAGAGACTCTAGCCACCCGAACCATGGGCTGCTCTCACTGCTCCCATCAGGCAGACGGTACCGCAGCATTAGAACACGCACCAGCCGACTCCAGAACAGCTTCTTCCCACAAGCAATCAGACTACTTAACTCCTGATCCATCAGGATCATAACACACACTGGACAGAATATCACTCAGCACAACCCACTGTAGATACACACACATTATATACACATTTATTTATCATACAGCATCTATTGCACTTTGGATTTCAATTTGTGAACATATTGTATACTGTACATTGTATATTATTACTATAGCTTAATGTATACTGTTATTGTTTAATGTATGTTTAGTGTATATTGTTTAAAGTATATGTATATTGTAAGTATGTGTATATTGTTTAATGCTGTGAGAACTACACTCACATTGTGTAAATTATTTATTGTTCATTGTAGTGTATACTGTGCTGTGAGTAATTGTATGCGCATCAGATGTGTAATCTGATGCTGCTTTAAATGTTGTACATGTCATGTCATGACTGCTATGTTGCTCGGAACTGCACCTAAGAATTTCACCTACTGTTGCACTTGTGCATATGGTAGAGTGACAATAAAGTGATTTGATTTGATTTGATTTTGATTTGAGTATAGATAGATAGAAGTACAGATAGACAGGTAGAAGTATATAGACAGACAGATAGAAGTATAGACAGACAGATAGACAGACAGACATATAGAAGTATAGATAGACAGATAGACAGGCAGAAGTATAGATAGACAGAAAGATAGACAAACAGACAGACAAATGTATATACAGACAGAAGTATATATAGACAGACAGACAGACAGACAGAAGTATAGATAGACAGACAGACAGAAGTATATACAGACAGAAGTACAGATAGATAGACAGACAGAAGTATATACAGACAGAAGTATAGATAGACAGACAGACAGGCAGACAGACAGACAGAAGTATAGATAGACAGACAGAAGTATATACAGACAGAAGTATAGATAGACAGACAGAAGTATAGGTAGATAGACAGACAGACAGACAGAAGTATAGATAGACAGACAGGACAGACAGACGGATGGATGGATATATATCAGTTCAGTCTTAAAGAGATTTCATGTGAATAACACAGAATGACATATAGTGGACATAGACTCCCTGTGTTATACCACCCGTCACAATTGTGACCGTGTTCATTTATCTGCAGCCTGACAACAGAAAAACCATGTATTAATATAATTTCAATATGCATTTATAGACAACCCTTTCATGATTAACGTGCAAAAAAATGTATGAGCTATTCAAAAATTAACTTATCCAACAATGTTAGACCTGACCAGAACTCATGTAGACATCTTAAATTTGTATTATACATAAATATTTGTTATATATTAGAAGTTTCTGCTTTTTAATACCACACTAAAATATGTGAGGAAAATGTGTGGGATTAAATGGGTTAACTCAGGGAAACGCACACATTCAATAAATTAATAAATATATAAGGAAAAGACAAATATGAAGAATATACTGTATGTAGGGTACAATGGGGTTAAAGGCACACCTTATGAAACAAAATTAGCTTTTTATTACTCCCATAGTGTATGATTGCAGAAATCGGTTGAGTACTTACAATATCCCAAATGTTTTCAACTATTTGAGAAATTGCTATTTTAACCAAGGAACCGGGACGTGTGAGCTATGCGTGTGACGGAGTCGCCTGTCGATTGCGTCATATAAGCGTTACCCTCGGTTTCCGGTTTTATTTAGCAGAAACACTGTACTCTCACTGCAGTGTGAACAAGTGTCATAGCAGCCGCCAAGCGAACGTTGTGTCTTTTCAACACACTTAGATATATCTAATACGATAAACAGAGTTGCGTTACCTCATACTCATGACTGGAAAAGAGGAAGTGGCACCAGCGACCGTGTCATAATAAAAGTCCCGCCGGCGGCTATGCCATAATAACAGTCCCACTCTTCAAACGCTCCTGTGGCCTTGCTCAGCTCCACAACACTCGGTCCTGCTCTGCTTCATACTACAGTAATGTTAATAATCGCATCCTTGAACATGATTTCTGCCCGAGTCCTATCCTGACTCTTTTCCACCGGCTGTGAGGTGAAGACCACATGTCCCAAGATTCTGCGCTCAAACGTGACGTCATCAAACTACGCCTTTGTTTTGAACAGGCGACCTCTAGTGGACGGAAAAGTTACATAGTGTAGCTTTAATATATATATATTTTTTTTAAATACAAAAAAGAGTAAAAAATAAAGAATCTGAAAACATCGAAGAAGATTTCATAATTTAACATATATTTACAGTAGTAACAATACATTATATTGTATTATACTACGGGGCCGTTGAATGCTTGAATCTGATGAACATTCTAAGGTGTGCAATTATTTTCTGGGAAACGCACAGCGAACGTAGTTCCAGGCAGCTCTCTTGACCGCATTACAGTTCCATATCACTTCGCATAGTTAACTGTAATTATGGAAATTACAGGACTAAAAAAAACAACATGACAGATGATGTTCCTAAAGTAAATTTTAATATTTAATGCAACTTAAAGGCTAAACATTGTTTCACTAGCGAGGTAATAACAGCGCTGTTTAGAGACGCACAGAGGTAGCCTAATTCACACAAGCTCTCTCTCTCTCTCTCTCTCTCTCTCTCTCTCTCTCTCTCTCTCTCTCTCTCTCTGTGTCTCTGTCGCTCTCGCTCTCTTTCTAATAACTTCATTAATAACTGCAGTAGAATGCTATCAACGGCTCAAGCTTCTGTTACCAGCTTTAAAATGACGTTTCGGAACTAGCAAAAGAGCCGTTGGATGAGACGTAGAAGAAATAGCCTAGTCCTACTCACAATAGCGATTTAAGTAAAAAAAAACGGACGAATCCCTTTAAATATATTATCAGATATATATCTTGAGGTCGTCGTCAATTATTCCTTACTTATACGATATGATTAATATCATATTTTTAAATATGATTGTTTCATTATAAATTTGGGGATGATCTCTAAGGTGGACACCCAACTTAATATATTATATTTACCATCTGAATCTAACCATGCCATGTCAACAAATGGACGAGAAAGTCAGTCAGCTGTTTATTATTGTGCCTTTCACCCCAATATCAGGGGTACATTTGAACCCAAATAGCATCCTTTTACATATTCTTCCATTATTGAAAAACTGTTGCTTTAATTACCTTAAACAAAAGCGATCGTGTCAAGGATCAGCCATGTGCATATATATATATATATATTATTTTTTTTTTTTTTTTTTTTGTTTTGGGGCGGTGTAACGATTCACCTATGCCACGGTTCGTTCATGTCACGGTTTTGGAGCACGGTTCGGTTCGGTTCTGTTTGCTGTGGAGTCATGGTTCATGGCGGGCACCAGCAATAATAACACTAGATTCACTTTTTACTTAATAATAACAACAATAATTTAACTTTATACATTAGCTTCACGTTCAACATTTACCATTTACCATTTAACCAAAAAAAGCACATTTATTTCATAAAAATTGATGACACACACAAGTAATGTCCCACTGTAGCCTACTTAACAAACACATTAATTGTATGAATATGACTAATACTAATGATTAAATAGGCCTATAAGTTAAAGATATTAAATATTAGTTTTTGTTAATACTATAAAGTAGCATAAGCCACCACACTAATTTAAAAATAAACAAAATAACAAAGTGAAAATAAATTTTTGTGGCATTTTGTGATTATGGAAACAACAGCTAACATTACTGTAAGGCCCGTGAAATTGGTCCAATCTGCCGGTTCGCCAATACACGGGGAAGGTCTTGCGTGTTCTGTCCTCACTCATGCAAAGTATTGGTTGGTTAGATTTGTAATATATTAATCATATATTTACTCGTTTATTTCATCTGACTCCATAAATGAAAGGTTTTAATAATATCTGTGCCTCACTAAAAGTGAGCGAATGTTTGACTATTCCTTTTAACCATTAAGTGAACAATGTCAAAATCAGTTAGAATAATCAAATGTAACAATTTATTATGTCAGGTAAATGTATCATGCCAATTTCATAATCAATTCAAAGATAATCGATACAAAACATCAAATGCTCAGGAATAAAGAAAAGATGCAAACCCAACTTTAAGAAATATGTGAGGCTGAGAGATTTCTTTCTCTCAGCCTCACGGGCCGATCTGAAGTACAGAAAAGGCCCCGAACTCTCTGCTGCATCTCATTAAATAGTCAGACCTCTTTCACATGGAAACATGTGCTAACAAAAGAAATTTGCATGCAGTGGTCGCACCTTCATGGGGGTGGGTAACCATTTGCTTGAGAAAACCACCTTCCTTTCTAAGTCAGTTATCCATAAATTCTTAAAACCTTATTACCTTTTGTTTTATCTATCTGGATATGAGATACCTGTACCGCTCACTTTGAGACCTTTCAAATGACACCAAAAACATAACAGTCAATGATTAACATTCACGTCAAACCATATTCTTGTGTGAGTTCTTAGTAGTTTGCGGAAGTGAGGTCTAATGGGGGAGGTCAAATGGTAATTATCCCTTTTTCTCAGACCAGGGCCTCAACCAGTATTTTCAGTCTTACATTACCATGGTGAATACACAATAGGCCTACTTCATGAACTGTTAATGAAACATGAAAACTGCTCCTGATAAATAAATGCACATCCCTGCATGCCTTCCCAGCTAACACACTTTACTTTTATTTCATGAATTACAAATTGACATTGTAACATTGCACGGTCGTATTTTTCTTATAATATACGTTGTGAAAGTGTGCGCGCCGCCGCGTATGCGCGTGTAACTAAAGTGTGTGCGCTACGAGTGTAATATAACGGCTGACAGGACAGGAAAGTGGTTTTCTGAGGTGAGAGAGATATTTTTATTTTGTAACAAGCTACGACAATTATGATGTTGCTGGGACTCCAAGGTAGCATTTTGCCTACCTGGCTAAATGGGGAAACTGGTTCTCTTTGCCCTTCCATGAAGCTTGAGCGATCGCCCAAGTCACGTGACATGCACTTGGAAGACAAAAATTTGTGTATACTTAGCAAATAATATTATTATAATAATATTTAGTAAAAATACAGCTCTTAAAGTGTACTAATTACTATATAATCTAATGTCAAGGAAGAAAAATATATTTTGTGGCATAAGGTGAAGTGAGAGATGGGCTGGGGCAGATGGGGGCGGGGCGCGTTCGGTTCGACATGAGAGGATCACCAGCATCGAACCGTGGGTGGTGTATTGCGGTTTCTCGATTCAGTTTGAATATCGTTACACCCCTACCCGATGAATGGGCGTTATCAGTGGTTATCAGCCCATAGGAATGGGCTAGAAGGTGCCTACTGTGCCTACTGGTAGGCTCAGAAGGCTGTTATCATCCATCCACATGGTTAATCAGCGATACGAATACAAGCGAATACTCCAGATCCAATCCTCGAGGATTCCAGCTCGCCGGTTGTTGGAAATCTACTGGATGACGCGGCAACGTTGCGATATTTCCCGCTTGATATTTTCAGGTAAGACCATTCATACAACCGAGCATTTATACTGTAAATAATTACTCAATAAGGGGAAACAGTCCATTCATTCAAAAGCGTAATATCACGAACTCCATTCATAAAAGTGTAATATCACGAACTCCATTCATAAAAGCGTAATATCACGAAGTCCATTCATAATAGCGTAATATCACGGAATGAATGGGGCAGACGCGCCTGCACAATTCCTTCACACAGAGACATAAAACATGCAGGATTCATATTTAAATCGTATTTTTGCCGTTTAATATTCACATACACTAGTAGTCCATCGCGATTTGATTGAAGTGTGCTGACTGGCATTGGATTTAACGTTATTCATCCAAAATTTGACCGTGACATTTCCGTGACATAGGCCTACCATAAACAGGAAATTCCATTTTCACTTTGAAAGTACAAAAATTAAAGGATTTGTTTAATTTTTATTGGAATAAAAGATACGTGTTGTATACCTTAATTTGATTACCAGAAAAAAGACATAGGCCTAAAACAAATAAATATATATTTTGTTAAACTTTTAATAAATTGCTGTTAAATTAAAGTTAAAGTTTCATGATTTCAATTAATTACACATGCTTTTTGATTAATAAAATGTAGTTTAGAATTTAAAAGTTTACAATTAGACAGCATTGTGTAGTGTAAACAATTGTGCAGTGAAAATCACCTAGTGTCCAACCTACTGTAATACTGTACCTGTTTACACGTGAACAAAGGATCTACAACATGACAAAAGCAATTATTTATAACATGTACATGAAATATTTAATAATTGGACACAACTATGGGACAAGGCCGTGCAGCAGCAATCATCACAACAGTGAAAGGAACCTCAAGGTTATAAATGTGCAATAGACCCTTTTCACATTTCCGGGTTTCTCAGAGCGGAAGTCGTCATAGTTGGGTTAACTATTATAGCTGTGAATGAGAGAATACATTAAATATTTTTGTGATTTCACAACTTTCAAAAAGAGGGAAAAAATAGAGTGAGATTGATAACGGCAGTGAAAAGAGAGAAATATGTTCATTTTTACCATCACTCCCATAGACGCTATTACTAAACACCCTCACAGCAGTGCTAACTTTTTTATTGTAATTTGATGCAAAAGTAATAAAATACAAAGTATTAGTGTTATAAATGTACATATATTAAAAAAAAAAAAATGAAAATACAAAAAATGCTGCAGGATTTACGATATTGATGACCGTTAAAACGCATCATCACAGTCTGTGAAAAGGGTCTATTGTATAGAGTCCCATTCCTGTATTTTGCCTGGGGCCCCCAAATCACTTAATCGGCCCCTGGCTTTATGTGAGCATTAAAGTTGCTAATAAGCATGTTTTTACATCTGAAGCTAATGGGGAAATTTAGTTTACTAGTTAAACGCAAAGTTAGCCTGTAAAAAGGAGTTTTTCCACACTGTAAGACTCATATTGATTAATTTAAGTGAAATATTAAAACCCAATACGTATTTTATGGCTGTTTGGAAACCTTGGGATCTTGACTAGAATGTAAAATAAAGTTCTGTGGATTTGAACAAAGCTTGGCTGGATTTGATCCCACACGAGGAAGCTTACAATTACATTCATGCAAAAGATAAATGGCAATATATTAGAAGTAAATAGAGAGGTAAATGTGGTGTCGGTGTGTGTCACATTTATTGCTGTCCTCGACATTGAACTTGAAAAAATAAAACCCAAAAGCACAGGTCTGCCTGTCAGTCTGTTAATCCATGTGTCTGCCTGCCTGTGTAACATTAATATCTCTTTACCTAACTTTTTTGTCTCCCTTTACAGCAACAATTTCAAGTTTGAAGATGGCCCAGAGAGGTAAGCCTTACAGTTGCTAGGCAAGTGTGCCTGAGAACGATGGTATGATCTGCAACACTGTCTTTTATTATTACTGATGTATTACTGACTAGCTTTTTCTTTCTTTGTTGTTATTCAATAAGAGAGAACTCCAATCAGTCCAAATCAAAGGGAAACCCTGAAATCCTTCTTTAAGGAAGGAATGACAAAAGTAGGTGGCGAATTGGTTCCGAGAGCTGCATCGGCCACTGGTTTGGACACTAGTGTCATAGAAGTAAGGTTTACTTTAGTGCTACACTAACAAACAACGTCAAATAAACATTGGTGTAATACTCTTTTGTTATTCTTTCTTTTTCAGAACTGGATTGGTAATTACAAAAGAACCATTTCAATGACAAAATCTTCGTCTGAACCCCGGCCATCAAAGGCCAAAGCTCATGTTAGAGAGCTGTCGCCTTATAATCTTTTTTGTAGGGACATACTTCGACACAAAGGTGAGAGACAAAATGTAATGGCTGCTTTTAATTGTTATACTAAATGGTTTGTTGTTGTACATAGTGGCCCTGTTTACATCAGGGGTTTTGAAACAGATTTTCAAGATAGGATCTGGCAAGTACTTCACTCACACAAATTGCATTCATCAGAATAAGACTGCTGAGTTGTTACAGAGAAATGGGTTTCACAACCCAAGTAAACCAGTGTGTTGGACAGATTGTCGTTGTATAAATTTACTTTAAAAAAGAGATGCTGACTCTAAAGTGTTAAGTTTTCTGTGCATCTACTTTTTCCTTAGGCTCAATGAATGATATTAAGGGCAGGTGGGCCACATTGGCGGAAGAGGAAAAAATTAAATACTCCCAAGAGGCAGCAGCACTGAGGGCACATGGGCAGGACCTTAGCCCTGAGATGAGGGATGCCCGAATCAAAATGCACCTTAAAAAGCTGAAGTTAGAGGTTTGGAAACATGCTTCATTTGTTAGGCATTAGTGGTATTATTGTATTATTAGATGGAAGGATGATTGACAACAATTGTGATGTGATCAGAACATTGTGACAGACAACTGGATTGTTTATCTGTAGATTTTTTTCCTCATTTCAAATGAATTCATCCCAAATAAATATTCTAGCTGTTCCCTTTCGAAAGGGAACTCGCGCTGCGTCAGCTTTGACGCTACGGGGAACGCCTCCAGCGTGACTGGTGCCTGAAATCACATTGAATCACGTCAATCCTATTGACCGGCGACAGCCTATGATGTCATCAAGGTGCGACCAGGAAGTATATAAGGGCGCCTTGCCAACATGACAGTATCTTTTCGTCTTCAGGGACTGTTTTTGCCTGTCTTCACGTGAAACGTCTACAAGAAGGATAACAATGAAGTGTGCTGAGAACGCCACTTCTGCAGGTGTGTTTTGAATGTGTATCTTGCGCTTTGGATACACACACACTTTGCGTTTACTGTCTGGGAGAAGAGCATGCATGAGAGGTTTGCGAACCTCTTGTGAAAGTGTTTGTGAGCGTTGTCCTCTGGAAACGCTCCGCTCTCGGTGGGACCTCTTCTCGAGGGGAGAGGTTTCAGCATCTGGGAATGGTCACGCTCGAGCTGAGGCTGAGCGGCGTCTAAATACCAAAAGCGCTTCCCAGATGGATCTGGCTCGTCGCTTGGAGACAGTTATGGTTCTTGAGGACGATCCAGATCGCGAGAGGCGGACCTCGGAGGAAGGAGCTGGAGTTATGTTCCTCCTCCTCGTCTGCTGCTCTTCCACTCGAGCAGAGGATGGGTGAGTCAGTTTAAAATGCTGAAGCTTTTCTTTCCATCCTGTCCCATGTACGGGAGTTGCTGGAGGTCATGGAACGCGCTGCGGGTAGACTGCAGCTGCCTTTGCGGCGCGTGAGGAGAAAGGCTGAGCGTCCAAACAGTTCGGACGATCGGTTTCTCTCCGCCCATGACCTCCCAACTCCTGGGAGTCTTCCATTCCTTCCAGATCTCCATCAGCAGATCTTGAGGGGATGGAAGAAACCATACTCAGCCCCGCATCTGTCGACATCGGCGAGCTAAATGTCGCTGATGTCGAGGGACTGCCTGGCTGTGTATGTGTCGATGCCGCCCGTGGTCGAGATGTTATGTTTATCTCGCCTCTGGGCGGCCGGCGACACTGTGGCTCCCACCCTGCCGGTCTAAACGCCTGAATGGCAGGGCGTACATGTCAGTGGGTCGCGCTGCAGCGGCTTTGCACACCACAGCTGTGTTGCAGGCTTATCAGGCGGACCTGCTGAGGGACCTCGATCAGGGGGGAGGGACCCCCTGAGGCGGTAGTCGAGTCGCGCCGGACCGCGGTTTTTCGCTCTCCGGGCCACCATACGGATAGCGCCGATGGCGGCTAGGGTGGCCACGGAGAGACATCTGTGGTTAAACCGTTTGGACATCGGGGAGAAGGAAAAAATCCTTTCTCCCTGATGCCCCGGTTTCGCCATCTGAACTTTTCGGCACCTACGTAGAGGCGGTGTGGGAAAGTTCGGAGAGGCGAAGGCGCGCTCGGCGGCATTCAGGACATGCATTCCGCTGAGGTCCGGGACCGCGCCCAGGCAGTCGGGTGTCCCCGGCCCGTCCCAGTCTGAGGGCTGGAGACGGGAATAGCGAGCCAGCTTCGCCTCTCGAGCGCCCCGCCGCGGAGGACTGGGGCACAGGGGAGGCGGGACACCCGCGACAGGAAGAGGAAGGAAGCCAGGGCTGGTAACCGGGACCAGCGCAGGCAGCAGACTCCACTCCCCGAGGAGCGCGGAGATGAACGCTGCCTTTTTTCCCTTCCTCTGGTTTTTCCCCCGGGCGCTTTTACATCAGGCCGGTGGCCTATGGTGAGCAGAAAATGTAAGATTCTGCCGGCTCGCCTGGTTTGTTTGGTGAAAGCGCCCCCCTCAGGATGGCGGGCGGATACTAGCCTTATGGCTGACTGGAAGCACCGCTGGGAGCGATCGGTGAGTCCCCCTCTCTGAGGGTGAAACATTTTCAAAACTATGTTTTTCAGAACTCCTATACCTTCGCTCGCCTGAGAGGTTTTCTGGGGAAATTTGGATCGCCGCTGGATCTTCGCAGGGCCTGCAGCTCCCCGTGAGTAAGCTAAGAACGATCTTCTTTGCAACATTATGTGGTTGTGTGTGAATACCTCACTTTCTGCTAGTAGAGTCTGCTGCCTCTCCGTGCTATGTTTTTTCCCCACTATGTGGGTAACTGAATCGCGCTCTTGCCCGAGGGCTTGTAGTGTAAGAGGCGAGCTGTGTTTTTCCTAGCGTAAAAGTGGGAAGTAGCTGAAGACCGGGTATGCACTGACGCATGAGCTGTAGTGAGATCTGCGCCCAGCTCTGCGGGGCTTTGGGAAAAGGGTTTTTGGGGCCTCATTGTGTATATTAGAGGTGATAATATTTCTTTCCCGGGCCCTGAGTAGATCTAGTGCAGACTTATGTCGCACCACTTGGCCTAGGCTTTGTCAAGGATGGGGGCGTTCCCTTTTAATGAAGTTGTTCGCCCCTGGCCTGTCTTTTTATATAAGAACATGGCTTTGTTTATGCATCCTTGTTTCAGCCTCCTCTGTTTCAGAGTCGTCCGGCCAAGGCCCGCCCCCTTCTCTGCGTTCTGGGGTCACAAGTAATGCAGACGAGGTGGTGCAGGAGACAGCGACTTCGCCAGTGGTCGTGGGGTGGAACTAAGCGTCTTTTCGCCAGTGGCGATTAGACTTTATCCGCTGTTTCCGCCTTTCGGAGCTTGGTGGCCGCCATCTGCTGGCGGCCCCCGGCCTCTTCCTGGAGGATGGTAAGGCCGGTGGATTTCACATTTCTGTGATATTGTTCCCTTGCTTTTTGTCTCTGCTTCACCTCCTTTTAGGGCCCGGGTCGAGCTGAACATCGGGTAAACCTTCTGTAATGCGGTTCTGGTTGGATGCTCCCCTGAGGCCCGAGCATTGCCGATGGCTGACGCCCTCGCGTTTACGGTTGGCCGCTGCATGGAAAGTATGACAGCCGCACCGATGCAGGTGACGTAAGTTGTACTCCCCTCGCTTTAGAGGGTCTTTGTTTAAGCACTTCCGCTGAGTACACTGCTGTTGGCAATGTGATTAGGTCCATGTTTGTAGGCACTGCCCGAGAGACTGCGCCGTCCTGGGGGCCCTAGGATACGGCGAAGCAGGTTGTCCCTAGCTGCCTCTGGTATGGAGCCAGCCCCAGGTGCGGGCATAGGAGCCAGCTGGCTGTGAGTGGCCAGCTTCGACGGTCTGGGCAGTAGGACTTCAAGACAGGTAGTAGGCGTTAACCGGCCTCCTTGCAGGAAAGTCCCGACACCGTGGCCCACGAGTGGGCCTCGGAGGCTCTTCTCCACTGGTGTCGACGTCAGCAGTGACCCGTCATTTGGCCCTGGGGATGAGTCCCCAGGTGTTAACTGGATTTCCAGGCCTTCGTCAGCAGCAGACAGCTGCCGGCAGCCCAGGTAGCAGCAGCCAGCCTTCTTAAAGTCTCGGCAGGATCCTTGGAATCTGCAGACCCCCTATTCGGGGGGGTAGGTCCTGCCAGGCCTCCCTGAGGGGTAGGCTCCCGGTCTGGGTTACCTTCACTCAGGAGCTAGGCCCTATTCGGCCTCCCTGAGAGCCTGCTGTGGTCAGCAGGCGCTGCCTGGTCTCCCCCGAGGGGGCGCCATAGGCATTAAGTCCCTCGACGGCTGGTACGAGCTGCTAAGTAGGTGGTAGGCCCTACCGGGCCTCCCTATGGGCCTGCTGTGGGGTAAGCAGGCTCACTCGACCTCCTCTGCGGATGGAGTTCCTGGGTCCCAGTCACTGGATGACTAGCACGAGTGCTAGTAGGTAGTAGGCCTCATCCGGCCTACCTGAGTGACCTCCCTGGAGGCAAACTCCCGGTGCCCAGCCACTGCGGCGGTGAGCATGAAGTGCTATGAGTAGCACCTTCTGCTATCAGGTGGTAGGCACGGATGGCCTCCCTGACGACGAGCTCACGGTTCCCGGTCGCTGTGGCAGTGAGCGTGAAGTGCTACGAGTAGCACGTTCTGCTTTCAGTTGGTAGGCACGGTCGCCTCCCTGAGGGCGAGCTCCCGGTTCCCAGCCACTGTGGCGATGAGCATGATGTGCTATGAGTAGCACTTTCTGCTATCAGGTGGTAGGCACGGTGGCCTCCCTGACGACAAGCTCACGGTCCCGGTCGCTGTGGTAATGAGCATCGAGCGCACCATGGGCGTGGAATGCTACGAGTAGCATGTCCTGCTATCAGTTGGTAGGCACGGTTGCCTCCCTGAGGGCGAGCTCCCGGTTCCCAGTCGCTGTGGTAATGAGCGTGAAGTGCTACGAGTAGCACGTTCTGCTTTCAGTTGGTAGTCACGTTCGCCTCCCTGAGGGCGAGCTCCCGGTTCCCAGTCGCTGTGGTAATAAGCGTGAAGTGCTACGAGTAGCACGTTCTGCTTTCGGTTGGTAGGCATGATTGCCTCCCTGGAAGCGAGCTCCCGATCCTCAGGCGCTGAGAAAGCGGGTGAGACGGTTAGCGAAGCGCTACGGACGGCATGTTCTGCTACTAGGTGGAGGCATTGCGCCTCCCTGGAATCGTTCCCTGGTCCCCAGTTTCGGTAACGGAGCGTAGCATGGGCTGCTATCAGGCAAAGCTGCACGGGCTTCCCTGAGGGGATTCGCTTTGGAGTAGTAGGCCCACGTGGCCTCCTCTAAGGGCACGCTCTGGTCTCGTGGTCTTCTGGAGGGGTCCAGTCACTGAGCAGAGGCCGGCTCCCCAGCCGCTGTGGTGAGTGTAAAGTGCCGTGAGCGGCACGTTCTGCTGTCAGATGGTAGGCATGGTACCTCCCTGAAAGCGAGCTCCCGGTCCCCAGCCGCTGTGGTGAGCATGAAGTGCTACGAGTAGCACGTTCAGCTAGGCTGTGAGTGCCCGATATCTTTGCAGTTGGTAGGCCCACTTGGCCTCCCTGATGAAGCGAGTCCCTGGTCTTCCCAGCTACCCCGAGGGCTAGCACGACTGCGATCAGGTATCAGGCCCGTATGTCCTTCCTGAGGACGAGCGCTGCTATGGGATGCGCAAGCGGTCTAAAAAGGTTACCAGGTGGAGGCCCCTCTCGGCCTCCCTGGGGGACGAGTTCCCCAGGCGGGAACACACAACTGGCTTTACGCTGTCAGCTAGTGGCCACCCGCTATCAGGCGCCGGTCTCTGGCCGTTTGCGAGACCTGAAGGCGGTGTTCTTACCCTAGCATGACGAGGTGTCACTGCGGCTATGCGGTCCCGACAGGACGGGACCTTCATAGTTGGCCTACGGCATGGTTACCTACCGGGCAGGCTTATGAGCTCCTCTCAAGTGAGGGTCTGCTACGAGCTTACGGCCGCCTGGCGCTGATCCATTGGTGGTAGGTCCCGAGGGGCCCCCCCCATACGTTCAGCCTGTAAGGCCTTTGGCCTCCTAAGCACGTTTTAAAGTAAGTGCTTGGTAGATCCGAGGATCGAGCGGCTTGACTCCCCTCGCTAGCAAGGGTTTGAAAGCACTTCGCTGAGCGCTGCTCTCCGGGATAACCCGTCTCTGAGGTCCGGCTAGTCGGTGGCACTGCCTTTCTTGCAGCACCCTAGCGGGATGTCTCTTCGGAGGCGAGTACCAGAGGCTCTGTTCTGTACAGACAGGGTTGACCGTATTACGTGTCCCATAGCAGACTGGGTCACCTGGTCAGGTCTCCCTGGTGGCATTCGGTGAGAACCTCCCGAATAGTGACTGGCATGGGTTCCCTCGGGTTCCCTTTGCCACGTTCCCTTAAAGGAACCCCTTCTAAGTCGAATGGGTTGGTTCCAGGCCTTCGAGCAAGGCCTGGGAAGGACCTCATGTGTGTGAAGGTTTCCTTCTCAGGCGATAGCTTGGGCTATGGCCGTAGGGAGCGCTGTCACTGACAGCCTAATGTGACCAGAAGGGGAGTGGTTCAGGCATTTCAGCAGAATTTGCTTGTCTTGACAGTTGTCACTGCCATTGGGCATGCACTCCCGTCGGCATGGCGGCGTGGGTATATCGTTCCCCGTAGCGTCAAAGCTGACGCAGCGCGAGTTCCCTTTCGAAAGGGAACGTCTCAGGTTACAAATGTAACCATTGTTCCCTGAGAACAGGGAACGAGACGCTGCGTCGCTGTGCCATGCCGCAGGGCCTGCCTGCCGAAACAGTCCCTTCAGACGATAGATACTGTCATGTTGGCAAGGCGCCCTTATATACTTCCTGGTCGCACCTTGATGACATCATAGGCTGTCGCCGGTCAATAGGATTGACGTGATTCAATGTGATTTCAGGCACCAGTCACGCTGGAGGCGTTCCCCGTAGCGTCAAAGCTGACGCAGCGTCTCGTTCCCTGTTCTCAGGGAACAATGGTTACATTTGTAACCTGAGACGATTTTTGTTTACAAGGCTATCAACAACAAATATTCTCACATTGAAGAAATTGTCAAAGGCTCATACCACCCTCTCAAACTTAATTCCTACTGGTGGGTCTAGTCTATTCAGATCAAGTTGGTCAATTGAAGCATTAGAAGTCACAAATGGCCATGAGTCAAATTTGTAGTTGGATATTGGATTTTATGTAAACACAGCTAATGTATAGTTAATGCAACCCTGGTGGTCCTTGCCAAGCCCTGTTATAAGTTGTTTCTTCAGTGTGTGTTAGATTTTTAAAAGTAGGTTTTGTATATTTTGTGTATAAATGTACTATTTTTGTGGTTGTATTCTTTATCTAAATATTGTAAAGGTGTCCAAGCTTGAGGATCTGGGTGTGGAAACTGCCGTTTTATCATTTGACCGCCAGAAGTCCACACTAGAGGTGTTCGAACTGAGCAGCAAAGGAGCCACTGATTTCCTTGATTCGTCGGACACAGTGAACAACTTTGCACTGCATTTCAAAGGTATTGGTTATATGAAAATCCACAGAAATGGACTCTGGTCCATTTAGTGCAAATATACATAATACAGTTTTATGAAATTAATTGTTGTCTGTTGTTACATCAGTAGCCAGCTCCTCAGCCGCAATGCCTAAAGATCAAGTCGGTGTTCTGGTAGGAAAAGTGCAAGAGCTTTTCAACCAAAAATATAGTAAGTATAAGTTCAAATACTTTTAAAACTGATTTAAAGAAACTGCTTATCTTGATAACCTAATATACCTTCATGAATCCATGGCATTATTATCAAATGAATAAATTAGCTAATGTACCCATCAACCATTAGATTATGACACCTTACCAAAATGACTGTTTGCAGCCTGTACATTGGCTATCAACTAGATGAGAGTCACAATTGTCCAACTGTGTAACGTGTGCATGCATGTGTGTGCCCGTGTCTTTCAGAGGAGGCTGGAGGTACTGGAAGGCTCCCCTACCAGTCCCTGGTGAATCAGGGCATGGCCATTAACGTTGTTGGACTGCCCAACAGCCTATCCCTCAGAAAGCCTTCCTTTTATGGAAGGAAACAATTGGAAGCAATTTTAAAAGCTGCTGAGGAGATTTCATTTGAAATAAGTAAGTGACATTACCATAATTTCCTTTCTCCACTTGTGTTTTGGCAAACCATTTGGCTCTATGCAAAGTGGGGGAAAAAAGTTAACTAAAGAATAATTCAGGCCTACATGTGAGTCTTTGTATAGTGCTGGCCATTGCATCTCTCTCCGTCTCTTCATCCCAACTGGTCAAGGCTGCCCACCCTGAGCCTTGGTTCTGCTTGAGGTTTCAGCCTCTTAAAGGGGTCATGATGCGATTTCTTGTTTTCCTTTCTCTTAAGTGTGTTATGTAGCTGTTTGTGCATGTATAAGATCTGCAAAGTTACAAAGTCTCAAACCCAAAGAGATATTCTTTGTAAAAGTTACGGCTCAGCCACACCTTCCTAAAACACTTTATTCAAACACACCGACAAATCTACGTCAGTCTATGGGGGCAGAGTTTCATAACACCACCCAAATGTATACGCAAAGAAAGAAGGCATAACTTTTATTCTCGTCGGCGCCACCATGTCATTGAGACGCTGTGTTTTTCATTGCGAAAGCCAAACTACTTTGTTTGGCCTTCCAAAAGAGGAGACAATTAGAAAACAGTGGCTAAGCTTTAGTTACAACTCTGTTATAGAACAGCACAACCCAAATATTCGACTGTGCTGCGCATTTCGGAAGACCTGGGAGAGCACAGACCGTTTCTACGATAACAAATGCAAACTTACCAATCCGATACTTTTGATGCGTTTCAGAAAGGCAGGGCATAGAGAAGCAATTACTTTTTTAAATCTAAAACCGCATAAACACATTGCATTAAACCAAAAACACAAAATAATGTTCTTTTTAGAACCATCATATGACCCCTTTAAAAGGAAGTTTTTCCTTGCCTCTGTCACCTAGTGCTTGTTCATGGGAATTGTTGGGTCTTTGTTAATAATATTATAAAGAGTATGGTCTAGACCTACTATGTTTGAAAAGTGCTGTGAGAACTTATGAATTGGCACTATATAAATAAAATTTAATTGGAACAGATTAAGGTTATAGATTCTGTATGTGTCTTTGACAGTTTGTAAGGAATGTGACAATATTTCTCAGTTTCGGCATTATAATGGAACACAATTTCTAAAAAGGCACCTCTCCAGAATATCCTATAGCTGTTTAGTTGAATGTGACTAGTGACTGTGGCCCTTGGTAATGTTTTTTATCTTTTTCATGCTCATCAAACTATTCACTAATTCAATTCTATGTATATAATTCCTGCAAATTACATTCCTTCATTGATACTGCTATGTGATTAATTATTTTTCTCCAGTAATGCAGGAAGGCCAATTATTTGTTATGCTCATGCATATATATATATATAGTCAGATGATAGATAGATAGATAGATAGATAGATAGATAGATAGATAGATAGATAGATAGATAGATAGATAGATAGATAGATAGATAGATAGATAGATAGATAGATAGATAGTCAGATGATATATAAATAGTCTTACAGTATAACTTTGCGTTTAACTAGTAAACTAAATTTCCCCATTAGCTTCAGACGTAAAACATGCTTATTAGCAACGTTAATGCCAACTATATTCTAATAACGCAATAACATTAACAAACACAATTGCAATACGGTTCTCTCATGTCACGCAATATTAAAACAATTGTGAATTGTTTTCCCTCATTGAGTAATTATTTACAGTATAAATGCTCGGTTGTATGAATGGTCTTACCTGAAAATATCAAGCCTTTAATTTTTGTACTTTCAAAGTGAAAATGGAATTTCCTGTTTATGGTAACTTAGGCCTATGTCACGGAAATGTCACGGTCAAATTTTGGATGAAAAAATCCAATGCAAGTCAGCACACTTCAATCAAATCGCGATGGACTACTAGTGTATGTGAATATTAAACGGCAAAAATACTATTTAAATATGAATCCTGCATGTTTTATGTCTCTGTGTGAAGGAATTGTGCAGGCGCGTCTGCCCCATTCATTCCGTGATATTACGCTATTATGAATGGAGTTCGTGATATTACGCTTTTATGAATGGAGTTCGTGATATTACGCTTTTATGAATGGAGTTCGTGATATTACGCTTTTGAATGAATGGACTGTTTTCCCTTATTGAGTAATTATTTACAGTATAAATGCTCGGTTGTATGAATGGTCTTACCTGAAAATATCAAGCGGGAAATATCGCAACGTTGCCGCGTCATCCAGTAGATTTCCAACAACCGGCGAGCTGGAATCCTCGAGGATTGGATCTGAGTATTCGCTTGTATTCGTATCGCTGATTAACCATGTGGATGGATGATAACAGCCTTCTGAGCCTACCAGTAGGCACAGTAGGCACCTTCTAGCCCATTCCTATGGGCTGATAACCACTGATAACGCCCATTCAATCGAGTGATAACATTCGAAGCGGGTGCACCATGTATATATATATATATATATATATATATACACACCCCGATCAGGTGAAGTGAATAATTATCTCTTCATCATGGCCCCTGTTAGTGGGTGGGATATATTAGGAAGCAAGTGAACATGTTGTCCTCAAAGTTGATGTGTTAGAAACAGGACAAATGGGCAAGCATAAGCATTCGAGTGAGTTTGACAACGGCCAAATTGTGATGGCTCGGTCAGCATCTCCAAAGTTGCAGCTCTTGTGGGGTGTTCCTGGTCTGCAGTGGTCAGTATAGATGGTCCAAGGAGGAACAGTGGTGAACCGTCGACAGGGTCATGGGCTGCCAAGGCTCAATGATGCACATGGGAAGCGAAGGCTGGCCCGTATGGTCCGATCAAACAGACAAGCTACTGGTTCTGTTAGAAAGGTGTCAGAATACAGTTCATCGCAGTTTGTGGCGTATGTTTTTCCACTAAATGCATGCAGTTTTTGTTTTTTAACCACTAGAGGGCCAAATGATACATAGAATACCTTTAATAATAAGACAATGCACAAATATGTAACTCAAACTGAATCATTTGTATATGACGTATATAAAAAATAAAAAAAATAGATTATTTTTAAAAGGTCTTAAGTAAAGGTTTTGTTTTTGTATCTTTTGTATAGATTAAATATAGTAGTGGAAGTTACACTTATTATGAAAAAAGGTAAGGTAAAATAGGCTAAGGCTTCAATCTACACCTTTTTTTTTTTGTTAATATGAAAAATGATGTACGATTCACAATTATGGAATTGAGCATGAGGACCAAAATAAATATTCTTGCTGATGTATTCTGGCATAATGTTTTAGTATGTAAAATTTAGTACATAGCCTTCCCTCTTTTCACTTTCAAAGTAAAAAAAAAGGCAATAAATAATTAATCTGAATGTGTCTACATGACAACATCATCAAGATCATTACTATACGTACATCTGGATGCACATAGCTGTGTTGTGTGGCCGGTGATAATTACATCCATGTTATATTGATAATTTAGACATCCTTGCATGTTTGCTGGATCCTGAATCGTGACATCAGCTTGGTAGATTCATTAAAGAACAAAAACAACAAGAAAGATTTATATTTACAGCTATTTGACACCAGATAATTACCGCCGCTGAAAAGCACTTTAGAATAAATGGAGGAGGATTTCTCTTTGTATTCTACTAAAATCCTTTTTGCAACAGTCCATCACACAAAGCAATTAGAATTCACGTAGTCCATGCTATTTGCAGGAAACATTACTAAACTTCAGAGTGAGTCATTTTGCTCCTATGTGCATGTCAACAGACAACTATCAGTCCTATTTAATCCACAATTAAAGTAGCCATGAAGAATGGATTCCTAAATAGCCTGGCCAATTAGTTATGCTTGACTTTTATTCTGCTCCCATTGTGGGCACCCCAGTGTTTTTGTATAGTGGACAAATAGCAGTGCTGGAACTGAATGTCATTAGGGTCACAATGTCATTGTTGGTATTCTCACCTTGAGAGAGTGACCAGTGGAGAGTATCACATGCTGCAGGCACCATCTGGTCTGACTGAGGGAGAGTTGACAGCACTGACTCAGACCATCTGACCTTGTTAAGAGCAGGCTGTGCGGTTCAGGAGATGCCACTAATTATATAACACGCATTGACGGACACATACTCACATTGGCTTAAAGCACTCAAACGTGGAAGTGCTCATGGACACACACAGTGAAAATTGCTGGATTGACAGCTTGGATAGTCCCTGTGTGCTGTTGAGGTAAACATCAAAGTTCTTTGGTACTGTGGTGCTTCAGTTTTCTGCGAGTATGTGCCGTAATTCAGAAATTCTTTGAATTGTGCAAGGACAACTTATTTCCTTTATATTCATAGTAACAGTTCAGGTAACATAATTGAATTACACTCACCTTAAGGATTATTAAGAACACCTGTTCAATTACTCATTAATTCAATTATCTAATCAACCAATCACATGGCAGGTCCTGGTCAAGACAATCTCCTGAACTCCAAACTGAATGTCAGAATGGGAAAGAAAGGTGATTTAAGCAATTTTGAGCGTGGCATGGTTGTTGGTGCCAGACGGGCCGGTCTGAGTATTTCACAATCTGCTCAGTTACTGGGATTTTCATGTACAACCATTTCTAGGGTTTACAAAGAATGGTGTGAAAAGGGAAAAACATCCAGTATGCAGCAGTCCTGTGGGCGAAAATGCCTTGTTGATGCTAGAGGTCAGAGGAGAATGGGCCGACTGATTCAAGCTGATAGAAGAGCAACTTTGACTGAAATAACCACTCGTTACAACCGAGGTATGCAGCAAAGCATTTGTGAAGCCACAACACGCACAACCTTGAGGCGGATGGGCTACAACAACAGAAGACCCCACCGGGTACCACTCATCTCCACTACAAATAGGAAAAAGAGGCTACAATTTGCACAAGCTCACCAAAATTGGACAGTTGAAGACTGGAAAAATGTTGCCTGCACTGTTAGACATTTCTGTAATTTGTACAGTTATTTACTATATATCACCCAGTATAATACTGTAAATTCTCTTTACAGTAAATAACTGTAATTCCCGTTGCATCATGGGTATTTTCTATGACGTCAAACACCAAATACAGTGATTTCCTGTATTTAAAAAAAATAAAGTATAATACTGTATTTACCACAACGGCCTCTTTGGCACAATTGGGATCGACAGGATTTGCTTTAGATTTATATTAGGAACCATCAGTGCAGCGTTGAAAGTTTCACCCGAGGAGAGAGCTCACGGTTCCAGAGAACATATGAGCTGTGTCCGGACACCCTGCGAAGATTTTTTCATCCCCCGTGAGAACGGCAAACAAGCAAGGTAAGTGTGATTTGTACTATCCGCGGTTGTCTGCACCCCAATTTTAGCTTGTCAGCATTGGTGCTAAAAACTGAGGTAAACCTAACGTTTTATGAATTTATTGAATTAGATTAGGAACCGGTGCAGCGTTGTAAGTTTTACCCGAGGAGAGCTCACGGTCCGGACAACATATTTTACATAACGTTAGGTTATCATTTGCTTAAACTTTGCTGCTAAAAACTGAGGCAAACCTAACGTTTTATTTAAAAAAAAAAAAAAAGTTTATTGAATTAGATTAGGAACCAGTGCAGCCAGCGTCGTGTGTAACGTTACTGCCCGAGGAGAGAGCTCACGGCCCGGACAACATACTTTACATAACGTTAGGTTATCATTTGCTTCAGCTTTGGTACTAAAACTGAGGTAACATAAACCTAACGTTTTATTTTTAAAAAGACTTAACGTTAGTGAGTTTATTGAATTAACTTTACCAATACAATGAAGATTTTGTTTATCGAGCATATTAAGCGTACATTAGGACGACGTTAGTTAGTAAATTAACGTTGGCCACTAGTTGCAAAAATAATGTCGTTAACAAGCAAAGTTTACATTTGGATTGACATGATTTATTTTTACATTTTAGATAAGAATACCAGGAGCCTGCCTGTGCTGTGCGACACTGGAACTCATACAACGGTAAGTAACGTTACCCCTCTTTGTTTCTCCACATATTACTGATAATTCAAAGTTTTTCTTGTATGTTTTAGTCGGGTCTGTTTAACTGAATCACAAAATTATTTAGTTTTTCCACCTCTTTTTAGCTGTAACTAGCCATGTACCATGTTTTTTTTTTTTTCCATAAATTATATTATACTAAAATAATCCAAAACTGTGTTTGTCCAGGACTGACAGATTATAATTTTATTTTCTGGAATTTAAGCAGTCCTGGACAATTTTTGGATGATTTTGGCAGATGAAATATAATTTATGAAAAAAACATGGCAAAACTTTAGAATAATGTTGCTCAAGTGCAAACCTGAATACATTTCTGAACACAAAAGAAGATGAAGAATGTTTGTAACCTAACAGATTGAGGCACCATTCACTTCTATAGTAATTTTTTCCTACTATGGAAGTGAATGGTGCCTCAAAATTGTCTGGTTACAAACATTCTTTAAAAGGTTTAGAACAACAGGGCGAGTAAATTACAGAAATTACTTTTTTTTTTTTTTTTTGTGAACTATCCGTTTAATGACGGACCATTATTCTAAAGTGTTACCAAAAACATTTAAAGCAAAGGCACTAAGGGTGATGAAATTTAAAATATCTTTATTCTCTTAATTTTCTCTTGCTTTAAGTTTTTTTCGTGAGGAAAAACCCAGAGGAGGGAACAAGATGCACCACCAAAACCGGAGTGAGTCGGAAGACCGGGGAAGTTGTGAACAGGAAGACAACTGTAATCAACAACAGAGTGTCATCCTTCCTTCGCCACCTAATGGAGTTTGAATGGAAAAACTTGGACTAGGTGAGACACTTTTTTAATAGAATATGTAATGTACACAGACACTTACGCTGCATTCACACAGGGCGTCATGCCGGTTAGAAATTTTGTCTGACCTGAGACAGCGCCGACGCCACGTGACAGTGACGTATGGCATCAAAGCACCTCGAGAGCAGTCGGCTAATACAGCCGGTGCAGTTTCTCTAGAGCGACTGCACGGACTTTGATGATGACACAGCTGTTCCACGATTGGCCAGATTCTCCGCATGACAGCGATCACATGTGTTTCGTGTTTATTCTAAAACCTTCAGTTCCTCTAATGCGCACAAATCTCTTTTATAACAGTTAAACCTCTTTTCATGTAGTTGCGATGTTATATTGTCATGTTTATCAAAATAAAACAGATGAAAAACGTAGACCCGCACTTCATTGATAGTTTAGGCTTGTATGTTAACTTTATTCTTGTACAAACCCACGCTGTATTAAGCAGTGCATAAAGTATTACATGACAAAAAATGTCTCTGAAACATCTGTGTATTGACAAATATTGCATTTATTTCACTTCAGCTGTGATAAAGTATGCAAACACAGTGCGAGCGGCACTGCGGGAAGCAGAAAGTGTCAGACTTCACGTCTCCGTTTGCAGCTCCTCCCCGCCTGCATGCGGCTACTCTCGCCAATTGGTTGCATCCAGCCACAGCTGATGTCCAACACACCTTTCAACTTCTGCCGCTTGCAACGTGAGTGAAGCGACGCGACGGAACCCACAATTCAGTTCAGCAACGCATGACGTCAACCATTCAAAGTAAATGAGAAGCGTTAACGCCGGTGCCCCGTGTGAATGTAGCATTAAGTTTGAGGATACCTTACTAAAGCTAATGCAGTATACATGTAATCCATCCTGCAATAAAAGGTTACATTGTTGTTTTTGATTAAATAGTTTGTGAAATCATGTTGAGGTGATTCAGTAATATTACTTTTTTGGAGCATGTAGTTTGTGCTGCTGCTACTATTATGTACTGACAGTTTTCTTTAGTTTTTTACTCAATATCAATTTTGTTAAGCTAAATAACAGCGACACCTCTCTAATATGCAATCAGGTTCAGCATCACTACAAAGTACATTCTTCAAAATATTCATAACATTGAATCACCAGCGAAAACAAAAACTAAACATTTCATTTCACATCTTCATGAAGGCATTGCAGGACTGGATTAGACTAGACAGCATACGTTGAGCTAGGTGTACCTCAAAGTGTTAACTGTCTATAAAATAGTATTTTACCATTATGATGAATTGTAATGGGATTATTATTTTTTATTAAATTCCAACAGTGTAAAAAGTTTGTGTATACTCAAATTGTATGACTAACTTCATATCATTCTTATCTAGAGGGACTTCTTGCCATAATGGAGCAGAATCCTGGTTCCTGTTTGAAATCATCCAATGTGGAAGATGGCACAGATCGGTACAGACATGAAACTTGTGTGTTGTGTTGTGTTAACTTGTTTCAGAATTCATTTGCTCTTTGTTTATATTTTATTCATGTATATGTGTATTTTGCACCAAAGTTACAGTATTCTTCAACCAACTATTTACAGTATTCTACCAACTATTTACAGTATTCTACCAACTATTTTCTACAGAGTTTTTAAAATTGTAGCTCAAACAATAGTGTGTGGCGCTAGCAAGGTCATGGGTTCAATTCCCAGGGAAAGCAAAAACTGACAAAATGTAAAATGTGTATCTTGAATGCAATGCAAGTCGTCTGCCAAATGCATAAATGTAAAATAAGTGATATTGAATGCACTCTGATTACTTTTATACATGATTTTCTGAAAATAAGATTTGATTCGAGGATGTTTTAAAGTGAACTTTTTCCACACATTTACATGTTTCAGTTAAAGCACTTAAAATGTTTTAAATAAAGAATTTTATATTTCATAATAATTGTCTGTTTGGATTACTTCTGTAGGATAGATTAATGTAAGAATTAATGTAATTCAGTAAGTATTAATGATTGAATAGGATTAGGATTAATGCACTGTTAACCAAGGTTTACAGTAACGGTACTGTATTACAAAATTACAGTAACATGTAGTTACTGTAAACTGAAATGCGGTTATTGTACTGTAAATCTCAAATACAGTAACTTACTGGCAACAGTGTTGCCAGTAAGTTACTGTAAAATCTCTTATAAATGTCTAACAGTGTGGTCTGATGAGTCTCGATTTCTGTTGAGACATTCAGATGGTAGAGTCAGAATTTGGCGTAAACAGAATTAGAACATGGATCCATCATGCCTTGTTACCACTGTGCAGGCTGCTGATGGTGGTGTAATGGTGTGGGGGATGTTTTCTTGGCACACTTTAGGCCCCTTAGTGCCAATTGGGCATTGTTTAAATGCCACGGCCACCCGAGCATTGTTTCTGACCATGTCCATCCCTTTATGACCACCATGTACCCATCCTCTGATGGCTACTTCCAGCAAGATAATGCACCATGTCACAAAGCCCGAATCATTTCAAATTGGTTTCTTGAACATGACAATGAGTTCACTGTATTAAAATGGCCCCCACAGTCACCAGATCTCAACCCAATACAGCATCTTAGGGATGTGGTGGAACAGGAGCTTCGTGCCCTGGATGTGCATCCCACAAATCTCCATCAACTGCAAGATGCTATCCTATCAATATGGGCCAACATTTCTAAAGAATGCTTTCAGCACCTTGTTGAATCAATGTCACGTAGAATTAAAGCAGTTCTGAAGGCGAAAGGGGGTCAAACACAGTATTAGTATGGTGTTTCTAATAATCCTTTAGGTGAGTGTATATAATGCAGTATTAACAAACATTGTTGATTATATAATGCTTAATAGATAATTTATGTACATTATTGTAATTACATTTGATCATAATTTAATAAATATGCTGAAGCTAAGAATTAAGAATACTTTTACAGAATTAAACATGTTAACATTAGCTCATTCACTGCAAACTAACATGAACATGAACATTTTTATTATAACAAAGGTTAATAAAAGCTGTAAAAATATAGGTTACACTTTATTTTACAGTGTCATTGTTACAGTGTAATTATATATTTAAGTACTGAGTAATATGAATTAACATGTACTTACTATAGGGTTATAAAATTAGGGTGTGTTCGAGGGTTTAGGGTGTTATTACTATGGTAAGTACAAGTGTTACTAAAATATATTACTTTTTATGTTAGTTAACACATGAACTAATGTTAACACGAGATTGTTAAGTGTTATCTAAATATGTAATCATATTATTACTGTAATAAATTAATTTATGCATTCAAATAGGTTTTAATGAAAAGAAAGCATTAAAAAGCAATTTGTGTGGATGACAATCAAAAAAGTTCATAGTAACCATATATTTAGAACCTACCAAGGTTAAAAGCTATTTTACAGAGCAATATATTATGCAGAACATAATAACAGACACCTATAATGACCCTCTCTGGTTCAGCCTAAAATATGACATCGTCATACAATGATGAGCTAAAAATACTGTACATTACACAAAGTGACCCAAACTCAGACACACGGTGCTGCTCTAATTCAGTGTGCTATTCAGGGTAGCTGTGAGAGAAAGTGCACCGCCACACTTCAGAGCACATGGCACCCACAGCCCCTGCCAAATTATTTTTCACAGCAAACAATTTATTGTTTTCTCAGAGTGCCATGCGACTTGAACGATCCTTGTGACTCCCTGAAGGAAATAGTCACACTGAGGCAGAGAAGAGCATTTCATGAAGTGTGTCCCAATGACAGATGGCATTTTCACAGGCTCTGGCAAACCTGGCCCCCACTGCTGGAACACCAGCTAATTGCTGAAGTGGTGACCATCATGACGGAAGTCATAACTAACCTTTTGTCTGGCTGGAGTGAAAGCGTAATTGTCAGAGAAAAAAAGGTGCAGGGCAGAAACTTACTAAAGTTGTGCTCAGAAAAGTTCTGCAGGCAAACAAAACTGTGGAAGAAAACTTTTAATATGTCAGTACTTGCTCTTTTGCGGCTGTCAGTCACAATACAATATCAGGAACACTGTTTCCAAAAAAAAAGTAACAAGAAAATCCTTAAAAGCAGCATGAAACGGAAGTTGCGATAGTCTTTTCCGTTGCTATTGTGATGTATATCAGAGTGAAACGGTTTCTTGAACAAGGGAAAATGTAGGGTGGGACTTGATTTTGTCCATCGGAAATTGATTTGATCATTGCATTGCTACTGCTGTGATCTCATGTGAGTGACAGGTTGTCCTGCCCTCGCGCAGAGAAACACAGCATCAGAGAAAAGAGATGTCATTGTAAGAAAGGGATGTTATTTTGATGAAAGATTATGAGGGCACATGAATGAAAAATAAAATGAGTGAGAAAGGTTGACATGAAGCATGCTAAACCTTGAACCTTCAGGGAATCACCCATTTAAAAATAAAAGCAGAACAGAGAAGAGTCTGCTGGCAGAAAAGAGAATGCATCGGAGCTTGTAATAAAACTAGAATCAACATTGGCTTGCCGTTCAGAGTTGGTGAGAACTGAGGGATTTCAAATCGACAAATTACTCGACAGGGTATTTAATTGAACAGATAAATTGCCATATGTAACTCTAACTCACTAGCCTGCACAGAGTCCTGACCTCAACGCGATAGAACATCTTTGGGATGAATTAGAGCGGAGACTGCGAACCAGGCCTCGTCCAACATCACTGCCTGAACTCACAAATACGCTTCTAGAAGAATAGTCAAAAATTCCCATAAACACACTCCCAAACCTTGTGGAAAGCCTTCCCAGAAGAGTTGTAGCTGTTAGAGCTGGCCATATTAAGCCCTACAGATTAAGAATGATGTTCATGTGCATGTAAAGGCAGGCGCCCCAAAACTTTTGGTGATATAGTGTATATCACACTGTGCAAGTGGTTTTTGGATATTTTATTACAAAAATCATACATGTTGTGCCTTTAAGCCCAGAAGTTAATGTTTTAAGAGCAGCAGGACAACCATAAACTTCCGCACAGTCACACAGAGCTGAAGCACAGCCAAAACAATGTTCTAGAGGGCCAAAAGTTAGTGTACTTTTATTTGTTATATAATTCCTCTAATTCTTTAACATATTAATTATTGAATAATTACATAATATATATACAACAATCATATGGTAGATTTGCCTTTCATAATATTCTTTGAGACCATTGTAGCAGTATTGGCATCTGGCAGGATGTCCAAATCTTGAACTCCTCATCGACTCTTCTAATCAGATCATACGTAAACAAAGGGTCTGTGTTATGCGGCTATCTAAAGTTAATTACCAACCCAAGAAGCCCCTGTCTCTTGAAGAGATTCGAGCGTTGGAATTTTATAGCCCCAAGGCATTCACAGGCTTTCACACACATACCCTTTGTGCGAATGGACACACACACTTTGTGTAACAGGCACACAATACATAGACACGGGACTGTCTTGCGTGACTTCAGCGCACACACACGCACACACACACCCATTCAGCCATGAATGGGCTTTTTCCCCAAACGGCCTCAATAACGTTTAAATATATATATTTTGTTGTGGTAATGTCTTCATACGATGGATTAGAATAGCTAGGATGTTTACTGTATGTAAAATTAATTTTGTATGCCAGTAACTGTAAAAATTCCTGTATCTCTGTATTCTCAAATCGCAGAACGATAGTGTTTGGTACCTTCTCGATCGCAGAAACCCGACTGTACCGAATCTCGTTCACAAATTACCACAAGATGCATTATTACAAAAATACCAGCTTTCCAGCTGAGACAGCTAAGAAAGAGTTTTAAAACGGTCACCCCTTTGATTAGCCAAGAGGAGGGGGGTCCCAGCAAAGGACAAAGGACAATGAAAAACTCGCGCCCTTGGTCTCTCGTGCGCGATTGGATCACTCCAGGATAAGGATGTTAGCCGGGACGTCCATAAGAACGGGGACTGACCGTTAACTCTTTGCATTCTCGCCACTGAGGGAAAGAGCCCTGGGCATTCCGCCACCACCAGAGAGAGACTTCGCCTCCCCGCCACGGAGAAAAGACCGGCAGCCTTCCTCAGCTTCAGAGAAATCCTCCTGGAACCCGAAGAGCCGTACCGAACTACCCTGACGACTCGAGCTCAGACACTTACACACGAAAGGGCATATTAATGCAAGTATTTTTATTTCACAATCAAACTGCGTGTAAAGGTTGTCTGAATTATTCCGGTTCACAGGAGTGTTAATTTCTTGAGGTCTCTTGGGAAAGGACTGCTCTCTCTCTCTCTCTCTCTCTCTCTCTCTCTCTCTCTCTCTCTCTCTCTTATTAACTCTATCTTTCCATCATTCTCTTCCCCTTTATATTATTTCGTTAAGATTGATTTTTCGTTGTTGGTACCATATTGTTTTGTTTTCTCCTACATGTATATGCATATTTACCCTGTGTGAATCGTAGCTTTGTATACTTTAGTTGTTTTATTAAAACCCAATAATTTCATTTGAACTGAATCTGTATTGTTTTGCTCACAAGCTCGAAGTCAATGAGATGTAAGATCTTAGCTACCAACTAAGCTTGGTTTTCTTGTTACTATTTCAGTAATACAAATTGTGCAAACATAGGAAATATTATTTGTCCTGATCAAACAGATTAATGTTTCTTAAGGTTTGCAAAATTGACAATTGATGAAGAAATCAATTCAGGAGTAACAGTGTGGTTTTCGTCCTGGTCGTGGAACACTGGACCAGCTCTATACCCTATACAGGGTGCTGGAGGGTTCATGGGAGTTTGCCCAACCAGTCCACATTTGTTTTGTGGATTTGGAGAAGGCATTCGACTGTGTCCCTCGCGGCGTCCTGTGGAGGGTGCTCGGGGAATATGGGGTCCGGGGTCCTTTGCTGAGGGCTGTCCGGTCCCTGTATGACCGAAGCAGGAGCTTGGTCCGCATTGCCGGCAGTAAGTCAGACTTGTTCCCGGTGCATGTTGGACTCCGGCAGGGCTGCCCTTTGTCACCGGTTCTGTTCATAATTTTTATTGACAGAATTTCTAGGCGCAGCCAAGGGCCGGAGGGTGTCAGGTTTGGGGACCACACGGTTTCGTCTCTGCTCTTTGCGGACGACGTTGTCGTGTTGGCCCCTTCTAACCAGGACCTTCAGCATGCACTGGGACGGTTTGCAGCCGAGTGTGAAGCGGCTGTAATGGGGATCAGCACCTCCAAATCCGAGGCCATGGTCCTCAGTCGGAAAAGGGTGGCTTGCCCACTTCAGGTTGGTGGAGAGTTCCTGCCTCAAGTGGAGGAGTTCAAGTATCTAGGGGTCTTGTTCACGAGTGAGGGGAGGATGGAATGGGAGATTAACAGACGGATCTGTGCAGCTTCTGCAGTAATGCGGTCGATGTACCGGTCTGTCGTGGTGAAGAAAGAGCTAAGCCGTAAGGCGAAGCTCTCGATTTACCGGTCAATCTACGTTCCTACTCTCACCTATGGTCATGAGCTTTGGGTCATGATCGATAGGACAAGATCCCGGATACAGGTGGCCAAAATGTGCTTTCTCTGCAGGGTGGCTGGGCGCTCCCTTAGAGATAGGGTGAGAAGCTCAGTCACTTGGGAGGAACTCGGAGTAGAGCCGCTGCTCCTCCACATCGAGAGGGGACAGCTGAGGTGGCTCGGGCATCTGTTCCGGATGCCTCCTGAGCGCCTTCCTGGGAAGGTGTTTCGGGCATGTCCAACCGGGAGGAGGTCCCGGGGAAGACCAAGGACACGCTGGAGGGACTATGTCTCCCGGCTGGCCTTGGAATGCCTCGGTGAATTCCAGTTTATCATCACGAAATATGCTTTGTTTCTCACATCTGACAGAGTTTTAGTAGAAAGTGAGATTTATATTGAATATTTCATGTTTAGGGCTTCACTATTCAGTATACAGTCAAACAAAAAAATATTCATTATTCATATAATTTTTTACTAGTGGTAAGTGAGGATAGCAAAATAAAGTAAACTGTGACATATTATACCCAAACATTCTTCATACAGTGGACTACCAGTAAAATTGATACAAATTTGGTACCCAAATTATTCAGACACTTTGACCTGACCATGTTTTGCTTAAGTGTTTTTTTTCTTTAATTGCTAATGCAACCTTTTACACCACATACTGAACAAAATTCAAGTAATTGGTTGACCTAAACTGGTATTATCTCATTTTGTACTTAAATTTAACAGCTCACAGCTGATTGGTTGATTGTAATCCAATACATACCTTTCTATCAAAGTTATCTGACATTATCAATATTAATTTGTTCTGAAACAGCTTAACTCTGAGTTCTTGTCATTTTCTACCATTTTCTAAACTATAGGGAATAAACTGTGATTATGTGAGAAAATGTTGAAGGTGTCTGAATAAATATAGGTTTGACTGTATTTCCACCAAAAAAGGAAAGATATCCTTGAATTACCCAGATGCATATTCTGAACACACCGTCTAATGTCGGCTTTGGACAGAGCGAGTGAGCTGGCCTCCTGATGGTCTGTGATGACTCTGGCTGAGAGGATAATCACTGATGCTGCCTGTCTCTCCCTCCACGCTAGAGTGTTTACATCCTGGTCCTAATGGAACACACATGGTTTAGCACATTGTTTAGCCAACAGTTTATCATAATTAAAGTCAAGGAGCATGCCATATGGTGTCTGACTGACACTTCCCTCTGAATATGCTTCCAATAAAACTTGTAGTTTTGCTGGTGAAATAGACTTTTTTGCAACCGTTTTTTTTGTGTGTTTTTTTTTGTATTATTCAATCATATTACATTATTTATTAATTTATTAAAGATTTTTTCTTTCTGTTTTGCATTTGAATGTAAAAAAAAAAAAAAAAAAACCTTTGGGAGATTATATTACTTGTGGTCATTTTCTTATTTTCTATTACAAATAATGTACGCAATTAAAACACAGAAAATACAGTATAATACTGTAATGATTTCCACTGGAGGCAAGTTGAGGACCCAAGTGCAGTTATTTATTAATGAGATCCAAAACATAAAACAAAGACTTGACTTGATTTGACTTGAACAGAAACAAAGACTTGGCAAAAACGTGACAAACAGACTTGCCTTACAATGGGTTACAACGTTAATAACAGACAAAGACACATGGCAAACATGAGGGCTTAAATACACACAGACTAATGACAAGACAAGTGACACCTGTGAACAGTGATTAAACAATGAACCAATGACAGAACACAACAAGATCACATGAGGGCATGGGAATCACATGACAAGACCAGGAAGTGCATGACAAGACAAAACATGACTGTGAACATGACCAACTGAAAACATGAAACATGAACATGAACCAACACCAAACACCCTGTGACAAATACCAAATAGTAGCAAAATTACAGAGAAGGATACTCTTACAGGAAAGAGTGGAGACAAGATTGGTTTAGGTTTAAAACGTATATACCTGCTTAATAGCTTTTTTTCCCCCCTTAACATAGTTCTCTTTACAGACCTGTAACCTTAAGGGTCAAACCGCTATGGAGCAACAACAAAAGGACTCCAAATAAGCATTTTTTTTCGTGTGTGTGTGTGTTTATATATATATATATATATATATATATATATATATATATATATATATATATATATATATATGGTGAGTGTTTTCACAAGCAAACAGTTATGGGTAGAAGTGCTGTTTGCATGGTCCTTGTGTTACATTTCTGTTGCCCCCAATCACCAAAGGGCATCTCTCAAGCCATACTCTACTGTGGATGGCATTCATCATGGCTTTTGAATGAGAAGTGTGTATGTGTATATATGTGAGGTCATATGGACACTATTACACTGAAATAATTGTATCTAACCTATTATTTAGGTGGGAAACAACCAGAGGTTTGATCGTACTTACCACACAAATAATATACTTCAGTAGACAACAAGTGACTCAGTGGTTACACATATGACATCATTGAAAAGTGCTCCTTATATTCATGTTGGAATGCTTTGTTAGCAAATGCTTTGTTAGCAACTTATTAACAGTAAATATTTCTCATTTTAGATTAGGTCACGGGAAATGGGAAAATTACATTAATTAAGCGCTTTAAACCAACCTGTATTAGACATTAGTTACCTTCATACTCAGTGTTCCTTAAAACACACACACGCACGTGCACGCACACACACACACATGCATTGGGACTTGATTTACTTATTTATAAGTGGTCATGGTTAATGTTTTTGTAAACATTTTAATTAACTCTTAATAATAATGCAGTTAATGTCCAATAAAGGTTGGCTTAAAACGTTTTAGATTAGGTCACAGAAAATGGGAAAGTTACATTAATTAAGTGTTAATACATTGTTAACAAAGCTTTATTTATGAGCTAATTAAATAATAACATTACAGTGACGAATGACGTGAACTCACTATTTGTATATAGACTATTAATGTAGTAAATGCAGTTTATAAACTATTACGTAACTATTTGCAAATTATTTGTAAATACTCTATTATAGTTTTTATAAAGTGTTACCAACAAATAATGTTGTACGATCTGTGACAATTCGGTTCTCTGTCAAACAAACAGGCAACATTAGACGTGATCTGACACTGCATGCTTGTCTCCAGCTGTTGTGCTGGCAGGGCACTGCTGTTAAGGTGTAAATTAGACTGATAAAGTGATAATGAGAAAAAATCAACACATACAACGATTCAAATGCCCTGGAAAACAAGTCAATGAGACCTGTACAGTAGGCTAACCACAGTAATGGGTCTGCATCCAACCATTTTTCCAATTTGCAGTCTCATATAGAGTGTGTAAAAACAGATTATATTTGCAAGCCGTGTATTGTTCCAAATGCATGGAAAACCATTTCCATATCTATTTAGAAGTGGAACTGCATATACCTTTAACAACTATCTGATTAAAGTGCTCAAGACAGATGATGCATGAGTGCATCCGCTGAAAATAATCAAAAGTCACTTACACGTACCAGCAATTCGCTTTTACTAGCAACACATGTTCCTAGAATCTCTCGTCTCGCCACAAGCCTCCATCTGCGAGTCTCTGTGTAGTATATGGAGCTCTCACAGGCTCCGAGGGACATGCAGTGTCAAACTGCAGCATTCAAATGAGTAATGGAAGAACAAGCTCATAAAATGGCTCTGCTGACCTTTCTGCAATCATACACAAGCAAGAGGGGGAAAACTGCGAACAACACTTTAACATTAATTGCTCCCAAACAGACAATGCTCCATGACAGCGACACAGCAAAGACCCTTAAACATGCACCGAAGGACAAATGAAAAAGGGGAATCCACATTAAGACTCATTAAAGGAATAATTTATTTAAAAAGGACGCGTCCTTTATTTATGCACACTAATGTTGTTTCAGACCTCTCTTGAATGAATGAGTCTGATTTTAAAGCAATGTCCAATTTCTGACATTTCTGACATTAGTGCACCCAAAAACCCGTAAGACCTTCGCTCATCTTTGGAACACAAATTGAGATATTTTTGATGAAATCCAAGAGCTCTCTGACCCCTCCATAGACAGGAATAAAATTACCACTTTCAAGGTCCAGAAAGGTAGTAAAAACAACGGATTGTTACAATAGTCCATATGACTTTTTATGCGCAAAAAACAAACAACAATAACAACTTTATTCAAAAATTTCTTGCAATATGCAGTTTACGTTGGTCAGCTCCTGCGTCAGCATCACACGAATACGTTGTGTTGCTCACGTGAGCAGCATCGGCCAGAATAATCAGAAAAATCAGCATCATGGCACTAATGTCTAATGATGGTGGACGCTCAATCTAACTGATTATGCAGAAACAAAAAGGTTTGTTTCAGTTGTTGTGGGTATGAGTTTCACTAGTATGTTTGCAAGTTAATCATTGTTTGTGCGTTTATCTAAATCTTCTAATTTTCTACGGGTGAGATTTAAATGGAAATGCACAAGAAAAAAAAGAAAAGAAAAAACATGCTCAATTAGTTCCTGCCCAAGGCAAATTTAAATGAGACCCACCGCAGCTTTGCCTATTAAAGAGTTCTCATGACCCAGTTCCTGTCTCAGAGCTGGTGGCAGCTACCATGACAGTATGAATCAGTCAAACATAAAGATCCACTCTTGATCGATGGAACCATCAGTTACACTAACAGTCAAGCTGGCCGCAGAACACCTTCACCCTCCTTTTGTCATGTAGACCATAATGCCATGCTTTGTTTTCTGCTAATTGGCTCTCCCCAGTATATAAATCACTGAAAAAAATCCCTAGCTACATGAGTTATTTCCTCTGAGAGTAGACTAAATCTAGTGGAGGAGTGGAAAGTATTCTCATTAATAAGCCAGTGGCTGAGAAACTCTTGTGCCCTTATATATACGGAGATTTCTGTGACCTACAGATTTTGGCATGCGGATACCAAGTGAAGGCTTGTGACGATCTATAAGAAATGTCTGACACCTACAAAACCCCAGCAATCAGCTATTGACAAAACATCAACTAAAGCGGTACGAGATTGCAGAATATATTGTAGGGGAGTGTGGGGCCCAACTTAATGCAGGGTTAGTTGTCACACGAATAGTTTAAAACGTTCCATATATGCCAGGATGACGAAACTTTGTGTATTTACTATTTGCCATATCACCATTATTTAAAGAAAGAATTGCACCAAAATTTAAAAATCTTTGGAAAATATCACTGAACATTTATTTATCCATAGCAAAAGTACATTTCTTAAAGGGTAACTTCAGTGATTTAGCATTAGGCTTTGTATCAGTAAAATCCTGGTAGTATATTCAAATCATGGTACTTTCCCCCCTCATATCCCCCTGAGACGAGAGAATTATGCATTTAATATCGTCATTTTGCGTCATCGGAGGATTTTTTGGCCAGAGGCTAAAGACTACAGCCACTAGATGGAGCTGTTCCGCATGTTATCAACCCGCCCATAGGGGAGAGCTCTCACTCGCAATGGCCACATGGACAATAATAACGGAGCGCGGTGCAGAGTAAAGTGAGTGTTTCAACTTTTCAATTAATTCCTGTGATAGTTTAGCTTCCACATGCGATCTGAAAACGTGCCAGACTGGCGCTTAACGTTACCTCAGCTCTGCTCAGCTCGAATGAAATCTGACACTGCTGCGTCTGTGCCATGACTTTCGTTCGGCTCACTCACACTTTATTGAAAAGACACGTTCGGTTTTTAATTGCAGTGTTTATTCTCTAACTGAACGAAATGATTGTATTACTATGAAGATCAAAACGACGGTGTACGGAGTGGCCTCGTAGGGCAGAGAAGCAAGTGCATTCTGGGAGTTGTTGTCTTTCATCCACATGAGACAAAAATACATTTTCTGTCTTTTCTCAGTCTAGAAGGCACCAAATAAAAAAATAATTTGACATTTCTACTGCATAAATGACCCAGTTTAAATACAAAGCTTAATGCTAAATCACTGAAGTAACCCTTTAAGTTTATTTTTCATATCTGTTTTTTGTGTTTATTTAAAATAAGACAAATCTAATATTAGTGTAATCTTATACCTGTTATTTTACAGTTGAGATTGTTCTTTAATGCTAATCTAACCAGCAGAAAACACGAGTCGTGGTTTAAATCCCAGTTGCGCAGGCGGGGTGTGTTGTCACACTGCGTTACAATGAGCCGCTATTAGAACTACGCTATTACATTCTATACTTTTATGAATTCTTTTGAGAAACCATGAGAAAAAGGTGAATAATGACACAGTCAATGTTCAGAAATTATTCATTATTATTATGTTTTTAACTATGCTGTATAGCTGTATTTAGCAATGTGTTTGATGTCAAACTTAAAAATGAGTATATTTTTAATGATAAAAAAATGCCATTCTTTTATTTAAAAAAGTTACTCATTGTATTTTATTGACAAAATATTTTAGTTTGTCATGGTTATTTTTTTTTTATTATATCAGGTAACATTTTAAGTTGTCATTTGGTCCTGTTACAATGTGACCCTCACACGTTACAATGTACCTGCTACGAACTTCTCTGAGACACAAAGGCTGAGAACAGCTTTATTAAAGGATAATCTACAATCGTAGTCAAAAAACTGGCAAAAGGTCATACACATGCAAGCAGTCCAAACAGGCAAACAAGACAGGAGAGACAGGCAACAGGGTAATCCACAGTAGTGTCACCTATTTTTAATTTAGTCTTAGTCTTAGTCTTGTGTCAAATGTCCTTGTTAGTTTTAGTCAAATTTAGTCATTCACATGTCTTTTTTTGTTAGTCAAGATTTAGTTGACTAAAAGTCTCATCATTTTAGTCAAGTTTTAGTCGACTAAAAGTATTTATATTTAAAAGTTAATTATATTTGCTTGTATTCATTAGTTTTCACTATTATTAACATTTTTAAATTTCACAAATAAGTAAGCAGTTATGACGTGCAATGCTTTTTTGAGCAACTACATATATATTTATTAAAGAGCCATACAAGCACCAGCAGGTAAGCCACAAAATGACTTTAATTCTCCCCTTTGCATTGGAATTCTCTATTTTAACCTTAATTACTACACTAATTATAATTTAAATAATTCAAATATTAGAAGACAAATGTTTTAAGTGGTCATTAATGGACCATACTTATTGCACAAATAGTATTTAGAACCAAAAGTCAATAAATATTATTGAACTAAAATAAAATATAGGCTTTCCCTTTCAGTCGGTCACGTTCTGACCGACGAATTGGGATCTGTTTTCAGAGACCAATCTACTTCGAGTGATTAAAAACGAGCCAATGGACATTGGCATGCGGTTCACGCATTCCACGCACCGCCCCGCTGCGCGGGTATAAATACGGAAGTGGAATACCGCATCATTACTTTTAACTTCGGAGCTGAATGGTTTGCTGTATCAAGCTGTTTCTACGAAGAGTCCTTAGACGAGTCTCGAGGTGGATTGCTCTCTTACCTGGGTGCTGGTGTGACGGCACGAGTCAGCGAGTGGCAGAGATGCTCACAAGTCTCTGAGCTAGAGTCCAAGTCAAGTCTCAAGTCTCTGGGCTCGAGTCCAAGTCAAGTCTCAAGTCTCTGGGCTCGAGTCCAAGTCAAGTCTCAAGTCTCAAGTCTCTGGGCTCGAGTCCAAGTCAAGTCTCAAGTCTCTTTATTATAATAAGTCTCTGGTTATAATAAGTGTTGCATCACATACGGCGACCCATCCAGGCTGTGTAGAACACTGCAAAGCTATATATAAGGAATTCAAAGCATGTAATAAGTTATTTTGACACCTTTCTCTATTAACATACCATATCAGCTCATTAAACCTGCAGATGTCGATCAATGAATATGAAAAGACAACAAGTAAGATGCTTATCTAATAGCTAACAATTTTATGTGCAACAAAGCACATCTGAAACCACAAAGTTCTGGTACTCAGGGTATCACAAAAACATTGCAAAATTTATAAGCAATGACACTTTTTTTTCCACTTAAAGAGAGCACACACTCAAGCAAACACACAGAAACACTCTCTCACAGTCACACACACGTACTCAAGTGCACACACACTACCCACACGTGGTTTACGGGGACTCTCCATAGATGTAATGGTTTTACTAATGTACAAATGGTATAATCTATCCACATATACTAACCCTACCCCTAAACCTACCAATCACAGAAAACTTTTGGCCTTTTTTGAATTTCAAAAAGCAGCATTTAGTATGTTTTTTTAAGCAGTTTGGATTATCAACAATGATTAGGTTTTATTTGAATACCCATGTTGAAATATAATCTTAGTGACTGTCCTTTTCATGACAGATTTATCTAAACATAGCATTAAGTAATCAAGAAATCACTAACAGGTTAAGTAGAATTTATTTATATATATATATATATATATATATATATATGTATATATATATATATATATATATATATATATATATATATATATATATATATATATATATATATATATATATATATATATTGCATATATTTAGTGAAAGAGTTGATTTCTCTAGTGAATTAACAGCTGTGGACACTGAATGACTTCTGACTCTGAGGTAAATGATGGGCGTGACATTGTTTACAAGTTTTTTGACATCTTTGCGCGATTGAAACACTGATTGAGCGATTACACGACATATAATAAGATTCAGTAAGTGTTATTCTCAACATACCTTAAGATATTAATTCATGTTTATTCTTCTGGAAGAGATGATCGATCGCGTTCACTCGCGCACGTGCCGCGGCCGCTTGAATTGACGCGACCTGTCCAGGCGTTTCCCCCAGTGAGCCTTCTCAGGGAGGACGAGGAGCAGGTCTTGGTAGTTGCGCCCTACTGGCCCAACCGGACCTGGTTCCCCGAACTCACACTCCTCGCGACAGCCCCTCCCTGCCCCATCCCCCTAAGGAAGGACTTGCTTCCTCAGGGGCGGGGCACTCTATTGCACCCGCATCTAGACCTCCTGAATCTCCATGTCTGGTCCCTGGACGTGATGCAGAGGTTCTAGGTGGCCTGCCACAAGCAGTGGTAGACACCATCCCTTTGGCTAGAGCCTCCTCTACGAGGCACCTCTACACGCTGAAGTGGAACCTGTTCGGCGAGTGGTGCTCTTCCCTCTGGGAAGACCCCCAAAGGTGTTCGATTAATGTTGTGCTTTCCTTTCTGCAGGATGGGTTGGAGCGAAGGCTGTCTCCCTCTACCCTCAAAGTGTATGTCACAATAGCCTTAAATATACCAAAAATCATAAAATAAAAAAAAAGGAAAAAAATTGGTAAGCACGACTTAATCGTCAGGTTCCTCAGAGGTGCAGAGTCCTCCTCGTTCAACCTCGTTATCCTCTTGGGACTTAGCCCTGGTGCTCAGAGCACTGCAGGTTCCTCCATTTGAGCCTTTGCAGTCTGTTGAGCTACAAATCTGTCCATGAAGACAGTACTCCTGACGGCATTGGCCTCAATCAAGAGGGTAGGGGACCTGCATGCACTTTCGGTCGGCGAATCGTGCCTAGAATTTGGGCCGGCCAACTCTCACATTGTTCTGAGACCTCGGCCTAGGTACGTGCCCAAGGTTCCCACCACTCCCTTCCGGGACCAGGTGGCGAACCTGCAAGCGCTGCCTTCAGAGGAGGCAGACCCAGCCCTAGCTTTGTCCCGTCTTAGCGCTTACGTTGACCGGACTCAAGGCTTCAGAACCTCACAGCAGTTCTTCATCTGTAACGGAGGCCAGCAGAAGGGAAAGGCTGTCTCCAAGCAGAGGTTAGCCCACTGGATAGTGGATGCTATCGTCTTGGCTTACCAGTCCCAAGACGTGCCTTGCCCGTTCGGGTTGTGAGCGCACTCCACAAGGAGTGTAGCTTCCTCCTGGTCGCTGGCTCGAGGTGCCTCACTGACATATATATGTAGAGCTGCGGGCTGGGCGACACCTAACACGTTTGCTAGATTTTATAGCCTCCGTGTAAAGCCGGTATCTTCCTGCATCCTCGCCCCCCAGTGGCCAGTAGCACTAAGTACCCGTTCTAGTGTCGGCTTGCAACACCACTCCCGCCCAATGGGCCGGATACGTGCGTCTATTTAGCTCCAGTTGAGTTCCTCGGAAATGGCTAACCCCTGTGAGTTCCTCCGCCACCCCTTCGGTGTCAGACGTTGCGGCCGTCTGACGCCAGGCCTGCACCCGTATGCTTGTGGAACGTGTGTGTAGTCTGGGTTCCATATGTAGCAGTCCCCTAATGGCTACCCCATATGTGTATTCTCCACGGTACCAGCTACCCTACTCGGCTAGCCCCGTGTCTTTCCCTTGACAGAGCTCGCTCTGTCGTCTCTGGGCATGTTCTTCCCCCCTGGGATCAGGTTGGAACCACCCCAGAGACTGCCATATGTTGCACTACCCTGATAGGTTAGTCCTTATGTGTATTTCGCCACCTCTCCTTCCATTGAAGGACGTGGCTCCGCAGCGTGCCATCTCCTCGAGACGGGCATGCTTTCCTAGCGTTATCCAATAGTCACGCTGAGTGGGTCTTGCAGGAACAGCAGTGACTGTCCTTCCCTGCCGGGAGCCCTGACTCCCACTCCAACATAGGAGTGGTCCAGTGAGCTCAGGCAGGGCGCTGGAAGGGCCAGCATCCCTGGCGTGTTGGTAGGGATCCCAATTCATCGGTCAGATCCGACGTACGTCGAACGTGACCGACTGAAAGGGAACGTCTCGGTTACGTATGTAACCCTCGTTCCCTGAAGGAGGGAACGGAGACGTACGTCGGAACTGAGGTCGCCAGGTGCTGTGCTTCAGCTGAAGGCCAGAGTCTCTTATCTCGGCTCCTCAGTTGAAAAGCAATGATGCGGTATTCCACTTCCGTATTTATACCTGCATTATACCGCATGCCAATGTCCATTGGCTCGTTTTTAATCACTCAAAGTAGATTGGTCTCTGAAAACAGATCCCAATTCGTCTGTCAGTTCCGACGTACGTCTCCGTTCCCTCCTTCAGGGAACGAGGGTTACATACGTAACCGAGACAATTTATTTTAAAAATAGTTAAGGTGTATGGTCACATTTGACCACCAATTAGTATAAGTGTGACCAATTAGTAAGGAATACCTGAGGGCTAAATACAACAAAAACATTAACATTAATGTAAACAATTTTGCATCTCCACCACTTTACATAATATAATGATACTGTAAATGCTGCAAACACCTGTATAGTGAAGCTGTTGTGTATCCGCTTAATCCATTCAAATGTATTGACCATTGACACAGCGCTAGAAGTATTGAGCACTCCGAGAACCACGTGACAACGGGCGCCGCCGTGAGATGACAGGCTGGCAGCAACAGGAGTATGAGACCTGTACATGAGCAACAGCCTGAACTCTTTCGGAATATTTTGAACAGCTGAATATACTATCTCATAATGAAAAAGTAGAGACGATTGTAGACGAAAATGAAGAGAGATATTATCTTAGTCTCATCTTTTTTCGTCAACACTAATGCATGTTAATTTAGTCTTAGTCAGCGTTTTTGGATATTGGTGCAGTCTTGTCATCATCCTGTCTTCGTCATGGAAAAAAAGGTTGTTGTCGAACATATTTAGTCTCATCTCGTCTGACGAAATTAACACTAATCCACGGAATAGGCAAGTAATCCAAAACCAAGTGACAAGAAACCAGGGAAAACGCTCAGAAATGCTGTTATACAACAAACAAGACTTTGCACCCAATGACAGGGTGAACAGGCTAGATATAGACAGAGGTAATGAGGAAAATGAGACACAGGTATAAACAATAAGTGATAATGAGTCTGGGCAAAGGATTATGGGAAATGTAGTCTTTGATGGAATGACAGTCTGGGGGGGAGTACTCTGGTGGTAATCAGGGGCACTCTCACTGATGAATCGTGACAGTACCCCACCTATGGGGCATGTTGTCACATTTCACTTCCATTTTTTCGGGGTAAATCAAGAAAAAAGTATACACTGTATTAATTAAACAAAACCACATAATTGTACTAGACGTGGGAAATTAATGTGGGAAAAATAAATACAATTTGAACATGCTATACAAATGATCTGTGTGGTATTTTGAGCTAAAACTTCACATTTGATGTCTGGGGACATCACAGACTTATTTTACATCTTGTAAAAAGGCGCATTATAGGTGCCCTTTAAAATTTGTTAAATTAGAACAAACAAAGTTATAAAGTGTACCTTTAATGCTATTACACCAAATATGTATACACATGTATACATTATTTTCATAATTAACACATTCATTTACACTATTAGTTAATACTTGATGTTTATAGGGTATTACTCCATGATGATACAATTAACTAATGACAATTCATATACGACTTAAATAGTCATACATTAACTCAAGATTATCTTTGTATTAGTTAAGCATGAATTAATACATATCAGTTCACCCGTATTTTACTTTTTTTGTTCTGTATGTACATATGATTGTGTAACCTAGAGAAACAGAGATACTTGATTTGTTGTGTTCTAAATGTAATGGCATTTTAACACACACACACACACACACACACGCACGCACGCACGCACGCACGCACGCACACACGCACGCACACACAGACAGACACACACACACACACACACACAAAGAATGAATTTGTATGCACAACACGGTATAAACAGATACAGCCTATACTTACCACAGCTGAGCTCGTTCTCAGCTTGGATATGTTAATTAGTAGTGTTTGCTAAGGCAAGCATGGCTATTGTTATTGCTTATGCTTATTCTTCTTGTTTTTCCACTCGAAACGTAACTCGCCCTGCACCATTACGTCAATGTTAATGTACCTTAAATAATGCAGCTTATTGAGGAGAGATGTGTTATTGCTTTTCTAGTGGTTAAACTTTTGATTAGATTTTTATTTAGCAGACAGAAAATGGGTAAAAAAAGAAACAGAAATAGATTCTAAACCAATAGGGCAATAAATAGGCATCAGAATATCATAGAGTGGTGCATGGTAGGTTTTGCACACACAAGCACATTTCACCTTTTCTTCAGATAATGAAAAAAAAAAGTTTTTGTCAGATTAGAAGGTGTACAGTATGTACAACGCACAAACAACAGATAACAAATTGAATTTGAAATATCAATCATGGCAACTCACAGGAGGCTCAGAGTGTTTTCACAGAGGGCTGAGACTGCTTTCTATAGAAACAGGAAGTCTGGGTGGGGCATATCAAAGGGCTTGTCGTCTGATTTTTTATTTTATTTTAATTTTTTTAGTTAGTACCATATTTTGATACTTGATAGCTGGGTGCAGGTGTAGGGATTTTATAGAGAGCAATTGATTGGACAAAACCGGTGCAGTCCAACTCAAGGAAGAGAAGGACTCTTTTTTTAATGTCTTTAATGCCTTTTTTAATTTTTTAAGTCAATCAAAATACAACTAAAAACAGGCATATTGTGAAATATTACTGCAATTTAAAATAACAGTTGTCTATTTTATTATTTTAAAATTTTTATTCATGATGGCAATGCTGAATTTTCAGCAGCCATTATTACAGTCTTCAGTGTCACATGATCCTTAAAAAAATTATGCTCAAGAAACATTTCTTATTACTATCAATGTTAAAACTGATTAATATTTTTTTGTGGAAACCGTGACACATATTTTTCAAGATTCTTAGAAATTTTTAAAAATAGCACTTATGGTGAAATATAAAAAATAAAATAAAAACTTTATAAACATCTATACTCTCACTTTAGATCATTTGAATTCATCTTTGCGGAGAAAAAAGTACTAATTTCTTTCTAAAAACAAATTTCTTGTACACTGTACACTAGCAACCTTGACACATGGACCACAAAACTCTCTTTTTTTATTTTATGTCATCTTACCACAATACAAACACACAACTTCTGACCTTTGGGTACATTTAAAGATGAAATGAAGGTTAGTGAGAACATTTTAAGTTTAGCAGCTCCAGTAATCTTAAGATTTACCTGATAAAAATGACTTTTTGCAGATGTAGCATATCAAGATTTATTTTAAAGTGCATCATATACAACTTCAAACGGCGGGCTTAGACAGAGATGCCTGGGCGAAGCTTCAGATATCCACTGACCCTAGAAGTGCTCGTGATGCTCCAGGGGATGCAGGGCTGAGGCATGCATCTTTATTCCCATATTTCCAATAGTCAGCTGTCTAAACCAAAATAAAAATGTTTATTTACCAGTGCAGGAGCAAATAACCACTTGTTACAGTCTCTGTGCATTGTGCCTTTTGGAATACAAATATTGTCCATTGCCCCGAGCAGCACCTTGCTGTGTGACAGAAATGGCAGATACACTGCCTGGAGTTCTGGTCAATGAGTTCTCATTTTTCAGTCAGATAATAGCCAGCCTTGCTGCTTTAGTCTATTTTCAACAGAAGGATAAGAGGGTGCTGAGCCAAGCTTGTGTTGTATTCTTCATTCCTGACACTTTGATAGCAAAATTGTTTGTTTCCTCAGTCAGACTTGGCAATTAAATCCACATCTTAAAAAATATGAGACAGGAGTTAACAATTGTTGTAGCAACAGTTTTTGATAAATGACAAATTCATTTAATCATAACTGTAATCAAAAAGACCACTGTTCCCAGGCGGCACCTAAGCATCCCCCCCCCCCCTTTTTTATGTTCTACTTTGATATAGATGAAATAGGTTTTGACCTGATGCAACACATCTAAATGTGTCATGTTTGAATTGTACGCAAGTGCGAATGAGTTTTGTGATCTCTGTTGGAAGGGAAGATGTGAGTAATTGGAAGTGAATAATGTCTGTTCCTTTCACAAAGCACATATGTGATCCCACATGGATAACCTGGTCTCATTGTTAACATGTAGGTATAATGTAACTTTCAAAAACACAAAACATACATGCTGAAACGTACAATATGGACGTATCGGCAACATTTAAACATAGCATTATTATGTTTTTACAGCTACAACACTTTAAAAATTTACAAATCTTTCATATCATAAAGATATCTGTATAATTTCCCTTTTAACATTTTATAGATAAATGTAAGATCCCTTAACCCTACTCCCAAACCTAAACATACCCATGTCACACAGAATATAAAAATAATAAAACATAATGGACAGATGTGTAGGAAAATTAAAATTTTTGTAACAATATAGCATTAAAAAGATATTTTGATCTGCTAATCCTAAACCTACCCATAACCATTTCTTAAAACTATGTACAGTTATGAAGAAAAACATAACAGACAGACAAGTGTCTGAAAATGTCAAAAGCACCACCAAAAGTCATTCAAATGATGATGTGTCGCAGTCCTCTCTGGCAACATATAATAGTTTTATATGAGGTACAGAGTTGAATTTAAGTTATTAATCAATGAAAATGTTAATCCGGCTTCACAAGGCGTGCATTTCCCAATTTCAAATGTACATCAACTAAAACATAGCATGCCGTAATCTGTGATGAAGCAGGTGAGAGCCAATGTGCATTTGATATCACTGCCATAAAACATGTTGTAACACTTCTTTATGTATATATGGCACAATTTTTGAATTTGAAATATCCATATTTAACACGTTATAAAGTAAAATAGCTATCTTAAATTACGAAGAAAGTGTAACGCCTCTCGCAGTTCAAAACGCATTGCATCACGCTTTTTCTGTAAGTTGAATACGGAAGGCAGTCTGGCGGAAGCTAGATATTTTATTTTAAAACGTGATAAATATGGATAATTGTCTTACACAAACGCATCGCTTCGCTTCATAAGGCTTTTATTAACCCCCTGGATGTGTGGATTACTTTTATAATGGATGGATGCACTTTTTTGGCCATCAAATTTTGGGCTCCCATTCACTGCCATTATAAAGCAGGACATTTTTTTATATAACTCTGATTGTATTCGTCTGAAAGAAGAATGTCATATACACCTAATCATAGAGACATTTAATTTTTGGGTGAACTATCTATTTAAGTAGATGAGTAAAATGCATTTAATAAATGTAACTGTCATTGATATTACAAATGCCTTCAGTTTGGGCTATTACCCAGGCTGATGTGGCCTCTTACCATCTATGAGGTCCCAATCTCAAAGGTAGAGAAACTGGAGAGGTTGGTCAGCTCATTTGCCAGGAAGTGGTTGGGACTCCCCAGATGTTTTAGCAGCATTGGGCTGTACGGGAGAGGCATTCTGGAGCTTCCTGTTTCCAGCCTTACAGAGGAGTTTAAGTGCTCTAAAGTAAGACTGGAAATGACACTAACAGAGTCCCGTGACCCATGTGTTGCCCAAGTAGCTCCTACCCTGGAGACCGGAAGGAAATGGACCCCAGCTGAAGCTACACAGCAGGCAAAGTCAGACCTCAAACACAGAGACATTGTCGGCCTTGTACAGCAGGGGAGAGGAGGTCTCTGCCTTGGAGAAAGCAGACCATCATGGCATAGGGCAGCTCCAGCCCAGCGCCGTCAGCTGGTCGTCGAGGAGGTGCGTCAGCACGAGCGGGCAACAAGGTATACAAAGGCTGTCTCACAAGCCAAGCAAGGACAGTGGGTGAGATGGGAGGGAGTTGAGAGGAGAAAGTTCTCTTGGAGGGAGCTGATGGGCATGGAAGCATTTCACACCAGCTTCATCTTACGTGATGTCCTACCTTCCCCCTCTAACCTCAACCAATGGTACGGAGAAGACCCCACGTGCCCCCTCTGTCCATCTCCCACAAACCTTAAACATATTCTGGTTGGCTGCAAGACAAGCCTGTCACAAGGCCGTTACACCTGGCGGCACAACCACGTCCTGAAGTGCCTAGCAACTGCTTTGGATACCAGGCGGGTAAAGATCAATGCCTTGCCTTCTCCATCATTCCATCCTATTTCCGCAAGGAAATTTGTCCGAGAAGGTGCAAAGCCAATCAAAGTCTATACAACATCGGACATTGGCCAGCTCAGTGGGGCTCGCGACTGGAAGTTGGCTGCAGATCTGAACCAAAGGCTCTGCTTTCCTTCTGAGATAGCCACAACAAATCTCAGACCAGACCTTGTGCTCTGGTCCTCCTCACTACACACCGTATACATCATAGAGCTTACTGTTCCCTGGGAGGCTGCTGTGGAGGAGGCATTTGAACGCAAGAGCCTTAAGTACACGGAGCTGGCAGCTGATGCTGAACAACGCGGATGGAAAGCCAAGGTTTGTCCAGTGGAGGTCGGCTGCAGAGGCTTCATTGGCAAGTCAACCATCAGGCTGCTCAAGGATTTGGGAATCCAAGGCCAAACCCTAAAATGAGCCCTCTAGAGGTGTTGTGGGCCTATCATCGAAACACCAGTGAAAGAGGGTGCCCCCCCCATACCCCCACCCCGTCCACTCAATTAGACCTGCCACCGGAACAGCGTCAAAACCATCCCAATAGATTGGCACCGCTGATATCTCAGGATTGTTGTTTAAACGGGATTGTTTCATCTAGTCCTAAAAACAGAATTAATAGAGTCCAAATTTTAATGCCACAATTTAAATATTAATTAATTGGAATATATACAAATTTGTATGTCGGTAAAGTTATACGTAAATCATTTTCATTTTAGTGGAGTCAATACGTAAATATTATATCAATATTATACATTTCAGTGTGTATGTGAACGTGTTTTAAACATGTACGTGTGGTAGAACTACACTTTATGTAAAAATACACAAATGCTCTTGAGATTACGTTGACATGGATCCTCTAAGATCATCAGGAAAAGGTGTAAGACTGTAAAGGCTCCTCTTGACTACTGGACAAGAACATTGGCCTATATTATGGAGGTGGATTTAAAGACGTTTAAAGTGTCTAATTTTCTGTAAAGGCACAGCTGTTTTTATGTAGGATACTGGAATATTTGCATTTTAAAACCATATACATCCACAAGTAAGTACGAAAAAATGTCTACTTTGGGGTTTACTACTTTTTCTTTGTGTTTCTCTTTTTGTCTTGTTAATAATAAGGTGGTTATTGAGCTGTAAGGTTCTTTTCAATTTTTCTGGGAAGAATGGTAGATTAAAGACAGGTCTTTACTCTGCACGGAGGAATCAAGATTGTATTACTTGCAGCACTAGGTGAATGGGTACAAAACAATCTAAGCTACTTTTTATCATTTGCTGGAAACTCATTGCACTTTTCTGTTGTGAAATTTTCAGATGATATGTGAGATTAATATGTGAGGTTAAACAGCCTATCCATGGTGGGTAAAAATAATCTAGGGCTGTTTTGAGGCTGATAAACTTGAAAAGTAAGGTATTCTGGCAAACCTCGTCATTATTAAGAAATTTCAAGTCTCATACGCATTGCATTTTTTGCATATCTCAATATTGTGCGAGAGAAATTATAAAACTATGAAATATAACTTTTTTTTTTCTTTTTTAAAAATATTTTTAATCCATCTCTGCCAGAATGTCTGGTACTAAATGCTAGTGGAGCACAATAAAAGTAAATGATTGTCTAATTCTACAAAGTTTCCATTTAACATCTTAATTGTTACCCTGGAATTTTGCCGGCCCCTCACAAATATGACACTGACAAATGTACTTTTGCTTTTACGTTTGTTTATCATCTCAAACAATCACTGCAGTGGTTTAGCCACATAATAAGAAAACCTGACAAAGTTTAACTTTCCAGTGATAAGTGAAAAAGTGATTATTCTTAATCAGCTCTCATTTTTACAATGAACTCTGAATGAGCCCTTCAGCCAAGATTATTACAAATGCATTAAACTTTCTGACACTAATAATGATAACTTCTGAGAAATGTGAGGAGCTGCATGGGAAAAACATATGTTATGTAACTCCAGCAGTGAACGTCATCAGGAAAAGAACAGGCAGTCCTTAACAATACATAGGTCTCTGTAGGAGGTTATTGAAAGCCTTGGAGCAGTGAGCAGAATGCAATTAAATAACCTAAACACTTTTTAAGTGAACTCCCAGCTGGATTTGTGAAGCAGTGTCGATTGCTCTCTGTAGTTCCCAGCATGCGTCATTTGTCCACTTGCTTCCATTACTATTATGCAATGTTTCGTATAAGTATAGGTTCTATAAGGAATCATTTTTTTATGTGAAAGTAGAAGTAAAAAAGTATACAGGAGAATACCATTTATAATGCAAAAGTTGTTCCTTGTTGCTTTCAAACTGAAAATTAAACCACAGTATCTGCATTAAAGGAAACAATGGCACATTTCAACACAGGCGTTGAAAGTATTATAATTAACTTAGAGCAAGGCATGCCAGCACTAATAATGAGATACATCTTAGTTTTTCAGCATGAATGAACCGTATAGCTCACACACCGAAAGCACTTCAGAGGTCATTGTACAGCAGCACATTGCAAAATATACCTCTTAGATACAACAGTTCATATTTTATGGAGTTAATAGTTTGTCAGTCTGTAGAGATTCTGCAATTATGCATGACCAGTCAGTGGGGATGATTAAAACTGGTTAAAGTGTCAGAAGACAAGGGAATTAACTAAAAGTCTTTAATTATACTCCATAGACATTAATCATGCCAGTAGTTGAGCCTCATTTCCTAGACATTTTAATCTTATTCTCGGTGTGACTAGCTGTCCAGAGAGGTGCATGACAAAAACCTGAACTTGCAACTGCTCTTTATGCTCCATGCATTTTTGTATTTTATTTCTTGAATTACACTCTTTTTAGGTCTTAATCCAAAATTGATTTTCAGAATATTTCTTATCAGGAGGAAACAGTTCCAAATGTGTTTGATTTAGACATAGATTTCAAGGAATAGCTCACATACAAATGCAAATTCAGATTTTTGATTTTGAGCTTCAAAAAGGACACATGAAGCAACATTAAGGCATAATGAAAGTGTCCCATACGACTCATGCACTATATTTAAAGTCTTCTGAAGCCATAAGATAAGAACCTTTTGGTGAGAAAGACCAAAATGTAATTTCAGTGAGCTGTTAACTGCTGCAACCAGATTAGTTGAATATGACAACTGGTTCAGTCTGATTATTCACTGGTTTTGTGAACTGGATCAACTGATTCAGTTGAAAATATCCAACTCAGAGTGATTCGCACATATGTCAACATTTCAGTGAAAATTACATGCATGCATTTGACAGATGCTTTTATCCAAAGTGACTTACATTGTAACCCATGACCTTGGATTGATAGAATATTCTGAATGATACCAATCCACAATCTGACTTGTGATCCAGTGGAACCACACCATGTTGGTTTATTTGGCCAGAGGAGAAGCCTGGTTTTTCCTAAGGTTTATTTATTTATTTATCCAATTCTGTCTCCAATGCAGTTTAGGTTCCTTGCCCCTGTCACCTCTGGCTTGCTTAGTTGGTGACACATAATATTCAGCAATATTATTGATTTGACTGTACTGACACTATTGAATAAGAACTGAAATTAGCTGGATGACATCACTTTTTCCCCCAGAGCTACTTTACATTTAACTCATTTCATATTTAAAGATTTTTGGACGCAACTGAATCGACACTGAACTGACCACAGCTGAACAATGACATGTCTTCTTTTTTAGAGCTGATTTGAAGCAGAATTTAACTCTGTTTGTATCATCAAATCGTTATTTTCTTGTTTATCCATGTGAAGCTGCTCTGAAATATCTATATTGTATAAAGCTCTATCTAAATAAAGAGTATAAGAATATAAAAGAATGCCTGGTTTTCCATAAATTTTTTGTAAAAAATTGTATAGGGTTTCTAACGACCCGAGGTGTGTAAGAGTGTACGCAAATATTTTTACATTATTGAATCTTTAATAACGGAATAAGTGCAATACACTTTTATTCCACAAGGTGGAAATGTTTGATACACAACGATGAAGTGCCGTTTCACTCGTACTTACAGAAAACCGGAAAAACTTGAAATGGCTCAGTGATTTACTGCAGAGCAAGCCCTGAACGCAATCAAATATTACTGTCACTGTCACTTGATGGTGGATCTGTTGAAGAAGCTGTCAGCGTGTTGAAAATTATAGTTTTGAGAATATGTTTGAGATTGCGAATGGGCTCAAAATTATTATTTGCGGAATGTACTGGGAAATGAGCTCTGACGAGGGCAGTGATGATGGTATAAAACATCTGATCAAACTGAACCCTTCCAAGCTCCAAAAAGTAACGAAATATGCTTTCATTAATTCTTCTGTAACTGTTACTCTAATTTCAGGAGAGTTTTGTATTATCGCGAAAGGTAGAGATCCACCCATGTTAGATACAGATCCGGGTCGCTAAAGACCCGAATATGTAAGAATGATTGGCGAAACAGTCATGCATATAAGGATTAAAGCTTTACAGGTTTGGAACGGTAAAATAATGAGTAAATAACTTTTTTTTTTTTTGGTGAACTATCCATTTAAATAAGTCTTCTCTCCGAGTCCACAGTCAGGAACCTGAAGCAGAAATGGGATGGAGAGTGTTACTGTGCTAACCAAAGTATGAATTTGTTTCCTAATGTACACCAACTCCTAATTGCATCTGGCAAACATATATTGGAGACAATTAATATGCCTGTCCCAGTTGCCCACAAAATATTGCTTCCCTAACTCACTGTGACACTGTAGAATATGTAGCCTTTTTGAGGTTCTCCCATCTTATTAACTCACCTGTGCAAACCTCAGTGGATTAATTCTCTTTGAGGATGACAAAAAGTGTTCTTGATTTTTACAGCAAATTCATTAAGGGTATGCATTTAAGGAGCGTGTTTGGCCTCAAATCAGTCATTTAAGCATGTAAACATCACTCCTTTGATCAAATTATACAGGTCTGTTGGCAAACAGTTTAATCGCTAACTAGGGACAGTTATAGTGGATGGCTCTTGCAAATCAATCGCTGCTTAAAAAAAAAGTTTTGAGGGGAAGATTTTTTTTTCATTAATTCAGTCCTTGATTTGCTCTCCCTTGGTCTGGCCACATTTACTATGTGCCACTCATTTTGAATACAGTAATTTGAATCTCATTGGTGTGCTAGTGATTTTTGATGTGAAAGAGAACTAAATTGAATTCCAAGGTCATCTGAACAGAGAAACCCTGTCATCTCTCCTATTCTCTTTCCTTGATCTCATCACAATTAATGATTCACTTAAAATCCATTTGCATCACTTCATGCAAAACAATTATAGGTTTCTTCTATTATTACAAATATCTTGAGTGCAAATTCATTTAGCTGGTGATATTTTGGAGCATTTGAAATGGTTTTGATATAGTTTTGTGATTTGTTAATGAGATGGTAGCTTCTGACTCCTTGGTTTTGATTACTTTTTTTTTTAACCTATCATCTGTGACAGAATCAGAGTCATCCTGCGGCTCAGACCAAGTGGGGTGAGACAACATCAGCTCAAGATGATGAACATCTAATGTTTATTGTCTTCTCCTTTGCTTGCACCAGGGGTCTTTGAGGTGCACATGTGACAGCCAAAAGACAATGACCCAGTAGCACCACACAGGTCAAACTTAATTTCCCTGCCACAACAAATCCACCATATGGGTACTCACATGGTTCTAGTCTGACCTTGGGGGTGTTGTTGCAAAACACCAAAAAGGTACCCACTGGAAACACACAGTTCATTACATTTTCCAGCTGAAATGAACACCAACAACGTATTACTTTTCAAATAAATTATGATTACATGGCAGAATATGGACTAATGGTCAAAAACTAAGACTTGATTTCATGTGGCTCATTACACCATACTATTATGACCTCAAAACACTTTTACCATAGTGTATGATTTGATAAATAATACATTTTCGTGTTTGCGTCCCTTTTCTGATGTAGTAAACTTGCTTGAAATCTCATCTGGTACAGCACATGAAACATGAGTCACAATAAACAAGCTCAAAGACCTGTAGAAGCAAGCTGAAATTACATGGCTGATTCTAGAAATGCATTTTTATTTTCGAGGGAACTCTCACTGCGTCGGAACGACACTTTGGGGATGCTCCCTAAGCATCAGCGTATCTGAAGTCTGAATGAAAACTAAACCAATCCAATTGGCAGGCATGATGACGTCACTGTGACGGCATACCCGGAAGTATAAAAGGGGAGCTGGCGCATTGAAACGGCAGTTATTGCTCTTCAGCATAGCGCTCTCTGTTGAAATTGTCTGTCTATTTACTGTTGTTTGTCCAGTTGCAAAAGTGTGTGTGAATGATGGAGAAGATGAGAGAGTTTAAGCAGTGTGTGCATCCGTGTCCCCGCTACATATCGGGCTCGGATACACACCTGCTTTGTGTGCAGTGTCTGGGTGTTGAGCATGCTCGGGCGGCTCTCGAGGCACTCAGGCTGCTCCGCTCTCGGCTGGCCGTGTTCGATGAGGCCGGCCAGCCTCGTGAGCCCCATGGTTCTGGACCCGCGGTCGCTGAGGTGGCTCGGCGTCGCAGATCATGGGGCTCACAGAAGGACTTGTCAGCGGGATTTGGGACTGCTGCGGCACTTTCCCAATCCTCGTCTGACAGTTCTGAGGATCTTCCTCCCCGTGTGGAAGCCCGCACTGCGGCTTCTTCCCCCGGGGTCGAAGGTCCGATGCTTATTCTCTCCGGTTCCGAGGAGCCGGATGAGTTTGGCATTGGGGCGGGTGGAGAAGCAGGAAATGTTTCATTGCTTCATCCACCCGCCCAAGAGGAGCTGGTTGAGGTGTTGACTCATTTGGTGGCCAAGTTAAACATTAAATGGCCACAGGAGGAGCAGGAAGTTCAGCCACCCAGTAGGCTGGACGACCGGTTCCTTTCTCGCCGGGTCCAAACACCGCGCCGGGGCTTACCATTCTTCCCGGATCTGCACACCGAGGTGTGTAGATCTTGGAAGAAGCCCTATTCCTCGCGTGTGTCCAATCCTCCAGTTTTGGATTATTCCAATGTTCTGGGGGCACGCGAGGCGGGCTATGGGACGATGCCTCGGGTGGAGGAGGCTCTCACGAGCTATCTTTCACCCGATTCTGCGTCGTCCCTGAAAGCCCTGGCGCTGCCCACCAAACCCTGTCGGGACACCTCATCTTTGGTGGGCAAAGCTTATATGGCGGCTGGTAGTTCCCTGCACACACTATCCATCTTGCAGGCCTACCAGGCTGACCTCCTAAAAGAGCTTGACGAGGGCGAGGGTCCCTCTCCGGAGGATGTGCTGTAGCTCCGGAAGGCTGCAGATTTGTCTCTCCGCATCACCAAGGAGATGGCACGGGTCGCTCCATGGCTTCAATGGTGACTGTGGAGAGACATCTCTGGCTGAATCTGTCGGGGATGAAGGAGAAGGATAAATCCTTCCTCCTAGACTCCCCGATTTCGCCTTCTGGCTTATTTGGTGACGCGGTTGATACCGTCATCGCCAAATACCAGGAGGCGAAAAGACAGTCAGCAGCTTTCCACCAGTACCTTCCTCGCCCCCCTAGGGGGCAGCCTCAGCCGTCCACCAGCTCCTCGCACCGGCAGGTGCAGAAGGAGAGCGTCGCCTCTAGAGCCCCTCCTCCGGGAGCTTGGCAATAGAGGCGGCGTTCTCACGAGCAGTCTTCCGCTCCTATAGGCGATCTGAGGAATGTACTCCAGGCGCGGAAGGCTGCTGGGAAGAAGTCCTAGCTTCAGCTGGACTTCAAAGAGCGGTCCCCCCCGCAGAGGGGCAACCAAAGTTGCTTCCTCTGCAGCGCTCTGGGGAAATCGATGTGGTAATCCCGCCGTCTATGACGCTTCGATTTCCCGCGAACCCATGCTGCTCCAGCCGCCTCTTGAAAAGCCCTGCGGCTGGGCAGGTCACGCGTCCGCACACAGAGAATCATTCCCAACCACTTCCTGCCGGTCATCCGCTTCAGGGGGTTGGGGACGAGGCTCGTGTAACAGAGCCGAACGAGGCTCGGGTTCGGGTTCGGGTAATGGAACTAGAAGTAAAATCCTTGTTGGCGAAGGAAGCCATAGAGCACGTTCCTTCACCGGAGAGGGAGTCCGGGTTCTACAGCCGGTACTTTATAGTTCCCAAAAAGGATGGAGGGTTGCGTCCGATTATAGATCTGAGGTATTTGAATCAGTCTCTGAGGACTGGTTCGTCACGATAGATCTAAAGGACGCATACTTCCATATCTCCATCCTTCCATGTCACAGGAAGTTCTTGAGGTTCGCTTTCGGGGGCAAGGCGTACCAATATCGAGTGCTTCCCTTTCGGCCTAGCTCTTTCCCCACGCACATTCACGAAGTGCCTTGATGCAGCTCTGGCTCCACTGAGACTTCAGGGCATCCGTGTGCTGAATTATATCAACGACTGGCTCATATTGCCCCGTCCCCGTAAGGCTAGGCCATACCATCACTGTGAAGCACTTTCAGGGAGTGCTGGGGCACATGGCAGCAGCATCCAACGTGATACCTTTTGGCCTGCTGCACATGAGGGCCAGTGTTGGGAGCGTCCTGTTGCCAGAAATCCGTTTCAAAAGAGGCCTCCCTCACTGGTTGGGGCGCGGTCATGGACGGCCGCTTTGCGAGGGGCCTGTGGGAGGGCCGTCATTCCTCCTGGCACATAATCTGCCTGGAGATGATGGCGGTCTACAAGGCTCTCAGGAGCTTTTTCCCGGACCTCCGCGGCCAACATGTCCTGGTACGGACAGACAATTCGGCTGTCGTATCGTACCTCAATCATCAGGGGGGTTTGAGGTTGCGCCCTCTATGCAGACTGGCGCATCAAATCCTCCTGTGGTCCCAAGGGAAACTGTTGTCCATCAGGGCAATGTATGTCCCGGGGGTCCAAAAGGTGGTGGAGGCCATGTGTGAGAGGTTCGGCCCAGTGGAAGTGGACCTCTTTGCGTCTCTAGAGATGTCCCACTGTCCACTGTCGTTTTCCCTCCTGGCATCCAGCCCCAGCCATGGTTCAGACGTGGCCGAGGCTGCATCTGTACGCATTTCCCCTGATTGCTCTGCTCCCGGGAGTCCTGGAGAGGGTCCGTCGACAGGGGGTCAGCCTACTTCTGGAAGCACCCTGTTGGCCGACTTGAGTTTGGTTCTCGGATATCATAGCTTTGCTGGCAGGTCATCCGTTGCAGATTCCTCTGAGGAGGGATCTCCTATCTCAGGCGGGGGGCACAATATTTCACCCCCGGCCGGAGGTTTGGATCCTTTGGGTCTGGCCCCTGAGGGGTTCAGGTACCTAGAGGCTGGCCTGTCAGCAGAGGTGATAGAGACCTTACTCAGTTCCAGGGCTCTGTCTACGAGGAGACTGTACAGCCTCAAGTGGAATGTGTTTGCCACTTGGTGCAGGGAGCGTGAGGTGGACCCAGTTAACTGCCCAGTGGCTTCAGTGCTGGAGTTCCTCCAAGATCGCTTCTCTGCGGGTCTAACCCCGTCCACACTCCTTTGGGTGATGGGCCTTTAGGTAGGCACCAGCTGGTTGTACAGTTCCTCCGTGGGGCTCGGAGGATGAGGCCTGTGGCTCGTTCCAGAGTTCCAACTTGGGATCTGGCAGTGGTTCTCGAAGGGCTGGCTGAGGCCCCCTTTGAGCCATTGGAGTCGGCGGAACCAAGGCTCTCAGAGTGTATTTGGAGAAGTCTACGCAGTGGAGGAGATCTCAACAGCTTTTGGTGTGTTTTGGTTCACCCAAGAAAGGGTTGCCTACATCTACCCAGACAATCAGTAACTCGATTGTCCAGGCAATAACCATGGCTTTTCAGGTGCGCAATTTGCCTTCACCTATGGCCGTGAGGGCTCATTCCACCAGAGGCATGGCCATCCTTTCTGGGGTCCCCATGCAGGATATCTGCAAGGCGGCTGGGTGGGCTACCCCACACACCTTTATCAGGTTTTATAGCCTGCATCTCCCTACGGCGCCTGCCGCTAGGGTGCTCCAGTCCTAGTTGTGCCCGGTCTCCGGCTTCACACTAGGGCAGGCGCTACCCTCGGTGTGGGCTAGTGGGTACTCATTCCCCAAAGTGTCGTTCCGACGCAGTGAGAGTTCCCTCGAAAGGAAACGGCTCAGGTTATGTATATAACCCTTGTTCCCTGAGAAGGGAACGAGCACTGCGTCGCGTCACCACACCTCGGCATGCCTGGAGCGCATGCTTCAGAGCAATAGCTGCCGTTTCAATGCGCCGGCTCCCCTTTTATACTTCTGGGTATGCCGTCACAGTGACGTCATCACGCACGCCAATCGGATTGGTTTAGTTTTCATTCAGACTTCAGAAACGCTGATGCTTAGGGAGCATCCCCAAAGTGTCGTTCCAACGCAGTGCTCGTTCCCTTCTCAGGGAACAAGGGTTATATACATAACCCGAGCCGTTTTGTTGACACTGTTGTAGGATTATGTGGCGAGCAGCGAGGCCGAGGGACCGTGAGGGCGGGACGAGGCGGTGCTCATCAGGGATGATGAGCGCCAGCTGCGAGCCGCAGCGATCTCGGCTCTCGCGGAGGAGTGAGGGACTATAAAGGAGGAGCGACGACAGTGAGGGACGAGAGAGGACCAGGCCTGGACGTTTTGTTATGTGCACGCTGCAGTCGTCCGCGAGGGGCTGCAGCTTATTATTTTCATTTTGTGTTTGTGTGTGTGTGTGTAGGCGGCAGTCGACCGTGAGGGGCTGTCGCCGCCATTTTATTTTGTTTATTTTTTTATTAAAACATTTTGATTGTTCGCCGGTTCCCGCCTCCTTCTTCCCGTATGAACAAACTTTACTACAGATAGGTTCAGAGAAGGTATGTTATTTTTAAATGCAATAGAGCATTAATCTTTTAGCGCCACTCATCAGATATTACATTTCTGAACTTGCACAATACATACAACAACCAACGTAATAAAACATTGCCAAATTCACGTTGATCTGTTCTCACTACTTCACGTTGAGATTGTTGTGTAATACACAAAAAGCAATGTTATATCGTTTTTGTAGAAATAACGCCACTGTGTTTTCCAATGAATCTGGGTTGCATTTATTTCCATCCAGCACAAAAAAGAGAGAAAAAGATTGTAATACTGAAAATTTAAAACAATGACTTGATTTAAAGGGACAGTTTACCCCAAAATGATAATTATTCCATAATTGACTCACCCTCAAGCCATCCTAGGTGTATATCACATTCTTCTTTCAGACGAATACAATCAGAGTTATATTAAACATTATCCTGGCTCTTCCAAGCTTTATAAATGGCAATAAATGGCAGCCCAATATTGGAAGCCCAAAAAACTTATTTACTATTTAAAAGTAATCCACATGGCTCTGGGGGGTTATTGTAGAACTACTGTAGTGAGATGGACTTTGTAACAACGTCTTTAGTACCTTTTATGGGTCTTGAGAGGGTAAAGTGCATTGTGCCAATGGAGGCCTTTCTGAGCCATCGGATTTCAACTAAAATATCTTAATTTGTGTTTCGAAGATGAACGGAGGTCTTACGGGTGTCTTTTCATTTTCATTTTTGGGTGAAATGAAGCTTATGCGCAAGTTCTGGCAGGAAGATTCAATGTTACGTCACTTATCACATTCAGACCTATCCAATCAAGTCATAATTCTCAGAGTATAAAAGATCGGTAATTAACACATGTCTGAGTTCACAGATGCTGACTCCAGCATTACCTCCATCCTCCCCACCACCACCAGGTCGGTCCCTGTCTATACCTCCGGGGGGGCGGCTGCGCCCCTACCTTCATCTTCAGGCAGGAAATGCAGAGTCCGTTACCCTCGTGACGAGCGCTACGGACGGGGCCTACGCCAAAGAACCTCTAATTTAATACTTAGTGGTCTGCTAATAAACTTGTGGTGTTATCATACTTTTATCTGGTCTCCCGAGTCTTCCTGGTAGAACTAACCCTTTAATAAAGCCCTTCTGAAGCGAATTGATGGGTTTGTGAAAAAAATCCATATTTAAAACTTTATGAAGTAAAACATCTAGCTTCTGATGGACTGCCTTCCATATTCAACTTATGAAGAAAGTGTAATGCCTCTAGTAATTCAAAACGCTTAAAGGTCCCATGGCATGGATTAAAAAAAAAAAAAAAAATTATAATGTTTCCTGAGGTGTACTTATATTGTTAGTATGGTTTTTACATCAAAAAATGTTATAATTTTGAAAATTTTATTTTTATTTTTCTATACTGATATTAGCCCTCTGGCTGGAATGCTCTATTTCAAGGGGTGTGTCTGATGTGAGACTTCAGTGAAAACGCCCACTGTTGTGATTGGCTGACATCTTTGCATTTTAAATGAGTATTAGATCATGTGGTGGAGGGGGCGTGGTTTAGCGAGGCACCTTCTGATTCTGCAAGCACTGCCAGTCCAGAGAGAGACGGACTGGGCACTCGTGGACCAGAAAGACTGAGAGCTGGAGAAAGATAGCTGAGAAAGTTTTATTGTACCAAGTTGTTGAGAGCGCTGTGAGCGCAAGTTTATTTTGTTTGTATCTGAGAGTTCTGAATAAACACGAGTTGGAGTCATGCGACCCTGTCTTCTTCCTCCTTATTACCCCTCTCGAATACTTTTACTACGTTTTTTTTTACCATCACAGTCGTCGAGATGAACGAATCGTCAAAGTGTTGACATGAAAGGCTGCAGTGATGAGCATTGAGTACACTGACAGTCTGTTGATCGCGTGAATGCAGTGATCTCATCATTGCAGTGCTATTTCTCTTACAAAATGCTTTGACCACAACTAAAAGCAAACACGACATTGACAGGAATATAGTAAGAGTTGTGCAGCATAACAGCATCATTCATTATAACGGCAGTTTAGACAAGCGTGCAGATACACTCGCGACGTGTGATTGACAGATCTGAACATTAGAAAGAGAGTGTTCTTTGATTGCTCTCTGTAGTTTAATCATTTGAATAAATGATTTGTTTCATGCTACTAACAGAAACCATGTGAAGTTTATTGTTTTAGTCACTGGCTTGATTCACTGATATGCTTAGGCCATCAAGACGGCCAGTGGCCGACTGACAGTATTAAATGATTTAGAAAGAAAGTCTGTGTGAACTTGAATGATTAGCTACACTGTTAGACTTTGCTGTAATTTTACAGTTAATTACCGCAAAAAATCCCAGTAAAATACCATATATATAAATTACGGTTAACTACTGTAATTTGCACTGCATTATGGGTATTTGTTAAGAAATTTACAGTAACTTACTGTATATGTGAATTTGCAGTTCTTTACTGTTTACTCAGCAGCAGTAGTGCTACTGTACACACACACACACACACACACACACACACGCACACGTTATAAATATACTTTATTTATAAAGTACGACTGATAAACGGATTCCATTTTCTCCAAATGCTCATGGGCGGGCAAAGCAAAGGAAGGGGAGGTAACTGTTCCCCATATGATGACATACATGGAAGATTCCAGATCGGCTCATCTGAGCTCTCATTTTCTCAAAGGCAGAGCAGGACACCCAGAACTCGGTTTACACCTATCAGCATTTCTAACCACTTGGGGACCATATACAGGCTAGGGGAACTCATTTCAATGTTAAAAAAAACTCATAAAATGACCTTTAACTACCTTTAAGCTACGTCATTGTCGTGCCAGTTATGCTTTTATTGTAAGTTGAATACGGAAGGTGGTCCAGTATTTTATTTTTGAACGTGTTAAATATGAATATTTTTCTAACAAAAACCCATCAATTCACCTAAGAAGGCCTTTTTAACCCCCGGAGCCATATGGATTACTTTTATAATGATGGATACACTTTTTTGGGCTAGGACGGCTTGAGTCTGGGTAAACCATGGGTAATTTTTATTTTTGGGTTAACTATCCCTTTAAATACTAAAAAGGGCTGTTTTAGTAATACATTTAGCAGATACAGCATTTCGATTGTAGGTGGTTTATTAATAAGAAGCTTTTCTTCCACATATCTCAGGAGCAGTGAACTGATCAGATGTGTTTATTGTACACACCTGACAGTAAAGCTGTCAGAAACATAGCCTATCTGATGAGAGAGCGATAAATGATTTGCCAAATGTAGTGTATGCCTTGCACTGATATCTTGCCTTGTCCTTTAGATTGAGGATGGAAGAGGATTTGTAACATAAAATGAATGTGCCATTCTGTCAGGCTTCTAGATCAGGAGCTAAGCTTCTCCCAATCACACTTAAACAGACTCAGATGGACTGTCTGTAAGTGCAAATACCGCAGTGTATATGTGTGCACTATGACACATTTGTTATATAACTAGCTTATATTATATTATTATTGTTCATTGAATATAATAAATATAGCACTAAAACTGCATTAAAAACAATGAATAGGAGATGGAGATCAAATATGGCTTTATGTCTGGGTCAGCCCTTTGCTGAAGTGTCATTTTGATGAAATTTTGATGAAATTTTGATGAAATTGTTAGCCAGAACTAAGTGATATTATTGTGCACATGCATTATGGATATAGATCAAATGCCTTATTCAGGCTGTAATTGTTTTACATGAGGACATAATGTAATTCAGCAATTGTATGCAATAGTCTGTGATTTTATTGCCACATGAATCAGAAATGTCTGTGGAGAAAATTCCCAAGCGAATGACCAAGTGGTGATTTAATTTCTGTCTGAATTGTCTTCTGAGTTTACAAAACGGAATTGGCCCATAAGTCGTATTGAAAATCTTTTTACTCACTGCTAAATGCCTAGGGCTGCTATTTGACATGTTTGCAGATGAGAATTAGGCCTATGTGTTTGGCAAAAAGTATGCTTGCTTCAGTAAACTGCTAACTGAAATTAACTTTGCAAAGTTTTTCAGTGAATGCCATGGTTAAATTCACCTGTTCCCTTTCGTTCAGTCACTACGACGTAATGTTAGTGACTAACGAATGGGGGTTTCCTTAGAAGCCAATCATCTTCGAGAATTCAAAAACAGCCAATGGCAGTGCCAATGCCATGGGCATGCGGAATTTGCACACATAACTCCGCCCCACCGCGTGGGTATATAAGGAAGTACGTGGGCAATATCGCATTGTAAGAGTGGACTCCTGCAGATGGTTAAATCTGCAGGGTTGCCAGAAGACTAAAGAAACGTTATCAGAAAGATGGAAGAAAACTGTACATTCCTCGTCTATTTCCACCCACTGCAACTTATACCAACGACGGAGATTCAATTGAGTGTAGCATTCAATTTAATTTAAGGCATCGCCACTAGCCTTTGACTTCTAGCAACTAGCCTTTGAAACTTCTTAATGCATTTGATGTTTCATTTCAAAGAGAAGTTCTATTGCTAATGTGTTATATATTTGTGTTTCTTTTTGCTCCCTCTCTCGGGAAATGCATAAGCCTGAAGAGTAAGGATTGATTTTATCTTCTTATTCACAAGAGATAATGCAAAACATGTTGTTACGTCCCTTTAGATGTCTGTGTGTGTGTGTGTGTGTGTGTGTGTTCTTTTCTTTCTCCTGCCTCCTGTCAATTTCTTAGGCATGCCTACACGGGACGGCTATTGGTCCAAGAAGCTGTCCATCTTCGTTAACGGGCGTGACGTCATAACTTCCGCTGCCAATCCTGTCTTAGTTTAAAAGAGTGACAGGATGGACCTGAGGACGGCTTTGCTTTCCTGTTCATTTGTGTTTGTTGTGTAATTTGCCCTTTTGGTTTGTTTTTGTTACGTTTCATGATTTATTTACTTTGGATAGTTTTGAGTTGTCTCCTGTTTCCTTATGTGTTACATTTGGAGTGGATTGACCATTTCCTTGGTCCACGGCAAAACGTCTCGGTTACGTATGGTAACCCTCGTTTCCTGAAGGAGGGAATGGAGACGTACGTCACCGGCGAATTGGGATCACTTCAGGGAGCCCCTATCAGATTCGAGATATAGAGAACAGGCCAATGGGCCATTTTGCATTTTGCCGATTTGCATCTCGCACTCCGCCCTGCTCCGCGGGTATAAACAGGAAGCGAGAGCGAATGCACGCTGTTTTTCACTGAGGAGCCGAACTTAGTGGCTCGTGTTGTAGTGACGGTACAGCAACTGTGGCGACGGGACGTACGTTTCCATTCCCTCCTTAAGGGAACGAGGGTTACCATACGTAATCGAGACGTTCCCTTTCAGTCGGTCACGTTCGACGTATGTCGGACGTCATCGACGAATTGGGATCCCTTTGGAAAACGCCACCTTTACTACCACTTCCAGCGCCCAGCGATGAGCCCCTCAGACCCCATCTGTTAGCGGGCAGGGAAAATCACACAGGGTGAGTCAAAAAGCTGCTATTCCGCAAGACCCATTCAGCTGACTTTATTGGATAACGCTGGGAAAGCGTGCCCGTGCAGGCCGCTGCAGAAGCCACATCATGCCCATAGGGAGTTACCATGTGGAGATTACACGTATGGGCTAGCACAACATACCGAAGTCCCAGGGGAATAGAACCACTGGCAATGGGTCGTGTCTGGGGCGGCAAACAGGTCTACCTGTGCGGACCCGAAGCGACTCCATATCAGCTGGACCACCTGGGGATGGAGTCTCCACTCTCCCGGGAGCACTGGCTGTCGTGAGAGCTCGTCGGCTGCACGATTGAGCAGGCCCGGAATGTGAATGGCACGAAGCGACCTCAGATGCTTCTGACTCCATAAGAGAAGATGGCGGGCGAGTTGTGTGGCGGGCGGGCGAGTTGTGCATCCGTGGAGACAACAGTATGCCTGGACACTTGTTCTAGGGGAATTCCCGCCCGTAGAAATGAAGGGTCCGACCACGGGCTGAAGGTTTGGCGGAGTCACTTGGACGCGGAGGGTCCGCTGTGCCACGCCCATCTCGGGACTCGGTCGCGTAACCAGCGTTGAAGCATTCTCATATGAAGCAATCCGAGCGGCGTTACTGTGGCTGCGGATGCCATATGCCCCAGGAGCCTCTGAAAGTGTTTCAGTGGTGCCGCTGTCCTGCCTTTGAATGAATTCAAGCAGTTCAACACTGACTGGACGCGCTCCTCGGTGAGGCGCGCTGTCATGGCGACCAAGTCTATCTCCATACCGAGAAAAGAGATCCTCTGTGTGGGACAGAGTTTGCTCTTCTCCCAGTTGACCCGAAGCCCCAACTGGCTGAGGTGACTGAGCACCATGTCCCTGTGTTCGCACAACTGCTCCCGCGACTGGGCAAGGATCAGCCAGTCGTCAAGATAGTTGAGAATGCGAACACCACGCTCTCTCCGACAGGGACAGGCCGAAGGGTAAGACACGGTACTGATATGCCCATCCCTCGAACGCGAAGCGCAGAAATGGCCTGTGTCGAGGGAGAATCGAGACATGAAAGTACGCGTCCTTCAGGTCGATCGCTGCAAACCAATCTTGGGGACGGGTGCACCTGAAGATGCGTATTATTATGATTTTTCCTTATTATCTCACGTTGGGTTTTCTTGTTATTCATTGGCAGTTTTGGTAGTGTTTTGTCTTTTGCCGCCATCACAAGCACAATATCAATTGATCTCAATCTTAATGTTGCCTCTTCCAATTTTAGACCAAACTTGGGAGGCCATAACAATGTGAAGTTTATTATAGAGCGGTTTGTTTCGGACCTCTAATCTGATTTCATGTTGCTTATAGTATAGTATAATATAGTATAGTATAGTATAGACCCTTTTTGCGCCGACATCACAATTACGTCACGGCGTTAGCTGGAGGCAAAACAAAGGAAAAGCTGGAGACAGCCAATACAAACCAGCACAGAGTAGGAGCTCAAAATGTCTTCTTGTTGTGATTTTGGGTGCCAGAATCAAGGGAGTACAGATTCCAAATTGTAATTTTACCACATACCTGCTACTACTGCCAGACAAAAAAACGATGACAGCTGTGATTAAACGCAATAAAAGGAGCGGATTGGAGTGAGTGTGTGTGCCAGGTGCTGGCTAGGCAGAACTTCAGTCATACTACACAAAACTCATCTGTTAAATCTTTGTATTTTTAACGAATTCGTTTACCCATATAATCTTAAGATATTTAGGTTAAGCTTATTTGGCTTGCTGTCTACTGATGAGGGGCTCGATGAAGCAGTTTCAACTTATATACCCCATAAAGTGACTAAATGATTATGTAGGGCAAGGTACCTAAGATAAAAGTGGAGTTTGGGGAGGTGGTGGGATGCTGGAACATCTGAGACTGAGGAGAGATAAGCAGCTGTTTATATACTCTGGCTGTTGACTGTTGATTGGAAGATTAGATGGGCTCGCTCCTCCCTAAATTAGTCTTGTACGTGTCCATTTAGCACATAGTTATAGGCATCTAACAATCTAAACTATGCACATTCATGTTTTCACCATGAAGTATGCCTAAACGGAGAAATTTAGATATTTAATATGAATTTTACAAAAAAAGGTTGCTATTTTAACCCTCTAGGCGCCACGGTCGGGTTTACTCGACAAGATGCGGCACTGAATAAAACGGCCGATTTTGTCAATGGGCTTCAAAGGTTTGAAGCTCCAAACTGCAGTTACAATGCAGCTTCAAAGAGCTCTATACGATCCCAGACAAAGAATAAGGGTCTTATCTAGCGAAACCATCTGTCATTTTCAAAAAAATAAATAAAAACGTATATACTTTTTAACCACAAATGCTCTTCTTGCTCTGATCTGCGATGCACCAAGCATTATGTCATCACGTTGGAAAGGTCACAAATGACTGACGCAAAGTGTTTACAAAGAAAACGTGCAAAGACTAAGTCAAACGCCCTTCACAAAAAAGCTAAAGCAGCGATGTTGGACGATTTTGAAACTGTTTTTCGTCCGCGATACTTCCCGTCACGCGTGGCACATCACAGATCAGAGCAAGAAGAGCATTTGGTTAAAAAGTAGCTATATACATTTTTATTTTATTTCTTTGAAAATGACTGATCGTTTTGCTAGATAAGACTCGTATTCCTCATCTGGGATCGTGTAGAGCTCTTTGAAGCTGCATTGAAACTGCAGTTTGGAGCTTCAAACCATTGTACCCATTTAAGTCCACTTTATGGAGAAAAATCCTGGAATATTTTCCTCAAAAACCTTAATTTCTTTTCAACTGAAGAAAGAAATACAATCTTGGATGAAGTGGGAGTGAGTAAGTTATCAGTAAATTTTAATTCTGAAGTGAACTACTCCTTTAAGTACAAGATTGTTATAATTTGATTGCTTGGTTTCTTCAGTGTTACACTGGTTCTCATTGAAGTGGGATACAACTGGAAATAAGATTTGGCTCTGTGAGTAAACTCCTATACTGTAACAGTACAAGTTTAATGTCTTTCAAATACAATTTCACAGCTGATTTGAAGCAAGACTGCCACTTCAGAGAGAGAAGTAAATGGTATAGGTGAGAGCCATTTCACTCAGAGAAATTTGCTCTTTCAGGATCCTGAGATTTCTCTCACAGGTCTTCCACAAAGGCTTATATTTCAAAAAAAGCTTGCCTTCCAGAATGTCTCAAGTCAACTTCACACTGCTTTAAAGGGGCAACTGGAAAGTCAACCAATAGTATAAGAGTGAAATTACAATCTTGCCACATTAATATCTTTAAGATTAATCCACTCTTGTACTGTCTGAAGACCACACACTGCACAGGGAGATTAGACTAGTGGCTTTTAAGAAAAAAAATACACATATGTTTGGATATTTTTCTGCACTTTTACAAGGAGATGATATACCCACATAAAAGCAAACATCCACAAACATTTCTAAATAAAAGTAATGTAACATCTATTTGAAAGCAGTCTCATATGCTCACCAGGCTGCATTTATTTGATAAAAAAACTTAAAAGATTATAATAGTATAAAATATTACAATTTACAAATAACCCTTTTCAAATATATATATATATATATATATATATATATATATATATATATATATATATATATATATATATTTCTGTGATGTCAAAGCTGAATTCAGTGTCACATGATCCTTCAGAAATCATTCTAATTATGCTGATTTGGTGCTTAAAACTAACCAAATAAAAATATTATTATCAATGTTAAAAAAATGTCCTCTTTTTTCAGGATTCTTTTATGAATAGAGTTCAAAAGAACAGCATTTATTTGAAAATATAACATTATTTTTTATTAAGATTATAAGTGTATTTACTGTAACTTTTGATTACCTTAATGCTTTGACCCATGATCCCAAACTTTTGAAAGCTAGAGTGTATGAAAAGTGATTATTATTTTACTTTAATTATTTATTTGTTTATTTAATTTACTTGAAAAGCAAAATTGAGTAATGTTCTGCTTTTTATGATTTTCTTTTTGTTTAATTGTTCAAAACACCAACATAAAAAGTTTATGTTTAAAGGTCCCGTTCTTCGTGATCCCACTGTTCAAACTTTAGTTAGTGTGTAATGTTGCTGTTAGAGCATAAATAATACCTGCAAAAATTATAAAGCTCAAAGTTCAATGCCAAGCGAGATATTTTATTTAACAGAAGTTCCCTTTCAAAGCCTACAGCGAACGGCTGGCTTGGACTACATCCTGGTACTTCCTTCATAAATGATGTCAGTAGAACAGACTAGAATACGTGCAAAAAGGGGGCGTGGTCTTGTTGCTGTCCCACATGGAGAAGAGGACGTATCGCGTGGAGAAAAGGAAGTGGTGCGTTTGAGTGTGTTTGTCGCCATGTCGTCGAGACGCTGTTATTTTCATCCCGGAGTCAAATCACCTTTGTTTGGCTTTCCCAGGGATGCTGTAGAGATCATTGAGCGCATACATCACCCCGTTAAGAGGCGTGACCTTTCCACGTGCGCTAAGCTGCTGTCGAATCACAACACAGGAACCGTGACACGTTCGCTAAGGTGCGGTCAAATCCCAACACGGGAACCGCTGGCACAATCAGAACTCGTTACGTATTTCTGAAGGAGGGACTTCATAGAACAAGGAACTCATCAACCCCTTTTTAGGAGAGTGAAAACAGCGGTGTACAGATAAGTAAATTGTGTTAAAAATACAGTTTTTTTTTACACACGAAACATGAACACATGTTATATTGCACACTGTAAACACAATCAAAGCTTCAACAAACACGAAGAACGGGACCTTTAAAGCAATAAAAACACATCTGCCAATGGGGTCAGAAAAAAAAATGTCCCTTTAAATTAAGATCATTCTTCTGAGAGAGAGAGAGAGAAATCTGAAAATCCTGACGTTATGTCAGTTAGTTGTGGGCAGGTGTGTACCTTTTAGGCACATCATTAAATATCTTTTGGTGTTGTTGACATTGCTTGGCATGACACAAAATGAAATGACACTCATATGTCATTTGATATGTTTTGCCCAGTTTTTGCCAAGCCTTTCATCATTATAAGAAGGCACTGTTGTTTACTTTGTTTCAATAATTTGATGGATATGTTTACTTATCCCATGATATCACTGGATTCCATCTATTTTAATTGTTTACCACAATTCAACTAATTTGTATACAACGGTTACTTAGAGTGCTAAGGAATTCATTTTGAGAATGTGTCTGTGTATAGCATTACAGGGAATAGTTTTCTGCCAATTCATAGTATTTCATGTTTGTCATGGTCTGCAGGATGGGAGCACAGTGTTTTGGATGACCAGAATGGGAAGTTAGCAATTACTGTAAGATCCAAAAGTTCTCTGGCGAGACCGAAGACGGTTCCTTGGGACCCTATGCTTCACAGCCCACCAAGTAATACATCTGTCTGTCTCTGCATCAGGAATTCAGTAGGGTACAAACATGTTATGCCAAACTACCCTCAATGTCCAGAGGCTGAGAAGATTCAACCAGACCATATGGCATCAAAATATCCACGAACTATGATAAATGCCATAAGTTTTCATTTAAATTAATTCAAACAACTTATGATGCTTAATATTAATCAAAATGAATCTGCTTAATTACCTATTGTTGATATCAGCTCTTTTAAACGAGAAACTCAGTTTCATTCTTGTATTTGTGTTTTTTTCTCTCTCTTTTTCTTAAAGCTATACATTTTGAGTGCACATCCTTTTTTCCACAACTGAACTGAAGAAACCTACTGCATGCATAATATAGGCTATAAGGCAACTGTATCTAATTCAGTATTGCGTGGCTGATGAAGACAGCAAACTAATGGCTGAATAATAATTGTAAAGTTAAGTGACATGCAAAGGCCAAGTATGGTAATCTACATGCGCACACATTAGTAGTGAACACACACCCAGAGCAGTGGGCAGCCATTTCACAGTGGCGATTGGCAGTTAGGTTCCTTGCTCAAGGGTATCTCAGTCATTTACTACCGGTATTGAGAATCGAACACGCAACCTTTGGGTTACCATTCTGACTCTCTAACCATTAGGCCAACTGACTGCCCTAATCAAGGGTGGTCCCATGTGTCCAAGAAAGTGTAGAGACAGAATTAAACAGGGTCAAGAAACACACGGCAAGGACTATTCAGACGGATAGGATTGCGGTGAACGCTTTGTTACTAGGGATGTAACAAACTCAACTCACGATGTGATAAGATTAACGATACTGGTTTCACAATACGTTTTTTTCTCATGATTTAAGACAAATTATAAATGAAAAAGTGTAATTTTATTTCTCAGACATAATTCTGCACATTTCTTTGTAAAATGTAAATATATTTTACGTAATAATAACACTAAATTTACATTTTTCCTAAAATCCCTAAAAAGTCCCCCCAAGGAGAACTTCCAATGGTGTTTCCTGAGGAGGTTGTTTTAGCTCAGTCTGCCTGCTGCACGGGGTGGACACTGGCATCGTCTTCACCCTCATCCTGGAATCGCAGAAATAAAAAGATAAAAGTAAAATAGAAGTACAACAGTGACAGGGGTTTCACATTATTATTTCTTATAATTTGCATCATTACACTTGCAAGAGTTAGAAAAAAAGAACAATTAAAAAAGATATGCCATAATAATCAACTAATTATTTTTAAAAATCCATGTACACATTTAGAGAAAGAGATAGCAAAATAAATACAACACCTGGTTCTGCAACAGCACTGCTTTCACCTTCAGTCTGTGGAATACATCCTCACGCTGGTCTTTCTCTTAATCAGCCTGGAATGCATTTACTATGGTGAACAACTTCATATCTTTTGCATGAAAACACACATGCACCTGGTTTGGCCTATTAATATCCTTTTACATTCAGATGAAGGTGACTGGAACTTCTCACTGTGGTAATTTTTAGTCTTCGGAAAGTCAAAATGCCGCCACACCTCTGTTTTTAATGAGTCAGCGTCAACATCTACGCTTGCTGTCACCATGTTTTCTGCATGCACACTGGAGCGGAGCAGAGTGGGTGTTTTCAATTCTTTCTTATGGAAGTTGAGCTTCACGCTTACAAGCTCAACTTCTATAGGAATGAACTGAAAACGATTGCACTGTTTTGCGCCAGTCCGTAATGCTATAGCTACAACTTGCTCGCAGCTATCATGCCTGTAAACCGAGGTTGCAGTAAACAGTAAATTCCCCTGCTGTTTAAAACGTGTATCGTGATTGGTTTAATATCTCAACCGACTTGAATCGCATATTTGTATCGATTTTCACCCGGCTCAGAGTGAATTGTTACATACTCTGCATATAGGAAAACAAAAACATTGAAGTTTAAGGCAAGACACCACAGATGAATAGGGGGAAAAAAAATATAATAATAATAATTATAGATCTCACCACACTGTACATTTCCAGTTGATTCATTAACAGAACATTAAAACAATTTATTTGTTATATTGAAGTTTTCTGAAATTAAATGTTTAGTTAGATCTAGATAAATATGCAATAATTTAGATATATTTCTTCATATTTCTTCGAAACCTTCAGAACCTTTTTTATAGATACACTGTTGGGGGGAAAAATTGTGGATTGATCATTACATATTGGCCCAATAAATGAGTTCCAAATAATTATCCCCATGCAAAAAGATGCATTGTACTAATCATAGCTTAAGGTCTTCACTCAAAATTAAAATTGTATATTCACCGAACACATTTATTTGTGCTCAGTCAATCTATGAAGTCGAAGTGAAAAATCCATGTTGGATGAACAAGTCCTACGTCCGAAAAACTGTATACGCATGCGCAAAATGCGCCTGAAGAAAACCGTTTGTGTGGAGATTTCAAACGCGGAGCGCGGGAGCGGGAGCGGGAGCGGGAGCGGGAGCGGGAGCGGGAGCGGGAGCGCGAGCATACTGCAGAGCCAAACCAGCCGGTGCTGAAGACCGAAAACATTCCCAAGAGAATAGAGATATTCATCGTCACAAGACGTTGGTGAGTATTGAGCACTGAAATTATTCTCCAGAGTTTTGCTTTATGACTCGGTATGAAGTTTAAAAGACATTTTGTAGAATCTCGAGTTCATGCATTCACTGGTTTAATGAGCGTGTTTTCGGTTACCACATATTTATCTAATGGTAGCCAATAATTTTATTTTCCTCATGTCTTATATGTCTAAAATAATAGGTAATAAGTAAATTAAGTCATTTGTGTGATATGCGCCATGCGACCGTTGAACACGGTTCCGTTATTGCATTTGGCCTCTTTCAGGGCTTAAGTTATTGCCTTTTAATATCAAACACGTCAAGCTCGTGATTTTCTTATTTGTCCATTCATTCGTCTTATCCTTATTATATAATGAAGTAACTTCTGTTCTGTAACTTGGCAGATGTGATGCAGGGCAACTTTGTCATTAATGTTATTGTTTTTTTATGTTTTATGTTATTGTTATTAATGTTTTTATTTTTATTTGCAGGTTTTTAGCCGTGTTCTTCACCACATTAAGACATACTGTTATGCAGAAGACTGTGAGTTTTCCCTTATTGAAAATAATGTATTTTCACCAAATATCATGTGTTGGAATTGACTTGTTAATAAAGTAATGTGATAAAATGTCAACCCTGTTGTCTGTGTTCTGTATTTTGCTTAATATATTTATGTTTTTAGTAGGGCTGTCAAAAGATTAATCACGATTAATCACATCCAAAATAAAAGTTTGTGTTTACATAATATATTTGTGTGTACTCTGTATAATTATTATGTTTATATAAATATTCATGTATATATTTAAGAAATATTTGCATGTATATACTGTATACATTTATATAATTTATATTATATATAAATATATACATGCTTGTGTGTGTTTTTATATATAAATAATAATTATACACAGTTCACACACATATATTATGTAAACACAAACTTTTATTTTGGATGTGATTAATCGTGATTAATCTTTTGACAGCCCTAGTTTTTAGTCATTTTTGTCTTTTGGGACAGTGAGAAATAAACAACTGTTACTATAATTTAAAATATTTAATTGGACCAACCTCACAGTTTCACTGTAAAACATTTCTCCAATTGAATATTTTCTAGTGACTGTTCACATCTACATTTTTTTAGTTGGCTAAATTGAATTTTTGTGAATTAAATTGTATCAATTCACAGAAATTCAATTTGGCCAACTGAAGAATTTAGATGTGAACAGTCACTAGAAAATTGGAGAGGCCTGACATTTTTACAGTGTTGGTAAATTTAATTTTTCCATTGGCTCAACGTATTATTTCTAATTGAGCCCATGTTAACAGACTGTTGCCACACTAGATAAAATTAAATTCACAGAAATTAAATTTGGCCAATTGAAAAATTTAGATGTGATCGCTCACTAGAAAATCTTGAATTGGAGCGGCCTTAAATTTTTTACAGTGTAGGAATAAAACTGGAATGTATTGTGAATGCAAGTGATACTGAGGTTAAGATTTTTGGCTCAATGCATGAGAAAAAAAAACTCATTTTGAGAAAACCTTGAAATCTACAGATGAAAACAGATAAAGTATAATACAATAAACACTTAACTCTTTCCCTGCCATTGATGGAAATTTCCATTATTTGTTATATGGTAGGGTACTTCTGAAAGAGTACTGAATCTCCTGATCAAAAGACATGCGACAAGCGATATCATATGTAAGCAGATGCACATGTAAAATAATGTGATCATCAACATTGAACAGCATATACTTCAAAACGTCTCGGTTACGTATGTAACCCTCCTTCTCTGAAGGAGGGAACGGAGACGCCACGTCGGAGTACCGACGAATAGGAATCTCGCTTGCGAGAGCCAATCTACTTCGAGTGTAACTAAACGAGCCTGCAATGATTGCACCAGGTGCTCATGCCACGCCGTGCGGGTATAAATGAGACACAGGTGATTGCATCAAATCAGCCTTTTGCTGAGGAGCCGAGTAGGTAGACAGGCACCCCAGCAGGGTACAGAGGACATGGCGACGGGACGTGGCGTCTCCGTTCCCTCCTTCAGGGAACAAGGGTTACATACGTAACCGAGACGTTCCCATTCAGTCGGTCACTCTCGACGCCACGTTGGAGTACCAACAAATAGGAATCCCTACCAAAGCGCCATGGCCTCTGCACCCATCCAGTGCCCTGTGTGAGCTGCCTGAGCTCTCTTACCTGATGAGACGGGCTCACACCGCGAAGTCCATCACTGCTGTTCTGCATGACCGTCAGTGATTATTGGATAACACTGGGAAAGCGTGTCTAGAGTTATGTGGAGTACAATGCTGAGCCGTAGCCCGCAACGGAGTAGGAGGCTCAGTCCCACTGACAGGAAGGCTCTCTCAAGGGAAAGACATGGGCTTCCTGTAGGAGCGACCGTGGAAAGATATATGGGATCCCCGCAGGGTCACTAATATAACCCGAGCCCAATACCGGTTCTCAAGGATTCAGCGGCAAGGGGCCTGATGCTAGACATTCCGCCACGTCCGGCACCGAGGGTGATGGAGGACTCACAGAGTTTGCTTCTGGAGAATAAGAGCGCCGGAGCGCAGCAAGCCGACAAGAGCCGGGGCCTCTCAGTGCTTTTACCTGTTTGAGGTGAGAACACAGGAGGAGACCGGCCCTACACGTAGGCTATAGAATCTGGTGAACGTGTTGGGTGTCGCCCAGCCCGCAGCTCTACAGATGTCTGACAGCGAGGCGCCACGTGCCAGCGCCCAGGAGGATGCAACACTTCTAGTAGAGTGTCCTCGCACCCTGAGCGGACAGGGCACACCTTGTGCTTGGTAAGCCAAGGTGATGGCATCCACTATCCAGTGGGCCATCCTCTGCTTGGAGACAGCCTTTCCCTTCTGCTGGCCTCCGTGACAGACAAAGAGCTGATATGAGGTTCTGAAGCTTTGAGATCTATCCCCGTAAATCTGCAGAGTGCGGACGGGACAGAGCAAAGCTAGGGCTGGGTCTGCTTCCTCCGGGGGCAGCACTTGCAGGTTCACCACCTGGTCCCTTAAGGGAGTGGTAGGAACCTTGGGCACATAGCCAGGCCGGGGTCTCAGTACCACGTGGGTATCACCCGGCCCGAACTCTTGGCACGATTCGTCAACCGAAAATGCCTGCAGGTCCCCTACCCTCTTGATGGAGGCCAATGCAGCCAACAAGTCTTCATAGAAAGAATCTTTAGCTCTGCTGACTGCAAAGGCTCAAATGGGGCATTCTGAAGTGCTCGGAGCACCAGAGCAAGATCCCAAGAGGGTATGGAGGAGGGGCGAGGAGGATTTAACCGTCTAAGGAACCTGACCAGGTCGTGCTTCCCAACCATCTTACCTTCTACATGGTCGTGATAGGCGGATATTGCAGCAACATAAACCTTGAGGGTGGAGGGCGACAGCCTACGCTCCTACCCCTGTTGCAGGAAGGAAAGCACAGACGCGATCGGACATCTTCGGGGGTCTTCTCGGCGAGAAGAACACCACTCGACAAGCAGGTTCCACTTGTAGACGGTGCTCGTGCCGAAGTGATGGTGTTAACTACCTCCTGGGGTAAGTCACCTAGAACCTCCACGTCCCATCCAGGGGCCAGACATGAAGCTTCCACAGGTCTGGACGTGGGTGCCAAAGGGTGCCCTGTCTCTGAGTCAGAAGGTCTTTCCTCAGAGGAATCGGCCAAGGAGGGGCTGTCACGAGGAGTATAAGTTCTGGGAACCAGGTCCGGTTGGGCTAGTACGGCGCCACCAGCAGGACCTGCTCCTCGTCGTCCCTGACCTTGCACAGAGTCTGTGCAAGTAGGCTCACTTGGGGAAACGCATATTTGCGCAGCCCCTGTGGCCAGCTGTGCGCTAGGGCATCCGTGCCGAGTGTACCTTCGGTCAGCGAATAGAACCACTGGCAGTGGGATGTTTCTGGGGAGGTAAACAGGTCGACCTGTACCACCCCGAAATGTCTCCAAATCAGCTAAACCACCTGGGGGTGGAGTCGCCACTCACCTGGGAGCGCAGCTTGTGAAAGCTCGTCGGCCACACGGTTGTGTACACCAGGGACATGAATGGCCCGAAGCGACCTCAGACACTTCTGACTCCAGAGGAGGAGATGTCGGGCGAGATGCGACGAGAGCGCAGACCACCTTGTCGGTTGATATACGCAACGGTCGCAGTGTTGTCCGTGCGGACCAGTACATCTTTGCCCCATAACTGCGCTTTGAGGCGGCTCAGAGCAAGATGCACTGCTAGCAACTCGAGGCAATTGATATGCCAATGCAGGTGCGGGCCCGTCCAAACCCCTGACACTGCATGCCCGTTGTACGTGGCTCCTCAGCCCATGGCAGAGGCATCCGTGAAAACCACAGCATGCCTGGACACCTGTTCCAGGGGCACTCCGGCCCGAAGGAACAAGGGGTCTGACCATGGACTGAAGGACTGATGGCAGGCCGGTGTGATTCTCACCCGGTGAGTGCCGCATTGCCACGCCCATCTCGGGACTCGGCCGTGTAGCCAATGCTGAAGCGGTCTCATATGAAGCAGGCCGAGTGGTGTTACTGCCGAAGCGGCTGCCATGTGCCCCAGGAGCCTCTGAAACTGTTTCAGTGGAACCGCCATCCTGCCTTGAAACGTGTTCAGGCAGTTCAGCATCGACTGGACACTCTCCTCTATGAGGCGCGCTGTCCGTTCGACCAAATCCAACTCCATACCGAGAAAAGAGATCCTCTGCACGGGGGCGAGTTTGCTCTTTTCCCAGTTGACCCGAAGACCCAACTGGCTGAGGTGTCTGAGCACCAGGTCCCTGTGTTCGCACAACTGATCCCTGAACTGTGCTAGAATGAGCCAGTCGTCGAGATAGTTGAGGATGCGAATGCCCTGTTCTCTCATGGGCACAAGGGCCCCCTCCGTGACTTTCGTGAAGACACAGGGGGACAGGGACAGGGACAGCCCGAAGGGCAGGACTCTGTACTGATATGCTCGAACGCAAAGCGCAGAAACGGCCTGTGTCGAGGAAGAATCGAGACATGAAAGTACGCGTCTTTCAGGTCGATGATTGTTCTGACAAACAACAAAGAGAGATGATCCGAGAACCACGTGACCCGCTGCTGTGCCGTCACACCAACACAGACTGAAGAGATTGCTTCCGAAAGGCAGCTTCCGTCTTCAATCAGGACTGCAAAGTAGTGAGTGATATCTGGCGTTATCATCTACCACTCGGCTCCGAAGCAAAAGGTTGATTTGATGCAATCACCTGTGTCTCATTTATACCTTTACTGAAACTGTTGATAAAAAAGGAATGAATGAAGCTAGAAGAAAACGTGTTTTTTTTATTTTTTAAGCAGAGGGTCTGTTCTTTCTTTTAATACATTGCATATTCAGATATTCGTATATAACAAAATGTTCTGGGGGGCATGAAATTGTGAAAATGATAAATTTTGACAGTGACTGGCAACTTTTCAAAAACGCTGGCCGGGAAAGAGTTAATTGTGTAGCCTATTTTAGTCTGAAAATAGCTCAAAAGTGTACATTTATTTATTTATTTATTTTATTTACTTATATAATGTATTATTATTTATTTTCAAAACAAAATAAAGTAGTTTAAATATGTCCACTAAAAAAATATTTCCCTTTAGCTGTCTCTTCATTTCTCATTCATACTCCCAAGCCTTCAGGATGGCACTATTCCCATAACAGTGTGAAAGCATTATCTGAAGGTTATGAAATCTATCATGGGCCTTTTTTAGCCAACAGCACCACAAGGGGGATATATTACAGGACCTTTCACAGCAGGGGTTCCAAACATTTTTGCATAGCTGCGCCCACATGCCTTACTTGGAGTACCTCCAGAGATTGTAAGTAATGGTAACAGTTCAATAGATATAGTGAACTTCACATCCTAGCATTATCACTTAATTTATTAAATTTTTATTGTTATATCTTATTACATTTAGGGGAACAAACTTGTAGGGGAGACCAGGGGAGTGTTGTAGCACGGGTTAGATGTAACATTGTACGTTTGACAGGTCAGAAAAGAGCTGTGGTAACGTCATCAATATCATATACCCCGGTCTTCTTTTTGAGCTCACAGGAGAAATTGTATGTGACTGTGAGCAAATTTGTAGATTGTATGACCAAAAAACAGATTTTTAGGTAATAAAGTAACATTTTTCATCAAGATTATTTATTGCCTAGTAATCATTGAATTGTAGGTGCAATTATTTAACTTACATGACCTTAAGTAGCTATTTCTCTAGTTTAATTTGATGCTTTGTATGTATAGCTAGTGACTAAACCCTTATGTGACAGGAATACAGTACACTTACATGCATATTTACACAAACATGTGCAGCAATTATTTTGCCAGTGCATCATGCACGACCGCCGTCAGTGTATGAATGAGTGAATGAATGGGTGAATGTGAGGCAATATGTAAAGTGCTTTGGTGGCCATGGGTCTGTTGAAAACGCTATATAAATGTAGTCCATTTACCATTTAATGTAAAAAAAACAAAACAATATATTGTTCTTATGTCCGTTTAAATTGTTCACGTTGTTCCAAACTGTTTTTTCTTTGTTCTTCAATTATATTTATGCAAAAATTGTATGGTGTGTGTGTTATTTCAGCAAATTACCTCTCATTGTTACATCTATCCCCAGGTAGTGTTACAACTCACCCCAGAAGTGGGGTACATTGTAACAGCAGAACTATTTGTGTTTGACATTAAAGGGGTCATGAATTGAGAAATCAACTTTTCTTTGAGCTTCTGTAATATAAAGGTCATCGTAATATAAGAATATCCTGTAAGTTCTGGAGCTGAAAACTTCCTTGCTAGTCAAATAAAAGCTTTTATTGAAAACTGACTCATCAAACGAGGCATCTGCGAATTTGCCTCCCTGTGATGAAATGCCGCCTCAACAGAAGACCAACGCCTAATTATGTGGCCCCGCCCACCGATTCACGCATGACACATAATAGATAAATAACATAGGCCTACATGGCGCTGAACAGGATTGAGATACCAAGCAATAAACATGCCATTGAAGATTACAAAATATTGTGCAGTGCCTGGTTGTGGAAGAACACAGTCGCTGCATAAGCTTCCTTTGGATTCCAATAAGAATGCGGTTGAACTTTATTTTTAATTTTTAAAGTTCCAGCTCACGTGGGATGACATTACACATTTGCTGTGCCTTCTATATTGGATCTGACTAGAATGGTGCAACACACTTATATGAGTAAAAAATGTTTTTTATATGTGATAGTATTGCATTGTTTCAGATCGTTTGATGTCTACTGATTATGTGTACATGTCTAACGAAACATAATTAACGGTAACTTACCACGGTGTCACAGGCTGGAGTATCCTTTGTATTTGAGGTGCTGTTGCTTCATTGTCCTGCAATTTGGGATCAGACTCTGGGTCGAACATGTATGGGCGAATTTCCTGTTGCCATTTTTCCACATTCAAAGTTTTCAAAACAATTCCCCACATGTACTGATGGGGGAGTCGAAACCCATTATAATATGCAAAATTGTTATCCAATCATAGCAGTGGACAGTTACTTACAAGTCTTCAATGTGGTTCGCCCATAAAAAATTTGCGTTTCAGGATATATATATATTTTAAAGCCAGTTAATGACCCCTTTAACTCACATAATCTGTAATTGTATAGTACACGTCCAAGTAAGTTTTATTTTTAGCAGACAAATGTGGCTACAATGTATCAAAATTTGAGACTTCTAGTTCAAACAACCACTGAGTTACTGATGCTCAAACAAAAAAGTGTTACAACCATCCCCAGTCTCCCCTACACCAGTGGTTCTCAAACGTTTTATACCAAGTACCACCTCAGAAAATATTTGGCTCTCCATGTACCACCATAGTTGCCAACATTAAGATACAGTAGCGTAGTAGGCCCAACTATTCAGCTACAGCTCTGCACAGTTAAAAAAATGAGGCAGTTTATTCCAAGAATATTTATTGTTGTCAGCCACTTTAACATTGTAATTACACTGTTTGTGCATCTATCTATCTATCTATCTATCTATCTATCTATCTATCTATCTATCTATCTATCTATCTATCTATCTATCTATCTATCTATCTATCTATCTATCTATCTATCTATCTATCTATCTATCTATCTATCTATCTATCTATCTATCTATCTATCTATCTATCTATCTATCTATCTATGCCTACATGCTTTAACTGATTACAAATTCAACATATACAAATATGAAAGAGACAACATTTAGACATTTATTGTAAGATTTTTACATTCCGCCTTAATGCATTTTCATTTTTTTTTTAAAGGGAAACGTCGGCTCTTGAACAACTGTAAATCATTGATAATTACAGACACTATTAAAAATTGAACTAGCAAAACAGACGGCTGATTTGGTAACTTGTTATACTGATAGTTATAGCTAAATACAATGGATTAGCTAGCTAAAATATATGTGGTGTGTACTTAGCTATTACACAATATTCTCATACCTCATTCTCAGTACAAGCTTTATTTTTTTTTGCATCCCTCTCTGACCAGCAGTTAAATATAGTCCGCTGTGCAGCGCTTCTCTTCATTTTTGGCGCTAACATTACCCATGTGCTCTCCCATTCAAACACCAATTACGTTGTTTTGGTGAAAGTGCGACTCATTGGTTGGGCGTTACCAATCGGTTCAGTGGAGGGGGATTTATTATGACAAACTCATATTTGATTAGGAACAAAATTATTGTTACAAAATAAATGAATTCTACATATTTTTAATTTGATCTACTGTGATTTTCTTGTTGAAATATGGGGGGGGGGGGGTTACCATCAACTAGGCCCCTGGTTGTACCCAAAAGTTAAATTAAAATGGTACTGTACTTAAATGTAAAAATAATAATAATAATAAAAAATAATAAATAAAGACGTAATTAAAATGTAGTTTTAACATTAATTAATTTAGGCATTCCTCTGTGTACCACTAGAGGCACTACTTGTACCACACTTTGAGAAATACTGCCCTACATAATTATTATTGCCACTCTAGTCATCGGAACTGTTATGAACTGCTCCGAGACTCGAAGGTGGATCCAAATGCAGATTTTATTTGAGGGCAATCCAGAAGCGTAATCCAAGGTACAGGCAAGGGTCATACACAGTCAGGCAGTCCAAACAAAGAAACAAACAAACAAACAAAACAGGCAGGGACCAGAGGCAAGAGAGTAATCCAGGGAACAGGGCAAGAAATCCAAAACAAGAAAACCAGGAGACAAGACAACCAGGGGAATGCTCGGAATTGCAGTGTAACACTAAACAAGACTTAGCCGTGAGTAAATGAATGACCAAGGTATAAATAGACAGGAAATAACAGGATGGTGAGACACAGGTGAAATGCAATCAGTAAATGAGGTACAAGTGAATGTGATCAGTGATAAGTGATGATGAGTCCGGGCAGTGAGTTATGGGCAATGTAGTTAGTGAGTGAATATAGACTTAAGTGTGGAGTGCCCTCTGGTGGCTCTCAAGCGCACTCCAGCTGGTGATCATTACATAGCCCCCCCTTTAAGGAGCGGATTCCAGACGCTCCTAAAACTGTCACGGAGGGAGGAGGAGCGGAGGCGGACCCGGGGGCGGGATGGAGGGCCGTGGATCAGGCTGTGCAGGCGGCCAGGGCGGAGACGACCCTTCAGGTGGCCAGGGAGGAGACGACCCTTCAGGTAGCCAGGGAGGAGACGACCCTTCAGGCTGCCAGGGAGGAGACCATGGCACAGGAACAGACACCGGCTCAGAAACAGGACCAGACACTGGCTCAGGAACAGGACCAGACACCGGCTCAGGAACAGGAACAGACACCAGCTCAGGAACAGGAACAGACACCGTGTCAGGAACAGGAGCAGACACCGGCTCAGGAACAGGAACATACACCGGCTCAGGAACAGGAACAGACACCGGCTCAGGAAGAGGAACAGACACCGGCTCAGGAAGAGGAACAGACACCGGCTCAGGAACAGGAACAGACACCGGCTCAGGAACAGGAACAGACACCGGCTCGGCGAAGACCATCTTGTCCTGGGACACTGGTTCGGCGAAGACCATCTTGTCCTGGGACACTGGTTCGGCGGAAACCATCTTGTACGAAGACACTGGCTCGGCGGCGGCCATCTTGTACGGAGACACTGGCTCGGCGGCGGCCATCTTGTACGGAGACACTGGCTCGGCGGCGGCCATCTTGTACGGAGACACTGGCTCGCCGGAGGCCATTCTGTACGGAGACACAGGTGTGGAGCCGGCCATCTTGTCCGAAGACACAGACACGGGAAGAGGAAGAGGAACAGATTCAGGCTCGGCGGGACGAGACTCTTGACGGGCAGACGTGACGTGAAGCTCAGTCTCTGGATCAGCAGACATGACGTGAAGCTCAGTCTCTGGATCAGCAGCCATGACGTGAAGCTCTGTCTCTGGATTGGCAGAAGTGACGTGAAGCTCAGTCTCTGGATCGGCAGAAGTGACGTGAAGCTCAGTCTCTGGATCGGCAGAAGTGACGTGAAGCTCTGTCTCTGGATCGGCAGAAGTGACGTGAAGCTCTGTCTCTGGATCGGCAGACGTGACGTGAAGCTCAGTCTCTGGATCGGCAGACGTGACGTGAAGCTCAGTCTCTGGATCGGCAAACGTGACGTGAAGCTCAGTCTCTGGATCGGCAGAAGTGACGTGAAGCTCAGTCTCTGGATCGGCAGAAGTGACGTGAAGCTCAGTCTCTGGATCGGCAGACGTGACGTGAAGCTCAGTCTCTGGATCGGCAGACGTGACGTGAAGCTCAGTCTCTGGATCGGCAGAAGTGACGTGAAGCTCTGTCTCTGGATCGGCAGACGTGACGTGAAGCTCTGTCTCTGGATCGGCAGAAGTGACGTGAAGCTCTGGATCGGCAGAAGAGACGTGAAGCTCTGTCTCTGGATCGGCAGACGTGACGTGAAGCTCTGTCTCTGGATCGGCAGAAGTGACGTGAAGCTCTGTCTCAGGATCGGCAGAAGTGACGTGACGCTCTGGCTCTGGCTCAGCAGGACTGACATGAAGCGTCTCTGAGCTTGACAGAACCAGCGGCGGCGAGGGCTTCGAACTGGACAAGACCAGCGACGAAGAGGGCTCTGAGCTGGACAGGACCAGCGGTGAAGGCTCTAGCTTGACGGGCATGTCGCTTGCTATCTCAGGGGCGCATACTGCCTTGGCTTCGGCAGATTTGGCGTGAAGTGCGGGCTCGGCTGGACTGGCGTGATTTGCAGGCTCGGCTGGACTGGCGGGGACAGAGTAAATGTCACATTCCTCCACGACACCCACAGTAAACAGAGTTTCAATGAAACTCTCCATTGAAAAGTCCATTCAGGGCCATTGAGTGGCATCATTGAATATAATGGCTCACTCAGTCCCCCTCGAAAAAAGTCTCTAAGAGACACCTCCTCAAAGCCCACTTGAGGGGTGAGTTCCAAAAACTCAGCTACATAGTCCTCAATACTACGTCTACCTTGTTGGAGACACATGAGACGAACTGCTGGATCCATGGTGTGGCTAAGTCTTCTGTTATGAACTGCTCCGAGACTCGAAGGTGGATCCAAATGCAGCTTTTATTTGAGGGCAATCCAGATGCGTAATCCAAGGTACAGGCAAGGGTCATACACAGTCAGGCAGTCCAAACAAAGAAACAAACAAACAAACAAAACAGGCAGGGACCAGAGGCAAGAGAGTAATCCAGGGAACAGGGCAAGAAATCCAAAACAAGAAAACCAGGAGACAAGACAACCAGGGGAATGCTCGGAATTGCAGTGTAACACTAAACAAGACTTAGCCGTGAGTAAATGAATGACCAAGGTATAAATAGACAGGAAATAACAGGATGGTGAGACACAGGTGAAATGCAATCAGTAAATGAGGTACAGGTGAATGTGATCAGTGATAAGTGATGATGAGTCCGGGCAGTGAGTTATGGGCAATGTAGTTAGTGAGTGAATATAGACTTAAGTGCGGAGTGCCCTCTGGTGGCTCTCAAGGGCACTCCAGCTGGTGATCATTACAGGAACATCCTAATCAACATGAAAAACTACAAAGAACTACAAAACATGACAAAAGACAGGACATAACAAAAGTCCTCACAAGAATGGGAAACACATGCTGGGATCATGACCAGTGATGGGAATAACGGCGTTATAGATAAACGGTGTTAGTACGGAATTATTTTTTTCAGTAACGAGTAATCAAACGATTTACTGTTACTCCCATTACCACGCCGTTAGAGTTACTGAGAATAAAACGCGGCGTTACTATAATTGAGCTCACTGAAGCGGTTTTCATCCGAACAGGCTCTCTGTCAGTCGGACCTGCAACGTGTGTGTGTGTGTGTGTGTGTGTGTGTGTGTGTGTGTGTGTGTGTGTGTGTGTGTGTGTGTGTGTGTGTGTGTGTGTGTGTGTGTGTGTGTGTGTGTGTGTGTGTGTGTGCGTACGGGCGGGCATGCGTGCATGCATGCCATGCCATGCGTGTTGAGGGGTGGGTGGGGTGGTACACATAACTGATGATGATTGGTGGGTGGGAGACAAGGTTGAGGTTGATAGGTTGAGTTCACACACACAACCACACACACACACACACGCATATATTCAAAGTCAGACCAGGAGTCAGAGCCATGGCAAGTCCAACTACTTCAAAGGTAGCTTTCGCAAACTGGAAGTATAAGCGCTACTTTTCCCTCGTTAAGGTGAAAGGTAAGAATGTTTATGTAACGTACAACTTATGCCTAGGAAGAAAGAGTCTCTACACGTCTGTGGCAAGTAATTCTAATCTAATGAAGCACCTCACATCATCACATGCTGCTACAAAATGAGTGGCTAAAAACCCAGATGATAACGTGAGCTCCACTACCAAAAGAGTAGTAAAGTACTGATAATATTTACACTATGTAGGTCTACAGATAATATTTACAACAATGTATTGAATTTGATAGGTGTCTCTCACATTGTCCCACAGCAATAGTGTAGCCTACATTAATGTACAATGTTTTATAAAAAATAATGTATTCTATTTAGTGTCCAACTCCTTCATTTGACATATTTAATATTGGGGGCATCCAAGTTATTTGACATATTTGAACATTTGAAAAGAAAAAAGAAAAAGTAACGCAGTAATTACTTTCCCTGGTAATTAGTTACTTTTATAATGATGTAACTCAGTTACTAACTCAGTTACTAGTTGTAAGAAGTAACTAGTAACTATAACTAATTACTTTTTTAAAGTAACGTGCTCAACACTGATCATGACACATGTCATTGTTTCTGCCTAAATTAACACATGATGTTAGCTAACTGAACGATTTGTATTATCTAAGAATTAAGCATATGCACTTGCACACAGTCACCTCTGATAACAAATTGTAATGTAGAAACATGCATTTTCTGAAAAACTGCTTTGAAATGATATGTATTGTAAAAAGTGCTATATAAATGAATTGAATTGAATCATTATTTTAAACACTATAAAATAATATGAAATAATTAAGAAAAAATATGGGTAACACTTTATAATAACTACACGCTATGAAGTATTTATTAACATGTATTTCCACTTTAATTCATGATTTAGGAGTTGTCAGTTAACCATTTCTGTGAGCTCATCTAAAGTGAGGACTATTTATGCCTCATAAAGCTTTTACAAAGGAGATTTAAAGGCTCAGTTCTCTTCTGCACTGCTGTTCTCTGGTACTGTTTTGACACTGCAAAATATCACAAAAAATTGTTAACTGACAATTACTAAGTGTTTTATAACTACCTGAATTAATCATGAATTACAGTAGGAATACATGTTAATAAAGTATTTATTAACACACTGAGCAACTATTACTATATGTCTAAATAATAAGATGTATTAATGTGCATTTAGATAGTTTATTAATCATTTACTTACACTTTATACATGATCTGATGAACCACTGACAACTCTTAAATAACTGGTTTGTAAATAATGTAATACTTAAATTAGAAATGATAAATGTATCATTTATAAAGCATGAAAAAACAATTATTAAACACATTATAGATATGCTAATAAATCAAGAATAAAGCATTTATAGCTGTATTTATAAACTGCCTATTAATGTATATTAATGCTTTATAAACGATGAATTAACTATTTACTAATGCTTAACTAATGCTTCATAGTGTGTAGTTTTTATGAAGTGTTACCAATATAATTAATAAAGAAATAATTCCTTCAAAGTTTTGGTGCTTTATGTAATGTTATGTAGTGAAAATGATAAATCCCGTTTAACATTTGTGTTAGCTACTGTATACAGGCTATCAGGGCACAATTCAGACTTTATCAAAGAATTTGCTGATTTTCTATCAGAGTTAGTACTGGCCATAGATAAATTACTAATTGTTGGTGATTTTAATATCCATGTAGACAACGAAAAAGATGCATTGGGATTAGCATTTAAAGACATTCTAAACTGTATTGGAGTTAGGCAACATGTGTCAGGACCCACTCATCGACATAATCATACTTTAGACCTAATATTGTCACATGGAATAAATGGTGATACTGTTGAAATTCTGCAGCAGAGCGATGACATCACAGATCATTACCTAGTATCATGTATACTTAATTTAGCTAAGGCTGCAAAGACGCCCCCTTGTTTCAGAAATGGCAGGACAATCACTGCCGCCACTAAAGATTGCTTTTTAAATAATCTTCCTCATCAGAATCATCTCCTTAGCATCTCGATGTTGCAACATAAACTATTGACTCTCTCTTTTCTAGCACTTTAGACACAGTTGCTCCCCTGCGCTCAAAGAAGATTAAAGAAAATAGTCCAATGCCATGGTACAACGAGCACACTCGGGCCCTTAAAACAGCAGCCAGAAAAATGGAGCGCAGCTGGAAGAAAACAAAACTAGAGGTCTTTAGTAATTTGTGGAAAGAGTGCATGATCGCATACAGAAAAGCTGTAAAATTATTTCTCGACTCTTTTAGAAGAAAACAAACACAACCCTAGGTATTTATTCGATACAGTGGCTAAATTAACCAAAAATAAAGCTTCAACTTCTGATGTTTGTAATCAGCACAGTAGTAATGACTTTATGAACTTCTTTACATGTAAGATGTAAAATTTTAACCATGCAGCCGTCTACTACAGTATCACATCAGACAGAGCATTGTAGTGTCACTGAGGAAAAATTACACTCATTCACTGCTATAGGAGAAGAAGAATTGGCTAAACTCATTAAATCATCAAAATCAACAACATGTATGCTCGACCCTGTACCAACTAGGCTATTAAAAGAGATGCTACCAGAGGTCATAGATCCTCTTCTTAATATCATTAATTCATCATTGTCATTAGGATATGTACCGAAAAACTTTTAAGTTGGCTAATATTAAACCACTTATTAAAAAAATGCAACTTGATCCTACAGAATTAGTAAATTACAGGCCATTCTCAAATCTACCCTTTCTGTCAAAAATACTTGAAAAGACAGTGTCTTCACAATTACGTTCCTTTTTAGAAAGAAATTGTATCTGTGAGGATTTCCAGTCAGGATTTAGACCATATCATAGTACGGAGACTGCTCTCATCAGAGTTACAAATGATTTACTCTTATCATCCGATCGTGGCTGTATCTCTCTTTTAGTGTTACTCGATCTTAGTGCTGCATTCGATACTATCGACCACAACATTCTTTTGAATAGATTCGGAAATTATGTAGTCATTAGTGGAATTGCATTGGCATGGTTTAAATCATACCTATCTGACTGTTATCAGTTTGTAGCAGTAAATGAAGAGACGACACACCGATCACAAGTTCAGTATGGAGTACTGCAGGGCTCAGTGCTAGGACCGTTGCTTTTCACCATGTACATGCTACCACTGGGAGATATCATTAGGAAGCATGACGTTAGTTTTCATTGTTATGCTGACGATACTCAGCTCTATATTTCTTCACGCCCTGAAGAAAATTACCAATTCACAAGATTAACGGAATGCATAGCTGATATAAAACATTGGATGACCAGTAATTTCCTGCAACTCAATTCAGATTTTTTTTTTAAATTATTGTACAAAAAAGCTCCACAAGTAGTAACCTAGAATACTGTCTAACACTTGATGGCTGCTCTGTCAAGTCCTCGTCGTCATTGAGGAACCTGGGTGTGCTCTTTGATACCAATCTTTCGTTTGAAAGCCACGTTTCTAGCATCTGTAAAATTGCATTCTACCATCTTAAAAATATATCTACATTACGGCACATACTCTCAATGCAACATGCTGAACAGTTAGTCCATGCGTTCATGACCTCAAGGCTAGATTATTGTAATGCTCTACTGGGTGGTTGCCCTGCTCGCTTAATCAACAAACTCCAGCTGGTCCAAAACGCAACAGCTCGAGTTCTTACTAGAACCATGAAGTATGACCATATTAGCCCAGTTCTGTCCACACTGCACTGGCTCCCTATTAAACATTACATACATTTTAAAATCTTGGTTATTACTTACAAAGCACTAAATGGTTTAGCTCCCCAGTACTTGAGCAAGCTCTTAACACATTATACTCCATCACGTCTACTGCGTTATCAAAATTCTGGCAAGTTAATAATACCTAGAATATCGAAATCAACGGCAGGTGGTCGATCCTTTTCCTGTTTAGTACCTAACCTCTGGAACAGTCTTCCTAGCATTGTTCGGGAAGCAGACACGCTCTGTCAGTTTAAATCTTGACTAAAAACACATCTCTTTACTATGGCATACACAAAAAACACTTTTTTAATTAAATGATTGTTAGGCTGCATTAACTAGGTCAGCCGTAACCGGGAACGCTTCCCATAACACCTGATGTACTCATTACATCATCAGAAGAATGGCATCTACGCTAATGATAGTCTCTCTGTTTTATCCCGAGGTCTACTGCAGTCAGCCGGATTCGGACAAGACCAACGCATGACCCTGAAGTGTCTGCAGAGACTGTGTCAATTAGACTCCCCCTGAAATTGCCTCATCGACACGGCATCCTCAATAAACCTGTCTCCGGCGTGATGATTCCGATTGTTCGAATATTCCTATTTAATAATTCTTAAATCGATATGTCATCCTCAATAAAACCTGTCTCTGATGTGTTGCCTCCAATCTTTCGAATATTGCACTTTAATTATTGTTTCATTAATACAGCATCCTCAATAAACCCGTCTCCGACATGATAACTCTGATATTTCGATTATAATTGTTTAATCGACACATCATCCTGTTGCCTCCGATCTTTCGAATATTCCGATCTATTATGACCTCTGATCTGTAAAGTTGTCAAAATAATAATCATACGCTGTTTGTTAATTGGCCAGAGGAGAACTGGCACCCCGACTGAGCCTGGTTTCTCCCAAGGTTTATTTTTCTCCATTAGGTCACCTGATGGGGTTTTGGTTTCCTTGCCACTGTCGCCTCTGGCTTGGCTTGCTCAGTTGGGGACACTACATTTTTCAACTAAATATCCAAATAAATCTAATTATTAAACTAAATTAACCATATAAACTAAATTACTGATCTAATTACTGATCTAAAGCCCACATTGTCACTGTATGATAATTGAAATGAACTGATGACATCACCGTTCCCCTTCGAGGGAACTCGCACTGCGTCATCGTGTGATGACACTTTGGGAATGCCCTCAGCGTTACGCATCTGAAGTATGAATGAAATCAAGCCAATCTGATTGTTGGTGCATCATGACGTAGTAGATGACGGCATACCCGGAAGATACAAAGGGACGCTGATGCAAACACAAGGCAGCTTTTCGCTCTTCAGCTGAAGCGCTCTGTGTTTTTGTCTCTGTCTATTTGGTGTTGTTTGTCTACCAACGTTACACAAAGCAAGTGAGATGGCTCAGTTTAAGAGATGTGTGCATCCATGTCCGCGTTTCATTTCGGGCACAGACACACATCTAATGTGTATGCAATGCCTGGGTGTGCAGCACGCTAGAGCGAGTGTGAATCGCTTGCCGAGGTACGGCGGCGTCACAAATCATGGGGATCGCAACGGGACCTCGCGACGGGATATGGGACTGCTGAGGCACTTTCCCTATCCTCGTCCGAGGATTCCGATGTTCTCCCGCCCCGTGCGGAAGCCCGCGATGGAGAACCCGATGCTTCAGCTGTCCGGCCCCGAGGGGTCGGATGGGCGGAGCATCGAGGCGGGTGACGTGGAAGCTCAGCCATCGCGTCACGCACCTGCTCAGGAGGAGCTAGTGGAGGTTTTGACCCGCGCTTTGGCCAAATTAAACATTGAATGGCCACAGGAAGAGCCAGAAATTCAGCCGCCCAGTAAGCTGGATGAAAGGTTCTTCAAGCGTGGGTCTCCACGCCGGGGCCTGCCATTTTTCCAGGATCTGCACAATGAGTTGTGTAGATCCTGGGAAAACCCTACTCGGCCAGACTTTCCTCCCCTCAAGCACTTGAATTTGGGAATGTGCTGGGGGCGGCCGAGCGGGGTTATGGGACGCTGCCTCGGGTGGAGGATGCTCTTGCGAGCTACCTCTCTCCTAAAGCCGCTTCATCCCTCAAGGACCCGGTGCTACCCACCAAGCCATGCCGGGACACTTCAGCGCTGGTGGGTAGGGCTTATATGGCGGCTGGGCGGGCTGGTAGTTGTCTGCACACTATGGCGGTGTTGCAGGCCTATCAGGCCGACCTCCTCAAGGAGCTGGACGAGGGGGAGGGTCCGTCTCCGGACGACAAACTGGAGCTGCGCAAGGCCACAGATTTGTCTCTCCGGATCACCAAGGAGACGGCCCCAAACATCGGCCGCTCCATGGCTGGTCTGGTGGTCACAGAGAGACATCTCTGGTTAAACCTGTCGGGGATGAGAGAGAGAGAGAAACATTTTCTCTTCAATTCCCCGATTTCGCCTTCTGGTCTCTTCGGCAGCGCGGTTAACACCGTGGTCGAGAGGTTCCAGGAGGTGAAAAAGCAGGCGGCGGCCTTCCAGCAGTACCTCCCTCGCCGTTCTGGCTCCTCGGGGAAGGCTGTCCAGCAAAGGCAGCCTCAGCCATCAGGTAGCTCCTCCTCGCACCAACAGGTGCAAAAAGAGAGCGTCGCTTCTCGCGCCCCTCCTGAGGGAGCTTGGCAAAAGAGGCGGCGCTCTCGTGGTAAGCCTTCAGAGCCTAGGGTCGATCTGAGGACCGTCCTTCAGGCGAAGAAGGCTACCACAAAGAGGTCCTAGCTGCGGCGCTCACTGCCTTCGTCGCCTCCGGAAGGACTTGCGACCGGCCAGCGAGCGTGTGCGCCCATAGAGCTCCGTTCTCGGCTTCTCCCTGCCGGTCAGCCACTTCAGGGGGTCGAGAACGAGTCTCATTTAACACCCGAGACCAGCCTCGAGAGTGTGTCTACTTGGGTCCTGCGGACTGTAGAACGGGGTTACAGGCTTCAGTTCGATTCCCCTCCCCCGAGGTTTCAGGGAGTGGTCCAGACTGTGGTCGGCCCCGAGCAGGTTCGGGTTATGGAACAGGAAGTACAAGCCCTGTTAGCCAAGGAAGCCATAGAGCGGGTTCCTCTGGCAGACAGGGAGTCCGGGTTCTACAGCCGGTACTTCATTGTTCCCAAGAAGGATGGGGGGTTGCGTCCGATAATAGATCTCAGGCTCTTGAATCGGTCTCTGAGGAGATTCAGGTTCAAGATGCTCACAATTCCAGTCATCGTGAGTCAGATCCAGTCCGAGGACTGGTTCGTCACGATAGATCTAGAGGACGCATACTTCCATATTTCCATCCTTCAATGTCACAGGAAGTTCCTGAGGTTCACTTTCGGGGGCGAAGCGTACCAATATCGGGTTCTTCCCTTTGGTCTGGCACTCTCCCCTCGCACCTTTACGAAGTGTATGGATGCAGCACTGGCTCCTCTGAGACTCCAGGGCATCCGTATACTCAATTACATCGACGACTGGCTCATTTTGGCCAGGTCGCGTGACATGGCAGTTCGGCATCGAGATGTCTTTCTGGCCCATATAAGGTGCTTGGGGCTGAGACTCAAAACAAAGAAGAGCGTGTTGACGCCCTCCCAGCGTACTACGTTCCTGGGAGTCGTATGGGACTCTACGTCGATGCGGGCTCAGTTATCCCCGTGGCCGAGGCTCCGTCTGTACGCTTTTCCCCCGATCGCTCTGCTCCCGGGAGTTCTGGAGCGGGTCCGCCGGGAGGGCATCAGCCATCTTAGTAGCACCCCGGTGGCCCACTCGAGCATGGTTCTCGGACATTATAGCTCTGCTAGACGGCTCTCCATGGCAGATCCCTCTGAGGAGTTGTGGAGCCTCTGGGTCTGGCCCCTGGGGGGGCTCAGTACCTAGAGGCGGGCCTGTCAGCAGAGGTAGTCGAGACCTTGCTCAGCTCTAGAGCTCCCTCAACCAGGAGACTGTACAGCCTCAAGTGGAACGTCTTTTCCACTTGGTGTAGAGAGCGTGAGGTGGACCCAGTTAACTGCCCAGTGGCTTCAGTGCTGGAGTTCCTCCAAGATCGCTTCTCTTATGGTCTTACCCCGTCCACCCTGAAGGTGGACGTGGCTGCCCTTGGGGCTTTCCACGCACCTCTAGGTGATGGACCCTTGAGGAAGCACCCTCTGGTTGTACAGTTCCTCCGTGGGGCCCGGAGGATGAGGCCGGCGGCTCATTCCAGAGTCCCAACCTGGGACCTGGCGGTGGTACTTGAAGGGCTGGCTGAGGCCCCCTTCGAGCCACTGGAGCAGGCTGAGCCGAAGAACCTGACCCTCAAGGTGGCCTTTGTCCTTGCCATTACCTCGCTCAAGAGGGTGGGAGATCTCCAGGCTTTGGCGGTTACGCCAACTTGCCTGGAGTTTGCCCCTGGCGGAGTTAAGGCCATCTTGCACCCTAGACCGGGGTATATACCCAAGGTGCCATCTCAGGTGGCTCGGTCTTTGGTTCTTCAGGTTTTCCATCCTCCTCCCCACCTGACGGCAGAAGAGGGGAGACTTCACCTGCTCTGTCCTGTCAGAGCAATTAAAATCTACCTGGAGAAGTCTTCCCAATGGAGAAGGTCAGACCAATTGTTGGTGTGCTTTGGCTCACCCAAGAGAGGGCTGCCTGCGTCTACTCAGAAGATCAGCAACTGGATCGTCCAGGCTATAGCCACAGCTTATAGGGTGCGCAATCTGCCTTCACCCATGGCTGTGAGGGCTCATTCCACCAGGAGCATGGCCTCCTCGGTGGCCCTCCTCTCTGGTGCCTCGCTTCAAGAGGTTTGCGAGGCGGCCGGGTGGGCCACCCCGCACACCTTCATTCAGTTCTATAGTCTGCACCTCCCGGTGACGCCTGGTGCTAGAGTGCTTGCATCCTAAGTGTGCCTGGTCTCCAGCTTCACACTGGGACGTGGGTGATGTCAGTGTGGCATAGTGGGTATTAATGTTCCCAAAGTGTCATCACACGATGACGCAGTGCAAGTTCCCTCAAAGGGGAACGTCTCTGGTTATGTATATAACCCTTGTTCCCCGAGAAGGGAACGAGACACTGCGTCTCGTTGCCACACCCATCACGGTCAGAGCGCTCGCTTCATCGCGGTAAAGCTGCCGTGTGTTTGCATCAGCGTCCCTTTGTATCTTCCGGGTATGACGTCATCTACTACGTCATGACGCACCACCAATCAGATTGGCTTGATTTCATTCATACTTCAGATGCGTAACGCTGAGGGCGTTCCCAAAGTGTCATCACACGATGACGCAGTGTCTCGTTCCCTTCTCGGGGAACAAGGGTTATATACATAACCCGAGACGTTTTCTCCAGAAAGGCTATACGGCTGAATAAAATTCTGTTGCCTTATTTTCCTGTTTAACACTGTGAAGCTGCTTTGAAACAATCTGCATTGTTAAAAGCCCTATATAAATAAAGTTGACTTGACTTGACTTGAATTAAATATTAACAGTATATACAATGTTTGGCATATGGCATTACACCACTATCTATAAAATACACAGCCAAGAAAAGAAGCATGATTGTCATGACAACGGCAAGTGGCTATGATGTGGCATGTCTTTTACACAGAGTCAAAAGTGCATCAGAGACACCTCTGACACCTTTGAGTGCCTTTTATGCAGCATTACATGTTGAAGCAGCATGGTTTGTAGAGTTTGCAGAATTTGGAACAGGCACAGAGTTGCCTTGACTCAACGGTGTACAGATGGCTTATCAGAATCTTGCAAACCCACTGCAGTTCCATCACAACTGGTTGATAAACCCTGTTTTACAGAAAAGCCATCACATAGGCTTCCCATAACAGTGGACAACAAGAATTTATTACACATACCTTTCTGAAACAGAAGTTTCTTAATTTACCAAGTACAGCAAAAGACTGCAAACTGAAAGCTGATGCTTTTGAATTTAGCCAAGTTTAGCATATAATCATTGATAAACAAAGCCCAACACTTTGTTGTTAAGCTTTCCCTGGCCCTTTCCTTGTTTCACCTCTCAGAAAACATGCCAATAAACCCATTTCCGCCAAATGTTTCCTTTTAGTCTGTCTTCAAAATGAAAAGAGGAAAACTCTTCTCTTCTCTTCTCTTCTCTTCTCTTCTCTTCTCTTCTCTTCTCTTCTCTTCTCTTCTCTTCTCTTCTCTTCTCTTCTCTTCTCTTCGTGCAGATGATGGTAAGAGGGGATATCCCCTGCCAGGCTTGTCTTCTCTGATCAGAAAGCATGGAGATGTTCGCCCTTCACTTTGATGGACTCTGACAGAGCAGCCCTGACATCTGTGTGTTGCACATTATGAACAATTATCCATCTTCAAGCATGGCAGTGATGTGAATAATGGCAACACTTCTGAAGTATCATAAAACTGATGCATTTCCGGCACACTTTTGGACTGCCTGCAGCTCATGTATTTACTAAACTATGCATATAGTATTCAGTACCTGTTGCATAGATTAACAATTGCCATAAATAACAAGGACACTTTTAAAGTTTATGAATTACTAGTCAGATTGTAAATGTGAAAGCTCATTGAAAATCCACTCTGAAGAGCATCGCAAAAGGGTAAAGATGAAGTAAATCAAATGCATAAATTACAGACAAAACTGTTTCCGTATACTAGGAATCACAGTGAATGTCCTAAAAAAATTCCTAGAAAAAGTTCCCTGAAGAAGCAAACTTGTGACGCATTATTGCTTGTCACATGACGCACCGCAGTCACAATTGTGCTGTATGACTGATGATCTGCCTTTATTTCATCTTTATTATTTATTAAAAATATTCACAAATTTGTTACCTATAGCATGAAATATCTGATAATCCGATGGTCAAATATGGGCAAGTGGATGTGTTTTGTTGTTTAAACACCATTATAACGATCGCGTTAGTTGAGCTATATGCATGATGGGCGCTGCCATTTTAGTTTGTGCCGCAGTTCAGAGAATCGGATCTATTGGATTTACAACACATGAATTCATCCACTTCTCCCAAAATATATGAAAGTAAGTGGCCGGTGAACTGGGAGAAGAATAGAGAAAACTTTAAAGTTATTTAATGCTTCCAAAGACATCAGTGTGTATTTTACAAACTCTGAATGCATGGTTTTGCTGGTACTTATGTGTATTTAAATGTCTGAAACCTAAAATAAACATTATGTGTTTGAGAACACTTAATAGTTGTTTTATATGACAAGCACTGAGCGTGTCTGCATTTGGCTCAGCGCCAGCCAACGCACAAAAGCTCATTTGAATTTAGCAGTTGATCATGTGATGCACTGAATGTTCTAATCACACTGGTGTGATTGTACACGCTGGGGACCAGCCAAGATTGATCACACCAGTGTCATCATACGTGTGTAAGGGTTAAGAAATGTCCAGGTCAAATTTCAGCCTAAAACTAACAGGAACGACATATAGACAACATTATTTTAATTCAAATTACATTATAATTGTAACAGTAAAAACAAAGCGTTGGATCCAGACGCAGCTTGACATTTATTAAACAAGACAAAAGTAAATCCAGGGAGAGGATAGCATGAAACGTACTCGGTTACTAAACGTAACCTCGGTTCTCTCTAGATGAGGGAACGAGTATTGCGTAAGTTGCTTACGCTATGGGAAAGTATTCTTTCTTCGAGATCTGAAGCCACAAAATTATCCTAATTTTGCATTTATTGTCAACGCAGTGCGGCAGCCAGCAGACCATAGCAGGCTGTATCAGCGTGCCCATTGGCTGCTTGGTTGGCAACCGCTTCACGCCCTCCGCTCCCTATTTACCTACAGGTAGGGCGTGGTCAGTGTGTATATAAGCAGGGCTCACAGGCTGGAAATCTGGTTTTAGTAGTCTGAAGCGCCAAAGCCTGTGGCGCGCACGGCAAGTTACGCAATACTCGTTCCCTCATCTTGAGAGAACCGAGGTTACGTTTAGTAACCGAGTACGTTCTCTTACGAGAGGTTCTCTCGTATTGCGTAAGTTGCTTACGCTACGGGAACCCCTTGTCAACGCCGTGCGCGCCAAGCATACAGCATATGTAATCCAGGGAGACCAGGGAAAACATAAGGCTGGAAACAGGTGGCCAGTAGAGGAAACGGACCAACACATGTACAAGCACTTCACTATGCAAATAGATGGACAAAGCACCTCATCTTGTGAATAGGTGGAGTGGCAGTGCCGGTCCCGTTTATATCCACGTAAGCAGTGCGGCCGGCGAAGCGGGCCCACACAGTACAACACTAGAAATATAACCAGTACACGAGCGTTGTCTGCGCATAGATAACTGGGCAGAGCCAACAGCCCACTCAAACTGATAACACTTTAGCCTGCAAAGCAGGAACTTCCATGTTATAGAACCTCACAAATGTAGATGGGGAGGCCCAGCCCGCCGCCATACAAATATCGTGAATAGAAATTCCGCTAGATCAGGCCCACGAAGAGGCCATGCCTCTGGTGGAATGAGCTCTGACACCAAGTGGACACTGCAGGTGTTTGGAGGCGTAAGCTGCTGCAATCGCGTCCACTATCCACCTGGACAGGCTCTGTTTCGAGGTGGCGAGACTTTTAGTGCGAAAATCCGCATCCCCTGCCCTCTCAGGGGAGCGAGGGCCGCGTCCATGCACTTCGTAAATGTACGGGGTGCTAGCGACAGGCCGAATGGTAGGACGGTGTATTGATATACCTGACCGTCGAAGGCGAATCTCAAGAATGGCCTGTGACGGGGTATTATCTGGATCTGAAAGTATGCGTCCTTTAGATCGAGAGAGATAAACCAGTTCCTCGGGCAAATTTGCGCGAGAATCTGCCTGGTTGTGAGCATTTTGAACGATCTTCTCATAAGAGCTTTGTTCAAACATCTCAGATCCAAAATCGGTCTGAGAGCTCCATCCTTCTTGGGAACGAGGAAATATCGGCTGTAAAAGCCCGACTCGCTCGTAGAAGGGGGAACCGGTTCTATAGCCCCTTTGCACAGAAGTGTGGCTATTTCTGCTCGAAGTAGATGTGCTACTTCCCCATTCACTCTCGTCTCGGTACGCGCTTGTAAGCGTGGGGGGTGGCGAGCAAACTGCAGAGTATAGCCTAGTTTTACTGTGCTTAGCACCCATTCTGATGCGCCTGGAAGAGCTTCCCACGCTCTTGCGTGTGCAGCCAGGGGCAGAATGGCCTCCGGGCTTCGATCGCCGTGAGGCGCGACGCGCACAGACGGCGTCGGGGGCGAAATGTTTGTTAGTATGTGTGAGCGCAAGGGAGTGGGCACAACACTTGCATTTAGAACATGACCGGTCGTGAGGGGCTGTGTAACAGAGCGGGCAGTGAGTAGGTGTGGGCACTGTGATGTGGACACGTGACCTACTTTTATCACTCGAGCGGCTCGTGCCCGCTTTATGAGAGTGGGCTCTGTGATAGACACGGGATTTATAGTGCTTGTGTGCAGGGGTGAACACAGAGACGTGGGCACATTCACTGCATTTAAAACACATGCGGTGCGAGCCATGTAACCAGACATAACGCTCTCTTCGAGATTTCTCTGGGTCGCCGTGAGAACAGTGTTGTGCGCAGGCGAGCGGGTAGATATACCGGTTCGTTGGCTGCGAGGTAAACATCTGCAGTAGCCGTGGCAACGGGGACTGACAGAGCGTGAAGCTTTGACGGTGGTCCAGCTGCAGTGGTACTTAACCGTCTTTTCTTCCCACGTGTATAGACGCTCATAAATAATCGAGCACCATGTGGTGCGAGAGTCGAGTTCGCTTTCTGTATGTAAGAAAAGCTGGCCGTGAGCTCGGGTCTCTGGCATTACAGCCTCTGATTCTGCCACTGGGCTACAGGGGAAAACACATTTCCTTTCGGTTAGCGCGAGCATACAACAGTACGTCCTCGTGTTTGTTTGCAGTTGTGCGTGTATTAAAAACAGGCTCGTTTACTGCAATAGTAATATTTCCAGTCGCCTGAACTTAAGAGGGGACTGAGAAATGTTTGAGAATTGGCGGTTTGTCCAGCCACAGCGGGACGAAAACACTTTCTTCTCTTTTTGCCGGTGAGTGAGGCACGCAAGCATACAACAGTACGTCCTCGTGTTTGTTTGCAGTCGTGGTGGCGCAGAAGAGGTGGCGGTCTCCGTTGCTGAGCGGGGCGCGGCACGAGCCGCAGGAAAAAAAACGAGGTGTTTTGACAAAAGTGCAAGCACACGTGCAAGAAGGATATAGTCGCCGGATAGCGTAGCAGGCACGGATGGCTGAAGGCGGCGAAGGCGCTGTCCTAAGCGTGCAGGTCGCTGGTTTCGACGGCGGCGGCTCCCAGATCCAGCGATGCGAAGGGCTTCGCTGAAGACAAGAAAAACGGATTTCCAGTCTGTGAGCCCTGCTTATATACACACTGACCACGCCCTACCTGTAGGTAAATAGGGCGCGGAGGGCACGGAGGGCGCAAAGCGCCCTCATTGGACGTGACGTCACGCGGGGCTCACCGATAGGCTGAAGCAGTGGCCAACCAAGCAGCCAATGGGCACGCTGATACAGCCTGCTATGGTCTGCTGGCTGCCGCACTGCGTTGACAATAAATGCAAAATTAGGATAATTTTGTGGCTTCAGATCTAAAAGAAAGAATACTTTCCCGTAGCGTAAGCAACTTACGCAATACGAGAGAACCTCTCGTAAGAGAACCAGACAAATAACAAGATAATCCAAACTAGACTGGGTAAACCTAGCCCGATCTGCCGGCGATTTGATTTCGCCCTGCGGCTCAAGCTGGAAACCTGTACAAATATCTCTCCTGCTTCTGTTACAAATTTGCGTGGACCAATCAAAAACCAGCTTATCCACCTGGCGCTATTGGCGGGTTTAACACAATGACGGATAGAGAAACTATGGATCATTGGTCTGATTGGTTGAAGGACTATCCAATTGCATACAGAGTCATTTGAACTATGCCCGTTAATCACACCTCTTGTGCAGTAGAAAATACAGAGCAGACTCCCCAGACCAATGTTCAATCTTAAAGATTGAGCTTGGTCTGGTGATAGCCAGACAAAATCCAAACATGAGAACAACAGGAACTACACACAGTACATCCATGTAGGACAACACCATTCAACATGAGAAACACTAGGGTTAAAATACACAAGGGGGTGATGTGAGATGGTGGTCCAGTGGGTTAAACCACTGAACTGATATGAAGAAGGTTGCTGGTTAGATCCCAGCGGTCAACACCAGTGTGTCGTTGAGCAAGGCATGTTGCTCTTTACTCCATGTTGCTCCAGGGGGATTGTCCCTGTAATAAGGGCACTGTAAGTCGCTTTGGATAAAAGCGTCTGCCAAATGCATAAATGTAAATGATTGGCAAATAAGACACACCTGGGAATAATTAAACTACTAAAATCAACAAGAAAAACGATACTCGGTTACTTAACGTAACCTCGGTTCTCTCTAGAAGAGGGAACGAGTATTGCGTAAGTTCCTTACGCTACGGGAAAGTATTCTTTCTTCGAGATTTCTGAAAAACCCAAAATTATCCTTAATTTTGTAACATTGTCAACGCAGTGCGGCAGCCTGGCAGACCATAGCAGGCTAATCCAGCGTGCTATTGGCTACTCTGCTGGCAACTGCAGCAGCCTATCGGTGAGCCCGCGTGACGTGGCGACCAATGAGGGCGCTTCGCGCCCACCTGGCTTCATTTGCCTACAGGTGGGGCGTGGCCACGTGTATATAAGCAGGGCTCACGGGCTGCATATTCGGTTTTCGTAGTTCTGAAGCATAAAAGCCCGCGGGGCGCACGGCAAGGAACGCAATACTCGTTCCCTCTTCTAGAGAGAACCGAGGTTACGTTAAGTAACCGAGTATCGTTCTCTTACGAGAGGTTCTCTCGTATTGCGTAAGTTCCTTACGCTACGGGAACATATTGTCAACGCCGTGCGCGCCTCGCATACAGCATATGTATCCCAGGGAACCGGGGACCATAACACTGCTCGGGCAGGGTGGCCGGTAAGGAAAACGGGCCACCACATATACAGACACTTCATTCGAACTGACGGGTGGTTACGACGGGTGGTTACAACACCCTGTCCCATGAATGAGGGAACGGCACCTGCCGGTCTCCTTCAAATTCACCACACCTTGTCTCATGAATGAGGGAGCGGCAACGCCGGTCGCCTTCAAATTCACAATATCTTGTTATATGAGTGAGGTAACGGCACCGCCGGTCACCTTCAAACTCACAACAGCTCGTCTCGTAAATGAGGGAACGGCACCGCCGGTCTCCTTCAAATTCACAATGAGCCTAGTACCGAACTTACTACCAGTATGTGAGCTATGTCTGCGCAGAACCACTGGGCAGAACCAACAGCCCTATTGAACTGATAACACTTTCGCCTGTAAGGCAGGAACTTCCAGATTGTAAAATCTCACGAACGTAGACGGGGAGGCCCAGCCTGCCGCCATACAGATATCGTGGATGGAAATCCCTCTGGCCCAAGCCCACGAAGAGGCCATGCCTCTGGTGGAGTGTGCTCTGACACCTAGCGGGCACTGCAGGTGTTTGGAAGCGTATGCAGCTGCAATCGCGTCCACTATCCACCTGGACAGGGTCTGTTTCGAGGAGGCGAGACCTTTAGTGCGCCCACCAAACGAAACAAATAGCTGCTCAGAACGCCTGAAGGCGGCGGAGCGTGTGACATAAACCCTCAATGCCCTGACAGGGCAGAGGAAATTGCCACCGTCCCCCTCATCGGATGCTGGCAGAGCCGAGAGGGAGATAATCTGCGCCCTGAAGGGAGTGCCGATCGCTTTGGGGACATAACCATGCCTCGGTCTGAGAATGACCTTAGAGTCATTAGGACCGAACTCCATACACGTCGGGCTCACTGAGAGCGCGTGTAGATCCCCCACGCGTTTCACTGAAGCCAGAGCTATCAGAAACGCGGTTTTTAGCGAAAGGAACCTTGGTTCCACAGTCTCGAGCGGTTCAAAGGGATGAGCCTTCAGGGCCTCTAGGACCAAGGCCAGATCCCATATAGGAACCGACGGGGGCCGCGGGGGATTCATCCGTCTGGCTCCTCTGAGGAAACGGATGATGAGCTCGTTCCTTCCTAGCGTGCTACCTAGCGTCGTCTGAGCGAACGCTGCTATAGCCGCCACATACACTTTGAGCGTGGAAGGGGACCTGCCCCGTTCCAAAAACTCTTGGAGGAAGGAGAGCACCCGCTGGACCCCACATTGCTGTGGGTCCAATCCCTTGGAAACACACCACTCAGTGAACACCGACCACTTAGAACTATATAACCGCCTCGTCGAGGGGGCTCTAGAGTGTGAAATCGTGTTCATAACCCCTTCGGGCAGGTCAACGGGTATCCGTTGGTCACCCATACATGCAGAGACCATCGCTCTGGATGGGGATGCCAAACTGACCCTCCTGCTTGAGAGAGAAGGTCTGCTCTCAGCGGAACTGGCCAGGGGGGTGAGTGCGACAGCTTCACCAGCTCTGGGTACCAAATCTGGTTCTCCCAGCGCGGTGCTATAAGGAGCACCGGACGGCGCGTTTCCCTGATTTTCGCTATGACCTGGGGCAATAGGGAGATCGGCGGGAAAGCATACAGCGGGAGGCTGGGCCAAGTTTGGGACAGCGCATCCTCGCTTTTGGACAGAAACGTCGGGCAGCGGGCATTCTCTTTTGTTGCAAAGAGGTCGAGCTCCGCTCTGCCGAACAGGCGCCATACCAGCTGGACTGTCTGGGGGTGCAGGGACCATTCTCCTGGGAGAATGAGGCCCCTGGACAGCTTGTCCGGGCCCACATTGAGGTGGCCCGGCACGTGCGCAGCTCTCAGCGAGCGCAGCGAGCTGTGTGCCCACACGAGCAGGCGTTCTGTCAGATTGCCCAGACCTCTGGACCTGACACCGCCCTGCCGGTTCACGTAGGACACCACTGTGGTGTTGTCCGACCGGACTAACACATGGTGTCCTCGTATAAGCGGGAGAAACTGCCTGAGCGCGTTCTCTACCGCTATCATCTCCAAACAGTTTATGTGTAGGACTTTTTCCTCGCTCGACCAAAGGCCCGAGGCTGATCTGCCCTCGAAAACGGCGCCCCAACCCGTGGTGGAGGCGTCCGTCGAGATGACCTTGCGGTGTGAGATGGCTCCCATCGTCACTCCCCTCTGGTACCAGTCGGCTACTAACCAGGGCTCTAGGGCTGACACGCAGCCCTGAGTCACTCTGATCCTGAAGCCACCGGACGCCCAGGCTCTGTGAGGCACTCGGGCGTTTAACCAGCATTGCGGCGGGCGCATGCACATTAAGCCCAGCTGGAGCACAGCTGCAGCTGAGGCCATACGTCCCAGCATCCTCTGAAAGAGCTTGAGAGGTGCGATTTTGCCCGGCCGGAAGTACGCATCCATGCGCCGAACTTGGCGCGCGCATTGGGGTGACAGGCGGGCTGACATTGCCACAGTGTCCAGATTCAAACCCAGAAATGAGGTTGATTGCGTGGGCACTAATGAGCTCTTGGTCCAATTGACCGTGAGCCCCAGGCTGTCCAGATGGCTGAGCAGCATTGCCCTGTGGGCGAGGAGCTCGGCCTCCGACTGCGCCAGGATGAGCCAATCGTCCAGATAGTTCAATACTCGCATCCCTCGATTTCTCAGAGGAGCGAGGGCCGCGTCCATGCACTTCGTAAATGTACGGGGTGCTAGTGACAGGCCGAACGGAAGGACGGTGTATTGATAAGCCTGGCCGTCGAAGGCGAATCGTAAGAATGGCCTGTGACGCGGCGTTATCTTGATTTGAAAATATGCATCTTTCAAATCTAGGGAGATAAGCCAGTCTCTCGGGCGAATATGCGCGAGGATCTGCTTGGTCGTGAGCATCTTGAACGATCTTTTCATAAGAGCTTTGTTCAGACGCCTCAGATCCAGAATCGGTCTGAGCGACCCATCCCTTTTTGGCACGAGAAAATACCGGCTGTAAAAGCCTGACTCGCTCATAGAATGGGGAACCGGTTCTATAGCCCCTTTGCACAGCAGCGTGGCTATTTCTGCTCGAAGTAGATGTGCTACTTCCTCGCTCACTCTCGTCTCTGTACGCGCACAGAAGCGCGGAGGGCGGCGAGCGAACTGCAGAGTGTAGCCGTGCTTCACTGTTTTCAGCACCCATTCTGATACACCTGGAATGGCTTCCCACGCTCTCGCGTGCGCCACACGGGATAGAACGGCCTCCGGGCTCGAAACGCCGCGCTTCGCGGGTTTGACGGCCTGTATAGGAGGGGCGGGCGCAGTGCGCGCGCTCTCTGTGCTGTGGGCCAGCCGATCGCTCGCGATGGCTGGCCGCCCTACACACTGCATCTCTGCCGCTTCGAGCGGGGAGTGGCTTGTGTGCGGCCCTACACTCATCGCTCCGGCCGCCCTGGGCGGAAAACAAATGGTGTGTGGCGCGGCGCGTGGCGCCTGAGGCATAATGTTCGCGAAAATGTGTGAGCGCGTTTGAGCGGGCACAACTCTTACGCGTGGAACATGACCGGTTAAGAGTGGCTGTGTGACAGCGCGTGTGGTGGTTAGTCGTGGACGCAAACAAGCGGACACGTGACCTAACTCTAGCACTCGAGCGGCCGGTGGCCGCTTTATGTGAGTGGGGGACACGGGGTTTATAGTGCTTGTGTGCAGGGGTGAACACAGAAAAGTGGGCACATTTACTGCATTTGAAACACATACGGCGTGAGCCGTGCAACCAGAAATAATGCAACTTTTGTGATTTCTCTGGTTCGCCGTAAAAACGGCGGTTATTGACAGGCGAGAAGGCATTTTTGCCGGCTCGTTGGCTGCGTGAAATCCATCTGCAGCAGCCACAGTGGTGGGGGCTGACAGGAAAGAGAGTTTTGACGGTGGTCCGGCCGCGGCGGGACTTAACCGTCGTTTCTTGCCTCTGGCTAGGAGGACTTTGGAGGCTCGGGCTTCAGCGCGATCCTAGGCCGGGGGCCCCGAGGTGGAGGCGGCTTACCACGGCTGGAAGAGCGCGATCTGGGGCGGCCGCTCGGTCTTCGCTGAGACGAAGGGGGCCGCGCTGGGCGCTGCGCGGAGCTCGTTGCTGGCTGGTCACGAGGACGGCGAGCAGCGGAGCTATTGCTAGCGCCGGGGCGTCGAGGCAGGAAGAGGTTCATGGCCTGCGTCGTTTTCTGCACTTCGGAGAAACGGTCGACGATCCCCTTGACCGCTGGTCCAAAGAGCCCAGACGGGGAGAGCGGGGCATTTAGGAAGGCCGCGCGCTCTGTTTCTCGCATGTCCGCGAGCGTGAGCCAGAGGTGGCGCTCAGCTACCGTGAGGGAGGCCATAGAGCGTCCGAGGGCCTGTGCTGCGGTCTTGGTGGCGCGAAGGGAGAGATCCGTCGCGCTTCGCAAATCCGTGATTAACTCAGCGTCACAGCATTTCTCGTCCAGGTCGCGGAGGAGATTAGCTTGGAGGATTTGCAGCACGGCCATAGAGTGCAGAGCGGACGCAGCTTGACCGGAGGCAGCGAAAGCGCGGCCGATCAGCGATGACGTCACTCTGCAGGCCTTAGACGGGAGGGCAGCCTTTGAGCGCCAACCAGAAGGCGGGCAAAGGTGCGCTGCGACCGCCTCTTCCACCGGAGGGATAGCGTTGTAGCCTTTCTCGGCCGCGCCGTCAACTTGTGAGAGCGTCGAAGAAGCCTGAGACAAGACCCTCGCGGAGAATGGCGCGTTCCAGGACTTTGCAAGCTCCTCGTGAAGCTCCGGCAGAAAGGGTGCAGTCCTGGAGGTGGGCGCACGGCGGCGACTGTTTAGGAAGCATCCGTCAAGTCGGTTCGGCGCTGCCACCTTGGGCGGGGCCCATTCGAGGCCTAGCTGCTCGACAGCCCGGGTGAGAAGGCGCAAAAGTTCGGCGTCCTCACCCGCTCGAGAGCGTCCGGAGCCCCGGACTGAAGAGGACGCGGAAGACCAGTCCTCGCTGTCGGAAGCCATGATGGAGCAGCTGTCGGCGCGTTCCGCGGCCGCATCCGCCTCATCCCCGGAGGCGGCAACAGAAATGGCGGCCTGGGGTGGGGGCGGGGAAGGCGAGAGTGAAGCGGGCGGGAAAGGTTCCGGGGAGCTTCTCTCGGCGAACTCCGGAATCCGCTGCGAGCGGCGCTTCTTTCTGCGCGGCGTGGCAGGGACTGGAGGGATATCATCATCGAACAGGACGAGTCGAGCCCGCAGGGTCGACATCGTCAGTTCTTCGCACTCTTGGCATCCGCCGGCGAGGAGTGCGGCGGCGGCGTGATCACGGCCCAGGCAGAGAGCGCAGATCACGTGTCGGTCCCCGGAGCTGAGCTGCGCGTGACACGAGCCGCAGGTGGAACGAGACATTTGTATCAACGCTCGGCTCTTTTTGTGAAAAAGTGTGACGCAGCGGCGACAACACTTTTGAGCGTAAAGGATATGGGCTGCCGGATAGCAGAGCAGGCACGGATGGCTGAAGGTGGCGCGATGCTGCCGGCTTCCTCAGGCGCTGTCCTCTGCTTGCTTGTCTGCGCGGTCACGGCGGCGGGTTCCAGATCCAGCGATGCGAAGGGCTTCGCTGAAGAAAAGAAAATCGAATATGCAGCCCGTGAGCCCTGCTTATATACACGTGGCCACGCCCCACCTGTAGGCAAATGAAGCCAGGTGGGCGCGAAGCGCCCTCATTGGTCGCCACGTCACGCGGGCTCACCGATAGGCTGCTGCAGTTGCCAGCAGAGCAGCCAATAGCACGCTGGATTAGCCTGCTATGGTCTGCCAGGCTGCCGCACTGCGTTGACAATGTTACAAAATTAAGGATAATTTTGGGTTTTTCAGAAATCTCGAAGAAAGAATACTTTCCCGTAGCGTAAGGAACTTACGCAATACGAGAGAACCTCTCGTAAGAGAACTACAAAAATGGCACACTGGACAGGAAACAGGAACAGAACCAGGGAAAATGCAAACACAAGAAACACAAAGTGAAAATATAACAATAATAAGCCTAATTAACCCCACAATTGCCATTTTTTGTAAAGTGGTAATTAATAATTATATAATTAAGTCATTAATTTATGATTTTTTGTATTAATTAAATGTAGTAAACAACACAATATGCAATAAATAGGCCTACTTTAAAATCAAAACGCACAAGGGTATTCGTACTGACCTTTATTGTATTATTATTTTAATGCAAAATCTAATTTCCTTCTTTTTAATTACTTATATGTTTGTGGCAAATGTGACACTGTAATAAAACCTCTGGGAGTGAAGTGTTTTCCCCCCTCAAAAGGCTCTCTCCATCTCTTTTGAGATGTTTTTGATAAATTTATATATTTTATATATTTATGCATTGGCAGACGCTTTTATCCAAAGCGACTTACAGTGCACTTATTACAGGGACAAAACCCCTGGAGCAACATGGAGTAAAGTGCCTTGCTCAAGGACACACTGGTGTCGACTGCTGGGATTGAACCAGCAACCTTCTGCATATCAGTTCAGTGGTTTAACCCACTGGACCACCATCTCTTGCATGTTTTATATTTTTGTTTAGAAACTTTGTATAAAAAAATAGCATGTATTAACTATTAACTATTAACTATTAAGCTTTTTGCCATTTGAGTAAAACTAGCACTATGCAATCTGTAATTGGTCACCACGCAACTATTTAGTATATTCATACACATGCAGTAATCTTCATGCATACAGCAGGGGGAAAGTATTATTTCACTGTGGTTTGATCATCAGTTCCTTTTGTAAATAAACCTTTTAAGAATATGAACCATGTTTAACATGTCCTAAAGGTATGTTTTGTCTTGGCAAGGCATAAAAGGAGCACTTGCCTTTCTACCTCACTACACTAGTAAGTTTACAAGCTGACTTCCACCATCCAATCATCCCTTGTGGTGCTGGTTCTGTACTCTTGTTGCATGTTCTGCAGACAAATGCAGAGTCGTTAAGCTGTTACTTGTTGAACCCTTATATTATGTTCGATTTTTGTGTACAACTTTTATGTTGCGAGTCACATTGATCCTAATTGGATTCAATACAATTAAAGAAAAATCTTTAATATTAATACTTTTCACACATTACAACAAAAATAAGCATGAGAACAAAACTTTTCTTTTTTTTTTTTTGACCCGCAACAAGGTTAATACATAATATTGGTTAATTCTCAGCATGTAGTTCCTCTAAAGCAGCTGCTTCTGGACTGTTTGCTTATTAAATTATATGAGGGATGTTATTAGAGCTCTGATGACTGTTTAATGGGTTGGCTAGCAAAGACAAATGCTTCCTATCAGGTTGCAAAGGAGTAAGTGTTGGTAATCTTCTCTCGATTCATGTTCTCACACCAGTTAAATGCTTATGTTGATATGACTCTCAATATATGCTACTTAGCAATGTAGAGTTGCTAAGGGTTTGACGGCCTGTATAGGAGGGGCGGGCGCAGTGCGCGCGCTCTCTGGGCTGTGGGCCAGCCGATCGCTCGCGATGGCTGGCCGCCCTACACACTGCATCTCTGCCGCTTCGAGCGGGGAGTGGCTTGTGTGCGGCCCTACACTCATCGCTCCGGCCACCCTGGGCGGAAAACAAATGTTGTGTGGCACGGCGCGTGGCGCCTGAGGCATAATGTTCGCGAAAATGTGTGAGCGCGTTTGAGCGGGCACAACTCTTACGCGTGGAACCTGACCGGTTAAGAGTGGCTGTGTGACAGCGCGTGTGGTGGTTAGTCGTGGACGCAAACAAGCGGACACGTGACCTAACTCTAGCACTCGAGCGGCCGGTGGCCGCTTTATGTGAGTGGGGGACACGGGGTTTATAGTGCTTGTGTGCAGGGGTGAACACAGAAAAGTGGGCACATTTACTGCATTTGAAACACATACGGCGTGAGCCGTGCAACCAGAAATAATGCAACTTTTGTGATTTCTCTGGTTCGCCGTAAAAACGGCGGTTATTGACAGGCGAGAAGGCATTTTTGCCGGCTCGTTGGCTGCGTGAAATCCATCTGCAGCAGCCACAGTGGTGGGGGCTGACAGGAAAGAGAGTTTTGACGGTGGTCCGGCCGCGGCGGGACTTAACCGTCGTTTCTTGCCTCTGGCTAGGAGGACTTTGGAGGCTCGGGCTTCAGCGCTGGAAGAGCGCGATCTGGGGCGGCCGCTCGGTCTTCGCTGAGACGAAGGGGGCCGCGCTGGGCGCTGCGCGGAGCTCGTTGCTGGCTGGTCACGAGGACGGCGAGCAACGGAGCTATTGCTAGCGCCGGGGCGTCGAGGCAGGAAAAGGTTCATGGCCTGCGTCGTTTTCTGCACTTCGGAGAAACGGTCGACGATCCCCTTGACCGCTGGTCCAAAGAGCCCAGACGGGGAGAGCGGGGCATTTAGGAAGGCCGCGCGCTCTGTTTCTCGCATGTCCGCGAGCGTGAGCCAGAGGTGGCGCTCAGCTACCGTGAGGGAGGCCATAGAGCGTCCGAGGGCCTGTGCTGCGGTCTTGGTGGCGCGAAGGGAGAGATCCGTCACGCTTCGCAAATCCGTGATTAACTCAGCGTCACAGCATTTCTCGTCCAGGTCGCGGAGGAGATTAGCTTGGAGGATTTGCAGCACGGCCATAGAGTGCAGAGCGGACGCAGGTTGACCGGAGGCAGCGAAAGCGCGGCCGATCAGCGATGACGTCACTCTGCAGGCCTTAGACGGGAGGGCAGCCTTTGAGCGCCAACCAGAAGGCGGGCAAAGGTGCGCTGCGACCGCCTCTTCCACCGGAGGGATAGCGTTGTAGCCTTTCTCGGCCGCGCCGTCAACTTGTGAGAGCGTCGAAGAAGCCTGAGACGAGACCCTCGCGGAGAATGCGAGCTCCTCGTGAAGCTCCGGCAGAAAGGGTGCAGTCCTGGAGGTGGGCGCACGGCGGCGACTGTTTAGGAAGCATCCGTCAAGTCGGTTCGGTGCTGCCACCTTGGGCGGGGCCCATTCGAGGCCTAGCTGCTCGACAGCCCGGGTGAGAAGGCGCAAAAGTTCGGCGTCCTCACCCGCTCGAGAGCGTCCGGAGCCCCGGACTGAAGAGGTCGCGGAAGACCAGTCCTCGCTGTCGGAAGCCATGATGGAGCAGCTGTCGGCGCGTTCCGCGGCCGCATCCGCCTCATCCCCGGAGGCGGCAACAGAAATGGCGGCCTGGGGTGGGGGCGGGGAAGGCGAGAGTGAAGCGGGCGGGAAAGGTTCCGGCGAGCTTCTCTCGGCGAACTCCGGAGTCCGCTGTGAGCGGCGCTTCTTTCTGCGCGGCGTGGCAGGGACTGGAGGGATATCATCATCGAACAGGACGAGTCGAGCCCGCAGGGTCGACATCGTCAGTTCTTCGCACTCTTGGCATCCGCCGGCGAGGAGTGCGGCGGCGGCGTGATCACGGCCCAGGCAGAGAGCGCAGATCACGTGGCGGTCCCCGGAGCTGAGCTGCGCGTGACACGAGCCGCAGGTGGAACGAGACATTTGTATCAACGCTCGGCTCTTTTTGTGAAAAAGTGTGACGCAGCGGCGACAACACTTTTGAGCGTAAAGGATATGGGCTGCCGGATAGCAGAGCAGGCACGGATGGCTGAAGGTGGCGCGATGCTGCCGGCTTCCTCAGGCGCTGTCCTCTGCTTGCTTGTCTGCGCGGTCACGGCGGCGGGTTCCAGATCCAGCGATGCGAAGGGCTTCGCTGAAGAAAAGAAAATCGAATATGCAGCCCGTGAGCCCTGCTTATATACACGTGGCCACGCCCCACCTGTAGGCAAATGAAGCCAGGTGGGCGCGAAGCGCCCTCATTGGTCGCCACGTCACGCGGGCTCACCGATAGGCTGCTGCAGTTGCCAGCAGAGCAGCCAATAGCACGCTGGAATAGCCTGCTATGGTCTGCCAGGCTGCCGCACTGCGTTGACAATGTTACAAAATTAAGGATAATTTTGGGTTTTTCAGAAATCTCGAAGAAAGAATACTTTCCCGTAGCGTAAGGAACTTACGCAATACGAGAGAACCTCTCGTAAGAGAACGTTGATTGTACTGTTTGGATAAAAATGTATAAGATTTTAATTTAAAGAAAACCTGAATCGGTATTGAAACTCAAAAACCTGTTTCACAATTGTACAATTTTAAAGTTTCAGAAACACATTTTACTGTTTCTGATAACATTTTACAATGCCTGAATACTACATTTTTGCTTTTAACGATCCGCATCGCTTTAAAGTTTAAAATTAGTGTGTGGAAAATGTTACATGCTTGTAAAAACTTTCTTCAAATGTAAGAAAAACTTTCTTTAATAAAAATCACCATGATGATCGCCATGTTTACTACCTATGTTTCACTCTATTTAAAGTTTAAAGCACAGTTTTGAACAGTTTAAACTGCTTTCTTTTTTTAAAGAAAAAACTTTGTTAAAGCTACTATTATTTTTACAAATGTTATTTGGGCCTACAACCGATGGATCAGTGCCAAGCGGCTGTAAGCTCACAGAAGATTCTCACTTGAGAGGAGCTCCTAAGCCTGCCTGGAAGGTAACCATGCTGTAGGCGATCTATGAAAGTCCCTTCCTGTAGGGACCGCATAGCAGCAGCGTTGTTTCGTCATGCTAGGGTATGAACACCGCCTTCAGGTGCTACCGGCTAGAAACCGGAGCCTGATAGCAGGTGACCACTAGCTGTCAGCGTAAAGCCAGTTATGTGTTCCCGCCTAGGGAACATATTCCCCAGGGAGGCCGGAAGGGGCCTCCACCTGGTAACCTGTGCTGAATGCTTGCGCGTCCAAACAGTGGAGCTCGCCCTCAGGGAGGCCTAATGAGGCCTACTACCCAATAGCAGTCGAGCTGGCCCTCGAGGTAGCTGGAAGATGGAATTTGCTCTGACAGGGAGGCCTAGTGAGGCCTACCACCTGATAGCCATCGGGACTCGTTCCTTCAGGGAGGCTTGGGGAAGCCTGCCACCTGATAGCAGACTATACTAGCTGTCCGAGCGTCCCGACTCCGGGGCTCGCCTCCAGGGAGGCCTGGCGAGGCCTACCACCTGGTAGTAAGACCTGTTAACGGTCCAGCTAGCTTGTCACAGTGACTGTAACCGGAACCCCCTCAGGGAGGCCTAGTGGGGACCTACAACCTGATAGCACGTTAAGTGAGCTAACCGAGCGTCCAAGCTCGGGGGCTCTCCCTCAGAGAGGCCTGGCAAGGCCTACCACCTGGTAGTAAGACCTGTCAACGGCCTGTTCTAGCCATTCGTGCGAACCGTCAGAGATGACTGAGGTCCCGGAGCTCGCCGTTAAGGAGGCCCGCTGGGATCTACCACCCAGAAGCGAATTTTCAGGGAGGCCTGGTGAAGCCTACTACCTGACATCGATCCACTGCTAGGTGTCCAGTGACTGAAGACCAGGAACGTGCCCTCAGGGGAGGCCAGGTTGAAGCCTGCTACCCAATGGCGAATCACACAGGAAAGCCCCGTGCAACTTGCTACCTGTTAGCAACCCATGCCACCATCTGTTACCGAAACTGGGGACCGGGGAACGATCTCAGGGAGGCCCGGCGCCTACCACCTGATAGCAGAACATGCTAGTAGCACTCCATGCTCACCGCCACAGAGACTGGGAACCAGGAACTCGCCCTCAGGGAGGCCGGGTGAGGCCTACTACCTACTAGCAACTCGTGCTAGCCATCCAGTGACTGGAGCCCGGGAACGCCCCCTCAGAAGAGGTCAAGTGAGCCTGCTTACCCCACAGCAGGCCCTTAGGGAGGCCTGGTAACGCCTACCACCTACTAGCAGCTCATGCCAGCCGAGGGACTAATGCCCAGAAATACCCCCTCGGGGGAGGCCTGGCAGGGCCTACCTCCAAATAGGAGGTCTGCAGATTCTATGAATCTGCCGTGGTTAGAGGAAGGCTGGCTGCTGCACCTGGGCTGACGGTAGCTGTCTGCTGCTGACGAAGAACTGGACATCCAGTTATGAGTCACCGCTCGCTCCTCTGGTGCTTCAAACCTTGAGAAACCGGCCTTTATCAAGCCAGTGTCGACCACCATCCTGAGGGGGGCGCTTTCACCCAACGAGTCAGGCGGGCCGTCCGATTCTTACATTTCTGCTCATCAAAGGCCCACCGGCCAGATGTAAAGCACCCGGGGAAAGAGGCAAGAGGAAGGGAAAGACCGTGACGGGCCCGGGACACACGACTGCCTGGGCGCGGTCCCGGACTTCAGCGGAATGCATGATCTAAATGCCACTGAGCGCGCCTTCGCCTCTCTGAACTTTCCCACCACCACCTCGACGGAGGTGCCGAAAAGCTCAGATGGCGAAACCGGGGCATCGAGGAGAAAGGACTTCTCCTTCTCCCCGATGTCCGCAAGGTTTAATCACAGATGCCTCTCCGTGGCCACCATCGCCGCCATCCGCCATTTGTTTGGTGACCTGGAGAGCGAGATCTGTGGTCCGGCGCAACTCGGCCATCGCATCAGGGGGTAGTCCCTCCCCCTGATCGAGGTCTTTCAGCAGGTCTGCCTGGAAATCCTGCAACACCCCTGTGGTGTGCAGAGCCGCCGCAGCGTGACCCGCTGACATGTACGCCCTGCCGTTCAGACGAGATGTCGTTCTGAGTGGTTTTGTCGGCAGGGTGGGAGCCCTCAATGTCGACGGCCGCCCAGAGGCGAGATAGTTCGCAAACGTCTCGTCCACGGGCGGCACTGACACACACCCAGCCTCGGGCAATCTCTCAACATCAGCGAAATTAGCTCGCTGATGGCGATAGATACGGGCTGAGTATGGTTTCTTCCATCCCTTTGAGATCTGCTGATGGAGATCTGGAAGGAATGGAAGACTCCCAGGAGTTGGGAGGTCATGGGCGAAGAGAAACTGATCGTCCAATCTGTTTGGACGCCCAGCCTCTCTCCTCACGCGCCGCCAAGGCAGCTGCAGACTACCCGCGACGTGTTCGATCATCTCCAACAACTCCCCGTACATGGGACAGGATGGTTGAGAGGCTTCAGCCTCAAATGACTCAGCAGCCTCCTCCTCCATCCTCTGCTCGAATGGAAGAGCAGCAGACGAGGTAAGGAACCTAAATCTCACTCCTCCTACGAAGTCCGCCTCTCGCGATCTGGATCGTCCTCTGCGAGAACCACACCTGTCTACAGACGACGAGCCAGATCCGTCTGGGAACCCCATGATGTTAGACGCCGCTCAGCCTCAGCTTGAGCGGGCCCGTCCCCAGATGCTGAAACCTCTCCCCTCGAGAAGCGGTCCTGACGAGAGCGGAGCGTTCTCAGGGGAAAACGCTCGCAGTTTGCACAGGAGGCTCCCTCGAGAACCTCCCATGCATGCTCTTCTCCCAGACAGTAAACGCATAGTGTGTGTGTATCCTCAGGTGTAAGATACCTGGTACATGGGTCAACACACCTGCGGAAGTGGCGTTGCTTCTCAGCACACTTCATTGTTTTTTTTCTTGTAGACGCTTTACGTGAAGACAGGCAAAACAGTCCCTGAAGAAGAAAAGATGCTGTCATGTTGATAAGGCGCCCTTATATACTTCCTGGTCGCACCTTGATGACATCATAGGCAGTCGCCGGTCAATAGGATTGACGTGTTTTGATTATGATTTCAGGCACCTGTCACGCTGGAGGCAATCCCTGTAGCGTTAGCTGACACAGCACGAGTTCCTTTTCGAAAGGGAACTCGCAGTCTCCATGAAAGACCATTAAAATTGATCAAATCACTCTACTGATCACCATTTCTGCTCTTCTGCTTCCATCACATCCTTATGTCTTATATTATCTGTACTATGCCACCCACAGGTTGCATTACTTAAAAATAAATGATAGTTCCCTTTCAGTCAGTCACTCCGTGTTACGTCAGTGACTGATGGAATGGGCGAAACCCCCATTCCGTCAGTCACTGATGTAATGTCTCTGTTCCCTCCTTCAGGGAATGAGGGTTAAATACATAACCGAGATGTTCCCTTTAAATCAAATCACTTTATCACTTTATTGTCACTCAACCATATACACAAGTGCAACAGTTGGTGAAATTCTTAGGTGCAGTTCCGAGCAACATAGCAGTCATGACATGACATGTACAACATTTAAAGCAACATCAGATTACACATCTGATGCGCCCACAATTACTCACAACACAGTAAACTCTACAATAAACAATAAATAATTTACACAATGTGAGTGTAACGATCACCAGCTGGAGTGCCCTTGAGAGCCACCAGAGGGCACTCCACACATAAGACTATATTCACTCACTAACTACATTTCCCATAACTCACTGCCCGTACTCATCATCACTTATCACTGATCACATTCACCTGTACCTCATTTACTGATTGCATTTCACCTGTGTCTCACCATCCTGTTATTCCCTGTCTATTTATACCTTGGTCATTCATTCACTCACCGCTAAGTCTTGTTTAAATGTTACATTGCAATTCTGAGCACTCTCCTGATTTTCTTGTTTCTTGTTTTTTGATACCTTGCCCTGTTCCCTGGATTACTCTCTTGCCTCTGGTCCCTGCCTGTTTTGTTTGTTTGTTTCTTTGTTTGGACTGCCTGTCTGTGTATGACCCTTGCCTGTACCTTGGATTACGCTTCTGGATTGCCCTGCAATTTGTTTAAAGCTGCATTTGGATCCACCTTCGAGTCTCGGAGCAGTTCGTAACAGAAGACTTAGCCACACCCCGATCCAGCAGCTATGACTTCCAGGGATCCAGCAGAACGAATCTCGCCTGATCTTCCTAGCATGAGCCGGGAGTTCGCTGGACAGGTCGCGGCCTTGGCCCTGGATAGCCTCGATCTATTCCAGTACACCTGAGGGTTTGTTCCTCTCGCTGCCTCTTGCTCTCTGGGGGACGAGGCAATTAAGTTTTGTTACCGGAGGGGGGCTAAGGAGGTCAACCCGAGGGAGCTTCCCGATCTTTCCGGTCTGGATTGGAGAGAGGCACTCTCCAGATGTCTGGAGAGCTTCCTTCCGTGGCACGCCATGTCACCGTCTGCACTTCACGCCAGTCCAGCTGAGCCTGCACTTCACGCCAGTCCAGCCGAGCCCGCACTTCACGCCAAATCTGCCGAAGCCAAGGCAGTATGCGTCATGCCCCTGAGACTGAGACTGAGAGCCCCTGAGACTGAGAGCGTCACGTCTGCCGATCCAGAGACAGAGCTTCACGTCACTTCTGCCGATCCAGAGACAGAGCTTCACGTCACTTCTGCCGATCCAGAGACAGAGCTTCACGTCACTTCTGCTGATCCAGAGACAGAGCTTCACGTCACGTCTGCCGATCCAGAGACAGAGCTTCACGTCACGTCTGCCGATCCAGAGACAGAGCTTCACGTCACGTCTGCCGATCCGGAGACAGAGCTTCACGTCACATCTGCCGATCCAGAGACAGAGCTTCACGTCACGTCTGCCGAAACAGAGACAGAGCTTCACGTCACTTCTGCTGATCCAGAGACTGAGCTTCACGTCACTTCTGCCGATCCAGAGACAGAGCTTCACGTCACTTCTGCCGATCCAGAGACAGAGCTTCACGTCACTTCTGCCGATCCAGAGACAGAGCTTCATGTCACTTCTGCCGATCCAGAGACAGAGCTTCACGTCACGTCTGCTGATCCAGAGACAGAGCTTCACGTCACTTCTGCCGATCCAGAGACTGAGCTTCACGTCACTTCTGCCGATCCAGAGACTGAGCTTCACGTCACGTCTGCCCGTCAAGAGTCTCGTCCCGCCGAGCCTGAATCTGTTCCTATTCCTCTTCCCGTGTCTGTGTCTTCGGACAAGATGGTCGACTCCACGCCTGTGTCTCTTGACAAGATGGCCTCCGGCGAGCCAGTGTCTCCGTACAGGATGGCCGCCACCGAGCCAGTGTCTCCGTACAAGATGGCCGCCGCCGAGCCAGTGTCTCCGTACAAGATGGCCGCTGCCGAGCCAGTGTCTCTGTACAAGATGGCCGCCGAGCCAGTGTCTCCGTACAAGATGGCCGCCAAGATCGAGTGAGCTAAGTGTAAGCAACTAAACTAACATAGTATATTACGTATCTATGGTTGCATTTTGTAATTTATGACAACACTGGCATGAAATCATATTAACCTTTGTCATTAGACATTCTATTTAGTTATGTAAGCTACTTGGATTATCCTATTCTTACCGTATAGCATCTTACGTTGGATATAGACAACAACAGGAATATTATCGTTAATGTTGTCTCTCTAAGAAACTTTCAATGTAATCAGAAATGGTTTAGACAGTCAAGAAGTTGATAAAATCACTTACTGCTCGCAGGAATATGGTTGGAATTGCCCCTTTCTTCAGTGTCAAACACTGAGCTGTAGTGGACAGCACATTCCAGGGCCCAGTTTATGGCCGGGCCCCTCTCTGTCCATAACAGTGGACAAAGGTTTGCTACATTTTGATTGGATCTTGGTAGACTGACACAAACAAACTGTCCAACGCCATCAGATAAAGATGCTTGGACAACAGCCAGACACCTCTTAGAGGCCAAAAGGACCACCTCTTGTACCAAGCCTAGGAAGGACAAGACATCTCATTGGTCCACATGCAGTTTCTGCCCTTCACCCAAATCCCTAGTGTCCTGGTCTATGACTGCCATAAAAATTCCACAGGACCTCAGCAGTAGTGGGTGAAAGAAAAACCAAAATGATCTATCCAAATCCAGTCATAACTATGTTTGGAAACCTTAAGACTGATGTAAACTACACACATCCATTTCATACTTATTCAGAGAAATAAGTATTCTCAGTGACAGCTATTTGTAATGCAACATCTTACACAGAATCAGCTGTTAATGAACAAATGAATGAACAGTTCAATATTTTCCCATCATGTTTGGATTCTATTTGTTTAGAATATTGCCAAGGGTATTCTGATGGTGGTTTGGAAAGTGAGAAATGCATTGGTAAACTTTAAAGACACCTTAAAGACTTCTAACTGTGTACAGTATGCAAATGAGTTTCACAGGAGAAAGGAGGGTGAGTCTCACTGTGGACCCCCTCTGATGCCAGCAGCCAATCGCAACACTGGAATGGAGAAGCGCCAAATTGCAATCTCCTCCTATTCGGAAAAGGATAAAGGTACCCTTTCAACAGACACACCTTGTTCTGAGTCTCCCTTCAAGAGAGACATAACAGATACACCGTAATGTTCTGAGTTTCTCCTTGAGAGAGACAAACCGTTCACCAAGTTCTGAGCCTCTGGTTCATCCAGAGAGACAACAAAAGATCCAAGGATCTGAATCTACAGTTTGTGAGGCAGCAACAGATATGACCACGTTCTGAGCCTCCAGCCTGTGAGGAAAGAGACATTAACAACCACTACGTTCAGAGTTTTAGTCCAGCGAGACTACAGCACGTCCCGAGTCTCCATGCCAGAGAGACCAAAAGCGGATTGACCAAGTCCTGAGTGTCTGACCCACAGAGTCAGAAGACACACAGAGACATTTGCAACAAGGTTAAGCTCAGGAGAGCAAACCTTCACTTCGAGGTTCCTTCGTCTGCGTGTTCCAGATTAAGGACCTTCTGCACCTACTTCAGGGCCTCATCTGCGTGTTCCAGATTTTAGGACCCTTTGGTGCTCCAGGAGATCAGCATCCCACAGATCTTCGTGTTCAAGACTGTTGAAACGGATTCCAGCTCCTTTCCCACTGCATTGTCACCCAGCACAACCAGTGGAAGAAGTCACCTCCATCGGACTGCTTACTCAACCAAGTGGAACGTAAATATCACTTAACCAAACCTCTTTCCAGAAACCTTGGCATTGTTGTATATATCAGTATATGATTTTCTAATTTACATTAGAGGTAATTTAACTGATGCTAGTTAATAACAAATAATCTTTCGTTATTTGTTTGATGCATAATAAGGTTCGTCACCTTAGTTTCAGAGAAACAACAGTTTATCTTTCCATAAGATAATGCAACTCTTCCATAGCCACACTCAACTTAATCACATGTATTTTATATATCTTATGCACTTTATTCTTTTATCATTGATTGTATTCATTTAGTAGTGGTGTTAGTTATTCTTGTTTATCTTTTGTTAATAAAATCAATTTTATTACAATTGTGTCTTACTTGTGCTGATAATACAGAAAAGGCTCTACAAGTTAGAAATCTCACCAATCTTTCAGATAAATCAGCTGACCAACTCTCCCCACTTTACATTCAATCTAAAATGATTGAACCGCCTCCCGTTTGGAGCGTTCTCATAGAGCCAAGGTAAAAGACCTTGATTAGTGTCCCAAACTAAGAGAGGGGGAAGGTGGTCATCTGATGTACTCATAACCACACCTTAAGTGATGTGTGATCCAAAATCACAACGTCTGCGGTGACGTGAGTACCAATCACTTACCTTACTTAACGTCCTTGGATGGACGAAGGTAAAATCACTACATAATTGGCGTCCCTTGTCTGGGCCCAAAAGTGAAATTATTACAGAGCGAAGCCTGCTTGATATTGTCCCAGGTTTGAAAAACTGTCCGTGGTGAAATGGTCTGAGCAAACTAACAACTTTGAATTCAATCGTTGCGGTATCCAATTATAAATAAACATCAGCCAAGCCTGATGACATGTTGTATATGAAACGTCTTCACATCCCCTGCAAAGCCTGGAACATAACATTTGTTTCCATGATCTGCCATGCTCGCTATCCTCGCGTGATGCTTGTTTACCTGCAGAGATGATGCGGCTGCGCAGTTTCGCCTGACAGTGAACATGTGCTGGCATATGCAAATGTTAGGGGCGTACATATTAATGATCCCATCGATTGCATCACTGTTGGTGTTATGTTGAGATTCGCCTATTTTTCCGTGGTGTTTTTCACAAACGAGATTTACATATGAAGGAGGAGGCAATGGTGTTTGAGACTCACTGTATGTGATTTACATGCACTGAACTCCTGTTATTTAACTATGGCAAGGTTAATTAATTTTTTATTCTAGGGCACCTTTAAGAATTATTAAATTGTAATATTCTAACAATCATAGTCATCACGCTGGAGACTGGTTTATTGAGGATGATTTGTTGATTAAATAATTATTAAAGCGCAATATTCGAAGGATCGGAGGCAACACGCTGGAGACGGGTTTATTGAGGATGACATATCGATTTAAGAATTATTAAATTGTAATATTCGAACAATCGTAGTCATCACGCCGGAGACGGGTTTATTGAGGATGCCTTGTCAACGATGCAAATTCAGGGGAGTCTAATTGACACAGTCTCTGCAGACACTTCAGGGTCATGCGTTGGTCTTCTCTGGGCGCAGGTCCACCATCTGATCTGGATACGGCCCGGATCCGGCTGACTGCAGTAAACCTCGGGATAAAACAGAGAGACTATCATTAGCGTAGATGCCATTCTTCTGATGATGTAACGAGTACATCAGGTGTTATGGAAAGTGTTCCCAGTTCTGGCTGACCTAGTTAATGCAGCCTAACAATAATTTCATTGAAAAAGTGTTTTATGTGTATGCCACAGTAAAGAGATGTGTTTTTAGTCTAGATTTAAACTGACAGAGTGGGTCTGCTTCCCGTATAATGTTAGGAAGACTGTTCCAGAGTTTAGGTGCTAAATAGGAAAAGGATCGACCACCTGCAGTTGATTTTGATATTCTCGGTATTATCAACTGGCCAGAATTTTGAGACTGCAGTAAACGTGATGGAATATAATATGTTAAGAGCTCGCTCAAGTACTGGGGAGCTAAACCATTTAGTGCTTTGTAAGTAATAATCAAGATTTTAAAATGTATGCGATGTTTAATAGGCAGCCAGTGCAGTGTTGACAGAACTGGACTAATATGGTCATACTTCCTGGTTCTAGTAGGAACTCGAGCTGCTGCGTTTTGGACCAGCTGGAGTTTGTTTATTAAGCGAGCAGGGCAACCACCCTGTAGAGCATTACAATAATCTAACCTTGACGCGCACCTGCTCGTGCAACGTTGCTCGTTTTTCGCTTGCTCGTGTTGTAAACTATCCACAGTGCCTCGTAAATGATTCGCATGACACCGGTTACCGTTAACGATTGTATTTTGTTTAGAAAAGCTGAAACAGAACAGCTGGCACAGCATATTAGTCTCTATCATTCTCCCCATGAATGCAACGAAACCAACACGGGTTTTAAAGCAACATGCACCCCGTTAATCGGGGCTTCATGATTAACAGAAGTTAAGCTGAAATCGCGAATGGGTTCAGTGTTATCAGATCGCTAAAGTTGAATTAACTATGCTAATTTGCTCAGCATAGATTTAAAGTACAGCACTGACATCAGTGCTTGATCTGTTCTCATTCATTCGTGCTATTCATCTTACAAGCACTGTGAGTTGTCACATACAAAATGCAATTGAAACTGACACAATAGTTTCAAGCTTAGAAGTGTTTTGGGCCTGTCATCCAGCAGTGTACATATTTTGCTCAAACTTACAAGGCACCCAGTGTTGAAATGGCTTCCTTGTGTGATTCGACATGGCTTCCCTTACTATGAGGAAGAACCGCGTTCTGTGCTCATATAAAGGTGCCGTTGCTTATTGCTTTATGAATGCGCTACATATTAATAAATTAGTTAATTAAAGCAAACATGTATAGTAATTGTGCTTTTGTCTTTGCGTTACTCCAGTTAATTTGACTCTATTCGTGTTTTATTCCGCTACTGATATCTGCATGCCTCTGTCTATTTTTAGGAACTTTAGAATTTAGTGTTACGTCTCATTTGGTCCTTCTGTACTACAACGTCATGGCTACAATTATGAATTAAACAAAGTGTATCTCGCTAGTACTCAAAAGCACCATATGTCAAGTAAGGTTTGCATAAAAAACAAGGTTTAACTGGATATTCGATAGCAGCAATAATTTAATTCCGTACTCAATCCGACCCATTTTACATAAAGATTGCATCCTGTACAGCAACTAAATCGCAGCATGGGAATACAATTATTCAAATCTTTTATGAATATAGTAAGTGAGCAGAGTGCATTCCCCTTAAGTGCATGAAACCGTCAAATGCTTCCGTTCAACTAAACTCCGACACTAGTGGAAACCGTTTCGGTCAATCTGACTACACCAAATCATGAATCTATAGCATGTTCTATTCTTCGTTGGTCAAACGTATGCACTAGAAGGCAGAGTTGGTCAGTGAACAAGCGCTGACCCATTCAATCCTGATTGTGTATGTTCCATGTTGTGTTGGCTCCTCCAATTGGCCATTGCATTCAAGCGCTCCACAGACATTTACATTTATGCATTTGGCAGATGCTTTTGTTCAGGGTGACTTGCATCGTATTTCAAGGTGCACATTTGGTATTTTGTGGGATCTTGCTTTCCCTGGGAATCGAACCCATGGCTTGGCGTTGCTAGCGCTACGCTCTACTGTTTGAGCTTCATGAAAGTGTGTCTGTGATTGGCTACGCTCGCATTGTAAACACCAACATTCGTCAGTCTATCAGGATTAACACAATATACAGGGGAGTAAATATAGTGTGACTGTTTGACAAAGTCTGCACATGCGTACTGATTCCTGCAAATTACGAGCTCTCTCGCAGTGAGCTTTTTGTTTTTCTCGTCACCAAAGCTGGCACACACGGTGCGGCTTATAATCATTGTGATTCGTTGCTTTTCAGACTGTGATCCTGATGTCTCACTGTATTTAATGCATTAATGCATTAATGTCAGACTGCATGATAATCAAACGCACAAGAATTTGTCTGGAGGTTACATCAACCCACTCACATTTGTTTAATTTACTTCAGGTTATACATTTTATCATGGCTGTTGGTGAGTATGTCAAACATGCTATCAAAGACAAAAGATTTTAACCTATGGTCAAAAGAATTTAGGATTGCGATATTTGTCTCAGACTGCCAAACGCGGACCCCCCCAAAAAAAATTAAAAAAATTCATACATTATGAACCTGGCTCAGGTTATCAAACGATGACTCTCACATTGATTATTGTTTTTCATTGGTTCGGTTGCTTTGCAGGGTTCTATAGCCAGCTATGGTTTATTAGCTAGTAAAGCGTCTTCTAAAACATTCTTATCCTTCCGCAAGGGCATTGTTTGGTTTTCAATTGTCAGTTATGTATTTGTCCTGCTGTTCTGGTTTATTTTCTTCTTGGGGTTCTCTCAGCAGGTTCTGATGGTTAGATGGTGTTCTATCTAGCTGTGAGCTGGATTCACACCCAATGGTTTCAAATCCTCCAACTGCAGATGCTAAGAACTGCAGTTCCCCAACTCCTCTATGCCTAGGTCATTCTTCGGATTGGGGCTGCTACGAACGCAGCTCAATGCATGGAGTCCGCATACTCTATCAAGGTGCTGTGTACATGGTCATCCTCAGCATTTTAGTACAAGCAAGATCTGACTCAAACACTCAGCAACTTCAAGTAGTAATTTTCATGCAAATACTGGTGGTGGCATGTTTTCTCCTTTATTACTACTCATCAATCCTGTTTTTGTCAGTCTCTATAAGCCTTTCATGAATTTCTCTGTGGCCTAACGTGATCTCTGTCCAGGTGGCCTATTGTAGCCTTCATCTCTGTGGCCTACTGCGGCTTCATCAGCGTGGCCTTCGTCTCTGTAAAAGAGGATATCTCTAAGCACATCCCTGCACCCCTAATCATTCTGCAATTTTTATATTCCCCAACGGGTCTCCCATATCAAGGTGGTTAACTCGCCTAGAGACAGACCTACAGAACTGCAGAACATCTCATCAGTATACCGGACATTCATTCAGGGTTATGTGCTGCTACAACAGCAACTGAACGCAGGATTGTTTGGTGGTCAAGATGGTCGTCAGCATTCTAATATTATAGAATGCTCAAACCTTCAGGTAATCTAAGATTGCCTATGTGTCTTAACAAGCATCAGGTAAGTTACAGTTTATCATTTAACTCCTAATACTTTTTCATGGGGTCTATCGAGACCAACTCATGCACCCACGCTGTCTTCTCCTCACTATGGGCTATCGCAGCCTTCTCTGCACACTGGCTTATCATTCTCAGTCACCACGTCTTTCTTGTACCCTCTCCTATCAAGGCTGTATACACGGCCTAACCTGGCAGTCATACAGCCTATGTGGGGGTTTTTTCGCACCCCGGTCTATCGAGGCAGTATATACGACCTAACGTGGCAGTCATACAGCCTACGCAGCTTCTCGTACCCTGGCCTATTGAGGCAGCATACACGGCTAACGTGGCAGTCATACAGCCTACGCAGCTCTCTGTACCATGGCCTATTGGCAGTGGCGGCAGTGGCTCAGTGGTTCATGTAGGTTGTCTACAAACCGGAAGGTTGGTGGTTCGATCCCCGGTTCCACCTGACCAAGTGTTGAGGTGTCCATGAGCAAGACACCTAACCCCAGCTGCTCCCGATGAGCTGGAATGCGCCTTGCATGGCTGACACCGCCGTGAATGTGAGGCAATGTGTAAAGCGCTTTGGATGGCCATTGGTCTGTTAAAAGCGCTATATAAGTGCAGTCCATTTATTGAGGCAGTGAATATATGGCCAACGCGGCAGAACATACGGCCTACGCAGCTTTTCGTACCCCGGCCTCTTGTGGCAGTATATACAACCTAATGTGGCAGTTCATACAGCCTACGCAGCTCTACGTACCATGGTCTATTGAGGCATCGAATATATGGCCAACGTGGCAGTCCATACAGCCTACACTGCTTTTGCAGTAGCATAACAATTCACTCTGTTTATTGGTTAACACCTATGTCAATATCCATATCTATTGCATGTTCAATGTCCATATTCTAAGTAATTCTTATGCAAATACTGGTGGTGGTGTCACAGCGTCACATTCTCAGATTATTACTCATCCCGTTCGTCAGTCTCTATAGCTCTTATTCTTCGTCAATTGCCTAACGCGGCCTTTGTCTCCAGGTGGCCTAATGTGGCCTTTGTCTCCAGGTGGCCTTCGTCTACATGCGACCTAACGTGGCCTTCGTCTCCAGGTGGCATAATGTGGCCTTCGTCTCCAGGTGGCCTTCGTCTCCAGGTGGCCTTCATCTCCAGGTGGCCTTCATCTCCAGGTGGCCTAACGTGGCCTTCGTCTACATGCGGCCTTCGTCTCCAGGTGGCCTTCGTCTCCAGGTGGTCTAACATGGCCTTCGTCTACATGCGGCCTAACGTAGCCTTCGTCTCCAGGTGGCCTAATGTGGCCTTTGTCTCCAGGTGGCCTTCGTCTCCAGGTGGCCTAACGTGGCCTTCATTTCCATGCGGCTGATCAAGGCTCTGTCTCGTGGCCGTTCAAGGCTTTCGTCTCTACCTGGCTGATCAAGGCCCGTCTGCGGCCGTTCAAGGCTTTGTCTCTACCTGGCTGATCAAGACCCGTCTGTGGCCGTTCAAGGCTTTCGTCTCCACCTGGCTGATCAAGGCCCGTCTGCGGCCGTTCAAGGCTTTTGTCTCTACCTGGCTGATCAAGGCCAGTCTGCAGCCGTCCAAGGTTTTGTCTCTACCTGGCTGATCAAGACCCGTCTGCGGCCATTCAAGGCTTTCGACTCTACCTGGCTGATCAAGGCCCGTCTGCGGCCGTTCAAGGCTTTCGTCTCTACCTGGCTGATCAAGGCCCATCTGCGGCTGTTCAAGGAATCGCAGCATTTACGACGGGCGAGTATACAATTCTTTCACAATTTTTGGGGGTGAGTAGGTCCCGTCCTGGAGGAACTAATTTCCTCTACCAATTCTTGGGGGGTGGCTGCGCCCCTGCCTTCATCTTCAGGCAGGAAATGCAGAGTCCGTTACCCTCGTGACGAGCGCTACGGACGGGGCCTACGCCAAAGAACCTCTAATTTAATACTTGCTGGTCTGCTAATAAACTTGTGGTGTTATCATACTTTATCTGGTCTCCCGAGTCTTCCTGGTAGAAATGAAGCTTATGCGCAAGTTCTGGCAGGAAGATTCAATGTTACGTCACTTATCACATTCAGACCTATCCAATCAAGTCATAATTCTCAGAGTATAAAAGATCGATAATTAACCCATGTCTGAGTTCACAGATGCTGACGCCAGCATTACCTCCATCCTCCCCACCACCACCAGGTCGGTCCCTGTCTATACCTCCCGGGGGGCGGCTGCGCCCCTGCCTTCATCTTCAGGCAGGAAATGCAGAGTCTGTTACCCTCGTGACGAGCGCTACGGACAGGGCCTACGCCAAAGAACCTCTAATTTAATACTTGCTGGTCTGCTAATAAACTTGTGGTGTTATCATACTTTATCTGGTCTCCCGAGTCTTCCTGGTAGAACTAACTGTTCAGCATTTTGCATTGAGAGCATGTGCTGTAATTTAGATATATTTTTAAGATGGTATAAAGCCATTTTACAGATGCTAGAAGCTAGTGGCTTTCAAACGAAAGATTGGTATCAAAGAGCACATCCAGGTTCCTCACTGACGACGAGGAATTGACAGAGCAGCCATCAATTGTTAGACAGTATTCTAGGTTACTACTTGTGGAGCTTTTTTGTCCAATAATTAAAAAAATAATCATTCTGAATTGAGTTGCAGGAAATTACTGGTCATCCAATGTTTTATATCAGCGATGCATTCCGTTAATCTTGTGAATTGGTAATTTTCTTCAGGGCATGAAGAAATATAGAGCTGAGTATCGTCAGCATAACAATGAAAATGTCTCGGTTAAGGATGTAACCCTTGTTCCCTGAGGAGGGAACGGAGACGTAACGTTAGTGACTAACGAATGGGGGTTTTGCTTAGAAGCCAATCCTCTTTGAGAATTCAAAAACGCCCAATGGCAGTGCCAATGCCATGGGCATGCGGAATTTGCATACGTAAGGAAGTACGTGGGAAGGTATATAAGGAAGTATGTGGGCAATATTGCATTATGTTACCTACTGAGGAGCCAAGACTGAACTCCCGGCCTTTCCAGCAGTACAGCGGATGTGGCAAAGGGACGTTACGTCTCCGTTCCCTCCTCAGGGAACGAGGGTTACATCCGTAACTGAGACGTTCCCTTTCATTCAGTCACTACGACGTAAATTTAGTGACTAACGAATGAGGGTCCCAATATAATCACGCCACTCAGCTGTCTTCCAGTGCCCTGCGTAAGTGCGAGCGCCCTGTCGTAAGGCTAGAACGGACGAAGGACTCCCACTTAACACAGGAATACTGGGAGTATATTCCAGGTGGAGATATGCAAGACGCCTACCCGTAGGGAGGACTTAGAGAGTACACATATGACCCGCTAAGGGCTGCATATGGAGAACTCTGGGGTACCAGCCCGAAGGTGGATTTTTAACCCCAGGTGAGGCAGATCTATCTGTGCGTCGCCGAACTGTTCCCAATCAGCTGGACCGTCTGGGGATGGAGTCTCCATTCTCCCGGAAGTGGCTGAGACCGTGAGAGCTTGTCGGCTGCACCGTTCAGAACTTCCGGAATATGGACTGCACGAAGGGACCTCAGATGCTTCTGACTCCATGGAACAAGATGGCGGACGAGTTGAGACATACGGCGGGAGCATAGATCAGCCTGGTGGTAAATGTACGCTACTGACCATGTAGTCTGACCGGACAAGTACATGTTGACCCTTCAGCAACGCTAGGAAGCGGTGCAGGGCGAACCGTACTGCCAGCAACTCGAGGCAATTGACATGCAGGAGGCGCAGGGGTCCTGTCCAGGAGCCCGCGGCAGCACGTCCATTGCACATGGCACCCCAGCCCATGGAGGAGGCATCTGTTGACACAACAATATGCCTGGAAACTCGTCCTAAGGGCCACCGGCCCGTAGAAATGAGGTTCGGCCACGGGGTGAGGGTCTGCAGGCAGACCCGAGTCACTGGGACCCGGAGCATGCCTGAATGCCATGCCCATCTCGGGACTCGATCGCAAAGCCAAAGCTGAAGCGGTCTCATATGAAGCAATCCGAGCGGCGTTAACGCGGCTGCAGATGCCATATGCCTCAGGAGCCTCTGAAAAAACTTCAGTGGGACCGCATTCTTGCTCTCGAATTAACGAAGGCAAGTCAGCAGTGACTGCGCGCGCTCGCTGGTAAGCAGCACGCACATGGCGACAGAGTCAGAAACCATACTGAGAAAAGAGATCCTCTGCACAGGGCAGAGTCACTCTTCTCCCAGTTGACCCGAAGGCCCAGATGGGCTAAGTGCCGGAGCACTTGGACTCTGTGTCCGCACACCTGCTCTCCAGAGTGACCCAGTATGAGCCAGTCGTCGAGGTAGTTCAGGATGTGAACCCTATGCTGCCTGAGTGGCGCAAGGGCTGCCTCGATAGACTACATAGAGTCACGAGGGGACAGAGCTGGCCCGAATGGGAGGACTGCGTACTGAATGTCCGCCCCTCGAAGCAAACCGTAGGAATGGTCCATGTCGAGGAAGGAGACCTGGAAGTAAGCGTCCTTCAGTCGCTGCAACCAATCTACCGGAGGAATGCGTCCGAGGAGGCGTTCGCTACCGACATTCCTGAACGGAAGCCTGTGAAGGGATCAGTTCAGGACAGGCAGGTCCAGGATTGGCCCGTAACCCACCGGAAGCCGGACTTCATTTCGGCTGGAGGGACAGGCTCGACCGCACCCTTCGCCAGTAGGGTGGAAACCTCCGCACGCATGACTGGGGCCTTCTATTGGGCCCCACCATGGAGCGCGGACTCTCCGGAAGCGGGGAGGAGCCTGCGCGAACTGAATCGCGTAGCCGAGCCTGATGGTCTTCGTGACCCAGTGGACAGTCCCTGAAGCTGTAGCCAGACTCCAGGAACTGACCAGCGGGGTCACTCGAACCGAACCACAGCGAGGCAGCGTGACTGGCCCGGACTTGGGAGGCGTAGCGTCCCGGTGTGGGGGCACAGTCAGCAGCTGCGTCCTGAAAGAGGAGACCAGGGAAGGACGCACGTTCCAGTGGGGTCTGCTCTGAGAGGAGGCTGGCGACAGAGAGGGATGAGAGCGGTGCGGCCCGGGGGGCGGCACACACTGCCATCACTGGTCTGTGAGACCTCAGAGATGGGGACACCAGTTCTTTCCAAATCTTCCCCCAGAAGGATTTTCCACCGGGGGAAGGAGAGGCCCTGCTACCATCCCCTGGAAAGAACTGGGACCCATCTCTGAGTTGTCCGCCTCCAGCCTGGTGTCTAACCTCCATGGCACGGCCCAGGGGAAGGCTGCTGCTGGGGCCGGGCAGGAGGAGGGAGGGCGCCCTCAGCAGCGAGCGGACTGAGGTGACTGAGCCGGCGGCTGGGTGCAGCAGCTAGCAGATGGGGCAGTACGTGTTACAGCCTCAGTCAGCTCTGCGGCGGCCGAGAACCGTTGTGGGCAGTTCTCAGCCGCGCCACCGAAGAGGCCAGCATCTCACTGCTATCTGGAGTGTGAACAAAACGAACACGCGTCAGAGACGGGCCACTGTTTCAGTCCAGCACTCGCGGGATGCAATGTGCGAGAGGGGGGCGTGGCCCAAGGAACGTATCGTCAGGGTTCTTAATACCATAGCACCGCCCTCAGGTCACCCTGGCCAGCCAAAGCACCACCTCTCTCAGAGACGGTAGATTAGGGAGTGGCAGAGGAAACTTTCTCTCCTCACGGAGATCACTGAGTCTCGACCGCGACATCGCGATGGTCCCGTTGACACATCATGACACATCCACAAACACTGCCCGAACATGCTGAAGCCCAAACACGTCGAGCAATGAATGTGCCCATAGACAGCAACGGAGATCGATCGCACCCGGAAGTGCGCAGGCGAGCCGTCTTGAAAAAGACGTGCCACGCGCAAGCTCTTTTTGTGAGAGGAAAGCTCAAAACACACATAGCTGTTGCAGATCACTGCACAGATCAGCAGGCAGGCAATGTGAGATCGCTGGAACGCGCCGTCACACCAACACCCTGGAGAACCGCTCGTCTCGAAGACTGAAGAGAGGACTTCAGAATTCAGGCTTGCAGGAGTGAAGAGATGCTCTTGGCTCCGATGCAGAAACATAATGCGATATTGCCTACGTACTTCCTTATATACCCACACGGTGGGGCGGAGTTACGTATGCAAATTACGCATGCCCATGGCATTGGCACTGCCATTGGGCGTTTTTGAATTCTCGAAGATGATTGGCTTCTAAGCAAAACCCCCATTCGTTAGTCACTAATGTTACGTCGTAGTGACTGAACGAAAGGGAACTAATGTCATGCTTCCTAATGATACCTCCCAGTGGTAGCATGTACAGGGTGAAGAGCAACGGTCCTAGCACTGAGCCTTGTGGTACTCAATTAAAGTAATGTAGTTGTCAGGTTTTAGCCAGGTTTCTGTCAAACACAGCACATCTAGATTATTATCTGTAATGATATCATTATCATTACGTGATGATATCATTATCATTACGGGTGATGAGCCCTTGAAAAAAAATCTGCTGTAGGAGATTAAATGAAGCCTTATAATCAGAATCTTTAAATTGTTACAAGTCAAGTGTGTCATCTTTATGCGGAGTAAAAGACAATCTGCAACAGTCCAGATGAGCGACAACATTCAAAGCAGTGACAGTTTACTTCACCTCAAATATTAACATACTGTTACCACTCGTCACTCATCCTCTCACCACATTCTCCTTATTATTAGATGTGCTTGCCAAGTGTCAGGGTTATGTTTAAGTCTGTCTAGTTTCATTTTGGTTTCGTTTTCCCTGTTCCCGAGTTCCTAGTCATTATTAGTTTCCATGGTTTCTGATTATACATGCACCTGTTTCTGTTTCAGTTATTTACCTCACTCTCTGTATTTATGCAGTAGTGTTGTCAAAAGTACTGACTTCGGTACCAAGTCAATACTGAAATAAAAAAAAAATTGACAATACCAGCAATTCCCTCTAGCATTTTGAGCACTGTTGAACAGATTCTTAAACACCTCTGATTGGCTGTTGTGTTCACATGCTCAACATATATGTCTGTGATTGGTTACAATGATCAACGCTTCAAAAACATGTTTTACATCATTGGCACTCTTCACCGAGTGCTTGCACAGATACACACAGGAGCGTTCGAAAGCAGGCGTCTATCAGCGGATGCCTAATATATCCACTGATAGACGGATCATCTGAAAGATACCTACTTTTAAAATGCTGGTATTGTCACATTTTAAAACAACAATTTTGACAACACTACCGGCATGTGCTATTGGAAATTTCCTACTTCCCACTTCTAAACCTGTGATTATGTGCTTGTCGCATTCAAGTGCTTTGTTGTCAGGAATCATGGAGGACATCATGTTTTTATTGCCTATTTTGTGAAAATTTTATTAAAGCCAAAAAAATGTTTAGCATCCCATTCATTGACAACAATATAAACATTCACTGCAATATCTAGATATCTTGCTGATGATTATGGAATTTCTGTCAAATGCAGGCTATTTTCGCTATATAATATGCTTCAATTGATAATTCCTATATGCATTATTTTAATTACAAGACAAGGCAATGTAGCTGTTGTAAAAAAAAAACTAATAAAAAATAGAGTTCATGGCACACCCAACTCGGGAATTTAGGTATCAAAATGATCCCAGAGCTTCACAGTGGTAAATATAACTTGAGATAACGTTCACGTACCATTTAAGTAAAACACATTTTAATATTTTTAGAAGACGCTATGCTCATAAAACATGCCAGGGTCCTGATATAATAATGAAGAAAAAACTCATTATCATAAGATTTAAAATATTTAAACAAAAAGTAGTTTGACGACATATTTGGTACTAATATTTGGGCATTATTAATATTTTGTCATGCCATATGGACTAGCTAGCTAATTATTTCAAGTCTTTGTCATTAAAGCACTCAGCAACATGATTAATATAATGATCATTATATATACTGCTGAAAATTGTATCAGTTATAACTTAAAAAAAACATACCATCATCATTCTCAGGTCCCCAAAGAGCTTTGAGGAATCGCCTCATAGTCAAGGTGGAAAACTGTGAATTTAACAATCCACTCTTTCATTTTTAAGCTATGTTTTAAATGGGCATGTTGTTAAAAATTGACTATGAAAGTTGCTGAATTGTTATCACTCCAGACTGTGAAGGAGCTCTGACGACGTCTAGCCTTGGGATATTTCTAGAGATTTACTCAGGGCTTCAAAGACATCCCTTCTTATCTCATAACTCACATAAAGGGAAAATATTATTATTATTATTTTAGCTATACTGTTTATAGCTGCAATTAAATAGTCTTTAGGCCAGTTTCTTGATTTAAAATAGCTATTTGTATAGTATGCTTGTTTAAACAAGAATTTGTGCTAATGAAGCCATTGGCTAATTGCTGTATCAGATGGTATTCCCTGCAGTTCTAATAATTTAGGCATATATATTCAAGTGATACTCAGGCTGTGTTTGAAATCGCCCCCTAAAACCTCATTCACTATTCTCTACATTATTTGAAGGAGTGAGTGAATTCAGACACTGAGTGCACCGGATGGGCTGCTGCTTTTGCATAGTTTCCACTCGCTGTTTAATAATCATGCACTCTAAAAATGTCTGGGTTAAAAACAACCCAATTGGCAACCCAGCGCTGGGTAAATATTGGACAGAACACATGCTAGGTTAAACCCAGTGGCATTTTAACCCAGCAGGCTGGGCTGTTGAGAAAACCCAAAATGTAGTCAATTCTTACCATTAGCCTAATGGATTTGCTATCCTGGGTTATTCTTGCTGGGTTATTCTTATAATTTCTCCCGTGCATAGCCTAATTTAAAACTAGACAATCATGAAAGAACAAATAAAGAATACATGTTTAGACTGTTAAAATAATCAGTTTTTATGCTTGTCAGCTGGTACAACACACAAATGTGTTAAAATTGGCAACAATGACCACTACAAGCCTAATATATTCTGTCAATTTCTTCACTTTAAATCAACTTTTATTTTGATGGGTTGCCGTGACTTTTGAGTGTTCGTGTACATGATATATTGTGACCAAGATGGCGGCGCGTGTAGATCGCGAGGCTCAGGTTCTCTCCAGATTCTGCAATTTTGCGGTATTTTTCTTGTTCATCTCGGGTCTGTTCGTACAGAACAGTTGTGCCTTTACATCGTACACCCGTTGTGAGCTTTTGGATATTGGTTTGCGAATTTCCGACAGTTTTATGGACAATCTTCGACTCCTTCCTGAGATCGCTAGGTCACCCGAGGCTGTGCGCTCTACCCGGCCGGGCGGAAGTGCTCGAAGGTGGCGGTGTGATCGTAAACAAAGGCGTGGGAAGCGCGGAGGTCGGCGTGCTAAGCTAATGCTATCACCGCACCGGCTCTCTTTACCCAGCATTTTCCTTGCTAATGTACGATCGCTAGTGAACAAAATGGAGGAGATTCGACTCAGCATCACACACAGTAAGAAACTTTTGAACTGTAACGTCCTAATATTCACGGAAACCTGGTTAAACAGCGGAATACCGGACTCCGCTATTGAGCTAGCGGGACGCCACACACTCCAGAACGTTACATAGTTCACCGCCACTATTATCACTGCTGCCTATATTCCTCCGGATGCTGATGCTAAGCTTGCTATGAAAGAACTTCACGCAGCCATCAGTAAACAACAGACTGATCACCCGGAAGCTGCGTTTATTGTTGCAGGTGACTTTAATCACTCAAACTTAAAGTCAGTGCTACCCAAGTTTCATCAGCATTTTTCCTGCCACACCAGAGGAAACAAAACCTTAGACCATGTTTACACAAACATGGCGGGAGCTTACATTGCGACACCCCTCCCCCACCTGGGACAGTCAGACCACGTCTCTTTGTTTCTAACACCCAAATATGCACCCCTCATCAACCCTGTGAAGCCATCAGTGAAGATCATCAAGGTGTGGCCTGCGGGGGCAGATTCCACACTCCAGGAAAGGTTTCTAAACACAGACTGGAGTATGTTTGCTTCTCAAGCCACCAGTGGCGCTCACACGGACATTGACTCATTCACCTGTATTTGATCATATCAATACCACTATTGACAGTGTTACATCCCAGAAACAGATCACCACATACCCAAATCAGAAGCCTTGGATGAACAGGGAAGTGCGACTCCTGCTGAAGTGACGCAACACTGCCTTCAGATCAGGTGATGCACAAGCCTACAGCACATCCAGAGCAAACCTGAAGAGGGGCATCAAAAAGGCCAAGCACTGCTACAAGCTAAAGATAGAGGGACACTTTTCCAACTCTGACCCTCGACGCATGTGGCAGGGCATTCAGGCCATCAGTGATTACAAACCCACCCACTCCACCCCCGCAGCCACTGATGTCAACTTTCTGAACGAGCTAAATTACTTTTATGCTCGTTTTGAAAGAGACAACAGAGAAACTGCAACCAAGCTCAAACCCTCAGCTGACCACCCACCAATCACACTCTCCTCCTCAGAAGTCTGCAAGGCACTGAGCCGGATCAGCGTGCACAAGGCTGCTGGACCAGACAACATCCCTGGTCGTGTTCTCAGGGCATGTGCAGAGCAGCTCGCTGGGGTTTTTACAGACATTTTCAACCTGTCTCTTGCCCAAGCAGCTGTACCAACATGCTTCAAACACACTTCCATTGTGCCAGTGCCGAAACACTCTAGCCCGAGGTGCCCTAATGACTACCGCCCTGTAGCACTCACACCCATCGTTATGAAGTGCTTTGAGCGGCTGGTCCTGGAACACCTAAAAGACTCTCTACCATCCACATTGGACTCACACCAGTTTGCCTACCGCAGCAATAGGAGCACAGAGGATGCAGTTTCCATGGCACTGCACTCTGTGCTCACCCATCTGGACAATAAAAACACGTATGCACGCATGCTGTTTGTTGACTTCAGCTCAGCATTCAACACTGTCATCCCATCCAAGTTAATAGCCAAACTTGGAGACCTGGGCATCAACACTTCAATGTGTAACTGGATTTTGGACTTCCTAACTGACAGACCCCAGAATGTTCGATCAGGATCCACCTGCTCCACGTCCATCACATTCAACACTGGTGTACCACAGGGCTGTGTGCTAAGTCCGTTTCTCTACTCCCTCTTCACCTCCGACTGCAAGCCTGTGTATGGATCTAATTCCATCGTCAAGTTTGCTGACGACACTACGGTGATTGGTCTCATCAGCAACAACGATGAGACTGCCTACAGGGAAGAGATCCAGCACCTGGCCACATGGTGCGCTGATAATAACCTGCTCCTCAACACCACCAAAACGAAGGAGCTCATCGTGGACTTCAGGAAAGAGTCAAGAGGCACACACGACACCATACACATCAATGGAATGGCCGTTGAGCGTGTCTCCAGTTTCAAGTTCCTGGGGATCCACATCTCGGCGGACATGTCGTGGACGACCAACACCTCCAGCCTGGTCAAGAAGGCTCACCAGCGCCTCTTCTTCCTGAGGACACTGAGGAAGAATCAGCTCTCCTCGGCTATCCTGGTGAACTTCTACCGCTGCGCAATAGAAAGCATCCTGACCAACTGTGTGGCAGTATGGTATGGGAGCTGCTCTGTTGCGGAGCGCAAGGCACTGCAGCGGGTGGTGAAAACTGCCCAGCGCATCAGAGGGACTCCACTACCTGCCATCGAGCACATCCAGAGGAAACGCTGTCTGCATCGAGCTCGCAGTATCCTCAAGGACTCCTCTCACCCAGCCCACAGACTGTTTTCTCTCCTGCCCTCCGGCAGGCGTTTCAGGATCCTCCGGACCAGAACCAGTAGACTTAAGAACAGTTTTTTCCCCAGAGCTGTCTCTTTACTGAACTCAAACCCCCGTTGATCCACTTCCCTCATAAACTGCTAACTCTCCTACCTCACATCTGCCTTCACTTTATTTGCACTACCGACTGTTTATTACAGTAACAACTGTTTACTTATGCATTTTGCACCACCATATCTTAACTGGATTATGCTCATTTGCACTGCCGACTGTTTTATAGTACCAAATGTTTACATTTGCATTTTGCATCGTACTTCTAACTGCAATATGCAACCACTTTTCACTGCACTTTTACACTTTCTTTCAGATAGCTCTGTCCATAATTTATTGCACCACCTTAATCCACTGCTATATTCCTCACATTAGCCTAACATATTATTGTATACCTCTATCTGTAAAATTCTGTTTATAGTAATAGCCATCCGTATATTATATTCATAGGACATATTCACTTGTAAATTCTGTTTATAGTAATATCCATCCGTATATTATATTCATAGGACATATTCTCTTGTAAATTCTGTTTATAGTAATAGCCATCTGTATATTATATTCACTGTACATATTCACCTGTAAATTCAGTTCTGTTTATAGTAATAACCATCTCTCTATTTATACATATTTATATATATTCAGTACATTTCCATGTCCTGCACTTACGCAACCACTGTATATATCCTGCACTTGCTGCTATTGCACTTCTGGTTAGACCTAAACTGCATTTTGTTGCCTTGTACTTGTACTTGTGTAATGACAATAAAGTTGAATCTAATCTAATCTAATCTAATATGACAGTTTCCTCAAATGAAACTGTAAATTCTCATGAAGTGGCGGTTTATGTGTTCGTGTCCTCATATAGTGACATGGCAGAGACCACAAAGACAGCGAGCGAGTGTCACACGCATATGTGTGTGTGTGTGTGTGTGTGTGCGGGCCCCCGTCATTCACATAGAGACGCAGAACATGCAGGAGTAATATTTAAATAGTATTTTGCAGTTTAATATTCTCAGACACTAGTATATATTCGGCTACAGTCTGGAGCCCTGCGCTTAGATAAACACTGACGCGACTGAACGCAGTTGCGGGGACCGAATATACTCGGGAGTCGGTAACTGTTACTACCGGTAGCTACTACAGAAATGCTGGAGAAATGCTTTTTTACATTTCAGTACGGACTTGGTACCCAAGTACCGGTACTTGTGACATCCCTACATAAAACCATGGTTAATTTCCGTAAGGGGATCATGGTTCCGTGTAATCCCCATGTCACAAACTGAATTAATCTATCGTCATGACTATGTGAGTCAATACATGGCATCGGATTCTGAAGGTAAAACTTTTGTCGTCTAAGTTAACGTATATCATGCAAGCTTTTCCTTTGTCCTTTCAAAATGACAGTTTGGGAGCGAATTTAAACATCAAGGCGTGAAGCACGTGAAACAACCAAGCGCTGCGACCCAGCAGGTTTAACCCAACAACTGGAAATTTGAAACTACCCAATGGTGTTTAAAATGTGATCAAATAAACCAACAAAAATTACCCAACTGTTTTGGATTATGACCTATAGTGCATCCAGCCACCTGGGGGCGATCGAGATGCTTTGGCTTCACATTTCAGGACTCTTGTAGCACACTTGATACTAGAATGTATTAACCTTAATTAAACAATTTGATAATTTATTAAACAGGAATTTATACCTAAAATGATGTATATATGCTGTAGCCACATTTTACCAGCGGTTTGAAAAGTGGATGGATGGATGGATGATTCAACTGTAGACTCTATCTTCTGGTCAGACATGGGGATTTATTCACCGCGTGAATCTCACTCTGTATTGTGGGTATTCTCTAGCCGTTGAACCTACATCAGTTGTACACTTGTTATTGCTGTGCATTGTGGGATTAAATAAGGGCACTCGAAAACGTCCACTATGGTTTTGGACAGCAATACAAATGTCTGTCCCCTCAAATAGTGTCCTACTTAAGGATTAAGGGGGCCATTTCAGACATAGGCTCAGTTAACTCAGATACTCAAAACTGTTTTACTGTTGTTTTTTTGTTATACTCAAAAAGTGTTATGTCACTACATTATGATATACGGTACGCTTCTAATTGTACTGCGTTCATTGTATTTGGCATTGTATGGCTATAAATAAGTAGCACAGAGAAGGTTCTTGACAACAGCTTAATTCTTCTCTGTAATGTGGTGGAAGGAAACTTTAAGAAGTGACATAGTTGTGTCCTCTGGCTCTTGTTATGAAGAACTTGTTACGACCTCTATAGCTCACTGTTAGATATAAGAACAATTGGAAAACGTGTGGGTTTCTGCATTGGAATATTGGACAGCATTCATGTTTCACTCGATTAGCCAGCTCACTGGAATCTCTCTCTACATTCACCAATGAAAGCATGAAAATAATTGTACCCTTTGTGGTGTAGACGGCACAAAACACAAGCGTGGAGTGCACCAAGAAGCTTGACAATATCTTCTTTGTGCTTTGTCATGACAGTAAAGATTACTACTAAGAAAAATACAAAAGCCACTACTAAAGTATGCATAATGTTCTGCGAAATAAATCAAAATCTACAACTTTTGTCCTACTTGTTTAACAATGTTTTGTGCTTGATCACTCATAATGTACCCACTCCAACTGAATTTAATATTGATTAGAAAAGCTTTTAATATAGATTACAGAGAGAGCTCATACGCATTGCAATTAATACACTTCCTGATAATCAAAGATTATTAATGGCACTGCAAGTCTTCAATAAAGTAAACAAATGATAAAGGGGGTGTTTAGAAGACCACAATTAAGGTAATCATCATTTTACATTTAATTACAGCATGAGGTGATTCACGAGATGCTTCACAATTTCAAGTATGACAATTAAAATACAAATAAGGTTAATGGCAAGTTATATTACTGAAGAAGTAACCATGTAACTAACAAATACATTTACTGAACTTGTTGAAAAAACTCACTGACAGTTTCATCATGTAGCTCACTGATGAATTCACCTCGAATTGATGAGTTCACCAGTGAAATCTCTGGTGAGGTAATCAACAATGGCATTGCTGAGAAGATCAATACGTTTACTGACACAGTAATTTTGATTAGACATGACATTTCAAAGCAAAAGAATAGTACAGTTTTCTGTGTATATACTGCATTTATTAATCATTCCAATATGTGTATTTTGCAGGGGCAGGCTAATATATAATTATTATTTTTTTCAGTTAGGTAGAATTAGCAGCAGTAACAATTTTCCCTGCATGTTTTATAATCACACCCATTCATGGCTTTAGAAATAAATAATTTCACAGTGATTGTAATCCCTAGTCCTTGAATCAAGTTTAAAAGGGAAATAAAAAATAAAAAATAAAAAAAGTTTAGTGGCATATTCAAAGTTGTCAAAGTTGCTAAATAAAGATTGTATCTTCATAAATAATAGGTTATTAGTCAAAACCTTATTGGACATATACTATTATATATTATATATATAATATAGTATATAATATATACTATATTATACTACATTCGGTGGCACTCGAAATGTGCTGCGATTCGCGTGAATGTGAAAGCAACGGACTCGGGTGCGCACTTCTTCAGGAAGAAAAGTTTTAGGTGATTGTGGTGTATTTAGTTCAATAAAACACATGTAAGGGAAGATAGTGTTGTTGATTTACCTTACATATGAGCGAGAGTGAGTCTACCGTCTATTCGCGCATAGTGCAATTAGGGCAGCGAATGGCAATCCACTGTTTCCTCTAAAGAGTCCATTTGCAAGCAGCAGAAAGCCAACTTCATGCGATCCACGCACAGTAAACCCAAGTGTCGTTCACTCAGCTGCGCATAATAGCACCAAATTAATAAAAACACAATATACTCCAGCCTGTTTTCTATCATGCGCCGTGCACGTTTGTGATGAGATGAATGAAAGTGCACCAGGGTTCGATATAATCAACATGTGCCAAACATCTTTCCAAACTTGTAATGCGAAGATTTTACAAACCTGTTGTCCAACAAAAGAGAACATTTAATCGAGTGTTTGAATAACCTTCTTTTGGATTCGTATGTACTTCACATCACAGAACGTGGCAGAAATTATATTATTTTATTATATTTTGTAAAGCGATTCACTATGTAGAGAAGTGCACAGTACTTTTTACAAGGTTTTCTGACAAAAATTAAGACATTACAGTCACCGTTTCTTATCATAGTTGAAAATTTTATAATAAAACCTTAGACCTTTCTAATGATTTGTTTTATGTAAAATATAATAATAATAATTGCTATTATATTTATTCTTAAATACACTGTTTTGTATTTTATTGCATTTTTTTTTTTTTTTTTTTTTTTTGCCGTTTTCAGACATGGCAACAGATGTTTTATACATGTGCTACAATTGTTTGGCCTGTGCTACAAAACCTTCAGCCTCTGTACCACCAGTGCTATGTGCAAAAAAGTTAACGTACAGCCCTGCTGTAGTATTGTTGCCGCCGGCACTGCCATGTGTTTTTTGTTCCGAAAGCCTTCCAAAAGATGACACAATTAGAAAACAGTGATTATGCTTTATTTAAAACACTGTTCCAGAACAGTTCATCCCAAATATTTGACTGTGTGCTGTGCATTTTTTGGAGGACTGTTTACAGAACCTGGGAGAGTACAAGGCCGGCTGTGCACAAAGGCTGATTCTAAAAAGTGGGGCAATTTCATCTTTGCAAGTACAGTCTGGCACTTCTGACTCACAGACACAGCCTGTAAGTATGCTTTCATTTAAGAATTTGCTACTAACTATTAAAACGCGAGTTTTGAGCAGTATAGCGTTTGTTTGTTGTTTCTACGATCACAAATGCAAACGTACCAATTTGATACGTTCTGATACAGCCGTGCTGGCAAAGTTAATCGATACACCTGCCTTTTCTGGATCAGATTCGAGCTCAAATTGATAAGGCAGTACAAACTGTTAATATTGCATTGGGAGCTGATGTTCCAATATGGTATGAGGTGTGACATTTCTGCCACACACTTAAGGTATTCTGGCCAATCACAATGCATTGGAGCGCTATGAGAGTACACCACACTTTTCAGAACAATGAGCTTTGTAAAAATCAACACGTTTCAGGAAGGCGGGGCATAGAGGAGCAACAATAATGTACGGGTTGTGTAAAATAATGACTTTTTTAACCTAAAACTGCATAAACACATTGCATTAAACCAAATACACAAAATAATGTTCTTTTTAGAACCGTCATATGACCCAATTAACATATTTCTTAAGGTCAGTCCTATGTTTATAATAAAAAATTCTGTTGAATATCATCTGCCATATCGTGTCCTTTTAACAGTAAAGGCGTTTTCCCTTGTCCTGACAGTGACTGCACTCATTTTTCCGTCTTTTTCCTGTTCATGCGTCAAGTTTTAGTCCATTCAATATAAAAATCTTTGCTATTGAGTGATTCAGTAATTAAGACATCTAATGGCGTAATAATGTAACTTGCTGTCACTGATCTATATAGAGAACATCTATGTAGATCATTGGTTGCTGTTCACGGTCGTGGACAATTTCTTTTGTGATGGAAGGAAGGCTTTTAGTGATTTTACTTCATGACAGTTACATTGATAGATATATTTTGGCTTTAACATTTGTATTGCGTGGTAACCATTTTATAAAAGCCCAGAAGCAACAATTTGAATCTACCAGCTTGCCAAATTCATACAGTGACTATGTGCTGCTGCCCACTGTCACCATCACTTGCTGGGTTGCCATCCTATCATGAAGTGAATCTTTTGAAACTTTTGAAACTTCTTTTATCATGAAGTTTTGAGCGGATGATGGTGGTATTGGTAACCCTAACCCTAACCAATAGTAAATAAAACACCATCAGCGGAAACAGCCAATTAGTCACGTGGGTTTAATGTTCGCTGTGTCAGAATTTATTCTGCAAATGCATTTCCATATCCCATTATTTGTATTAACTCTTTATTGCACAAGTCAAATATCTCCAGTGAGCGTAAAAACGTTTTTGCAAATTATGGGCTTATTTTTTGTTTTTGTTTTTTTGGAAATGTGGCTTTTCTATCACTCGTTTCTGATATGATACTTAAAAATGTGCATAAAAACAGGGTGATGAAAACATAGTTACAGACACTTTTGGCCGTTGTTGTTATTTGTTTTTTTGTTGTTGTTTTTTCCCTTGCAGTGTTGCAGAAATACAACATAGGCTACTCTCATATAAACATCATGTTTCAGTCTTCCAGCTTATTGGAAAGATTCTTTGTGAAGGTTAGGGGTTGTAGGTTTCCAAATATACATGTTCAGGTGTTAGGGGTCAGTAAGGCAGGCAACTCTATAGATTGCCAGAAGGCTCTGAGATCAATGCATCCACATACAGTCTATTATAGCTTGCTGGAAAGGAGTAGAACAATTGTGCAACCCAAGTTGACCCTAAAACAAAATATGCATAAATTATATGATTTTATAACAAGGCTTCTTGTTATAAAGTAGAATAAAATAAAATAGTACGTCATCAAAATCAACTCTTGGGTTTTTGATTGTTAAGAAATTGTTTTGATTGTTTCATGATATTTTTTCGTTTTAATGCTAATAACCAAGTAAAGTCAATTAGGGAAAAAATCTGTGTGTGGCACTTGAGCAGTGACAAAAAACTAATCTCAGGCTGGATGCTATTACCTGATAGCAATCTAAGAGCCTTGTATCAAAATCTCACCTAAGTCTCGGTAAATGACTGATTTTGGGACCAAAAGACCACTGCACGGGCCAGCAGCAGCATGGATAACTGCACAAACAATATATATATTTATTTTGTATATATATTTTTCTTTTTCCTTTTATTTTTTTCAATGCACATTGGCCACAATTGTTGGCCCCTTTTATACAATACTTTTTGCAACCTCCATTCAGCAATATAACAGCTCTTCTTCTATAATGCCTGATGAAGTTGAAGAACACCTGGCAAGAGATCAGAAACCATTCCTACATACAGAATCTTTCCAGATTCCTCAAATTCCAAAGTCCATGTTGGTGCTCTCGCCTCGAGTTCATCCCACTCATTTTCTATAGGGTTCAGGTCAGCAGATTGGGGTGGCCATGGCAGAACCTTCATTTTGTGCTCAGTAACCCATTTTTGTATTGATTTTGATATTTATTTTGGATCATTGTCTTGATGGAAGATCCAACCATAGCCCATTATAAAATTGTGTGTAGTTTTTTTTTTTTTTTCTTTCTGACCCCAAGACTAATTCTGCAATTCCCCTCAAAACTATCCTCCTTGCTGTGCAAGAAAATATAGATACACATCCTCTTCCAGGCAGATTTGTAACATCTCCAGTTGATTTAAACTTCTTAATTATTGCCCTAATGTTAGAAATAGGCATATTCAATGCATTAGCTATTTTCTTGCAGCCAGTATTTTACCAAACAGTAACCAAACACACATCTCGGTTTTTGTCTGGGTCTGAAATGTCTACACAAACCAGCTGATTCCACCTCTCTATTGCTAATAACAGAGAAAATCACTCAGCCATGACAATAGGTTAATTAAAAGTTGTTTTAATTAACCTTATTCAAGAGTTGAGGTTATAATGTAGTGCAGTGACCCATTTGTCTTACATGTGTAACATTATAAGATTCTATAAATGTCACCACATTTCTTCATTACAGTCAGATTAAAAGAAAGAAAAAGAGGACTGACAGAGAAAGTGAGAAAGATAAAAAACAAGATAACTCTGCTTATTTAGGGTGCAATTATCCTTAAAAAAAAAAAGCTAAAAACACATCACCAAGGCATATGCTCATATAGTTATCCATTATATGTGAGGTTCTATCGATTTTTCACCTAAAAACTGCAGCTATAGCAATTTTGAAGCAATAATATGGAACAGCATTTGGAGTTTTTTTGACCATTATCACAATGTTACTGTAATGATTTCACCATACAGAGTGAGACATGGTGTCACGACATGGAGAGTAATGAGAGGGAAGCACAAAATAAAATAGGGCAGCTGCATCAGAGGTTACTATATTAAGACGAGGGTGACCACACTGACACATTCTGAACGTCTAGCCCGGTAAGACAGAACATATCCCAACCACTGTTTTGCACAAAAATGTAAAAGGTAAGGGCAAGCCAAAAGAATAGCATTACAGTCATTTTTGCAATCTCATAACCTTGCAATAACAGGGCAATAATAAAACCCAAGAATCACACTCGCATAAACAACACTTATGAATTTTCAAGTCGGTTCAGTAAGGTTGATAATGCATTGCTTCCCTTCATATCCAATCTCACAGTAATCAACAAAACATGCTTGTGCTGTACTAATGGGACTAATTAATATACAGCAGAATCAATTACAACCAGAAAACAAGGCAGATATAAACAGGGCAAGTTAAAAGACTCCTGCCTTGAGCCTTGGCAAGGTGAAAGAGCATGCTGTGGACAGATTAAATATTTATTGAGGGATGTCATTAACATTTAAATCAGTTCATTAAACACAAGATGCAGTAATGATAAAACAATTACGGCGTTAATAGAACAAGATGTCTGAGGAAAAGGAAATCAATAAAATAATTTGTTTTGATGCTGTTTTAAATGGTCATAGCCCATTTCAAAGGTCATTGCCCCCTGTCCTGATAATATTCTGCTGTGCATGGCTAGTACTGTCATCATTAGCTAGCAACAATATGCAGAAAGCTACATATAAATTGATTTACATATAAATACAGTCTGTGCATTATTTAGTAGCCTTTCAGCAAATTCTGTGAGACAAGTGATGGAATGATTCAATGCTTTACTAAAGCCACGGTCACACACACCGTGATGTATCAAACTTCTATTGGTCAGTTGGTGGCCAGTGTTCACCAAACTTGAACTTTGAACTTGAACACAAAATGAAAAAAGCAAAATATCTTTGCTCGAGCTTGCGTTTCCAGTCTCTCACATTTGAATGCGTTTCAATGGAAATCAATGGAACAAAAAGTGTGCTGTGACCGACCCTTACATTTAACTTATATGTTTAGATATTTAACCAACTTGTTCAAAAACATACACTCTCTTTTTTGTAGAAATTGCATTTCACCCTTAAAATGTGCATATAAGTACCTTAGAGTACTATGAAACCATTAGGGGTAAAAAGCTACAAAGATGTCCTCTTACAGGTATTGTCCCAGTGACAAGCTGTTGTACAAATATTGCACATTTTTTTCTGAGATTGTATCCATTTCTTTGAACATCCCTATCTCAACCAATGGCGTGAGGTTGGGGCAGGGCTAAATATTTGTCTGACTAAAGGAAGACAGGGAGAGTGTTCAAGAAACTTGTTCAGAAACTTTCAATTATTTTGTCATTCAATTTGGTGGCACTGGTGGAATATATATAATAGCAGATAAACAGATTCAGTTTTAAATAGCCGATTTGGATTTACAGAGATTTGACATGTTCATCTACATATATTAACACTTCTTCTCTGAGAGACCGTTGAAATAGTTGACATAAGTGTGAACGGATAAGCTTTTTAAAGAAGCTAAATTACTTTATCAAAATGGATTATTAACATATATTGCCCCTGATAAATTGTGTTTTCATAGATTGGCCCACCAACGCTTCAGTATATGAGGGATGTAGATAAAACTGCTGCTCGTAATCGAGGTTGAACTTTGCTGTAGTACGCTTTCTATTATACACTAACCCTTCATTTGTCATGCAAGAGGGCCCTTTACAAAATGGGAGAGCAACTCTGCACAGCACTGATGAATGTATTTACCCTTTCAGTAAAGAATCCCATTTCCACTCCTTTATTATTATATATTATTTACCTCTTTTATTGTGATTCTGATTTATCTCTAGGCTACTTGAATAAAGGCTTACACTGTGCTTGGCCTGTAGATGTGAATTCCACATCTACAAATCACTCATGCAAATATTCCCCTTGTTAAGTTGTTAACCAATTGACTTTATGTCTGCTGGACCCTTTTTAACAGCAACTGAAAACACTGCACACATTAAAGTCTAATCATATAGCTATGGCCATATTCTGCTCCAAGGAAATAGAAGAGTGCAGTGGGATCTGTCTGCTTGCCATGAAATAATTTGTTGACCGACAACACCGAAATTCACACTTAATACCAAAAAGAATGAACTCCCTACTACTACCCTTGAGTCAGCCATGGGGGTTTGACAAACACCATCTGTTGAGTAATAACAACAACATTTTTCTCACAGTTTGAATTCTGGCTGCATAATAGAAATATGAACAAGAACAATAAAATATATAATTAAGGCGGGGACATCAAGTTCTACAATGTGTCTAATTTAGGTGTAAAAAAATTGATCTCTATGATAGAAAGAGAGATTATGGTGGTTATACAGAAAAGAGACTGACAAACTTTCGCTTGAGCTAATTTGTCTTATGATACTTTTTTTTTCCCTCCCCAAGTGTCATAATTCTTTAAGTATAACACTCTCTGAAATTTGAACAAATGAAAAAGGTGGGAAAAGCCGTAGGAACTGTATTTGTTCAAATCTAAGTATATAACATCAGTCAATAATTTTACCTTTTAATATTTTGTTTTGCTTCTGTGCATCAAAGCCCAATGGCAATCAAGTTCCCCATTTGATTTTACAGATCCGTCTGTGTGAGAGATGGGTGGGCTCTTGTTAGCCATCATTCAGTTACACATTAGACAAGTTAATGAGTTTCCAGTGGTTAGAAACCTAAATAAATAAATAAAAGGAACAAAAAAAATAAGATGAAGATTCGTACACTATAACATGGCTGTGATTTGTCCATAGACACAAGGCCGCAGGTAATCACAGCATGCTGATATATGACCATATCGCACGGTTACGTTTATACAACAGTTTGACGGCACAAGTGTGTAAATAAATATGAAACAACATGGAGTGTCTTTACAATACGGAGTGTTTTTACTCTTTTGTGCAAAACTACTTCCTTCCGCCAGGGATTCAAATCTCAAGTTGACAGTTTAACATTTGTTTCCAGGCCTCTGTTACTAATTCTGAAATGTCACTTTAGAACGGCTATATATGTATATGTATATGTATATAACCCTTGTTCCCTGAGAAGGGAACGAGCACTGCATCGGAACGACACTTTGGGGATACTCCCTAAGCATTAGCGAATCTGAAGTCCGTATAGAAACTAAACCAATCTGATTGGCGTGCGTGATGACGTCACTGTGACGGCATACCCGGAAGTATAAAAGGGAAGCCGGCGCATTGAAACGGCAGCTATTGCTCTGAAGCATGTGCTCCAGGCGTGCCGAGGTGTGGTGACGCGACGCAGTGCTCGTTCCCTTCTCAGGGAACAAGGGTTATATACATAACCCGAGCCGTTCCCTTTCGAGGGAACTCTCACTGCGTCGGAACGACACTTTGGGGAACGAGTACCCACTAGCCCACACCGAGGGTAGAGCCTGGCCTAGTGTGAAGCCGGAGACCGGGTACAACTAGGACTGGAGTACCCTAGCGCCAGGCACCGTAGGGAGATACCTCTCCAGATATACTCTGAGAGCCCTAACTGGGCAGAGCAGGTGAAGTCTCCCTTCTTCCGCCGTCACGTGAGGCGGGGGATGAAATGCCTGAAGAACCAAAGACCTGGCCACCCCTGATGGAACTTTGGGCACGTAGCCCGGCCTAGGGTGTAGGACAGCTTTAACTCCTTCGGGGGCAACCCCCAGGCAAGTCGACGTTACCGCCAAGGCTTGGAGGTCCCCCACTCTATTTTCAGCGATGTAATCGCCAGGAGAAAAGCCACCTCCAGGGTCAGGTTCTTTGGTTCAGCCGACTCCAATGGCTCAAAGGGGGGCCTTAGCCAACCCTTCGAGAACCACTGCCAGATCCCAGGTTGGGAGTCTGGAACGAGCCACAGGCCTCATCCTCCGAGCCCCACGGAGGAACTGTACAACCAGCTGGTGCCTACCCAAAGGCCCATCACCCAAAGGAGTGTGGAAAGCCCAATGGCAGCCACGTACACCTTGAGTGTGGACGGGTTTAGACCCGCAGAGAAGCGATCTTGGAGGAACTCCAGCACTGAAGCCACCGGCCAGTTAACTGGGTCCGACTCACGATCCCTGCACCAAGTGGCTTACCACTTGAGGCTGTACAGTCTCCTCGTAGACGGAGCCCTGGAACTGAGACCATCGCCAGTATGGTCTCGACTCGCGCGGGAGACAATTGTGCCCGCATCGTCGTCGAGTCCCATACGATCTCTAGGAACTTAGTCCTCTGGGACGGCGTCAACACACTCTTTGTTGTGTTGAGTCTCAGCCCCAAGCACCTTATATGGGCCAGAACGACATCTCGATGCCGAACTGCCATCTCGTACGACTGGGCCAAAATGAGCCAGTCGTCTATATAATTCAGCACACGGATGCCCTGGAGTCTTAATGGAGGCTCTCGAGGCTGGTGTCGGGTGTTACACGAGCCTCGTCCCCAACCCCATGAAGCGGATGACCGGCAGGAAGTGGTTGGGAACGATTCTCTGTGTGCGGACGCGTTAGCTGCCCAGCCGCAGGTCTTTCCAGAGGCGGCTGGAGCAGCATGCGTTCGTAGGAAATCGTTGTGGCCCGAAGCGTCATAGACGGCGGGATTCCACATCGATTTCCCCAGGGCGCCGCAGAAGAAGCAACCACGGTTGCCCCTCTGCGGGGGGGGCCGCCCTTAGAAGTCCTGCCACAGCTAGGGCTTCTTCCCAGCAGCCTTCCGTGCCTGGAGTACGCTCCTTAGATCGCCTCTAGGAGCGGAAGGCTGCTGGTGAGTCTGCTGAAGAGAGCGCCATCTCTGTTGCCAAGCTCCCGGAGGAGGGGCTCTAGAGGCGACGCTCTCCCTCTGCAGCTGTCGGTGCGAGGAGCTGGTGGACGGCTGAGGCTGCCCCCTAGGGGCCGCCTTCCCAGCTCTGAGCGGCGAGGGACAAATTGACGGAAGGCCGCTGACTGACTTTTCGCCTCCTGGTATATGCCGATGACGGCCTCAACCGCGTCGCCAAATAGACCCGAAGGCGAAATCGGGGAGTCTAGGAGAAAGGACTTGTCCTTCTCCTTCATCCCCGACAAGTTCAGCCAAAGATGCCTCTCCACAGTCACCAAGGATGCCATGGAACGGCTGATAGCACGGGCCGTCTCCTTGGTGATGCGGAGAGACAAATCTGCAGCCTTCCTCAACTCTAAAACATCCTCCGGAGAGGGACCCTCGCCCTCATCAAGCTCCTTGAGGAGGTCGGCCTGGTAGGCCTGCAAGATCGATAGCGTGTGCAGGGAACTACCAGCCCGCCCAGCCGCCATATATGCCTTACCCACCAAGGATGAGGTATCCCGACAGGGCTTGGTGGGCAGCACCGGGGCTTTGAGGGACGATGCAGAGTTGGGTGAAAGATAGCTTGCGAGAGCCTCCTCCACCCGAGGCATCGTCCCATACCCCGCCTCGCGTGCCCCCAGTACGTTGGAATAATCCAACACTGGAGGATTGGAAACACGCGAGGAGAAGGGTTTCTTCCAAGATCTACACACCTCGGTGTGCAGATCCGGAAAGAACGGCAAGCCCCGGCTAAGTGTTTGGACCCGGCGAAAAAGGAACCGGTCGTCCAGCCTACTGGGTGGCTGAACTTCCGGCACCTCCTGTGGCCAATCGATTCTCAACTTGGCCACCGCACGGGTCAACACCTCTACCAGCTCCTCTTGGGCGGGTGGATGAAGCGATGACACACTTCCTGATGCCACGCCCCGATGCCACCCTCGTCCGGCTCCTCGGAACCAGAGAGGATGAGCATCGGATCCTCCACCCTGGGGAAAGAAGCCGCAGTGCGGGCTTCCACACGGGGAGGAAGATCCTCGGAACTGTCAGAAGAGGATTAGGAAAGTGCCGCAGAAGTCCCAAAACCTTCTGACAAGTCCCGTTGTGAACCCCATGATCGGCGACGCAGAGCCGCCTCAGCGACCGCGGGTCCAGAACCATGGGGCTCACGAGGCTGGCCGCCCTCATCAAATACGGCCAGCCGAGAGTGGAGCAGTCTGAGCGGGAGCAGCTCGCAATGTTGACTGAGCATGCTCCACACCCAAACAATGCACACAAAGCAGGTGTGCATCCGAGCCAGAAATATAACGGGGGCACGGATGCACACACTGCCTGTACTCTCTCTCACTCATAATTTCTCTTTCACACACTTTGACAGGCAACAGTAAATAGACAGACTTGTAACACAGAGCACAATGCTGAAGAGCAATAACTGCCATTTCAATGCGCCGGCTTCCCTTTTATACTTCCGGGTATGCCGTCACAGTGACGTCATCACGCACGCCAATCAGATTGGTTTAGTTTCTATACGGACTTCAGATTCGCTAATGCTTAGGGAGTATCCCCAAAGTGTCGTTCCGACGCAGTGAGAGTTCCCTCGAAAGGGAACTAGAAATGAAGGAATGTCATTGAGTCGCTTCATTAAAGCAGCCTATGTAGAGTAGAGTCTTATGGTATTATGAGAGAGAGATCGACTAAACGAGTGTATTACCTGCATCTGTCTATTTTTAAATGTTAAAAGTAATTTTAATTAATACAAATTATACCTTTCAACCACTTGGTGGAATTGGCAGACGTTCCCTTAGGCGTCATCCGCCTGTGTCAAAACATTTTTGAGTATAAATATGCAGCTATGATGCACGTAGGTGATTTTGAATTGATATTTCATGTCGATATACAATTGCACACTTAACCCTCTATGGTACGGTGTTGCGGCTGCGGCTGGATGCAATCAATCGGCGAGAGTAGCCGCGTGCAGGCGGGGAGGAGCTGCAAACGGAGACGTGAAGTCGGACACTTTCTGCTTCGCGCAGTGAAACTCGCTTTGTTTGCATACTTTATCACAGCTAAAGTGAAATAAATGCAATATTTGGCAATAGGCCTACACAGATGTTTCAGAGACATTATTGTCATGTAATACTTTATGCTCTGCTTAATACAGTGTGTGTTTGTACAAGAATAAAGGGTAACACTTTAGAATAATGGTCATTAGTTAACATTAGTTAACTACATTAGTTAACATTAACTAATAATGAACTGCACTTATAAAGCGTTTATTAATCTTTGTTAATGTTAATTTCAACATTTACTTCAATACATTTAATGCATTATTAAAATCTTGTTACCTTTGGTTAATGCACTGTGAACTAACATGAACAAACCATGAACAGCTGTATTTATATTAACTAACGTTAACAAAGATGAACAAATACAGTAACAAATGTACTGCTCATGTAGCCTGACGTTGTCATACTCAATTCTAGTCAGAATTTGAGTCTGATACTGCTCCGTTGGGCTGTGATTATGGGGCGTGTTTAAACCGAACCAGGAAAGACCTCAATTGGATAGACCTACAACCAATCAGAGCAACGGAGCGACGCATAACTAGTTGTCAAATGTCAACAGAACTCAACTGCACTGGATCATCAATGGATCAAGTCCAGACCGAACTGCCCGTGTAAATTTTTTGGTGGCGGGGCTAAGTTCGTCTGGCATCCAGGCTACTGCTCATGGTTAGTTCATGTTAGTTAATACATTAACTAATGTTAACTGACCATTATTCTAAAGTGTTACCGAATAAAGTTCAACATACAAGCTACACTATCAATGAAGTGGGGTCAACGTTTTTATCCGTTTTATTTTGATAAACATGACAATATAACATTGCGACTACATGAAAGGAGGTTTTACTGTTATAAAAAACATATGTGTGTGCATTAGTGGAGCTGAAGGTTTTAGAATAAACATGAAACACACGTGATTGCTGTCATGCGGTGAATCTGGCCAATCGTGGAACGGCTGTGTCGTCATCAGAGTCTGTGCAGACTCGTGCAGCTGCTCTGGAGAAACTGCGCCGGCTGTATTGGCCGACTGCTCTCGAATTGCTCTCGCAGCACTTTGTTGACATACATCACTGTCACATGGCGTCGGCGCTGCCTCAAGTCGGACAAAATTTCTAACCGGCATGCACTGCTTCAAGTCAGCCGCCGATCGGTCCGCACATCGCTGGGTGAAGTCGAACAAGCCTTTTGTGTCCTGTTCAGCACATGTGCACAGGTCACATGGCTCCATATTTTCTCCAATAAAAAGTTTCCATCCAGTTAATCACCCACAAAAAACATGAGTCACCTTCACTGGTAAGTAAAGAAGTATTTTCAATAACTTTCAATAACTAATACATTATATATCATCAAATGGTTTAGAGTAAATAACAAAAAAACTGTGTGTTACCTCAAGGCAACATTGTATCATAATGGAATCTCATAAGGCCATACCAGACACACTAGATTGGATATAAATATAGTATATTTGTAAGGAAAATAATTAAAATTCTCAAAATGTATTTGCATTTTTGCATGATTTTGTAATGCATGTATAAAATTAGTAATTCACATACTATAACTGCATATATTATGATCTGCACGTTTTCTATAGCACTTAAAAAAAGGTATAAAACACAACCGATGAGGGTGAGGATGAGGTGTCATGTGATGAGGAAGATGAGGTCATAGTGACAATCTAGCAGGGAGAGATCGAAGATGGAGATGAGGATGAAGATGGATATGATAACTTGATATGAGAACTTGACACGATAACTTGATATGATAACTTGACATGATAACTTGACATGATAACTTGATGAGATGGTTTGGTAATACTTGTGTTCCACGATGGTACAATGTTGCCTGAGAGCAACAGCTAAATTTGAAATCTTATTTTTTTATTAAATATTAAATTTTAAATACATTATAAACTGGATAAATGTGTTTGTTCAGGTGTCTGGTTAAAGAAATCGATGTTTTCAATAAATATATTTCTTTTTTTCTACATTAAAATTTAAAATGTTTAAATTTGTCCGTTGTGGTACAATGTTGCCTTGAGGCAACAAACTTTAAAAAAATAAATAAATAAAACAATGATGAAAATTTTATTGCTATTGTTATAGTGTCCTATTTTAAGCAGGAAAAACACCACAAATATTTTTTTTTCTCTTTTAAATCATATTGCATACCATAGAGGGTTAAAACTGATCGTAGTGTTTACATATTTGTAAGACTGGCGAATCTATAGAACAATGGCAAGGAAAACTAACTTTTCCGCACTCCGAGAGCCCCCTAGTGGTCGGGAGCATTTCCGTTGTGTTGTGACTTTTTCGTTGTGATGTGGCTTGATTCCATTGTGTTGTGGCTTGATTCCGTTGTGTTGTGGCTTTTTCGTTATGTTGTGGCTTGATTTCGTTGGGTTGTGGCTTTATTTCTTTGTGTTGTGAACTTATGTATGCTTTTTTCAATTTTGTTGTGTTGTACACTACTGGGCCACCGTAAATACCAGACAAGCTGGAGTCAAGCAAAAGTTGGCAAGTTATATATTTATTTTATTTTGCTTCCTGTATGTGTTGAATGATGCATTGTGTGTGTTTGGCCTGGCAGAGGCATTTTGTCAACCCATTCATCTCTTGGAATGCCAGTTGACTCTCTCTGTGCCCTTGAACGAACCATAAGGTGAGGTCAGCTGAGTCCTGCAGTGCTGTTTTGAAGTGTTTATTATTAGCATTGATAGCATATGTAATTAATTGCTTATGCATGCTGACCTTCTAGGTCTTCAGATGTGTAATAAAAAGGCTGTCTGTAGGGGCCCTCTGATGTGAAAAGTTCGTAGAGGATTAAACAAATTGTGATGTTCTGTATGATAGAAAACAAGGTCAACCCTGGAGACCCTGAGACAGAGAGAAATAAACTGTGAAAGTGATAGCACTGAGTAAGTTGTTGTGTCTTTTGTTCCAGCAACAGTGTGACCAATGAAAATCTCTCTATAGCAGTCAACTTGAAATCTTACTGAGCAGATGTTTTCAGTTTCCCTTACTGAGTATTGTGTCTCTTCAGGCCAGCAATTATTGCTATTGTAATGCACTTGCTATATAGTCACCTACAATTAAAACTAATTTTAAAGCAATATAAGCTCCTTGTAATCTAAATTATACTATTTTGATTATATACTGTGTCCTACACTAATATTGGCACCCTTGGTAAATAGGAGCAAAGACAGCTGTGAAAAAAAAATCTGCATAGTTTATCCTTTTGATCTTTCATTCAAAAAATCCACAAAATTCTAACCTTTCATTGAAGTAAAACAATTGAACCATCTCATTATGAAATCAATGTTTTTCTCCAATGCATGTTGACCACAATTATTGGCACCCTATTGGCACCCTAGAAATTATTATGAGTAAAATATATCTGAAAATATATCTGATTGTGGGGCAGTTGTGCCCATTGGTTAGAGAGTCGGACTTGTAACAGGAAGGTTGCGGGTTCGAGTCTCAGGTCCGGCAGGAATTGTCGGTGGGGGGAGTGAATAACCACCCTCAATACCACGACTGAGGTGAGACCCTTGAGCAAGGCACCAAACCCCCAACTGCTCCCCGGGCGCCGCAGCAAGATGGCTGCCCACTGCTCTGGGTGTGTGTTCATGGTGTGTGTGTGTGTGTGTGTTCACTATTGTGTGTGCACTTGGATGGGTTAAAAGCAGAGCACACACATCACTTCACTTTCACTTTCACTGAAGTATATTCCCATTCATATTTAAATTGTTATTTTAGCACACCAGGGTGACTAGGAGAAAACTGGACATGAAATTGTCCAGCCTTTAAAATTCCCTTAATCATCCATCAAAATGAGTATAACCAAATAATATGGTTCTGATGTGCAGCAAAATATTGTTGAGCTTTGCAAATTATAAAAAAGTGCCTATAAGGAAATAGCTAAAGCATTGAAAATGCCCATTTCCACCATTTGGACAATAATTAAGAAGGTCCAATCAACTAAAGATGTTACAAAATCTGGCTGGAAGAGGACGTGTGTCTATATTGTCTTAATGCATGGCGAGGAGGAATGTTTGAGCTGCCAAAGTCTCTCCAAGGATGATAGCTGGAGAATTGCAGATATTAGTTGAGTCTTGGGGTCAGAAAGCAAAAAAAAAAAAAAAAAAAAACACCAAGCAGCACCTACATCCCCAATTGTTGTATGGAAGTGTTTCAAGAAAATTAATCCTCACTCATCCAAAAACAAACTCCAGCATATTCAGTTGTTAGACAGGACTGGGACTCCAATAGGGACCTGGTTCTATGGTCAGATGAAACTAAAAGCTTTTTGGCAGCAAACCCAGCCGGTGTGTTTGGTACAAACAAGGATAAAAAGTACCCCATGCCCACGGTTAAATATACAGTTGGATCTTTAATGTTGTGGGCCTATTTATTTTTAGCTTGAGAGACACTGTATTGGCAAAAGTTTTGTGATGCCTGCCTTTACATGTACATGAACTTGAATGACATTGCATTCTTAATATGGAGTTGGACCACCCTTTGCAGCTATAACAGCTTCAACTCTTCTGGGAAAGCTTTCCACAAGGTTTAGAAGTGTGTTTATGGGAATTTTTGACCATTCTTCAAGAAGCTCACTTGTGAGGTCAGGTACTGATGTTAGACAAGAAGGCCTGGCTCACAGTCTCCGCTCTAACTCATCCCAAAGGTGTTCTATCGGGTTGAGGTCAGGACTCTGTGCTGGCCAGTCAAGTTCCTACACCAAATTCGCTCATCTATGTCTACATTAACCTTGCTTTGTGCAATGGTGCACAGTCATGTTGGAACAGGAAGGGGCCATCCCCAAACTGTTCCCACAAAGTTGGGAGCATGAAATTGTTCAAAATGTCTTGGTATGCTGAAGCATGAAGAGTTCCTTTCACTGGAACTAAGGGGCCAAGCTCAACCACTGAAAAACAACCCACACAATAATCCCCCCTCCACCAAACTTTACACTTGGCACAATGCAGTCAGGCAAGTACCGTTCTCCTGGCAACCACCAAGCCCAACTCGTCCATCGGATTGCCAGACAGAGAAGTGTGATTCATCCATCCAGAGAGTGCTAGAGCCCAGTGACGGCATGCTTTACACCACTGCATCTGGCGCTTTTCATTGCACTTGGTGATGTAAGGCTTGGATGCAGCTACTCGGCCATGGAAACCCATTCCATGAAGCTCTCTACACACTGTTCTTGAGCTAATCTGAAGGCCACATGAATTTTGGAGGTCTCTAGCTACTAACTCTGCAGAAAGTTGGCGACTTCTGCGCACTGTATGCCTCAGCATGCACTGACCTCGCTCTGTGATTTTATGTGGCTTTGTGGCCTACCACTTTGTGGCTGAGTTGCTGTTGTTCCCAATTGCTTCCACTTTGTTATAATACCACTAACAGTTGACCGTGGAATATTTAGTAGAGAGGAAATTTCACGAATGGACTTATAGCACAGGTGGCAAACCTATCACGGTCCCATGCGTGAATTCACTGAGTTCTTGAGAGTGAACCATTATTTTACAAATGTTTGTAGAAGCAGTCTGTATGCCTAGGTGCTTGATTTTATACACCTTTGGCCATGGAAGTGATTGGAACACCTGACTTCAAAGATTTGGAGGGGTGTCCCAATATTTTTATCAATATAGTGTATATGCTATCATGGATTCTATCAAATTCCAACTAATAAAAAAAAAAATCAAAACCTGACCACTTCTGCTAGAAATCTTATAATGGGCCATGTTTGGATTTTCCATCAGGACAGCTATCCAAAACAAACATCAAAATCAACACACAAATATGTCACTGAGTACAAAATTAAGCTTCTTCCATGGTTGTCCCAATTCCCTGACCTGAACCCTATAGAAAATGAGTGGGGTGACCTAAAGAGGCACCACCATGCATGGAGCTGGGAATCTGAAGGATCTGGAGAAAAGGAATGATCTCTGGTCTCATGTCAGGTGTTCTCCAAACTCATCAGGCATATAGGAGAAAACTCAGAGCTCTCTTGGGAAAAGGACATTGCAATAATTGGGTGCCAATAATCGTGGCCAGCGTGAACTAGAGACACACACACACACACACACACACGCACACACACACGCACACACACACGCACACACACACGCACACACACACGCACACACGCACACAAATGCAGCCTGGATAGAAATATATATATATATATATATATATATATATATATATATATATATATATATATATATATATATATATATATATATATATATATATATATATATATTATTTTGAGAGAGTCATTTGTCTATTGCAATAGAAGATAATGTTTAAAATAGTAAACATAATTACCAATACCATAATAATAAAATAATACCAAATTATGGGTAAGGTTCGGATGTAACTTGCATCATGCATATAAAAAATCTGGACAATAAATAAACAATATATGAATAACCCCACAAACATATGAGTAAATTGCCCTCTCTTTTAGAATAACTGAATAAAAATCCCTGAAATTTGTCTCATATCTCTTCATGCCAGGAGGACTTGTGAAAACTTTGTCAGCCGACCAAGTCTGCTAGTCCTTCCTGGCAGGGTTTTGCACAGCAACAAGGCCGTAAAGCACTGCTCCACTGTCCTCATGTATTCTTCATGAACCATCATGCACAGTAAATATTTCACAAACCTGCTGACTAGCTGTGATGCTGATGCCCCGTCTGGAGATGCCTGGGTGTCACATTTGGAGAGAGAAATGCGATTATGCTCTACAATGTCAGCTGGTGCCACTTGACGGCAAGAGAGCTGTAAGATAAGGAAGTTTGTGAGATGTGTGTGTGTGAGCCCAACTTCAGCAGAAGCATTGCTGAATTTGTGAGAAATGTGTTTGTGTGTTTTACTCAGGCAGAGGATGACTGTATCGATTTATTCAATAAGCGCTATGAGCTTTGGTGCACGGTGGGCAACTAAGAAAACAGATAACAAACAGACACGGCTACAAACTGTTGTAGTATAAAGCCTTGTGGAGATTAAAGAAGCCATAAAGGGCTCTACAGATCGTTAATGTGAACATTTAATAATGATTTCAAAACCTTTTGCCCCTCATTACACAGAACAGTAAAATCATACTTTTTTCTTTCATAAATGATCACAGTCTTTCCAGTCATTATCAACAGGACCTCAGAGCAATGGGCTGCTACATACTAGGCTATGATATAAGTGGTCAGCTATAGCACCCAGACATGTGGGTGACTCCTTCAAATTGTCTACAAATAAATCACAATATGAAAGTGAGGACATTTAGCGCCCAGTGAATGTTGGAGCACATTTGCACAGTCAACGCATCTGTCAAATATGACTTGCCCCACTTTTTTTAAATATATGAGGAAGGATTTCAGACACTGCAGCACCAAGCAGGAGGAAAATATAGCAATTACTCTGCAAACAAACTTTTCTGAGATAAGTTGTTTTATGAGAGCTGTGTCATTTATACTATTTCTTTATTTAATATTTAGTTTATATATGCATATGCAATTTTGATGTCGGTTTATTTAATTATTTATTTGTTTATTTGCATTTGTTTCTATGAACATAGGCCCAATGTTATATATTCATATTATTATAATTTATTCATTTTACATTTGTATAGATTTTTTTGAGCCTGAATATACAATTTTGATGTCTGTTTAATTATTTATTTGTTTGTTTGTTTGTATTAATTTCTATGAACATAGGCCCAATGCATGTTGTTTCATTTATACATTAATATTATTATAATTTTTTGTATAATTTTTGAATTTGACATTTATATTTAATCTTTTGAGCCTGAATATGTTTGTATTCGTTTCTATAAACATAGGCCCAATGTTTGTTTTTTAAAAAATATATATTCCCTGATTTTCACTGACAATTTTGTTTGCACAATAAATTCATAAATACTTTTAATTCATAAATAAATTGTTGTAAATTAACACAGGCCCAATATTTGTAGTTTAATTTTTACATTAATATTTAAAAAAAAAGTTGAACAAAAAGAAAAAGAATCCACCTATGTTTCAGTGTGTCAATGGATTTTTTTTTTTAAATTATATATTAGGTACGATTTCATTTTCATAATCTTGCCTATAGGGCCCCACAAACACATGAGTTGGAACTATCCTTTGGTTATGGAAAATCTACCAAGTATTGCAGAATGTTAATCACACCCACCCATGAACATAGAAATCAATGTGTGTGCTCTAGTATAGCTAACTCCGAGAGTCTGTGTGCATTGTGTTATTGAAGGGGGTTCATCAATTGCTGCAGGTAAATCAAATTTCCATTTCTTGGCAGAAAATTGGGGCCGCTCCCAAGGTCAGAGAAGATTGGACCCTGCTCTCAGCTCACCTGCTATCCAATCTGCAGGAGTGGCATGGCGGTTCCAGTCAGAGGCCCTAGGCTGCTCTCTTTATGTGTCATCAGGTGTCATCATCACTGTGAGCATCTCATGCTCTCTGGTCAGCCATGACAATCTGTTAATGTCTCTGCCTTCCTTGTGTGCACCGGGGCATTCAGAGTATCCCACATAAAGATTTTTGTTTTCCAATCTTAAAACACTGTCCGTAGAGATTCTTAATTCCCTTGAGTAACCGGTAAAATAACAAATTGATTAATGATTATGCATATTGCCATGTAAATTAAAAACAAAACAAAAAAATCTGAAAAAAAAACAAGTATTGACCCAATATAAAGATCCAATACATGTTTGTTTGGGGGTTTCTTTAAATCAGTGATTATATATTATTTGTGACTTAATTAAGGTTATATTTTTATAAACACTGAGCTGATTCAATCTTTTTAATGGAAATCTTTATTGAGTGGGTGGACATGATAAATCTAATAAACACAAGAGACAAATAAGACTGTAAAACACATTTGGCAAATATTTAAAAATCTTCTCAGCAAAGCTAGCTATATCCATGTTATGGGTAAAATTCCTTAAAAAATAGACATGCAAAGTAACAAAATATACATACTGAATACAGGTTGTTTTGGACAAAAATGTCTGCAAAATGTACCGTAAACAAATCTTTCAAATGATGCAGAAATACAATGTTCAACTCAATATAACTCAAAATTCATAAATGTACATTATTTACTGTGGAAAATAAAAAATGCAATATGTACCGGACATATTTATCGGTAACACTACAATAAGGTTGCATTAGTTAACATAATGTATTAGTTAACATGAACTAACTATGAACAACACCTCTGTTCGGCATTAGTTAATATTCGTTAACGTTAGTTAATAAAAATCCAGCTGTTCATGGTTTGTTCATGTTAGTTCACAGTGCATTAACTAATGTTAACACAATTTTAATAATGCATTAGTAAATGTTGAAATTAACAGTTCATTATTAGTTCATGTTAACTAATGTAGTTAACTAATGAACCTTATTGTAAAGTGTTATTTATTTTACAGTTTATCATTTAAAACATTTAAAGGGGTATTTTCGGAAGCGGCAACAGAATGTAATAACTCACTGCTCTTCACTTCCATGTGAGGATTTAAACAAATGAGAAAATTGTGTAAAAATCTGCTGATAATTAAATGTTATGAAAATATTTTAGAAGTTGTCGAGGACAACAGTGTCATAAAATAAATTAATTAATTAATACATCAATCAACATAGATCACTGCAGTAGTTTTATTATAAACAGGCTGCGTACAATATATGTACTGGAATTTCTTCTACTAACTAAATACCTCTTTAAACCCAAGGGTGGCACTGTTGTTTCGGCTTTCATACTGTAGTTTCACCCTCTCGGGTTTCCACAAAGTAGGACAGATGGCATTACTAAACACCAAATTGTAGTTCAGATTGTGCAGTCACAGTGTAAGTTGACGGAATGTGAGAGAGACTTGTGATGTTAGCATGTGGAAGATGCCTCTCAGTTTACCAATGCAAAGTGGACTAGCTCTGCAACTTTAAAGGAAAAATTGTATAGCAAGCAAACTGTGTTTTGTAAAACAGGGCATATTTTACTAAGTGTAGATTGTGTGCATTTTGTGATACAAATATATTATTTAAAAATACAAAATGCAGCATTTTAGATGCCTGTTTTTCTCCTTTATTTTTCCTCTGCATCATCAAACCTTTAACTTATTGATTTGTTGTAATTAAATAAAAGACCATGCTCAGCTGGGACAAAGCATTAGCTTTTATTGTTTTAAATACTCATTACAATTGCTTTAGTAATACTGTTTATATTAATTATGTGTAAATGTTGTGTGCCTATTTGTGTGTGTTATGTGTATTAAATGTACTGTGTGTATTGTGTAAAGCTCAGGCAGCTGTACATGCTTCGACAGTTACATGGGTCAATACACGGTAGGTGGCAAACAATCCCCTTGAATAAGTCACCTGCTTGAATTAGATGTCTGAGCAAGTGTGATTTATATAAAAGTGTCGATGTCAGAGTACATTCAAAATCACATTTCCTTTTGTAATGAGAAAGAAAGAGCCATACCGAAAAGAAGGGGGAAAAAAGAAAGAGCTCCTGCTGCAATCGAATTATGCCGTTTTCATAACCAGTCAATCTGATCAAACTTTCATATCCTTCCAACTCACAGATCGGTGGTCAAGTTCCATGAGACACTGACGCCGCAAATACATTTGCAAGAATTCTCATTTAAATGATGCCATTCAAGTTTCTGATGATGGAGCACTAAGGGAAGTTATAGATCTGTGATCCCGCATCTAAGCTTGAATTTGGAGAAAGGGTGTCGATAAATTGATTTTTACTGCGCTGCGGTATGAAAGTAACGAAATTTCACCTGAAATATGCTCCCTTGAAATATCACTTCCCCTTTAATCTTTAAATCCCCCCCACGAAGCACACTCTAGCACTGTTAATTTACCTCTCATCAGTGTGAACAAGCTGAAAACATGACTGTCATTTGAGCTGAAATAGCTGTCATCTGAAACGCACCCTGAGAGAAAACGAACAAAAACTATGGCAGCAATAGTGATGTATCAGATAATACAACATAATGAGGCCGTTTCTAAATCCCACGATATTTACTCCAGAATAAACTCCTCACCGTAAGCCATCAAAAATGCTGGCTTTGTCATCTGCTGCACTATTAGCACGGCTACATACTTCGTCACTTCACAATGAGTGATTGCGCTTCATCGTTCACCACATACGCACATTACAAGAATCACTCATTTCTAATATGTCACCTTTCATATTAAAACACCAGAGATTTGTGACAAGAACATGAAGGATTTGCTTTCAAAGAAACGGCTCAGGGCAAATAGACCTCAACCATCTCAATCTGGCTCACTGGAAACACATGCCTCTACTTACATTTTTGCTCCAAACATATACCTATACATTACACATCACTGCAGTTTCCAGTTGTAATGAATATTCTACTGACAGTAAAACACCAACAACTGTTTTAATTATTATTACAGGGGCATCATTTAAGCCGGTTCATTGCATAATACAACGGTATGACCTCAAAACATCTTTACCATAGTGCATGATTTGTAAACTAATTCATTTTGATGATTGCATCACAAAAACAGATCCATATCTATGGCTTTACTAATGTACTAAACTTGCTCTGTAAATGTTTTTTTATTTTATTTTTATTAAGTTTTTATATATATATATATATATATATATATATATATATATATATATATATATATATATATATATATATATATATATATATATTGCAGTAGTTTATATTATTTGTATTTATTGATTTTATTAGATTTTTGACAACTTGCTGAAATAAAATTTTAATTTTAGTTTAATTTCAGTTAAAGGTACACTATGGCCCTGTACGAGACGCATTTAGCTGTATATACTCTAAAATTTTTTTGATAAAAGTGGTTATTTGGCTCGTAATCATAGGGGAACCACTTTAAGTGCTGTATAGCACCAAATCTTGGTGCTTCGGTGGTTCTTCAGCGGTTCTTCACTGTTTCTTTGGGATGACCGAGGTGATAGCACCGCTACCATAATACAGAACCTGTTAAGATAGGGTGCTATATAGCATCAAAAGTGGTTCCACAAATGATTACGAGCCAAGAACCACTTTTAGTGCCATTTAGTACCATTTTTTTAGAGTGTACATAAAAATCATAACCCCACGTCTTGACCCTAGTCAGACACCACGGCTGTGTCCGAAACCTGAAAAATGCTGCCTTTGGAGGACACATTTCAAGGTCAGAAGGCATTAAGGCACGTCCAAATCTAATGTGAGCTTCAATTCCTGTCTCCTGAGATACCTTCATCTGATTGATTTTTGAAGGCAGTATAGATGTATCCTTCGCTGCCTTTGATATCCCACAATTCTATGCTTTCCATTCTGTAACAGTTGAGCTATAAAAAAAGATGGCGTCTGAAAGTTTTGTTTGCTGGTCAGTTTGTGTGTAAATGTACATTTTTGACCAGCATTTTCCACTTCTGATGTCATTTCTAGCGAGAAATTACTCAAGTAATTAAATAATTGTTTAGTTCTCACCAAAGCGCTCTGCTGTAGATCATTAAACTGTTACACTGCCTTAAGCCGCGTTTCCACCGCAGGAACTTTCCCCAGGAACTAGGAACTTTGGGGTGGTACTCTGTGTGTTTCGACCGCAGGAACCAGGGTCTAAATGAAGTTCCGGGTAAATATTTCCCCCTCCAAACGGCCCTGCTCCCGAGGTAGTACTTTTTCAAAGTTCGGGAACTTTCGGGGGTGGGACTTGGGCGCTGAACATGCTGATTGGTTGAACTCACGCAGCATTTTATTTCAATCTGCATTTTTAAAAGTCTTTTGCAAGGTTCGTTCTGCGTTCAGTAAATATCAGTCTTGCTCTTTCTGTCCGATGGCGTGCGTTCGTCTCAGCAATCGCACGGTCAATGTCCGTAATAGCTGATAATAACATACGTTGTCTTATTTTAAATCTAGCTTTACGAGCTTTCAGAATGTGCTTTAGTATCAATGCTTGTCTCTTTTCTGCAGTTTTGTTAATGACCTCTTTAGTAAACCAATACATAACCAGCAAAAGCAGCGCTGCTGATAAGGCAGCGAGGCAACAAGTCAGCTTCCTAGGTTTTCGGACACAGCCCACGTGCACATGCTACAAGTCTTCTTCTTCCAATTTCTAATTGGAAATAAAGTTAATAACGATAATTAATGATGTTACAAGTCAGTCTGATATGGTCAAGCGTTGCATTTTTTTATAACTGATATTCTGGCCAAATTGACCATGGTAGTAACCAATTTATAGATTATATAGATTTATAGATAGACAATTAGAGAGTTACGTATGGCAATTTATCTGTTCAATAAAATACTTTACTCACCTGTTGAGTAATAAAAACGGAATCTCTGTGTCACTTTTACAACATTTCAAATCCCTCAGAAAGGCAAGCCGATGTTGAGTATCCTTTTATTACGAACTCTGTGGTGTTCTCTTTTTGCCATTCTTTCCTGTTATCCAATGAGACTGGGTGGCTAACATCAGTTATAAAGTAGCTTAGCACATTAAATTAAGATTTCTTCTTAATTTTTTCTCTCTTTATATAATTTTATATTACATCTGGGAATTCACAAAGAGGTGTCAGCTATAAACCAACATACAGTGACTATTTAAATTACAATCGCTCCTCTCGGTCTCTGAGGAAAGCATAGAGATGTTTGTTATCTTAGCAGCTAGCAGTTTCCGCTGAGGTTTTATTGCACATGAGTCAGAGAATGGATTTTAGTTGCTTAGCATAATGGAAGTAAGAAGAGGTGTGATCAAGGCTAATATCTGACATCACCTTGACCTCCTGAACGAAGCCAGAACAATAAGCCATCACAGCAGTTCTCTCAGGAGCACTGCATGCTACAAAGAAAGTGGTGTGGCCCCAGGACATGGGAGTTATGATGTATTATATGTATGCGGCATGAGGAGAACCTTGCCCATTAACAGCCTGCTTTGTTTATAACAAACGCTACGTTTCTCTGTCGTAGCCTTTGTGAACTAGTGTACCACCCCGGCCACCATTCCAGAGGGGCACGGATCGTCTGCGTGCCGGAATAAAAACTGGAGCATTCTCTTCTATCTCATCTGTCTCGTTAGTGATTAATTCTCCAGCCAAAAACAGTGACTTCCTCCTGCATTAATTTCCTAAGTAATGTGACACCTCCATAGAACGACAGGGCGAACAGGTCTGAAAGTGCCCGAATGCCGAATTCTTTCCTGCTATAAATCATTAGCCATTAGGGACCTGTGGGGCTTAAACGACTTAAACAAATGAACTTGTCTGATTTAATAAGACCTTCAGTTACATCAATATGGTTCATGAAAGAATAAATTGGAGGGTGAGAGGGAAAAAAAGGAAATAGTAGTAGGAACGCAGAGATCGTCGCATGCGTCACTGTTATCAACCCCTTGTACTAAGTGTAATTGATTTCCATTTATGTTCATGCATTTGCCAAGTACAATTTCAAGTTCACACAGTTACTTCAAAGAGCTGAAATGCATTGTATTACATAAAAACATTATTTTCCCAAAAACTATTACACATTCTGTATATTGACACAAATGTCACGATTCGATTTAAGCTTGAGATTCGATTCCAATTTCAATTCAATATTGATTGGTTTGAATATGTATATCAGGTACAGTACATGTATAAAATATATATATTTAATTTATTTTATGTAAACGGTGGCTGTCATAAACACTTCATGATGGATTTATTTAAGTATACATTCAATATGGAAAATGCTTCTCTAAAGATAATTTTTCTAGCGCAACAAACTTCCATATTATGTAAAAAAGGTATTTTGTATGTGCTTCATTAAATATAGAGCCCTTTTACTCAAGATATCTTCAAAGAAGTGAGCAAAGATGAGCATAACTGATGTCCATCGCATATGCAGATTGATAGCTAAACATTTTTATTTTTTTATTTAGATATTTAAATTGAATAAAATGCTAACAAATAAAATAGCTAGCTGATTATCTTAAAAGTTCATAGATGTCGCTGTCCGTTTGTACTGCCGTTAACACTTTCTCTGACAAGCGGATGCAATGAGACCTGTCTTCCTGTTTGTTCATGCAACGTTCAACATTAACCCTTTAGGCGCCAGAGGTTTTTTCCTAAAACGTTCGATTTTGACATCTTAATTTCAAAAGGCTATATCTTAAAAGTGATAAAAGATAGAGACTTTCTGTAAATTAGAGAAATATTAAGCATGACCCAAAATGTATGTAGGGATTACATTTCCCCATCTAATTTGCATATCATGACGTCATATGGCGATGGCCATCGTGGATTATAGAATTTTCATGAAAAATCACATTTAAATGATAGAATGCAGCACTTCTTTGCCCCCAAAAATGTCCCTCACCTTCTGTATGCTATATTGCACAATACTTAATGCTCAGGTAAATAGTAAATAGTAAACAAACTGTGTAAATCATTACTAATAAATGCATGTAGTGGTTGGCCTTTTGCTGTAGAGATTTTCCATTTACTACATACAGTAGGCACTCTGATTCCATGTATGGGGCACATATTATTCATATGACACACAAATACAAGTAGACAAGACCTTTTTAGTTCAAAAGATCACTCGCCACGGCAAGGCAGAGATCATGAGTGAGATGACGAGAGAGACAGACGTGCGCGATCCCGCCGAGTGCACAGTTTGGACTACTGTCATTGTCATTGCGACTCCCCACCCTGCCTCCACATTGCCCCCTAACTGTCCTATGAATACTTCAACCTCGTCTAACATACCCAGTGGCATTAGACAAAGTCTCCACCACAATACTGTTGCCGCGATTGCGGAGAGGCACACGGTCAGAAGACAAAGCTTCATGGCTAGCGCTGTAAAAATATCCCGCCTCGTTCCCCACAACACTAACAAGGCTGCTAACTTCGCGATGAACTCTCCGACCCCGGGAAACATTGTTTCCACCACTGACATTGGGCAAATGACCATCTTCATTGGGCAAAGGATTCACCGTTTGTGCTTGGTGTAGGGCTATACTTTCACTTTCAGAATCATGTCATCTTCTGAAGGCAGATATTCCCCTTCAGAATCAGGGTCCGCGAATAGAAGACCCAACACTTCATTGCGGGTAAGCTTTATTGATGGCATTAGAAAATAATAATCTAATGCAAATACTCGCTGAAGTTGACAATATTGCTCTGTTAGAACGGCTCACTCGCACACTAGCTCCGCTTTTGTTCGCACTGATTCAATGCGCTCTTGCTCGAAGATTTTGTATAGAAGCATGACGTTTCTTTGAGTCGGGATGAAGTATGACATGTCTGCCAACTAGTGGAGGGGAGGTCGAACGAAATTTGACACCCTATTTGACAAAATATTTTTTTAAATATTTTTGACAAAAATCGGCCGTTTTATTCAGTGCTGCATCGTGTCGAGTAAACTCGACGGTGGCGCCTAGAGGGTTAAAGACTACTATCAAGCTATGGACATTGAATGGCTTTTCTGAGGTAAATGTAATGTTACGTGACATTTTGTTTCCAAGCTGTTTTTGACGTCTTTCCATGGATAAAACAATGATTAAGTGATACATTTTGTAAATTTTACTGTATCATTCAACATACCATCTGATGTTCATTCATGTTCATTTTGTGCTATAACTAGTAGTAAGTAGGATGAGATGATCATGCAAACATTTGGGGCCAGATTTACTAACAGCTTACGCCAGCCCAAAACCTTTGTTTGGAGTAAAAAAAAAAACTACTGTCGGGATTTACTAAAGACATGCAGCGAAAATTTTGCGCTGAAAAGGTGTGGATACAGACATTTTTGCGGCTGAACTTATTGCATGTGCATTTGTAGGAGTTTCCCTTTCAGATGCACAATTTATGGGAGGAGACTATTTAAATGAATCAAGCAATGTGATTTACTAAGGTTTGCCCTTGACAATTTGCTGGTGTTTGCGCCATTATTTACCGCCCCAAAAAAGCATGTCTTAAACCAGATGCTAACTGGTATGGAAATGATCCAGAATGCATCTGTGTTCTTTAATTTGCGCGTTGTCAGCAGATCATTTGCAGAACTTTCTACTCCCATCAATGCTTTTTTGGAATTGCGCTCTCACAATAATTTGCCCTGTTTAGTAAATCTGGCCCTTAGACATTTAATGACCGTTGAAAATCGATATAGGTTCATTAAAATGAGAAATACGAGAAATACAGACAAGTATTTACTCATTCAAGAAAATCTCTATTTAAATATACAAGTTGCTACAGTTTAAGACATGAGTCTTAAACATCTAAATGTAGGATTTTATTATTTCATTATGTAGATAGGTGATAGGTGCACGTATTAGCTGTATAACAGCATCCATTGTTACCTGCTGTAAGTGTTAGTAGACTGTCAGACTGTGAGAGACTCTTGAGGCAGGCTGCTGTAGTTTTGTCCTGCTGGGGATACAGGCTCTTACTTAGAGCTTAAGGGGGTGTGTGCGTATGTGTCTGTGTGCAGGGGGGTGGAATACATGCTGGTAACCATGGTGATGGTGAGGTGCTAAGGCTCATTAGAGGAACACATACAGAAGGCAGCAGGAACTGTGGACTGGGTGTGAGGGCAATTGTCTGTCCATGGCGGAGAAGCAATGGACCAAACAATGTGTTGAAGTGCTGTTAAAGTTCATGTTTGCAGAATATAGTCTTCACAGTCTTTCAGTTGAACTGAAATGTAAGCCTTCAGCTGTCCATTTGGTCCGTCCTGCTTCCTGGCCTAAAGCAGAAGCCCATCATGCTCTCATGATCCTGTCATACTGTAATACAAGCATTCTGCACTTTCTAGGCTTCTGCAAGGCACTGACCAACAGTGGTGTGCAAATTAGGACCAATGCATGATGACTTATGGCAGGTCTGTTCTAGTCAAAGGAAATATGAGGATACGGGGGAAAAAACCTGTTCAACTGAACAGTGGCAGTTTTTGTGCACATATTTTAATTAAGTTACTGGCATTCTTTTCTTGCTTTCTTTCTATAGACACTCACCAGCCACTTTATTAGGTAGGGGAGAGCGGGGCACAACCTAACGCTTTTTGACTGTCTCAGTTTGTGTAAATCTACTTGGGGTTCAGAGTATTTGTTTTTTCCCACATTAAGTTCACACGTCTAGTACAATTATGTGGTTTTGTTTCATTTATACGATGTATACTTTTTTTCTTGATTTACCCCGAAAGAATGGAAGTGAAATGTGACAACATGCCCCATAGGTGGGGCACATTGTAACATGTGAGGGGTAAAATATTTTGTTAATAAAATACAATTATTAACTTTTTTAATCATTAAAAATATTTTAAAAATTTGATCACTAAATACTCTCCCTGATACAGCTATACAGCATAGTTAAAAACATAATAATAATGAATAATTTCTGGACATTGACTCTCAGTCATTATTCACCCTTTTCTCATGGTTTCTCAAAAGAATTCATAAAAGTATAGAATATAATAGCGTAGTTCTAATAGGGGCTCATTGTAACGCAGTTACAACGCACCCTATCTGCACAACTGGGATTTAAACCCTGGCTTGTGTCTTCTGCTGGTTAGATCAGCATTAAAGAACTATCTCAACTGTTAAATAACAGATATAAGATTAAAATAATATCAGATTTGTCTTATTTTAAATAAACACAAAAAACTGAGATGAAAAATAAACTTATGTAATAAATTTACTTTTGCTATGGTTAAATAAATGTTCAGTGATATCTTCCAAAGACATTTTTAATTTTGGCACAATTTATTTCTCTAAATAATGTTGATATGGCAACTAGTAAATACAAAACGTTTTGTCATCCTGGCATGTGTGGAAAGTTTTAAACCATGCGCGTTACAACTTACCCCACGTTAGGTTGTGCCCTGCGCTCCCCTACACCTGTTCAACTGCTTGCTTGCAGCTGATAGAAACACAAAAATAACTCAAATAACCACTCGCTACAACCAAGGTTTGCAGAAGAGCATCTCTGAATGCACAACACATCAAACAAAGAAGCAGATGGACTACAGCAGCAGAAGAACACACCGGATGACACTCCTGTCAGTTAAGAACATGAAACTGAGGCTACAATTCACACAGGCTCACCAAATCTGGACAATAAAAGATTGGAAAAAACATTGCCTGGTCTGATGAGTCCATGCTGCAACACTCAGGGTTGGATTTTGGGCCCCTTAGTACCAATTGAGCATAATTTAAATGCCACAGCCTACCTGAGTATTGTTGCTGAGCATAGCTTTATTACTACATCTTCTGATGGCTACATCCAGCAGGATAATGTGCCATGTCACACTCAAATCATCTCATACTGGTTTCTTGACCATGACAATGAGTTCACTATACTCAAATGGCCTCCACAGTCACCAGATATCAATCCAATAGAGCACATTTGGATGTTGTGGAACGAGAGATTTGCATCTTGTGCAGCTGACAAATCTACAAATGTATCAACTGCATGATGCTATCATGTCAACATGGACCAAAATCTGAGGAATATTTCCAGCACCTTACTACTACTAACAACTAACTTTCCAATGGCTAACTCTCATTAGAGTAGTAGACTATAAGGTTAGGGTTGGGTGTTAGAGTCCGGGCAAGTAGAAGAAGTTAATATCTACTTGCAAAGTTACTTATAATCAGTATAGAATGTCTCAAGTGGCTAGACGTTTGAAGAGCAAAGCAATACTTAGAGGGGATCTGCGGAGGCTAAGGAAGGCATTCCGTGAAGCAGTAGTGGAGGAGAAGCCAGCATTGACGGCGATACGAGACAACTTGAGGGAGCGCATTAAGATATTGCGAAGAGCGGAATGTCACCACAGGAACAGGAAGCGACGGATAAAGGAAAGGACAGATTTCACCAAGAACCCATTCAAATACCTTTCAAGACTCCTGGGTGATAAAAGATCAGGGGAACTGAAAGCAACAAAGGAAGAGGTGGAGGAGCACCTCCATCAGGTCCATAACGATCCCAGAAGGGAGGAAAACTTGGAAGAGATGGAGAAACTTATAAAACCAGCAGAACCAACTATCCACTTCAAAGCTGAGGAACCAAGCTGGCAGGAAGTAAATACGTTTATCAAGAAGGCCAGAGCAAAATCTGCCCCAGGACCTAACGGTATCCCTTATAAGGTGTATAAGTACTGTGAAAATCTCAGGAAGCGACTCTGGAAGCTACTGAGAGTGGCATGGAGGAAGGACCTCCTTGCTGACGATTGGTTGATTGCAGAGGGATGCTTCATCCCTAAAGGAGAAAATTCGACGGGGATCAAGCAATTCCGTACTATTTCACTCCTCAATATCGAAGGCAAGATCTTCCTTGGGATTCTGGCAGAGAGGCTGACCACTTTCATGTTAGACAACGGATACATGGACACGTCAGTCCAGAAGGGTGGAGTTCCAGGGGTGCCGGGCTGTCTTGAGTATACCAGCGTGATCACAAAAATTATTGAGGACACAAAGAAAAAACATGGTGACCTGGCAGTTCTGTGGCTGGATCTAACAAATGCCTATGGGACGATACCCCACAAGTTAGTGGAGCTAACATTGATGAACTACCATGTGCCAGAGCGATTCCAGAAGCTCTTGCAGCGCTACTTCAATAAGTTCAAAATGCGTTTCACCTGTGGAGACTTTACCACTGACTGGCAGAGACTGGAGATGGGCATTGTTACAGGCTGCACGATCTCAGTGATCCTGTTTTCTGCAGCAATTAACCTTCTAGTCAAGTCAGCAGAGAAGGTACGTCGGGGTGCAGTGCTGGTGACGGGTGTCCAACAGGTACCTGTAAGAGCGTTCATGGATGATCTCACAATCACAGCGAAATCAATACCTGAAGGCAGATGGATCCTGGAAGACTTGGTCGAGCTCACCGAGTGGGCAAGGATGGGATTCAAACCTGAAAAGTCCAGAAGCCTGGTCCTGAGGAAGGGGCGTTTACAGAACCAGTTCCGCTTCAAGATCAGAGATACCGTCATCCCCACGGTCCAAGAGCAACCAGTAAAGAGCTTGGGGAAGTGGTTCAGAGCAGACCTCAATGATAGGCAAAGCATGAGGGAGATGCTTATCCAAACAGATACCTGGATGACATCACTGGAGAAGAGCGGCTTGCCTGGTCTTGGCTTCAGAAAATGACTAGGAGATGAGGGCCGACCTGAAAAAGCAGCTAAAATTCCCAGAAGAAATAGCCCACACAAGCCTTAGATCAGAAATTGTCCTCTGGTCTAAAGGTACCAAGCAGGTGGTGCTCATAGAGCTAACAGTGCCCTGGGAAGAGAGGATGGAGGAGGCACAGGAGCGTAAGCTCAAAAAATACCAAGACCTTGTCCTCATAAGCCAGCAAAATGGATGGAAGGCCTGGAACCTGCCCGTGGAGATCGGCTGCAGGGGCTTTGCTGGGCAGTCACTCTGGAGAACCCTTGGGTTACTGGGAATCAAAGGTCTGGCCAGGAAGCGGCTAGTAGGCAATGCCACCAAACAGGCGGAATCAGCATCCCGATGGATCTGGATACAGCGGGATGTGCGGTGGCGTAGCCAACCTGGGGAAGGATCAACAACTGCAGAGGCGGGAGGTGGTCAGCTGGGGTAGATCCAGGACGCTGGATCTGCTGTCAAGCCCTCCCGAGGTGTCATGGGCTTAAATTGATGAAACATCAAGGAAGGGGGGTGCCCATCTGATGACCAGCTGTAGCCACCCAAATCTTGTTCAGGCATGAGGCCAGACTTGGCTCAGGGAGAAGGACACCCCTGTTAGGCATAGTCCCGCTGGTGCCTGGGAAGGGAAGAAGGAGAGGAGAGTGGAGAGAGCGATGCCGCTGGCTCACAGATGGTGCAGGGCAGGGTACCTGTAAAGGTGAGCCAGGTGCGATGACCCACATCGTATTTTGCATATAACAGCACAATTGTTTTCAAAATTTAATTTAATTTAATTTGAAATGTTTTTTTTTTAGCTCTAAATTAGCAAATTAGAATGATTTCTTAAGAAGCGTGTGATTCTGTAGACTAGAGTAATGGCTGCTGTAAATCCTGTGTTGCCATTACAGGAATAAATTACTTTAAACAAATATTTAAATAATAATAATTTAAAAATAAACAATATATTTTAAATAGGCATAATATTTCACAATGTAACTGCATTTTTCATCAAATAAATGAAGCCTTGGCGACCATAAGAGACTTATTTAAAAAAAAAATATATATATATATATATATTAGGGCTGTCAACATTAATGTGTTAACGCATGCAATTAATTTAAAGTCCTTAACGCGTTAAAATAATTTTACACAATTAATGCAAATAAATGACAGAAGTACGTTAAGTTGCATCATTAATGTAATTTCTGTCACGGAGTTAGATGATCTTAGAAGTTAGATGATCTTGGAAGTCGGGAGTTTTTCACAATCACACTAAGCATCTACAAGCACCTGCAACCCTGGGAGGAGGACATTTCCATTCTAATTCTTTAACTCGATTCTGCTTCTCTCTTTGTGATTAGGCCATTTTAAGCCGTTAAACTCTGGGAAAGTGTTCAGTGATCCAGTAATCGAATTCATTCAAACAGTCCAAAATAGCGCTAATGTAAATACGGTCAGGCTGATCACATCACACATATCAGAGAAAATGGAGACTCACATTGCGTTTTTAGTCAGTTGTTCGTTCCAGTGTGTGCTTTGCTTTAAAACACGAGCTCTGTTGTATTCTATGATTGTTTCTGAAAGTCAAAAGCGAATGATTTAGAAGTTTTTTTTTGGGCGTCTCCATGTGGTCCTGTTCGGTATTGCAGCTTGACGTCTAAAATGAAAGCAATCTCGTTGTTGTTGCTTTGTACACATACTAACTATACACTGTGAATTCTGTAAAGTTTGGTCATGGGTGCTTAGGTGTGTATAAATGTATGTATATAATTGAAGTATATGGACTCCTTATGTTTGGTTATTTGGTGTCATTTTGGAGTTTCCGATGATCCTTGAAGCTTGCAGAAAACATATATATATATATATATATATATATATATATATATATATATATATATATATATATATATATATATATATATATATATATATATATATATATATATATACAGTGTGCTATGATACATTGTTTTATGTTACTTTGTTCCTTTGATCAATTTTGACACATTCTGTTGATGTCGTAGATAAAGAAAAATGTATAATCAATAATTTGAGCTATGATTGTTTATAATAAAAAGCATAGTTTTTCTCAGTGTTTCACAATGACTGATTAGTCTAAAAGAGCACTTTAGAAATTAAATAACAATGTAACACATTCATCCTTTACCTTGCTGCAGTTTGTTCAGGGAAAATTGCCAAGTTAATTGGACAGTGTTAACTGAATTCTCTTCCTGTTTCTCACCACTTTCTGCTCCCTTGTATTGCTATTGGAGGACAGGTCGGAAATGCTTATGAAGCATTTTGGTGTCACAACCCAAAATTGGCCGACACCACAAACACTGAATTCATTAAGTCACCCATCCATTACTGGGGTCACGTCAGATGATGGAAGATTCTCCCTGATGCTGCCACTTCCTTGATAGCTATCTAGTGTAATTAAACGTATAATTGCGTTGCCAAGAAGCGTTTCTCCCCGTAATTGCATGGTAGAATCCTGACAAGACTAGCCAGTTATTAGAAAGTCGAATCTCAGGCATTTTAATTGACTGGGCTAAGACATGGGTGAGATTCTCATTGATAGCCTATACTGCCTACACATGAATAATAATAATAATAATAATAATAATAATAATAATAATAATAATAATTATTATTATTATTATTATTATAATCGACATTCTTGTTGTTGTTGTTGATGATGATGATGATGATGATGATGATGATGATGATGGTAAACAACAACCATTATTATTGTTGTTGTTGTTGATACTACTACTATTACTAATAATAATAATAATAATAATAATAATAATAATATAATAATAATAATAATAATAATAATAACTGCATTAAAATGTTTTAATTCTATTAAAATGTTGATACTATTGATGTGCAGGGACAAATTAAATCAAAATGGACTTACATTGTATCAAACAGACAAATAAAGACATTTACAAAATATTTACAAATGGAGCAAAATTTAGCAACTAAAAACAAGCAACATATTAATATGTCCAAAAAACCAAACAAACAAAGATGGTAAGACATTAGATTGTTAATCTATTTAGCTGAGGAATGTATTGTATACGATAACGCATTGCTGCCAAATAAAAAAAAATTCCCCACTCAATTATGTCGTAATAACGAGATCTTATGTCATTTTAACAACATCTTTTCTCGTAATAACGAGATCTTATGTCGTTAAAACGACATCTTTTCTCGTAATGACGAGATCTTATGTCGTAAAAATTACATAATTTTCTCGTAATAACGAGATCTTATGTCGTTAAAACAACATATTCTTCTCGTTAAAACGGCATATATTTTCTCCTAATAAGGACATGTGTTGTATAGTGATGTGTGTATATATGTCTGTATCCACATTAAAGAATTTATTTAGCCCATGCCTTTGTCACACTTGTTTGAAAAGCAGAAAAATAGGCTCATCCGCTGCCTGTATCAGTGACAGTGCCCATAGCACGAAATTGTTGTAATTTAGTGATGTAGCCTATAGTTCTTAACAGCCATGGGTAGCAGGTGCCATAGATCGCCCATGATTAGCGTGTAGCTTTAACCTAGTAATGATGGACCCCGGTGCAGCCACAAATATCATAACTATCTATAGGCCTACTGTAATTAAGACATTCAAGAAATGAAAGCTTTAGCATAAGTTCTGCCGGGAAGACTTAATTGTCACGTCACTTCAACTTTATCTATCCAATCACATTCTAATATCTGGGTATAAAAGATCGGTATTTACGCATGTCTGAGTTCGCAGATGCTGACGCTCCAATTCACGGCCATCCTCCCCACCACCTCCGAGTCAAATCCTTCCCTACATCCACCCCACCACCACCAGGATGGTCCCTTCCATACCTCACGGGGGGGTCGGCTGCGCCTCTGCCTTCGTCTTCAGGCAGGATATGCAGAGTCCGGACCCTCAGATTGCGAGCTACGGACGGGGCCTATGCCAATGTACTTTATTGCTTGCTGGGTTGTTAATAAATGGATAATTGTCACAGTATTTATTCTCCCGAGTCTTTCTGAAAATGTATTAAAAAGAAAGACGCTTTCAGCCTTACTCAAAGGCCGCGGAAACAGGCCAGCACGTTACGCACGTCAATCCATTCTCCGCGTTCTTATTTTGCTTCTTATGTATTAAATATACAGGCAATTAGTTTATGAAACCTTGATCAAAATTATAATACAATTTATAGAAAACGAAATTCCCTTTAAAGAAATGATTTCTGCAAAACAACACTCAATAAAAAGCATGTCTGACCCCACTCCATGTCTCCAGACATATTGCGCGTCTTATAGCCTTTCTTACTCATGCTGCTCACTTTTCATCATCAATATATGAAATTAAAACAATAACATAATAGGCTAATATTTAAACATATAGCCTAACTATGAATCTAAATAGGCTACGTTTTGCGTGTAGCCAACTCCACTCCAAATGCTTCAAAAATGTATTTTGTTTATTAAACGCAAAGTTTTTAATTTCAAATTTAATTTCTAAATTCAGTTCATATTTCCAACAAATTAAATTCCGAGCCAAAATAACGAAGTGGTAAAAAAAAAACTGAAAAAAATTATAAATATTAAAGAATTTGCGGGCGCTTTCGTCGGCATGAGTAGCCTATGTAGGCTATAAAACGCGCAATATGTCTAGAGACATAGAGTGGGGTCAGACGTGATTTTTATTGAGTGTTGTTTTGCAGAAATAATTTGAAAAAAGTGAATTTTGTTTTCTATAAATTGTATTTTAATTTTGATCAAGGTTTCATAAACTAATTGCCTGTATATTTAATACATAAGAAGCAAAATAAGAACACGGAGAATGGATTGACGTGCGTAACGAATCCACTGGCCTGTTTCCGCGGCCTTTGAGTAAGGCTGAAAGCGCCTTTCTTTTAATACATTTCTTGAATGTCTTAATTACAGTAGGCCTATAGTTCCCTTTTGTTCAGTCAAAACGACGTAACATTAGTGACTAACGAATGGGGGTTTCGCTTAGAAGCCTATCATCTTCGAGATCTTAGAAAACGCCCAATGGCAGTGCCAATGCCATGGGCATGCTGAATTTGCATACGTAACTCCGCCTCACCGCGTGGGTATAAAAGGAAGTACGTGGCAATATCGCATTACGTTTCTGCTTCGGAGCCAAGAGTACCTACCTCTTCACTCCTCACAAGCCTTCTGAGACTCTGTCAGCTTCTTCGAGACGAGCAGCTTTCCAGTCGGTGTTGGTGTGACGGCGCGTTCCAGTGATCGCATATTTCCTGCCTACTGATCTGTGCAGTGGTCTGCATCCAGCTGGTGTGTGTTTCCCTGGGCGCTTCGGCATCGACTGCGAAGTTTCCTCTCACAAAAGAGCTTACACGTGGCACATCCTTTTCAGGATGTCTCACCCGTATACTTCTGGGTGCGGTCAGTCTCTTCCTCCTTCTGATGGGCACGATCGCTGCTTGATGTGTTTGGGCTTTCAGCACGCTCAGGCAGCGCTCGTGGATTACGATCGAGACTCTGTGAACTCCGTGCGGATGCCAGAGCGAGAGTCCCTCTGCCACACCACAATCTGCGGTCTCCACGAGAGGTGGCACTTTGGCTGGTGGCCAGGGTGATCTGAGGGTGAAGGTGTGGAATCAAGCTCCGACGCTCATGCCTCGGCCCACACCCCCCTCTCATGCACCGAACCCGCCGTGCGTTCAGGCGAGTACATCGGGGTCGGCTCCTGCTGTCCCGACTGTCTCGTTTGGCGCCACGCAAGATGAAGAGATGTCGATCGCCGCGTTGCAAGGTGGGCTGGAGTCATCTGAGGATGAGGATTCGGCTGTGCTGTCGCCTTCGGGTGTGACAGCATTGCCTGAGTCGGACCCAGAGTTGACAGCAATGCTCTCCCCGGCAGATGGGTTCCACCTATCCCCTGACCAGAGCGTTCGCGGCTGGACGATTGGTTTTTGGGGGCGGCGCGTCTGGACACCTGTCCGGCCACCCCTCCAATTCCTTTCTTCCCGGAAGTGCATGAGGAGGTTGCGTGGTCCTGGAAGAACCCGTTGTCTTCCCGTGACCGTTCGGCGACCTCCTCCGCCTTCTCCGCCCTCGATGGGGCGGTGGCTAAAGGGTACACTGGGGTCCCCCAGTCGAACGCTCTGTTGCGATGCAACTGTGTCCGCAGAGTGCTTCGACCTGGCGCGGTGACCTAAAGCACCCCTCCAAAGCCTGTAGGTTTTCGTCATCTCTGTTTGCGAAGTCCTATAGAGCTGCGGGGCAGGCCGCCGCTTCTTTGCAAGCCATGGCAACTCTTCAGGCCTACCAGGCCAAGTTGCTGTGTGACCTGCACGAGGGTGGAGCTGACCCGGGACTCAGAGATGAGTTGCGTGCGGTCACCGACCTCGCCCTCCGGGCGACGAAGGTGTCCTGAACCGATCCCTTCACAGGCTTCCGTTCAGGATGTTGACAGCGAAACGCCTTTTCGAATGCGTTCGTCCAGCAGATTGGTTTGCAGATCGACCTGAAGGACGCCTACTTCCATGTCTCCACCCTTCCTCGACACAAACCGTTCCTATGGTTTGCTTTCTAGGGGCGGGCATATCAGTACATGGTCCTCCCATTCGGGCTATCTCTGTCCCCTCGCGTCTTTACCAAGATTGTCGAGGCAGCCCTTGCACCACTCAGGCAGCACGGGGTTCACATCCTGAACTACCTCGACGACTGGCTCATACTGGACCACTCTCGAGCTCAGGTGTGCGAACAGTATGGACATCGACCTTCGAGCGAGTACGCACTCTCTGCTGACTTGCCTCCATCAAATCGAGAGCAAGAGTGAGGTTCCACTGAAATTGTTTCAGAGGCTCCTGGGGCATATGGCATCTGCAGCTGTGGTAACACCGCTCGGATTGCTTCATATGAGACCGGTTCAGCATTGGCTTTGCGACCGAGTCCCGAGATGGGCACGGCCAGACCTGGTTCCCCGAACTCTTACTCCTTGCGACAGCCCCTCCCTGGCCTATTCCTCTGAGACAGGACCTCCTCACTCAGAGACGGGGCACCCTTTGGCACCTGCGTCCCGATCTCTGGAACCTCCACGTGTGGCTCCTGGATGGGACGTGGTAGGTTTGAGTACCCTACCACCTCCGGTGGTGGCTATCATTACTTCCGCTCGGCATGCCTATGCGTTGAAATGGAACCTCTTCGTCACCTGGTGTACTTCCCGCTAAGAAGACCCCTGGAAATGCCCGATCGGGCCCGTGCTCTCGTTCCTCCAAGAAGGGTTGGAGCAAAGGCTGTCTCCCTCCACCCTTAAAGTTTATGTGGCCGCAATATCTGCCCTCCACGTCAGCACAACCTGGTCATCAGGTTCCTGAGGGGAGGCAGTAGACTAAATCATCCTTGCTTTCCCCTTGTACCCTCTTGGGACCTTGCAGTAGTCTTAGATGCTCTGCAGAGGCCTCCCTTAGAGCCTTTACAGTCAGTCAAGCTTCAGTTCTTGTCTATGAAGGCAGCGCTCCTGACCGCATTGGCCTCCATCAAGAGGGTCGGGGACCTGCAGGCAGTTTCGGTTGACGAAGCGTGCCTAGAGTTCGGGCCGGCTAACTCTGACGTGATCCTGAGACCCCGGCCTGGATATGTGCCCAAGGTTCCCACCACTCCGTTCAGAGACCAGGTGGTGAACCTGCAAGCGCTGCCCGTGGAGGGGGCAGACCCAGCCTTGGCATTGCTCTGTCCAGTACGCGCTCTCCGCGCTTACGTAGACAGGACGCAGTGTTTCAGGACCTCAGACCAGCTCTTTGTCTGTTACTAGGTCCGTCATTACTAGGTTAAAGCTACGCGCTAATCATGAGAGATCCATGGCACCTGCTACCCATGGCTGTTAAGAACTATAGGCTACATCACTAAATTACAACAATTTCGTGCTATGGGCACTGCCACTGATACAGGCAGTGGATGAGCCTATTTTTCTGCTTTTCAAACAAGTGTGACAAAGGCATGGGCTAAATAAGTTATCTAATGTGGATACAGACATATATACATACATCACTATACAACACATGTCCTTATTAGGAGAAAATATATGTCGTTTTAACGAGAAAAATATGTTGTTTTAACGACATAAGCTCTCGTTATTACGAGAACATTATGTCGTTTTAACGACATAAGATCTCGTTTTTACGAGAAAATTATTTAGTTTTTACGACATAAGATCTCGTTTTTACGACATAAGATCTCGTTATTACAAGAAAAGATGTCGTTTTAACAACATAAGATCTCGTTATTACGAGAAAAGATGTCGTTAAAGCGACATAAGATCTCGTTATTACGACATAATTGAGTGGGGGAAAAAAATTGATTTGGCAGCAATGCATCACCGTAATTGTACAACCTGATGGCTGACAGAACAAAAGACTTCCTGTGTCTCTTTTTATAGCACTGTGCTGCAAACAGATTGTTGCTGAATGCACCCTTTTGTCTGAGTAATGTGTCATGTAGTGCACATGATGCATTCTCGATATATATGAGAATGTTGAAATACACTTTTGCTAGACATTCTCCTTTCTGTAATAATTTGCAGTATCTCAAATTATACTCTAATAAAAGAACATGCCATCCAGATGAGTTTGTTGAGTTGAAATTATTTATACATTATTTATATTAGGATTATACAATGCATTTTGGTACACATCCTACTTTCCTTAATTAGCTGACAGACCACGGTGCTGTCAACACCGAGGTCATGAGTTAAAATCCAAGAGAACACATCAACAGAGAAAATGTTTACCTTGAATGCACAGTTAGTCTCTTTGAATAAAAGCATCTGCCAAGTGAGTAAATAAATGCTAGATGGAGCTGACCACAGCATAGTGTTAAAACCTTTCCATAAGTGTACTGCAGACTCCAAAAGATGAGGGTTATGTAAAAAATAAAAAAGGTATGCAAAGGGAAAAAAAGATCTTCTTATAAAACAGGGCCTTTAACCAAAAAGTCTGATCTACATTATCAATATGTATGTAGTTTTATGTGTGCAGATACTTTATAGTGTGTTTTCCTGTTCATACAATAAAGATGTTATTTATTCCTTTGTGGGAGTTTTCTGATGGCATTCTATAAAATATTCACAAAGAAATGTAAATTAATGCAAATGCAATGTGCATAGCATAAGTCTAACAGTAACAAAGGGCTTTTTCAAATTTTAAGTCAATTGGTTTGTATAGTGCTGCAATAAGGTTCCCTTTCAGTCGGTCACGTTCGACGTACGTCGGACGTCACCGATGAATTGGAATCACTTCTGGGAGCCTCTATCAGCTTCGAGCTATATAGAACCTATATAGATTTGCATCTCGCGCTCCGCCCCACGCCGCGGGTATAAACAGGAAGCGAGAGCGAATGCACACTGTCATTCACTTCGGAGCCGAACGGCGTTTGAAGACGACTCATTGATTTGAAAGCTGCTATCAGCAAGAGTTCTGTTATACAGAGAGAACTGGAGAGAGGATCAACGTGGTGTTGGAGAGACGGCACACTTCAGCGGGATCGCGGTGCTCACTGCTGCAGTCTAAAAAGAAAAAAAACTGCTGTTTTCACAGCAACCTGAGTACAGGCACGGGCTGCACTAAACCCTGTGCGCTGTCGCGTTTCCCCCTGAGTGCTTCAGCACAGAGAGCTTTCCTCTAGAAGAGTACACGGGTAACGCTGCGTCTTTTTCAAGATGTCATTCCACCCGTGCGTTTCTGGATGCAGTCGTTCCCTGGCGCCCACTGATGGTCACAATCGTTGTGTCACGTGTTTGGGCAAACAGCACGCTGAGGCGGCGTTTGTGGATAGTTCATGTTCCCACTGCGGGAACATGACTATCTCGGAACTAAGGTCGAGACTCACCTACCTCCAGAAAGGTGGAGTCCCCTTACCCATCCCACGATCTAGTTCTGTCCCTAACCAAAATAGACCTATTTCTTCAGATGGCCAGGGTGACCTGAGGATCACGTTTAGGGCACACCCTCCACCATGTCTCGAACCCTCTAGGTTGGATGATTGGTTTCTCGGGGAGGGTTCTCAGCGTCCCGCCCTGGTGCCTTTCTTCCCGGAGGTGCATGAGGAGCTCACAAGGTCGTGGACGGCACCTTTTTCTGCCAGAAACCGACCAAGTGACTCCTACCCCCTCACTACCCTTGACGGCGGGCCAGCCAAGGGATACGTGGGGATCCCGCCAGTGGAGCAGGCCGTCGCGATGCAACTGTGTCCAGTGACCGCCTCCAACTGGCGCGTTGACCCGCGTCTCCCGTCCTGGGCCTGTAAGTTCTCCTCCAGTCTGACTGGGAAGGCTTACAAGGCCTGTGGACAGGCTGTGTCCGCCTTGCATGCCATGGCGTTGCTTCAGGTCCACCAGGCCCAGGTACTCATGGACATGCACGAGGGTAGGCCTGACCCAGAGCTCCTCCGGGAGCTCCGGACGGCGACGGACCTCACCCTCCGGGCGACGAAAGTCACCGCCCGTTCCATCGGTCAGGCGATGTCCATGCTTGTGGTCCAGGAGCACCATCTCTGGCTCAACCTGGCCGATATGAGGGAGACCGACAAGTATCGGTTCCTGGACCCCATTTCGTCGGCCTGGTTGTTCGGCGTCGTGGTCAAGAGCTTTTCCCAGCAGTTCTCGGCCGCCCAGAAGCAGACGGAGGCCATCAAGCACATTTTGCCCCGGCTCCGCCGCCGCCTGCTCGTCGCCGAGGACGTCCACCTGCCGCTGCCTCCGCCCCCGCCAAGGCACCGCAGCAGCCTACACCCAGCCAACGGCGTGGGGCCGGCCGTGGGAAGGATGTCCAGCCCGCTCAGGCCGCTGCCAAGCCAGGTGGCAAGCGCCGTCGGAAGAGACCCTGAGACGGGCCACCCAGAGATGGAGGAAACTGCTCTCCCGGAGTTGGCTGCAGCACCACTCCTTCCCCCGGAGGAGGGCCGGGGGAAAATCTTTTGTTCACATTTGATTTCTGTTCCGCCACTGGCCACAGTGCCAGCGGTACCCAAAACTTCAATAAAAGAGCAGTTTCCAAAATCTCTGGGTGCCAAGAGAGCGCGCTTGGCAGTGGTCGACACTCCCATGCCTTGCCACCCTCAGGCGCCTCTCCCTTCGCCAGCGAACACACTGTGAGAAAGCACTCAAGCTTCCCACCCAGGTAAGTGTTGCACAGCACACTCAGATCCCACTTCGGGCCACTCCCATGCTGTCCGAGTCGGATCCCTGCATTCCGCTTCGCTGCCCCGCTGCGGGTACGTCTGTGGTGCCGTTGATCCCCCTTGCTCGGTGTCTGGGAGCCTGGCAAGCGCTTAGTGAAGGAGAACGCCCCTATGCTCCGGGCGGAAATCGCAGTCCTACTGGCGAAGGACGCGATAGAGCCGGTCCCACCAGCCGAAATGAGGTCCGGGTTCTACAGCCCGTACTTCATTGTACCCAAGAAAGGTGGCGGGTTACGGCCGATCTTGGATCTGCCGACAAGCTCTCACGACAGCCAGTGCTCCCGGGAGAGTGGAGACTCCATCCCCAGGTGGTCCAGCTGATATGGAGTCGCTTCGGGTCCGCACAGGTAGACCTGTTTGCCGCCCCGGACACGACCCATTGCCAGTGGTTCTATTCCCTGACCGAGGGGACCCTCGACTCGGATGCCCTGGCACACAGCTGGCCCCGGGGCCTACGCAAATATGCGTTTCCCCCAGTGACCCTTCTCGCACAGACACTGTGCAAGGTCAGGGAGGATGAGGAGCAAGTCCTGTTGGTCACTCCGTACTGGCCCAGTCGGACTTGGTTCCCTGAACTAGTGCTCCTCGCGACAGCACCTCCTTGGCCCATTCCTCTGAGGAAGGACCTCCTGACTCAGAGACGGGGCACCCTATGGCACCCGCGTCCGGACCTCTGGAAACTCCATGTCTGGTCCCTGGACGGGACACGGAGGTTCTAGGTGACCTACCGCAAGCGGTAGTTGACACCATCACTTACGCTAGAGCCCCCTCTACAAGGCGCCTCTATGCGTTGAAGTGGAACCTGTTCCTTGATTGGTGCTCTTCTCGCCGAGAAGACCCTCGAAGATGTTCGATCAGTTCCGTGCTTTCCTTCCTACAAGACGGGTTGGAGCGAAGGCTGTCTCCCTCCACCCTCAAAGTCTATGTTGCTGCTATCGCCGCTTATCACGATCTAGTAGATGGAAAGTCCTTAGGTAAGCACGATCTGATCGTCAGTTTCCTGAGGGGAGCGAGGAGACTAAATCCGCCTCACCCTCCCTCTATACCCTCTTGGGACTTGTCTCTGGTGCTAACTGCACTGCAGAGAGCGCCCTTTGAGACTTTGCAGTCAGCAGAGTTAAAGATCCTGTCGTTGAAGACAGTACTCCTGAATGCATTGGCCTCCATCAAGAGGGTAGGGGACCTGCAGGCATTTTCGGTCGACGAATCGTGCCTGGAATTCGGGCTTGGTAACTCTCATGTGATCATGAGACCCCGGTCTGGATATGTGCCCAAGGTTCCCACTACTCCCTTCCGGGACCAAGTGGTGAGCCTGCAAGCGCTGCCTTCGGAGGAGGCAGACCCAGCCCTAGCTTTTCTCTGTCCCGTCCGTGCTCTCTGGACTTACGTGGACAGAACGCAAAGCTTCAGGACCTTAGAGCAGCTCTTCGTCTGTTACGGAGGACAGCAGAAGGGAAAGGCTGTCTCCAAGCAGAGGATGGCCCACTGGATAGTGGATGCCATTGTCTTGGCGTATGAATCCCAAGGCGTGCCCTGCCCGCTCGTGTTAAGAGCCCACTCCACCAGGGGTGTTGCTTCTTCCTGGGCGCTGGCTCGTGGCGCCTCGCTGACAGATATTTGCAGAGCTGCGGGCTGGGCGACACCTAACACGTTTGCTACATTCTATAGCCTCTGTGTAGAGCCGGTATCTTCCTGTGTGCTCACTTCCCATAGTCAGTAACACCGAAGTGCCCGTTCTTGTGTTGGCTTGCTGCGCCATTCCCTCCTTACGGACCGGATGCGTGCTCTACCGCTCCTGTTAAGTTCCCCAGAACGGCGAACCCTGTTGAGTCCTCCGTTACCCGCGGCAGTCGGATGTGGCGGAGTGTCCGACGCCCGGTCTAACACTCGTATGCATTGTTGGAACGGGTGTTAGGCTGGGTTCCATATGTTGTGACCCCCACGGCGGTCCCATGTGTGTATTCTTCCACGGTACGGCTCCCTATGGTGAGCCGTGTCTTTCCCTTGGCAGAATCCGCTCTGCAGTCGCAGTAAGGTGTTGTTCCCCCACCTCTAAATGGCCGGGGCCACCCCTGGGACTTCCGTATGTTGTGCTGCCCACGGCCAGCCCATACGTGTATTCTCCACATGGTAACTCCTCCGGGCATGATGTGGCTTCCGCAGCGGCCTCCACGGGCATGCTTTCCCAGCGTTATCCAATAAAGTCAGCTGAATGGGTCTTGCGGAACGGCAGCTTTTTGACTCTCCCTGTGTTAATTTCCCTGCCCGCTAACAGACGGGGTCTGAGGGGCTCATCGCTGGGCGCTGGAAGTGGTAGTAACTGTGGCGTTTTCCAAAGGATCCCAATTCGTCAGTGACATCCGATGTACGTCGAACGTGACCGACTGAAAGGGAACGTCTCGGTTACGTATGGTAACCCTCGTTCCCTGAAGGAGGGAATGGAGACGTACGTCCCGTCGCCACAGTTGCTGTACCATCAATGCATGGCCGAGTCACAGCGTGCATTCGCTCTCGCTTCCTGTTTATACCTGCGGCGTGGGACGGAGCGCGAGATGCAAATCTCGCATGCCAATGTTCATTGGCCGGTTCTATATAGCTCGAAGCTTATAGGGGCTCCCAGAAGTGATCCCAATTCGTTGGTGACATCCAACGTACGTCTCCGTTCCCTCCTTCAGGGAACGAGGGTTACCATATGTAACCGAGACGTTTTTAATAAGGACAGTGACTAAAATATGGACTTGGCATATGAACAAATTTCAACATGACTAGAAACTTGAGACAACTGACTTCCTCGATAGTTCACAGATAATAGTCATAACAAAGGGAAATAGATCCGTTAAATTAGGCCTCAACAGTCCCACGGAGTGTGAACGTGCCACAAAGCTACAAAACTTGACCTAGTACTATAAAACCATCTTATTCTTATCCACAGCAAGGCTAACACCACCTCATGTTGCTTGTTGAAACTCATGAATTTGGAAGGACTTACAAAATACATACCGTATACAATGATACATGATCAACAATGAAGGTTCCAGAAAAACTGTATTTTTTTGCTGCAATACCGCAAGTAGCCTAGTAGAACCATTTTTGGTTCCCCAAAGAACCTTACAGTGAACAGTTCCTAAAAGCACAATTTTTTCTTATGTGAAAACATTTAAAAAATCTAAAGAAGCTTTTGTCGAATGCAAAGGTTCCATTGATGTGAAAGGTTTTTCATGGAACCATAAGCCGTGTGTGTTTCCATGCTAACATGCTAGCATGGTAGCGCATTTCCACTGTCACTTCGGGGCTTGATCGGACCTCGTCGGGGCTTCCTCTGGGCCAACGGCCAGGATTTTTTGGCCTGCCAAATACCTTGGTCCAAAGCAGGCCAATTGGGGCTTGAGGAGTGGAGGCGGAGTTTATCTGAGTCTGGAGATGGTCAACACCGCTGCTCATTTCCCATGTTATCATATCAAGCTACCAGCTAACTTCAACATTTCAGACAGTTAAAACCATTTTCAGCTCAAAACTCACTTTCAGACACCAGCAAGTGTTTGGAATAACTTCCTTGCTATCCAATTTGGATTCTGATCACGTTATGAGGCAGAAATATATTTATATGTAATAAATATATTTATAGGCTACTCATGCTAAGCATTGTGATAGGCTACACTTGAATGTTTATGGAAAATACCAGACTGCTTGAAGATCATAGGTAATTCATATATCATTAAAATCATGTATTTACATGGTTTCATGTTTTTTCTGTCTCTTTAATTTGTCTTTTTCCCTGTGCCTTTGTTGATATGATTCTACTGAATCCGCATATTTGTCACATCCGCATACTGTGTATAGTCGCGTTTCCACCGCAGGAACTTTCCCCAGGAACTAGGAACTTTGGGGTGGTACTCGGTGTGTTTCGACCGCAGGATCCAGGGTCTAAATTAAGTTCCGGGTAAATATTTCCCCCTCCAAACGGCCCTGCTCGCGAGGTAGTACTTTTTCAAAGTTCCGGAACTTTTGGGCGCTGAACATGCTGATCGCCAACCAAAATTTTTTAAAGTCTTGAAAGGTTCGTTCTGTGTTCAGTAAATATCAGTCTTGCTCTTTCTGTCCGATGGTGTGCGTTGTCTCAGCAATCGAACGGTCAATGTCCGTAATAGCTGATAATAACATATGTTGTCTTATTTTAAATCTAGCTTAATGAGCTTTCAGAATACGCTTTAGTATCAGTGTTCATCTCTTTTCCGCCGTTTTGTTAATTACATATTTAGTAAACCAATACATACAGTAACTAGCAAAAGCAGCGCTGCTTGCATCTCCTCCATACTTGTTGTTGCAGACAGTATCGCACAAAAACGATTGCAGAAGACGCAAAAAAACCAAGCGATCGTATGTAAGCAGATTCATATGTAAAATAATGTGATCATCAACATTAAACATCATTTAAGTCACAGTAGGGGTGTTAATGGACTTGATCTACTATGATCTAAAGCTAAAAGCTATCGGAAGCTATTGATCTAAAATGATCAATAACCTTGGAGGTGGCTGTGAACTTTTTTTTAAAACACTGGCGGGAAGAGTTAAATAGAGTTGTGTGCATTCCAGGGATAGTAAATAAATGAAAGAAGGTGCAGTTGAATAGGTATGCTATATTTTTATGTAAAATGGTAAATAAATACCATTTTGATTAATTTGTTGTTGATACATTTATCAACATAAAACTAATCATTGTTATACAGCTCAACATGGTTAGTCTTATTGTTTAAATCGCTTGTTTTCTTGATTCACCGCGAGTAACGTTTTTACCATGCCTAAAGCCGGGTGCACACTGTGCGATTTTGGCCACGATTTGGCCATCTGAAACTAATTTTGAAATCCTAAAAGATTTCTCTGATCCTAGGCTTAAATCTGAAGTTTTTGATCCTTAGTTTGACATGTGCACCGACAACCGATTAATGACCGTTGCGATCAAATTTTACCTCGGACAAAATTCTGGCAGTGTCAGAAGATTTGAGGCGCAATCCTGCAGTGTGACTTCTCCTAGGACGACCGTCAAATCAAATTTGTTTCAAAGCAGCTTTACAGTGTTAAACAGGAAAATAATGCAGCATAATTTTATTCAGCCTTATAGCCATTCTGGAGAAAATGGTGATGTCATCAGTTCATTTCATTTATCATACAGTGGCAATCAAGAACCAATAGGAGCGCAGAACCTGATGACGCATTTCATGCAACAACATCAAATCACAACACACTGTGAAAAATACTGTGCCTGTTTTACGCAATAAAATTGAGGCAACTATTTGCATCAGCTTTTTGAGTATTTTAAACTCATTTTATTTGTGTTTATCCTATTAGACTTAGCATGTTTTCAACTTGGACTCTTAAGTAATAGCAACTCAATTTGATCAATTTAGAAAATTGTAGTTTTAAGTATATCCAATATAATCTTTTAAGTAATATTTACAAATCTCTCCTTGTAAGCCACACATTAAGTTACTTTTTTCCAAGCTAATTATTTTGTACATTTTTTTTAAAGTACCATGAAACAGTAAACTAGCATCTCAATACAAAACATTTATTCACTAAAATGACAATGCAACAGTGCAAAACACAGTAGCTTATTTTTTCACCTTTACATAAAGCTGACTTCAAGTAAAAAAAAAAAAAACGTTATGTACTACAAGAGGTCGCAACAGTATTTCATTTTCATATAACAGTTATTTTAATGACCATTGGTCTGTTTAACCCACTGAGAACAGTAATTCAGTCATCTAATTAAAACAATGTTTCGAACAATGTTAAAAACATAAAATTCAAATACATCATAATTATTACATCAGCTGATAAAAAAATAATCACTGAAAAAGTGAACACCAATTTAAAGGGGTAGTTCACCCCAAAATGTAAATTCTGTCATTAATTATTCACCCTCATGTCGTTCCAAACCTTCGTTCATCTTCAGACACAAATAAAGATATTTTTGATGAAATCCCAGAGCTCTCTGATCCCTCCATAGACAACAATGTGATGAACACTTTCAAGGCCCTAAAGCATAGGAAAGACATTTTTGAAATTGTCCATGTGACTCCAGTGCTTCAAACTTAATGTTATGAAGCCACGACAATACTTTTTGTGTGCAAAAACAAACAAAAATAGCGACTTTATTCAGCAATTTAGTTTTAGCCTGTTAGCGTTAGCCAAGCCATGTAATTCAAGGCAAATTTAAGTGTTTATCAATAATACAAACATTTAGCTTTATCCTTGCTATATTTAAAGCATAAACCATTAAACAGTTCATATTTAATGTCATTCTTACCTTTTTTAGTGTCGTTGGGTTGCCAGCAGTGCAAATTCAGTCCTGTCACCCATCAAAATGGCATCTGTCGTGAACATTTGTGTTATTGCAACAGCCAAATCCACTTGTTTAGACTTTTAAATAAATTTGACTTCAAAAGTATCTTGAAAAGGCACGCATCTAAAAAGCCTAGTAAACATTACTCAAGATAATACATGCACCATTTAATTGTAAAAAAACATGTGTTTACAACAACATTATATTAAATAAGTTACTCAAAATATTAAGTAAAGTACCAAACATAGATTTATTTGTTGAAAATATAGAATTTATTTTTGTTTCAATTGCAACCCCACTGTGTAATTTTTCCCAGTGCAGGGAACATGTCGAAAAGAGTCAGGTGAATGAAAAATACCACCGTTTGTTTTTGTTGTTTGCTGAACGCTACCATTGTGTCTGTGAATGTGGCTCACCGCTACCGAACGTGTCACGGATTGATGGCGTAAAACTCAGTCCGTACGAGTCTCTTGCTTGCGTCCGCTTTTCGCGTCTGACTGTCGTGCAGTTTGAAATAATGACAACTGAGATCCTACAGTGTGACATGTATTACATCGGGGATCATGTTCGTACAGTCTGACAAGCAGCATTCGCAGAGGATTTTGAAAAATCGCACAGTGTGCAGGACCTTTAAGAGACAACACTATTTTGTCAAGTGGCCAACATAGCATAATCAGAGAGAGCTTCTCCATCATACAATATATTTTGTAATGAATTGCGTGTCATTTAGCAACAGTCATTTAGTCCTGTTTTTATTCATATGATATTCGAATATTGATCTAGATTACTACAAGTCTCTCATACCAGCCACCGAGCGAAAGCACAGAGTAACGTTATAACAAAACTTTCAACACACTCAAGTGTATTTAGTATGATTGTTTTAACCATGTAAAACAGCACTGCGTTACCCCACATACACAACAAAAAGAGCGGAAGCGGCACACTGCAGCATAAGTATAATAAAAGCTCAGAGACCGGTGTTTAACACAGGTCTCTCTCATTAGCATCGCGTCCTGCTTATAACCACCATAACGTTAATAAAACTTTAATACATTCGCTCATTCATGAACATGTTTTTTTTGTCTGAGTTCGTCGGATTCCTTTCCATTGGCTGTGGAGGTAGAGAGTAAAGACTACAACTCCTATGATTTCACGCTCATTCACGGCGTCATCAAGCTACACCTTTGTTTTGAATAGGCGACCTCTAGCGGCAAAACTTACATAATGTGCCTTTAATAAATTACTGTCACTGTAAAATTTGTATTGTAAAACATTGGTCAAATATTTATGCTGGAATCTTAAAGACCAAACGTTGGCTTCTGTCATGCTCATTTTTCGATCTGGCTAGTTTTCAGTCAGCTGGTGAAATGGTGAGGTTGTGTGACGTCGTTCTATGGAGTTTAAGGGCCGGTTTTGGGGTAGTGCTGTGGAGCTACTGGCCCGACAGTGGAAACGCAACTTGATTTTGTCTCGGTGCTTGAGGTTCGAGGCTATTGGCCCTGCCCGGCACTGGCCCGACAGTGGAAAAGCGGCTATATATGCCAATAAAGAACTATTCTTATTTTAGGGTGTAGACTACGCTACAAAAATACCAGTGAATTTCCATGGTACACAAAAGAACACCAAATCAATTTCTGGTACTTCCTTTGGTGAATTGCTTTAAATTCACAGAGCATTTGCTTTGAAGATTTTGCTTAACCACTTCCATAAGATAACCTTGCCACATTTAGCTGTAAAGGAACAAATTTAGGACAAATGTTAAACCTTAAAAAAAAGAAAAAAATCTGCCTTTAACAATTCCATTTACTATGACCTGAATATGAGACAGCACTAGTCTTGCTTGGGATTTAAATTAGCCTATAACCAACTTTTATACCTTGGAAAATTAGATGATTAAAGTCAGGAGAAAAGGCTAGTAATGGGGTACGGGGGGATGGGAAGATGAAACAGACCTAAGACAGAGGGATGTACTCGAATGAGAGAGCCTGTTCAGCTCCACTACACAGTACTCTTCTAAAAGAGCATAATCTCACAGAACCCATACTCCCATGAGTCTACAGAGAGACTGTGTGCTGCGTTATACTGACAGTCAGGTGAAAAAGCTCTTGCAAACCTTTCTGTTATCATGATGTTCTGATGTTCTTTGTATCTTTCTGTCTTCCTACTGTGTGTGTGTGAGAGAGAGAGCAGCTAAATACTGCATGGAAACGGCATGATGCATCATGGTATGTGGTCGGAATGGCTTTGCAGATGCAGAGAGAATGCCTGTAAAAAATGGTATCACCATGTAATATGAGTTTTTAGTAATATGAAGAATTGAATCATAAATTGAATCATGTGGATCCTGTGTCTGTGAAAGTAAAAGTATTAAACTGAATGAATGTTTCTCTTCTTACATGAAATGGTATCATCAAAAGACATTCACGTGTATATGACGTGACAATTTCTGTGAAATCCAGTGACTTTTTTGATGAAGATAAAAGCAGTTTTGTGTCAGCAGCATTGCAGCATTGCAGACAAGTGCTAAAAACAGATAATGGTGTGACTGTACTTTATTGCCGTCCTCAGTTGCATCAGACACTGAGAAAGGGCACCTTCTTGTATTGAAGATGATGGCTCATTTTTACACATATTGGACTACTGACAGGCATAAAACAACATAAAAACCTCTAAAAATAATTATGTTCCCAACACCTGGACAGTTTTTATAAAAGAAAAAGGCTTTTATTCAGCCAATAAGGAGCTCTATGTATTGGAGCTCTATTCTTTCCTAATGAAATTACTCTTAAATTAGAGAAAGGCAAATGCATCATACATGTTGTCCAAGGCCACACATACAGCTAAAGCATATTTAAACAAGAGTTTCCCCATGTAGAATTTATATAATACAATCATGCAAACCTTCATCCAGGATTAAAATATTTTAATGTATGCCATATTCAAATTTCACTTTTGAACTACTATGGGGATCAGCACCTCCAAATCCGAGGCCATGATCCTCAGTCGGAAAAGGGTGGCTTGCCCACTTCAGGTTGGTGGAGAGTTCCTGCCCCAAGTGGAGGAGTTCAAGTATCTAGGGGTCTTGTTCACGAGTGAGGGGAGGATGGAACGGGAGATTGACAGACGGATCGGTGCAGCTTCTGCAGTAATGCGGTCGATGTACCGGTCTGTCGTGGTGAAGAAAGAGCTAAGCCGTAAGGTGAAGCTCTCGATTTACCGGTCAATCTACGTTCCTACTCTCACCTATGGTCATGAGCTTTGGGTCATGACCGAAAGGACAAGATCCCGGATACAGGCGGCCGAAATGAGCTTTCTCCGCAGGGTGGCTGGGCGCTCCCTTAGAGATAGGGTGAGAAGCTCAGTCACTCGGGAGGAACTCGGAGTAGAGCCGCTGCTCCTTCGAGAGGGGACAGCTGAGGTGGCTCGGGCATCTGTTCCGGATGCCTCCTGAACGCCTTCCCGGGAAGGTGTTTCGGGCATGTCCAACCGGGAGGAGGCCCCGGGGAAGACCAAGGCCACGCTGGAGGGACTATGTCTCCCGGCTGGCCTTGGAACGCCTCGGTGTCCCCCCGGAAGAGCTGGAGGAAGTGTCTAGGGAGAGGGAAGTCTGGGCATCTCTGCTTAGACTGCTGCCACCGCGACCCGGCCCCGGATAAGCGGAAGAAGATGGATGGATGGACTTTTGAACTACAGTATAACTTTTATGCCAGAAGATAATAGACAGAAGATCCAATAGCGAAATCGAACAAGGTGGTTTATTCAACTCAGATACACAATAGTTCAAGACGTTCGGTGGCAGAGAACGAAAACTCAGGATTCTCAGATACACAATAGTTCAGAACGTTCAGTGGCAGTGAACGAAACTCAGGATTCTCAGATACACAATAGTTCGGCACGTTAGGTAGCAGAGCACCGAACACCAGATCAGACAGGAGCGGAAGCAGGGTGGCAGAACCCAGGACGCTGCACAGACGGTGACGCAGGGATGCAGTGGCAGACGAAGACGGAGATCTCCAGGAAACCAGAACAACGGACATAAAACCCAGAACCCACGGGCAGACAGGTACCACCGGACAACAGCAAACAGTCTGACAACAAGGCAGAGTGAGACACATGTATAAATAACCCTGGTGATTAGTGCAGCAGGTGGCCGTGATCAGAGTGATCGGTAATCAGATACCACGCCTCCAACACAACCACACACACACATAGAGCAAGGGAGACGGTGCATTCATGAACCGTGACAATAACACCATTCCATTCCCCTGTTGGATTTGCCCCAGACAGTGCACTACTTCACTTTATTTGATATTAACTTGCATAGACAGTATGCTTGATATATTTAGATCTACTAAATATTCATAAGTCATGCATCTTATTTGTGCATGTCATTAATTAGACTTCTTACAGCAGTTAGCTCAGGGCGATGGCCAAGGGGCCTTCCATCAGTTGGGAAAATTGCAGTTAGCCCAGGTGAACTCAGTCTCAGCTGGTTAATGTCTATAGTTTACTCACTCCTGAAATAAACAGTATGAATATAGTTTCCTTGTGGAGTGGGAGTTGCAGCCTAATCTGGAGTCAAACTGCCATTCTTGATCCTACTTTAGATTTGTCAGGATGATTTTATTCACAACCCACCTTTACTATATCAGATGCTAGAGCTCTAAGTGATTCCCATTAGCCAATATGACAGCTTAGTCGCTAGACACATTCTTTCAAAAGCCAGCCCTCACCTTTTGCTATATGACAGGGATATTTTCAAAGAAAATAAAGCAGTGCTTTACATTGGTCAGATTCTTCATTGTGTGTACAATAACAGTCAGGGTTACAGTGAGGCCAATTGTGGCCAATTATTGTACAAAAAACATGTTAAAATACTCACGTTTTTCTATATTGCCACAAATCATAAACAATATAATGGTAAAGAAAACAATTGATTGCTTGCTTTTTCTGTGTAAAGTTAACAACTTTGCCACCATGACCACACAACAACGTATAAAATGTCAGTAAAGGAAAAGCTCAAATAATACAAAATGTTAACAGAATAATGAATGTACAGTAAGCACATGTATACAATTATAAGTTTCTCATTTTTGCTTTTAAATCCTCCAATAATTTGCTTCTATTGTAAGTGCCTCACTATAAAATATTACCAAAAAAATAAAAGACAAATGTTATTAGTTGATCGTAACTTTTATTGAACCCCCATATTCCAATCATAATATTGGTTAACTATTTAATTATGTCTCACTTCAGAGGGGAAAAATAAACAGAAAAAGTACTGTACTACAAGAGGAAAGGTGGCAACCAAAAGCTTGGATGCTATCAACAGAAACATTATGTCTGTCTGAATGTCACTTAGAGTTTATCTTTTCAGAGTAAATGTGACTTGTGGTGCTGACTAATAAGGAATTTTAAAGGACTCCTTTCCAAGTACTGTCTTCACTAGGTCACTCAACGTCAACCATACCTCTGCTCTGAACAAAGCTCAAAGTTAAATCCAGAAAAACAGCTGACAAGGCATAGCCACAAGTTATTATGAACATGTGAAAATGAAATTAATTCAATGCAATGAGATGTCTCCGGGCAACACTATCCTTGAGCATCCCAGCGCATGTCTCATTTGTCATGTTCTTTCTCGCAGCCAAATTAAAAATTCAAGTGTGCATATCATTAACAGATCTCTCTGACAAAACAAGTTCATGTGCATGCAATTCTCTGCGGTCACCTCTATCTCTTGAAGTTATTACTTTGGGGTCACGTGTCATAATCAACTGTCTGGTGGTAGGACAGCAAGGAGGGCAAATTATTCAATTTATGTAGAGAGGTTAGCTATACGACTTCAAAAACATGGCTTTGCTTTTAGTGTAATGTGTAGGGCAGGAACTTTGCCGCCCTACCGCTGAGTGGCCCCGGGATCAAATCTTTGGAAATAGCTTCTAGCGGTTCTGAAGCAACGTATACATATATCAAAGAAGGTTACCTGGTCCAATCTATGGAACAGGGAATCCATGCACATACATTCAAATAGCTGGAAAACTTTTGATGTGCTTTCAATTGTGGAATATTTATAAAACAGGGGGTAAAGAAAGATTCAAACTGTGCAATATTTCCTATGGTGATTTTACTGTTATTGAACTCCAGTCATGTTCGCCCAGTGAAGCCTTTAAAATAGCCCTGGATTTCTATAGAAACGCCTATTCAGAATTTTCTTCTGCTCCCTGGACAGTCAAGTATTTTAAACAAATCCAATTTGTATTGTTGTTTAATTGTCCATTCCACCTCCTCCAGGACCTCATCACAGATCAAAAGAGGACTTGAATACAGTATTCAGACCTCCATAGACTCAATCAATGATCTTCAACTCTGGTACACAAAGCCTGAACTACAACCTCCCTCCTGTTTCTTCACACAAATCACATCGGTCTGTATCTTCAGAGCCATATGGCTGGAGGGATTGTTATGTTTCCTTGAAAGTGGATGGAATGTTCTCTTTAGCACCATAGATGTTTTATTTATAGACAAGTCCAATATTGCCTTTGAAGTAAATACGGATTTGGGAGCTTGATCCTCTGGCATGCTTGTGGTTGCTTGATTTGTTGTCAACTTTCGCCACAATGGTTTCTCAACAAAAAGTCAATATTTGGAACTAATCAGTGCTCTAGTTTACATTTTCAAATGTAACCACTGGCCAACAGGATATGAAGAGCAGGACAATTTCCTGGAGCATATTAGGAAGGAATTGTATTTCTTGTGGAGATAAATTATTTTTAATGGGTGTAGTACATGTGGTTATAATTATTGTTATAATTATTTGCAGTCCTCCGCGGCTTAATTTATATTCTGTTCAACTACATCTTCATTATTTTCTCATTGTTCACAACACGTTTACCAGTGATTAAAAATATTTATAAGTAGGAGTGTCTATTATACCAACACAGGCTCTAATTTAAAGGTTTTAATTCACAGTCTCAAAAGGAAAAAATGGGAGAGAAGTTATGCTAATCGAGAACTTATGGCCTCATTTTGTATTCTACATATTATTCATGAATCCTCATTAGAATAGTCATAATTCTAATTAATGTAGCTGTTCGTCTTTTAAAAAATGGTTAAATAGGATGTTGCCAGCTCTTCATCATAGAAAAGACAGTTGGTGATTACAGCATGGCCAAACTCTCTTATTTATTATCTTTTAAAGAGAGTAGGCAAAACCGCTCAGAAGTCTAATTTCAAACGCTGTGCAGATTGGTTGGAAAACATCCACATACTCCAAAACCTCAGAAGTTAAGATTAATCATTTGAGTCCACTGCAAAAATTCACAATATAAAGCACTTTATATACACATACTGTAGAAAAAAAATTATAATACAAGTACATTTGATTTTCTCTCTCTGTCTCTCTCTATATGTATATATGGTGAAGACTGAATGGTGTTTCTGGTTTATATCATATCATCAGAAACACTGTTCCGTTTTCACACCCTGAGGATATTTCTGGCTGAAGTGTGCAAGTATGGTTTAAAATATCACAAAAGATCTGTTCATGACATATACTGTATTAAAAAGTAAATAAGCAATACTAGAAGAATAGTTTCAACACGGTTTACTGGAACACTAGTGTGCAAAAAATGTTTCCTACGACATGCCTAGCTTATTACATGGTGTGGCGAGCAGCGAGGCCGAGGGACCGTGAGGGCGGGACGAGGCGGCGCTCATCAGTGGGGATGAGCGCCAGCTGCGAGTCGCAGCGATCTCGGCCCTCGCGGAGGAGTGAGGGAGTATAAAGGAGGAGCGACGACAGTGAGGGACGAGAGAGGACCTGGGGCCTCATTTATAAACGTTGCGTACGCACAAAAGAAGGCGTACGCCGCTCTCTACGCATAAATTGGTATTTATAAAAAGCAAACTTGACGGGAAAATGTGCGGTCCTTCACGCAAGCTCTGACCCAGGCGTACGCACAAAAACGGGTGAAATGAGAAATGGCGACACCGTCGGCAGATGGAAGAAACACGTGAAAGTGTGTGAAACTGTAGACCGTTGTGCAAAAGAAATGGCAATACTGCCTCTTATATATAACATGAAGACTTCACAAAGCAAGTCTTACAATTAACAGCCTATACACGAACACCCGTTTGATCGATCTGCAGTGCAAAACAAACAAAATCAAACGAAAATTACAACAGAAATGCAAATTAACACATATTTGCAAAAAGAAAAGTGAAATTTGTTCTGCAATAATATTGGCATATTATGCAATTCATCCTCATAAATAATATGGTAAACAGAACGAAATAGCTAATGTACGAAACTGATATTCTCGTCAATGTGTCCGTCTGGCGGAGCAGATATAGATGCAATTAGATAGACAGATAGATAATTAGGGAGATACAGTATATATATTTAGATAGATAGATAGATAGATAGATAGATAGTTAGATAGATAGATAGATAGATAGATAGATAGATAGATAGATAGATAGATAGATAGATAGATAGATAGATAGATAGATAGATAGATAGATAGATAGATAGATAGATAGATAGATGGATGGATGGATGGATGGATGGATGGATGGATGGATGGATGGATGGATGGATGGGTGGATGGATGGATGGATGGATGGATGGATGGATGGATGGATGGATGGATGGATGGATGGATGGATAGATGGATGGATTCTGATAAAATAACGTATGACGTATGTCTCAACCATTCAGAAAGCTGCAAGTTACATTACATTTGCACTGAACTATTTCCCATTTCCACGTAGATTATAACCGACATCTGTAGCTTGTCAGATGCAATTAAATGGACGAAAATAAAATGCCCTATCACAATGCGTAATGACGCACAATGGCTGATCTTGCGCTCTTAGAAGATGTGGCAAATGAAAGGATTCGGAGTGAACGCATCTTCACACAGCAAGAAGACTTGCTGGCAAACGAGGACACACTCTGGCGATGGAGCGCTAGACGCTTTTTTGCCTCAACTTTGATGTCCGACCATTTCTTTTTTATTTCTGCCATGGTCCGAGGTTGTGAGGCTACAGCATTTACGGCGTCTACAACCTTTTGCCATTCAAGTGCCATTTTGGCATTAGTAATGCCCACACTGTGCCCTCCAAAACAACATTTTTATCCTCTTTTCAACCTTGCCAACGATAATTTCTACTTCACATTGAGCGAAGTTACGTTTTTTTTATTTCCTCTCTGTATTTGCCATGATTTCGCAATCGATGAATATTAACTTGTGGGCGTTTCACGGACTATTTATGGGCAACTATGGGCGTGACATGAAGCCGCAAAAGCTGCGCTATATTTAGAATTGATTGTGATTTATTAAGGGAAAACTGCGTAGGATGTGCGTACGCACGGTTTTATAAATCCGAATATATCTGTGCGTACGCACGTCCTATGTTTCATCCGTACGCCACTTCTGACGCAAATCCTACGCAAAGTTTTATAAATGAGGCCCCAGGCCTGGATTTTATTTTGAGTTTTATTTATGTTCTGTTATGTGTATGCTGCAGTCGTCCGTGAGGGGCTGCAGCCTTTTATTTTCACTTTGTGTTTATTTGTGTTTGTGTGTAGGCGGCAGTCGGCCGCGAGGGGCTGCTGCCGCCATTTTATTTTTGATTAAAGTTTTTCAATGTCCGCCGGTTCCCGCCTCCTTCTTCCCAAACAAGCTTTACTACACATGGATATCAGCATTACAAGTAAGACATCATTGCTGATTTTTGGAGTGCAAATTTTGTTTGGAAAGATAAAAAATAACAGTACTTTTTCGTCCGTTATTTCATCTATGGGACGCTGCATTTCTTACAGATTTCTGCTCATTCAAAATGATAAAGCACTGTAAGATAACATTTCTTTGAATGCATTAAAGGGTACATAACACACACAGTTTCTGCCAATCTCATGTTAATAGTGAGTAGCTAGAGTTGTATTGTATCCTTCATATGTCCGAAGAGTCTTTAGTTTTATCATATTTATAAAAGACAGATACGCTGTACCGATTCTTTCCAAAAATAGCCGCGCTTGTGAAGGCGTGAAGTGGGTAGAGCTAAAGAATGCACACACACACACTCCCTGGATAACTTTAGATGCACTATATGTCCGTGTTGTTTATATTATATGCACTTACGCGATTGCCAACAAAACACAGACATCTGATATAGTTTCACTCTAGGGTTGCAACGGTATACCGGTATGGCAGTTTATCGCGATATTGACATGTACGATTATCATATTGTGAGCATTTGCTTGTACACGGTTTTGGGGGGAAAAATGAAAGCAGATCTCATCTGCGCTATTGCGCATATGCAACTTCATTCCATATGACTGCTTAGACTCCACTCTAACATGTACAGCTGAGAAAATGTCAGAGCCAGAGGCTACAAATTCAAATTTCTATCCCCCGCCAAATTTTTTTTAAAGTCTGCAGTATGGGAATACTTTGGGGATCCAAAAAACAAACGCGGGGTTGTCCTTGTAGATGGTTATCCAGTTTGCAAGAAATGTGGACGAAGATTGGCTGCAACAGGAGGAAATACGTCAAACATGTTCTCCTATGTTTATGAACACCATCCATCCATGAAGATAAAGGTAGCCTATGTTCTGTTTATAATTTAAGGCCATTTTATTTCCGTGATGCAGGTTGAATCCCATAATCCAGTCATGAAAATGGAATTTAGGTATCACGCAGATGTCACGTATGCGTGATTTGATAGATGAATGAATAAATAAAAAATATAGCCTTACAATAAATAAGATTGCGATATGCATTTGTCTATGAATATACAGCGCTAAAAGACTGCTATATACTGTGAATCTACATTCTGCTTGTTCTGCGTGTCTAATATGTTTGTGAATGAGCAGCGCCGTTTCATCCAGTACATACTCAAGTGCGCGTGCACTTGAAAACCGTCATGGTGTTTAAAGCATTAGCCGTCTCACTCACTATATGACGACGTGAAGCTGCTCTGAGAGAAAACTTAATGAGCATTTTATAATTTTATAAAGAATAATCATCAAATACACTGACTGAAACTCATTGTTGGTTAGTGCAACCTGTCAAAATAAAAGCTTGGCTTAGCTCAAAGAAATAACTGAAATATATATTGTACAATTCAATGTACAATAAAAATAATAATGTTATTTTATATATATACGCATGCATGTGTAGTGGAGTGGGAAATCCCCCTATATATGCCCCTGGTGGAGAACGGCTCGGGTTACGTCTGTAACCCTTGTTCCCTGAGAAGGGAACGAGCGCTGCGTCGGAACGACACTTTGGGGATACTCCCTAAGCACTAGCGAATCTGAAGTCCGTATAGAAACTAGCCCAATCTGATTGGCCTTCGGCGCCCCAGCCAATGAGGGAGACGTCTGTTGAAACGGTTTCCCGGCAACAGGACGCTCCCGACACTGGCCCTTGGGACCTTTACCAAGGGTAGTGCCTGCCCTAGTGTGAAGCCGGAGACCGGGCACAACTAGGACTGGGGAACCCAAGCGCCTTCTGCGCCCCAGCCAATGAGGGAGACGTCTGTTGAAATGGTTTCCCGGCAACAGGACACTCCCAACACTGACCCCTGGGACAGAAACCAAGGTTTCTTCCATATAACTAGGGAACGAAGGCATATGCACGTTACCCTGATCATACGAAAAAGATTCCCTCTGGGGGAAACCCCTTGGTTTCCAACCACAACTTTCAAGGTCTCACGTGCAGCAGGTCAAAAGGTCTCCCTTGGACGCTGCTGCACTGAGCCCCAGCACTCAAAAGTGCTTCACAGTGAAGGTCTCTTACTCCGCCGTCTGAGGCAGGGGATGTAATGCCTGAAGAACCAAGGAACTGACCAATCCTAAGTTCCCTGGTTCATCTGACTCCAATGGTCCGAAGGGGGCCTCAGCCAGCCTTCGAAACCACTGCCAGATCCCAGGCTGGGAGTTCTGGAACGAGCCACAGGCCGCATCCTCCGAGCCCCACAGGGGAACTGTACAACAGATGGTGTCTACCCAAGCCCATCACCCAAAGGAGTGTGGAAAGCCTTATGGCAGCCACGGACAACCTGAGTGTGGACGGGGTTAGACCCGCAGAGAAGCGATCTTGGAGGAACTCCAGCACTGAAGCCACCGGCCAGTTAACTGGGTCCACCTCACGCTCCCTGCACCAAGTGGCTCACCACTTGGGGCTGTACAGCCTCCTGAAGACCGAGCTCTGGAACTGAGTAAAGTCTCTATCACCTCTGCCGACAGGCCAGCCTCTAGGTACCTGACCCCCTCAGGGGCCAGACCTAAAGGTTCCAAACCTCTGGCCGGGGGAGGAATATCGTCCCCCCCGCCTGAGACAGGAGATCCCTCCTTAGAGGGATCTGCCATGGAGGACCTGCCAGCAGCGCTATGATATTCGAGAACCAAACTCGCGTCGGCCAACGGGGTGCTACTAAAAGTAGGCTGACCCCCTGTTGGCGGACCCTCTCCAGAACTCCCGGGAGCAGAGCAATCGGGGAATGCGTACAGACGCAGCCTCGGCCACGTCTGAACCATGGCATCCAACCCCAGCGGGGCTGGATGCGTGAGGGAGCACCACAATGGACAGTGGGACGTCTCTCGAGACGCGAAAAAGTCCACTTCCACTGGGCCGAACCTCTCACACATGGCTTCCACCAACTCTGGATGGAGACGCCACTCCCCGGGCCTCAGCCCCTGCCTCGACAGGATGTCTGCTCTTCTACAGTATGCAGGACCCATGTAGAAATATTCAGAAGGCATTCCATGCGCCGAGATAATCTACTGAGGGAACCAGCCTCTCGAGGCTGGCCTCGGGTGTTACACGAGCCTCCTCCCCAACCCCCTGAAGTGGATGACCGGCAGGAAGTGGTTGGGAACGATTCTCTATGTGCGGACGCGCGAGCTGCCCAGCCGCAGGTCTTACCATCGAGTTCGCTGAAAATCGATGTGGCCCGAAGCGTCATAGACGGCGGGTTCCACATTGATTTCCCTGAAGCGCCGCAGAGGAAGCAACCTCGGTTGCCCCTCTACGGGGGGAACCGCTCTCGGAAGTCCAGCCAAAGCTAGGACTTTCCCCCAAAGCGGCCGTCCATGACCGCGCCTCAGCCAGTGAGGAAGGCGTCTGTTGAAGCGGATTCCCGGCAACAGGACGCTCCCAACACTGGCCCCTGGGACAGAAACCAAGGTTTCTTCCATATGACTAGGGAACAAAGGCATCTGCGCGTTACCCTGATCATACGGAAAGGATTCCCTCTAGGGAAAACCCCTTGGTTTTCAGCCACCACTGTAGGGGTCTCATGTGCAGCAGGCCAAAGGTCTCACGTTGGATGCTGCTGCCATGTGCCCCTAGCCCCCACTCTACAGTACTCAGGACCCATGTAGAAATATTCGGAAGGCATTCCCATGCGCCGAGATAATCTACTAAGGGAACCCGCCTCTCGAGGTAGGCGTAGGGTGAACACGAGCCTCGTCCTCAACCCCCTGAAGCGGATGACTGGCAGGAAATGGTTGGGAACGATTCTCTGTGTGCGGACGCGCGAGCTGCCCAGCCACAGGTCTTTCCAGAGGCGGCTGGAGCAGCATGTGTTCGCGTGAAACGAATGTGGCCCGAAGCGTCCTAGACGGCGGGATTACCACATCGATTTCCCCAGAGCGCCACAGAGGAAGCAACCTCGGCTGCCCCTCTGTGGAGAGAAACCAAGGTTTCTTCCATATGACCAGGGAACGAAAGCCTCTGCACGTTACCCTAATCATACGGAAAGGATTCCCTCTGGGGGAAAACCCCTTGGTTTTCAGCCACCACTGTAGGGGTCTCATGTGCAGCAGGCCAAAAAGTATCACGTTGGACGCTGCTGCCCTGTGCCCCAGCACTCTCTGAAAGTGCTGGTGTCGACGCCCGTATGGTGTTGACTCGCGCGGGAGACAGTTGTGCCCGCATTGTCATCGAATCCCATACAATCCCTAGGAGCGTAGTCCTTCGGGACGACGTTAACACCCTTTTTGCTGCGCTGAGTCTCAGCCCCAAGCACTTTATATGGGCCAGAACGACACCTCGATGCCGAACTGCCATATCGTACGACTGAGCCAAAATGAGCCAATCGTCGATATAATCCAGTACACGGATGCCCTGGAGTCTTTAATGGAGCCAGAGCTGCATCCATGCACCTCGTGAACGTGCGTGGGGACGCGACGAACCAGTCCTTGGACTGGATCCAGTACGCAGGACCCATGTAGAAATATTCTGAAGGCATCTTCATGCGCCAAGATACTCTACTAAGGGAACCAGCCTCTCGAGGCTGGCTTCGGGTGTTACACGAGCCTTGTCCCCAACCCCCTGAAACGATGACCGGCAGGAAGTGGTTGGGAACGATTCTCTATGTGCGGACGCGTTAGCTGCCCAGCCGCAAGTCCCTCCGGAGGCGGCTGGAGCAGCATGCGTTCGCTGGAAATCGATGGGGCCCGAAGCTTCATAGACGGCGGGATTACCTCGATTTCCCCGAGCGCCGCAGAGGAAGCAACCTCAGTTGCTACTCTGCGGGGGGAACCGCTCTTGGAAGTCCAGCCGAAGCTAGGACTTCTCCCCAGCAGCCTTCCGCCCTGGAGTAGGTTCCTCAGATCGCCTCCAGGAGCGAAAGACCGCTGCTGGGACTGTTGGTGAGAACGCCGCCTCTGTTGCCAGGCTCCTGGAGGAGGGTCTCTAGAGGCGACGCTCTCTTTCTGCACCTGCCGGTGCGAGGAGCTGGCAGACGGCTGAGGCTGCCCCCTAGGGGCCGCCTTCCCAGGCTCTGAGTGGCGAGGGAGGTACTGACGGAAGGCCGCTGACTGCATCTTCGCCTCCTGGTACCCGGCGACAACGGTCTCAACCGCATCACCAAATAGACCAGAAGGCGAAATCGGGGAGTCTAGGAGGAAGGACTTATCCTTCTCCCTCATCCCCGACAGATTCAGCCAGAGATGCCTCTCCACCATCACCATAGAAGCCATGGCCCGGCCGATAGCACGGGCCATCTCCCTGTTGATGCGGAGAGACAAATCTGCAGCCCTCCGTAGTTCCAGCACATCCTCCGAAGAGGGACCGTCGCCCTCATTGAGCTCTTTCAGGAGGTCAGTCTGGTAGGCCTGCAAGACAGATAATGTGTGCAGGGAACCACCAGCCTGCCCAGCCGCCATATAAGCTTCGCCCACCAACGATGAGGTGTCCCGACAGGGTTTGGTGGGCAGCTCCGGATTTTCAAGAGACGACACAGAATCGGGGAAAAGATAACTTGTGAGAGCCTCTTCCACCCGAGTTATCGTCCCATAGCCCGCCTCGCGCGCCCCCAGAACATTGGAATAATCCAATACTGGAGAAATACGCGAGGAATAGGGCTTCCTCCGAGGTGTGTAGGTCCGGGAAAAAAGGTAAACCCCGGCGAGGTGTTTGGACCCGGCGAGAAAGAAACCGGTCGTCCAGCCTACTAGGTGGCTGAATTTCCAGCACTTCCTGTGGCCAATTGACCTTCAATTTGGCCACAGCACGAGTCAAAACCTCAATTAGCTCCTCTTGGGCGAGTGGATGAAGCGATGAAACACTTCCTGCTTCTCCACCTGCCCTGATGCAACACTCATCCGGCTCCTCAGAACCGGAGAGAATAAGCATCAGATCCTCAACCCCGGGGGAAGAAGCCGCTGCGCGGAAGACGGAAGATCTTTAGAACTGTCAGACAAGGATTGGGAAAGTGCCGCAGCAGTCCCAGATCCCGCTGACAAGTCCTTCTGTGAACCCCATGGTCTGTGACACCGAGACGCCTCAGCGATCGCGGGTCCAGAACCCTGGGGCTCACAAAGCTGGCCGGCCTCATCGAACACGGCCAGCCGAGAGCGGAGCAGTCTGAGTGTGAGCAGCTTATTCACAATGCTGACAGGCAGTTCCCTCGAGAGCTGCCCGAGCATGCTCAACACCCAGACACTGCACACAAAGCAGGTGTGCATCTGAGCCCGAAATAAAGCAGGGACACAGATGCACACACTGCTTAAACTCTCTCACATTCTTTCCATCATTCACACACTTTTGCAACTGTGACAAACAACAGTAAATAGACAGACAATTTCAACAGAGAGCGCCATGCTGAAGAGCAATAACTGCCGTTTCTATGCGCCGGCTCCCGCTTTATACTTACGGGTACGGCGTCACGATGACGTCATCACGCACGCCAATCAGATTGGGCTAGTTTCTATACGGACTTCAGATTCGCTAGTGCTTAGGGAGTATCCCCAAAGTGTTGTTCCGACGCAGTGAGAGTTCCCTCGAAAGGGAACTTGAATTAGCTGCCCAGTAGATGTTGCTGTGTCAGGTAATCGGCTGGTGACTAATTACCATGATTGCCCTCTAAATAAAAATGCAGCATTCCAAATGGCTGGGTAGGTGTTACTCTTTGCATCCTGTTCCTGGTGGAGTCATGTGGTTCGTGTGGTTCGATTATTTGGCAATGTCAAAAACCGGGCCATTATGCTCGAGAATGTGATGGAGAGAGGGTTTTGTCTCAGTCCCAGTCTTCCTTTGGTGCGCCTCCTCGTGGGAGTGCTTCTGGTAATGTGAGCCGGCAGTCGGAAAACTAATACCCAACTGTTGAGCCACCGTTCGGTTGGGGGTATGATGGGCTCGAAGGCTGCCTTAGAAGCAAAGTCTATTCCTCAATTGATGTCCTCTTGTCCTCATGTCGATGAAGTCATGGGGGGTGTTGTAGTGTCATGTCTGGTGGACACTGGGTCAATAGTGTCTACCATCACAGAGAGCTTTTTCTCTGAGCCTTTTATGACTTTGTCTCAGTCTTGTCATTGGCTACAGCTTCAGGCTGCCAATGGTCTAGCCATACCAAATGTAGGGTACATTGACGTGGACGTGGAGCTTTGTGGGAAGGTAATGCCTAGACGTGGGGTGTTAGTAGTTAAAGACCCTCCAGGGAGTAGTTCCAGAGTTCCGGGGGTGATCGGGATGAATGTTCTCAAAGAATGTTATGCTGAGCTCTTTGGAGAGTATGGTTCTGCATTGTTGGAGGTACCCTCAGTCATACAGGCCCCAAGTTCAGTTCGCCAGGCTTTACAGCTGTGTCATCATGCTAAGGCAGAGCCCTCCCTTGAGACTTTAGGTCAGGTAAGAGTGCGGGGGAGAAGGGTCTGTCGTGTTCCGGGCGGTGCTAATAAACTGGTCCCTGTTACGTGTATTTCCCAATAAGCTGGGCTTTATGTTTTGTTTGAGCCTCCAAGCACTGGGCTACCACCTGGATTGTTGGCCTCTCCATCACTGGTTGGGGTAACTTGTAGTATAGTATACATTCCAGACATCAATGTGGGGACTACAGACATTGTATTATATCCTCGCACTGTAATTGGTACTCTTTCCATGATCAGTGTTGTTAGTCTACCAGCTGAGGTCAAAGAGGTTCGGATTGCTACTGCAACTGTGTCTTCTCTTGAAGTTTACTCTATCCAAGATAAGATAAATGCTTTAGATCTGTCTCTCCTTCCTGAAAAGATCAGTACAATGTACGGTTGCTTCTTAACAAATATAGTTCTGTTTTCTCCTCTCATGAGACCGATTTGGGTTGTACTGCATTAATTTCTCGTGACATCCCCCTAATCGATGAGACCCCAGTTAGACAGAGGTATCGCCACATTCCCCCTTCAGATTATGAAACTGTGAAGGCCCACATTAATCAGCTGCTACTTGAGGCACAAGTCATCCGGAAGAGTAGTAGCCCCTATGCCTCCCCCATTGTTTTAGTCAAGAAGAAGGATGGTAGCCTCAGAATGTGTGTGGATTACAGACAACTGAATGGGAAAACTAGGAAAGATGCATTCCCCCTTCCAAGAATCGAAGAGTCTCTTGATGCCCTCTGGTGCTCAATGGTTTACAACAATGGACTTGGCAAATGGGTATAATCAAGTTCCAGTGACTGAAAAAGATAAGCCCAAAACTGCCTTTTGTACCCCTTGTGGCCTCTTCGAGTGGAATCGGATGGCCTTCGGTCTGTGCAATGCTCCAAGTACCTCCGGATGGGGTCTCCACAGATACTGAGAAAATTGCGGCTGTGGCTGAGTGGAGAAGACCCACACACGTCTCAGAGTTAAGGTCCTTTCTTGGATTTGCGAACTATTATAGATGGTTCGTGGAGGGGTTTGCAGCACTGGCGGCCCCACTACATTGTCTGGTAGCCGAATTGGTGGGCTCAAAGAAGAGGAAGGGTTCTGGAAAGAGCCTCTCCACAGTATGGACTGAGGAATGTGAGAACAGCTTTGAAAGCCTTAAAAGGAAGCTCATTACAGCACCAGTCTTGGCCTATGCCAACTTTTCTCTACCATTCATTCTAGAGGTTGATGCTAGTCATTGTGGCCTGGGCGCTGTTCTCTCCCAGGAGCAGGAGGGCAAAATTAAACCCATTGCCTACGCCAGCCGAAGTTTGAGACCTGCCGAACGTAATATGACAAATTATAGCTCAATGAAGCTGGAATGGGCCATGAATGAAAAGTTTTGAGAATATTTGTTGGGCCAGAAGTGTTTTGTGTACACTGACAATAATCCTTTAAGTCATCTTGCCACTGCTAAATTGGGTGCTACTGAGCAGCGTTGGGTAGCTCAATTGGCCGTGTTTGATTATGTCATCAAGTACAGGTCTGGCAAAGTGAATCAAAATGCAGATGCCCTCTCACAACAATATGTGGAGCCTACTGAAGGGGGAACTTTGGAGCGCTTCCCAGAGCTGGGGCCTTTTCACAAAGTCTCGGTGGAGCCTGCTTCTCAGGTAGTGCAAGCAGCAATTTCTGTTATGCCCCTGCCAGTTTGTGTGCTTTACACAATGAGGACCCTGTCATCAAGGAGCTGTTGTCCTTTTGGTGGAGAAAATGCCAGCCAACATCCGAGGAGCGGCAGAAGCTTACAAAACCAGTGTTATCACTACTGAGACAGTGGGATCGTCTCGTGGAGCAGGAGGGAGTCATATACCGTCGCATATTACGTCCTGATGGGGGTGAGGAAGTTCTTCAGTTGGTCCTCCCTATGTCTTTTTAAAGGGAGAAGTGGTCACGCAGCTGCACCAGGGGCATGGACATCAGGGGGTGAAACGGACCCTGGAGCTGGTTCATCAACGGTGTTACTGGCCTGGGATATCTTTGGAAGTGAGACAATGGTGTCAGGAGTGTGACCGATGCCAGCTTTCTAAGAACTCTCAGCCAGCGGTACGTACCTTCATGAATCACCTCCTTGCATTACGGCCAAATGAAACGCTGGCTATTGATTTTACCCTTCTTGAGCCGGCCCAAAATGGAATGGAAAATTTACTCATCATGACGGACATGTTCTCAAAATTCACTCAAGCTGTTCCCACTTGTGACCAACGTGCTTCTACAGTGGCCCATGTTTTAGTTACAGAGTGCTTTTATAAATTTGGGGTACAAGCCAACTGCACTCCGATCAGGGCCGGAGTTTTGAGAGCTCTTTGATCAAGCAATTGTGTGGGCTATATGGTTTTTCCAAGTCACTAACTACCCTGTATCACCCTGCAGGCAATGGGCAGTGTGAACGTTTTAACCGAACACTCCATAACCTTCTGCAGACCCTACCTATAACAAGGAAGAGGGATTGGACTACTTGTCTCCCCCAGCTACAGTTTTGATATAATACTACCCCCTACCAGTCCACGGGTGAGTCCCTTTATTATTTGATGTTTGGCTAAGATCCTAAGCTGCCTGTGGATTTCTTACTAGGTAGGATTGAGAACCCTGTGGCAGGTCACATTCATGACTGGGTCGTGGAGCATCAAGTCTGACTTCAGATGGCATTTGAAGGAGCAAGACACCGAACGAGAATGGCGGCTGACTATCGGAGGAGAAAACATGACTGGCAGGTTCGAGAGGTTCCCCTGAAGGAGGGTCATTTGGTATTGCTGCGTGACCACTCCAGGAGAGGCCATAATAAAATCCAAGACTGCTGGAGTTCAGTACGTTACCAGGTGCCAAAAGCCCCGACTGAAAGAGGAGCAGTGTGTACAATTGCACCAGCCCATGACCTAAGTAAGATAAAGCATGTACATCGCACTTTGTTGAAGCAGTATATTTCCACTCGAAGCCCAGAGAGTGGTCTGGTGGAAGGTGGTCAAGCAGAGGTTATGCTGCCCTTGGAGGATGAAGAGGAAGAGTTGGAAGATGGCTGGGTCTTGGTGTCCGGGCCTTTTGTTGCTCAGGCTGGACTAGCGCCAATGACCCTTGCTCCTGGGACATCTAACATCCCTTTAATTCCACCTTCTAGCCAATTGAACGACATTGATGGCTGTACCAACAAGCCAGGGCAACCAGTGGCCTTAATACCTCGCTCTAACTCCGAAGTGGAAGATCAGGTGGGGGATGATGGATTGAGGAGGACAACCCGTATCACTGCTGGACATCGCAACCTGCACCGGTTGCCTGCGGCAGTGTGGGGTAGGGAGAGAGGGGCTATGAATTCCCAGATGATTGTGCCTAATGCCACTTTGTTTAGACCTTTACTTTACTTGCATTTAGTCTGAGCTGTAGAAGACCGTCCGAGGTGAAATCGCAGTAGAAAGTTTGTGGGTTCCGTCCGATGGCTTTGACGTGGCAATCAAGTTCTTCTGCATTGGATGAAGAAGAGATGATGAGCTTGCGTGGTTGCTTCAAATCCATAGAGGAAGTTGCACATGGCATGCAGAGTTTGGGCCGTCTGGTCCATGGCCTTGTGAGGCCTTTGGCTCGGTGTTTGTGGATGCCTGCCATGTGGGCACCCTGCTGGGTGAGAGCCCCCCAGGCACAGCGTGTTGTGGCCGTGTTAGCAGGAGAAGAAGAGAAGGAGAATCTCTGAGAGCTCTCTTTTTAAGGTCGAAAATAGTCCCACGCTCTGGAGGCAGGCTTGACCAATGAGATTGTTGGGATTTTCAAGCGGGAAATTCCTATGGAGAGTTTTATTGCTCTTTGTTCCAAAGCCTGAAATCGATGAGTCTGTGCTCAGGTATACTCTAATTAATGCAACAAACACATATTACTTCGTACAAGGGCATGACATACGTGGAAGTGTAAGTTATGAAGCGTGCATTAATTTGATAGGAGACATGACATATATGAGGTTACATGAAATAGTAAGTTGTTCATAGGACATGGATACATAGGGAATGCAATGATAGGGAACACATTACAAGAGAGTTATATGTGTACATACAATGTCCTGGGGTGCATGTTCATTTATAGACGATTTGTCTATAACTTGAGGCCACAATGTGTGTTTTACAGGCTTTGTGTCTTTAGTTGGGAACTTTCCATGTGGCCACATTCCTTTGGGGCCGTAAAACACCTTATCAGCTGGTTTCCCTGGTAACGGAGGGTCCTTCTCTGTTTTGTTGGGGGAAGGTCTGTTATTCAGCCCAAAGTATTTAAAACATATTTGTTAAATGTAACAGGCAATTAAGTGTCTGAATCGCCTCAATCACTACACTTCATATGAAACTGGTTGAATCCTGAAGGAGTGTATTTGGCACAGAAATACTGTCATACTCGTTAAATTTAAAAAAATGTTTTTGTAAATTTTGGCCATGTTTAGCATGAGAACTTTTTAAACAGTGTAAATGCACTCACCTAAAGGATTATTAGGAACATCATACTAATACTGTGTTTGACCCCCTTTCACCTTCAGAACTGCCTTAATTCTACGTGGCATTGATTCAACAAGGTGCTGAAAGCATTCTTTGTAAATGTTGGCCCATATTGATAGGATAGCATCTTGCAGTTGATGGAGATTTGTGGGATGCACATCCAGGGCACGAAGCTCCCGTTCCACCACATCCCAAAGATGCTCTATTGGGTTGAGATCTGGTGACTGTGGGGGCCATTTTAGAACAGTGAACTCATTGTCATGTTCAAGAAACCAATTTGAAATTATTCGAGCTTTGTGACATGGTGCATTATCCTGCTGGAAGTAGCCATCAGAGGATGGGTACATGGTGGTCATAAAGGGATGGACATGGTCAGAAACAATGCTCAGGTAGGCCGTGGCATTTAAACGATGCCCAATTGGCACTAAGGGGTCAAAAGTGTGCCAAGAAAACATCCCCCACACCATTACACCACCACCAGCCTGCACAGTAGTAACTAGGCATGATTGATCCATGTTCTCATTCTGTTTACGCCAAATTCTGACTCTACCATCTGAATGTCTCAACAGAAATCGAGACTCATTAGACCAGCAAAATTTTTCCAGTCTTCAACTGTCCAATTTTGGTGAGCTTGTGCAAATTGTAGCCTCTTTTTCCTATTTGTAGTGGAGATGAGTGGTACCTAGTGGGGTCTTCTGCTGTTGTAGCACATCCGCCTCAAGGTTGTGCGTGTTGTGGCTTCACAAATGCTTTGCTGCATACCTCGGTTGTAACGAGTGGTTATTTCAGTCAAAGTTGCACTTCTATCAGTTTGAATCAGTCGGCCCATTCTCCTCTGACCTCTAGCATCAACAAGGCATGTTTCTAATAATCCTTTAGGTGAGTGTAAGTCAGAATGCATGAAATTGCATCAGACCGCCCCTTTAAAGAGAGACCGATTGTGAGTGTGAATAAGTGCTACCTGTTTTAAATGTGCTTTCCCCTGATCATTCAGTATCTAGAAGGTACAAACTAATTCCTTGAGAACTATAACCTCCTGCTCATGCTCATTGCTGTCATCATAACCTTCACATTCTTTCTGATTAGGGATCCATCTGTATCAAGTTAACTAAATTTGTTTAACGTGTGAATTCTTGCAAAAAATAGTTATATTATGGGCCGTTGGCATGAGTTGTACTCGTGATGAAGCGGTAGGAGTGATTGAAAACCACGCCGCTCCGACTTTTTAAAAATCTGCTCATTGCTCCATTCAAAAACACCACTATTATGAGTTGCTCTGAGAATGCAGCGGTTAATTGTGTTGTGGCTTTGTTTGGAACTATTTAGGTTGGCAGAGCAAAAATAGACAAAATAACTGGCAATACACTGCATAAAATGTTACCCACTGCTAAATTAATTCTAAAAAAATCCTTCTGGGCACATGTAAAGACCTATACACTGCAGTAGAGGGTATTTATAACCTCAGTTGATAGGGTCTTCCTACATTTATGAATACTACACATGAAACCCCTGTCCACACACCAATTGTGTGAATCCAAACGGCAGGGTCCTGAGAGAGTAATAAAGACCTAATGATATATTAGGCTATAATTTATACAGCAAGTGTGTTACTGTGAGTGGGATTTAAAGCTCTAATTGAAGTGAACAATGTGTAATTTGCAATCTGAATGCTAAATTAGTCAAATCCCCTCCGAGCCTCATGCATTTGAAATAAGGACCAGACTCATCGTCAACAGTTTTCCCGTTATTCAGCACCGCAGGACCACATTTTATACATTTTCCTCATAAATCTCCACCATTCATAGCTCATAGTAATACTAAAATCTGTGTAATCTAAATTGCGATCACTTAATCATTTTCTATTCACACAAGACGTATTGTATGGTAGATTTTTATGCAGTGGGCAAAAACCCAGATTGGAATCTTTTGAGGGTTGCCCTTTTTTAACCCATAGTCGGAATAATCTGGGTGGATGGGGCGGGTTGTCAGGATAGCCTGCATATGTAGATAAGAGGAAAAGAAGCAAGGACTGGCTGCTGATCTCCAGCAAGAGCTGAATCTAAAGGTACAGTGAAGATTACGGCAAATAATGATGGGGTCTTGCCAAAAGCAGATGCTATATCTGTAAACAGCGCTGTGATGATCAAGCTCAATTGTGTTTGACAAACAATTTTATTGCTTAATTTAAATTATCTCTAATACAGTATAGTTTTTTCTTCTTTCTTCATCGGTAACAAGAAGAAAGCGCTTTCAGTGTTATTGCACATTTGGCTTTTCAAGTCGTGTCATTCAGGGGAGGAGTTCTTGCTCTTGTTGTTATCAGAAAATTAGAAATGGAGGCCTGTGTGGGAGTCACAGATAAAGCACTGGAGAGCCTCAACAAGCACAATACCAAGTGCAGATGAATAGAAATACTCGTAGCATCAATGGTGTGCCCTGTAAGTGGTGACATGTGGACCATTTACTTTTATAATTGCTGAATATAAGAAATTAATTTTCGAGTTATGAATTCAGGGTGTATATAAATCATAATGAAAGTGATCAAAAGAATCAAGATTAACAAAATAAAATAAGAAGAATCATCATCACCACACAGGGGTTGGACAATGAAACCTTGGCCAATACGGGCTGGTGGCCATTATTCACTGAAGGTTGAAATAGCAGAGAGATAGCACAGCTGTACATAAAATATTGCAATCCACACAACATAATGGGAGACATATCAGAGTTCAAAAGAGGACAAATTGTCAGTGCATGTCTCGCTGGCTCATCTGTGACCCGGACAGCAAGTCTTTGTGGTGTATCAAGAGATATGGTGTCCAAAGTATGTCGGCATACCACCATGTAGGACGAACCACATCCAACAGGAGTAATTGTTGATGCAAGTGGAAGCTGTCTGAAAGGAATGTCCGGAGACTAACATAGAACCAAAGCTGCCAAACTCACTGCAGAATTAAATGTGAACCTCAAATTTCCTGTTTCCTCCAAAACTGTTCATTGGGAGCTCCACAGTGTTAATATTCATGGTGTGGCTGCTATAACCAAATATTTGGTCACTCGTGCCAATGCCAAATGTCTGTTTCATTGGAGCCACCAGTGCAAATCTTGGGCTATGGACAATGTGAAACATGTATTGTTCTCTGATGAGTCAACCGTCACTGTCTTTCCCACATCCGTGGGAGTTATGGTGTGGAGAAGCCCCAAAGAGGCTTAACACCCAGACTGCTGTGTGCCCAGATTGAAGCATGGGGGTGGATCAGTGATGGTTTGGGCTGCAATATCATGGCATTGCATACTATGCTTGATGGACGTGTCACTGCCAAGGACTACACAACCGTTCTGGAGGACCATGTGCACCTAATGGTTCAAACATTGTACCCTGAAGGGAGTTGCCGTGTACACAAAGCAAGTCTTGTGACAGAATGGTTTGATGAACATGAAAGTGAAGTTGAACAGCTTCATGGCCTGGTCACCAGACCTAAATAGTTTTGATCCACTTTTTGGAGAAGCAAGTCAGAAAACGTTTTTTCTCCACCAGCATCACATAGTGACCTGGCCACTGTTCTGTAAATCAAAACCCCAAAATGCCTCTGACCACTGTGAAGCACTTGTATATGTCATTCCCAAGATTATCTAATGCTGTATTGGCTGTAAAAGGAGGCCCTATTGTGATATCGCAAATGGTGCATTGAAATTTCATTCTGTTCGATATTTCATTTTAAAACACTGAAACTCAAAATCAATTATTATAAGGTGACATTTTTTTGTTAGGAAATATCTTTAAGGGAAACAAAAAACTGAAATACCCTGCTTGCATTTAACAGTCTTAAGTAAGTATTTAACCCCTGTGATGTGGAAGCTGCCCGTTTGCACTGATGAAGGCAATTCCCTAACACGGGACACACTTACTTTACCATTGGCATCTACCTGTGAATCATTAAAGTTGCTATCACATCTTCTGGATAAAAACCCAATTATTGAATGATTAATGGTCAGGCTGTAAATCTGAGGGAAAATAAAGGCCAAACAGCATTCCACAGAAGTTAGAGATAAAGTAATAAAAATGCATAGATTTAGATTAGGGAAAGGGTACAAAATTATATCCAAATGTTTGGATATCCCAGTGAACACAGATCAATAATCAGGAAGTGGAAGCAGCACCACACCACCCAGGCACTGCCATGAAAAGTCCGTCCCTCAGTGCCGCATAATAACAAGAAAGAAACTTGTGAGAGAAGCCACAGGGAGGCCAAAAATCACTTTGAAAGATCTATAGTTCAGTGGCTGAGAGTGGAGTAATGGTGCACCAGTCAACCATGTCAAGAGCACTGCATAATGCTGGTGAGTTGGGAGGGTGGCAAAGAGGAAGTCTTTACTCAAAAGGGCCATCTGTAAGCACGTCTGGAGTTTACCAGAAAGTTAGGGACCCAGCTGTTGTGTGGGAGAAGGTTTTGTGGTCAGATGAGACCACGGTAGAGCTTTTTGGCCAAAACACTATGTGTGGCGCAAACCTTACACTTCCCATGCCTCAAGACACTCCATCCCTACAGTGAAGTATGATGGTGGCAGCATCATATTGTGGGGATACTTCTCAACAGCAGACATCTTGGCATCTTGTTAGAATTGAAGGAAGAATGGGGGGAGCAAAACAGCTTGGGAGTAAATTGAGAGTAAATTCATCTTCCAGCAGGACAATGATGCCAAGCACAAGACCAAAGCAACACTGCGTTGCCCAAGAACAAAAAGATTAATGTCCTCTAGAGGCCCAGTCAAAGTCCTGATATCAATCCTATTGAGAAAATTGCAGTCCACAAGCATCACCCAACCAACCTGAACAACCTGGAGCAAATCTGCCAAGAAGAATGGGCCAAAATCACTCCGTCACTATGTGCAAAGCTGGTACAAACTGTATGTACCCCCCACCACCAAAAAAAAAAAGCTGTTATTGCAGCAAAAGATAATAATTTGTGGGTGTTGAATACTTATGCAAGCAAGTTATTTCAGTTTTTTTTTTTTTCTTAATATGAAAAATTATATTTTATATAATTATACAATTATTATTTAAAATATGATATTTCCCAACAACAAAGTCACCTTACACTAATTTATTTTGTTTTCGAGTGTTTTCAAATAAAATATCAAACAATGAAATTTCAATGCACCATTTGTAATTCAATATTATGATATAATTGGTCAGGGGTCTAGTCACCTGCCCCACCCCGCCCCAGACATACGTTGGAAATCTTACATGTCATACTTTTGATTGGTGATGAACATGATCACATAAAATTCAAGATTTAAGGTCAAAGATGCCCCTGTATGAGTTTTTCATATTTATATCATGATATTGTTAATCAATATCACACAAGTAACGAGCGCAATATCACACAAGTGCTATTTTTATCCCAAATAACACATGCAAATGTGAAATTTATTGTATACACCTGTTCACTAAATAAGTTATTATTGTGTTATATTTTAGGCACAATATTGTTTGCTTTTGCTCAATTTTGCCAATCGAAATATTACCTTTAAAACAAGAGCAGAACTGTTACCCATTCATAAAGAAAGTTGAATTGAATTAATGAATTAATGGATTTACTCATTTACATATTTACCACCACCGACTGGCAATTTTTGTTTATTATTGAATTTAATACAAATTTAAAAAACATATTAATAAACAAAATAAAAAAAACATTAAAGGTATAGTTCTTTTCTGTTTTTTTTTTCTCTCCTAAGCTACTTTTTGTAATATCTATTTTTATGCTTTTCTCATTTAACAAAATAATGACTTTAAATTATCTTTTGGGGGTAATTTCTCAGCTAAATTTGATGTGCGATTAATTTGTGATTAAGTAATCGTCACATTGTGTAATTAGATTTTAAAAATGTAATCACTTGACAGCCCTAATATTTTCATTTGCCAGCATTGACAAGCTGTTATTGATGTTTGCAGAGCAATATATGACTGGAATAAGAGATAAAGTAGTGAGGTAAGATTACATTTATTTGAATTAAATGAATTATAGCATTTATTTTAATTAATTATCGAGAGAGAAAAAGAGAGAGAGAGAGAGAGATGCATACCTGTGTCTCTCTCCATTAACAACGAAACTGTGAGTTTAATTACTTCAAAAGACGATGTCCCCTTGTTGCTGAGAAAAACACTATATTGCCAAAAGTTTTGGGACGCCTGCCTTTACATGCACATGAACTTTAATCACATCCCATTCTTAATATGGAGGGTTTAATATGGAGTTGGCCCACCCTTTGCAGCTATAACAGCTTCAACTCTTCTGGGGAGGCTTTCCACAAGGTTTAGGAGTGTGTTTATGGGAATTTTTAACCATTCTTCTAGAAGCGCATTTGTGAGGTCAGACACTGATGTTGGAAGAGAAGGCCTGGCTCACAGTCTCCGCTCTAATTCATCTCAAAGGTGTTCTATCGGGTTGAGGTCAGTCCTCTCCTGGCAACCGCCAAACCCAGACTCGCCCATCGGATTGCCCGGCAGAGAAGCATGATTTGTCACTCCAGAGAACATGTCTCCACTGCTCTAGAGTCCAGTGCTGGCGAGCTTAACACTACTGCATCCAACGCTTTGCATTGCACTTGGTGATGTAAGGCATGGATGCAGCTGCTCGGCCATGGAAACCCATTTCATGAAGCTCTCTACGCACTGTTCTTGAGCTAATCTGAAGGCCACATGAAGTTTTGAGGTATGTAGCTAATGATTGTGCATAAATGTGGTGACTTCTGTGCACTGTGCGCCTCAGCATGCGCAGACCCCACTCTGTGATTTTACATGCGGCCTAGCACTTCGTGGCTGAGTTGCTGTTGTTACCAATTGCTTCCACGTTGTTATAATACCACTAACAGTTGGCCGTGGAATATTAAGTAGTGAGGAAATTTCACAAATGGACTTACTGCACATGGTGGCGACCTATCACGGTACCACGTTTGAATTCATTGAGCTATATCCCAAACCTATATCATTGATTTGGAACATTATGTATGTAACATTATTAGTCTCTGTAAACTACATGACCAGGAAGACAACGCAGCATGTTCAAAGCTATAGAACTTAAACATTATTAGACTTCTGCACAATCAAATCATCACTTCATAAGATGAAATTGCCTCTACAGCAGACTGAAATATTTAAATACATCAAAAGGAAGCATTTCTGATATCCATATCCATAACAGCAGTTCTAGGAATGTTTTTTGAATATCATGAAAAGCATGTACAGTAGCAGGTCTGAAGCAATTCTTTCAGGAGCAGATACATTTTATGATTTGCATATGAACTGCAGAAGAGTGTGGTTGAGGATTTAATAGCAATTCTTTCCTCAAAAGAAGTGATGGGAACATGTGCAGGTCACTTGTTTCGAAAACACTGTCAGATGGAGGAATGTTTTGAAATCATATTGCGTATTATAATGCAATTGCTATTTCTTTTCTGGGAGATTTGATAAGCCAGAAAAAAACGGCCATTTACAATGCCTTGTGCAGTGACTCTGGGCTGATTAGTGGCTCTGAGGAAAACACTGTCACCAAAACATTAGCCAACCCTGTGTTCATATATACATAATGGACTCATCCAGAGCTTATCTGAGTGCTCCTGGCATCCCCTTGCAGAATTGCTATCTGAGCCAAGTTTCCTAAGGGTAAAAAACTTTTTGTAAATTCAGCGAGATCCACTCATAGTCCTTCTGTGAGAGCCATTTCGTTCTGAGAGCACTCACATTTAAAGTAGACCAAGAAGCCTGCTAATGAGGAAAGCTCACAAAGACACATGGCTCAGTGTGACACCTGTCTAACTGCGCACATCAAAGAATCTGTCTCCTACCCCCTTATTTATGCATTCACTTATTTCATTTGTCACATTATTGCTATCAGCATGCATTGCGGTGCTGCTATGTTTGAGAGGGAAGTAAGCCCTTATTGAGCCCCCATGGCTTTTGGGTCTACACTTCAATCACCCTAACCCTCAGTGCTACACAGAACGAGTTTTCTTTGAGAAGGCGAGGGTGGTAGTGCCTCTTTAAAAGTGTTTTTTTTTTTTTTTTTTAAAGCGTCAGTGTCCAACAGTGAAAAGTTTACGCGGCAGGCAGCACCTTTCTTGCTGTGTGAGGAGGCAGTGCCTCTAGAGCGCTGATTGGCCCGTTATGTTGTTCACACATTAAATCCCACCTCTCGTTTTTGTGTGCATTCTGCATCTGCAAATTGATCTGAATGAATAGTTAAATAATTGTGTTAATGGGAAGAGTAATTAAAAAGTAAGTATACACAATTCACCCACTTATAACTGCTTTGTCATGTCAAAATAAAACTTGAAACTGCTTGAAAACAGCTTGCTGAAATTAAATGTACATCTATGTGCCTGCAGTGTTTATTGAGCTTTGGTGATGAATGATCCCAAAATAAGTTAGCTATTAAACGTAACTGCTTAACATCAAAATATACACCGATCAGGCATAACATTATGACCGGTTAACTGAATAACACTTAAGATTATCTCTACATCACAGTACCTGTTAGTGGGTGGGATATTTTAGGCAGCAAGTGAACATTTTGTGCTCAAAGTTGATGTGTTAGATGCAGGAAAAATGGGTAATCATAAGGATTTGAGCAAGTTTGACAAGGGCCAAATTGATAGCTAGACGGGTCAGAGCATCTCCAAAACTGCAGCTCTTGTGGGGTGTTCCCAGTCTGCAGTGGTCAGTGTCTATCAAAAGTGGTCCAAGAAAGGAACAGTGGTGAACCGGCAGCCAAGGCTCATTAATGCACGTGGAGAGCGAAGGCTGGCCCGTGTGGTCAAATCAAACAGTATCTGTATTTGGTTGTGTTGTGAACTTTTGCATCGTTTCTGTATTTCGTTGTGTTGTGAACTTTTGCAGCGTTTCTGTTTTTGGTTGTGTTGTGAACTTTTGCAGCGTTTCTGTATTTGGTTGTTGTGAATCTTTGCAGCGCGTTTCTGCATTTGGTTGTGTTGTGAGTATTTGCAGGTAGTTTCTGTATTTGGTCGCATTGTTTATGTTTGCAGGGCGTTTCTGTATTTGGTTGTGTTGCAATTATTTGCCGCTTGTTTCTGTATTTGGTTGTATTACAAGTATTTGCAGCTTGTTTCTGTATTTGGTCGCGTTGTTTATGTTTGCAGCGTATTTCTGTATTTGGTTGTGTTGTAAGTATTTGCAGCTCGTTTCTGTATTTGGTTGTGTTGTGAACTTTTGCAGTGCGTTTCTAAATTTGGTTGTGTTGCGAGTATTTGCAGCTTGTTTCTGTATTTGGTCGCATTGTTTATGTTTGCAGTGCATTTCTGTATTTCGTTGTGTTGTGAACCTTTGCAGTGTGTTTCTGTATTTGGGTGAGTTGTGAGTATTTGCAGGTAGTTTCTGTATTTGGTCGCATTGTTTATGTTTGCAGGGCGTTTCTGTATTTGGTTGTGTTGCAATTATTTGCCGCTTGTTTCTGTATTTGGTTGTATTGCAAGTATTTGCAGCTTGTTTTTGTATTTGGTCGTGTTGTTTATGTTCGCAGCGTGTTTCTGTATTTGGTTGTGTTGTGAGTATTTGCAGCACGTTTCTGCATTTGGTTGTGTTGTGAACTTTTGCAGTGCGTTTCTAAATTTGGTTGTGTTGCGAGTATTTGCAGCTTGTTTCTGTATTTGGTCGCATTGTTTATGTTTGCTGGGCGTTTCTGTATTTGGTTGTGTTGCGAGTATTTGCAGCATGTTTCTGTAATTGGTCGCGTTGTTTATGTTTGCAGCATGTTTCTGTATTTGGTTGTGTTGTGAACTTTTGCAGTGCATTTCTGTATTTGGGTGCATTTTGAACTTTTGCAGCGCGATTCTGTATTTCGTTGTGAGTATTTGCAGCTTGTTTTTGTATTTGGTTGTGTTGTGAGTATTTGCAGCTTGTTTCTGTATTTGGTTGTGTTGTTTATGTTTGCAGCGTGTTTCTGTATTTGGGTGCATTGTGAACTTTTGCAGCGCGTTTATGTATTTGGTTGTATTGTTTATGTTTGCAGCGTGTTTCTGTATTTGGGTGCATTGTGAACTTTTGCAGCTGGTTTCTGTATTTGGTTGTGTAGTTTATGTTTGCAGCGTGTTTCTATATTTGGTTGTGAGTATTTGCAGCTCGTTTCTGTATTTGGTTGTGTTGTTTATGTTTGCAGCGTGTTTCTATATTTGGTTGTGTTGTGAGTATTTGCAGCTCGTTTCTGTATTTGGTTGTGTTGTTTATGTTTGCAGCGTGTTTCTGTATTTGGTTGTGTTGTGAATATTTGCAGCTTGTTTCTGTATTTGGTTGTATTGTTTATGTTTGCAGCGTGTTTCTATATTTGGTTGTGTTGTGAGTATTTGCAGCTCGTTTCTGTATTTGGTTGTGTTGTTTATGTTTGCAGCGTGTTTCTGTATTTGGTTATGTTGTGAATATTTGCAGCTTGTTTCTGTATTTGGTTGTGTTGTGAACTTTTGCAGTGCATTTCTGTATTTGGTTGTGTTGTGAATATTTGCAGCTTGTTTCTGTATTTGGTCGCATTGTTTATGTTTGCAGGGCGTTTCTGTATTTGGTTGTGTTGCGAGTATTTGCAGCTTGTTTCTGTATTTGGTCGCGTTGTTTATGTTTGCAGCGTGTTCCTATATTTGGTTGTGTTGTGAGTATTTGCAGCTTTTTTCTGTATTTGGTCGCGTTGTTTATGTTTGCAGGGCATTTCTGTATTTGCTTGTGTTGCGAGTATTTGCAGCTTGTTTCTGTATTTGGTCGTGTTGTTTATGTTTGCAGTTTGTTTCTGTATTTGGGTGCGTTGGGGACTTTTGCAGCGCGTTTCTGTATTTGGTTGTGTTGTGAGTATTTGCAGCTTGTTTCTGTATTTGGTCGCATTGTTTATGTTTGCAGGGCGTTTCTGTATTTGGTTGTGTTGCGAGTATTTTCAGCTTGTTTCTGTATTTGGTTGTATTGCAAGTATTTGCAGCTTGTTTTTGTATTTGGTCGTGTTGTTTATGTTCGCAGCGTGTTTCTGTATTTGTTTGTCTTGTGAGTATTTGCAGCTCGTTTCTGCATTTGGTTGTGTTGTGAACTTTTGCAGCGTGTTTCTATATTTGGTTGTGTTGTGAGTATTTGCAGCTTTTTTCTGTATTTGGTCGCGTTGTTTATGTTTGCAGGGCATTTCTGTATTTGGTTGTGTTGCGAGTATTTGCAGCTTGTTTCTGTATTTAGTCGTGTTGTTTATGTTTGCAGTTTGTTTCTGTATTTGGGTGCGTTGGGGACTTTTGCAGCGCGTTTCTGTATTTGGTTGTGTTGTGAGTATTTGCAGCTTGTTTCTGTATTTGGTCACATTGTTTATGTTTGCAGGGCGTTTCTGTATTTGGTTGTGTTGTGAGTATTTGCAGCTTGTTTCTGTATTTGGTCGCATTGTTTATGTTTGCAGGGCGTTTCTGTATTTGGTTGTGTTGCGAGTATTTGCAGCATGTCTCTGTAATTGGTCGCGTTGTTTATGTTTGCAGCGTGTTTCTATATTTGGTTGTGTTGTGAGTATTTGCAGCTTGTTTCTGTATTTGGTCGCGTTGTTTTTGTTTGCAGCGTGTTTCTATATTTGGTTGTGTTGTGAGTATTTGCAGCTTTTTTCTGTATTTGGTCGCGTTGTTTATGTTTGCAGGGCATTTCTGTATTTGGTTGTGTTGCGAGTATTTGCAGCTTGTTTCTGTATTTGGTCGTGTTGTTTATGTTTGCAGTTTGTTTCTGTATTTGGGTGCGTTGGGGACTTTTGCAGAGCGTTTCTGTATTTGGTTGTGTTGTGAGTATTTGCAGCTTGTTTCTGTATTTGGTCACATTGTTTATGTTTGCAGGGCGTTTCTGTATTTGGCTGTGTTGTGAGTATTTGCAGCTCGTTTCTGTATTTGGTTGTGTTGTGAACTTTTGCAGTGCGTTTCTTGTGTTGCGAGTATTTGCAGCTTGTTTCTGTATTTGGTCGCATTGTTTATGTTTGCTGGGCGTTTCTGTATTTGGTTGTGTTGTGAGTATTTGCAGCTTGTTTCTGTATTTGGTCGCGTTGTTTATGTTTGCAGCGTGTTTCTATATTTGGTTGTGTTGTGAGTATTTGCAGCTTGTTTCTGTATTTGGTCGCGTTGTTTATGTTTGCAGCTTGTTTCTGTATTTGGTTGTGTTGTGAGTATTTGCAGCTTGTTTCTGTATTTGGTCGCGTTGTTTATGTTTGCAGCTTGTTTCTGTATTTGGTTGTGTTGTGAACTTTTGCAGTGCATTTCTGTATTTGGGTGCATTGTGAACTTTTGCAGCGCGATTCTGTATTTCGTTGTGAGTATTTGCAGCTTGTTTCTGCATTTGGTTGTGTTGTTTATGTTTGCAGCTCGTTTCTATATTTGGTTGTGTTGTGAACTTTTGCAGTGCATTTCTGTATTTGGGTGCATTGTGAACTTTTGCAGCGCGTTTCTGTATTTGGTTGTATTGTTTATGTTTGCAGCGTGTTTCTATATTTGGTTGTGAGTATTAGCAGCTCATTTCTGTATTTGGTTGTGTTGTTTATGTTTGCAGCGTGTTTCTGTATTTGGTTGTGTTGTAAATATTTGCAGCTTGTTTCTGTATTTGGTTGTGTTGTGAACTTTTGCAGTGCGTTTCTGTATTTGGTGCGTTGTGAACTTTTGCAGCGCGTTTCTGTATTTGGTTGTGTTGTGAGTATTTGCAGCTTGTTTCTGTATTTGGTCGCATTGTTTATGTTTGCAGGGCGTTTCTGTATTTGGTTGTGTTGCGAGTATTTGCAGCTTGTTTCTGTATTTGGTCGCGTTGTTTATGTTTGCAGGGCATTTCTGTATTTGGTTGTGTTGTGAACTTTTGCAGCACGTGTTGTAAAACTGATGAAGATGTTTTCCTAATTTGCTGATGTTTTCTTCAGTTGTAGTGTGTAAGTATATTTGTTTCTGCACAACAATATTTGAATCCTTGCTGACTGAATAAATGCAATTCAGCTTTATTCCTCAAGGTGGCAATGTCTGAAACACAAAGATGAAGTGACATTTCACACGTAGTTACTGCAGGCAGAAAACAAAATAATAGGAAGACTCATCAACAAAACTTGAAATGTCTCAGCGATTTACTGCAGAGCAAGTACTGAACACAATCAAATATTAATGTCACTGTCACTTGATGGTGGATCTGGTGAAGAAGCTGTCAGCAATCAAAATATTTGATTTTGAAGATTTTGAAAATGATAGTTTTTAGAATATGTTTGATAGGGCGAATATGAGCCAGATGCTGAATGTACTGGGAAATGAGGATAGTGATGATGGTATAAAACATCTGCTCAAACTTCCAAGCTCCAAAAGGTCACAAAATATGCTTAATTGTATTCTTCTGTAAGTGTTACTCTAATATCAGGAGAGTTGTATATTATCGCAACAGGTTAGGGTTAGGGTTAATCAATCCGTGTTAGAAATAGACATGGGTCGCTAAAGACTCGGGTCTTTAGTGACCTGTATCTATATCTAACACAGATGGATCTCTACCTGTTGCGATATTGGCAAAACAATCATGCATTTAAGGGTTTAAGCAAATGCTCTGATCGTCAATTGTATTTAGAATATCTTTTTTTTTCCAATACGGTTTAATTTTGACAATAATATTATCTACAATATGCATAATTGTCTTATGTTTACGTTTCTGTCAACCAAATTTTATTAAAATGTTTGGATTGTTTCTACCTTTTGCATATCGAATGCCAATTTGTTTTCAAAGTAGTTTTCCCAGACGTCTAATTAGGGACCAAAGAGTACTCATTAAAAGTGAATTAAATCTTTAAATCTAAACAGTGTCATTTAAAAGAGCTACACCAGCAGCTACATTTCATATGCTGTAACTGCATTCTTTCTATTGCTTGTATCAGTCCTCTTTTGAATCATACATTTATGAGAGCGGCAACAACATGCTTTTTTGTCAACCCCTCTTATGGTCAGTATCTTCAAACCAAGTGGATACTCGCATTCATCAAACCCCTGAGGCGGTTTACCTGAGCCTAGAACCCATGTGAATTGAATGAAAGAAAAAAGTCAGACTGTGAACTTGTACTAAACAAACAGATTCACAAAGCTTTCACCTGCTCACTGTCACTATTAATCAGTATTAACAGCAGGAATACATATATCTCCAGAGCCAAGTGCACTTAAAGGTTTCATATGTTTTCTTGCTCAAAAGCAGATAAATGGCAAGGGCAAGACTTTAAGTTACGTTTTTATAGTTGCCTGCTAATGAGATCTATTGCAATGCTTGCATGTTTAGCTGATTATAAAGGATCTCATGATGAGTAACATGGAAGGTTATATTTGAAGACCTCCAAAAGAAGTCTCTTCAATTTAAACAAAATCCATAACCCTTACACCACCTCAACCGCAGACCTGTGTTTTCTAATCCAATTTTCTGCACAAACTGAGCTACAGTGGCAGAGTGGCTAATATGTTTATACTGACATCATCTCTTTTTCTCCTTCTCACACACACACAGTGCTGGGTGTTAAAGTTTCTATTTCCCCCACACTCTGAAAGACTCTGATGTGATGCCTGCCTCCTGGAACCTTAAGAGAGTGCATGTGCTGTGTGCTAATTCTCAACTGACAAAGCCTCACTTCAAATGTATGAACTCATCAGGGAGAGGAGTGAAAAGTCCCCCTCTTCCATTCAATTCCAGCGTAATGAAAAAATTTACAGCTGGAAATTGAGGCTTTATGTATGAGGGAGACAGATGGAGTAGAGAGAGATGTCCTCTCTGTTTTTCATCCTCTCATTTAAACACCCAGACAAGTTAGCATGCAGAGCTGAAGGAAAACCAGCAAAGGGAATCCTTGAGGAACTGTGACCTATGAGGCATATGGACAGTGTTACTAAAATGCTTTGTATTCATAAATATGTATGCATGTTTTAAAACTAATAATATTAAAGTGTAATCGAGCCTCATACTTAAAGGGATAGTTAAAATGAAAATAAATTGATGAATAAAAATAAATTCATAAAATGCATTTTATTTTGGCCCCCATTGACTTTCATTCTATGGACATTTTAAAACATTACTCAAATTATCCCTCTATGGCATGATTTTTTTATTTTTTTGGGGGAAAAAATATTTCACCCCATTTTTTGGGAGCTTGGGGGGGTCCCTGATAATATATCCATCATAAAATGTGTCGCCCCTCCCCCCACCCCTAAAAAAACCCTACTACTAATAACAACTAACACCTCATGTATTATATTCATATACCAATCAGGCATAACACTGATGATCTCTTCATCTCCCGTTAGTGGGTGGGATATATATTAGGCAGCAAGTGAACATTTTGTAATCAAAGTTGATGTGTTAGAAGCAGGAAAAAATGGGCAAGGATTTGAGCGAGTTTAACAAGGGCTAAATTTTGATGGCTAAATTACTGGCTCAGAACCTCTCCAAAACTGCAGCTCTTGTGGAGTGTTCCCGGTGCAGTGGTCAGTATCTATCAAAAGTGCTCCAAGGTAGAAACAGTGGTGAACCGGCCGACAGGGTCATGGGTGGCCAAGGCTCATTGAGACCCATCATGCACAAACAGTGGCATGTGAGCATCAGAACTGGACCACGGAGCAATGGAAGAAGGTGGCCTGGTCTGATGAATCATGTGTTCTTTTACATCACGTGGATGGTCGGGTGCGTGTGTGTGGATAACTGGGGAACACATGGCACCAGGATGCACTATGGGAAGAAGGAAAGCCGGCGGAGGCAGTGTGATGCTTTGGGCAATGTTCTGCTGGGAAACCTTGGGTCCTGCCATCCATGTGGATGTTACTTTGACACGTACTACCTACCTAAGCATTGTTGAGACCATGTACAGCCTTTCATGGAAACGGTATTCCCTGGTGGCTGTGGCCTCTTTCACTCTTCCACAAAATAAAAATGGTTCAGGAATGGTTTGAGGAGCACAACAACAAATTTGAGGTGTTGACTTGGCCTCCAAATTCCCCAGATCTCAATCCAATCGAGCATCTGTGGGATGTGCTGAACAAACAATTCCGATCCATGGAGGCCCCACCTCGCAACTTACAGGTCTTAAAGGATCTGCTGCTAACATCTTGGTGCCAGATACCACAGCACACCTTCAGGGGTCTAGTGGAGTCCATGCCTCGACGGGTCAGCAAAAGGGGGACCAACACAATATTAGGGTTGTGTATTATAATGTTATGCCTGATTGGTGTTAATAATAATTAAAAAAGGGGCAGTGTGAGGTCCAAAAAGGTAGTTTGTTGCCTGAGGGCAACACCATGCCATAGAGGGATATAATTTATTTTGTGGATGGATGGATTTCTCCATGGATGGAGAAAGAAAAGTTTTGAAATGAAATGGGTGCATCTGAATAGTAATTTCTGGGTGAAATGTTCCTTTAAAGGGACTTTTTTTTTTTACTAATAATACATGTAATGGAGCTTCATACTTCCAGGGATAGTTCACCAAAAAAAAAAAAAAAAAGAAAGAAAATTCTGTCATAATTGATTGTCATTTTTTTTCTTCTTCTGTAAAACACCCAAAAATTATTTTGAGGAATACTGGTAAACAAATCAGCTTCACTTCCCATTGACTTCCATTGTATGGACAAAAAACACAATGGAAATCAACGGGATGGAAAATTGTTTGGTTAGTAACATTTTTCAAAATATTTTCTTCCATGTACCAACCACAGAATAAAAATGCATTCAGGTTTGGAATGAGGGTGAGTAAATTATGATAGAAATTTGGGTGAACTGACTGACAATAAAATAAAGCATATGTCCTTTCTAAATGTATGGTAGCATTAACCCTTTAGGCGCCAGCGTTTTTTTCCTAAAACGTATGATTTTGACATCTTAATTTGAAAAGGCTATATCTTAAAAGTGATAAAAGATAGAGACTTTCTGTAAATTAGAGAAATATTAAGGATGACCCAACGTTTATGTAGGGATTACATTGTCCCATCTAATTTGCATATTATGACGTCATATGGTGGTGGTCACCTTGGATTATAGAATTTTCATGAAAAGTCACATGTTTAAATGATAAATACAGCACTTCTTTCCCCCAAAAATGTCCCTCACCTTCTGTATGCTATATTGCACAATACTCAATGCTCAGGTAAATAGTAAATAGTAAACAAACTGTGTAAATCATTACTAATAAATGGTAGAAACAAACCGAATGCATGTAACGGTTGGCCTTTTGCTGTAGAGACTTTCCATTTACTACATACAGTAGGCACTCTGATTCCATGTATGGGGCACATGTATATTATTCATATGACACACAAACACAAGTAGACAATACCTGTTTAGTTCAAAAGATCACTGGCCACGGCAAGGCAGAGATCATGAGTGAAATGACGAGACAAGACGAGAGTCAGACGCGCGCGCACGCCCGCCGAGTGCACAGTTCGGACTACTGTCATTGTCATTGTGACTCCACACCCTGCCTCCACGTTGCCACTAACTGTATTTGCAATACACGAGCCGTAGTTCAGCTGCGTGAGACAAACGCTGCCAGTGTGAATGCAACACGGCCGCACGCGGCTCGCGCTCTCCATGCGCACCACTGCCCGGCCAACGCAAAAACCTGTGCGGTGTGAAGCCGGCGTAACATGCCTACTAACTTCGCAATGAACACTCCGACCCCGCGAAACACCACTGTGTTCCCACCACTGACATTGGGCAAATTACCATCACATTGGGCAAAGGATTCACCATTTGTGCTTGGTGTAGGGCTATACTTTCAGTTTCAGAATCACCGTCATCAGATATTCCCCTTCAGAATCAGGGTCCGCGAATAGAAGACCCAACACTTCATTGCGGGTAAGCTTTATTGATGCCATTAGAAAATAATAATAATCTAATGCAAATACTCGCTGACGTTGACAATATTGCTCTGATAAAGTGGCTCACCCGCACACCAGCTCCGCGTTTGTTCGCACTGATTCAATGCGCTCTTGCTCGAAGATTTTGTATAAAAGCATGATGTTTTTTTGAGTCAGGGATGAAGTATGACAAGTCTGACATCTAGTGGAGGGGAGGTCAAACGAAATTTGACACCCTATTTGACAAAATCGGCCGTTTTATTCAGTGCCGCATCTTGTCGAGTAAACTCGACCGTGGCGCCTAGAGGGTTAAAAACGTCTTGGTTACATATGTAACCCTCGTTCCCTGAGGAGGGAACGGAGACGTAACGTAAGTGACTAACGAATTGGGGGTTTCGCTTAGAAGCCAATTACCTTCGACGAGTCTAACAATGCCCAATGGCAGTGCCAATGCCATGGGCATGCGGAATTTGCATGCGTAACTCTGCCCCACCGTGTGGGTATATAAGGAAGTAAGCTGGCAACATTGCATTATGTTATCTGCTGCGGAGCCAAGACTGAAGTTCCAGCAGTACAGCGGATGTGGCAATGGGACGTTACGTCTCTGTTCCCTCCTCAGGGAACGAGGGTTACATACGTAACCAAGACGTTCCCTTTCGTTCAGTCACCAAGATGTAACGTTAGTGACTAACGAATGGGGGTCCCAATACAGTGATGCCACTCGGCTGTCTTCCAGTGCCCTGCGTAAGTGTGAGTAGCCTGTCGTAAGATTAGTACGGACGACTCCACTTATCACAGGAATACCAAGGTACACTGGGAAGCATATTCCAGTGGAGATATGCCAAGATGCCTACCCGTAGGGAGGATTTAGAGAGTACACATATGACCCGCTAAGGGCTGCATACGGGAAACGCTGGGGTACCAGCCGAAGGTGGATTTTTAACCCCAGGGGTGGCAGGGACTTGCCAAGGGAAGACACCTGCTCACTGAAGAGGCTTACAGTGGAAATATATGTGTGGGGGTCGCCGGAGGGGAACCATGCACACGGGGCACCTGGCCGGACACGAGGGTCTGGGCTCGAGAGGGCAGACCTGCTGGTGTTGGCGACTTACTGGTGTCAGCGACAGTGCTGGAGGAACTCAGGGCTTTTGGGAAGCTCACCTGAGGAAAATATTGCACGTATACCAGTCCGTGGAGTGGAATGGCGAGCAAGCGAATACACCTGAGCCTAGTCCATTACTGGCCACTAGTAGAGGCGAGTACATAGTTGGACACTGGCTCCACTCGGAGATTGTAGAATCTGGTGAATGTGTTAGGTGTCGCCCAGCCTGCAGCTCAGCAGATGTCTGTTAGCGAGGCGCCATGCGCTAGAGCCCAAGAGGAGGCCACACTCCGGGTGGAGTGAGCCCTAACCCCAAGGGGACATGGTCGACCTTGCTGCCGGTAAGCCAAAACAATGGTGTCCACTAACCAGTGAGACAGCCTTTGCTTTTAGAGAGCTCTTCCCTTCCGCTCTCCACCATAACAGACAAAGAGCTGGTCTGAGGTCCTGAACACTGCGTCCTGTCTACGTAAGCGTGGAGGGCGCGTAATGGACAGAGCAATGCCAAGGCTGGGTCTGCCTCCTCCAAAGGCAGCGCTTGCGGATTCACCACCTGGTGCCTGACGGGGTGGTGGGAACCTTTGGCACATATCCAGGCCGGGGTCTCAGCATCACGTGAGAGTAGGCCGGCCCGAACTCCAGGCACACTTCGTCAACCGAAAATGCCTACAGATCCCCTACCCCCTTGATGGAATCCAATGCGGTCAGGAGCGAAGTCTTCATTGACAAGAACTTAAGCTCGACTGACCGCAAAGGCTTAAGGGGAGACTTCTGCAGAGCAACTAAGACTACTGAGAGGTCCCCAAGAGGGTACGAGGGGAGAGCGAGGAGGATTCAGTCTCCTCGATCCCCTCAGGAACCTGATTACCAGGTCGTGCTGACTTACCATTCTGTTCCCCAAGAGGTTGTGGTGGGCAGATATTGCGGCCACATATACTTTAAGGGTGGAAGGAGAACAGCCTTCATTCCAACACTATTTGGAGATACGAGAGCACAGACACGTTCGGGCATATCCAGGGGTATTCTTGGCGAGAAGACACCAGGTGATGAAGAGGTTCCACTTCAACGCATAGACGAAAGCTCTGCCCTAGCGGAAGTGCTGGTAGCCACCACCAGAGGTGGTAGGGTACTCAAACCTGCCGCGTCCCATCCAGGAGCCACATGTAGAGGTTCCAAGATCGGGACGTGGGTGCCAAAGGGTGCCCCGTCTCTGAGGAGAAACTCAGAGGAAGGCCAGGGAGGAGCTGTCGCAAGGAGTAAGAGTTCAGGGAACCAGATCCGGCCGTGCCATTAGGGGGGGCCAGAAGGACCTGCTCCTTGTCCTCCCTGACTTTGCACAATAACTGCGCGAGAAGGCTCACTGGGGGGGACGCAAAACGCATACACCCCGCGGACAGCTGTGCGCCAGTTCATCCGTGTCGAGTGTGCCCTCGGTCAGGGAATAAAACAGGCAGCAGAGGGATCTACCTGTGCGTCGCCAAACTGTTCCCAATCAGCTGGACCGACTGGGGATGGAGTCTCCAATCTCCAGGAAGTGACTGCGACCGTGAGCTTGTGGGCAGCACGGTTCAGTTCTCCCGGGACATGGACAGCATAAAGGACCTCAGATGCTTCTGACTCCATAGGACGAGATGGCGGGTGAGTTGAGACATACGGCAGGAGCATAGATCAGCCTGGAGGTTGATGTACGCTACTGACCGTGTAGTCTGACCGGACTAGTACATGTTGACCCTTCAGCAACGCTAGGAATCGGTGCAGGGCGAACCGTACTGCCAGCAACTTGAGGCAATTGACATGCAGGAGGTGCAGGGGTCCTGTCCAGGAGCCCGCAGCAGTACGTCCATTGCACATGGCACCCCAGCCCGTGGAGGAGGCATCTGTTGACACAACAAAATGCCTGGAAACTCGTCCTAAGGGCCACCGGCCCGTAGAATGAGGTTCGGCCACGGGGTGAGGGTCTGCAGGCAGGGCCGAGTCACTAGGACCCGGAGCGTGCCCGCATGCCATGCCCATCTCGGGACTTGATCGCGAAGCCAAAGCTGAAGCGGTCTCATATGAAGCAACCCAAGCGGCGTTAACACGGCTGCAGATGCCATATGCCCCAGGAGCCTCTGAAATAACTTCAGTGGGACCGCACTCTTGCTCTCGAATTAACGAAGGCAAGGCAGCAGTGACTGGGCGCACTTGCTAGTAAGCAGCACGCACATGGCGACCGAGTCGGAAACCATACTGAGAAAAGAGATCCTCCGCTCTTCGCGAAGAGAGTCGCTCTTCTCCCAGTTGACCCGAAGGCCCAGACGGGCTAAGTGCCGGAGCACTTGGACTCTGTGTTCGCCAGTCTTCGAGGTAGTTCAGGATGCAATCTTAGGATAGCCACGTTGAAGCCCTGCGTGGACACCGTAGTGCGCAACTGAGTGTTCAACAGTTGGGGGGACCCCAGTGTACCCTTGGCCGCGGCCCCATCGAGGGCAGAGGAGGTGGAGGAGGCCACCGAACGGTCACGGGAAGCACGGGGACTTCCAGGACCCTCATGCATCTCGGGAGCGAAAGGCAGCGCTCGTGACAGGGTGGAGTTCCACACCAGCCCGAGGCTCGCGGCTGCCCGAGATAGCATGGCTGTCAACTCTAGGTCGGATCCAGCAGCACTGACACACCCGAAGGCGGAGCACAGCCTAATTGTCATCCCCAAAGGACTCTAGCCCACCTTGAGATGCAGCGACCAACATCTCACTGCTATCTGGAGTGTGAACGAAACTGACGTGGCGTCAGAGATGGTGCGAGATGCGCGAGAGGGGGCGTGGCCCGAGGAATGATCGTCGGGGTTCTTAATACCATGGCACCACCCTTAGGTCACCCTGGCCATCAGCCAAAGTACCACCTCTCTCGGAGACGGTAGATTGGGGTGTGGCAGAGGGGACTCTCTCTCCTCACGGAGATCACTGAGTCTCGACTGCGACATCGCGATGGTCACGTTCCCGCAGTGGGAACATGACACATCCACAAACACTGCTTGAACGTGCTGAAGCCCAAACACGTCGAGCAGTGAATGTGCCCATAGACAGCAACGGAGATCAATCGCACCCGGAAGTGCACGGGCGAATCGTCTTGAAAAAGACGTGCCACGCGTAAGCTCTTTTTGTGAGAGGAAAGCTCTGCAGAGTGCCGAAGCGCCCAGGGAAAACACACACAGCTGTTGCAGATCACTGCACAGATCAGCAGGCAGGCAATGTGAGATTGCTGGAACACGCCTTCACACCAACACCCTGGAGAACCACTCGTCTCGAAGACTGAAGAGAAGACTTCAGAATTCAGGCTTGTAGGAGTGAAGAGATGCTCTTGGCTCCAAAGCAGAAACATAATGAGATGTTGCCAGCGTACTTCCTTATATACCCACACGGTGGGGCGGAGTTCCGCATGCAAATTCCGCATGCAAATTCCGCATGCCCATGGCATCGGCACTGCCATTGGGCATTGTTAGACTCCTCGAAGGTAATTGGCTTCTAAGCGAAATCCCCCATTCGTTAGTCACTAACGTTACGTCATAATGACTGAACGAAAGGGAACTTAAAGGGCTAGTCACCCAAAAATGAAAATGCTGTCATTAATTACTCACCCTCATGTCGTTCCAAACCCATAAGACCATCGTTCATCTTCAGAACACAAATTAAGATATTTTTGATGAAATCTGAGAGCTCTCTGACCCCCCGATAGTCTGCAATGTTTTTACCACTTTCAAGGCCCAGAAATGTAGGAAAGAACCCTTTAATATGTGCACAGTTCCCAAAAGATACACTATTAAGTCTTTGCACATGATGTTCAATGGTTAGCAGGTCAGAAATCAAAAGAGTCACCCCCTGAGCCAAACAGACATGAACAGCAGATCGACACTGATACATTTTTTCTCCATCTAGCCCATTTCAGCTATGCTGCTGTGCTGTCACCATCTGACTACACCTGTTTGGTAGCGCAAAAAATCATATCTCTCGAAAGCTGCTCTTTAATCAAGCTTTATGATGGCAGACGATGCGGGAAGCTGCACTTTTCACAAATACAGCGTGTGCCAGAAAAGATACAGTACTGAGGTAAAAAATACAAGTTGACAGTGATGGCTTCATCAAAGAGTTTTGAGCCGAATGACATTTCATGCAGAGCTGTGAGTTCAGAGAGTTTGTTACACCTCCCAATCAAACATGGATTGTCTTATATTTTTAACCATGTGGAACAAAGCTCTGTATATGAGTCAGGCAGGAAGGTAGAACAGCTACAAAGATAAATATTGCTTAATATGGAGCAAATTGTGCTTGGGGGCAAATAATTGTAGACTGACATTTCAAAAGAGGATGTTAGTACATCTCTCTTTGATACACCTTTTTGTTGAAAAATGACTTTAACCCATCAAAAAGCAACATCCTGTTCCTTCTATATACTGTAGTTTATGATTAGACAGACACAAACTTTCCACGGTTACAAACTTTGTCAGAACAACAGATAATTAAATTACCTTTTTTAATAAATACAGTATATATAGTCATGCCACATCAAAGCAGCAGATTCATTTGTGTGATGCTCTTTTAAATTGAGAATAAAGTAAGATGCAATTTCCTGTCAACATTTGTAGTCTGTGCTAATACATCCAAAATACACTTTCAGTTTTTTTACTTGTTCAGCAGACAAGGAAATTTCCATGGCTATGTGCAAAATGCTTATCATTTAATTTATCTTTAGCACTGTAAAATATTCCAGTGCAAAGCAATAATTACATACAATTCTCAATTCTCCATGCATATGTGTGAAATGGCCTTATTCCGACTGGATTTGATAAGAGAGCCTGAAGACACTGAAGTCATGAATTAATTCCCCACCACCGCCCTTTCAAGTTGGTGCAAAATGAGAACTGTCTCTCACATCATTCACCACATGTTATTTCATTTTCTATCACTGTGGGGTTATTTCAATGTATTTGCTAAAAGGAAGCTAGATTGCTGCTTGTATTTTATTAATCTACTGATATGATTGAAATGATTACAGGCCAATTTCAAAATGGCCTTCCCTCAAGGACATGATAGAAGACTCAAAAAAAGAAAGAGACAAGAAAGAAATAATTATACGTGTCAGACGCAAAAGGAAATGGATATTGATTTATTTTCTGCATATTAAATTTATCCCATTATTTTTTGTCATGCTGAGTCTTTTGCTGTTGGTCATGTTTGATTCTGTTATCAAACAATTTCACTTTGGATTAAAAAAAAACGTTTATTGTTTATTGCACATGATATAGAGTGAACAAACATTATCATCCCTCCTTTTTACATTACAATGTGCTGTTTTTAATTGCATAGTGAAATAACCACTTGCAATTATACCATACTAAATGTTACAAACACTTTGTTACGAACAAAATAAACATTTCTGCCGTCACTTGACGGTCCAGATGTTCAGCATGGAATTGAGTGAGGAGTGAGGGGTCGAGGAATTAATTACGATTGACCCAGGAACGTTCCTCTGGGCCGTAGTCCTCCCAGTCAAGGAGGTATTCAATACGGGGACCCCGTCGTCGGGAGTCAAGGATCGTCCACACCCGGTAGATGGCTTCGTCCTCAACGACGTCAGGAGGAGGTACCGCATCGTCATAAGGATCTGTGGAAGGAGACGACAAGGGTTCAGTGCGGGGTTTCAACAATGACTCATGGAATGAAGGTGAGATACGGTACTGTGCTGGGAGATTGAGACGGTAGGTGACCTCGTTGGGCTGCCTCTGTATTGTGAATGGAAATGAACTGTGGTGCACGGTCGGACACAATGTCTTCTGGAATGGCAAAGTGACGGAACAGATTGTGGAATACAGTGGAATATGGCTTCAACGGTTTCGAACGCAGTGGGCAGGCCTTTGAGGGGCACAAGTTTACATGCCTTGGAGAAACGGTCCACGATTACCAGTACGCAGGTGAAGTTATTGGATGGTGGCAAGTTGGTCATGAAATCTATGCCCAGGTGTGTCCACGGTCGGTGAGGGATAGGTAATGGGACCAGTTTACCTTCAGGTAGCATCCTAGGAGTATTAGCAATGGCACAAACTGAGCAACCTCTGATGTAGCGGGAATCATCCTGAGGCATGGAGGGCCACCAGTAGTGTTGGCGCAAGAGCGAGAGGGTACGTGAGCTGCCTGGGTGTCCAGAGCCCGGAGATGTGTGAGTCCATGAGGGGCTTACGGTGGACTGGTGGAACATAGAGAAGCACCTCAGGACCTCCCGGCGGAGCAAGTTCAGAGCGGTTGGCTTGGGTGATGTGTTGGTTGATGGACCATTGGATAGGGCTTACGATCATGGCTGGAGGGAGGACAGGTTCAGAATTTGAGTTCTCAGGATCGGGTTGATGTTGTGGTTCTGCTCCGCCGGGGATAGCTTCTTGGAGAAGAAGGCACATGGATGGAGTCGTGAAGGATCACCCTGCCGCTACGATAACAACGCCCCGACCCTGGTAGATAAGGCGTCTACTTCGACATCAAAAGGGAGGTCCGGGTTAGGATGAACGAGGATCGGGCCGTTTGGAAGGCTTCTTGGAGCTGGTGTAAAGCTTCTCGGGCAGATGGAGTCCAGGACAGAGACTTGGACCGGCCTTTGAGGAGCGAGGTGAGAGGTGCACCGAGCAGACTATATTTCTGGATGAAGCGACGATAGAAGTTTGCAAACCCCAGGAAGCAATGGAGCTCCTTCAAGGTAGAGGGTAAGGGCCAGTTTCGAATGGCCTCCACCTTCCTCTGGTCCATCTGGATGCCGTGTTGGTCGATGACATAACCCAGAAACTGCACTGGGCAGTCACTTATCTGAAGTTAATGGAGTTTGTTGATTGCAGGGAATGGAGAATACAAGGAACGAGTGAGTAGCGGGTAAGAAGTCCAGGTACATTTGACGAGACCAGACACTGTTGTGAAGGGAGTGCGTGTCTATATAGTGTCTCTGATGATGAGGTGCAAGTGATCAGGATTCAAGGGATTGTGAACGAGTGTGTGGAGCATGGAGATCTGGTGATGATGCATGGACGTTGGTCGGTGTTGGCTGTGACAAATACACTACCAAAATCCTACATGTGTATTTATTTTTAAGGGAGTTTTAAAAGGAGCTTTTCAAAGAGCAGACAGCTGTTTTGTTTTCCTTATTTGGTTCCCAAGAGTTAGTATTCAGGCCTGTCAGCCTTTTATCCTGAAAAGAGATACTTATCATGAACCATAAATCAATCGAGACATATCAAATAGGTTTGATGGCTATCCTTACAACATCTATGGCTTATCTGAGCTTTACACTGCAGCCTATTATACACAACTGAATAACACATAGGGGAATAAGCAATGAAGAGAAAATGTTTCTATGACTATTTTAGGAGCCCATTTATAGCAAAACGCAGAATGTTTTTTATACAAACTCCATATCCCTTCTTTTGAGTGGCACACATGAGGAAATGTCCAGCATCACAAGAGCAGTGCTTGAAACAAGATCTCTTTGAATTACTATCGCAACAAACCGCCTTGAGAAGTGAGAATCAAAAGGATCAACCCCCATTATAGCCTTAGATGGACAATGACAATATGGTAGTAGTTTAAGAAGGCAATAACAAAGAAATGCCCTCAAAAGACAGATAATGACTTGGAGAGATTGAGGTGAGAGCAGCTATTCAAGCACCATAGAGTGTTTGACCACGTCAGTATTGATTTTGTCACCAGGTAGTGATCACAGGACTGCTGACAGATTGTGAAAGATACACTTCATTAGTTGTAAACATCTATGTAACCATGGGATTCCTAATTATATTCCACTTTTCTTCTTTCTAACTCTTGTTTGAATGCTTAACATCACTGGTCCACCTCACATTTGTTTCATAAATGCATGGAAAAAGTGATAAAATGCAAGCACAACACATGGGCTCGTTACATCTACATAAAAAAAATAAAAATAAAAATTTCTAATTAGAAATTAGAAAATCACAAAGGTACAAGACTTGCAAAAGCAGTGCAACACTAATTATAACATTTCAACATAGATACACATAGAAGATCTATTAATAATTGGGGGAGACAGAGATAAAATGAGCTACAGGGTAAAATGAGCCATCTCTTGTTTCTAGGCAACCATACACAAAAATGCATGTAACAGCATTTTCAGGAAGAGGCAATAATTTAATTCTATTTGTGGTAAAGCAGAGCACATGACGAATGTAGTAAGTAATTTATGAACATTTTCAGATACATTAGGCTTCTGTTTAGCTGGTGCCATGATGTGAGAGCTACACAATAGATAGATAGATAGATAGATAGATAGATAGATAGATAGATAGATAGATAGATAGATAGATAGATAGATAGATAGATAGATAGATAGATAGATAGATAGATAGATAGATAGATAGATAGATAGATAGATAGATAGATAGAGGTGGTGATACGGTCACAACGCAAAACGGAGGTGTGCATTATTTTTCTAATAATTCAACGGCCCGGAGTCAATTATTCTGCTTATACTACGGTTACCACACCTCAAGACATCAATCCAATGATGTATTTAAAGGGATTCGTCCGGTTTTTGTACTGAAATCGTTATTGTGAGTAGGACTATTTCTTCCGCGTCTCATCCAACGACTCTTTTGCTATTTCCGAAACATCATTTTAAAGCTGGTAACGGAGGCTTGAGCCGTTGATAGCATTCTACTGCAGTTATAAATGAAGTTATTAGAAAGAGAGCAAGAGCGACAGAGAGAGAGAGAGAGAGAGAGAGAGAGAGAGAGAGAGAGAGAGAGAGAGAGAGAGAGAGAGAGAGAGAGAGAGAGAGAGAGAGAGAGAGAGAGAGAGAGAGAGAGAGAGAGAGAGAGAGAGAGAGAGAGCTTGTGTGAATTAGGCTACCTCTGTGCGTCTCTAAACAGCGCTGTTATTACCTCGCTAGTGAAAAAATATAAATATTAAAATTTACTTTAGGAAAATCGTCTGTCGTGTTGTTTTTTTTAGTCCTGTAATTTCCGTTATTACAGTTAACTATGCGAAGTGATATGGAACTGTAATGCGGTCAAGAGAGCTGCCTGGAACTACGTTCACTGTGCATTTCCCAGAAAATAATTGCACGTCTCAGAATGTTCATTTAGCCAATCAGATTCAAGCATTCAACGGCCCCGTAGTATAATGATTATTAAAACTTTATATTCATAGTTATTATAATTATCGTCCTTGGTGTGAACAGCCCTTAACTTAGCTAATTTAGTAATAACAAAAATGTATTAAAGGTGTATTAAATCAAAGTCTTTTGATTTCCCTAGCTTGCTTATTTGTTGGTTCATAATAGCCTTTTCACTGAGATAATTTAACTCAAGAGTAATGGCTGTGGCTTCAGGAAAACATGAACGGTTGACAGAAATGCTCTATTGACTGTGACTGAATTTTTTATATATTTTTTTTATATTTAATGAATTAATTAGGCATAGGCACTTAAAATGCTAATTACACACATTTTCACAAAAAACGAAAAAAAAAAAAAAACATTCACTGCATATTTGGAGAAATTTTTGTACATATGTGAAAAGTAGATTGAACACCAACACGAGGAGTGGAATTAGAGTAATGGTTATCACTCCCTCACACACTGTGTAGTTTTATGTTCTAAACTAATTTTCATAAATTTGAGCATCTCTTCTTTGCTCATACATCATTATAAAATGACCATGGTATGTGATTTGGCACCTCCACACACATCCATTATGACAGATGCAGTTAACATCACATGAAACATAATTTAAAGGGGAAACAAATACAACTGCACTAAAGCAAATATAGCAAATAGTAAAGCTGTATAAACTGATTAACTCATACTGTGTTCATGCAGGGAACCGCTCTCTTGCCTCCAGCACCATAGACATCAGTACCCATTAAGGTAAATTTACAACCTAATTGTGTAATTATCATTATGCTACAATTAATTGTGCAGCTATACATTAGGCTGTGTAAAGTTAGTAAATATAGTCATAAAGGGTCAGGCAAGTGGTATACATATAATCACAATTAAGTTAACACATAATCAAGGTAATTTTGGTTTGTCATTCACCACAAGGTTTTTTTTTTTTTTTCAAGGAACAAATGTATCCAAATGATGAGACCAGTAAATGTAGACATTTTACATCATTTGTTTCTGCAAAAAGAAAAAAAAAACTTGTGGTGAATGACAAACACAATAATGTTATCCATCCAAATTGTATATATATATATAACATAACATTATGACAACTGACATGTGAAGCGAATAACTCTTCATCACAGCACCTGTTAGTGGGTGGGATATATTAGACAGCAAGTGAACATTTTGTCCTTAAAGTTGATGTGTTAGAAGCAGGAAAAATGGCCAAGCGTGTGGATTTGAGCGAGTTTGAAAAGGGCCAAATTGTGATGGCTAGATGACTGGCTCAGAGCATCTCCAAAACTGCAGCTCTTGTGGGGTGTTCCACAGCACACCTTCAGAGATATCTTCAGAGAGTCCATGCCTCGACGGGTCAGGGCTTGTTTTGGCAGCAAAAAAAGGGGACATATATATATACATATATATATATATATATATATATATATATATATATATATATATATATATATATATATATATATATATATATATATATATTATTTATGTTTATATACACTCAAAAAAAATCTTGTCTAAACATAAGATTTATGTATTTTAATTGCATATAAATTTTACATGCATTTGGATTACACCATTTTAACATAAACAAATTCATAAATTGAATGTGATTCTTATATGCAAGTCATACATAAATGTAACAGCTAAGATTTATGTAAAAGTGCGCAGAAAAATGCCCATGTTAAATTAACACTTCCTAGTGTCCATGTGTGTGCTCACTACGGGGTTAAATTACAATTGAAGCAGTGTTAAAGTTAATGAGATAATTGAGTGATGATTGCGCATTAATTATGAACACCTGATAATAATGAGCAGAATCACTGCTGGAAAGAGAAACACAAGAACTACAACTGACTTCAGCCACAGCCGGTTGAAACTAAGTATCTTTGTGTTGTTATGTAAAAGAAAGGCATATGTAGAAGCACAGCAAAAAGCTTCCACACTGTGATTCTGAATGTAAAATGATTTATTATGTTAAAAACTTAGTTTTTTTCCTCAAGATTAAACCTGTGGAAAAAAAAAAAAATGTCATAAGTGCTGTGGCGAGGTGGACGAGCGAGAGACATGGGAGGAGCGAGCGAGATCGGTGTGCGTGATTGAGAATGAGCGTCACCTGCGAGGCACACCGGTCTTGAGTCCTCTCATGAGGGAGCACGGAGGCATATAAGGACGAGTGACACGAGTGAACATCGAGAGAGGACCAGGCCTCGATTTTAAGTTGTGTTTTATTTATGTTTTGTTTATGTATGTGCACGGCAGTCGTCCGTGAGGGGCTGCCGCTTTTACTTTAATTTTGTGTTCATTTATTTTATTAAAGTCTATTGAATGTTCGCCGGTTCCCGCCTCCTTCTTCCCTGAACCTACATACTCCATTACAAGTGCATTCTCAGTGGTTGCCCTTTAGGTAATCATATTCTCATTGTAAAAAAATATATATTTCCTCTCCTGACCTTCACAACAAATGTTAAACAGCTTAAACTTCAGGGCAACCCTGTCACCATTGTGAGAATAGATATCAGAAATGATTGAGCTGCACAATTAATCAAAATAAAACCCAAATCGCAATTTGGCTTAGTGTGATCATGAAATTGCAATGGGTGCTATTTTTAATTAAATGAATGCACAATGTGTTTCATAGTGAGTAGCGGCAATGTGATCAGAGTGACTCGATCTCTGCAAGTGCTGTGAGTTGCAGTCACTTAAAGCACGCCAAACATTACATGGTTTTACTCCAAGCTAACTTCATAACGTCAGTTGAGTGTTTGAAACATCTTCCATTTGGGATCTGAAATGGACAGAATGAAGCCGACAATGTATATGATTTTGTAATATGTTATACTGTAATTAATGCTATCTCGATTAGCATTGCTTTATAAATATACTGTATGAAATATGACAGTTATATGTTTATTGTCTAATAATAAGTCAAATAATTTTTATCTTCTTTATATTCAGCTACAGTGATATGGATACCTTCGTCTATTGCTGCATCACTATTACATGCACAATCTAACTAATATTGCCCACAAACCATTGCACATTGGACGAGGACTACAAAAAAAAAGAACAAAAAAAAGTGGGAAAAAAAAAACTACAAACATGGTGGATGTGCGAGTCCAGAGGTTAAGTAGAGAGGTTTAGATTAATGGGTTTGTGATTAATTATCAGTATATAACATGACGAAAATATATTTATCCACATTACATTTAATCTGCAGCAGCTTTGTGAACTTTTGTAATGATACGTCATGATGGTCATTACCTTTTAAATGCATCATTATGCAAATTACAAAAACATGAGGAGTTCTCTGCATGAAAAACCCACAACTGGCAGATCAACGTGCTTCTACATTTCTCTCTGAAACAATATAAACTAAACTGAATGTGGAGGATTTTAACTGTGACAAGATGATTGACAGGGCAGTTTAAACAGTGACAGGATGTAAGTTTTTGACTGTACTAAAGCATACCATAACATGTTTGCAGATATTTAGGAAACATGCTGAGTTCACGTTTCTCAGAAAAACAATGCTATAGCCAGTTATTTTACTTTGAAATGTGCGTTCTGTGTCTGTTTTTGTTTTGGTCTGTGTGATACGGGTTCCAGTTGGTGGAAAACACAGCATATTACAGCCATGAAAGCCAGCGAACAAACTGGGTCAGAGATCGAAGATTCTACCCAACCTAAAAAGCCTCAGCACCCATCTAAAAATCTCCATGAACGGGAGCATTTTAAAAAAATGCGATACCAACTCATCATAAATCAATAAATCAACCAACTTCAATTTACAATGTGTGAGTCTCCTCGCCTTCCATTTATAATTGCGCTCAGTTGCAGTACCCATTTCAACCGCTAGCTGTCAATTATACATATAGCACATTTAAAGACGCAAATATGACAAAGTTCTATGTCCCAAAGCTTGCAAACTCTTCTGCACACTCAGAAGTATGTACTTTTAAAAAAAAAAAAAACATACTTTAGGGCATAGTATAAGTAGGCGAATTGAGATGCAGATCATCTTAGGGATTTCCTGGAACATCAAAAGTTTTATTACTTTTAGGGCACAGTCCTATAAGTAGGCGAATTGGGACGCAGATTATCTTAGGGATTTACTGGAATGTCAAAAGTTTTATTACTTCTGTGCATATTTGAACTTTCTGCGTGAGGGCGCCCTCCAGCATGCAGTATGAATGAAACATACATTACATGTTTTAATGGCACTCAATAAAGCTCAACGTTTGACCCGACCTGATCAGTACTGTTAAGGTTTAAGACTGAATCTGGCCCGAAACCCGAAATCCATCGCTATAGAGATGTAAAGATGTGTATCTGTATACTTGTGTATCTGTATACTTGTTACTATAAGCTAAGACAGCTTTATAGTAAGACCTACACTGCACGTAACCGTTGAGCTATTTATTGGTTAAAACGACAAGATCATATTGTACAAGGTTTCAAATATTTTACTCACCACCATCTCATCCAAGGTGTTTGTGTCTTTCTTTCTTCAACATTTTGGAGGAAAACTTACCAGGATTTTTCTCCACATAATGGACTTCAATGGAAACCAAAATGTTGAAGGTCCAAATCAATGCAGTTTCAAAGGGCTTTGAAGGGTTTCAGAGGCTCTGCATGATCCCAGATGAGGAATAGGGTCTTATCTAGCGAAACCATTGGTCATTAAAAAAAAAAAAAAAAAAAAAAATTGTATATACTTTTTAACCTAAATTGCTCATCTTGTGCAGCTCACCATGGATTGCGTAATCACGTCGGAAAGGTCACGCTAGACATAGGCGGTAGAAAACGCCCCAAGCGAACGTGCGAGGACTAATACAAATGCCCTTTACCAGAAAACACTCCACCTTCAACTTCAAAATCGTCCTTTTGTATTAGTCTTTGCATGTGCACATTGAAAACACGGAGACGGTACTTCTGCCTACTTTCCGACATGATTATGTGATCTTGGATGAGATGGGGGGTGAGTAAAATATCAGGAAATTTTCAATTTGAAGTGAACTAATCGTTTAATAGTGAATTTGATCCTAAACGAAAATTTTACAGAAAATGTGTATGCAGGTGTTTTAGTTGATCGCATTTATCTATTTTTGTAATTACTGTATTTGGTCTTAAAATTTTTAAATTTCATTAAAGAGTCTAATATTTTAAAAAAAGCATTTTCAGTTTTCTGCCAAGAGCATCCAGAAATTTTGGTTTCAACCCAGATTTTTCATTTCTGTGCATCCCTATTTGAAAGCAATACCGTACCTTGTTTACACAAAGATTTTTATCAAATAATGATTGTGACAAATGGTGGCTCTTGTTCGTTCCTGCTTTCTGCAAGGTGCAGAAGGCCAGATGTTTCTGTGACTATAGGATGGTAGTTATAGCCAATTAGGTGAAGTTTAAAACAAGTTGAATTGTGCAGCAGTGCATTCCAAAGCTTCTGCCTGAGTTTTCTGTGTTGTTCAATCTCACAGGCCATGCAATTACGTGCTGGTAAAAAAAATAAAATAAAAAACAGATTCCCTTTAACCAGACCATAATTAAATAGATCTTTTAAAGGACAACTCCGGTGAAAAATGAACCTAGGGGTAATTAACACATGGTTACCGAGTAGATTGTTCTCTGGGATGCGTTTTCATGAAAATCGAATGTAAAGTCGAGCCACGAACGCTGTGCTAAGTGATGAACTGTGACTGGGAATCTCATATGGTCCGTTGTTTCCAGAAGAGCACTGATAGATTATAGATTAGATTATAGGTAGATTATTCAACCGTGGCTCGACTTGTCAAGACTGTTTTCCAAGATGGCTGCTGTCTGTATACGCGTAATGTACTGTCTTTATAAAGTATCTTCTTATTAAAATGTTTGTACACTTACAAAGTTCTCAATGCTTCAGTTTGCATGTAGGGACCCACATTATGCTACCGTGTTAGTGTGAGGCTATTTTGAGCCTTGTTAGTGGTATTAACTAGCGATTTAATTTTACTTATTATATGCCCCATATACTAGCGTTATAAACTAATCTGTTTTTAGAGATAAAACCCTTTACATTAAATTTTCATGAAAACGCATCCCAGAGAACGATCTACTCGGTAACCATGTGTTAATTATCCCTAGGTTCATTTTTCACCGGAGTTGTCCTTTAAGAACAGAACTTAAGATCTATTGACAACTTGTGTGGTATTCTGTTGATTCGTCCAAAACATTTAAATTTGTCACTCTGTCACTTACATGAGCTGAGTGCACTGAAGGGTTTAAAATGTGAAATGTGAAGCTCATTTTTAAGCACATGAAATGTCCAGTTAAAAAAGATAAATAAATAAATATGTAAACATCTTCTGTTTGAACAACGGACTCCAGCCTCCTTGGTCAATAACTACAGCACCTTAAAAGAGGTTGTAGCCAATTAGGTGAAGACTGAAAGGTTTTGATCATACCTTCAGGACAGAAAGTATATGTTAATATATGTTTGACATTTACTTTAGTACATCTATATTCTAAATAATAAATGTGAATGTTACAGTGTAGCAGTGACATTTTAAACATTTGCAGTGCTCTACTTTTACCCAATGGATTTCCATTGCACGAGTATTATTGGAAACATGTTTCTTTGTTCTTTTTTTGTTCTTTATTATTTTTCTATTCTTTCTTCTTTGTGAAACACATAATATTAGGCAGATTTCAGGCTGTTAGGCCAAGATGCTCTTTTCCATACATAATAAGAGGGTGATGACGAAGGGGAGCGGGGCACAACCTAACAAGGGGTTAGTTGTAACACACATGGTTTAACACTTTCCACACATGCAGGATGACGAAACTTGGTGTATTTACTAGTTGCCGTATCAACATTATTTAGAGAAAAAATTGCACCAAAATTAAAAAAATCTTTGGAAGATATTACTGAACATTTATTTAACCATATCAAAATTAAATTTCTAACTTAAGTTTATTTTTCTTACTTTATTTTTTATAAATATATTTTTTAAATAAGACAAATCTGATATTATCTTAATCTAACACTGTTACAATGAGACCCTATAAGAAATATGCTATTATATTCCATACTTGTATGAATTATTTTGAGAAACCATGAGAAAAAGGTGAATATTGACTGAGAGTCAATGTTCAGAAATTATTCATTATTATTATGTTTTAAGCTATGCTGTATAGCTGTATTTAGCGATGTGTTTGTTTTCAAACTCAAAAACCTGTATATTGTTAATGATTAAAAAATGCCATTATTTTATTTTAAAAAGTTAATAATTGTATTTTATTGACTAAATATTATAGTTTGTCTTGGATATTTTTTGATTATATCAGATAACATTTTAATCTGTCATTTGGTCATGTTACAATGTGCCCCTCACATGTTTCAAAGTACCCCACCTACGGGGCATTTTGTCACGTACACTCTTAAAATAAATTGTGCTATATTGCACTAAAAGTGATTCTTGGCTCGTAATCATAGAGGAACCTCTTTAAGTGCTGTACATCACCAATATTGCTGCTTCAGTGGTTCTTCAGCGGTTCTTTGGCTGAGGTGCTAGCACCGCTACCATATAAAGAACATGTTAAGATATGGATAAGATATCAAGATATATCTTGATTTACCCCGAACGAATGGAAGTGATAAAATGGTGCTATATTGCACCAAAAGCGTTTCCCCTATGATTACAACCAAGAACCACTTTTAGGGCCATATGGCACCATTTTATCACTTCCATTATTTCGGGGTAAATCAAGAAAAAAATATACACTGTATTAATGAAACAAAACCACATAATTATTCTAGACATGTGTGAAATTAATGTGGGAAAAAATAAATACTCTGAACCCCAAGTAGATTTACACAAACTGAGACAGTCAAAAAGCGTTAGGTTGTGCCCCGCTCTCCCCTATTCTACCATGCTCAGAACCAAAAAAGTAGTCTATGCAACCTGTGCACTACATGTCTTCTGAAGTCATAAGACAGCTTTCTGTGAGGAACAGATAAAAATGTTATTCCTTAATTGTATTCCCTAAATCTTGCAATTTCTTCAATCTCATTTGTGTTCAACTAAAAAAACTGTAAATTTTAGATAAGTCAATGTAAGTCTGTCATCATTGATGACAAATACCACAATCAGAGAGTATGAGGGTGCTTTCACACTAGCAATTTTTTGGTGCACACCTGGGTTTATTGATTGACATCAGAGCTTGGTTTGTTTGGATGATGTGAAACTGTTTTCCGAAACTCAGGGTGTGCACCTGCAAACTGTAAACTGTACACTTCTCCAATGTCATCAACAGGGGTAAACAGCTGCTGCTTTGATGATGCAAACACCACGGTTCAGACCAAAATAATATAATGTGATTGTGAACACAATCCAGTGGGGGCAGGGGGAGAGGGAAAGCAATCAAATTCAAGTTCGGGCCAAGCAAACCTGTGTGAAAGCATTGTAAAAAACACAATAAGATCAAAAGCCACAGCATAGGGCAATTTGAACGGTGACAATTTGAACAAACAATGACAATTGGTCATTGATAATTTTGGTCTGTTCCTCACACAAGAGCACACGTTTATTGCATTCAATCAGTTTTACATTAAGCGATACAAGTGCAACCTCAACACACTTTTCATCATCTCAACATTCCTTCATTGCTTTGATGGAGCCAGCTGCACAAAACTCAATTTCCCTTTCACACTCTGGTGGACAGATAAAGCATACAGCAAGTGAAATCTGATCCAGGAGGGATGTTTATTGAGTTGGTTAAGGATCATTGCTGCACTTATAGGTGCTCTATTAGCTCAACAACCAAATGCATTGGGTGCCATCAAAGGTGAAGCTGTCATTTAGCCACTGAAAGCCAATGCAACAGCGGGACTGTACTATTGACTTTGGGACTTCAATGACAGCCCATTACACTTAGCCCATGATAGCCTGCTGGTGAGCCTCGGGCACTCTATAGGGCCCCTGCTTGACAATAACTCCAGTGGGTGTGGACAAGACAAGGACAAGGAATGAAATTCCCGTGTCTGAGTGTCCTCTGGCTGACGTGCTCTAGGATGCCCCTCCAGACTCCCTCACCTGGGTATTTCAGCAAGCTCTGTGGCTTCAATCACATCTCTGATGGTTTAAGTACTTTCCATTATTGTCACTTTATGATTGGTCCAAGGTAGATCATTTCAAGCTGTTGAGAGTATGTTATAGGAGATATTTAGGAGCACACTAGCTAGCATATGATGTCTACTAAGCTAAGACACATGGATTAAAAGCCACAAAACTCTCATTTTGAATTCACTGGAAATTTTAATTGCTGTGCCACATTAACGAAACAGTCCAGGCTTGCATCTTGATGCTGTCATTATTGGCTGAGGAGCCTGGCAGTCCACAATTCCAGCAGAGAAAGAGTGATAAGTATGAATCTCTGATTGGCACTGGTGCTCTTTTTGTTACTAATCATCCTTTTGTTCTCTACCTTGATTACGACGTCTCAGTATCACGCTCCATTCATTCATGGGATTACCCATGAAAAGCCAAGGCAGTGCTCATGGCTGGCCATCACAGTGATTATTTTTGTGAGATTATCCTTGTAAATTTGAAATTCCCATTCAATGTTCATGATAGCCATGTCATAATAGAGCTATGGGAATACAGACCAAATCTAGTCCAACCGACCAGAACCCAAAACAACCCTTCTGTGCCAAGCAGGATGAGGCTAAGAGCCATTAGAACAGGGTGAGGCCGGCGGCGCAATTGCTAATGAGCGTCACCTGCCCGCCGCACCAGTCTCGAGTCTCATGGAAGGAGATCTGGATTAATAAAATGAGGAGCAACGATTGCTAATGAGCATCACCAGCACAGGTCTCAAGTCTCATGGAAGGAGATCTGGATGAATAAAAGGAGGAGCAATGACACTGCAAAACGTTGTGTATTTTACATTGTATTTGTTCATGTGTGCTTTTACTTTCCCTTTCCCTTTGTGTTTGTTTATTTTGTGATTCTTAAAATTGTTGAATGTTCGCCGGTTCCTGCCTCCTTCTTCCCTGATCAACATACCTCGCTACACCCTCTTTTTATTTCTCTTTAAATAGCAAACAGATTACACATTTAAAGGTGAACTATGTAAGATCTTTGCAGTAAAATATCCAAAAACCACTAGACCAGTGTTATATATTTTGTTCAGTTGAGTACTTAGAATATCCCAAATGTTTCCAACTATTTGTAAATTGTGAGAAATTGCTATTTTAACCAAGGAACCGGGACGTGTGATCTATGTGTTAGAGGGAGTCGCCTGTCGATTGCGTCATTTCTGCGTTACCCTCGGTTTCCGGTTTTATTTAGCAGAAACACTGTACTCTCACTGCAGTGTGAACAAGTGTCATAGCAGCTGCCGAACGAACGTCATAACTTCCTTTTCAACACACTCAGATATATCTAATACGATAAACAGAGTTGCGTTACCTCATACTCATGACTGGAAAAGAGGAAGCGGCGCCGGCGACCGTGTCATAATAAAAGTCCCGCCGGCAACTATGCCATAATAACAGTCTCGCTCTTCAATCGCTCCTGCGGCCTTGCTCAGCTCCACAACACTCGGTCCTGCTCTGCTTCATACTACAGTAATGTTAATAATCGCATCCTTGAACATGATTTCTGCCCGAGTCCTATCCTGACTCTTTTCCACCGGCTGTGAGGTGAAGACCACATGTCCCAAGATTCTGCGCTCAAATGTGGTGTCATCAAACTACGCCTTTGTTTTGAACAGGCGACCTCTAGCGGACGGAAAAGTTACATAGTGTAGCTTTAACTGAATTGAACTGAACTCATTTCATGATTGATGAACTTTGCATTATTATTAAAATGATATGAACCAACACTGACCTGATTTTAGCTGAATAATGACACTAATGACATTATATTGCTCTACATCAGAATTTGAATTTGTCTCGTATTTGATGAAGTTGGCATCATTGATTCTGTTATTTTCCTGTGAAGCTGCTTTAAAACTGAAAAAAAAAAAAATGCTATATAAATTAGGGTAACTTGACATATTGCAATAAATCAGAAAGGAAAACTTTTCATTTAACATCATTAAAATTAAATATTCTTTTCAACAATAATTTATACTTTCATTACTTACAAGCACAACTCTGACATGGAAAACTACTACAGCATGTCAGGTCGCATAACAGACCATTATATCATAGACTAATGAACAGCAAGATGCATGACTTAATTGTTAGCCAGATGTTCTGCTTTGAGATGTTTTATAATTAAGTTCAATTAAAAAAATATGTATAGTTAAATTAATGTATAATTGTTCATAAATAATAGATTCATTGCTTGTTCTTATAGTTTTATATATATATATATATATATATATATATATATATATATATATATATATATATATATATATATATATATATATATATATATATATATATATATATATCTGACTAAAACACTGCAACAAAACAGGTGCTCTTTCAAGCCCTGTCAAGTTTTTGACATCCAACTACAGATTTGCTACTGTTGATAAACAGCTGTTGGTTCATGGCAATTAGGTATTAGAATCTAATTATCATAAATGTATTGTTTGATATTACACTCTAAAAAAAAAAGGTTCTATATGGCACCAAAAATGGTTCTTCGTCGTAATCATAGAGGAACCACTTTTGGTGCTATATAGCACCATATCTTAACATGTTCTGTATATGGTAGCGGTGCTATATAGCACCATAGTTAGCGGTGCTATATAGCACCTTAGTCAAAGAACCGCTGAAGAACCTCTGAAGAACCGCTGAAGAACCACTGAAGCATCAAAATTGGTGCTATATAGCACTAAAAAAGGTTCCCCTATGATTACGAGCCAAGAACCATTTTTGGTGCCATATAGAACCTTTTTTTTTTAGAGTGTATGTAAAATAATGTTTTTGTTGTTGTTGTTGTTGGGAAATATACAAAAGAAAATGCATTATCTCTCTTATTTAATAAACTGGGAGTATTACACTTTATGGTTTTACGTGATGACAGTGTAATCATATATTTAAACCAATATGTCATAAATAAATGAACCCCTAGCAAATGGGTAGATATACTTTTGAAGAAAATAAAACAGACCTCACACTGACTCAAACAAACGCCTAATATTGTTGTCAGAAAAACATTAACAGGCACTAACTGCAGCACAATCAATAGTTCGAGCTCAAGCCTCTGCTGTGAAAAGTAAAATGCTCCACAAGGAGCGGTTTAATTTATTTATTTTCTTTGAGATCCTTCTGATAGGCACTCAGAAATGCTTCTGCACTCAGACAGCAGAGAAACTATCCCTGGATATTTCTTCCCTCGTTCAGAACACTGAGTCTGGATCACAAGCTGTACTGGGTGCACTCTGTGCCTCTGATGCTGCAAAAGTGTCTTTAACGCATTTTAAGAAATCTTCTTGTGGTATCAGAGGTAGGTGAACTGTATTCTAAAAAGGTCAGCGTCAAATAAGTTATTTGATGCAATAGAGCTGGTACACCATGCTTCTAGAAGCTGAAAGACGACATGGAGTCAGCAGGAATTAAGGTGTACAGGGCGATAAAGCCTTCGTCCCTTTGTGTATCTTTATTTCAGATCTGCCTAGTGGATCAGCTTAGTAGCCTTAGTGGTGGATGAGTTTAGATCTGCTTAGTTTGGCATATAAATCCATGAGTTCACAGATATGGGCATCTTTGAAAGTAGTAAAAAGGACGTTCTATTCATTATTTTGGCAACAGCGATCAGAAATGCTTTTATGTTATTGCCAATTTCAGCTCATAATTTAGAGCCATCTGTGGTGGTTGTTTAAAGCAAGTTGGTGATGGACACTTAAAAAATGTTACTTGTGTCATAAATCCAAAACGTTCTAATCTCCAATATGAATATAAACCTAAAATAAAAGAAATAAGAATATTAATCCCACCTAATAATTGAATGACTTTATTTACATAATGTCAAATTATGATGCATTCAAATATGTCTAGAGATAAGTAAATATTACAAAATAAATGAATGTAGCAAAATACTCCCCAAAAGTAATAATAATAATTATGTGTTCATAATTAATTATATGGTGTTCATAAAATATATTTAAAAAATAAATATATTTAAATATGAAATATAGAATATATAAAAACAAAAACAACAACGTGGAAGTAACATTAAAAACATATTTAACATATAACAATACTGTGTATGTTCATTACTGTGATGTAATGTATTACTGAACACCAGTACAATTTCTCCAAGACTGTATATTACAGTTTCTGCATGTATTGTCAAATGGATTAAGTGTGATTGATTTCATCCAAAATAAAAGTGTGTACTATGTATATGTATATATATATATATATATTTTATATATATATATATATATATATATACACACACACACACACACACACACACACACACACACACACACACACACACACACACACACACACACACAGGTATTTCATATACATGCAAATATTCTTAAATATATACATGAATGATTGTGTATTTATATACACATAATTATTATACACAGTACACACGCACATAGTATATTATGTAAACACACACCTTTTTGATGTGATTAATCGCGATTAATCGATTTGACAGGACTAAATATTTTACTACAAATACAGTATATATACACACACACGCACATAAATAAACTGTTCAATAAATGGGAAACAATACTTAATGTACTGTATGTCTAACTCCAACCATAAATTAATAGAAATTAGTCATAAAAAACACCATACCTAGAAAAATTCATCAATTACCATCAAATGTCTGCCTATATATGCCTTCACACACACACACACACACACACACACACTCTGAAATTAGTGGTCTTACACGTCCACATGGCCAGGTGCTTTTACAGTTATCTTTGAAACATCTGGCCAGAGAGTTGCTATAGTAACTCCCTGCCAAGACTCATATGCTTGCAAACGTTTATATATGTGAAGGTTGCCCCAAGCAGAGCCCTGTGTCAGGATGTACAACAGTAGTACTGAATTTTGCCAACATGTGAGGAAAAAAAAAAGATTAAGCTGCACACATCACCTTTGGTTGTCCAATAATGTGCAAATACATCTAAATTAGATTATCTGGCCTTTTCTTTTACAATAACCTTGAACAGAGTCAGAGGGACAAAAAATTAAACCACCTTTCCCTTGCTGTTTTTTGTTTTGAAACGTTTACTTCCTTGTTCAATGCTACCTTTTTCCCAGTGCACAAACTATCTTTGTCTTTATAATTGTTTCAGAGGATTAAGGTCTTTCAAGAGACTATAAGAGTCATTTATCAATATATATGTATTAAATGCTTTAGAGACCTATGTTGCCATCTAACAATTGAAAAGTGATCTGATCCAAGGACAATAACACAGAAAGACCCTCAGACAAATGGATTAAACATACAGAGGGAATAACACTCCCTGGTTACAATCTTGGGGTCACAGCACATCAGGCTAACAGTTTTCAATGTGAGAAGTAGAAGCAAAAAGGAGAGAAAGATGAACAGTGCTGAGATACTGATATTTTTGACTCCATTGTTTAAATAACCATTTCACAGAGGGACAAGACAATAAAGCACTTCCAAAACATTAGGGATGTAACAATACACCTATGCCACGGTTCGGTTCATGTCACAGTTTTAGAGCCACGGTTCGGTTCTGTTTACTGTGGAGTCACGGTTCGTGGCAGGCACCAGCAATAATAACACTAGATTAACTTTTAACTTAATAATAACAACAGCAATAATTAAACTTTTTGGCTTCACGTTTTCTTTAGAGCAGTTAGCATACCTAAACTCAAATTAAATAAATGTCTGCACTGTAGAATAGTCAGAAATAATTTACTAATTTTACCATTTACCATGATGTTTTAAAAAAATGCACATTTATTTAATAAAAATTGATGACACACACAAGTAATCCCACTAGCAAACACATCAATTGTATGAATATGATATACTGATGAATAAATAGGCCTATAAATTAAATATATTAAATATTAGATATTAAAAAGCAGTTTGTTAATACTATAAAGTAGCCACCACACTAATTAAAAAATAAACAAAATAACATAAAGTGGCATTAAAGTACTGTAAGTTACACTGTGCCTGTCCATGGCAACCTAAAATGAGCAAACCATTTTTTTAAACCATGTGTGCGTCTCAATCAGCTCCCTAGTTCAGTAGTCAGGGCACTGATCAGGGAGTCGTATGCCGGCATTTTAATGCTATTAATAACCGAGCGCACAACTGATGCTTGCTCGCGCAGTAAATCACTCCAGCGAGAGAACCAGAAGTACCCGCGAGGAAACGGCAGCCCGCAAGCTCCTTTTAAACCCGCGCGCGCGTGACATCTCCTCTGCGCGCAAATGAAGCCCTTGCGAGCTTGGACACGACTTGCAGCCATACATGCCAACCCTCCCGATTTTTCCGGGAGACTCCCGAATTTCAAAGCCCCTCCCGAAAATCTTCCGGGCCGACTTTTCTCCCGAATTTCTCCCGATTTCCACCCGGACAACAATATTGCTACACCATCCGTCACCGGGCGCCGTTTCAGACCGAACAATAATAAAGGTTACACCTCGAAGTCAAGCACGGCAAATTCAGAACGGAAAAAGAAGCAGAAGAAGAAGGGGAAAAGGAAGAAAAAGGAGACATGGCGGCGAATAAAAAGAGAAAATATGCCTGCAAATTTCTAACTGATTGGAAAAAGGAATTCATGTTCATCCAGGACAGCTCGAAGGGGAAGGGATATGCTGCCTGCAAATTTTGTAGAACAGACTTCTCCATTGAACACGGTGGCCGAACGGATTTAATTACACACATAGGGTCAGAAAAGCACAAGGCTGCGGCAATGCAGCACCGGTCACAGCCCAGTATTTTGGGCCATCTTTCCAAAGGTAGACCCGATGGTGTTATTTATGCCGAGACAAAGATGGCTATGCTGTTAGCTACAAGCAACATCCCGTTCACATTTGTGTGTGTGATTTTATATATGAGGCGCCGTGTATTTTCCATATTTTCCATTAAATAAAGTTTAAAAGGGTTTCAGCACTTTACCCCATTGAAAGGTTGCAGTAACAGTTATAGTACAAAGCATGAATGATCATACCCCTTTTTTTATTAATAATAAGAAAAATTATTAAAAAAAAATAAGAATCATATTTACAGCTATTTCATAACTTTCCACATTTCTGAAGTTCTCAGAACTAGTAAATAACGGACCCCCCTGGTGCAGCCACAAATATCATAACTATCTATAATAGGCCTACTGTAATTAAGGCATATATTCAACAAATGTATTAAAAACAGAAAGACGCTGTAGTTTCAGCCTTATGGCTACTCAAAGGCCGCGGAAACAATGCCAGTCGGTTCGTTACGCAAGTCAATTCATTTTTTATAGAAAGCCTTTCTATAAAAAAAAAAAACATGTTTGACCCCACTCTATGTCTCCAGACATATTGCGCGTCTTACTCATGCTGCTCACTTTCCATAATCAACATATGAAATATAAAAAAATAATATAATAGGCTAATATTTTCACATATAGCCTAACTATGAAACTAAATAGGCTATGTGTGCTTTAACCCTCTGTCCGACGAAAGCGCCCGCGCATTTTTCCTTTATGAAAGGAAACAATTCACAATATTCCGTCATTTTTAGCCATACCGATAAGTTCAAGACATAGCCTAATTATAAACTATAAATGGTCTACTTTTATTTGTATAAACAATATATAACACAATAACAACAGAGGCTCTGGATTCAGGAAACAGATTAATTTGCATGCACTCCACTTTGCATGCATTCCATTCCAAACGCTGTCTACATTCAACAAATTATTTTGTTTATTAAACGCAAGTTTTTAATTTCAAAAGCATTTCTAAATTAAGTTCATATTTCCAACAAACGAAATTCCAAGCCAAAATAACGAAGTGGTAAAAAAAACTTTCATCAACGAATTGCCTGTTTATTTAATAAATAAGAAGCAAACCAGGAACGCCGGGAACAAATTGATGTGCGTAACGAATCGACTGGCATTGTTTCCGCGGCCTTTGATTCGGGAGAAGCACGTTCAGATAATTGACACAAGTGGAGAGCACTCAGCAAATCAACAATAAGAGGTATATATACACACAGCAGTCTTACCTCCGTTCATTGACAGTTTTCCAGCATCCCTCCACCACCCCTACTCCACACTTTTATTCATAAACCACTTACATACACGGGGGGTGGGGGGGGGGGGGGGGTACTCTGGGTTCGGGCCAAATTCCGAGCTTGAAGCCCTCCCCTCGTGAAATGACGAACGATAACAACACGCGATATATGTTTTTAAAAAGAGAAAGTAGAAACCAGAAAAAACATTGTCAGAAATCATTAAACTTTTCAACAACTACTCAAATATATCCGACTATTCCATAAATTGGGATAAATCAGTAATACTCCCATTATATAAAGACTTCGGCACTATTATCTTTAAAAATAATCAGTTTAGGATAGGTAACATTACATATTTAGGAATACACTTCTCCCCAAATATATCAGATCTGTTTGATCTCAATTTCACCCCGGCATTAAAAACGACAGAAAATGACTTAAAGAGATGGATGAAACCTACCACTATCGATTATAGGAAGAATAGCCACAATCAAAATGTCTGTATTACCGAAAATAAACTATCTTTTTACAATGATCCCTATACAACCCTCAAAATGGTTCAATACGTTAGACAGCACTATAAACAATTTCTATTGGAAAAATCAGAAACCTAGAATTGCATTACGAACATTACTAAAACCTAAAAAACAAGGAGGATTATCAGCACCTAACTTTCACTATCTTTCAGCACAGATACAACACCTAACCAAATGGATAAATAACGACCACCACCACAACCCATGGATACAATTAGAACAAACAGCATGCCAAGAAATCCCAATATCCGACTTACCACGTTTTAATAATACCATTAAAAAAACAGTCTATTTCTAAACACCGCAATCCAGACAACACTAATAGCTTGGTGGAAAACTAATAAAATAACCGTCAATCTCTATCACCGCACAATCTTTCACCAATCTGGAATAACCTGGACTTCACCATTAATAAAATCCCACTTGTCAATAAACACTGGATGGAAAAGGGCATTACATATTTACATCAACTATATAAGGACAATACATTTATACAATTTGCAGAGCTATCAAAAAAATACAATCTAGATAAAAAACATTACTTTTATTTACAAATAAAGAGTGCAATTACTACTAAAATCGGTCGCATACAACTACAACAGGCACCAATTCTAGACAAACTGGGGACGATTAGCCAATCATCGAAACTAATAAGGAAAATATATGATTTATTAACCTCTGCAGATAACACACTCTGTACCAGCTAAAAAATGGGAACAGGATCTCAATATACACACAGATATCAATTTCTGGAACACAATCTGCACAAATACATTTAGCTTCAGTATAAATAAAAATATTCAATTAATCCAATACAAAGTAATACATAGAACGCATTTAACTCAACAAAAACTATTTAAAATGGGTATAACTGAAACAAATGCATAAACTGTACTCTAAACACACCGGACACATATCTTCATGCGCTATGGTTATGTCCGTCTGTCAGCCCATTCTGGAAGGAAGTTATCAAAACCATTTCAATAGTTTTTAACTGTAACATCCCTTTCTCCCCATCATTATGCCTGTTAGGTGATACATCAATAATTCCCAATACAATAGAACACACAGCACTACTACTCCTATCTCTAGCCATTTCTAAGAAAACAATTCTCTTACACTGAAAAGACAAAACAAATATCTCCACCACACACTGGACTCAATTATTAAGAAATCATATAACCTATGAAAGACAAACTGCAATAGCAAAAAAACGACTGGACACATTCACAAAACAATTCACCCCTCTTCTTTTAATCTAGATAAGTAGATATCATCCAAATATTCCCTAAAGACAAATTCTAATTACAAGATCTCTCTTTTCACGACCTTTTTGTTTTGTTGCTTTCTGTTGTTGTTTTTTTTTGTGTTATGTCTCAATATATGTATTGTGTAATTATTGTGTAAATCCCGAAACACTATTCACAAAACGCATTGGAAAAATTTGCTCATAGACTACAGCTCCTTAGAATATTTTTCACTTCATTACTGTATATCTGTAACTGTATATCGGAACCATAACACTCCAGATCAGACCTCATTCAACTATTACAAATCTGACACAATCATCCTGATTAATTATGTATTCATTTATTATTATACATATTTACACAAGGTTTTAGTAATATTGTGAGTATTTTCATTATTATAATTATTATTGGCATTAATGTTATTAATATTTTGATTATCATGGAAACATTTAGCGGTGATGAATGAGGGCAATGTGATGACATTTTGCTTGATATAAGGATGGTAATGGTATAATGTATATCTTAAATGATTAAAAAATATTAATAAATAAATAAATAAATGAAGTGATGATGATGATGATGATGATGATGATGATAAAAAAAAAATGTAACCTAATCAAATCAACACCTAACATATACCACACATGATTTTAATGCACTATACCCTTCTTACCCTTCTTAATGCACCACCTCAGCTTAGGCATACATACAAATAGTAACTGTACTATGAATGAGAAGAGGGGAAAAATATATATAAATAAAAAATAAAACAACATGCACACTGACACAGAAACTAGGAGAGGTGTGGTATGTGTTCGGTATGTGTGAAGACCGAAGAGTGTAAAGACATTGACTCTACTCTGCGCGACTCCACTCGAGCAAGGACACCGACAAGGCACTTGAGTATAGCTATATATATATATATATATATATATATATATATATATATATATATATATATATATATATATATATATATATATATATATATATATATATATATATATATATACTTTGTCCACTTTTGTGTTTTTGCTTGTTTTCATCTGTTAATTTCTCTGACCCGGATTCACAATGTGCTTCCAAATCTCTACTATTATCACACACACCCGTAAGTCACGCTCAGTACATTCTAGACGCCGTAATCCTAATAATCTGCGTAATGTACCTATTTCCTCTGCTACATTAATGTCCATTCCAATTGGTCTCTGGAATTGCCAGTCTGCTGTAAACAAAGCAGACTTTATTTCATCTATTTCCACTCATTCACATCTCAGTCTCATGGCTCTAACTGAAACCTGGATCAAACCAGAAGACACTGCCACTCCTGCAGCTCTCTCAAATAATTTCACTTTTTCACACACCTCTCAACCGATTGGGAGGGGCGGAGGTACTGGTCTGCTCATCTCTAATGATTGGAAATTTGAGCCCATTCCTTCTCTATCTGGCAACTGCTCATTTGAATCACACTCAATCACTATCACTCACCCTGCTAAAATCCATGTTGTAGTTATTTATCGCCCTCCAGGTCAACTGGGTAACTTCTTGGAGGAATTGGATATTTTACTCTCTCACTTCCCCGAGGATGGCACTCCTCTGGTACTGCTCGGTGACTTCAACATCCACCTTGATAAACCCCAGGCTGCAGACTTCACCACTCTTCTGACCTTATTCGACCTTAAGCGAGTATCTACCACAGCTACTCACAAATCAGGTAACCATCTGGACCTTATCTACACACGCTACTGCTCCACAGACGACACTTTAGTTACTCCATTGCACACCTCAGATCACTTTCTCATCACTCTTAACCTCCTACTGACTCCTGACACAACACACACTCCTCCGCTGATCACCTTTCGGCGTAATCTACGCTCGCTCTCTCCCTCCCGTCTATCCACTATGGTTTCCTCCTCACTCCCTCCACCTGCTCAGTTCTCAGCACTGGACACTAACAGTGCTACTGACACTCTTTGCTCCACTCTAACATCTTGCTTAGACAACTTCTGTCCCGTTTCAACCAGGCCAGCCCGCACCACTCCTTCTGCCCCCTGGCTGTCTGATGTTCTCCGCGAACATCGCTCTGGGCTCCGGGCGGCAGAGAGGAAGTGGCGCAAAACTAAAAACACTACTGACCTGACCCTGTATCAGTCTCTCCTTGCTTCCTTCTCTGCTAATGTCTCCACTGCTAAAACTACATACTACCACAGCAAAATCAACAACTGCTCTGACTCTCGTGCACTCTTCAGAACGTTCTCTTCGCTCCTCTGTCCCCCCCCCCCCCCTCCTTCATTAACTCTTACAGCTGACGACTTTGCATCATTTTTTACAAAAAAACCTCCTCCATCAGCAGCCAATTCTCCGCACCACAAACCGACTCACACATCTCAACAACCATCACACATACGCTCCCATCTTTTTCTCTGCTCTCTGAAGCTGAAGTCTCCAAACTCATCCTTTCCAACCACCCCACTACCTGTCCGCTTGACCCTATCCTCACTCACCTCCTTCAGGCCATTTCTTCTTCTGTTACTCCTGCACTCACTCACATTGTCAACACCTCTCTTCACACCGGGACCTTCCCCACAGCATTTAAGCAGGCTCGGGTAACCCCACTACTTAAGAAACCCTCTATGAACCCAGCACTTTTAGAGAACTACAGACCGATATCCCTTCTGCCTTTCATTGCAAAGACACTCGAGCGAGTTGTTTTAACCAGCTCTCTACATTTCTTGAACAGAACAACCTCCTGGATATCAACCAATCCGGCTTCAAAAGTGGACACTCAACTGAGACTGCCCTGCTCTCAGTTACGGAGGCACTGAGACAGGCAAGAGCGGCTTCCAAATCCACAGTACTTATCTTACTGGATTTGTCTGCTGCTTTTGACACAGTTAACCACCAGATTCTCCTGTCAACTCTCATGAAGATGGGCATCTCAGGAACTGCTCACCAGTGGCTCAAGTCTTACCTCTCAGGTAGGTCCTTCAGGGTGTCATGGAGAGGTGAAGTGTCTAAATCTCATCATCTAGACACTGGAGTTCCACAGGGCTCAGTGCTTGGACCACTTCTCTTCTCCATCTACATGTCATCACTGGGATCTGTCATTCAGAAACATGGCATTTCCTATCACTGCTATGCCGACGACACTCAACTCTACTTCTCATTTCAACCAGATGATCCCACGGTTGGTGTTCGAATCGCTACCTGCCTAACTGACATTTCTGCCTGGATGAAGGTGCATCACCTGCAACTCAACCTTGCAAAGACAGAACTGCTTGTGGTCTCAGCCAACCCAGCACTTCATCAAAATCTCTCCATTCAGCTAGGATCTTCAACCATTACTCCGTCCAGGACAGCCAGGAATCTTGGAGTTGTGATTGATGATCAGCTAAAATTCACTGATCACATTACTGCAACAACCCCGTCCTGCAGATTTGCGCTATACAACATTAGGAAGATTAGACCCTTCCTATCAGAGCAGGCCACACAACTCTTGGTCCAAGCTCTTGTTCTCTCCAGACTGGACTACTGTAATGCTCTTCTAGCTGGCCTTCCGGCATGCACTATCAAACCCTTGCAACTGATCCAGAACGCAGCAGCGAGGGTGATCTTTAACGAGCCGAAGAGAGCACACGTCACACCTCTCTTCATCAAACTCCACTGGCTGCCAATAGCCGCTCTTATCAAATACAAGACACTGGTGCTCACCTTCAAAGCAACCACTGGCACTGTACCAATATACCTAAACTCGCTTGTCCAGACTTACACACCTTCCAGGAGCTTACGTTCTGCCAGTGAACGTCACCTTGTGGTGCCATACCAAAGAGGCATGAAATCGCTCTCACTGACCTTTTCCTGGACCACCCCCACCTGGTGGAATGACCTGCCTATCTCAATTCGAGCAGCCGAGTCTGTAGCCATTTTCAAAAAACAGCTAAAGACACGTCTCTTCCAGCAGCACCTGACCAATCAAGAATAGCACTTATCCTTCTATTCCTTCTATTCATTTTCTGTCTGTCTAATTTATTTAAAAAAATAAAAATAAAAATAAAATATTGTCCTGTTTGTTCTGTGTTAGATTAACTGAGACTTGTTACAGCACTTGCATACTGTAGCCTTTGACTGTTCTACTTGCTTCTATTGCTCTCATTTGTAAGTCGCTTTGGATAAAAGCGTCTGCTAAATGACTAAATGTAAATGTAAATTTATGTATAATTTTATTGTTACTATTTTCATTTTGTCATTGTTATTGTTGTTATTATTATTGTTATTATTATTATTATTGTTACTACTGTAATTATTATTGACATCACTGTCGCCGTCCTCACAAAATGTTATCTTCGCCATCTTTAGCATTGCTATTGTTTTTATTACTATTGTTATTGTCTATATATGTATGTGTATGTGTATGTGTGTGTGTGTGTATATATATATATATATATATATATATATATATATATGTTTTTTTTTGTATGAGTACTACTACTGTTGTTGTTATCATTATTATCATTATTATCAATGTTATCTATTATTATTGATATTACTATTTCTGTCAACACAACTTATCACCATTTTTAGTATCATTATTGTATTATTACTGTTATTATTATTACTGATATTACTGTTGCCGCCATCACAAAATAGTATCATTATTATACTATACATGCTATTACTATTTAAATACTTCCACTATTACTATTATTATCTGTCATTTCTGCTTATTTTTCATTGCTGTTATTATTACTGCTGTTTTATTGTTGTTTTTGTGTTTTGTTGTTGTGTTCTGTGTTCACCATATGTTGTAAGTTTTGCACTCCTAAAAAATTTTTAAAAAATAAAAAGAGAAAGTATTATTTTAATATATTTCACGATAAACATACATTGATAGACAGGTAATGAACACAGTCTCGCTTATAATTTATTTACGTCTGAAATTGTGCAGATATACAGTGAGGAAAATAAGTATTTGAACACCCTGCTATTTTGCAAGTTCTCCTACTTGGAAATCATGGAGGGGTCTGAAATTGTCATCGTAGGTGCATGTCCACTGTGAGAGACATAATCTTAAAAAAAAATCCAGAAATCACAATGTATGATTTTTTAACTATTTATTTGTATGATACAGCTGCAAATAAGTATTTGAACACCTGTCTATCAGCTAGAATTCTGACCCTCAAAGACCTGTTAGTCTGCCTTTAAAATGTCCACCTCCACTCCATTTATTATCCTAAATTAGATGCATCTGTTTGAGATCGTTAGCTGCATAAAGACACCTGTCCACCCCATACAATCAGTAAGAATCCAACTACTAACATGGCCAAGACCAAAGAGCTGCCCAAAGACACTAGAGACAAAATTGTACACCTCCACAAGGCTGGAAAGGGCTACGGGGAAATTGCCAAGCAGCTTGGTGAAAAAAGGTCCACTGTTGGAGCAATCATTAGAAAATGGAAGAAGCTAAACATGACTGTCAATCTCCCTCGGACTGGGGCTCCATGCAAGATCTCACCTCGTGGGGTCTCAATGATCCTGAGAAAGGTGAGAAATCAGCCCAGAACTACACGGGAGGAGCTGGTCAATGACCTGAAAAGAGCTGGGACCACCGTTTCCAAGGTTACTGTTGGTAATACACTAAGACGTAATGGTTTGAAATCATGCATTGCACGGAAGGTTCCCCTGCTTAAACCAGCACATGTCAAGGTCCGTCTTAAGTTTGCCAATGACCATTTGGATGATCCACAGGAGTCATGGGAGAAAGTCATATGGTCAGATGAGACCAGAATAGAACTTTTTGGTCATAATTCCACTAAACGTGTTTGGAGGAAGAAGAATTATGAGTACCATCCCAAGAACACCATCCCTACTGTGAAGCATGGGGGTGGTAGCATCATGCTTTGGGGGTGTTTTTCTGCCTCCTGCAACCTCCTTCCCTCAGTTAGAGCATTGAAGATGGGTCGAGGCTGGGTCTTCCAACATGACAATGACCCGAAGCACACAGCCAGGATAACCAAGGAGTGGCTCTGGAAGAAGCATATCAAAGTTCTCCAGACCTAAACCCAATAAAGAATATTTGGAGGGAGCTCAAACTCCGTGTTTCTTAGCGACAGGCCAGAAACCTGACTAATCTAGAGAAGATCTGTGTGGAGGAGTGGGCCAAAATCCCTCCTGCAGTGTGTGCAAACCTGGTGAAAAACTACAGGAAACGTTTGACCTCTGTAATTGCAAACAAAGGCTACTGTACCAAATATCAACATTGATTTTCTCAGGTGTTCAAATACTTATTTGCAGCTGTATCATACAAATAAATAGTTAAAAAATCATACATTGTGATTTCTGGATTTGTTTTTTTAGATTATGTCTCTCACAGTGGACATGCACCTACGATGACAATTTCAGACCCCTCCTTGATTTCTAAGTGGGAGAAATGGAAGCATCAGCTTAAGTTCTGCCAGGAAGACTTAATTACTTTGTTACTTATTACCTTCAATTCTATCCAATCACGTCTTATACTCTCTGTATAAAAGTCATACTTACACATGTTTGAGTTCGCAGATGCAGACGCGACAACATTATTATGCTTGCTGGGCTGTCAATAAATGCATGCTTCATTTATCATTCTATCTCCCGAGTCTTTCTGGTAGAACTTGCAAAATAGCAGGGTGTTCAGATACTTATTTTCCTCACTGTATGTAACAAAGCAAAGTATCATAATTTACCTTAAATAACATTTAAGTAATGTCAGAAAGATATCAGCTCTGCTGTTGTTCATAAATACCAGTAATGATGTTGTACAATGAGGACGTTGTCAATTCTGTTATAGTAATAGCCATCGGTATATTTATTCACTGTACATATTCACCTGTAAATTCTGTTTATAGTAACAACCATCTCTCTCTATATATATATTCAGTACATATCCATGTCCTGCACTTATTCAACCATTGTATATCCTGCACTTATGCGACCATTGTATATCCTGCACTTGCTGCTATTGCACTTCTGGTTAGACCTAAACTGCATTCCGTTGCCTTGTACCTGCACTTGTGTAATGACAATAAAGTTGAATCTAATCTAATCTAATGTCGTCGGTAATATAGTCATCAATGTCCCAATGTAATGTCCTTACCACTGCCTGAATTCGTGTACACAATTTTCATGCACAACATTTCTAGGATTTAGAGAATGGTCCAAAAAAGAGAACATATCCAGTGAGTGGCAGTTCTGTGGGTGAAAATGCCTTGTTGATGCCAGAGGTCAGAGAAGAATGGCCAGACTGGTTCAAGCTGATAGAAAGTCAACAGCAGAAGAGCATCTCTGAACACACCACACATCAAACCTTGAAGCAGCAGCAGCAAAGGAACACACCAGATGACACTCCTGTCAGCTAAGAACAGGAAACTGAGGCTACAAATCACAAGGGCTCACCAAAACTGGACAATAGAAGATTGGAAAAACATTGCCTGCTGATGAGTCTCGATTTCTACTGCAACAATCAGATGGTAGTTTCAGAATTTGGCCTTGTCTTGTATAACTGACAAAATTATATATATATATATATATATATATATATATATATATATATATATATATATATATATATATATATATATATATATATATACAGTGAGGAAAATAAGTATTTGAACACCCTGCTATTTTGCAAGTTCTCCCACTTAGAAATCATGGAGGGGTCTGAAATTGTCATCGTAGGTGCATGTCCACTGTGAGAGACATAATCTAAAAAAATGAATCCAGAAATCACAATGTATGATTTTTTAACTATTTATTTGTATGATACAGCTGCAAATAAGTATTTGAACACCTAAGAAAATCAATGATAATATTTGGTACAGTAGCCTTTGTTTGCAATTACAGAGGTCAAACGTTTCCTGTAGTTTTTCACCAGGTTTGCACACACTGCAGGAGGGATTTTGGCCCACTCCTCCACACAGATCTTCTCTAGATCAGTCAGGTTTCTGGCCTGTCGTTGAGAAACATGGAGCTCCCTCCAAAGATTCTCTATTGGATTTATGTCTGGAGACTGGCTAGGCCACGCCAGAACCTTGATATGCTTCTTACAGAGCCACTCCTTGGTTATCCAGGCTGTGTGCTTCGGGTCATTGTCATGTTGGAAGACCCAGCCTCAACCCATCTTCAATGCTCTAACTGAGGGAAGGAGGTTGTTCCCCAATATCTCGCAATACATGGCCCCTGTCATCCTCTCCTTAATACAGTGCAGTCGCCCTGTCCTATGTGCAGACAAACACCCCCAAAGCATGATGCTACCACCCCCATGCTTCACAGTAGGGATGGTGTTCTTGGAATGGTACTCATCATTCTTCTTCCCCCAAACACGTTTGGTGGAATTATGACCAAAAAGTTATATTTTGGTCTCATCTGACCACATGACTTTCTCCCATGACTCCTCTGGATCATCAAAATGGTCATTGGCAAACTTAAGACGGGCCTTGACATGTGCTGGTTTAAGCAGGGGAGCCTTCCGTGCCATGCATGATTTCAAACCATGACGTCTTAGTGTATTACCAACAGTACTTTTTTACTTTTTACTTTTTTATGCATTTGGCAGACACTTTTATCCAAAGCGACTTACACAGATCTTATTACAGGGACAATCCCCCTGGAGCAACTTGGAGTAAAGTGCCTTGCTCAAGGACACACTGGTGGTGACTGCTGGGATCGAATCAGCAACCTTCTGCGTATCAGTTCCATGGTTTAACCCACTGGACCACCATCTCCCAGTAACCCAGTAACTGACCTTTTCAGGTCATTGACCAGCTCTTACCGTGTAGTTCTGGGCTGATTTCTCACCTTTCTTAGGATCATTGAGACCCCACGAGGTGAGATCTTGCATGGAGCCCCAGTCCGAGGGAGATTGACAGTCATGTTTAGCTTCTTTCGATCATTATACAACATAAAGGGAAGTATTGCATAGGTTCCTAAGGTTCCTAAAGGTGACCTAAGTTCTGACTAAATAATTAACTATAGATAATTATTCTGTCAGGAGCTAAGTCAACTTTTAAAAGCAACCTATTTATTATCTTCCTTTGGAACCAAATAACTGGGATTCCCATTCAGTCGGTCACTCTCGACGCAACGTCGGAGTACCGATGAATAGGAATCTACTTTGAGTGAAACTAAACGAGCCAATGCACATTGGCATGCAATGATTGCACCAGGTGTTCATGCCACGCACCGCGGGTATAAATGAGACACAGGTGCTTGCATCAAATCAACCTTTTGCTTCGAGCCGAGTGGTATCTGGTTATGCTAGACATCACTCACCTACTTCGCAGTCCTGACTGGAAGCCTGCCCTTTTGGAAGCGCTCTTCAGTCGGTGTTGGTGTGACGGCACAGCAGCGGTCGTGTGGTACTACGATCATCTCTCTTTTTTGCTCGTGAGAGCAAACACAAGGGCTGTTCTCACAGCTGGTTCGGTGCGCCTGGTGGAGAGCGCTAAAAAGCCGTTCTTACGGCTGGTAGAGAGCGTCCGGTGAGAGAGAGCATGCACGTTAGGCTGCACTGTTCCCTGACTGTGTCGCCGCGACCCCTCCCCCCTGCGTGCTTCAGCACCAAGGAGAGCGATCCTCTAAAAGAGCAACACAGAAAGAGCTTGCGTCTTTTTCAAGATGACATTCTTTCTGTGCGTTTCTGGAATGCGGTGGTTATCTGTCACCGAGGGATGGTCACCAGCGCTGTATCTCGTGTTTGGGCGTTCAGCACGCTGAGGCAGCGCTGGTGGATGATTCATGTTCTCACTGCGGGAACATGACCATCTCAGAGTTGCGGTCTAGACTCCGTCTCGCAAGGGGCGGAGTCCCCGTGCCTCTGCCTTGATCTAACCCCCCACAAAGGGTTACTTCAGGCAGTAGCGCGGGTGATTTGAGGGTTACGGTGAGCGCGCTTCCCCCAGGGAACCAACCCCCGGGGAACCCTCACTCCTCACGCACTCTGCAGCCAGTTGAGCTTCCGTTGGAACGGGCTGGGCCATCCACGAGGTGTGCACCAACTGTATCCTTCGGGGCTCCCCCCGACGACCAGATGTCCATCGCTGCATCGGAGGGAGGGTCAGAATTTTCTGGAGATGACGTGTCGGCGCAGGGGGCTCCTTCGGGAAGATTCTCTATGCCCGATACCGATCCGGAAATGATGGCCATGCTTTCCCGGGCCGCCGAGAGAGTCGGGCTCGTGTGGAACCCTCCACCGTGTCCCGAACCCTCGAGGCTGGATGATTGGTATCTCGGGGTGGCCCGTGCTGGTTCTCAGCGCCCCACCCCGGTTCCTTTCTTCCCGGAAGTGCACGAGGAGCTCACTAGGTCGTGGACGGCACCTTTTACTGCCCGAAACCGGCCTAGTGGATCCTCCTCCCTCACCACCCTCGATGGCGGACCTGCAAAGGGATACACGCAGGTTCCTCCCGTGGAACGGGCCGTTGCTATGCAACTGTGCCCTAACTCCACTTCCAGGGGGAACCCGTGTCTCCCCTCCAGGGCCTGTAGGTACTCTTCCGATCTGATCGGGAAAGCCTACCAGGCTTGTGGAGAGGCAGGCTCCGCCTTACACGCTATGGCGTTGTTGCAGGTCCATCAGGCCCAGGCACTGAAGACCTTGCACGAGGGTGGTCACAATCCCGCAGTTCTCCAAGAACTCCACGAGACAGCCGCCCCAGCCTGGTACCTGCATTCCACCTCGCTGCCCCACGGTGGGTACGCCAGTGGTCCCTATGGTCCTGCTTGCACGGTCTCTGTGAGCCTGGCTAGAGCTCCGCAGTCCGTCTCGTTGGCTCATTCGGACCATCAGGCTCGGCTATGCGATTCAGTTCGCCCGGCGCCCCCCCAGGTTCAATGGCGTCCGCTTCACTTCGGTGAAAGCTGCAGATGCCCATGTCCTGCGTGCAGAGATATCAGTCCTACTGGCGAAGGACGCGATAGAGCCGGTCCCTCCAGCCGATATGAAGACCGGCTTCTACAGCCCGTACTTCATAGTACCCAAGAAAACCGGTGGGTTACGACCAATCTTGGACCTGCGAGTCCTGAATCGGAGCCTCCACAAGCTACCGTTCAAGATGCTCATGCAGAAACGCATTTTCGAGTGCATCCGTCCCCAAGATTGGTTTGCAGCGATCGACCTGAAGGACGCGTACTTTCATGTCTCGATTCTTCCTCGACACAGGCCGTTCCTGCGCTTTGCGTTCGAGGGTCGAGCATATCAGTACAAAGTCCTGCCCTTCAGGCTGGCCCTGTCCCCCCGTGTCTTCACAAAGGTCACGGAGGGGGCCCTTGTGCCCATGAGAGAACAGGGCGTTCGCATCCTCAACTATCTCGACGACTGGCTCATTCTAGCACAGTCCAGGGATCAGTTGTGCGAACACAGGGACCTGGTGCTCAGACACCTCAGCCAGTTGGGTCTTCGGGTCAACTGGGAGAAGAGCAAACTCGCCCCCGTGCAGAGGATCTCTTTTCTCGGTATGGAGTTGGATTCGGTCGAACGGACTGCGTGCCTCACAGAGGAGCGCGTCCAGCCAATGCTGAACTGCCTGAACATGTTTCAGGGCAGGATGGCGGTTCCACTGAAACATTTTCAGAGGCTCCTGGGGCATATGGCAGCCGCTGCGGCAGTAACTCCGCTCGGCCTGCTTCATATGAGACCGCTTCAGCATTGGCTACACGGCCGAGTCCCGAGATGGGCGTGGCAACGTGGCACTCACCGGGTGAGCATCACACTAGCCTACCGCCAATCCTTCAGCCCATGGTCAGACCCCTCGTTCCTTCGGGCCGGAGTGCCCCTGGAACAGGTGTCCAGGCATGCTGTGGTTTTCACGGATGCCTCTGCCATGGGCTGGGGAGCCACGTACAATGGGCATGCAGTGTCAGGGGTTTGGACGGGCCCCCACCTGCATTGGCACATCAATTGCCTCGAGTTGCTAGCGGTACATCTTGCTCTCAGCCGCCTCAAAGGTCGGTTACGGGGCAAAGATGTACTGGTCCGCACGGACAACACTGCGACCGTTGCGTATATCAACCGACAAGGTGTTCTGCGCTCCCGTCGCATGTCGCAACTCGCCCGCCATCTCCTCCTCTGGAGTCAGAAGTGTCTGAGGTCGCTTCGGGCCATTCATGTCCCTGGTGTGCACAACCGTGTGGCCGACGAGCTTTCACGAGCTGTGCTCCCAGGGGAGTGGCGACTCCACCCCCAGGTGGTCCAGCTGATTTGGAGACAGTTCGGGATGGCACAGGTCGACCTGTTTGCCTCTCCAGAAACGTCCCATTGCCAGTGGTTCTATTCGCTGACCGAGGGCACACTCGGCACGGATGCTCTGGCACACAGCTGGCCCCAGGGGCTGCGCAAATATGCGTTCCCCCCAGTGAGCCTACTTGCACAGACATTTTGCAAGGTCAGGGAGGACGAGGAGCAGGTCCGTACTGGCCCACCCGGACCTGGTTCTCAGAACTTATGCTCCTCGCGACAGCCCTTCCTTGGCCGATTCCTCTGAGGAAGGATCTTCTAACTCAGAGACGGGGCACCCTGTGGCACCCGCGTCCAGACCTGTGGAAGCTTCATGTTTGGCCCCTGGACGGGACGCAGAGGTTCTAGGTGACTTACCCCAAGCGGTAGTTAACACCATCACTTCAGCGCGAGCACCGTCTACAAGACAGGCCTACGCCCTGAGGTGGAACCTGTTCGTCGAGTGGTGTTCTTCTCGCCGAGAAGACCCCCGAAGATGCTCGATCGCGTCTGTGATTTCCTTCCTGCAGCACGGGTTGGAGCGTAGGCTGCACCCCTCCACCCTCAAAGTCTATGTTGCTGCGATATCCGCCTATCATGACCACGTAGATGGTAAGACGGTTGGTAAGCACGACCTGGTCGTCAGGTTCCTTAGGGGGGGCGAGACGGTTAAATCCTCCTCGTCCCCCCTCCATACCCTCTTGGGATCTTACTCTGGTGCTCTGAGCACTTCAGAATGCCCCATTTGAGCCTTTGCGGTCAGCAGAGCTAAAGCTTCTCTCTATGAAGACTTTGCTGTTGGCTGCATTGGCCTCCATCAAAAGGGTAGGGGACCTGCAGGCATTTTCGGTCGACGATTCGTGCCTAGAGTTCAGGCCGGGCGACGCCCACGTGGTACTAAGACCCCGGCCTGGCTATGTGCCCAAGGTTCCTACCACTCCCTTCAGGGACCAGGTGGTGAAGCTGCAAGCGCTGCCCCCGGAGGAGGCAGACCCAGTCCTAGCTTTGCTCTGTCCCGTCCGCGCCCTGCGGATCTACGTGGATAGAACTCAAAGCTTTAGGACCTCAGATCAGCTCTTTGTCTGTCACGGAGGCCAGCAGAAGGGAAAGGCTGTCTCCAAGCAGAGGATGGCCCACTGGATAGTGGATGCCATCACCTTGGCTTACCAAGCACAAGGTGTGCCCTGTCCGCTCAGGGTGCGAGCACACTCTACTAGAAGTGTTGCATCCTCCTGGGCACTGGCATGTGGCGCCTCGCTGTCAGACATCTGTAGAGCTGCGGGCTGGGCGACACCTAACACGTTCGCTAGATTCTATAGCCTACGTGTAGAGCCGGTTTCCTCCTGTGTTCTCACCTCAAACTGGTAGAAACACTGAGGGGCCCCGGCTCTTGTCGGCTTGCTACGCTACGGCGCTATTTTCTCCAGAAGCAAACTCTGTGAGTCCTCCATCACCCTCGGTGCCGGACGTGGCGAAGCGTCTCGCATCAGGCCCCTTGCCGCTGAATCCTTGAGAACCGGTATTGGGCTTGGGTTATATGAGTGACCCTACGGGGATCCCATATATCTGTCCACGGTCGCTCCTATGGGAAGCCCGTGTCTTTCCCTTGGGAGAGCCTTCCCTTCAATGGGATTGAGCCCCCTCTCTCTCTGTCGCGGGCTACGGCTCAGCCTGTACTCCTAAATAACTCCTTCGGGTACGAGGTGGGCTCCGCAGCGTTCCCCTTCAGTAGGGCACGCTTTCCCAGTGTTATCCAATAATCACTGAGCGGGTCATGCGGAACAGCAGTGATGGTCTTCCCGGTGTGAGCCCCGTCTCATCAGGTAAGAGCTCAGGCGGCTCACACAGGGCACTGGAGGGGGGCAGAGGCCATGGCGCTTTGGTAGGGATTCCTATTCGTCGGTACTCCGACGTGGCGTCGAGAGTGACGACTGAATGGGAACGTCTCGGTTACGTATGTAACCCTCGTTCCCTGAAGGAGGGAACGGAGACGCCACGTCCCGTCGCCATGTCCTCTGTACCCTGCTGGGGTGCCGGCTACCTACTCGGCTCCTCAGCAAAAGGCTGATTTGATGCAAGCACCTGTGTCTCATTTATACCCGCGGTGCGTGGCATGAACACCTGGTGCAATCATTGCATGCCAATGTGCATTGGCTCATTTAGTTTCACTCGAAGTAGATTGGCTCTCGCGAGCGAGATTCCTATTCGTCGGTACTCCGACGTGGCGTCTCCATTCCCTCCTTCAGGGAACGAGGGTTACATACGTAACCGAGACGTTTTTTTTGGTTGCAATCGCTGCATCAATAGGTAGAGAGTTACAATAAACCAAAGTGAACACTGATCATCATAATGTTTTTTTTATTATTTTATTATTTTTTTTGATTGACAAAATGGCACTCAAACAATCAATTAATCTTTACTTTGGTTTTCAGAGGAATAGTATGTGAACAGTACATATTACTATATTTGTACAATTAAGTTAATACATTAAGTAAAGTTAAATAAAAAGTGTTAGTTAGTTAGTTAGTTAGTTAGTTAGTTAGTTAGTTAGTTAGTTAGTTAGTTAGTTAGTTAGTTAGTTAGAATCACTGTTGGATTTTACAGCAACCAGGAACTAGCAAGGTATACCTAATGTGTGTGTGTGTGTGTGTGTGTGTGTGTGTGTGTGTGTGTGTGTGTGTGTGTGTGTGTGTGTGTGTGTGTGTGTGTGTGTGTGTGTGTGTGTGTGTGTGTGTGTGTGTGTGTGTGTGTGTGTGCATCGGCCACTTCAGGTATACCTTCCTACTAGTACTGGGTTGGTACTAATAAAAACTTGACATTTTCAATACCATTTTTACATTTTAGTTTTTTGTCAGTGCTTCATGTTATGATTTATTCTCACACTAAACTTTATTTCATACTTGTCAGCATCTCCATCTGTGGTTCTGGCTCAGCCAGGAGATGCATCATTTTCTTTTTTCTCCCCCATATAACTTTTTGGCACACGTTCAGGGTAGCTCATTCTCTCCTCCTTGTCATCACTCATTTCACTTGTTTTTTTTTTGTTTGTTTGTTTGTTTTACCCCATTAGAGATGACAGAAGGATTGCATATATCCCATAAAATGAAACAGCAGTCAATGACAGTTATATGATAAGTGATGATAACATATGATTTGTTTTAAGGCAGTGGTACTCCAGGGGATAAAGATCTAGGTTAACGCAAAGGCTACAAGTTCAAACCAGAGTAGGGGTGACCCAGGAACTAAATAGGTAATGAGACAGTTATAATGCATTTTTTTTTTACTGTTCCTTTGATCAAGGCATCCATCAACAAATGGCTTGAGGGGGTTCTTGCAATTAAGCAAAAATTCACCTTGAATTTAAAGCACCTGTTAAATGGCAAATAATACTCACTATATTTGAGATCAGAAAGATTTAAACATACTTGAGATCATGTCATCCATTCAAATAATTCAGAAAAAAGCTGAATAGAATTTAATGCGATTCAATCATACCTTCTTCCAGTGCTCTATATTAAGTGTACTTTAGGTGCCAACAATCCACACATATGCTATAGTTAGACGATGAGCTTTTTCTCACTGATCTATTCACTAAATTTGGAGGCTGAGGCATGAGACAATAACCAGTTGTCATTGTTGGCTTCCATCCTTGTTTCTGCTGAATGTATTGGCATGTGATATAAGATTTAGACATGGTTCTTATTCAAGCACTTTTCCCCAGCAAACTGTATTATAAGTATTTAGCAATGAGGTACGAGAGGTCGTATTGTATTGTGAATACTGTCACAGCTGAAGGCCGTTGAACCCCTTCAGCTGTGACTGCATTCACAATACAGCACACCTCGAGTATGCTTTTTTATAATGGTTTCCACACAATACAAATATTAAGGCAAAAATAGGTGTATTAATAAGTAACTTTTTTGAAATAAAATCATTCAATTCCACCCTTCTACTAGAAGAAAAATGTCCCTGACAGTAACTGTAAATGGCAAGAGAATGTTTCTAGACATAATGCCTAATTTCTTTGTGTGCAGAGAAAATCTGGTGCTCATCTGGTCCTTCCTTGAGAGAAGTTTCCTCTCTGAGAAACATTTTTCAGCCAAGCTGCTGGCATACCAGGTGGTCCCCCCCAAGCGATGCATATGATAAACAGTATGGAAAAGCCTTTTCCTGCACTAAAACAATCACAATGTATATCCTATATCCCTCTACTAAAGCCTAATTAAAAAAAAAAAAAGTAAGAAACTGACTGATCCTTCTGATTATAACAGCAACAGAGATAGTTGTCCAACTAACACACAGTATGAACAGTGCAGGTAATATCCTTGCAGTTAATGTTCTGTCAGCATGGCAGAGAAGAAAAAAAGGAAAGAGAGAGAATAAGGAGTGGCAGATATCATTAATTACAGTGATCATTTTTCATTATTAACAACTTTGGATACAGTGTTAATTATTTTCCGTGCTCAGAAGCGAAACAGATGTAAGCACTTCCATGACAGGTGTCAAGTTGCTAAGAGCGACTTGCTCTAAGAATGGCTACAACATGCACAGCTTGTCTGTTCAATGTCTAACACTGGCACCGAGACTGTATTTGCTTCGTATGATCGACGTGACCAGGGCATATTACCCATCTCACTGAGCAGCTGGCAATGCAATTGGAGGAGGAATAAAAATGAAATATCCATGAGCTGATGAAAAAGTAATAATTCTCCTCCAGAGCACGAGGAGCCAGACAGTACAAGATTTTCAGACCAACAGACAGAAATCAATAAGGCAGATTTGATGTAGAACAATTTACAGATGACACTTCACTCATCACACCATATTGGAAAGCATATTGTAAGTTCCCCCTCTGTGTGGAGACCTGCTCCTCTGACAAGAGTAATGTGAATTAACGTTTTACGAATTGAATGGTGGGCCTGAACTATGAAGTGTAATCAAGGCACATCAATAGCCAGCATTTAATGTAAGCCGCATTAAATCTTTTTCATAAGGGATGGCAAAAACACCTTTATTTCCTCGCTATTTTCTTTCATTCAGCACATTCTCTCATTCCATTCCTTTTTGACCCCTCCATTTGACATGTTTATTTAATATGGGCCCTTCTAAAAATTTCATCTTTCATTCTGAGAAAATTAAAACTACCAAGGAATCCTATTTTAAATGGGAAAAACATTTCTTAAATGGCTGTGCTGTGCTGTTGTCTGTGAACAAAGCGTCCATGTGATTGGAGGAGTGTGAAAAAAAGCTTTGGTTTTGAAGGCACATTTTTATGTTTTGTCTCCCTTCAGGTCACCTCCATATTGTATCCTTCAAAGCCCTCACTTATCCATCACAAAATGAAACTCTAACAGAAACAGAAACACACTATGACTGTTTTTCACTGATTAAAGACTGTAAAAAAAGAAAGTCCTGTTTTGCACAGAAACAATGCTATGCAATATTTTACAGTCAACATCAAGAAAGGTTCAAAGGGATAGTTAATCCAAAAATTGAAAATCTTCAAATGGAACAAAAGAAGTTACATTTTTCAGAACAAGAAATCGACTAGAAATCTGGTAGAACCAGGCCAATGCTTCTAAGAAGCCTGTTTATTGAGGGTTCCCTTTCAGTCGGTCACGCTCAACGTACGTCGGACATCACCAACGAATTGGGGATCACTTCAGGGAGCCCCTATCAGCTTCAAGATATAGAGAACAGGCCAATGGGCCATTGGCGTGCGAGATTTGCATCTCGCGCTCCGCCCCGCACTGCGGGTATAAACAGGAAGCGAGAGCAGCGCACTATTGTCATTCACTGAGGAGCCGAAAGGCTTTGATGAAGCAAGACTGCTTTTCTAAAAGAGAGCCTATCTACAAGAGAGATACTCCAGAGAACGAGAGGGACGCTTTGTGTTGGCAAAAAGGCACAATCAGCGCGACCGCGTGCTCACCGCTGCATCAGCATAACAAACTGCTGTTCTCACAGCAACTGTCGGTTTGGTGAGGGCGTTTGTCTCAGTGAGTGCAGAAACAGGACTGCACTTACCTCCTGTGGGCTGCCATGTCATTCCACCCGTGTTTCTGGATGCGGTTAGTTCCTGTCCTGACGGCCACGATCCCTCTCGCATAAACTCTCGGCCACGATCCCTCTCGCCTTGCCTTTTCCCGGATGTGCATTGGAAGGCTTTGGCATTGTGTGACTATTTGGTGCCAAAATATGGAACACCAAAAGGGCCATAATCTGTATGAAGTTTTCCTCTCTCTCACTACCCTCATCGGTGGTGTGGCAGTGCCACTGGCAGGCCACCTCCACCCTGCTTAGTGCACGAGGGTAGTTCTGAGCCGAGGTTGAGCTGTGCACAGCGCTGGCCCTTGGCCAGACGAACACCAGAAACACCATTGACCCGGATTTGGTCAGGAGCTGCTCTTCCCCCGGAGGAGGGCCGGGTGGAAAACCATTGGTAATTCTGTTCTGCCACTGGTGTTAAAAACATCCAGTGATACCCAAATTCTTAAGAGCAGTTCCAATACCTCTGGGTCTCGGGAGTTCGGGAATGGCAGCGTGTGACGCTACAAAGCCTCGCCGCTCTCATTCCCCTCCCCACAAGAGGGTGAGAATGGCAGTGTGTGTAATGCTACAAAGCCTCGCCGCTCTCATTCCCCTCCCCACAAGAGGGTGAGAATGGCAGTGTGTGACGCTACAAAGCCTCGCCACTCCCATTCCCCTCTTCTCAGCGGTGTGAGGAAAACAGTGTGCAACGCTATGCCTCGCCGCTCTTGTTCCCCACTGAGGAAGGAGGTGAGGCAGACCGTGTGCGAAGCCACAAAGCCTTGCCACGCTCAGCCCCTCCTTCAATCGGAGAGTGCGCTTGCTGGTGTACGACGCTCCCATGTGTTGTCATCCCCTGGTGCCAGGGGGTGCTGGCTGTGGGGATGCACATAAGCGGCCTTCCCACACTCGCACACCCCCTCAGCGGAAGCAGGTAGTGTTGCACAGCACACTCAGACCCACCTTCGGGCCGCTACCATGCCGTCCGAGTCGGGTCCCTGCACGCCGCTACACTGCCCCGCTGCGGGTACGTCTGTGGCGCTGTTGGTCCGCTTGCACGGTCACTGGGAGCCTGGCTAGTGCTTCCCTGCCCATCTCGCCGGCTCACCTGTACCATCAGACTCGTCTGTGCGATTTAGTTCGCCTGGCGCTCCCCCAAGCTCAGGGGCGTTCACTTCACCTCCGTGTCGAAGGAGGAATCCCTGTGCTCCAGGCGGAGATCGCAGTCCTACTGGCGAAGAACGAGATAGATCCGGTCCCTCCAGCCGATATGAAGTCCGGGTTCTACAGCCAGTACTTCATTGTACCCAAGAAAGCGACGGGTTATGGCCGATCATGGATCTGCAAATTCTTGAATCGGTCCCTTAAAGAAATACCGTTCAGAATGCTAAATGCAGAAACGCATCTTCAGGTGCATCCGTCCCCAAGATTGGTTAGCAGCGATCGACCTGAAAGACGTGTACTTTCATGTCTCGGTTTTCCCTTGACGCAGACCGCTCCTACGCATTGCGTTCGAGGGACGGGCACATCAGTACAGAATCTTACCCTTCGGGCTGTTCCTGTCGCCCAGTGTCTTCACGAAAGTTGCAGAGGCGGCCATTGCTCCCATGAGAGAGCATGGGGCACCTCAGCTGGTTGGGATTTCAGGTCAAGGGAGAAAAGAGCAAACTCTGCCCCACGCAGAGGATCTCTTTTCTCTGTACGGAGCTGGACTCGGTCAGTCTGACAGCGCGCCTCACCAAGGAGCCAGTCTGTGTTGAACTACTTGAACTCGTTCAAACGCAGGACAGCGGTACCACTGTTGAAATCCTGTCTCTAAAGACAGTACTCCTGACTGCATGAGTGCCCATTCTAGTGTCAGCTTGCTGCACCATTCCCTTTCCCATGGAACGGATACATGCGCTTATCTGCTCCAGTCGAGTTCCCCTAAGGATAGGCGAACCCTGTCGAGTCGTCTGCAACCCGCGGCAGTCGGATGTGGCGAAGCATCCGACGCCAGATTTGACACTTGTATGCATTGGTGGAACTTGTGTTAGGCTGGGTTCCATATGTTGTGACCCCCACGGCGGTCCCATATATGTATTCTTCGTGTCTTTCCCTCGGCAGAGCTCCTCTGCCATCCCAGTGCGGTGTTGTTCTCCTGCCGTAATTGGCCGGGGCCACCCCTGGGACTTCCGTATGTTGCACTACCCAAAGCCCACTGCCCATGTATTCTCCACATGGTAACTCCCTCCGATCATGATGTGGCTTCCGCAGCGGCCCTCCAGGCACGCTTCCCAACGTTATCCAATAGTCTGCTGAGTGGGTCTTGCGTAACAGCAGTGTGACTCTCCCTGCATGAGTTTTCCTGCCCGGAACAGACGGGGTCTGAGGGGCTCTTCACTGGGCGCTGGAAGTGGTAGTAACTATGGCGTTTTCCAAAGGGATCCCAATTCGTCGGTGATGTCCGACGTACGTCGAGCGTGACCGACTGAAAGGGAACGTCTCAGTTACGTATGGTAACCCTCGTTCCCTGAAGGAGGGAACGGAGACGTACGTCCCGTTGCCACAGTTGCTGTACCATCACTGCACGGCTCCTCAGTGAAAAACAATAGTGTGCTTCTCTCGTTTACTGTTTATACCCGCAGTGCGGGGCGGAGCGCAGGATGCAAATCTCGCACGCCAATGGCCCATTGGCCTGTTCTCTATATCTCGAAGCTGATAGGAGCTCCCTGAAGTGATCCCCAATTGTCTGTGACGTCCGACGTACTTCTCCGTTCCCTCCTTCAGGGAACGAGGGTTACCATACGTAATCGAGACATTTCCCTACCTCACAACATGTTTTCACTGTTACACCGTAGGGGGGCACTATGACACATCTTCTGAAAGAGTACTGAATCTCTTGATCAAAAGACATGTGAAGAAGAAGCAGAAACAAGCGATATCATATAAGCAGATCTATAGGTACAATAACACAATCATCAAACATTAATCAGCATTTAAATCAATGTTACTGAATGAAATGTCGACCCAGGACAAGGTATATGACTGTGGAGCTTTAGGGAGTTGATGGAAGCAATCTGCCCCATCTGTGTTTTGATAATCTGGATGTAGTCTTTGAAAAAATTTGAATATATATATATATATATATATATATATATATATATATATATATATATATATATATATATATATATATATATATATATATATATATATATATATATATATACTATATTTCAATATGAGGGAACTCCAAAAATACATAAGTTCACAGGAAAAAGCATGCATTACAACATAATCAGTCATTAAAGTGCCCCTATTATGCCATTTCAGATATTACCTTTCATGTGTGTAATATAGCTGTTTAAAAATAAGTTTAAAAAATCAAAGTGCACAATAAATAAAGTTATTGTCTCCCAAAAAAGAATAGATTCTGAACTGCCAAAACGAGTCATCAGTAAATTTTATTTCATCAGTTTTATTAACAAAGTTCGGGAGGAGCATGTTCAGAGATAATTGACACAAGTGGAGAGCACTCAGCTAATCAATAATAAGAGGTATATATACGCAGCAGTCTTACCTCTGTTCATTGACAGTTTATCAGCATCCCTCCACCACCCCTTCTCTACACTTTCAGTTCTAACCACTTACATACACGGCGGGTACTCTGGGTTTGTGCCAAATTCCGAGCTCGAAGCCCTCCCCCCGGACAGCACGCCAAATACGCTTTTAAATTTACTCTCTATAAATTATAAGTAAGTGTGAACTTGTGAATTCCAGTCTTCCTTAACTTACATACATAACGAATTTGCATCTATGGTATTCAATGGCTGCCTGTGTGCACAATTTACCCCCCCAAACACCCCCCACCCAAACACTGTAGTGTTGGTTACATGACAAGAAGACGCCGTTTTCTGCTTTGCAAAAGCAAATTCTCTTTGTAAACACTTACAAAGGATGAGGATGTGAAGAGTCAGTGGTTAAAATCACCACAGCCATACAATAGCAACCTTTTGATGATGCTTCTCAAATTTCCATGAGTTCTAAATGGGATTTACAAAACACTTGCCCATTAAAGATGGGACAGTACCCACTTCAATTGGACCAACTTGCTCTTCAAAATCACAACCTGTACGTTTGATTAATTATTGATGTATATATTTTCTACTGTATATTTTTCTGTTTTATACTGTGTAGGTCTCCGGCTAACCAGCTAATTCATGTTATTTCTGTATACTGAAATATTTATTCTAATCAGCTGTGGGCCACTATTACCTAAAACGGTGTCTATTAATTCAGATTGTCTGTTCTTCTTACTACTTTTAGTAATGATAAAGGATGGAGCAAGATTTGTTTTACAAAGTTTAGTTACAACAGTGAGTTAGTGCTCAGCTAACATATGCTCTGTTACTGATACAATTAATACAGTTCCAACATGTGCACCCCAATAAATTAGAAATATACACAGTGGTTTGTTGATGGACATAATGCTGATAAGGAGGAATTACAACATCTCATAATGTACGACAAACTGAGAAGTGTATAACTGAGAAACGTCCTGCTCAAGTCATCCTTGCGATGGAGGTTCAGGTTAAATAAATTCTTCCAAGGATTCATCATCGGACTAGCCTGTCTCCGCCCTCCTACGTACTTCCGCTCAATTTTAATTTTCCTTCAGTACTCCGTCTGGGATTGTGGTATATTCTCAAATTTTAACCGGTCCAATCAGTGAACAGAGGTAGTGGCTGAGAACGATGACGTTGATGTCGTGCACTAGTTTGAGATGACATACGTCATGACCAAATGTTAGCATTTGGTTATGTCAGATCCAGAGTGGCTCTGGGCAGATCCAATAGTTTTAAACTTCAACAGAGTACCCACCTTCAAGGAAGTTAACACTTGTCAATGGAGAGTGGCCAGACTCTCTGTACAAATGAAATGTACGAGAGTCTGGTAGAACCAGGCTATCATCGGACTCATTCTCGAATTGATATGGTAAAATCAACACCATCATTACTGTCTCCAGAGCTGAAGTTCAGTTATGGTAATGGGTGTTTCGTTTCCAACACGCGCTGTAAGTGGTACAATGGTCACAACAAACTGGGCCATCTGGCCTATCAGAGCAGAGTAGACTCGCGGAAAGAGGGGTTTAGAGACCTTCGGAATCTTCGGAATCTTCAAAATCTTCGGACGAGTTGTTTGAGAATCTTTGAACAATGTGATGATGTGTGGAAGTGTTTTTTGACCTTGCATGTAAACCAAAATGAGGAGCCTTTAAAATAGTATAATAGGGGGACTTTAATATTTTGTTAACGCTCTTGTTTTTGCACGTTCATAATTCCTTGTATGACAGCCAGGTCAAAAATGATGTCTGCACAATTTGGCATTTCATTGCAGTATCTCAAATAAAACAATTGACTCAAAGCACAACTATAAAATATGTATTCAAAATCTTAAACAATTTTTAAATAATATTTGAATAAAAGGTGATGATGATGGGCCGGACATCACTTTTGGCCACTCCTGTATGTTCACATATACTCTACCAGGGTTCTTGCACCAACTGGTTTTGTGATTGAAAACTGAAATGCTTCTCCAGTTTTATGGTCTGCAGTAGTTTTAAATGCCCCCTGGTCTTTTTTTTTTTTTTTTTGAAAGCTGTAACAAGAGGGACAACTGAAGAACTAAGAAGACATAAGAGGCAATTTCAGAAGTCACTGTAAAGCTTCATTTAAGCACCCCCACAGCCAGGCATTTCCATTTACAAACTGTCTTGAAGCAGGAAAAGAATGCTACATTAGCTACACTCCTATAGATTATTCATACCATTACTAATATGAAAGAACATTTATATCAATACAGACTGCTTCTGTGATTAACCTAATGGCTCTTAATATAACATTGGAAAATAGTTACTCAGTTGTAACATTGCTGCAGTATTGAATGAGATGTGATTAAATAAATATATATCACTGCTGAATCTCCATCAGAACTGCAGCTCCAGTGACTTCATCCACCGGTGTTAAACAACTCCTTTAAACATCTGCGAAATAGCTACGATGTAACCAGCTCATGGTTGTCCTGGCAAATGAACAATTTCCAACCGTAGTACTCAGCCCGTGTTTTGTAACAGACCTTTCATCTGCCTTGCAAATAAACAAAAGCAGGGCAAAGACTGGTAAGCAGGGCTGACAGGAACTCCTTTGTGGCCAGTCACAGAACGAGCAGGCTGCCTGTAGCACCTGCTAGGATGATGTGACGTCAAGCTTCTGTGTCACCTACAATAACACTCCCCCCTCTGAAAATGAAAGCTAGAGGCTAAGTGGGAAACAAACCCACTTTTAGAACAACTTCAAATAAAAACTATTTTCTCAGACTTTGCATTTTCACAAAAAGAAAAAGGAAAAAAAAAAACCTGCTGAGGTGCTTCTTCAGGAACATAATTTCAATATAACCAGTTCCAGAGCAAATACCGATTGGTTTTAGTTGCCCAATGCCTACTATGTAACTTTATACAAGAGAGAGCAGATGCTATTTTAGATGTTATCTAAAAATAAAACAAGGAAACTTAGCTGCAAATATGGCTTGTATTTCCACATCTTTCTGACACCAGACAGATAAATCCATTAATGCATAACTGCATCAGTCTGACCTTGGCTGGGTTTTTCAAAGCATTAAGGAGAATGTAAGTCGCACTTAAGTAGTTCTTAATCTCTCCAGCCATTTTCCCCAAAACTTTGTTAAAGTAGCACTTTAAAACATTACGTTTATGACAATTTGTTAGTCAATTCCAGTTGAACTTTTACTGATCTTTATTTATGCTTTTAAAGTTTCATCATAGACAAATTAATAAATAAATATAAATAATATAAAAAGGCCCCGTAAGGTCTGTCACTATGGGCAGTCAATATAACTTTACAGCTGCTAAAATAGAATGGTTTAAGCAAGCATTCCCAAGTAAGTGACCAAAACACCCAGAAGATCAGTTCACATTTCTGGGGTTCTAAGAAGCAGGTCGTCATAGTCGGGTAAACTTTTGTATTGGTGAATATATAATGTTTTATTAACAAAGTTCGGGAGGAGCATGTTCAGAAAATTGACACCAGTGGAGAACACTCAACCAATCAACAATAAAGCCCAATTTATACTTCACGAGTTTGTGTGCCCATAATCTTAGTGAAAGTAGTAAACAGATTTGGCTTGCTGTCTGCTATAGAGGGGCTCGGAGAGGATATTCTACCCGAGCTCCGATTGCCCCCCTATAACAGGCAAAATTGTACAAAAGGAGGAGCAGGGGAGGAGGAGGGATGCTGCAGGAACTTAAAATGGGAAGAGGTAAGCTGCTGGTTATATTCCTTGGTATTAATTGGAAGATTAGATGGGTGTACTCCTCCCGAAATTTCGTTTTATAATTTCACTTCTGTACGCCGTAGCTACGTCATAGGCTTTGTGTTGCACACGTAGCCTATGACGTACCCTGACGTGCACCTCTCCAAAAATGTAACAACACATCAATTCTACGCGGACCGCAAATGCTGTGATTGGTCTGCCAGAACCCCTCCCTCAGGTCAGTAAATAAATTTAAAAAATCTGCGATAGGAGTGTGTGTGTGTGTATCCAGAAATGGGATGATAGTTTCATCCTTAAATCTGCTATATAACACAATATTTTGTAGTCCAAAGATTCTTTATGTTAGTGAATAAATACATAGATTTGCTATTGTGTCGTAAGTGTGTTACCCCTTTTCCACCAAGGCAGTGCTGGTGCTAGTTCGGAGCTAGAGCCTAGTTTCAAATCGTTTTTTTTGTGTTTCCACACCCAAAGCACCAGCTCCGGGCCAGGAAAAGTGGTTCTTAAGTAGCACCAAAACATTGCTGGGCTAGAAGTAAGAACCGATTACATCAGGCACTGGGGGCGGGGTCAACAAGACCAACACAAACTTGAGATCCGCCATTGTTGAAATAGCAGCTAATGGAGCTAACAGCTGCTGCTCGTTTGTAATCTCCGTCTATACAAATTACAACGAGCTGCACGAATACGTTTGGATTCGATGTGTTTTCGTTGTGTTTTGATGCCGATATAGGATCGTAAAGCCATGTGAATCAATAGTAACGCAACTTTTGCATTGTTGATGGACGGCTTGTTCGAGATGCAGCGGTACTGTGCAGACCGATCGGCGTATGACAACGAGTCCAGCGAGAGCATATGACTCCTTATGCTTTTGATTCACTCATGCGTTTTTTTTAATCATACGTGAATCGGTCTGTGCAGCGCAGATGCATCTCAAACAAGCCTGGTGTGTTTGTGTTTCCCGCTGCCTCGCTAGCGTTGCAGAGAAAGATGAGACGTATACAGACCTGGCTCCGTTGTGGCTCTCAGCATATGGAAAAGCAAACGGTTCTTAGAAGGCTCCTCATTCGAAACAACTATGAACTGGGACTAGCACTGGCTCTGAACTAGCACCCAGTTCATTCTGGTGGAAAAGAGGAATGTGTGAGCTCTTGATGGTCTAGTGGTTTAGTGGTAGAATTTTTGTTAAGTGTGCCAGAGGTTCTGGGTTCCAATCCATCGTTGTAGTTTATTTTTTTATTAATTAATTTTTAATTAAAACCAAAGATGTTAATCAGTGATTGTATATCAAGAACAGGGACACATTTGGGTGCATTTCGTTTTGTGATTTCAACAGAACAAATTAAGTCTCCGCAACAGCAATCGATTGAAGCGCTTGTCTGTGCATGAGCCACCGATACTTAAAACAGCGTCCATGAGCACTCTGCATGATTTCAAAAACGGATTCCAGTGCTAGATTGCCTCTTATTTAACTCTACAAATCAACTAGAGATGATTCATTTGTATTAGATACAACAACTCAAGCTGCAAGAAAAGTCATTATCTATTTGCCACCATCACTGCTGCTGCTACTCCGACAATGTATACAACAAGCTGCTTCTTCTTTGTCTTGATATTGTGGGTAACACCATCAACATGCCCGTAGACACTGCCTACTAGCGGTCTGCATGTGTAATTGCACATTGACGCGGACAACAACTCAGAAGTATGTGAATGAAGTAAATTAAAACCGAAGCGTAACTTGCGGCGTAGAGGATACGGTGTAGGTACAATGCAGAAGTATAAAACAGCCTTAAGAGGTATATATATTCAGCAGTCTTACCTCCATATGTAGACAGTTTATCAGCCTCCCTCCACCACCCCGTCTCCACTCTTTTAGTTCTAACCACTTACATACACGGGGGGAGTACTCTGGGTTCGGGCCAAATTCCGAGATCGAAGCCATTACTCTGGACAGCAAATTTAAATTTACTCCCCCTTAATGATATGTAAGTGTGAAGTCGTGAAAAACTAGAAGTATAATTTTTGTCTCCACATTTGCCCCAATAGCAAAATATTTTTTTTTTGGAGAGATTGATGACATTGGTCAGAAGGAAATATGTCAAATATATTGTTATACATTTTAGATTTATGATGATAATAGTGATGAATGGATCAATGTGAGAAAGCACATGAGATTGGGTTGAAATACATTCGATTAAAAGTCGTGATGAGTGACATGAAAAAAAGGGAAATTTGTGTCCTTCAGAAATCATTCTAATATGATGAGTTGATGTTCAAGAAACATTTCTGATTATTATTATCAATGCAACTTTTTTTTGAGGATTATTTGAGGAATACACATGCACCCAGATAAAGACACTGTCAGACATGACCTTGATTGCAAATTTCTATAGGATTGTTTTAAATATTAATTAATACAGTACTATTTAACTACGTGGCCTCTTAACTTTGTCAGAAGAGGCAGGCAACACTGTGGCATCTCTTCATTCTCTTCATCATATTGTCATTTCTTGACATTTCATGGCCATGGCCATGCCATGTCAGAGGCTGTCTACAGGACACGGATAAAGCGAACGTTGTAAACCCATTTGTCCTTTTGTGTTAGAGAGCTGGGCTGTGATACATCCAAATTAGAACGGGACATCAGTTTGCTGTCTGGGATTTGTTGTGTTGCACCGCATCCAGTTGATAGCATCACTGATTATAATGGGTTCTATTTGCTTTTGTCGCTCCACTAGCGTCTAGCGTCTGGTGTAGACATGTTGTTTTGATATTTGTGAATTTTAAGTTTAATTGGCATTGGCAGTCCTTTCACAAACTTGTCCATGCTTAATGCAGAACCATGCATCCATGGCTACCTGCAATTCTCAATTCTGATTCTTCTATTGTGTCATCTAGTGGTCTGGTATTGCATGACAAAAAATGCTACAACTGATAACAGACACTCAAGCGAATACTGAGGGTCATTTTGAGGTACTAAAATATGTCAAATTTATATTTTGTGTTAAATTATTTATTTATGTGTCAAGTAGCCGCATAATAAGCAGGATAATTATGCAGTGGGGTCTTGTATCACCCTGAAGATGATTATTTTGTATAACAATATTCTGACTGTACACTATCCCTTAGCCTTGTCGCACCCCCCTTTTTATAACTCCGCACCCCACAGTTTGGGAACCACTGTCTTAAAGGTTGAAGTGTGTAATATTTATGAGGATCTATTAACAGAAATGCAATATAATATACTATGTTATCAGTGGTGTATAAAGACCTTACATATTGAACCGTTATGTTTTATTACCTTAGAATGAGCCATTTCTACATACACACACCTAAAGGATTATTAGGAACACCATACTAATACTGTGTTTGACCCCCTTTCGCCTTCAGAACTGCCTTAATTCTACGTGGCATTGATTCAACAAGGTGCTGAAAGCATTCTTTAGAAATGTTGGCCCATATTGATAGGATAGCATCCTGCAGTTGATGGAGATTTGTGGGATGCACATCCAGGGCACGAAGCTCCCATTCCACCACATCCCAAAGATGCTCTTTTGGGTTGAGATCTGGTGACTGTGGGGGCCATTTTAGTACAGTGAACTCATTTTCATGTTCAAGAAACCAATTTGAAATTATTCGCGTTTTGTGACATGGTGTATTATCCTGCTGGAAGTAGCCATCATAGGATGGGTACATGGTAGGGCTTAACGATTTTGGAAAAAAATCTAATTGCGATTTTTTTAACCAATATTGCGGTTGCGATTTAATATGCAATTATTTTTTTAACTCTTTATCTTCTGTATTATTCAACAATACATCATTGTATAGTAATGGTGGAAATCTTTAATTGGTACCTCACGATCCGATTCCGATTCTGGGAGTCACGATCCGATTCCAAAACAATTCTTGAACTTTTTTCCTTGCTAATTATTAATATTAAGCTTATTAATTGATTAAAAACTTAAAGTGTTTTTTATTATGATATATGTAATTATAAGCTTTTTGAAATAACTACACATTATAACATTTTAATTAAAACAATTGCATGTTAATAATTTTAAATATATAAACTAATATAGCTGCAAAACAAAAGCTAGTAAGAGGAACAAAGAAACATATTACAAGCAATGAACAAAGAGTGCTTTCAGTATTTAAGAGTGTCTGAACTGTGAGTGATTTTTCTCTTTCTCAGCTTTACTGTTGTTTGATTATTAATGATGACATCATCATAGACAGACCTGCATTCATGCATAGATCTCTTTTGAAATATAAGATGTTTTTGCCCTGTCTGTTTAATTCATTAAGACATTACTGATGGTGTTTACATTAATTTTGCGTCATAAAAGCATTTTCAGACGCACACAGACACGTGCTCGCGAGCACTCTTCACAAAGCGCCGCGTGAGCATTTGAAATGGAAAGCCTTCTGTCAGTGAGTTTCTTATTTTTAATATACAAGCACACTGCATTCCTAACGACATGAATGAAGCCTTCGTTGAGCATTTGTGAGGAAAATACAGGCGGGCGAGAACACACTGTAAGCGTGACATCAAGCAAAGTTTCTCACAGCGCATATCCTGTGCAAAGAAGCCTGCGAATGTCATTGCAATTCGCGCCGTCAACCTTTCGGAACGTTATGAAATATTATTTATGGTTTGTGTGTGTGTGTGTGTTTGTGTGTGTGTGTGTGTGTGTGTGTGTGTGTGTGTGTGTGTGTGTGTGTGTGTGTGTGTGTGAGAGAGAGAGAGAGAGAGAGAGAGAGAGAGAGAGAGAGAGAGAGAGAGAGAGAGAGAGAGAGAGAGAGAGAGAGAGAGATAATGGAAGCAATCAGAATACGGGTGTTTCTAAAACATACACAGCGCCACCGCGCACCTGCAGTTAAAATCTAAGCTCAGAATCGATCCAGAATCATTGGAGAGCTGATAGTAGCCTGTAGTATGAACAACACAATATTAGATAGATCCTTTTAGGCCAGGCATATGATATATGTAACGTGCCAAGTTGCTTCTTCTTCTACAGACTTTACTTTACTCTCGCGTGTCACGTGACCAGACTGTAATCGCAGCCTTTGTGGTTAGGAAATCGTGTTTTTTCATATCGCGATATTATCGCAAATGCAATTAATCGTTCAGCCCTAGTACATGGTGGTCATAAAGGGATGGACATGGTCAGAAACAATGCTCAGGTAGGCCGTGGCATTTAAACGATGCCCAATTGGCACTAAGGGGCATAAAGTGTGCCAAGAAAACATCGCCCACACCATTACACCACCACCACCAGCCTGCACAGTGGTAACAAGGCATGATGGATCCATGTTCTCATTCTGTTTACGCCAAATTCTGACTCTACCATCTGTCACGTTTTGCAGGTCTGTGGAAATTCTGTTCTGATGTGTTGTGTGTGTGTGTGGGTGTCTGTGGCAGTCACGTGTGTTGCTGGGCAACTTGCGATCACTGATTAGTGATCAGCTGCAGCTGCGACTCGTCAGCGTGTGTATATATTGTCTCTGTGTTTGGTCGTTCATTGTCGGATCATTCTGTGTGGTGCTCACGCTCTGTCCATTGCAGTTTCTGCCCTCTGTTTCCTGAGTTCCTGTTTGTTTCTGGACTGGAGTTTGCCTGCTGTGGATTTCCGGGTTTTCTGTCTGGATTGGATGTTTATTGCATCACGGATTTCACTTTTGGACTGTGTCTGGAGATCGGCCCATTGTAGTCCCTGTGCTGCCAAGGACCAGCTGCACCACGACATCTTCTGCTACTTTCACTGTTGAACATTCTGAGTTATTCATTTAATTAAGGATTGGTACTTGCATTTGAATCCTGAGTTTTCTATCCTGACACCATCTGAATGTCTCAACAGAAATTGAGACTCATCAGACCAGGCAACATTTTTCCAGTCTTCAACTGTCCAATTTTGGTGAGCTTGTGCAAATTGTACCCCATCCGCCTCAAGGTTGTGCGTGTTGTGGCTTCACAAATGCTTTGCTGCATACCTCGGTTGTAACGAGTGGTTATTTCAGTCAAAGTTGCTCTTCTATCAGCAGAATCAGTCGGCCCATTCTCCTCTGACCTCTAGCATCAACAAGGCATTTTCGCCCACAGGACTGCCGCATACTGGATGTTTTTCCCTTTTCACACCATTCTTTGTAAACCCTAGAAATGGTTATGCGTGTAAATCCCAGTAACTGAGCAGATTGTGAAATACTCAGACCGGCCCGTCTGGCACCAACAACCATGCCACGCTCAAAATGTCTTAAATCACCTTTCTTTCCCATTCTAACGTTCAGTTTGGAGTTCAGGAGATTGTCTTGACCAGGACCACACCCCTAAATGCATTGAAGCAACTGCCATGTGATTGGTCGATTAGATAAGTGCATTAATGAGAAATTGAACAGGTGTTCCTAATAATCCTTTAGGTGAGTGTACATAGCGGGTCTCCTTACAGTGAAGTCACCATTTTGCTCCGCCATGTTTCTCCGTCATCTCTATGTGCTTTGAAAGGGAGGGGTGAGTGGTGGGCCATTGCAATTCACAACCTCACAACTTGATGCCACTAGAATTTACACAGTGCACCTTTAAAGGAACACGCCGACTTTTTGGTACTTTAGCTTATTCACAGTATCCCCCAGAGTTGGATAAGTCCTTACATACCATTCTCATCTCCATGCATGCCATAACCCACCGCTAGCCTAGCTTAGCACAAAGACTGGAGGTATACGGCTCCAGCTAGCCTACTGCTTAATAAGTGACAAAATAACGCCAACATTTTCCTATTTACATGTTGTGATGTGTATAGTTACATTGTGTGCTAAGACCGCTGGAAAATGAAAAGATGCTGTGATATTGCTGTGGCGCAATGATATTACGCAGCGCCTGAAAATAGGCTAACTTCCGTCAACATAACCGATCATGAAAACCTGCTTGCACAGAGAGTGTGCTGGGGACTATTTCAGGCGCTGTGTAATATCATTGCGCCACTGCACCCATGGTACGGCAGCAAAGTTCCTTGATCATTACGCAGGAATGAGAATATAGTTCCTAGCCATATTGGTCTAGAAAATCGCAAATTTTCATTTTCCATCAGTCTTAGTATGTGTATGTAACTATACACATTATAACATGTAAAAAGGAAAATGTTGGCGTTAGTTTGTCACTTGTTAAGCAGTAGGCTAGCTGGAGCCGTTTACCTCCAGTCTTTGTGCTAAGCTAGGCTATCGGTGGGTGCGTCAAACTGAATTATGGCACGCACAGCGATGAGAATGGTATGTATGGACTTTTCTAACTCTGGGGGATACGGTGAATAAGCTAAAGTCCCCAAAAAAAGTCGGTGTGTTCCTTTAAAGTAAAGTAACCCATTACAACAAAAATGAACTAAATAGTTTGAATTATAAAGTAGCAGACTTCTTCCCGACAGTCAAAGTGGCATTACATTGCAAAAGTGTGGACTCGCAGGAAGACAGCAAGTGTTTAGGGTACCATTTGGGACAGGGCCTGAGAGGTGCCTCATTCCCACAGCTGGTCTGGCAGTGTTGAGCTGAGTGCCTTCCAGCCTTCTGTTATAAGTACTGGTAAGAAGTGATGTAAGCACTGAATGAAGAGGCATAATCTTATTTTAAGCATCCCCAACTTTTTTGTTGAGACTTCCTGTTTTGTGACCATGAACATGTGATGAGGAATCTCAATGACAAACTCACCATGTATGAAACAGCATGCAAGGCTTTTCTGCTGTAATTCTTGGAGTGTGCAGAGTCTGCACAGAGTTTGAAACACACTGGCTCCATTCCAACACCTAGTGAGCTGCCTACTGCCTACATATAGCTGTCTCTCTTGAGCAGCAAACACACTAGACTCACTTGATTTCAATAATGTTTGGTGTTAACATCTTGCTTAGCTAACAATACAATGTTGAGTTTTACATTATATTAAACTATTGTTATCAATACCTTTCAGTATCAAATGCATCTTTTAGTGTGTATTCTGATAAACAAAACATGCACAGCATCATCAAAATCCTAAGAAGGTATTTGCCTGCAAATTAAATATTTTTGAAACGTTGTTTGAAATGTTTTTGGTTTGCTCCCTACAGCTAAATTTATTTGATTAAACAAATAGTAATATTGGGAAATATTTGAAAATAAACTGTGAAAAGTTTGACCAAAATTCTGATGCATTTATTAGAAAGTCACATCAGAGATTGTTTGTGCTAAGAAAGCTTAATTCTTTCAATGTACAGAGAGGAATCCTCAGGTCATTTTGCAATGCATTCATTGAAAGTATCTTGTCTTTTTCTTTTATTTGTTGGTTTTCTACAAAGAACAAATATCGCTGAGTATTTTAATGTATATGTGTCAAGTGTTATATGTGAAGCACCATGAGAGCCTAAACTAATTGCCCCAAGGGGTTAAATAAAGCTCTAAACATATGATAAACCTAAACTTAAACCTGGCCAAAATTCTGTGCCAAATATACTCCTTAAGGATTTGAACAAGTTCCGTAACTTCTTTTTCCGAGTATGGCCCTGTATGATGTCACAAAGGGCGCAATTCTTTTTATTGGCACTTCTCCTGGATGAGCGTGTGTACACATCAACCAGAGCGATAGCAAGAGCATGGCCATCAACGTGCTTCGTTCCGGTCTGTCATTTTATTTTTAGACCACAGAATCAACAATGTCACTAAAGTTTTTGGTTGTGAGGGAAAAATAACCTTGTTCAGCATCCCAAAGAACCCAGCGTTAAGGAAACCGTGAATGCAGTTTGTTCTTCCGGAGCAGCAACAGAGTTCTGCGAGTGTGTTTGGTCATAAGCCGCAGGTGGTGAGTGAAACTGCATCAAATGTCTGTTTTGTTGGCAATCGGCACGTAAGTGCATATAATGTAAACAACACAAATGTAAAGTGAATCGAACGTATATATGTATGTATGTAGTGTGTGTGTGTGTGTGTGTGTGTGTGTACTCTTAGCTCTTTAGCTCTGCCCACTGCACGCCTCCACGAGGCTGTTAGGCTGTTTTTGGAAAGAATCGGTACAGCGTATCTGTCTTTTATAAATATGATAAAACTAAAGACTCTTCGAATATATGAAGGATGCAATACAACTCTATAGGGATTTAAGATTAACATGAGATTGGTTGGCAGAAACTGTGTGTGTCATGTACCCTTTCATGTTAAAAACCGTTGTGCTGTGAAGATTTTTGAGAGAACTGTAATACTTTTTTTTTCAGGATTATTTTATTATTTTACTATAGCATTTATTTATTTTGGAACACACATACATATAACCATATTTAAACATCCCAAATTCTAACATAGGGACACAAAGGATTAGTAAAATATAGGGGAAAACTTTAAGACACTGACAACCTTCCAAAACAGCTGTATATGTTTAAGTAGAGCCCAAAACTACAAGGGCCACAAGGTAGCTCTAGTCTACCTTGTAGCTGTATAATTATAGACTGTGGCCTATCTGTCATTGAGATGGTTCTGACCATAGGACTGCTGTTGGCGAAATACATTTGGTTTGGTTAATAGACCACTTTCCATATTGTCACCTCCATGTCAGCATTGTGTGTTCCGTTTATTACAAGGTGTAGAGGTCTCATCATCATTGGCCATTTCAATGCAACAGGTGCTAACATACATTCGGGTGCTGAAATGCATGGAAGATGCTCTCACTTATTGTGAGACTGCTTTTCACAGTATACTGTGACTAATGTAATGCTTCACACTGTGCATTTGTGAATCATGTTTTTATCTTCAAAAAAAGCTCAAAAGCAACGTTTTGTGTCTGATCTTCCATACAAAAATCTACATCCGGAAAGTATTCACAGTGCTTCACTTTTTCCACATTGTGTTATGATGCAGCCTTATTCCAAAATGGATTAAATTCATTATTTTCCTCAAAATTCTACAAACAGTACCCCATAATGACAACTTGTTTGAAATCTAATGAAAAAATTACAGCCTTTTCCATGACACTCAAAATTGATTTGAGTGAATGATTGATTGGACATGATTTGGAAAGGCACATACCTGTCTATATAAGTTCCCACAGTTAACGGTGCATGTCAGAGCACAAACCAAGCCATGAAGTCCAAGGAATTGTCTGTAGACCTCCGAGACAGGATTGTATCGAGGCACAGATCTGGGGAAGGGTACAGAACAATATCTGCAGCATTGAAGGTCCCAATGAGCACAGTGGCCTTCATTATCCATAAATGGAAGAAGTTTGGAACCACCATGACTTTTCCTAGAGCTGGCCACCCGGTCAAACTGAGCTATCGGGTGAGAAGAGCCTTAGTCAGGGAGGTGACCAAGAACCTGATGGTCACTCTGACAGAGCTCCAGCGTTTCTCTGTGGAGAGAGGAGAACCTTCCAGAAGAATAACCATCTCTGCAGCACTCCACCAATCAGGCCTGTATGGTAGAGTGGCTAGGCGGACGCCACTCCTCAGTTAAAGGCACATGACAGCCCGTCTGGAGTTGGCCAAAAGGCACCGAAGGACTTATCATAATAATAACATAATTATCTGGTCTGATGAAACAAAGATTGAACTCTTTGGCCTGAATGGTAAGTGTTATGTCTGGAGGAAACCAGGAACCGCTCATCACCTGGCTAATACCATCCCTACGGTGAAGCATGGTAGTGGCAGCATCATGCTGTGGGGATGTTTTTCAGTGGCAGGAACAGGAAGACTAGTCAGGAATGCAGCAATGTACAGAGATCCTTGATGAAAACCTACTCCAGAGCACTCTGGACCCAGTGTTGCCAACTTAGCGCCTTTGTCGCTATATTTAGCGAGTATTCAGACCCCTCTAGCGACACATTTTCAAAAAAGCGACTAGCGACTAGCGACAAATCTAACGACTTTTTCTGAAGTTATTGGAGACTTTTGGAGACTTTCTAAAGTGAAAGCACATTTCGTTCTTACTCTTCTCAATGAGCAGCGGGTGCTGCCGCGACGCAAAGCACTCACAGGCCAACCAGTCCTCCTAGCTGCAGTCAGAGCAGGAGATGTTCACCCCTCCACGTCCAGACTGCAAATGAATTGCGCATGTGCGGGAAGCCGCTGATCCCGCCCTGGCTTACATTCAGCACGCAGGATGTAAAATATTCTTTTTCTAAAAAAATAATTAAATCACTGCACAAAAAGAAATCGCTGCATTTTTTTTTTGACTCACACAACCTCAGTCACTCACAACTCTCGTCCACTGTGTGTACCTCTCTGTGACATAAGCTAAACTAGCTTGCTTGCTCATCATGTCTCAGTCTAAACTGTACAGTCAAAAATACAGAAAGGAGTGGGAATCAAATCCTGAATTCCAAGGCTGGTTAAAGCCGTTTATTGGGAATAATACACGGGCATACTGTCTGTATTGTAAGGCTGATTTCTACGCCAAACTTAGTGATGTAAGGTTACCTGCGGTTATCTGCTTCTCTTTAATTTTAAATTTAAAGAGTTTAGTTTGACTGTTTTGATTTCCATTCTTCTCATGTGCTTATCACTTACATTGAGATGAGAAATGAGAACAGCTTTATTGGGCCAGTCAGCAATATCATATTAAAATACAGTACAATAGGCTATGTTAGCACGAATTTGTTGAGAAAGCACATTAGGCAGGCAGACAGAACGCAAGAAAGTACGCAATCTAGTACGACGTGATGACGTCACGAATATGCTAATTTATGCATGACGTCATCTAGCGACATTTAGCGACTTTTTGGCAAGGCTTTAGCTACTTTCCTTTGAAAATAGTTGGCAACACTGTCTGGACCACAGACTGGGGCGAAGGTTTATCTTCCAACAGGACAATGACCCTAAGCACACAGCCAATATAACAAAGGAGTGGCTACGGGACCACTATGTGAATGTCCTTGAGTGGCCCAGCCAGAGTCCAGACTTGAACCCGATTTAACCTCTCTGGAGAGATGTGAAAATGGTTGTGCACCGACGAAATAATCTGCTTTGCCCAGTCAGATCTTTAGATGCTTATGTCCACAGAGCTGCCCTGTGGCGTAAAAGTGAACAGTTGTTTGTATGCTTTGGCCCCCCTAACAAGGGGTCACCTGCATCTAAACAAAGAATGAGCAAATGGATAGTCGAGGCTATCTCTCTTGCTTATGAGTTGGCGGTTAACAATCCGGGCCCATTCTACTAGGAGTATGGCTGCCTCTAAAGCCTTAGTGTCAGGAGTGTCACTTCAGGATGTATGTGATGCGGCAGGCTGGTCCTCACAGCACAAATTCGTGAGGCTTTATGACCTTGATCTGAGTTCCACACCTGGGGCTCAGGTGCTTTCGTCTTAGTGAGACTTTTCACTGGACAGGCATTGATCAATATGGCAGCGTGTGGGTATAGACGTTCCCAAAGCGTCAATGACGCAGCGGGAGATCCCTTGAAAGAACTTGAAGACTGTAACCGTGGTTCCCTGAAGAGGGAATGAGCGCTGCGTCACCTTGCCATAACTCCTGTGTACCCGTAAGCAACTTGCTTCATCCACTTTAGAAGCTAGCCTTGCACTGTTTGGGCAGGCTTTATAGTTTCCTGGTTCATGGCGTCACCCGCCTCTGACGTCTCATTACACTATTGGACAGATTTCACATGTGCTTAATGACACAATCAAAGCCTTCCCAAAGCGTCAATGACGCAGAGCTAGTTCCCTCTTCAGGGAACCAAGGTTATATATTATGGGTAAACTTTCCAAACAATTTTTGTTCCATTGAATGTGTATTAAAGGCACACTATGTAGTTCCCATTCAGTCGGTCACGTTCGACGTACGTCGGACGTACCGACGAATTGGGATCACTTCTGGGAGCCCCTATCAGCTTCGAGCTATCTAGAACCGGCCAATGGACAATTGGCGTGCGAGATTTGCATCTCGCGCCCCGCCCCGCGCCGCGGGTATAAACAGGAAGCGAGAGCGAATGCACGCTGTCATTCACTTCGGAGCCACACAGGCATATGAAGGACTCACTCGTCTCACAAGTTTTTTTCTGCTATCAAGCAAGACTTTCGAGGACCGGAGAGAACCAGAGGAGGACGCGTGTTGGAGAAACGGCACCTTTCAGCGGGACCGCGCTGACTCATCAGCTGCCTCTGAGTGAACAGAGAAAACTGCTGTTATCACAGCAACCTGTTGGTCTGGGTAGGGCGTTTTCCTGTCTGAGTACAGGCACGGGCTGCACTATAATCCCGTGCGCTGTCGCGGTTCCCCTGAGTGCTTCAGCACAGAGCGTTTTCCTCACAAAAAGAGTTTCACGGGTGACGTGCCGTCTTTTTCAAGATGTCTTTCCACCCGTGCGTTTCTGGATGCGGTCGTTCCCTGTCTTCTGCTGACGGTCACAATCGCTGTCTCACGTGTTTGGGTACTCAGCACGCTGAGGCGGCGTTTGTGGATAGTTCATGTTCCCACTGCGGGAACATGACTATCGCGGAGCTTAGATCGAGACTCTCCTACCTCCGGGCTGGGGGAGTCCCCTTACCCATCCCACGAACTAGGTCTTCCCCTAACCCGGGTGGACCTGCTTCTTTGGATGGCCAGGGTGATCTGAGGATAACGTTTAGGGCAAACCTGCCGAGTGATCCTCCGCAGGCCCCTATTCCCTCAGCTCCGCAGCCGGTTGAGCTTCCGAGAGAAACCGCTGCACCCTCCCACGGGAGACCAGTGGTGACTTTTGGGGCTCCAGCGGACGAACAGATGTCGACCCTGAGATGGCTGCTATGCTTGCCCGGGCCGCCGAAAGGGTTGGGCTCGCGTGGAACCCTCCACCGTGTCCCGAACCCTCTAGGTTGGACGATTGGTTCCTCGGGGTGGGTCGCGCTGGTTCTCAGCGTCCCGCCCCGACACCTTTCTTCCCGGAGGTGCATGAGGAGCTCACGAGGTCGTGGACGGCACCTTTTTCTGCCAGAAACCGACCGAGTGACTCCTCCCCCCTCACTACCCTCGACGGTGGGCCAGCCAAGGGTTACGTGGGGATCCCGCCAGTGGAGCGCGCCGTCGCGATGCAACTGTGTCCGGCGACCGCCTCTAACTGGCGCGGTGACCCGCGTCTCCCGTCCCGGGCCTGTAAGTTCTCTTCCGGTCTGACCGGGAAGGCTTACAAGGCTTGCGGACAGGCTGCGTCCGCCTTGCATGGCATGGCGTTGCTGCAGGTCCACCAGGCCCAGGCACTCCTTGACATGCACGAGGGTAGGCCTGACCCAGAGCTCCTCCGGGAGCTCCGGATGGCGACGGGCCTCGCCCTCCGGGCGACGAAAGTCACCGCCCGTGCCATCGGTCAGGCGATGTCTACGCTTGTGGTCCAGGAACGTCATCTCTGGTTGAACCTGGCTGACATGAGGGAGACCGATAAATATCGGTTCCTGGACTCCCCCATCTCGTCAGCTGGGTTATTCGGCGACGCGGTCGAGAGCTTTGCCCAGCAGTTCTCGGCCGCCCAGAAGCAGATGGAGGCGATCAAACACATCCTGCCCCGGCGGCCCGCTGCTGCCTCCACCCCGCCGCCGGCGGCAGCGCCTCCGACTGCTCGTCGCCGAGGACGTCCACCTGCCGCCGCCTCTGCCCCCGCCAAGGCGCCGCAGCAGCCTTCCACCAGCCGTCGGCGTGGGGCCGGCCGTGGGAAGGACGTCCAGCCCGCTCAGCCCGCTGCCAAGCCAGGTGGCAAGCGTCGTCGCAAGCGACCCTGAGACGGGCCACCCAGAGATGGAGGAAACTGCTCTGAGGGAGATGGTTGCAGCACCACTCCGTCCCCCCAAGTTCAGGGGTGTTCACTTCACGACTGTAGTGGAGGCGAACGCCCCCGTGCTCAGGGTGGAGATCGATGTCCTACTGGCGAAGGACGCGATAGAGCCGGTCCCTCAAGCCGATATGAGGTCCGGGTTCTACAGCCCGTACTTCATTGTACCCAAGAAAGGCGGCGGGTTACGACCGATCTTGGACCTGCGATTCCTGAACCGGTCCCTTCACAGGCTGCCGTTCACGATGTTAACGCAGAAGCGCATCTTCAGGTGCATCCGTCCCCGAGATTTGTTTGCAGCGATCGACCTGAAGGACGCGTACTTTCATGTCTCGATTCTCCCTCGACACCGGCCCTTTCTGCGCTTCGCGTTCGAGGGACGGGCATATCAGTACCGCGTCTTACCCTTCGGCCTGTCCCTGTCGCCCCGCGTCTTTACGAAGGTGGCGGAGGCGGCCATTGCTCCCATGAGAGAGCATGGCGTTCGCATCCTCAACTACCTCGACGACTGGCTGATCCTTGACCAGTCGCGGGAGCAGTTGTGCGAACACAGGGACAAGGTGCTCAGACACCTCAGCCAGTTGGGACTTCGGGTCAACTGGGAGAAGAGCAAACTCTGTCCTACACAGAGGATCTCTTTTCTCGGTATGGAGATAGACTCGGTCGCCATGACAGCGCGCCTCACCGAGGAGCGCGTCCAGTCAGTGTTGAACTGCTTGAATTCATTCAGAGGCAGGACAGCGGTACCACTGAAACATTTTCAGAGGCTCCTGGGGCATATGGCATCCGCAGCCGCAGTAACGCCGCTCGGATTGCTTCATATGAGACCGCTTCAACGCTGGCTACACGATCGAGTCCCGAGATGGGCGTGGCACAGCGGTTCCCTCCGTGTCCAAGTGACTCCGAGGTGCCGCCAATCCTTCGGCCCGTGGTCGGACCCTCTGTTCCCCTAGAACAAGTGTCCAGGCACTCCGTTGTCTCCACGGATGCCTCATCCATGGGTTGGGGTGCCACGTACAACGGGCTTGCAGCTTCGGGTCTGTGGACGGGGCCTCAGCTGCAATGGCATATCAATTGCATCGAGTTGTTAGCAGTTCGTCTTGCACTCAGCCGCTTCAAGGGGCCGCTCAGAGGCAAGCACGTTCTGGTCCGGACGGACAACACTGCGACCGTAGCGTACATCAACAAACAGGGTGGTCTACGCTCCCGTCGCATGTCGCAACTCGCCCGCCATCTCCTCCTATGGAGTCAGAAGCATCTGAGGTCGCTTCGTGCTGTTTACATTCTGGGCCTGCTCAATCGTGCGGCCGACGAGCTGTCACGTCAGCAGGTACTTCCGGGAGAATGGCGACTCCATCCCCAGGTGGTCCAGCTAATCTGGAGTCGTTTCGGGGCCGCACAGGTAGACCTGTTTGCCTCCCCAGAGACGACCCACTGTCAGTGGTTCTATTCCTTGACCGAGGGGACCCTCGGGTCGGATGCCCTGGCCCACAGCTGGCCCCGGGAAGAACGCAAGTATGCGTTTCCCCCAGTGAGCCTTCTTGCGCAGACACTGTGCAAAGTCAGGGAGGACAAGGAGCAGGTCCTGTTGGTCGCTCCGTATTGGCCCAACCGGACTTGGTTCCCGGAACTAGTGCTCCTTGCGACAGCACCTCCCTGGCCCATTCCTCTGAGGCAGGACCTCCTGACTCAGAGACGGGGCACCCTATGGCACCCGCGTCCAGACCTCTGGAAACTCCATGTCTGGTCCCTGGACGGGACGCGGAGGCTCTAGGTGACCTACCGCAAGCGGTAGTTGACACCATCACTTCCGCTAGAGCCCCCTCTACGAGGCGCCTCTATGCGTTGAAGTGGAACCTGTTCGTCGATTGGTGCTCTTCTCGCCGAGAAGACCCCCGAAGATGTTCGATCGCATCTGTGCTTACCTTTCTACAAGATGGGTTGGAGCGTAGGCTGTCTCCCTCCACCCTCAAGGTCTATGTCGCCGCTATCGCCGCTAATCACGAGCTCGTAGATAGGAAATCTCTAGGTAAGCACGATCTGATCGTCAGGTTCCTTAGGGGAGCGAGGAGGTTAAATCCACCTCGTCCTCCCTCCATACCCTCTTGGGACTTAACTCTGGTGCTAACTGCACTACAGAGAGGACCTTTTGAGCCTCTGCAGTCAGCTGAGTTGAAAGTTCTGTCGTTAAAGACAATACTCCTGACTGCGTTGGCCTCCATCAAGAGGGTAGGGGACCTGCAGGCATTTTCGGTCGACGAATCGTGCCTGGAATTTGGGCCCGGTAACTCTCATGTACCATGGATATGTGCCCAAGGTTCCCACTACTCCCTTCCGGGACCAAGTGGTGAGCCTGCAAGCGCTGCCTTCGGAGGAGGCAGACCCAGCCCTAGCTTTTCTCTGTCCCGTCCGTGCTCTCCGGACTTACGTGGATAGAACGCAAAGCTTCAGGACCTCAGAGCAGCTCTTCGTCTGTTACGGAGGACAGCAGAAGGGAAAGGCTGTCTCCAAGCAGAGGATGGCCCACTGGATAGTGGATGCCATCATCTTGGCTTATCAGTCCCAAGACGTGCCCTGCCCGCTCGGGTTAAGAGCCCACTCCACTAGGGGTGTTGCCTCTTCCTGGGCACTGGCTCGTGGCGCCTCGCTGACAGATATTTGTAGAGCTGCGGGCTGGGCGACACCTAACACGTTCGCTAGATTCTATAGCCTCCGTGTAGAGCCGGTTTCTTCCTGTGTGCTCACTTCCCATAGTCAGTAACACCGAAGTGCCCGTTCCAGTGTCGGCTTGCTGCGCCATTCCCTCCCCTATGGTAGACGGATGCGTGCGCTTATTCTGCTCCAGTCGAGTTCCCCGGATCGGCGAACCCTGTTGAGTCCTCCGCAACCCACGGCAGTCGGACGTGGCGGAGCGTTCGACGCCAGGCCTAACACTCGTATGCATTGGTGGAACTTGTGTTAGGCTGGGTTCCATATGTAGTGACCCCCACGGCGGTCCCATATGTGTATTCTTCCACGGTACGGCTCCCTACGGCGAGCCCGTGTCTTTCCCTCGGCAGAGTCTCCTCTGCCGTTCCAGGTACGTGTTGTCCCCCTCCTCTAATTGGCCGGGGCCACCCCTGGGACTTCCGTATGTTGTGCTGCCCACGGCCAGCCCATACGTGTATTCTCCACATGTTAACTCCCTCTGGGCATGATGTGGCTTCCGCAGCTGCCTTTTCAGGCACGCTTTCCCAGCATTATCCAATACAGTCAGCTGATGGGGTCTTGCGGAACAGCAGCTTGGTGTCTTCCTGCGTGAACTTTCCCGCCCGCTCCAGATCGGGGTCTGAGGGGCTCATCGCTGGGCGCTGGAAGTGGTAGTAACTGTGGCGTTTTCCATAGGGGATCCCAATTCGTCGGTATGTCCGACGTACGTCGAACGTGACCGACTGAATGGGAACATCTCGGTTACGTATGGTAACCCTCGTTCCCTGAAGGAGGGAACGGAGACGTACGTCCCGTCGCCACAGTTGCTGTACCATCACTGCAGGTTGAGCCATTACGTGTGGCTCCTCAGTGAAAAACAGCGTGCATTCGCTCTCGCTTCCTGTTTATACCCGCGGCGCGGGGCGCGAGATGCAAATCTCGCACGCCAATTGTCCATTGGCCGGTTCTAGATAGCTCGAAGCTGATAGGGGCTCCCAGAAGTGATCCCAATTCGTCGTACGTCTCCGTTCCCTCCTTCAGGGAACGAGGGTTACCATACGTAACCGAGACGTTTTTTGCGCTAGAGGTTGCCTATTCAAAACAAAGCCTTAGCTTAATGACGCCGAGATTGAGCACGGAATCTTGGGAAATGTTGTCTTCACATCACAGCCGGTGGAAAAGAATCGGGACAGGACTCAGGCAGTAATCATGTTCATAAATGAGATTATTAACGTTATTGTAGTATGAAGCAGAACAGGGCTGAGTGCGGTGGGAGATGAACGAGGCCGTTGGAGCAATTGCTAATGAGAGACGAGGGTGACACATGGCTCGACAGCAGCGGAACTTTAATTATGCCACAGTCACTGCTTCCTCTTCTTCTAGTCATGCGTATATGGGGTAACAGCCCTGTATTGAATCTGGCGATACAATACATATCACGATACAGGGGTTACGATACGATATATTGTTATATATTGAGATATTATAAGAAAGGCAATATATTGTAATATATATATATATATATATATATATATATATATATATATATATATATATATATATATATATATATATATATATATATATATATATATTTAGAAAGATCTAATTTAAAAGAATAAAGAACATACCCATATGCATAAAACCTGACAAGTAACTATTTTATTTAATTAATACAGTATAATTTATATCACTAATCACTATTTTGTGCAATCTAAGTAAAGGGAAATAGTAAAGTGACTGCAGGATTCTTTATGTGTTTATGTTTTAAAGGTTCACAGTATAGCAGTTTTAAATTTCTAAACTATTTAACAACAGAAAGTGCATAGCCCATTCCATGACTGAATGGCTGTTTGTTTTATATGTAATACTGTAAATCTGTTTGCTTTAAAGCAGTCTATTGTATAAAGTGCTGTTTAAAGTACTGAACTGCAGAGCTGGTGCATCCATATCCACATCGCTATGATCAGATGCTTTCGTTCTGCTGCCACCTCTCTCTATTTTGCTGTGTGTTTATTTTGTTACTGAGATGAAAACATGCAGTACATATTCTATCGAAACGCTTCTCAGCAGCGCGGATGACTTCGGGATGTTAAGCGAGCTCTCACAATTTAATGCGATTCCTGAGTAGCCTATTGGATTTTAACTTGGCCTACTTTGCAAACAAAATGAGTCTTGTCGATTTCCTTCGTGGCTTCTTTATAGCTGAAGCCAAAATGAGTCCACACTTCATCTATGTATACCGCAGGAGCAGAATAATTCTATCGTCTTGTGAGCATGGTTTGCTAATACAAACACTAGCGATGCACGCACCCTCAACTTGCGCTTCTCCAGCTCCGTGTCAGTTATGTTCTGAGATAACACTGCCATCTAGCGGTTGGGTTTTATACAGTCTGTGGTTTAAACCGAACACAAAGTCACGAATCTTGGATGTAAATAAATTAGTGGTGGGCCGTTATCGGCGTTAACGTGCTGCGTTAACGTGAGACTCTTATTGGGCGATAAAAAAAATATCGCCGTTAATCTATTCTCAAAGTTGGGATGGGAGCTGGGTCTATACTTCGCAAGCTATGATGACTTTCACCTTGATATTTTAGTGCGATGTATACCTAGCCGAATTGCAGTGTTTGAGGGCGAGAGAACGAGTCTTCGAACCTGTGTGTATGCCTACTAGTGTTGTCAAAAATATCGATATTTCGCTATGTACCGATACTGAAATATCTGAAACGATACAATACTCATTTTCTACACTATCGATATCAGCTGCGCTCTCCTCTCCAACATTTATTATTCAAACTACAAAAAGACAAACGATCACTTACGAGCACACATATTCTGAATGCCTTCGGCAGAATTCAAATGAGCCATTTTAATCTAGATTAATCTAGAATAATTTTGGAATGAATCTAGATTAATCTAGATTAAAAAAATTAATCTATGCCCACCACTAAAATAAATATATAAATAAATATTGATGCAGTGTTTTTGAGAATCGATACAATATTGCCAAACATAACATTGCGATATTCACGTATCAATATTTTCTTACACCCCTACTGTTTTATTATATTAGATACATTTCTAATGTATAGGAGCGGCAGTGGCTCAGTGGTTCATGTAGGTTGTCTACAAACCGGAAGGTTGGTGGTTCAATCCCTGGTTCCACCTGACCAAGTGTCGAGGTGTCCATGAGCAAGACACCTAACCCCAGCTGCTCCCGACGAGCTGGATGGCGCCTTGCATGACTGACACCACCGTCGGTGTATTAATGGGTCAATGTGAGGCAATATGTAAAGCACTTTGGTCTGTTGAAAGTGCAATATAAATGCAGTCCATTACCATTTGCATTTGAGTGTGTTGACAGTTATGTTGTTGCTCTGCAGCTGCTATGAGACACTTGTTGCACACTGAAGTAAGCTAGATCGATATTAGAATATCATATTAATAAATTCTGGATGGCTTGTATTGCTAAATGGCATGCAATTAATTTTAAAACATTTGTATGATGGAGAAAATGCTGTATTACTGTACAATAATTAGTTGTCTGTCTATCAATGTAGCCAACAGTGGTTCCCTTGTCTAAAAAAGCATATAATATATAAAAGAATCTTTGGTGTTCTCTTCATGGTTTCTACTAAATAAAAAATCAAGGGTAAGGCACTGATAGGTAACACACGGACACTGTCCATGTCCTGGTTAAAATAGCTTAGTTCTCTGAAATTAAACATTCTTAGAAACATCTGGGAAAATGTAAGTACACAAGTCAACAAAATATATAACACTGTTCTAATGTTTTTTTTTTTTTTTAAATATATACGTGTATATATATATATATTATTATTATTATTATTATTATTTTTTTTTTTTTTTTTTTTTTTTTTTTATCAAAAATTCTTACATATTGTGCCTTTGTTTAACAGATCCAAAATAATTTCTATGGAATTTGTGAGCTCAAGTTTTATTTAACCTGGAAAAGAGCTGGCAAATTATTTACAATGTCATCAAGATCTAGAGGATTTAAGCAATTAAATTAAAGTGTCCAATTAAATCTAACTCAGGAATCGTTAGAATAGTGAGAAATTCCTAAACTCTTTAAGAATGGTATTTTATGAATTTTTATGCTCGCTTATGTTTGATCTTCTGAATCTGATTATAATCCCTGAAGGTAGCGTGCACTTCTCATTATCGGATGAGTGCTTTGGATGTTACATGCAAAAAAGAAAAAAAAGAATGTTCAACAAGCAGCAACAGCCATTCAACTGATTAGCAATAGGTCACTCTGGCATGTGAGTATTTTGCAATAATTTTTCTAGCTGAAATATTTACTGAGGCTTACACGAACTGGCCAGGATTCAATATGGTGTGCTAAATTTGTAATCATCTCTGATTGAATAACTTTGAAAATGGCTTGCTCAGCATATGGTGCCTCTAAACCGTTTCTAAAAGTCTATCACAAGCACTCACAGAGCATCTCTTCGGGTATGCGGTTTTCCTAATGGGCCACGTGATTCCTTCAACCTGATAGAATTCAAATAATTTATAAAATCAACTAATTTCCACTGGGATAATGTGTACAGAGGCTTTGCAAGAGATGCCATTACTTAGGCTGCTTTGGCTTTCAGAGCTCCAGTTGTGCTATCAAATGGAACAGTTCATGTGTCATCTACAGCTAGTAGCAGGTGTTAGAAGACGGTTTGCAGAAAGTGAGGCAAGTGATGTGGAGCTGAATGCTGCAACTCTCTCTCTCTTGCTCCTTTTCACTTGCATTTTAAACTCCTTTTGCTTTCCACAGAAACCTCTCAAACATAATCCCCCTTAACACCATCAGAGAGAGGTCAACATTTAGAAGTAATTTGAGGAAAGATTACTTTTCAGGTATAGTTATTTTGTTACTTGGGCAACATAAAACAAGCTGAAATCTAATATGAGAATGTAAACTCCATGCCTAGGGACAAGAGAAGGTCTTTAGAGAATACAAAACATTACCACCATAATTTTGAATTCCAAAGTATAACTCTGACTTTTGAATGATGTCGCACCATATTTTTTATGATGTTGTACCATTCGATCAGTGTTCACGTTATCTCAACCTAATTTATGAAACAAGACAAAGGATGGACTTTATGTATTTTGCCATACATAAACTGTTATTCCAAGCCCAAAATCCTGTTAATAAGTAACAAAGTTACACAAATAGTTGAAGGCTTACTTACCTGTACCGGTAAGCCAATAACTATTTTCATAATACGGAAGATTACTGATAAATGACCAATATTAAAATTATTTTTAAATAAATTAAAATAAAACAACTAAAATCATCAAATTACAAGGACTTGGACATCACAACATTATAAGTATACAGTATGGAAAATATACATTTGTATTATAAATAGAAATAGAGATTAATCATTGGAACAAATTTGGAAATGAGAAACTATACTCTGATAAATAAGTGTGTGTGTGTGTGTGTGTTTGGGGGAGAGGGGGGTGGCTAAAACAACTGAAAAATAAAATATACTGATCAAAAACCAATATGGTAAATATTGTGCATTCCTAAAGTTTTTTGCTAATATATGTCCAAACCATCCTCATTCACTCAATCACTCTTATACAGCCATTCATCACCATCTGACAACATATACCTTCACCCTCTATAGATGCACTCAGGTTTGATTTGGTTCTAAATTTGACTGTAAATTAATTAAACTCAAAATGAATTATTAGTAATGGCTGAATTTTAGAGTAATAATCAATTTGAATACAAAGAACAGACAAATGCATATATAAAGACAATGTGCAGCTCTCAATGGCAGAAAGATGCCTGTGAACTGTCTCTGAATTTTTCCGCAACGGATCATGAACTGCGCAGTTACACACCTACCCAGTCACTGTCAAGTCGCCAAAGTAAGACTCTGCCAACACATCATAATGTAATAGTTTGACAACAGGGTGTGGCGCTGTGCTATTTCCAGCTAATTGGCATTTGGGTTATATAAAGGGATTTGAATTGCAGCTGGCGGTGGTGTTGATTCAGTGCTAGGTCTGATTAAATATCGCAGCCTCCTGTCAGACGCAGTTGGGCTGGCATCAGTTATCTATGTGATATGTGTCTCCTGGGCGGCACTCCTTACTTCCATCTGCCATTTCCATTCATGCCAGTAGGCTTATTTCACTCATGCTCATGTTGTTGTTGAAGGTCTGTTATGTTTAATTTGTTTATTGCTGTAAACATACATTGTCTAGATATGGTCACATATTTGGTGGGTGGCCTGAAGGATATGAGGCAAACGTGTGGTTGCAGAGAGAGATAGATAAATCGTATAGATAAAGGAAGACAGTTATTTGATGAATGGCCGAAATGAGAAGAACAAAATCTCTGAATTGTAATGAGAAAAATCCTTCAAATGAAACAGATGGACCAACATGATTTTTTTTATTAATTGCTATGGAAATATTTACAAATATCTATGGAAAACAATGCACATAATGGGGCACAAAGCACACAATGAAGATGACCTCGGAAAAAAAAAACTGGAAAAAAAAAAAATTCAGAAAACTAATTGCTGCTTATGGTCAGTTAAAGGTCCCATTCTTTGTGTTTTTTGAAGCTTTGATTGTGTTTACAGTGTGCAATATAACATGTGTTCATGTTTCGTGTGTAAAAAAAACCAGTATTTTTAACACAATTTACTCATCTGTATACCGCTGTTTTCACTGTCCTAAAAACGGGTTGATGAGTTCCTTGTTCTATGAAGTCCCTCCTTCAGAAATACGTAACGAGTTCTGATTGTGCCAGCGGTTCCTGTGTTGGGATTTGACTGCATCTTAGCGAACGTGTCACGGTTCCTGTGTTGTGATTTGACAGCAGCTTAGCGCACGTGGAAAGGTCACGCCTCTTAACGGGGTGATGTATGCGCTCAATGATCTCTACAGCGTCCCTGGGAAAGCCAAACAAAGGTGATTTGACTCCGGGATGAAAATAACAGCGTCTCGACGACATGGCGACAAACACACTCAAACGCAACACTTCCTTTTCTCCACGCGACACGTCCTCTTCTCCACGTGAGACAGCAACAAGACCACACCCCCTTTTTGCGCGTATTCTTGTGGGCGGAGGTTAGTCTGTTCTACTGTTCTATCGACGTCATTTATGAAGGAAGTACCAGGATGTAGTCCAAGCCAGCCGTTCGCTGTAGGCTTTGAAAGGGAACTTCTGTTAAATAAAATATCTCGCTTGGCATTGAACTTTGAGCTTTATAATTTTACAGGTATTATTTATGCTCTAACAGCAACATTACACACTAACTAAAGTTTGAACAATGGGATCACGAAGAACGGGACCTTTAAAGAGCTATTGTACTTTACATTACATTTTCAACAAAATGTCTGAAAAGTTACAAAGCACAAAGGATGGTTCTTTAAACGTAATAACAGTTCTATTTAGAACCGTATCGTCCTGAAGAACACTTTATATGCAGAAATGGTTCTTTATTTTCGCCTTTCAAATCAAAGCCACCTCATTACTGATTTTATGTAGCTCATCTATACAACTACACAGACTGTCAACACATTCTCAATGGCTAAATTAATTCTTTCTTAAAATGTCTATAAATTATAACTTTAAACATTTTTCCTATCATGTATTTTTCTCTTTTAACAGAACATATAACATATGAGCAGCTCTGTTCAGTTAAGGATACTCATCTTCTCTTCTCTAAGTAGGTAACAGAGATATTGAACACTTTGGGAAACGCCCCTAGCGTAAAGCGTCTGAAGAATGAATGGAATCAGCCCAATCCTGATTGGTGTTGCGTCATGATGTAGTATGTGACGGCATACCCGGAAGTTACAAAGAGACTTCTGAACATAACAGAGATAGCGTTCTGTGATGAAGCGAGCGCTCTGTCTGATTGGGCAGACACGAGACGCAGTGTCTCGTTCTCCTTCTCGGGGAACAAGGGTTATAGTCATAACCCGAGATGTTTCCCTTTGAGGGAACTCGAACTGCGTCATCGTGACGACACTTTGGGGAACGAGTACCCACTATGCCGCACCAATCATACCCAACCTAGTGTGAAGCTGGAACCCAGGCACAACTAGGGGCAAGCACTCTATCGCCAGGCGTCTCAGGGAGATGCAGACTGTAGTAGACTAGCAGACTAGTATCTAATGAAGGTGTGCGGAGTGGCCCACCCAGCCGCCTCACAGATCTCTTGCATAGAGGCTCCAAAAAGGAGGGCCACCGAGGAGGCCATGCTCCTGGTGGAATGAGCCCTCACGGATATCGGTGAAGGCAGATTGCGCACCTGATAAGCCGTGGCTATAGCCTGGACAATCCAGTTACTGATTGTCTGTTTTGAAGCAGGCAGCCCCTTCTTGGGTGAACCAAAACACACCAACAACTGGTCTGACTTTCTCCACTGAGCAGACCTCTCCAGGTGAATCCTCAATGCCTGCACGGGGCAGAGGAGGTGAAGTCTGCTCTCTTCCACCATCACGTGAGTTGGAGGATGGAAGGCCTGAAGAACCACTGACCGTGCCACATTAGGTGGCACCTTGGGCACATAGCCCGGTCTGGGATGCAAGATGGCCTTAACTCCGCCAGGGGCAAACTCCAGGCAGGTTGGCGTGATAGCCAAGGCCTGGAGGTCCCCCACTCTCTTCAGAGAAGTGATGGCAAGGAGAAAGGCCACCTTGAAGGTCAGTATTCTCGCCTCAGCCGACTCCAGTGGATCAAAGGGGGCCTCAGCCCTTGAGCACCACCACCAGGTCCCAGGTTGGGACTCTGGAACGAGCCACAGGCCTCATCCTCCGAACCCCACGGAGGAATCGTACAACCAGATGGTGCCTTTCCAATGGCCCATCACCTAAAGGTGCATGGAAAGCACCAATGGCAGCCACATACACCTTAAGTGTGGACGGGGAAAGACCGGCGGAGAAGCGGTCTTGAAGGAACTCCAGCACTGAAGCCACCGGGCAGTTAACTGGGTTCACCTCCCGCTCTCTACACCAAGTGGAAAATACATTCCACTTCAGGCTGTACAACCTCCTGGTGGAAGGAGCTCTGGAGCTGTGTAGGATATCCACGTCACCCGCCGACAGGCCCTCTCCTAGGTACTGGGCCCCCACAGGGGCCTGACCCAGAGATCCCACACCTCTGGCCGGGGGTAGAATATCGTGGTCCCTCCTCAGAGGCGGCTAGAACAGAGCTTGCACGCAGGGAATCGATGCGGCCTGAAGCATCTTGGACGGCGGGAACGCAGCATCAATTCCCTGAGAGCCCCAGGGCGGAAGCGACCTCGATCATTCCATCCTGTGGGAGACAGCTCTCAGCTAGGACCGCTTGGGAGCCTTCTTGGCCTGAATGACGTACCTCAGGTCGCGAAGGCTTCCTGCGAGAGCAGTGTCTCCTTTGCCAAGCTCCCTCTGGAGAGGCGCGGGAGGCGACATTCTGCTTCTGCACCTCGCGGTGCGACGAGCTGGATGAAGGCCCGGGCTGCCCACTCAGAACGGTATTCGCCGAGGAGCCCGAGTGGCGAGGGATGAACCTCTGGAAGGCGGCCGACTGCTTCCTCTCCTCCTGAAACCTATCGACGACGGTATCAACTGCACCGCCGAAGAGGCCAGAAGGCGAGATCGGGGACATCAAGGAGAAAGTGTTTCTCCCTCTCCTTGATCCTCGACAGAGTAAGCCAGAGATGTCTCTCGATGCATACCAGACCAGCCATGGAGCGGCCCATAGTGCGGGCCGTCTCTTTGGTAATGTGGAGAGACAGGTCGGTCGCCTTCCGGAGCTCGTGACATGATCCGGGGAGGGCCCCTCGCCCACATCCAGCTCTTTGAGGAGGTCGGCTTGGTATGCCTGCAGGACCACCATGGTGTGCAGGCAACCAGCAGCGTGACCCGCCGCACTAAAAGCCCTGCCGACCAACCTGGAGGTATCGCGGCAAGGTTTAGTGTGCAGTGTCATGACGCAACACCAATCAGGATTGGGCTGATTCCATTCATTCTTCAGACGCTTTACGCTAAGTGCGTTCCCCAAAGTGTCGTCATGATGATGCAGTTCGAGTTCCCTCGAAGGGGAACCGTGGCAAAAGTAACGCGGGACTAAAGAAACAAAGCGATTTTCTCAGAGCCCTGACTTTTGCATGACTATTACCGCTTTTCCACCAGAATGAACCGGGTGCTATTTCAGAGCCAGTGCTAGTGCCAGTTCGGAGTTGGTTCAACTGACGAGCCTTTTAAGAACTGGTTTGACTTTCCACATGCTAGAGAGTCTCATCTTTCTCAGCAACGCTAGCGAGGCAGTGGGAAACACAAACACTGAAACACACCAGGCTTGTTCGAGATGCATCGGTGCTGCAATCGAGCCGCTATTAGCTCCATTAGCTGCTATTTCAAAAATGGCAGTCACAAGTTTGTGTTCATCTTGTTGGTCACGGTAACCCCGCCTCCAACCCCTGACGCAAGTGGTTCTTACTTCTAGACCAGCAATGTCTTGGTGCTACCTAAGAACCACTTTTTTCTGGTTCGGAGCAGGTGCTTTGGGTGTGGAAAGACAAAGAACCGATTTGAAACTAGGCTCTGGCTCCGGACCAGCACCAGCACTGCCTTGGTGGAAAAGGGGTATATGACAGCACGTTCAGCACGCAACCCTTGACGGAGCTGTCAAATATCACGTGATTTCGTCATAGTTTCCCCCAGTTAGGTCCGGAACACAGCTTTTGAGTACAGCAAGTAAATTACTGAAGCTGTACTTTTTTTTCTAATTACAAGTTGTGTTTATCGTTTCATGTGTCACAATAATGATCAATCTACAGGCTATTTAGTGCTTTAACAAACGCTGAAAGTTTGTCTTGTCAGAGTTTTTCAGTATAAAAATAAATTGTGTTTAAATGTCAGGACTTCCTGTTGGGACGAAAGTAACACTTGTTACTTTTGTCCCACTATTACATACACCGACCAGGCATAACATTATGTGTTGGTTCCCCTTTTGCTGCCAAAACAGCCCTGACCCGTCGAGGCATGGACTCCACTAGAACCCTGAAGATGTACTGTGGTATCTTGCACCAAGATGTTAGCATCTGATCCTTTAAGTCCTGTATGTTACGAGGTGGGGCCTCCATGGATCGGACTTGTTTATTCAGCACATCCCACAGATGCTCGTTTGGAATGATATCTGGGGAATTTTGAGGCCAAGTCAACACCTCAAACTCATTTTTGTGCTCCTCAAACCATTCCTGAACCATTTTTGCTTTGTGGCAGGGCGCGTTATCCTGCTGAAAGAGGCCACAGCAACCAGGGTTTCCTTGAAATGGTGTACATGGTCTGCAACAATGCTTAGGTTGGTGGTAAGTGTCAAAGTAACATCCACATGGATGGCAGGACCCAAGGTTTCCCAGAAGAACATCACACTGCCTCTGCTGGCTTACCTTCTTCCCAAAGTGCATCGTGGTGCTATGTGTTCCCCAGGTAAGCGACGCACACGCACCCGGCCAACCACGTGATGTAAAATAAAACATGATTCATCAGACCAGGCCACCTTCTTCCATTGCTCCGTGGTCCAGTTCTGATGCTCACGTGCCCACTGTTGGTACTTTCGACGGTGGACATGGGTCAGCATGGGCACCCTGACTGGTCTGACATTAGCTCATCTGTTTGCATCAATGAGCCTTGGACACACATGACCCTGTTGCCGGTTCACCACTGTTCCTTCCTTGGACCACTTTTGATAGATACTGACCACTGCAGACTGGGAACACCCCACAAGAGCTGCCGTTTTGTAGATGCTCTGACCCAGTCATCTCCTCCTGGGACCCAGAAAAAAAAGATTTTTGAATTTAGTATTTTTTTTATGTCATTACATTGTTTAGAGCATAAGAAACAAATGAAAAAAAAAAAAAAACATTTTTGAAAAACGATATTTTATTCATATGTTATGATATGTACTCTGTAGTTGACAGCAGGACTGAGTTGTTAAAAAAATTAAATGACACGAAATTGCACGTATAGGCAAAAACAATCACCAATCAATTTTTAGGTTTCAGGGTTTTTTTTAAACAAACTTTATTTAAAGATGATTCTGAACTATGTTATGAAAGATATAATGAAATGCATTTATATACCATTTTAATTTATTAAATATGTGGGTAAAATGACAATACTTGGATTTTCCCATTCAATACAATGTGTCTATTCACTGCATCTAATTTGCATATTAATGTGTTCTTGGTGCAACATGTAATGAAAAAAGAAGTGTAATAATGGGAGGAAAAATTGGCAACATTTTCATAATAATATCTAATATTTCATAGGAATATTGATATGTAATTTCTTTCCCTGTGCACTTGTTATGTCTCCAAAATGCCTGATAAACATGATTTAAATCCTGGTGTCCACTACATTGGGACACTTTTCCAACTCTGACCCTCGACGCATGTGGCATGGCATTCAGGCCATCAGTGATTATAAACCCACCCACTCCACCCCCGCAGCCACTGATGTCAACTTCCTGAACGAGCTAAATTACTTTTATGCTCGTTTTGAAAGAGACAACAGAGAAACTGCCACCAAGCTCAAACCCTCAGCTGACCACCCACCAATCACACTCTCCTCCACAGATGTCTGCAAGGCACTGAGCTGGATCAGCGCGCACAAGGCTGCTGGACCAGACAACATCCCTGGTCGTGTTCTCAGGGCATGTGCGGAGCAGCTCGCTGGGGTTTTTACAGACATTACAACCTGTCTCTCGCCCAAGCAGCTGTACCATCATGCTTTAAACGCACTTCCATTGTGCCAGTGGCGAAACACTCCAGCCCGAGGTGCCCTAATGACTACCGCCCTGTAGCACTCACACCCATCGTTATGAAGTGCTTTGAGCGGCTGGTCCTGGAACACCTAAAAGACTCTATACCATCCACATTGGACTCACACCAGTTTGCCTACCGCAGCAATAGGAGCACAGAGGATGCAGTTTCCATGGCACTACACTCTGTGCTCACCCATCTGGACAGAAAAAACACCTATGCACGTATGCTGTTTGTTGACTTCAGCTCAGCATTCAACACTGTCATCCCATCCAAGTTAATTGCCAAACTTGGAGACCTGGGCATCAACACTTCAATGTGTAGCTGGATTTTGGACTTCCTAACTGACAGACCACAGAATGTTCGATCAGGATCCACCTGCTCCACGTCCATCACACTCAACACTGGTGTACCACAGGGCTGTGTGCTAAGTCCGTTTCTCTACTCCCTCTTCACCTCCGACTGCAAGCCTGTGTATGGAACTAATTCCATCGTCAAGTTTGCGGACGACACTACGGTGATTGGTCTCATCAGCAACAACGATGAGACTGCCTACAGGGAAGAGATCCAGCACCTGGCCACATGGTGCGCTAATAATAACCTGCTCCTCAACACCACCAAAACGAAGGAGCTCATCGTGGACTTCAGGAAAGAGTCAAGAGGCACACACGTCACCATCCACATCAATGGAATGGCTGTTGAGCGTGTCTCCAGTTTCAAGTTCCTGGGGATCCACATCTCGGCGGACATGTCGTGGACGACCAACACCTCCAGCCTGGTCAAGAAGGCTCACCAGCGCCTCTTCTTCCTGAGGACACTGAGGAAGAATCAGCTCTCCTCGGCTATCCTGGTGAACTTCTACCGCTGCGCAATAGAAAGCATCCTGACCAACTGTGTCGCAGTATGGTATGGGAGCTGCTCTGTTGCGGAGCGCAAGGCACTGCAGCAGGTGGTGAAAACTGCCCAGCGCATCACAGGGACTCCACTACCTGCCATCGAGCACATCCAGAGGAAACGCTGTCTGCATCGAGCTCACAGCATCCTCAAGGACTCCTCTCACCTGGTTTTCTCTCCTGCCCTCCGGCAGGCGTTTCAGGATCTACCGGACCAGGACCAGCAGACTAAAGAACAGTTTTTTCCCCAGAGCTGTCTCTTTATTGAACTCAAACCCCCGTTGATCCACTTCCCTCATAAACTGCTAACTCTCCTATCTGCCTTCACTTTGTTATTTGCACTACCGACTGTTTATTACAGTAACAACTGTTTACTTATGCATCTTGCACTGCTATATCTTAACTGGATTATGCTCATTTGCACTGCCGACTGTATTTATAGTACCAATGTTTACATTTGCATTTTGCACCGTACTTCTAACTGTAATATGCAACCACTTTCCACTGCACTTTTACACTTTTTTTTTTTTTCCGGATAGCTCTGTCCATAATTTATTGCACTACCCTAATCCATTGCTATTCCTCATATTAGCCTAATATATTATTGTATACCTCTATCTGTAAAATTCTGTTTATAGTAATAGCCATCTGTATATTATATTCATAGTACATATTCACCTGTAAATTCTGTTTATAGTAATAGCCATCTGTATATTTATTCACTGTACATATTCACCTGTAAATTCAGTTCTGTTTATAGTAATAACCATCTCTCTATTTATACATATTTATATATATTCAGTACATTTCCATGTCCTGCACTTACGCAACCACTGTATATATCCTGCACTTGCTGCTATTGCACTTCTGGTTAGACCTAAACTGCATTTCATTGCCTTGTACTTGTACTTGTGTAATGACAATAAAGTTGAATCTAATCTAATCTAATAATGTTATGCCTGATCTGTATATACTATGCATATTAGGCTAATTTAATTAAATTTTCATATTGTTCATACTGTTGAAAAAAAATATATACTAAACAATTCAAGTTTGTGCTGTCGGGTTACATTTGAAACATTTGATGAAACTGAAATTTAAAATTAACATGTAATTTGTAATTTGGTACTGTTTAGAACAATTTTTCTTAAGAGTGTACTCTCTATATCCATAAGCACTGCTTCTGAACTCTCTGAAATAACTAAAGGGTCCTGCACACTGTGCGATTTTTCAAAATCCTCTGCGAATGTTGCTTGTCAGACTGTACGAACATGATCCCCGATGTAATACATGTCACACTGTAGGATCTCAGTTGTCATTATGTCAGACTGCATGACAGTCAGACGTGAAAAACGGAAGCAAGAGACTCGTACGGACTGAGTTTTACGTCATCAATCTGTGACACGTTCGGTAACGGTGAGCCGCATTCACAGACACAATGGTAGCATTCAGCAAACAACAAAAAAAAGCGGTGGCATTTTTTATTCACCTGACTCTTTTCGACATGTTCCCTGTTGTGATTTGATGTTGTCGCAAGAAATGCGTCATCAGGTTCTGCGCTCCTATTGGTTCTTGATTTGACGGTTGTCCTAGGAGAAGTCACACTGCAGAATTGCGCCTCAAATCTTCTGACACTTCTAGAATTTTGTCCGAGGTAAAATTTGATCGCAACGGTCATTAATCGATTGTCGGTGCACATGTCAAACTAAGGATCAAAGACTTCATATTTTAGCCTAGGATCAGATAAATCTTTTTGGATTTCAAAATTTGTCAGACGGCCAAATCGTGGCCAAAATCGCACAGTGTGCAGCCGGCTTTAATTTTGGTCTTTTTCTTCCAGGAATGTACACATCACAATATTTTTCATTTAAATAATTCCCGCACAAGGCATAATCAAAATAAAGGGAGAAAGACCTGGCTGATTTGCATTAGTAGTGTGTTGTCAATATGTCTAAGAGATGCTGGGCATAACTGTGATAGTTCCCCACGCAATTGCGAATTGCGCACTTGCTCATGTTCACTTATTCAATCCTGCTGTGTTGACAATACATGCTAGATCTGATTAAGTTTCTCTGCAGTTTCTTACTGACCGTGCGACGTTCTTGTGCAGATCATATGCATCAGATCTGAACTGCAAAAATACACAAGAGTTTTGATGATTAACAACTAATTTAGTTATCTAAATAGTTAAATATTGTCTATTTTACTTTACTTTCATTATTCAACAAAACATATGTAGTTTATTGTCAAGGTATTTTTCAGAGAAGCATAAAACAAAGAAAATATTTTATATTTTACAAAAAATATTTTATATTCTTATAGCTTTTTTCAATTTAAAATATGTTTTAAAAAAATGTAATCATTATTCAACAGCATTATGTAGCTGACAAAAATACTGATTAGGGAAAAAAAGAGAAAAAAAAATGAAATCAATGAAATCTGAATTGTTAGAAGCAATGGTTAGTAAAGACTGCTTCATTTTTCTCTTGAATACTAGGTGGCAAAATATATGTTTTACATGATCAAGAGACAATAAAGCATATTATGTCAGTCAAGTCACCTTTGCTATTGGGGAAAATTGATGACTGCTAAACTGGGTGACAAGATTCAGGCAATGTGACATAAACTTGGCAAGTGGAGAATTTGGTATTCAGATTTATTCATTTGTAGGAGGGCATTTCAAAGAAAGGTTAAACCATTGATCTTTCCAAGTATGCTCCTTTTGTCTACCTCCGAGTCTTTGACGGCACGTGCATGCTTCCTCATATTATTTTGTTGTGTATCACGAAAGCTATAGTAACAATTTTTGTGACACAAAATACACATTGAAATTTGACTTAACATCACAAAGCTTAACATCACAATGGTTATATTTTCAAAACGCTTTCTTTGCTAGAGTATAAGTGTTATCCAGCCCTCAAGCCTATTTAGTTGGCGTGGATAGTGATGTCAATGGGTGATTGCCCAAAGCCTGATCTGGGCGCAGCTATAGTTTTCCCAAAGGAAGTTAGGTAAATTATTTTTTCTTCACACTACCTCAGTAAAAACTACAGAGCAAATTACCTACTGTTTTTCAGCTAGCTCATGGGTCCCCAGAGAAATCTAATCCCACCCGGATAGAAATGTATGTGTTTGCGGTATATTATATTTTCACAACACTTCTCTATTTTGACCTTCACCGAAAATCGTAAATTAATTTTCTCGTTGGGCTGCCTGGTGTACCTTCATTATGGATTTAGACCTTTTTGCCAACTTTCTGGGTAAAATAACAGTTGGTGGCTCAAGTTGGCATCTCATTTGAAAATTAAATAAATAAGCAGAACTTAATCAAGGACGATTCAGAAGGGCTAAACAAAAAGTAAAGAATAAAAGTGAAAAAAGTCTGATCACAAACTGCTCAGGCTATTACAGTTGCAGCTTACCTTTGTTCATTTATATAAAGAAAATAAATATAAATGAAAGATATATATACTGCCATATTTCTGTAAATATGAGGAAATTTCATTTCATATATTTTCTCCTGCCAAGCATATGCTGCCATGCCCATTCACTCAAGCATAAATTTGACTGACAAGGTCTTGCATGTAAACCATGCTGAGCAGGTTTCAGTAAACAGATGGTGCATTTTAATATCCTAGAGGGCTGAGAGCGCAACTAAATGTTCAAAGATTAGACTAACCAGTCCTTTGAGTCTGGTGATCTCCCAGACCAGCTTGTCAGATAAGAGCAGCACTCGTAAGGTTTAGGGCTCCCAAAATTGAGAACAGACAAATCCTTAAAGAAGGAAAATGTACAGGTATCAATGGCAAAAAGGTTTCTGTGAACTGTTCTTCATATCACTGAAAGACCAAACAAGGCCTGTCATGCTGGATAAAAAGGGATTTTCTCCTCTCCAAACCTCAGAATTTTCTAGATAGAATATCTCTGAGGCAGCGGTGGCAACATTTTCAATGGTATAAAGGGGGAAAAAAAAACACTTTTATTGTAAAAATATGTGGACCCATTTATCATTACATTGAATCGAGCACCATATTGCTGCTGAAAACGTGGCAATAACCATGACTCCCGCCCGCCCCTCAATAACTCGTTTCTTAAAAGACACTTTTTAAAATATGAAACTCTTCTCTTCCAGATTTTTTTTTTTTCTGTGTCACCTGAATGTCTACAATAGTGTGAAGACCCAAAATTCCAAATATAGTTTTTAAGATCTTTAAAAAGATGGATGTGCATCATTTAACACATTTATTACATCCACACAATGGAAACAGCACACTGTTGTGTTGGCAAGGAAGTGGCATAATCTGTGACTGCAAATACAGAACACATGTCTGAAAGAACTATTTGAGGGATGCTCAATTAAGAAATGAAAACCATCACGTCCTTATGACCAAAATCCATCATTCGATAACATCAGCACTTTTTTCCGATTTTATAGCAATATCCACCCACAGTGGAAGCTGTCGATGGCTTCTGATAACATCCTGCCAGGTCCAGCAAGCACTGATTTAATGTGTCCATCTGGCAAATAGAAGTATGTGCCTGTTAGAGAGTGTGTGTGCGTGTATGCGTGTGTGCATGTGTGTGTGTGTTCACAACTTCAACTATCCTGACACAGCATGAACCACAGCTGCAGCAATCAAGGGAATTTGAAGATGCAATTGCTGGAAATAATGAACCAATTAAAATGAAATGCCACTCATAAAAACAAAGTAATCTTTCAAGCAGTCCATCATTTATTGGAGGAAAGCAGAAGTCTCCCTTTATTAAAGGGGTCATATCTTGAAAAATCTATTTTTCTTTGATCAAAATAACCAACATAACCATATCTGCTTGTTCAGTATGTGACTTTGTAATATCGTAAAAATGAATATGAGTGTCCATGTTTCAATATCAATGATTTGGCGTATAGCAATTAAAACTGCAAAGTCAAACTAAAGCAAAAATGGAGGATGTAGGATAGATGCCATTATTCCTAAACAATAAAATAAGATGCAATTATTCCAGATGCTATTTAACCAATGATAAGAAGATACAGGGAAAGTCTGCCAAACATTGTGTTGTTTCTGGCTCACAGTGAAACGAGTGGCTGGTGTTTCTTTTTAACAAGGTCCTTCATCACGACACCCTGACCTTAACAGTTTGTGCTGGACATTTCAGCACAGATTATTGAAGAATGGTGCAAGGCCAACTAAACTGGATAGCAGCAAACCCACAAGTCTGTTTGTTACATTTCATACTCATAGAGGGCACTTACATGGAAAAAAAATGGTCGCATAAAATTGTAATTGTCATTCATCACTGTGAAAACTTGTGAACAGGATGAAGATGGCCAAATTGATCATATTTTGTTTAAATATCTTTTTCATTTTTTTTTTCTTTTTTTCATTTAGTACTGCCGTTCGGAAGCAACAGATGATACTTAGATGTTTCCCAAAAGACAAATTAAGTAAATTTACCTTGATCTTCAAATTCAAAAAGGTTTTTTCTGAAGAACATTGGGAAGTTTACTTGCTCGGGAAAAACAAGGGAGTCAAGAACAACCATCACAAAAAAAAAAAAAAAACAGCCGTGGACACACAGTATTAGGAATCAAGGGTACATAACCTTTTGAAGCGGGTCATTTTTATAAATTCAGCTTTTTTTCTCTTGTTGACTATATGCAAATATATTGTATGTAAAATATCTTATTCAGGAATGTACTACATAAAAACTAAGCATTTTGTATGATCTCTCTTATTTTGTTAAAATTATTCACATTTCACAGACTCTGCAAGGGGTTCACATATTTTTTCGGTAACACTTTATAATAACTGCACACTATGAATCATTAGTTAAAGGGGTGGTAAAACACATTCTTTCAAAGGCTTGATTGTGTTTGTAGGGTGCACTGTAACATGTGTTCATGCTTTGTTTTTAAAATTTTTTATTATTTTTCATACATTTTACTTTTATTCTACACTGCTCTGTCCCTCCTTGTAAAAACGGTCTGATGGTTTCCAGGTTCTATGAAGCCGGTCCCTCAAAAATACGCAATGGGCTCAGATTGGTTAGCTGGCCCAGTGTGTTGTGATTTGCTAACCACCTAGTGCACGTTTGTTGGAAACGTCACGCCCCTTATCTTTACCGGTAGACTGTGCTTTGGTAATATTAGAAACAATGGCGTCAATAAAACCATACCAATATGAGCCCGAATCGGACTCAGACAATTTTAGTGAAGATGATCGAGCAGAACCTGTTCAGTCCTCAAAGGGATTTTTTGAGTAAAGACGGCGGATCTATAGTGATCGCTACTGAATGGCACTGTTACTTTTGTATTTTTAGAACCATTATAGCCAAATATCTGTCGCAAGAACTATTAACCCAAAACAAACACTAAACATTGGTGTTACTATAGTATCCAAATCAAACACAGAACCATGTTTAGCATGCCTGTAGATAAACAATACATAAAAGCTCTAATCAAAGAATAATTTACACTAATTCCAAGTTCGCTGATGAGATTTAAAAAAAGTTTGTAACGTTAGGTGTTTGTCGGATAACGTTAAGTATGAATGAGCATTTAATAAACTGGTTTGCAGAGCCAAACAGCGTTGTCATTTGTTTACTTCCTTGCTACAACGTACAATTAACAATACAAACTATTACAGGAAAACACATCGTCGAAAAATAAATCATACTTACAGGTTGTGGCCCGTAAACAGCTTCTGTTTTTAAATCCATCTTTCAGGACAAGCCGTTGTGCGAATCCTGCATTGAACTTGCGAAGATTGTGGAAGCTTTCCTCCGTGAAATGTGCAGCACAGAGAGCGAGATTTGGGTAATAATTATGAGGGACCGAGTTAAAAATAAATTGTAACCATTTATCCATAACTCTCCCGTCCCTAGGAAGGCTGAACAAAGTGGACCTGCAATCCGGATTAAAAAATAACAGCGTTTCGTCTGCACTGCAGCAACAACATTCCAGCCTACTAACTATACCACAACTCTCTCTTCCCCACTGCAATAAAAAATGGCCTCGCCCGCCTTATTTAATATTCTGGGAGGAGGGGTTTATGTAAATATTGGGACTGGTGATGTCAGCAATCCTGGAGGAATGTCTGTAGTCCCTACCAGCCGTTTGCTGTAGTCCTTAGAAATTGATTTCTTTAAAAGCAAATATCTCCCTTTGATTTAAACTTTGAACGTTGTAACTTTGCAGATGTTGTTTATGCTCAAACAGCAAATTTACACACTAGCTAAAGTTAGAAAAGTTAAATTGTGTTTTACCACCCCTTTAAGCATTGGTTAATAGTTAATTCATCATTTATAAAGCATTAATAGACATCAATAAGCAGTTTATAAATACAGCTATAAATGCTCTATTCTTTATTTATAAGCATATCTATAAGTCTTTCATACTTTATTAATTATCAATTTATAATTCCTAAAAACATTATTTAGGAGTTGTCAGTGGTTCATAAGAATTTAGAAAGTGTAAGTAAGCGATTAATAAACTATTTAAACTTACATTTATACATCTTCTTATTTAGACAATAGTTACTCTGTGTTAATACATGCTTTATTAACATGTATTCCTACTGTAATTCATGATTAATTCAGGTAGTTATAAAACATTTAGTAGTTGTCAGTTAACTATTTCTGTGAGCTCATCTAAAGTGAGGACTATTTATGCCTCGTAAAGCTTTTAAAAATAAGTATTTATAAACTGCTTATTAATGTCTATTAATGCTTTATAAATTATGAATTAACTATTTACTGATGCTTAACTAATGATTCATAGCATGAGTTATTATATGGTGTTACCAATGTTTCTTGCCACTATAGTCCTATATTTTACGAAAAGTGTTATTGCAGCTTAATGACCATGGGAAAATGTGGGTCCCATGACCAAATCCGTTATGAATCACTGCCCTAGACGAGCCTTGTCAACCGTAGGCATTTCCAAGGTTAAAACAAATCGGCCCATGCTCAAGCATATCAGCACAACTGACACTCAGCAGTTCTAGCTTTGAGTATCGCCTTAAATATAAAGGTTGTACTTACACTCAAAGTCATTTCTCAATGCACACTGAACCTTGCAAGACACATCAGGAGAGCTTTTTGGGAGGCTTCTATTATTAAGCAGAAACATGCAATTTGATTTGGGGTGATAAATGAAAGGGCTTTGGAATAACATTTGCCGAGGAGAGTGCCTCTCTATAGTAGAGATGCTTGAGAGGGGTAGAAGAACTGCACGGTTCAATGGCTTGAAATGATTAATGAGTTCCCCCCTACAGTGGGCTCTCCTCGACAACACTATTTCCCCTGTGAAGACAAATTCCTGGATGTTCTTGCTGTGTCTGGTGGCTAAAATATTCAATGCGTTAACCCATCATTTAGATTCATTGGGAACCATATCACATAGTCACTTTTGGGCCCACAGCTGTACAAGCGAGAGCCTAATGTTTCTTTTTTGACTCTGTATGAAGGTTTTACTGTGTCTAACCCACCTAACATAACCCCTTACTACCACAGTACTCCCACAGGGAATGCTGAACCCTTCAGAGAGCCCATTAGATAGATTCAATGGTTCATTGAAACTAGGGAACGAGTTTGGTTTCATACCTGCAAAATGGTTACTACTAGGATGGATTCCCCTATGTAACCTCAGAAAGCTGTCATCGGATGACAGAATATGGGTCATTGCTGCCTCTGGGAGGGTCAAAGCTGATTTTCCTGGTATCTTTTTGTGGTTTGTGTATGACTTTATAAAAGTCACTGGGGACGTGACTGAAAGGTGTCAATAAATGACAGCTGAGCACAGTAACTTTGTATCTGAAAGTCTATATTTTGAGTTTGAGCTAGTGTGCAAGAAAGAAAAAACATGCATAAGCTTAAAACAACAATAATCGTATATGTTTCTTCTTTTTGATATTCCTCATGGTGGTGCTCAGGTTAAAGTTTCTTACGGCAAATCACCAGTCTTTAATTACGCCTATTATCTACTAGAACAAATGTCGACCGTTCAACAGCCAGTGGAACAATAAACGTAATAGTAGCTCTGTGTTTGTTTCCTTTAATTAAAACAGGGAATTTGGACAGTAAAGGAGATGTTTTAATGAAGGAATGCAAACTCTCTTTGGCATGTAATAAATCCCCATTAGGACTTCTCGCCCTAGGCTGACAATCATGCTTTTGCAGCCACCACAATCAACCTCGACTGACTCTTAAACCTGCTCATTATTAAAATACATTAGTTATGATAATCCCTGCCACGGCTCCAAATTCAGTGGACACTCAGCATTAAACTTTTAAGCTGCAATTTAAAACATTTAAAAAATAAAAATAGAGTGGTTGCAGCCCCAAAGGAAAGATCTGTCTCCAATCTCATTGTAAATGGAAAACACCTACTAGCTTGATTTGGTATAATGCGGAATTATAGGATAAATGAAGCAACTGTGAACACTGATAGGGTCACAGGGACTGGTATTGTGCTCACATTCAGGACTGAATCAGCACAAATGGCAAACTAAATGTGGGATTTGGACATGTCACAGAAACATGTAAAAGACCCCATCACTAGATTGCCGTTTTCTGTTCTGCATCCACCTCATGTTTAACGCAAGAGCAGGCACAACCATTTGTAACTTGAATGTGCAAGGTTTTTAGTGTCATTCACTTCTATATTTTACCTATACAAAAATAGTCTGTTATGCTGCTTTATACTGAAGTCCTGTTTGTAGACTACAGCTCAGCATTCAACACCATTGTGCCCTCCATACTTGACGGGAAACTCCGGGCTCTAGGCTTAAACAGCTTGTTATGCAGCTGGATCCTGGACTTCCTGTCAAACAGACGCCAGGTGGTCAGAACTCTCAACACTGGAGCCCCTCAGGGCTGTGTTCTCAGCCCACTCCTGTACTCCTTGTACACACATGACTGTGTGGCAACCCACAGCTCCAACACCATCATCAAGTTTGCTGATGATACGACGGTGGTAGGTCTCATCACTGACAATGATGAAACGGCCTACAGAGAGGAGGTGCACACTCTGACACGGTGGTGTCAGGAGCACAACCTCTCCCTCAACGTCAGCAAGACCAAGGAGCTGGTGGTCGACTTCAGGAGGAATGAGAGAGAACACCGCCCCATCACCATCGATGGAGCACCGGTGGAGAGAGTCAGCAGCTTCAAGATCCTTGGTGTCCACATCACAGAGGAACTCTCATGGTCCGTCCACACAGAGGCCGTTGTGAAGAAGGCTCATCAGCGCCTTTTCTTCCTGCGACGGCTGAGGAGGTTTGGAATGAACCGCCACATCCTCACACGCTTCTACACCTGCACCATAGAGAGTCTGCTGACTGGCTGCATCACCACCTGGTACGGCAACAGTACCGCCCGCAACCGCAAGGCCCTGCAAAGGGTAGTGCGCACGGCCAGCTGCATCATCGGAGGTGAGCTTCCCTCCCTCCAGGACATTTACGCCAGGCGGTGTGTGAAGAGAGCTCAGAGGATCATCAGAGACTCTAGCCACCCGAACCATGGGCTGCTCTCACTGCTGCCATCAGGCAGACGGTACCGCAGCATCAGAACACGCACCAGCCGACTCCAGAACAGCTTCTTCCCACAAGCAATCAGACTACTTAACTCTTGATCCATCAGGATCATAACACACACTGGACAGAATATCACTCAGCACAAACCACTGGAGATACACACACATTATATACACATTTATTTATCATACAGCATCTATTGCACTTTGGATTTCAATTTGTGAACATATTGTATACTGTACATTGTATATTATTACTATAGCTTAATGTATACTGTTATTGTTTAATGTATGTTTAGTGTATATTGTTTAAAGTATATGTATATTGTAAGTATGTGTATATTGTTTAAAGCTGTGAGAACTACACTCACATTGTGTAAATTATTTATTGTTTATTGTAGTGTATACTGTGCTGTGAGTAATTGTGTGTGCATCAGATGTGTAATCTGTTGTTGCTTAAATGTTGTACATGTCATGTCATGACTACTATGTTTGCTCGGACTGCACCTAAGAATTTCACCTACTGTTGCACTTGTGCATATGGTAGAGTGACAATAAAGTGATTTGATTTGATTGATTGACATATAAAGGTATTTGCTATCAAATTATTTTATTGTATTATCATAATCATAAACACACTGGTTTATATCACAACTAGTTTTACCATTTACAGCAGATTGTTTTTTAATTCTTATAGTTATTTACAAATAGCAGCTAATGAATCGGAAGTCTTGCGCATTCAAAGAAAATAGTAAGGTGCAGTGTGTATTATTTATGAGGATCTTTTGACAGAAATGCTATAAAATTATACAAAACTATGTTTCCAGTGGTGTATAAAGACCTTACATAATGTGCTTCTCTATGTGATAAACTTTTACTGGCAGTTCCCCGCTCCTCAAAAAAATATAGAGCTTTCATGGTCATCGCCCCAAAACTGTGGATCAGCCTACCATTGCAGAATCGGCAGGCTTCAACTTTAGAAGGTTTCAAGTCTCAGTTAAAAACTTCTGTTTAATTTAGCGTTTATTGAGAATAGACCATGTTTAGAGATAGTTTCTTGATACATTTATTATATTCTATTTCACTTGATCTTTATTTGTCTCGCCTTATGTATTCTATTTTATTCTTTATTTCTTCATTTGTTTTAAATCCCTTTGTATTAATTGGTTTGATATATATTGCTTATGTCTCTCTGATATTGTGAAGCACTTTGGGCAATTGGAATTGCAGTAAAATGTGCTATATAAATGAAAAAAGTTGAAGTTGAAGTTTAATTTTAAGCAAAATAAGGTGGATAGATTTTTTTAATGTTGAGTAATACCTTTGGATACTGGAAATATGAATGAGACTCTTGGTGCATTCAAGTCATGTCAGAAAGATTGTATTTACAATGTCGTAATTACGAGTGGGAAAATCTGGATTTCCTTTGAGCCTCAAGTTTCTGAGTTGGGGCCAGGTCAGTGAGAAAACATGCAATGGATTTAACATCTGTAGTTAGTGGTAAATTTGTTAAAATGCATGCAATTACTATTCTTCATAAGTTACATGCACAAAATATGATAGTATTGTAAACTAATGGCTATTCAATGGCTAACAATTCAATTTCAGCACCTTTATAAATTAAATAAAAACATAAAAGAGTAAAAACACACCTGATGATGCACTCTTTATTCATCATATTGTAAAACCCAAGTATGTTTTGTAGAAAAGGTACATTTACATCTTGCATTTTCTCAACTCAATGAATATGAATTTACTAGGAGGATTGAGCACGCCATGTCATAACAACCTAGCCTACATGCTGGAGGAAAGCAGGTGAGGATGAGATATGTGTATTTGCAACATTCTCTATCATTTTATGTCAAAAGCTGCAATAAGCCACTTGTGGGAGAAAGTAAATGTATATATACAAGCAAAAAATCAATTGATCATCTTAGCTTTCCTATTATATCAAATATTTTTTTTACAAAATTCAACCAATAGGTTTTATTTTAACAAACATGCTGTGACATACAACAGGAAGGAATGCAAGTGAACTGATTCGCTCTACTACTTGTTATAGCACATAAAAAAACATGAATAGAAATCAGAAGGTATGTTAAAAAAATGCATAATAATCTAATTAGAAAGCAGAGGCTTTCCTTTTTCGTTCAGACCATAAAACTCAAAATGAGTTTCTAGGTCAAAACCACTCAAAATTAAGGAGCCAATCACCTTTTATTAGAATTTTTATTTATTTTTTTATAGCTGTATAGTGCAAAATAGGTCATCAATAAATTTGGTCAATTTTTCCAAAAGAAAAAAAGTTAGTTTATACCCTAACATAAAAACAGCTTCAAAGCTAGTTATGTTAACTCAACTGTCAATGTCATTGAGATGCTAAGTTTATTTTTCTTGTCTCCTCCCGTCATCACATCTCCGGAAGGCTGTTAGGCTAAGAGTACTGACCCTGAACAGCCCATCAGCAATTCTCCTGACCTTCACCCAACAGACCTGATCCTTATTGGCTCATAGTTGTCATCATACTTCACTATGTGGCATTAAAAAAATATGTGTCAGGCCTTTGCTTGAGAAGATTACAAACTGGCTCAAAATGGTTCTGGCCTTTTTTTAATCTTGGCGGCACTGCCAAATTCCCTAGTTGCAGTTGCAAAAAACGCACAGAGTATAGAACAAAAAGCTTTCCTCTGCCAAACAGAGCAATTTCATCCTTCAGACTTTCCTTTCTCCCAGAATGTGTACATGAAGGAAATTAATGTACATCATTATGGTCAATAATAAAAAATACTCAGAGCTTTCTTAAAAGCAAACAATGCCAAGGGGCAAGACACTGGAATAAAACAAAACGGGAAATCCATTCTTTTGGAACAGGGATGGAGAATATTACACCACTGTTGTTCCAAGTTTTAAAACCTGAAAATAATTCCATGCCAGCATCAATATTGTAGCTTATTTTGTCATGGGGTGTTACTCACACACTGATGGTAATAGTCTCATTCTCTCTAAAAGCTTTCACAGACACAGCAAGGCTGTACACAATGTACTACCATTCACAAAGCATAACCATCACTGCAGCTCAGAAGAAATTGAGTGTTTGGTCCCATGACTTGCTCAACGGTGTTGAATTGTTTATTATCTTCTTCTATAGTTCGAAAAGCAGCACTTAAAGCATCTCATTTGATTAAGCATGTTATAATTCTCTGTTCATCCACTACTCACAGCAGTAAAAAGCATAATGGCTTATTAATCAGGGCTAAAAGTCTGGAGACGCAAGTACTGATGTCTGCGTCAAAAGAGATGAGAGGGAACTGTAACTGATTTTAAGAGTAACGGTAAACGCCGTGGACATCACTTTAGCATGCTTGGCTATGCACAAAACAAGATAATTTAAGAGGGCTATGCATAAAACTAACCAACAACATGTGTCACAAATCAACAAACTACCTTTGATAGTCATTTTAAACAGCAGCAGTAGCAATATCAGAAGTTTGATTTCCAGGAAAAGTATTAACTTGGGGAACCTTGTACACCTTCATTCCACAGACTGTACTAGAGACTCTTTTTTGTCTTTTTTGGGGTGGATGATGGGCTGCAGGTACAGATAAGAGATGGATGGAAGTAAGAGATGGATACTGAAGTGTCTGTCACTAATATAAGGAAAACAAAAGAATTCAATTGTCAAATACAAAATACAGTTAATTAACTAAATATAGCAAATCACTTATTACTAGCAATTTGCATGAATCATTACCATGTTAATATATTTGTCATTGTACTCCAATGTACTTACAACAATGCCATGGTATCACTATACAACTTGTCCAAAAAACATGGTAATAAATGATTCTGTGTAATGTTTGTACCCTTTTGTTTACCTTCCTCAAACCTTCCTCGATCACAAAACTGAACATGCCACTGCTGAACTTGCTGAAGATGTTCCCCAACGCTGTCAAACGATAGGATGCATTTGCAGTTGTTTCAATTAATTGTAGATATTCCACTCATCCAACGCTGTCATTCTCTGTATTACACTCAAAAAAAAAGGTTCTATATGGCACCAAAAATGGTTCTTGGCTCGTAATCATAGGGGAACCTTTTTTAGTGCTATATAGCACCAATTTTGGTGCTTCAGAGGTTCTTCACCGGTTCTTTGACTAAGGTGCTATATAGCACCGCTACCATATACATAACATGTTAAGATATGGTGCTATATAGCACCAAAAGTGGTTCCTCTATGATTACGACGAAGAACCATTTTTGGTGCCATATAGAACCTTTTTTTTTAGAGTGTACATTAGAATTGTGTTACTGTTTTGTGTAACGCACTCCACACTTCCAGCATTGAGTGAAATGACTCGAACGGAATAACAATCCTATTCAGACCAGAGTCATATGCCGTTTGACCGATTCATTAAAAGAACTGACTCAAATGATTCATAACACGCTGGTTCATATTCTAACCATCCGATGGAATGATAGCGGACAAACTGCCAGAGAAATGCAATGTTGTATCGAGTGACATCACAACTCCCTGAATAAAATTCAATATTCTTTATGGATCTCGTTTTGTGCACTGGCACATTGACATGCTGGAACAGAAAAGGGTCACCCTAAACTCTGGCCAAAAAGTTGTATGCATGTACACACAATTCTCATATATTGTTGTATGCCATGGAGTTAAGGAGCCTAGCCAAACGCTCAAATTTAAATAATTTGGTTACCTGCGTGATTCACACGTTAAGAAGGATCAGTGTAACAAATGTCTAAATGGGCACAGAAACACTGGTTTATGCGTGATTAGCAACGTTGTGGAGAACAAAAAGAAATCATACGCAATTAATTATGAATCAAACACGTTATGGTGTTGTAAACACAAATGCCAACTGATTGCATCCGAAGTTATCACACATAGGCTACTATTTTTACTCCATATGTTTCAGGGTTTCAGTGAGTGCAAGCCATATGGCAATAAATGTGTGCATTATCTTCATGGTTGCTCATTAACAGAAAAATTAAAAAATGGTTTTACCTGGCTAATTATTTTACAATCTCAATAATCTCCTAATAAAGCACCTGCACATGGATCTTAGTGTCTGCTTTTTTTAGAATTTAATGGCTTTTTTTTTCTTTTCTTTTTTCTGAGTAGACATAAATTAACAGTGTACAGTAATACCCTACCAATTTGTTATTCAAAGGGTGCCTTTTTGTCTATGCAGAAGCTCAGGCCCACTAAGGTTATTTATTGCTCGTTGGGTAAGGAAAGTGAAATTTCCTTCCCGCAGGCTGCATGAACAGCTAACAGGAGAAGGAACACTGAAGCTGTGCCCCCAACACTCCACCACACAAGACCTTTATGATCATCATTAAAGCATTTTCCATTTTGTCACTTATCTCCTGTGCCCTTTGGCAAATCCTCACAGATATATGTGCCAGTGTCTCTATCCCTAACTGGGTCACTGCGCTAAGACGCTATGCTGCCATAGTGTACTGAACACAAACAGACACATCTTTACCAACCTTCACGGTGGATAATGCAAGGACGGTGTCAAATATGATTATTATTGTGTGCTATAACTCTCCCTTTACTTAATGCAAACAATGGTGCACTGATAGTTAGCTTATATGTCTGTATAATGGCTTAGCTTCCCTAGGCCTTGTCTAATGCATTGTATTGTCTCTCTTCCATGCATAGAACTGTCAAATCTCTGTTGTACAATATAATGAGATTTTTTTGTGCACTGGAAACAGACGGTCTCCTCCAACCCAAGTCTATGAAAAAAAAAAAAAGCTATTCAGCCTCTTCTACAATTTTCTTCTCAGTTTCAGCAGTTTTTGAGGGTTACAGACAAGCAAGAGTTTGAGTAAGTATCCAAGTAATTCAGTGATAGGCACGAAGATAGACCAGTAGATAGAAGTCAGATATATGGGTGGATTCCTACTTTTTCGGAGACTAGCAAAAGGATAAAAGTGTAAAGAAAAGTCTTATTTCCAATATAAGATAGCGGCCACACAATTAACTGATAAGATGACATGACACACTAAGATATCAAAGTAGGACATGAATTTCACTAACACATACATTTAGCAGAACATGCATAATATGGTTGAAATGTGGGGTCTATAGTTTTATCTGTAGGCTGGGCATACTGTAATTTGCGTAGACTACCATGAGCACTCCAAATGACCTGAGAAACAAATTTCCTGAGTATATTTTAGCAATTACGACATGTGTCCCTTATTTCTGTTGACTTTTGAGCTGGTTTTTCTCATTGAATTTGCTCAAAGTTGGTTGGTTTGCCATTGGTTCCAAACGTATTTTTCCATTCATAGGGATTTTTAAAAAGTCTTTGTTAAAGCTTTATGAGCCATGAACCAAACCAACCAGCTACAAGGTGAATCACAACATTACAAACTTTGATTTGAAGTAAAAAAGTAAAAGCAATGGTGAAATATAAAACTATTCATTTAAAGTTGTTGATTATATCTATAGAAACAATGTATTATAAGTTTCATGCGTTTCAATTAAATAACTTTATTATAAGTTATTTAAAGCTATTGTCTACGATTTCAAAGATTGTTCATTATTAATAATCTCGTTTAGATGCTGGTTATGGTTCTACAGTACAATCCTAACATTATGAAGAGAAAAAAGAATGAAAAAAATCCATTCACTCTATTGGGTGTACACCCGCAGAGAAATTGACCAATATAAGCTGTCCGGCCGGACAGCTTATATTGGTTAAGTGCTCTCATCCAATCCCCTGCTCCACTCGCGTCTCCACCCACCGCACCCCACCCCGCCCCCTCCTGCGACATTAAATTTTGCGGGCAAGTAGGCAGCATCAACTCAGCAATGGAGAAAAACCAACAAACAGACAGCAGCAAGCGGCCCCTGCTCGCCCCAACAGTCAAGGTTGGAAGAAAGAGAAAGTCAATTGAGGAAAGAGCAGAGATTTTTAAAAAATGTGAAGAACGGCGGACTGGAATTGACCGAATCAATATAGGGTCCACCGTTGCCCGTTGGAGGAAGCTTCAGAGAAACCTTTGGACTTAAAACCGACGCTGATTTTTTGTTGAGCAGGTAAACATTTATTTATGCTTTTATGGTGTGGTGTATTACATAAATAGCTTTTTATCAGTCTGACAACATGATCATGCTGCCGGTCGGCATTGGAATGTTAGCCGTTTAGCATCGCCTATCACGGGTCAAAGTAATTATATTTCTTGAAGTGCTTGACTATTTCAATAGGCCTAACGTTAGCGGTTTTGTGTTCGAGCCGATAGAACATTGGATGTGTTGCTAATCTTGCGTGGGCGTGAACTCAAACGTGTGCCTTTGAGCTATCAACATCTCTGTTCCGATGTTTACTCCTGCTTGGCTGAGTGACGTTGTTCAGGTCGTTTCCTGGTGGGAGGGATCAGGTAGCACAGAGGGGAGGGGTGTGCGTGTGGAGGGGCGGGATGAGTTTTTTTTTAATTCAGGCTTTCTCGACTGATTTTCAACATCGTAGACTACAGCTTTAAGTATTTTGAGAGCATACATTGTTCAAGGTGCTTCGTAGGAGAGGGCGTTATTTTGGCCCAATTTGCTTGCCGTAACTCTATAGGTGTGTTCAACTTGAAGCAGAGCTGTGTCTGACATCAAAGTTCTGCCAGAGTGTTTCGAAAGCATACAAAGCCATCTGCTCTCACTGTACTTTGATGTCATACACTGATCGGTCTGTACAGCACCACTTCAAGTTGAACACACCTAGTACCCTATTTTAACGATCTAAGCGCATGGTCGAAAGATCATGGCACAAGTGCAGGTAGGGCGTGTCCAAGTCCACTTTTTTGTTTTAACGAAGAGAAAATGGTCTATAAGGGTCCCTATTCTCTTAATGAGTAATGGGTGTGTTTTGGGCATAATAAACCAATCAGAGTCTCATCTCCCATTCCCTTTAAAAAAGTCAGTTGCGCTCACACCATGGCGGATTCGCTGTTTATGTGGCGGAATTTGCAAGCAGAAAAATTGAATGATTCTTTAACGAGGAAACGGATCTGCTCGTCCAATGATGCTTGCTTGCTTGTCATTACTGCAAATAGGTCGGCTAATTCTGATACATGCAATAACTATCCATCATGACATGTAGGCATTTGTATATTTATGTACACAATAATAATCTTTTACATTTAATCCTTTAATTTTTCATATTTAAAAATGTTTGTGTGCTGCTGCGCGTCCCTGTGTGTGTGTAATAAGCAGTGTATGTGCATTGTGGACCCGCTCATAGGCAAATATTACTAACGGCTTTAGACCAGGTTTTTGTTGGTCAATGGCACAGTCTATTTCATCCATCCATCCATCCATCTTCTTCCGCTTATCCGGGGCCGGGTCGCGGGGGCAGCAGTCTAAGCAGAGATGCCCAGACTTCCCTCTCCCTAGACACTTCCTCTAGCTCTTCCGGGGGGACACCGAGGCGTTCCAAGGCCAGCCGGGAGACATAGTCCCTCCAGCGTGTCCTTGGTCTTCCCCGGGGCCTCCTCCCGGTTGGACATGCCCGAAACACCTTCCCGGGAAGGCGTTCAGGAGGCATCCGGAACAGATGCCCGAGCCACCTCAGCTGTCCCCTCTCGATGTGGAGGCGCAGCGGCTCTACTCCGAGTTCCTCCCGAGTGACTGAGCTTCTCACCCTATCTCTAAGGGAGCGCCCAGCCACCCTGCGGAGAAAGCTCATTTCGGCCGCCTGTATCCGGGATCTTGTCCTTTCGGTCATGACCCAAAGCTCATGACCATAGGTGAGAGTAGGAACGTAGATTGACCGGTAAATCGAGAGCTTCGCCTTACGGCTTAGCTCTTTCTTCACCACGACAGACCGGTACATCGACCGCATTACTGCAGAAGCTGCACCGATCCGTCTGTCAATCTCCCGTTCCATCCTCCCCTCACTCGTGAACAAGACCCCTAGATACTTAAACTCCTCCACTTGGGGCAGGAACTCTCCACCAACCTGAAGTGGGCAAGCCACCCTTTTCCGACTGAGGACCATGGCCTCGGATTTGGAGGTGCTGATCCCCATCCCAGCCGCTTCACACTCGGCTGCAAACCGTCCCAGTGCATGCTGAAGGTCCTGGTTAGAAGGGGCCAACACGACAACGTCATCTGCAAAGAGCAGAGACGAAACCGTGTGGTCCCCAAACCTGACACCCTCCGGCCCTTGGCTGCGCCTAGAAATTCTGTCCATAAAAATTATGAACAGAACCGGCGACAAAGGGCAGCCCTGCCGGAGTCCAACATGCACCGGGAACAAGTCTGACTTACTGCCGGCAATGCGGACCAAACTCCTGCTTCGGTCATACAGAGACCGGACAGCCCTCAGCAAAGGACCCCGGACCCCATATTCCCCCAGCACCCTCCACAGGACGCCGCGAGGGACACAGTCGAATGCTTTCTCCAAATCCACAAAACAAATGTGGACTGGTTGGGCAAACTCCCATGAACCCTCCAACACCCTGTAGAGGGTATAGAGCTGGTCCAGTGTTCCGCGACCAGGACGAAAACCACACTGTTCCTCCTGAATCCGAGGTTCCACTATCGGCCGGATTCTCCTCTCCAGTACCCTGGCATAGACTTTCCCGGGGAGGCTGAGAAGTGTGATCCCCCTATAGTTGGAACACACCCTCCGGTCCCCCTTCTTAAAAAGAGGGACCACCACCCCGGTCTGCCATCCCAGAGGCACTGTCCCCGACCGCCACGCGATGCTGCAGAGGCGTGTCAGCCAAGACAGCCCCACAACATCCAGAGACTTGAGGTACTCAGGGCGGATCTCATCCACCCCCGGTGCCTTGCCACTGAGGAGTTTCTTGACCACCTCGGTGACTTCAGCTCGGGTGATGGACGAGTCCTCCTCTGAGCCCCCAGCCTCTGCTTCCTCAATGGAAGACGTGACGGCGGGATTGAGGAGATCCTCGAAGTATTCCTTCCACCGTCCGACAACATCCCCAGTTGAGGTCAACAGCCGCCCATCGCCACTGTAAACAGCGTTGGTAGGGCACTGCTTCCCCCTCCTGAGGCGCCGGACGGTTTGCCAGAATCTCTTCGAGGGCAGCCGATAGTCCTTTTCCATGGCCTCACCGAACTCCTCCCAGGCCCGAGTTTTTGCCTCCACAACCATCCGGGCTGCAGTCCGTTTAGCCTGTCGGTACCTGTCAGCTGCCTCAGGAGTCCCACAAGCCAGCCAGGCCCGATAGGACTCCTTCTTCAGCTTGATGGCATCCCTTACTTCCGGTGTCCACCACCGGGTTCGGGGATTGCCGCCTCGACAGGCACCAGAGACCTTGCGTCCACAGCTCCGAGCAGCCGCTTTGACAATGGAGGTGGAGAACATGGTCCACTCGGACTCAATATCTCCAGCCTCCCTCGGGATCCGGTCGAAGCTCTGCCGGAGGCAGGAGTTGAAGATCTCTCTGACAGGAGACTCGGCCAAACGTTCCCAGCAGACCCTCACAGTACGTTTGGGTCTACCGAGTCTATCCAGCTTCCTCCCCCGCCATCGGATCCAACTCACCACCAGGTGGTGATCAGTTGACAGCTCCACCCCTCTCTTCACCCGAGTGTCCAAGACATACGGCCGCAGGTCAGATGAAACGACCACAAAGTCGATCATTGACCTACGACCTAGGGTGTCCTGGTGCCATGTGCACTGATGGACACCCTTATGCTTGAACATGGTGTTCGTTATGGACAAACTGTAACTAGCACAGAAGTCCAATAACTGAACACCACTCGGGTTCAGATCAGGGGGGCCGTTCCTCCCAATCACGCCCCTCCAGGTTTCACTGTCATTGCCCACGTGGGCGTTGAAGTCCCCCAGTAGAACGACGGAGTCCCCAGTCGGAGCACTCTCCAGCACCCCTCCCAGGGACACCAAGAAGGTCAGGTACTCTGCACTGCTGTTTGGCCCGTAGGCACACACAACAGTGAGAGACCTATCCCCAAGCCGAAGCCGCAGGGAAACGACCCTCTCGTTCACCGGGGTAAACTCCAACACATGGCAGCAGAGCTGGGGGGCTATAAGCAAACCCACACCAGCCCGCCGCCTCTCACCATGGGCAACTCCAGAGTGGTAAAGAGTCCATCCCCTCTCGAGGAGTGTGGTTCCAGAGCCCAAGCCATGCGTGGGGGTGATTCCGACTATCTCTAGTCAGAACCTCTCAACCTCACGCACAATCTCGGGCTCTTTCCCCGCCAGCGAGGTGACATTCCATGTCCCAAGAGCCAGTTTCCGTGTCCAGGGATCGGGTCGTCTAGGCCCCCGCCTTCGACTGCTGCCCGATTCGCTTTGCACCGGCCCCTTACGGTCCCTCCCGTGAGTGGTGGGCCCACGGGAAGGTGTCCCCACGTCGCTCCTTTGGGCTGAGCCCGGCCGGACCCCGTGGGGGAAGGCCCGGCCACCAGGTGCTCGCATACGAGCCCCAACCCCAGGCCTGGCTCCAGGGTGGGGCCCCGGCTGCGCCATACCGGGCGACGTCACGGTCCTCCTTCAGTCTATTTCAGTAGGTTCAAAATAGAAACGCGCCAACAATGTGCCTGAACACACCTCGTTCCAGACCACATGGGCGCACAAATGGGCGCAAATGTATATTTGCTATTTAAACAACGTGGCGAAAATGATAACTGTGTCTGGCTGAAACTAACAAAAAACAATTGCGTCGCACCAGGCACTGCATTGCGCCAGGTGTATAATAGGACCCCTACACTATAAAAACAGTTGTTAACTAACACATTTTAGATAACATTACTTAATGTCTTAACTTAATTGTAAAAATCTAGTATTCATATGCCTTGTTTAAATTAGACAAAGTTACGATGAATGGTTTGAGTGCCATTGTTACAAACTAGTGTGTAGGTCAAAACTCGCAAAGGAGAACTTGGAACAGGAACTTTAATAGGTAATAAACTCAGGAACACTCAAACACACCAGTATACGGGAACATCGACAGACAAACACTAAAGGAACACTGAGAACTAAATACACAGAGGCAATTGACTAGACACAGGTGAACAGAATTAACTCATAATGACAATGATCAGGGAGTGGCGGGAACACTGAACAAAGGGACAAACTCAAAAGGCTTGTTCGACTTCACCCAGCGATGTGCGGACCGATCGACGGCTGACTTGAAGCAGTGCATGCCGGTTAGAAATTTTGTCGACTTGAGGTAGCGCCGACGCCACGTGACAGTGACGTATATCAACAAAGTGCCGCGAGAGCGATTCCAGAGCAGTCGGCTAATACAGCTGGTGCAGTTTCTCCAGAGCAGCTGCACGAGTCTGCACAGACTCTGATGACGACACAGCTGTTCCAGCAATCACGTGTGTTTCGTGTTATTCTAAAAACATTCAGATCCACAAATCTGTTTTTTATAACAGTTAAACCTCCTTTCATGTAGGCGCGATGTTATATAGTCATGTTTATCAAAATAAAACTGATAAAAAACGTAGACCCCTTCATTGATAGTGTAGGCTTATATGTTGAACTTTATTCTTGCACAAACACACGCTGTATTAAGTAGTGCATAAAGTATTACATGACAATTATGTCTCTGAAAAATCTGTGTATTGACAAATATTGCATTTATTTCACTTCAGCTGTGATAAAGTATGCAAACACAGGGCGAGCCTCACTGCGGGAAGCAGAAAATGTCCGACTTCACATCTCCGTTTGCAGCTCCTCCCCGCCTGCACTCGGCTATACTCTCGCCAATCGGTTGCATCCAGCCGCAGCCGATGTCGAACACACCTATTGACAAGCAAAACAGACTAGACATGTAATCTTATGTTGAATTGTAAGAGAAAATTGAGAGAACATCAAATAAGCTGACTTCACAAATTGATGTTGATTTTCCTAAAAGGTTTTTGTTTTGTTTGTTTTTTGTTTGTTTTTTATAACTCCCCACTATGGTGATTTAGTGTTCCCTTTGGTTGGGCAATTGGAACTTAATTTATATTATTGTAATTCTCTTCCTATTGATGCAGAGATGCAACAAGAAATCGGTTATTTGGTTTCAAATGAATGGAAGTAATACATAGGTTACTTTTAAAAGGTGACCTATAGTCTAGTCTAGTTTTCATCTAGTCTATTTCGAAAAATGATCTTTTAAAATGGTATTGCACTTGTTGGGGTAACATCTTAGGACCCAGGACCAGTAGTGAAAAATGAAGACCAAGAGTCAGGAGTGTAATTAATTAAAGAGAAATTTACTGAAGAATAGTTTGCAGTTTCATCAGCAGAAGCCAGCTTCAAGTCTCACAATGAGTTTGTAGGCCGCACTCCCTCTACCAGTCTGCCCGCATCCTCCACCAAAGTAACTGTTGGGGTAACAGTCACGGACCCAGAGACCAGATATGCGAAAAGAAGACTAGGAGTCAAGATGTTCAATCAACAAAGAGAATTTTTCAGCTTCAGAGTCTCACTAGGAGATCGCAGGCCAAGACTCCCTCTACCAGTCCACCTATCATACATACAATTTCTGAACAGTTATACTGTTTTCAAGGTCTAACCACGTCATTACTGCCATGTGGAATGATTCTGATTGACAGAGAAAAAGCACAGTCATGGTAAATTTCCACACAAGGATAGATAGCAGAGCATATCACTAAACTAGGTAGACTAGTTGTTGCCCCATCACTAGAATTAGATCATTGTTGACCTCGGAGGTTGCTGAAAGGCGTCTTCAGGTCTGGTGTCGTGTGCAGACAATGTCCATCTTCAATATTGGGCCTGCACAGATCATGCAACGCACATACACAAAAGCTCCCTAGAATCACAGCTCTCCCAAGGTTGGAGAGTCTATCAACTATCACCAAAACATGCTGATAACATGTGCTTTTCTCTTAGTGAGAGGTACAGACAATAGTACAATTGTATTCATACAATTATTTAGGGTTTCAGTAAAAGGAAATAAAAAATAAAATAAAAGACAAATCCATATTTCATCTCTGGAAGCAGTCACCACTCAGAGACCAAATATAAACGTTAGAAAATATAAATGATTAGGTCCTCTTGATTTAAGCAAAATCATAACTGGAAAGAATCATTAAAGTCATAATAATTATATGGAAGGATGAATATTGATTGAGGCTTTGATTATGAATTTAAGTAGGATATATATGTATATACATAATTATATTGAAGCGGCGGTAGATTCCAGAATCTTTCACACTTATGTCATAAACACCTTGTGAAACTTTTAATTGGTTTGATATAATCCCTCTATATCTGTAACAATATCATGCAATTGACCATGCTTGACACACACAGACTTCAACATTCAGCATGCAAAACACAACAATGGTAGCTATACTAAGTCAAGAGTAAATCTAAAGTAAATGATCAAGTACTCTCTACTAATCTTTGTTAGTTGAACTCTTGTGTAAGTAACAGAATTTGTCAGTACAATATACTATTCCTATTTCACTTTACTATACTTTTTCTAGGTAAATGGTTACATGCATGCTTTTTTAAGTAAGTCTAACAAATTACATTTTTCAGTGGTGGAATTTTCTGCACGGCATCATGGGTAATGTAGTTTTCACTACAAATTTAACTGTTAAGCACAATTACAATTATTTGAAAAATTAGTTGAAATAATACAAACAGGTGGCTTCAGCAAAAGCATATACTATCGATTATACATATACTGTCTGTCTTTAAAGGTTTACATGTTATTGTCCAAAAATCCCCCAAAAAATCCCTAAAGGAGAAAAATAATGGGATGTTTTTCCTGTTAACCTTTGATTGGTAAGGTTTTTTGTGTACCCTCAAATGCAATCCTACAGATGCACATGGTAAAAGTCTACTACTGCACTCTGATGCATGCTATACAAATTCAACCAAGGAAAATGTATATTTAATTACACTATTACATACAAGCAGTTTGTTATCGTATATGGACAAACACAATAAAGTCATTCAACTGTAAGCAGTATTTACATACTGTATTCCAAAGCCATCACAGTTCATTTGCACCTTTCTCCCACACTGCCTCCCGATGGACAATGCCTGACAGCCTGATTGCTTTCCCATTCATATTCATGTGATCTTTTTTTCCCCAAGCTTGACACATTACAATAAGTCAGGAGATGAGCAGTGTCAAAACAATGAGAGCAAATGCAGTATTAGTATTCGATAATTCTGTCTTTGCTGATGAACTTGAGATCAAATCTGTGCCCATGCAGGCTGCAGTGGGTGTTTTCTGCAGTTTGATGTACTTGTGAAATATGGTGGTCTGACAATTCTATGATTCATAATTATATTCACACAATGCAAATGATGTTTGATGCAAATTAGTTTTTCGCATTAGAGACTAACTGTGAGAAGGCCAATCAGAGATACATTTTGCACATCAATATGAGCATATCATCAGTGGATTACAAGCAGTTTGAATTTAGAACTGCTACCGTCTTTCATGTGAGCGTCTTTAAAAATATTTTTTGAACACGACATGCCGTCTTTGAAAGTAAAATCACATCTTAAAAGGCCAGCTGCTGCCCAGTTGGGCCATGCAGGAAAAAATAGCCTCTATGCTGGTGGATATAGAGATGCAATGCAGGCAGCCCTTTTAATAAACCACAGAACATAGATTCCACTAAATTGTACCCTTGCTGAATTATTTCTAGTAATAATGGTCACAGAGTTACTCTGGGTGAGGAGTAATGAAGGTTTTAAGAGAACGGAGAAAGAAAATACCAAAACTGCCTTTTTAATGGAGATTACCCCAGTTATCTTCCTGCACAGTAGACAAATGGATAAACCCCAATACTAAATTGTTTCCTTCCCTGTTCCCTTATAGGTAATTATGTCAAAATTGGCTTGATATTAGTTTTCTCCTAGTGCGTGTATGTGTGTGTTGTTCACATTGGAATTTCTATGATAATGGAGCAAAATGTCACAGATATGTGGCTCGCTGTGGATGCTGGAAATAATGACTCTCTCTGGGCAAAATGAATGGGTGTACTGTATATAAAATATCCTGATGAAGTGAATATATTTTGTGAGGTTAAGAGGCAAGAGACAGACAACACTGATGCGAGTGGTTCAGCGAGTAATTTACAGGGCTTCTCGTAAGCATCACTGTTATTTCTGAAATCCAATTTGTCTGTCCAGACATGGTTGTAGTAAAACATGTAAGATACAGAAGTGGGCAATAATAGCAGAAATGTGGCTGCCCAGTCAGGAAACACTTCACCCCTGTCAATTGAAAATGATTTTGCTGAACAAAGTTGTTCATAAAATTGCATCTCATCATCCGGATGATTTTGTATTTTACTGACATAACTTTGCGTATCAAGAAAATGATGTAACACATTAACACAATAGGACAAACGTTTTTTGTTTTACATAAATCACTGGATGTCTCTAGGGCCTTCTCATTTATATTATAGTGTGTTTTTTTTATATTATTATTATTTAAGATTTTTTAAAATGCCACACAGCAAGTTTAAAGACTGAATGCTTAACTAAAAATAGCAGAGATGCTACTATTAAAGGTAGAGTATGTAGGATTGACAGTGGTTGAAAACAATACTGCAGTCCAAATTCAAAATATTGTAGAGAGTTGTTTCCCCCGACCCCTCCTCCTCAGACTCGACACTCCCGCTCGAGGGCACGCAACAAGAGCGAGCTCAATTGACAATGAAAGCCACACTGTCAGTTGATGAGTTGATTTATCAGCATTTTAATATGTTCTTGTTCATAGAGATTTTTAGATGGATGCCGAGGCTTTTTTAGGTCGGGTAGAATCTCCGATCTCTGTCCCAGTCTGTTTGTTACTTCCATGGCTGCTGCAATACACTGTGTTTTCCACCAACTGGCCAAAATACTATTGGGTAAACTGGCAGCATGTGGTTTTGCACAGACCAAAACAAAAACAGACATTCCGACACAGAAAGCATATTTCAAAGTAGAATAACTGGCTGTAGCATTGTTTTTTTTTTTTCTCGGTTTTTTTTTTTTTTTTTGGAGAAACAAGTAGGTGAATTTAGCATGTTTCCTAAATATCTACAGACATATTATGGTATTTGTATGCTTTAGTAAAGTGAAAAACTTACATACAGCACCTTTAAAGAGTTTGGGTGATTAATATTTTGTTTATGTTGCAGTTTATTGTATCTCTAACATATATTGTAATTACATATATCAAGGGACTGTTGTATTGATCAGACAGTATAATGTTGGACTGTCAGGCCAGAAAACAATAAATAGATTCAATAAGTTGCTGATCAAGCGTCATGTTTTTCCTTATTTGCATATAGGATTTAATTAAAATTGTTAAACTATTTTACTTGAATTCATTTAAAACTTCATTAAAAAGATTAATTTACTTGTATATATTTAAAGAGTATAAAATGAGAATGTTGTCACCATTGTGCCATTACAAAGTTCCCTAATGATTTTCCATCTTCTTTGGAATATAAAAGATAAATCTTGAATAATTTACTGGTAGCTCTTTTTTATGAAGGTAAAATTAATAGAGAGTCTTTCAAGCTTCGCAACTCAAACAAACTATAAAAGTTTTATTAAAAAGTATAATTTATTTGACAGCACAGACTACAATTTAAGTCATTATGCAGTGATAATCTTCCCCTCCAATGAGCCGTTCAACCATTGAAATCATATCATTGAGTTGAACTCAAGAATCAGATCAGAACCATTCAAACCAGTTTTGTGAATGGAAAATAATGTTTAATTCATGCTTTTCTCATGATCTTTCAGGAACGGGCCAAGTAGATAGGGGTGGATGTCAAGTCAAGTCACCTTTATTTATATAACGCTTTTTACAATGCCGATTGTTTCAAAGCAGCTTCACAGTGTTAAACAGGAAAATAATGCAACTGAATTTGATTTGGCTGTACGGCCGCTCTGGAGAAAACGGTGATGTCATCCAGCTCAATTCAATTATCATATAGTGACAATGCGGGCAGATCAGTAATTTAGCTGATTTTATTTTTTTTAATATTTAGTTGAATATTGAATGTCCCCAACTGAGCAAAAGCACAGCTGAAAACGACTGCGCCATTGACCAACAAAAACCTTGTAAAGTCAATAGCGCAATATTTTTGGTGTTATGTAAAGGGCGCGTTAGTAATGTGCGCCTATAGGCGGGTGCATAACGTGCTTACACTCTGCTTATTACACACACAGGGATGCACAGTAGCACACAACATTTTTCAAATATTAAAAATAAAAGGATTCCTCTCTGGAGAAGCGTTTAGTCTTTCCGCTTGCAAATTCTGCCATGTAAATAGCAAATCCTCCATGGTGCAAGAGCAACTGGCTTTTAAAGGGAATGGGAGATGAGACTCTGATTGGTTTATTGCATGTTACACCCAAAACACACCCATGACTCGTTAAGAGACTAGGTACAACCCTTTTGGACCATGCACCAGGCACCAGGCACGGCGACCGTTTTTTCCGTCTATAAAAAGTGCACCAATGCGCTTCAGACAATATGCTCAGATCATTAAAATAGGGCCCAGAGTCTTATATTTTTTTATTAAACTTTCATGTCATTTATGCCATCTTTTATTCCCCACAGAGGAACGTGATGATGGTTTACCAAAGGATGGTAATAACATAATTTTCATTTTTGGATGAACTATTGGTTTAATTTGTAACACATTGATAACTTCACACACTTAAAAAACATGCAGATAGGAAAATTGCATACGAGATAAGTTACACATTATTTCATGCATCATTATGCAAAAGCATCAGCAGAGTTTTCTGCTTGAAGGAAGCAGGACAGGCAGATCTTCAGTGACATACTGCTCATTTTGTCTTTTCCAGTATGGCAGGAAACTTTGTAGTGTCACGTAAATTAAATAAAATAAGGAATAATGAATAAAGGACAGCAAAAATGAAATGAGGAATGTGTCAGAATGTTACTCTGACAGAATGACTGACAGACCAGTTTGTGCAGGCAAAATAGCTATGTGCAACAAGTCTGCCGTATGTCGCTAAACTTGCATATTCTATGTCATCTAAAAAAAAGCACATACTTCCATATGTTAAAATTCAAAAAGCCAATTTATCAAGACTAAATTTTGAAAAGTCCAATCTTATGAACAATATCTTAAGACATGCTTTCTGCTGCTGTAAGTAAGTGCACTTCAGCAGATATTGCCTGAATGCATGTGGTGCAACATTCTGTTAAAATGATTCACCCTTACAGTTGGAGGAAAATAAACAACTCAATAAGAGGCATTAATTATGAGCATACTGTAGAACATTAATGAAAAATGCAAACACCAAAAGCATGCATGTTTTAACGGATATGCTAAGATGCTCCTGAAATTACAATGCTCTATTCATCACTACAGAGTTCAGAAATTAATCAAACCCATCTCATAATTATACCTTGTTTTATCATCCATCTATAAAGTATTCTTTTGTTGTGGCTGGCTTGTGAAATGCTCATAGCTAAATTGGCTCATCAGGGCTGATTGGGGTATGGTTGGATGAAAAATAGACAGCTTACCTTCAGGGTAATTACACATCAGCAGAATACACTTTCCCTACATACCACTTCCTTGTTACCATGGAGGCACTTGGAGATGGTGAAGTGAGGAAAACTGAGTGTTGGGGATTCAGGGATTGGCCACTGGCAAGCTCCAAGGCAATGCCAGTCACCCTGAACTATATGCTCATGCATCATCCAGATGATTCTGGCTGGTCACGGGTTCACGGCCCTTTGGAGAGGTTCCTACATTCACATGGTTACTCAGTGTCCGGACACCACACACATTTTTTTTTAGAGAAGGTGAATCAAATGATTATTTCAATGTCACTGTGGTTTAGAGAGGAAGAAGGAGATTGCAACCTCCAAGTACATATTGCTTTTGATTGAATTCGGAACAAATATTATGAAGAATTAATATTGTGAATAATCGTTAATCACTACAAACTATTTTTATACATTTCTGTATTATACAAAATAATACATTTATACATATACTGTGCACACTGACTATGAAATTTCCCTTCTGGGCTTCCATAAAACGGCTGGCAGTTCTGTCAGTAAAAGTTCTGAGCAGCAAATTCAGAAGTTTGCCACAAGTTTGACATTTTCTTTTAGTTGATAAATAGATAATAAAATAGTAGAGGTTTTGAGAGAGGACGGAGGTCGTAACACTACAATAACAGCAATAGTTTATTACCTTTCCTCTGTGGAAAAAAAAAAAACATAATTGGAAATCTGTCCCAATATAATACCACAAAGCTGCAACATAATAACAGTGATATTCAATATTGTTCCTCCAGTCTCCAAAGCCAAAGAGAGACCTGGTGAAGAGGTCAAAGAACAAAGTCTGGTGACCTATCTTTATTTGGAAATATTCCCATTACTAAGGGTGTGTTCACACATGGCATGTTTGGTTTGATTAAAACAATCCCTGGTGCGATTGCTTTGTTACTGGTTCATTTAAATAAGTATGGACTTTGCCATCCAAACCCTGGTGTGCACCAGACAAGCGGGCCAATACCACTGAAAAATGGGTCTCGTATTATTTATTGTTTGCTTGTAAATATGCTAACAAAGAACCATGGAATTACACAGGTTTTAGATGTATTGATGTATACTATATTCTTATTCTGATCAAATAGCCTTAATAAGAGAGTTATAATGTCTTTTGAAGCAACTGGACTCTACAGGGAGTGCAGAATTATTAGGCAAGTTGTATTTTTGAGGATTAATTTTACAACATTAATAATTAAACAACAACCATGTTGTCAATGAACACAAAAAACTCATTAATATCAAAGCTGAATATTTTTGGAAGTGGTTTTTAGTTTTAGCTATTTTAGGGGGATATCTGTGTGTGCAGGTGACTATTACTGTGCATAATTATTAGGCAACTTAACAAAAAACAAATTTATACCCATTTAAATTATTTATTTTTACCAGTGAAACCAATATAACATCTCAACATTTACAAATATACATTTCTGACATTCAAAAACCAAACAAAAACAAATCAGTGACCAATATAGCCACCTTTCTTTGCAAGGACACTCAAAAGCCTGCCATCCATGGATTCTGTCAGTGTTTTGATCTGTTCACCATCAACATTGCGTGCAGCAGCAACCACAGCCTCCCAGACACTGTTCAGAGAGGTGTACTGTTTTCCCTCCTTGTAAATCGCACATTTGATGATGGACCACAAGTTCTCAATGGGGTTCAGATCAGGTGAACAAGGAGGCCATATCATTAGATTTTCTTATTTTATACCCTTTCTTGCCAGCCACGCTGTGGAGTACTTGGACGCGTGTGATGGAGCATTGTCCTGCATGAAAATCATGTTTTTCTTGAAGGATGCAGACTTCTTCCTGTACCACTGCTTGAAGAAGGTGTCTTCCAGAAACTGGCAGTAGGACTGGGAGTTGAGCTTGACTCCATCCTCAACCCGAAAAGGCCCCACAAGCTCATCTTTGATGATACCAGCCCAAACCAGTACTCCACCTCCACCTTGCTGGCGTCTGAGTCGGACTGGAGCTCTCTGCCCTTTACCAATCCAGCCACGGGCCCATCCACCTGGCCCATCAAGACTCACTCTCATTTCATAAGTCCATAAAACCTTAGAAAAATCAGTCTTGAGATATTTCTTGGCCCAGTCTTGACGTTTCAGCTTGTGTGTCTTGTTCAGTGGTGGTCGACTTTCTGCCTTTCTTACCATGGCCATGTCTCTGAGTATTGCACACCTTGTGCTTTTGGGCACTCCAGTGATGTTGCAGCTCTGAAATATGGCCAAACTGGTGGCAAGTGGCATCTTGGCAGCTGCACGCTTGACTTTTCTCAGTTCACAGGCAGTTATTTTGCGCCTTGGTTTTTCCACACGCTTCTTGCGACCCTGTTGACTATTTTGAATGAAACGCTTAATTGTTCGATGATCACGCTTCAGAAGCTTGGCTATTTTAAGACTGCTGCATCCCTCTGCAATATATCTCACTATTTTTTACTTTTCTGAGCCTGTCAAGTCCTTCTTTTGACCCATTTTGCCAAAGGAAAGGAAGTTGCCTAATAATTATGCACACCTGATATAGGGTGTTGATGTCATTAGACCACACCCCTTCTCATTACAGAGATGCACATCACCTAATATGCTTAATTGGTAGTAGGCTTTCCAGCCTATACAGCTTGGAGTAAGACAACATGCATAACGAGGATGATGTGGTCAAAATACTCATTTGCCTAATAATTCTGCACTCCCTGTATTAATACTATTCTGATATTTTGAAAAAAAGTCAAATTTTGCAGTTAAATGACATTAGTTTGAGGCTTTAAACATCACAGTATGGGTAAACATTGACTTAATGAAACAGAAAGAGTAAACAAGCCATTGTGCGTTGGAGCCTAAGCCTCTTTTCTATATGAGCTGTTGTTGTGCATGCTTCTGTTTTAATGTACCCCATGTGTACCAATAGTAATTTGATAATGCATACGGTTGATCTGTTCTGCACCAAAGACCTTATTTGGTTAATCAACTTGGTTACTCTGTTCATATCCCTGAAATGTCCCTTTGGCATTCACTGACAATAGGCCTCCACAGGCTGGAATGCTAAAAACTAGATAAGGAAATGCCAAGCATGGCAAATGATGTCTAAACGACTGTCTGACATAACTAATAATGAAGAGAACAGATGAACATCCTCTTCAGGAGTACTTCATCACAGGAACTCACATCAAGAATGCAACCTGCTCTGCAAAGATAACTGCATCCAAGAGCTGCATCCCGTTCACTGGCTTCTCCCAGAAACTCACAGCCAAAAGAACGAGAAAAGGCGTATGTAAGAGAGAGAGAGAGAGAGAGAGAGAGAGAGAGAGAGAGAGAGAGAGAGAGAGAGAGAGAGAGAGAGAGAGAGAGAGAGAGAGAGAGAGAGAGAGAGAGAGAGAGAGAGAGAGAGAGAGAGAGTTTGGGCAACAGGGCAGCAGATTTGAAAGGCGGTGCATAATGTACTCATCATTTTCACACCACATGTCTAAGTAAATAACTACAACAGCCCCAATGGCACTCCACTAGTGCGCACCCACACTTTTGTTCATTCTAATACAGAATAGACAATAACAAAAGAGCAAAGGATCAGAATAAACTGTGTGTGTACTTGTACACAATGCTTGCATTTAAATGCTAGGGAGAGCTATTAGTAGGCCCAGAGGGAACTTGCTAATATATTTTGCATTTTCTATGCTGAATTTTGTTTTACTGAATTACTGAATTTAAACATGGTAAAATATGTTAAATGGAGCTGAAACCTTCCAAAATATTTAATGAATGTACGAGGCAAGGAATTTATATAGAATCTTATGAATGACAGAAATCTGCTAAAGTATCTTGGCTGCAGATTCCGTCTGGGCCTAGCTATTAGGAATACTTTAGTATTTCTGAGATATTTCTGACATATTTCATATTTCTGTGAAATATTTATTGTCATACTGCAAACTGAACTCACATAGTGGACTCGTTTTCTGTAGACCCAAGCATGAATCCTTCTGTGCCTGGAGAAGCAAAGCAGTACTTAAGATGTCATGTGCTTGTACTATTGCCAGCAGCAGGACAGCACAGGCCACACCCGTCAAAGACAAAGCAAAAAAGAAGAGAGCAATTTTGACTTTTCCCAGTCAAAAGCAGAAATTTATGGAGGAACTCAATGAGCCTCGCCGTCTAAACAACAGCAACCTCAGGCACTGCATCTCATCAATCATTTGACACTAGCATGCAGCTTGACAACAACATTTAGGATGGTGTAGGTGCTAAAGAGAATGTTAAATAGCAGTAGAAACATTCAAATTGGACTGCAAAACAAAATACAGTAAATTTTTGGGCAAGTTATGGTTTTTATTGTCTTGTACTCAGTAATATTTTCTATGCTGGCAGTTATGTTGTTCATCTTGAACTTATACCTGGTAGTGTGGATGCAGCATTAAGTAGGCTACAATTAAAAGTGCAGTAAGCAATTTCTGAGAAACGCTGTTGATATTTGAAATCAACTCAAACAAACACACCCCTTCCTCCACGAAAAATTATGTGAAGATGACAATTGAACAACAAGGAAGAACAAAAATGAACATACAATGCACAAAAATATATACAAGCAAGAATTTGTTGTTAGTCACCAGCAGCACACAATGATAAACTCCAGCTCCAGATAAACAATGACAGGCAAAACTGGGACCCACTTTATATTAGGTGGCCTTAACTACTATGTACTAACATTTTAACTAATCATTTGATACAGTGCACTTATTGTGAACATACATCCTTTTACATTGTACTCACATTTTTTTAAATTAGCGGCATGTAATTACATCTGTAATTAATTTCTGTAGTTACATTTATAATTACACTGTTGACACTTCCCTTACACCTAACCCTACCCTTAAACTTACACATACCACTACACCTGTCCCTAACTTTACCCGTATCCCACCTCAATATCAGCAAAAGTGTTTTTCAACACAATATGAACACAATAAGTACATTGTACTTATTTTTTGATGTAAGTATATAGTAGTTAAGTAGTATATAGTAGTTATTAAAAATCCCAGGATGCCGGGGTTTCACCCCTACTCTTTATCGATGGGCATCCTGGGATTTTTAATGACCACAGAGAGTCAGGACCTCGGCTTAACGTCTCATCCGAAGGACAGTGCTTGTTACAGTATAGTGTCCCCATCACTACACTATCGTTAACACTCCAGAAATGTACTTCAGCATATGGTATATATGGCTTAATCATCCACAATTTAGGATACAGTATTAAAAATTGTTATATCAAGTTGTTTCCTAACTGGCTGTCTACATTTTTCATGTTAATCATATCAATTTTGATCAGAACAATGCACTGTGGCTTTAATTCAGCTGACCTGATTAACACATTTCACCATGAAGTGTCCCGTGTGTTTCACAATCACCATATGACATCCAGCGCTGTGAAAAAATAACATAAAATACACGAAAACACAACACTGCCAGAAGTTTTTGCCCAAACTTCAAAGGCATGTTTAAATTATTAGAACTAGAAGCATCTTAACTTTTAAATGTTACATTTATCATGTGAACTACTTATAAACAACATATGAATGTGTGTATGAGACAGAGGGGAACACGGTCGCATTTGCAGCAGATATACCGGTATGTTGCCCATCATAAATCAAAGCACGAGACAGACAGGGGTCGGAGGAGAACACCGGAAAATGTGACAAAATGGACTATATTTGCAATCCACGAGCCGCGGTTCAGCTGCGCGACTCGCGACAGACAAACACTGCTAGTGTGTGTGTGTGTGTGTGTGTGTGTGTGTGTGTGTGTGTGTGTGTGTGTGTGTGTGTGTGTGTGTGTGTGTGTGTGTGTGTGTGTGTGTGTGTGTGTGTGTGTGTGTGTGTGTGTGTGCGCCGCGGACACGCGCGGCGCGGCTCCCGCTCTTCGCACTGCATCTGCTCTGCTATACGTTGCTGGCGCATCCTCCAACTCCGGGCAGCCTTCCTTAACTCTCCCACTTTTATTTCTACATGTGTGGTGACCTGCAGCACTCCACTTTTACTTTACTGTATGTCCACACACACCTCTTATTTTGTGCGAATAGGACACCCGCTGTCTGAGGTAACATACGGGCACGAGGATACATTGCGCATGCGCGAACCGTGTGACGCACGCGCTCCGAACCGAGACGAGCGAACCGAACGGTTCGTTTTTTTTCCATGTACCGTGCCACCCCTAATATATATATATATATATATATATATATATATGCAATTGATATCATCACTCTGTCTCCTCTCCACCAATCAGCTGGTGTGTGGTGGGCGTACTGGCGCAATATGGCTGCCGTCGCATCATCCAGGTGGATGCTGTACATTGGTGGTGGTTGAGGAGATTCCCTCCTTCCATGTAAAGCGCTTTGAGTGCCTAGAAAAGCGCTATATAAATGTAACAAATTATTATTATTATTATTATTGTTGATTTTGTGGTCTGAAAACAAAAGCTTCCGTAACCTGAATGAAGCTCCTTGATGGATGTGCTCTTGATTTCACTCTGGTTGATGTGCGCACTCGTTCATCCGGGAGAAGTGCCCATACAAGGAATTCCGCCCTTTATGCCGTCATACAGCACCACACTTGAAAAAACTTTCAGAAACTTTTTTGAATCCTGAAGAGTGTATTTGGCACAGAAATACTCTGTCATACGTCCAACTCGTTTTTTGAAAATGTGGCCATGTTTAGAATGAGAATAAAACTCTTTAAGCTGAGACTTTGTTTCATACCAAAAGTAACCTGTGCTGTCTGTTGGCGCGCTGTCAGTGCCCTCTTTGCTCCGCAATGTATTTTTCACTGTGTGAGAACATGATGTGTGACGTGAGAGTGCCATGGCTTGTCGGACATAGCAACAGTAACTAGGGGGGAGGTGGTGTCTTTGCGAAGGGTCAGTTGTTTTCGGTTATGGAGGTTATATTAAAGATACTCTGTTTATAGCCATGATTAATTTATTCTGTGAGCATATTTTCATTTTCCATTAATTAAAATCAACACCTGCATGTACAGATTGTTTATGAAAATACTACACGAAACCATGTAACCATGGCATTTTGACAGGAATGTGCATTCATATTGAATGTTATTTATATAAATATAGCAATGTATTGGAGGCCTATTTAGAGCAATAGTGAACTTGTATAAAAGCAAATTCAAAGTAGGATCAAGGTATGTTTTATTACAGATGTTACTGTAATTTAAGCACATTTAGCCTATACATCTGCATCCCAAATCAAACTCAGTGCTTTACCGCCACAGCCCATTTCCATGAGAAAAAATATTATGAATAACTGCACTTATTTGTGAAATACTGTAGTAATACTGTTACTTTGTGTCCTCTCTCCCTCCAGCAGTGCTATACTGGGCTGCACGTGATTTCACCAAGTTCAGTAACTGGTCCCATTGCATGGATCATCTAATAATCTAATAATACCATCAGAATGAACTCACTCCTTTATTTCTGTCTATTAAATGTGTTTTATTCACGTGTCATTGTTTTTTTGGTAGCACTTTATTTTACAGTCCTGTTCCCTATGTACATACTATGCACTTATTATAGTAATTACAATAGTTGTTTTGAACAAATATATAGGTATATAATATAAGGTATATAAAGCCTCATTTGCATATTAAAACATTAATTTACACCAAACTTGTAATACATTTTTTTCTTATGTTTATGCCAGTAATAAACTGGAGAAGTTTCACAGTGATATCTTGTAATTTAAAAAAATTCCCTATTCACCTGTAGTGTCTCGCCTTAAATAAAGGCCACTATTTTGAACAATGTTCTCAACCATGACCTCATGACTGAGGCGGGTCAAAAGGTACAGCGGAATGTTGGGAGAACAACTGTGTCCTCAATCATTCAAATGTTTGTAAACAGAAGAGTTATGTAATCAGACAACATTCACTATACTGTAATACTGTAATAAAGTCTTCTCTTTATCTTTATATCGCAATTATGTTGTACTTTAATTTGTTGACCAACAGTAAAAGTGTAACTGTGAATCCTATCCAGTCTCTTACAATCATTATCCCACGTAGTAGCCTAATGTGTACATTTCGTAATATTGAAAATTAAAATGTATATATGCCATACAGATAAAGTGCAGTCTTGTGAATTTTCAATCATTGTCATCCAAATTGCAGCAATATGTTTACATTTGAAAATACTGACAGAGTACACTGTTATATGTTGTATACTGACAATATGACTAAGCATTTTGACTATCTTGTTTGTGAACAATGACACAAGGATTTATTCTGATGCCACTGACATGTTCATTGACATAAATACTTACTTTTGAGAGATGAACTAAGGATTTTGAGCAAGTTACACGCTCCTGCAGGTAATCCATTTCATTGTGTGGTGCTGTTTGTACGAACTGTATTGAGAAATGCATTTACTGGTTTGCCAAATCTTAAGCCAATCTTAACAAATCATAAAATCAACTGTAAAGTGGTCATCTAGGTGTCAGGTATGATGCACACCTTTTATATTTTTGATATTTAATAAAATAAACTGTCAAATCACATGAAAATATGGATATGTATTTCACTAGGCTACTGTATGGGCTCATACACAAAATATGCTAGATTTAAATACATCATATAGCTGATAGAAAACTGATGAGAATATTGCTTAAGAATAAATAATATTTACACCAAAAAATCTTTTTTTTCCCTTTCAGATAAGCTGCTAGTGTCTATCTGTCTAAATTAAGGAGCTTTACACAACACCTTCTAAGAGCTAAATAGACCTATTTGATGACCTGTCATGTTATACACATCATGATTTTGGTGCAGTGTTGGATATAACTAGTTACTAGTAATTAGTTACTGTAATTTAATTATTTTCCCTTGTAAAAGTAAAGTAAGGGATTACTATTAAAATGCATGTTTTTATGTATCCTTCTCACATTTGTAATACTTCGGTCAGTTAATAAGATCATTTATGTAGTTTTATTTTATTTATTAAAAGAGCCGTTTCATATCCTTGAATCACTTAACTAGTCAAAGTTATATAGGATTTAGAAAGTAACTAATTAATAACTTTTTTAGAGTAACTTACCCAACACTGTGTGGGTGTGTACAGTGGTCATTTACATTTAGCCAACAACAAATATCCCAGCAACAAATTTTGGCCAGTGAAAATGCTGTTTTTTTGTAAACATGTCCTGAAATGATATATTTGAATTTCACTAATGAAGGGGAATGTAAAGGGCTACATCAACCAATGATCAACCAGTTCTCTAAATTAGCTCAGAGGTGCATCTCATGAAGCATTATTTGGCAAGCATATATAGACAGAGAGACAACACAGAGTTACGATTTCATACAATGGAAGAAAAATAAGGAAACAAACAGGGTCAACAGCAGAGAAAGAGAAAGGATGGCTGGTGGAAGGGAGGCAAAACAATGGAAGAGGTAGAAAAGGCCAAGAGATGTTTTTGTCCACTATTGTGGACCATGAGAAAATCATGACCTTATGGCCGAGGCGGGTCAAAAGTTACAGCCGAATGTTGGGAGAACAACTGTGTCTTCAATCATTCAAACGTTTGTAGACAGAACAGGTATGTAATCAGAAAATGTTCACTACTGTTGTAATGCAGTAGTTCACTTGCATTTCACATTATACAGTAAATATAATTTATAGAGACATAATGTAACACATATATATATACAGTACACACGTACATATATATATATATATATATATATATATATATATATATTGGTGCCAGGCGGGTTGGTCTGAGTATTTCACAATCTGCTCAGTTACTGGGATTTTCACGCACAACCATTTCTAGGGTTTACAAAGAATGGTGTGAAAAGGGAAAAATATCCAGTATGTGGCAGTCCTGTGGGCGAAAATGCCTTGATGTTGATGCTAGAGGTCAGAGGAGAATGGGCCAACTGATTCAAACTGATAGAAGAGCAACTTTGACTGAAATAACCACTTGTTACAAACGAGGTATGCAGCAAAGCATTTGTGAAGCCACAACACGCACAACCTTGAGGCGGATGGGCTACAACTGCAGAAGACCCCACCCGGTACCACTCAACTCCACTACAAATAGGAAAAAGAGGCTACAATTTGCATGAGCTCACCAAAATTGGACAGTTGAAGACTGGAAAAATGTTGCCTGGTCTGATGAGTCTCGATTTCTGTAGAGTCAGAATTTGGCGTAAACAGAATGAGAACGTGGATGAACATCATGCCTTGTTACCACTGTGCAGGATGGTAGTGGTGGTGTAATGGTGTGGGGGATGTTTTCTTGGCACACTTTAGGCCCCTTAGTGCCAATTGGGCATCGTTTAAATGCCACGGCCTACCTGAGCATTGTTTCTGACCATGTCCATCCCTTTATGACCACCATGTACCCATCCTCTGATGGCTACTTCCAGCAGGATAATGCACCATGTCACAAAGCTTGAATCATTTCAAATTGGTTTCTTGAACATGACAATGAGTTCACTGTACTAAAATGGCTCCCACAGTCACCAGATCTCAACCCAATAGAGCATCATTGGGATGTGGTGGAACGGGAGCTTCGTGCCCTGGATGTGCATCCCACAAATCTCCATCAACTGCAGGATGCTATCCTATCAATATGGGCCAACATTTCTAAAGAATGCTTTCAGCACCTTGTTGAATCAATGCCACGTAGAATTAAGGCAGTTCTGAAGGCGAAAGGGGGTCAAACACAGTATTAGTATGGTGTTGCTAATAATCCTTTAGGTGAGTTATATATATACTGTATATCGCAATGACATTACATGTACAGTAATATGTTGAAAGACCAACAGTAAAAGAGTAATGAATCCTGTCCAGTCTAGAGTATTGTGTAAATTTGCCAATCTTAAAGAGATAGTTCACCCAAAAATGAAAATTAGCCCATGATTTACTCACCCTCAACTTTATAAAGTAAAGTTTCGGCCGACCGCCTTCCGTGTTCAATTTATGGAAAAAGTGTTGAAAGGTACTCTGCCAATCGAAAGACTAACGCGACCAGGTACGCTCGTCATGATGTCACGTAGGCATCTTGAGTTTCACTTTCAACATTCAACACTTTTCCATGGAAGGCAATCGGCTGGAACTTTCCTTGATAAAGTTTTAAATATGGATATTTTTCTTACACAAACACATCGATTCGCTTCAGAAAGCCTTTATTAACACCCCGGAGCCGCGTGGAGCATGTTATTCGACGGACAGATGCATTTTTTATGGACTTCAAAAACAGAGCAACTATTATTGCCATTCTAATGCTTGGATTAGCCTGGACTTTTGTAAAATAACTCTGATTGTGTTCGTCTGAAAGAAGAATGTCATATACACTTAGGATGACTTGAGGGTGAGTAAATCATGGGCTAATTTTCATTTTTGGGTGAAGTATCCCTTTAAGGATGATTCAAGAAATGTACCAAAGCAACTGAGAAAAACTGTAATGGGAAAACTAGCACTGGATGGCTGGTTAGCATGAGCCCCTGCTTGTAAATGTTAGATGCACTTTGGGCAAACAAAACAAAATAAAAAAAACAACAACAAAAAATTAAAGGTGGACTAAAAGATGGACTGTGAAAGCAAAGACTCACAACACTTGCAATGCAGTGATATTAAGAAAATACATTTTACATGAACCTGTCTTAAAGAATTTGACATTTTATCTAACCCTGCATGAAAGATAACAGCTTACTTGCAAAAGCACAAAAGTTCAGTCATATGTGTTGGTTTTAGGGGCGCTTGTGTCTAGGAGGGACACAGAATCACACAGACTTTGCCATTCCCTCAGTGGCTCTTTTTTTTCTGGCCAAGCACAGCAGTCTACAGTGATGGCTGGGGGGGGCCTAAGAACGCTCACTGTTTCCAAATCCCTTAAATATTTCACTCCTCTGACAGAGCTGAACACTGACTCCTCTGTTTGCCTTCTTTGTGCTGTGCATTTGCACCTGTTCCAGCTCTAAGTCCTGATCTGTTCCTCTGTTCCTTCTCACTGCAGCACCCCCCAACCCCCCGCCCCCCACCACCTTTTTTTTTAGAAAAATCCTCGCCAGGCCAGCATTATGCTAATTTCCCCTACAATAGTTTAGGTGAAGAAAACATATTGTGTGCTATCCTAGCAATGACTTCTCTTTCTCCCTCTATCTCACTTCCATGCTAATGTACCCTGCGGCTAACAGCAACTTCTCCCGTTGTGTGGTGTTCCTTGCAGGGACATTGTCTATTACATTGTAATAGACATTGTTGTCTATTAATGCAGATTGTCCATCATTCTTACTTCTTTGAGGGAAGTTAAAGGATGGAGCAAGATTTGTTTTACAAACTTTAATGTTACATCAGTCATTCACGTTAGTGCTGGGCTAATGTATGCACCATTATTTATACAGTTCCCACATGTGCACCACAATAAATTAGAAATATACACATGGGTTTGTTGATGGACATACACATGTTAATGCTGATGGTGAGGAATTACACATCTCATAATGTACCGCAAACTGAGTAGCGTATCACTGAGAAACGTCCTGCTCAAGTTGCTGTCTATGGGCACATTCACTGTTCGACGTGTTTGGGCTTCAGCACGTTCGGGCAGTGATTGTGGATGTGTCATGTTCCCACTAAAAAAAGAAGACTGACCCGGCGGCTAGCTGCTGCACCAGCCGCCGAAGGCGCCCTCCCTCCTCCCGTCCGGCCCCAGCAGCAGCCTTCACCGGGCCGCGCCGTGGAGGTGGATGCAGGATGTCGCCCAGTCCGCTCCCCAGCCTGGTTAAAACGCCGGGCTGGAGGCGGACTAACCAGAGATGGGTCCCAGTTCTTTCCAGGGGATGGTAGCAGGGCCTCTCCTTCCCCCGGTGGAGGGCCGGGGGAAAATCCTTCTACTGCTGGCCCCTGGGCTGGCAGCACTTGGAAAGAACTGGTGTCCCATCTCTGAGGTCCCAGAGACCGGTGATGGCAGTGTGTGCCGCCCCCCGGGCCGCACCGCTCTCGTCCTTCTCTGTCGCCAGCCTCCTCTCAGAGCAGACCCCAGTGGAACGTGCGTCCTTCCCTGGTTTCCTCTGTCAGGACGCAGCCCTTAACCGTGCCCCCACGCCGGGAAGCTACGCCTCCCATGTCCGGGCCGGTAACGCTGCCTCGCTGCCCCACCCTGGGTATGTCTGTGGTTCGAGTGACCCCGTTGGTCAGTTCCTGGAGCCTGGCTTCAGCTTCAGGGGCTGTCCGCTGGGTCGCGAAGGCCATCAGGCTCAGCTATGCGATTCAGTTCACCCAGGCTCCTCCCCGCTCAGGGGAGTTCGCTGTACCGAGATCGGGGCCAACGCCCCCGTCACGCGTGCGGAGTTTGCCACCCTACTGGCGAAGGGTGCAATCGAGCCTGTCCCTCCAGCCGAAATGAAGTCGGGCTTCCTTAGCCCTTACTTCATTGTACCCTAGGAAACCGGTGGGTTACGGCCAGTCCTGGACCTGCCCGTCCTGAACCGATCCCTTCTCAGGCTTCCGTTCAGGATGTCGGTAGTGAACGCCTCCTCAGACGCGTTCGTCCGGTAGATTGGTTGCAGCGATCGACCTGAAGGACGCTTACTTTCATGTCTCCTTCCTCGACCCGGACCGTTCCTACGGTTTGCTTCGAGGGGCGCACATCCAGTACGAAGTCCTCCCATTCGGGCAGCTCGGTCCCCTCGTGACTCTACGTAGTCTATCGAGGCAGCCATTGCGCCACTCAGGCCAAGTGCTCCGGCACTTAGCCCGTCTGGGCCTTCAGGTCGACTGGGAGAAGAGCGACTCTGCCCCGTGCAGAGAATCTCTTTTCTCAGTATGGTTTCCGACTCGGTCGCCAGGTGCGTGCTGCTTACCAGCGAGCGCGCACGCAGTCTCTGCTGACTTGCCTCCGTAAATCGAGAGCAAGAGTGCGGTTCCACTGAAACTTTTTCAGAGGCTCCTGGGGCATATGGCATCTGCGGTGACACCGCTCGGATTGCTTCATATGAGACCGCTTCAGCATTGGCTTTGCGATCAAGTCCCGAGGTGGGCATGGCAGTCTGGCACACTCCGGGTACAAGTGACTCGGGCCTGCCTTCAGACACTCACCCCGTGGTCGAACCTCAGTTTTCTACGGGCCGGTGTGCCCTTAGAACGAGTTTCCAGGCATGTTGTCGTATCGACGGATGCCTCTGCCACGGGTTGGGGTGCCATGTGCAATGGACAAGCACCCGCGGGCTCCTGGACAGGACCCCAGCGCCTTCTGCATGTCAATTGCCTCGAGTTACTGGCAGTATGGTTCACCCTGCACCGCTTCCGGGCGTTGCTGAGGGGTCAACATGTCCTTGTCAGGACAGACAACACGGCTGTAGTAGCGTACATCAACCACCAGGCGGTCTACGCTCCCGCTGTATGTCTCAACCGCCACCTCGTTTTATGGAGTCAGTAGCGCCTGAGGTCCCTTCGTGCTGTCCATATTCCAGGAGCCCTGAACCGTGCAGCCGACGAGCTCTCACGGTTTCAGCCACTCCTGGGAGAATGGTAACTCCATCCCCAGACGGTCCAGCTGATTTGGGAACAGTTCGGGGACGCGCAGGTAGTTCTGTTTGCCTCCCACGACTCTTCCCACTGCAGCCTGTTCTTTCCCTGACCGAGGGCACGCTCGGCACGGATGCACGGATGCACGCAATATGCGTTCCCCCCCAGTGAGCCTACTCGCAGAGCTCCTGTGCAAGATCAGGGAGGACAAGGAGCAGGTCCTTCTGGTCGCCCCATACTGGCACGGCCGGACCTGGTTCCCCGAACTCTTACTCCTTGCGACAGCCCCTCCCTGGCCTATTCCTCTGAGACACTCAGAGATGGGGCACCCTATGGCACCCGCGTCCAGATCTTTGGATCCTCCACGTGTGGCTCCTGGATGGGACTCGGCAGGTTTGAGTGGCCTACCACCTCCGGTGGTCGCCACCATCACTTCCGCTAGGGCAGAGAGTCCACTCGGCATGCCTATGCGTTGAAGTGGAACCTCTTCGTCACCTGGTGCTCTTCTCGCCAAGAAGACCCCTGGAAGTGCCCGATCGGGTCCGTGCTATCGTTCCTCCAAGAGGGGTTAGAGCAAAGGCTGTCTCCCTCCACCCTTAAAGTTTATGTGGCCGCAATATCTGCCTACCACGATCTCTTGGTGGGCAAAAAGGTAAGTCAGCACGACCTGATCATCAGGTTCCTGAGGGGGGCGAGGAGACTCCTCGCTCTCCTCTCGTACCCTCTTGGGACCTCGCAGTAGTTCTAAGTGCTCTGCAGAGGCCTCCCTTTGAGCCTTTGTGGTCGGTTGATATTAAGTTTCTGTCGATGAAGACGGCTCTGCTGACCGCATTGGCCTCTCTTAAGAGGGTTGGGGACCTACAGGCATTTTCGGTTGACCAAGCGTGCCTGGAATTCGGGCCGGCTAACTCTCACGTGATCCTGAGACCCCGGCCTGGATATGTGCCCAAGGTTCCCACCACTCCGTTCAAGGACCAGGTGGTGAACCTGCAAGCGCTGCCTTTGGAGGAGGCAGACCCAGCCTTGGCATTGCTCTGTCCAGTACGCGCCCTCCGCGCTTACGTAGACAGCATGCAGTGTTTCAGGACCTCAGACCAGCTCTTTGTCTGTTATGGTGGAGAGCGGAAGGGGAGAGCTCTCTCTCAAAGCAAACGCTGTCTCACTGGATAGTGGACACCATTGTTTTGGCTTACCAGCAGCAAGGTCGACCATGTCCCCTTGGCGTTAGGGCACACTCCACTCGGAGTGTGGCCTCCTCTTGGGCTTTAGCGCATGGCGCCTCGCTAACAGACATCTGCAGAGCTGCAGGCTGGGCGACACCGAACACATTCGCCAGATTCTACAATCTCCGAGTGGAGCCAGTGTCCGACTATGTACTCACCCCCCCCGAGGGGCCGGTAATGGGCCAGGCTCAGGTGTCTTCGCTTGCTCGCCATTCCACTCCACGGACTGGATATGTGCGATATTTTCCCTCAGGTGAGCTTCCCCGAGAGCCCTGAGTTCCTCCAGCACTGCTTACGCCAATACCTGTGTGTCTGCCCTCTAACGAGCCCAGACCCTCGTGTTCGGCCAGGTTCCCCTCCGGCGACCCCCACACGTGTATTTCCACTGTAAGCCTCCTTAGCGAGCAGGTGTCTTTCCCTTGGCAAGTCCCTGCCACCCCTAGGGTTAATAATTCCACCTGCGGCTGGTACCCTAGAGTTTTCCATATGCAGCCCTTAGCGGGTCATGTGTACTCTTAAGTCCTCCCTACGGGCAGGCATCTTTGCATTCCTTCACTGGGATATGCTTCCCAGTGTACCTTGGTAATCCTGTGTTAAGCGTGAGTCCTTCGTCCATATTAGTCTTACGACAGGGAACTCACACTTACGCAGGGCACTGAAAGACAGCTGAGTGGCGGGATTATATTGGAACCCCCATTCGTTAGTCACTAACGTACGTCGTAGTGACTGAACGAAAGGGAACGTCTCGGTTAAGGATGTAACCCTCATTCCCTGAGGAGGGAACGGAGATGTACGTTCCGTTGCCACATCAGCTGTGCTACCTGGAACGCGGGAGTTCAGTCTTGGCTCCTCAGCAGGTAACATAATGCGATATTGCACGTACTTCCTTTTATACTCACGCGGTGAGGCGGAGTTACGTATGCAAAATTCGCATGCCCCATCGCATTGGCACGCCATTGGGCATTTTCTATATGCTCGAAGATGATAGGCTTCTAAGCGAAACCCCCATTCGTTAGTCACTAACGTACGTCTCCGTTCCCTCCTCAGGGAACGAGGGTTACATTCGTAACCGAGACGGTTTTAATAGTGACACACACAAAGACTATACTGTATGTATATTTTATTGCAGCAGCTATTTGCGCTTAGTGCAAATAGCGATATATGCTATTTACACTATATGTAAATAGAAGTATTTTCTTCGCACTAAATATAAATATTAACTTGCCACTATTTACACAAGTATAAACTAAGTATAAATAGCATTGAACAACTATTTACACTTAGTGCAAATGGCGTCTAATACTATTTGCACCTCTGTGTATTATAGTTATTGTCCCCATACTTCATCAATCCCTAAAACCCTCCCCTACACATACTGTACTTCTAACCCTACATGTTAAACACTTTTTTCCCCACTAGTTAAAAATCATTAGGCACTTTATTTCCACTCTTTGAATATTTTCTTAATTTCTATTTTAAATAAATGCCCTCTTTAAAAAAAATGCTGTTGATTAGAATTTTTTTTTTTACTTGCATTTGAACAATGCTCCAGTAACCAGCGGGATTTCTTTTGTAATTTGGTAAATGTTGGACAGAGTTAGTGTAAATAGCCTCTGACAACAAGGAGGGGTATTTGCACTTGGTTTAAATAGACATTCTGATATTTTACCTTGCAGCAAAATACTGTTTGGAAATACACATTTATAATAAATGTTTAACACCAAAAAGATATATAAAGCAACGGCATCAGTAAAATACAACAGTGGTTTAAAATTTACACCTTAATGTAAACAGTTATAGATTGGGCATTACATTAGCAAGACTGAACAGAATCTGCGGTGATATGACAGACATAAATGTGTCGCCGGGTTCAGTTACCTGGATGAGCAGTTATACAGCGTTGCTATGGGCAATGGTCAAAGTGAGAGAGAGACGTACTATGAATAATACTGTACGTAATCATGAGATTAAATTGATGCATATTTTTACAGGTTTTTTTTTGTTATTTGAAAGCTATGTGCTGAACATTTTGGTGCTGAACTTTTTAATTAGTGAATGAATATGCATAATAAGACAAACTGAATGAAATTGAAAGGAAACTAACTATTGAAACTGAAATTAAATTAATCTTTTGTGTTTAGTATGTTGAATTGCAATTCACCAATTTTCTCTTCCTCTCTTCCTCTCTTCCTCTCTTCCTTCTCATCCTGTCTGTGCAGGTCTGGCCAATTCAATTGAATTTCTAACCCAGTGAAAGTGAGCCGATTCCTAAATTCTGAATTTGCCCAACTCCGATGACGCTTGCACACACATATGTAGGCCTGTACAAGAATACGCAAGATTTCTCTTCTGTCTAGTGCCAACTTTTTTTTTAAATGTTGCAATAAAGATATTGTTGCATGCACTGCAGCAAAGCTGGCAAGATGTTATGAACCATAAACGAAATAAAGAGTTATACCAGTCGCAAGTCATGCATGAAAGGAGTCTAGTGTCTCTCCAGAGTGAGAATGTGAGTTGCGTGTTTGAGCGTGCATGAGAGAGAGAGAGAGAGAGAGAGAGAGAGAGAGAGAGAGAGAGAGAGAGAGAGAGAGAGAGAGAGAGAGAGAGAGAGAGAGAGAGAGAGAGAGATGAAGTGCAAGGCAGAGAGGGGGAAAAAGAGATGCAAAAGGCACTGAAGGGTGTCAATATATTCTGAAATTGAATTAAAGAGTAATTAGGGAAATCATTACCTGACACTTCAGCAGTGGGATTTGGTTAATTTACTGCGCCATCGTTCAGTGAATGAAGTATGTCCTATAAGACTTCTCCTTTTGCCAAAGGTGATGGGCACATTAGATAAAAGCTTAATTTAAATCAGCAGCCTTGACTTATGTCCTTGATGTTTCCACAGACACTATTCCAAGTTAAATGACTGTTATTGAACTGATAATGTTTACCAAGCTGATTGTTTTGTTCAGGAATACCTGTTATAGAAAATACCAGATATCTCAAACAACTTTGAAAGAATCTGAAGCAAGTAATAAGCAAACACTCAAAAAAAAAAAGGTTCTATATGGCACCAAAAATGGTTCTTGGCTCGTAATCATAGGGGAACCTTTTTAAGTGCTATATAGCACCAATTTTGGTGGTTCAGTGGTTCTTCAGCGGTACTTCAGAGGTTCTTCACCGGTTCTTTGACTAAAGTGCTATATAGCACCGCTAACTGGTGCTATACACTCACCTAAAGGATTATTAGGAACACCATACTAATACTGTGTTTGACCCCCTTTCGCCTTCAGAACTGCCTTAATTCTACGTGGCATTGATTCAACAAGGTGCTGAAAGCATTCTTTAGAAATATTGGCCCATATTGATAGGATAGCATCCTGCAGTTGATGGAGATTTGTGGGATGCACATCCAGGGCTGAAGCTCCCGTTCCACCACATCCCAAAGATGCTCTATTGGGTTGAGATCTGGTGACTGTAGGGGCCATTTTAGTACAGTGAACTCATTGTCATGTTCAAGAAACCAATTTGAAATGATTCGAGCTTTGTGACATGGTGCATTATCCTGCTGGAAGTAGCCATCAGAGGATGGGTACATGGTGGTCATAAAGGGATGGACATGGTCAGAAACAATGCTCAGGTAAGCCGTGGCATTTAAACGATGCCCAATTGGCACTAAGGGGCCTAAAGTGTGCCAAGAAAACATCCCCCACACCATTACACCCCCACCACCAGCCTGCACAGTGGTAACAAGGCATGATGGATCCATTTTCTCATTCTGTTTACGCCAAATTGACTCTACCATCTGAATGTCTCAGCAGAAATCGAGACTCATCAGACCAGGCAACATTTTTCCAGTCTTCAACTGTCCAATTTTGGTGAGCTCTTGCAAATTGTAGCCTCTTTTTCCTATTTGTAGTGGAGATGAGTGGTACCCGGTGGGGTCTTCTGCAGTTGTAGCCCATCCGCCTCAAGGTTGTGCGTATTGTGGCTTCACAAATGCTTTGCTGCATTCCTCGGTTGTAACGAGTGGTTATTTCAGTCAAAGCTGCTCTTCTATCAGCTTGAATCAGTCGGCCCATTCTCCTCTGACCTCTAGCATCAACAAGGCATTTTTGCCCACAGGACTGCCGCATACTGGATGTTTTTCCCTTTTCACACCATTCTTTGTAAACCCTAGAAATGGTTGTGTGTGAAAATCCCAGTAACTGAGCAGATTGTGAAATACTCAGACAGGCCCGTCTGGCACCAACAACCATGCCACGCTCAAAATTGCTTAAATCACCTTTCTTTCCCATTCTGACATTCCGTTTGGAGTTCAGGAGATTGTCTTGACCAGGACCACACCCCTAAATGCATTGAAGCAACTGCCATGTGATTGGTTGATTAAATAATTGCATTAATGAGAAATTGAACAGGTGTTCCTAATAATCCTTTAGGTGAGTGTATAGCACCACTACCATATGCAGAACATGTTAAGATATGGTGCTATATAGCACCAAAAGTGGTTCCTCTATGATTACGACGAAGAACCATTTTTGGTGCCATATAGAACCTTTTTTTTTTTTAGAGTGTATAAACAGTTTCATGGGCAGCAGCAAGACCTTGTTTCAGTAGGTCATTTGAACACTTCCTTGTTGACTCTGCCTTGGCTATTCCCCTTGAGTGAATTGAATCCCCACTGCTGCCCTAACTGCCATTCAATTACTCTGATATCTCTGGAAGTAAGTGAGATCAACCATTTGATTAAGGGTGAGTTAACAAAACTTCAAGAGTACTAACTGCCCTGAGACCGTTGTAAACATTTGAAATTACTTCTTTGAAAACAAAACTGACATACTGGATGGATAAATGACAGCTGATTTGCTTCTCCTCATAGTAGTCCTTTCCTCTTTTAATTAATCAAAATGTTGATGACAGCAAATTGTCAAATGGTACTGCATGCAAGATGAGCACTCGGTAGAAAAGTAGCTGGAAGTCACTATAGTTTACACAAGGTCCAGTGTAAGTTTTTAAAAACGATACCAGGTTACAACGATACATGCACTTGTTATTTTTGAGGGGGCACCACTTTGGGGGGTTGGGGGTGACAACAGAACTCTTTGTGTCATCATATCCGTTTATTCTTTTGAATTATGAAAGTGAGAACATTATTAACACATTTACTGTCACTATTCCAGAATATTAAGTACACTCTAACAAAAAATCCCTAAAAATAGGGCACAATGTACTGTATTAATTTGACGGAATTTTCCATATTTATTTTTTACAGGTGTTTTACCCTTTATTTAGAATGTTGTGTTTTGGGGTTAACAGAAATGTCCGTAAAATTACTGGAAAATGTCCTGGTAATAAGCTGCCAAAGATGGACAACACCCCTTCACTATCTTCTATTGGAGAAAAGTGAAGCCACCAACATCCGAATACGGCGCTGACATCTTGCTTTAAATTTGGGACTTGAGTCTGCGCAGTAGAGAGCATGAAGTAGAGCCACGATATCAAAACACTCACACTCCCGCAGTATCTGTTAGCTGCGGAACAGCTCATTTTGTTGGTGTGAAATAAACAGTTGTGGAAATGTAGAAATTAAAGTTAAAGCTCCAATCACCTCCTGAAAATCCGTTGGTGCTTCAGTAACAATTTCGCTCAGAGAAGCTGTCAATCATGAAATCATACCCCCGTTTTTATAGCCTCAAACAACTAACTAAAACCAAACCTACTTTAAAAATTAATACTTGAACTTACATCAGCGTGATAAAAACTACCTAAAATGACAGAAACCATCTTTGTAAAAAAATTATTTGAAGTGTTATTTGATTGTTTAGTTTGTCTCAAGTCACATTGGAACACATGAAGGGGGCGGGGTTTATGAGCTATGGGACCAACCACCTAGGGGTTTGAGATGCTTTGGCTTCACTTTTCAGGACGTGTGCGGCACTCTTGGTCAGTACTTTACAGATTTATTTTTACAGTGTATAATTCCTGTATCGATTCAGTCTTCCTCGTATTTGTAGCTTACATAAATAAACCAATTTAAAGCATATAAGCAATGACAAAGCAATATTTGAATTTAGCAGTTGATAATGCAACGCACTGAACGTTCTAATCACACTGGTGTAATTGTACGCTTCAAAAGCTTAATTATCAAATGTAAAAATAAAATGTTTGTCTTCTGGAAGCTGCATTCAAATCCATTTGGTACAAAAACAAAAACGTGGATTTGTGAAAGTGACATCATTACGTGTTCAGTCTATAAGCCCGTAGTGTTTCTTTACAAAGTTACATCTCCAACTACTTGCCTGGCATAATATAGTGTTTTAGTCATTTCGGGGATCCATGTAAACGGAGATATTAGTACATCGTTGTTATGTTAAGTACCCTCAGTTTTTCGTTCATACTGAGTCTATAATGAACTATAATGAAACAGGTTATGGCGATTTCAACAAGCAAAAATTTCAACTAAGGTTAAGGTTACGGTGAGACACTTTCAATGGAATACAATTAACAAATAACAAAAATATGAAGCTTATGATCTTATAAAATCATTTACATAAATTTTTGTTAAAATGTTATTATTACAATATTAAAACATTATTTCAACTGTAAATCTGTTTAAATTATATATATATTTACACTTGTTGCATTGTCAAGTTGTAAAATTGGATATACTCTACACAGAAAATGTCTAGCAATTTGTTTTTACACTAAAATCATGTTAACCATATGGTTTACATCTTGTGGCTACAGTATTGAAACTGTATTTTAAAGTTTATGAATTGGACTAGCCCATTAACTTTTGGTTAATCAATATTAAATACTGTTGATTGAGCTTAACTTGAACTAATTCCTATTTCTAAACTTCTAAACTTCCAACCCCTGATGTCCATCCCAATGTTTTTGATCTAAATGATGAAGCATGTTGTGTTCCGAACTGTATTGTAATAAGGCTGAGTGCTAGAGTATACCCTCAGATCACAAGTACAATATTGTTTGTGTTCTAGTCACAGTATGCACAGTGTTAGTCTGTTAAGAAATCAGTTGTTTTTATTTTTTTCCTTTTTTTTCCCTTTTTTTTGGCTGCTTGGTAAAGGATAGCGAGCCAAACCAAGAATGCTGCCAGCCTTTTCATTGACAGAGATTACTTAAAGACAGATGGCAAAAAAAGACGATGTTCAAACCGAGATCTTTATTAAACGGTCTTTTAATAACTAAGCCTCTCTTTAGGCGAGATTTAATGATTGTTTGAAAAGATTATGGTGTTATTATTTTGATCTTTACTCCAAGAGAAACATTTATTCAGCTATTCAAGCAGGAAAAGCGATAATTATGTCACATTTATTATGGTATTAGATGTCAGCAGTGTTGGGGAAAGTTCATTGTAAAAGTATTGCATTAACATATTGTGTTACTCCCTAAAAAAAGTAACTAATTGCGTTACTTTTTATGGAAAGTAATGTGTTATATTACTTTTGCATTACTTTTTCTCACCTGGGCTGGGCTGGGCTCGGAGGAAAGAAGTAACGCAAAAGTAATACATAAAGTATATTTGTGTAATTTAATATATGTAATTATTGCAGGTTTGAGTAATATTCTGAGATTGCATTTCACTGATTTTATTAATTTTGAGTAATACTGAATGTTTTTTTGTTTTGTTTTTTGCAATTGAGATTAGTAAATGCATGCTCACATTTATTCTAAAATTACAATAATCATGTTTACACTGCGCACACAAGGCCTCATCAACTTACTCCCAATTTCTCTCAACATGGGGATAGGAGAGGTGTCAGTCAATAAATGGGAAAACAAAGTAACTTGAGTTACTTATTTGAAAAAGTAATGCATTACTTTACTAGTTATACTTGAAAGTTAAATCAAAGTTGAGGGGCAGCACTATCTCCTCTCTTTGAAAAGTTTATAAGCACTATATGATTAGTTTCAGTTTAGTAACTGGACTCTGACCCAACAGTTGAGAACCAGTGTTTTGTATATCCAGCCATACATACCTCAATTATCAACTAATATCATCTATGGCCATGCTAATAATGATTAAATTAATGTACAGTATATATAAAATAAAAAGGAAACTCTTGAGCTATTTGATATTTGCAGACTGATGTCCACCAGTATCACCCTCTGGACTGTGCCATTCATCAAGCAACTACTACAATTCATTGTGCAGCGATATGCCATTTTCTATCAATGACCTGTACAATCTGTTCATTCCCCAGACAAATGCCACCAAGTCCTTTTTAGTCCACCTTATTCAAGCAAAAAGTCACGCCGCAAGTAAGAAGAGAAAATTGTGTTGCCTCTCAACCATGACAGAATCTAATATCAAGATGGATCCATTCTGAGGGCAGAACATCACACAAATAATGCATCTCTTTAGTGGTTTATTAAAAAAAAAAAATCCATTAGCAAATGACCTGAGGTATATGGAATGACAGTGCTCTCCATTTTATTATTTTATCCATCTTTTTTATTTTATTTATTTATTTTTACAACAATCGGTTGACTTGTTATATTTGATTTCTTCAGATTAAAAAAAAAATAATAATATTGCTTTCTATTGAGCTATCAGTTGCACTTCAGTTGTATTTTCCAGTACGTGTACTTACAGTGTACTTACCTAAGAAAATATTTGGTAATTTAAGGTAAAGGTTACAGGTTAGGTTTAGGAGTAGGAGTAGGTTCAGGGTTAGTACCTAGGTTTTACCCAGTTATTGTAATTACTGTAATAAGTACATTGTATGCACTTGGGAAACGCTGTAAATAAAATGCTACAGAGCTATCTTTTCTTTAACGTACTATGTCAGATATTGTATCTGGCCAACGGGGACAAACATAGCTAAAGTATGTTGTGCATTACATGAAATGACTGATCATCTACCACAATCTAAGAGGTGATTGGATGCTTATTTATGTAATGTTGATCTTTGACAAATGTGCTATTTAGCATTACAATACTCCAATGCTGTGATAATTATGTTAAATATTTTTTAATGTGTTGAACTGAAAAAATTAATCGCATGTGCTAACACGCTAATTTTGAAGGCCCTAAAACAAATAAAGAAATTTAACCTGAAGAACAGAATTATTATATACTGAGCTAACAGAATTAAGACTTTTTGCTTTTCACCCCCTTTTTTTGAGGCATACACACTCATTTTATCTTTATAGGATTCTGATGTTTGCAAGCTAGCTGTTAAACAAAACCACTTACAAACTTGCAACATTGCGGATTGATTTATGGGCCTGCACATTGACCACGTGGCATTGAGAAGGGAGGGTTAATGTTTTTTCAGACATCATCATTAGACATTTCTAGCTGTAGCATTGGTGCTTGTTACTGTGAAACAAAGCTCATATGTCAGAGTCATTAGAGAAGGAGAGCATGACACTGGCTTGGCCTCATCACTATTCGGGTGATTCATACAGCCAGAAGATAGTCTGACACTTCAGCTACACATGCAGTGGCTGAGACTAAAGCTTCACACACTGCTTATGACAATTAATAGCCTGTGAAACCTCTTGGTGCAAACATACATTGATAAAACATCACTTTTTAACTTAGTTAATATGTAATGGGCATCTTCAAGCTAATTATGCAAGCAAGTACAGAAGTGACTTTCGCTTTCCTGCAATTATGTTTGCTAAAGATTCTCGTTTTCACAGTCTAACCTATTTACAGGAGCCATTGTGGGGCAGAGTGAGGGAGGGAGAGAGAGAAATGAGGGGGAAAAAAGTGAATACGCATATTGCATCTGAAAAGATATGCAAAAATTCCCTGCCTTGGCTGTCAAGATGATAGCTAATTAAAACATTATCTTTACTTTGCTTCCTTGATTACTCTTCTACAAGACAACACACCACTGGCTCCATCAAGGCTGTATTTTAAGTGAATATTTACCTGTTGTAATGACTTTCTGTCTATGCATTGATAAATGTCCCTCCCTGCTTTGTCGTCTAAAACACTACGATCTAGATCTCAACTCCGCCTATAGCAGCCGACTTAAAGAGTGCTGTATCAGCTTTGTCAAACAGCTGTTTTCTGCTCAATCCACTGATCTGCTGTTGGTCCTATAGTCTACTACGGATGTCTATTCACTATCCTCAACATCTGAATATATCTCGGGAAAACTGTGCTGATATTTCTCTCACTCTCTCACTGTGAGAACTTGATTTGATTTTGTCTTTGATTTCTTTCCCTTCCTTTCCTCCCAAGATTGCTCATTTCCTCACACGGTCGATCACTGAAAATCAATTGGAAGCCAATGTTAGACTGTTTCTTGCGTTTAAAACAGATGTCAGCGTTGTCAGTCCAGTGTACTCCTTTGATAATGTGTTTTAAAGGTAATCTTCTGCTTATTATGAACATAATCATGGACATTGTTTGAGATAAGACAAGATACAATACTTATTCATCTGTCTGGATAGTGGTTTTTCATTTTGATTTATCTAAATAACCAATGCTGTGTGCAAATCTGTATTTTTATAAAGATTTACAGTGCAATTATTTATGTTAGAAATGTTGATTTGTGCATAATTCTGCATAATAATGCAAAAAGACAAGCCAGCATTGCATGATTTCATGCTCCCTTGTTATATTTGTTAATATAGGCTATTCTATAATATATTAAACCCATAAATGCATGTAAATTTACAAGTTAATTTTGTTGCAGTGTATTGGTTTGTAAATTAGTTTCCATTTTACATTTTTTCCCCCATGTTTCTGTAGTGTACCATGACAAATTGGCAACTTGTTAAGAAATATTACTTTTCTTCCATTCTTGTATCAAAAGTTTACCATCATGAAAGCTAACCGTATATATATATATATATATATATATATATATATATATATATATATATATATATATATATATATATATATATATATATATAGCCTACACAAACATTGCACATTGCAACGAAATTAACCAACATTATATAGCCTACATGCATTTATGGGTTTAATATTGCAGTATTGTAACAGTAAACTCAATACCCAATCTCAATTTAAGCCATTTTCTAATAGTTTACGATGATGTTAGTGAGCCTGAAAACGACTCGAATGAATAATACGATGTAGATCTCGCTCGAGTAGGCTACTATTTGTATCATAATTATCCCATTCATAAATAAGTATAATATTATTTTCATAACAAGCAAGCACATAATGTTCAAACTCATTGTCACCCCGACAAAGTACATTCTCTCAGCATGGAAACCCCGCCCCTCTTGCCCGCGAACAGCCAATGAGGAGTGGAGGAGGCTTGTCTCTGAAATAAATTAGATATTTTCATGGTGTGTATGGGAACCGTCTAGTTTGAGCATCCGACCGACATACGCGCAGTTGCACAGAGTGGACCTCTGGAGAAGACATTTATATAGTGCTTCTTGGGCACCGGGTTAAGTTAATATATCGAGACTTTAATCGCGTCAGTTATGGGGTTGCTTCAAGACGTTGGTTATGGGATTGCTTCAGCCTAACTTCCAATTCATAAGAGACCTGTTTACTTGGAGAGAGAAGAGTGAAGACAGAGCGACCGTTTCTCCTCGCGATAGTTTTTTTCTTCTGTTCACCCGGATTATACGGCACAAGACGTTGGAAATATACACGATAGTGGAAGCAGAGAGTTGGATGCTGTGTTTCCATGGCTCTTCTCGCATCGCGATGGTGTTTAAAACAAGTTGAACTGAGCCAAATCTTTAAAGGTCACCCTCAACAATTTGCGTTTACAATAATTGCCTTAATCGGTAAACTGTAGAGGTTGTTGACTTCAGTGGTTGAAACATCGGACAACTGGAAAAGGTAAACTTACTCTAACTATAATATTTACTAATAATACTAAGATTATAATTCAATTAAACAAGTATAATTATAGTAAAATATTTTAAATAATTGAAGTAATAATTGAAAACACATTGTAATTACAAGCATAATCTTTCTGAAACCCAGTTTGAAAATGGCAAATTGGAAAATGACAGTATATTTGTATGCCTGTGTATGGAAATATATTTTAATAGCTAATTCTATTTGTATATGCTACGCTAAATCAAGGGTTTTTAATCTGGGACCCCCAGCCAGATTCTCAGACAATACTAAACAGATTTTCTCAGTAGCACTTAATAAAGGCTTTTTTAAAGAACAATAAATACCATTACTACATTATTTAGGGATAATGCATAAAAGAACGTAAAGTAAGAAAGTTAAAAATGAGCTATAGTTAGAAATGTCATAAGAACTTAAACTTTAAAAATCTTAGGCCAATATATATATATATATATATATATATATATATATATATATATATACACACACACACACACACACACCTCCGAGACTTTTGGGACCCCATACTGAAAACCCTGGTCTTTAAATGTCTTTACAGCTGTGCTTGAAAAAAATAAATAAAAAAAGAGCTGTCAGGAAACAGTTATAATTGAATTCACTGTATTGACTTTGTTGTTTCAGAAGGCAAGGAAAGTTTGGAGAGAATGTCGAGTCGCAGGGTGAAGCATGAGCTGCCAGTGTACTGATTTTAGACTGGCGTATCTGATGAGTCTATGGGTGTGTGTTGTACTAAGCCTTCACTGCTGGGTTCTAGCCCCTGTGGCAGCCTCCCATGATGCCGCTGGTCCATTTGGGTGGCTCCTTTCAGATAAAGGGCCTTTTCATCACTCACAGGAATTTGCAGAATTTGTGGAGCGTTATCAACAGGGCTTCACAACCAAATACAAGATTTACAGGTGAGCTGGATAATTTCTTCTGTTATTTTATTGGCAGTTATGTGTAGAATGTGTCGGATTTATTAATGATATGCTGAATATATGGTTCATTTATTTGTACATGTTACTGTTTAACAAAAAGTTGACAAGAAACTTTAATGGAGGCTGGCTCATTTTGCTTACTAGTGTGCAAACTTTCACATGCAAATTGCAACATGGTTGGACTGGTGAAAAACCCATGATGTAGATACAGCTATGCAATATAAATGACTATGTAAATAAAGCAATATATAGACATGTTGGGTAAACACTCTCTGCACATGAGGAGTCAATCTGACAGCTGTTTTCAAGTTTAAAATGTAGTTTGAAACTTTTAATGCCAGATTATTAGTTGCAACTGATGTGAGGTGAGGTGTTGAGGGAAGTTGTGCTGAGTTAGAGCTGAGGATTAGATGAAGTGATAAACAGCCCAAAAGGGGAGAAGAGAAAAGCAGGAAAAGAGTTGGCTGAACTGAACCTGACTGACAGGCTCATTTGGCAGGGCCATTGGACCACGCTGCCAGGCACAGATGGAGATGGCAACATTGGGGTTAGTCAGACACTCTCTCCTCAACATACGTGTGTATCTGTGAATGCTCCACTGGCTTTATTTTTTGCTAGAGACAGACTATAGAAGTCAACAAAAGTACAGTTGTGCTTTCTCAATGTCAGATCTCCCCCTGCTGGTGGAAACCGGCAGCTTGTCTACGTGTGTGTGCGAGTGCTGGGGTGCGCATGTCTAGGTGCATAATTTTACTTTTCATGCTAGGCAGAACTCCTATCCCAACATCCCTTGTGCCTGAATGACTTTTAAGTACCTTGCTCTCACACTGGCAGTACAGAGAGGGACAAGTTTTCATCTGCTACAGATCTGAGTTGAGAGAGAATCAATTCTGCTTCCTGGCCTCTTAACACTCTTTGCCTTGTATGATAAATTTGAGGAAAGATAATGATGTGTGACACTGGAACAGTTTTATAAGCCTAAATGTGTGTGTGCATGTGTCAGACATTATGTCATTTTTTTCTTTGAAAATACAATGTGTGAAAAAACTATTGGAGTAGAAACAATTTTTACTCAGAAATTGCTAGTAGATTTCACAAATAATTACAAATAAATGCCAATTTGCCAAGTAACACTTTGGATTAAACATTACATTTTTAAGTAGAAAGACTGAAATAGTATTTTCTTGTAAAATGTACTCGAATAATGTTTGTTTTATTTACAACTTCGAAATATGTTGGGTTTTTTTTTACAGTCTAGTAGTGCTACTTTTATATTTGACTCAAAACCGTGTTTATTACATGATCGGTGTAAATAAAACTGCAAAACTTGAGCTGCTGTCCCAACTGCGTGGTTATAAAATCTGTCAGGATAATAACTCCCCACCACCACCAAATTCTCGCCTCAAAATTTGACAACATTAGCATCTGCAGTTTGTTTGTGTTTGCGGAAACACACCTAGGTTGAATTCATAACTTGCTTGTGGTCACATACAGTAGGTAGGTGTGCGGTGACATAGATTCAAGGTAAATTTGTGTCATTCTCATTCTCCCCATTTCCCTTCCGCAAAAGGTTGAACAGAGCCCAAGGGTACAGTAAAGACTTAGTAGTGTCTATCCTTCCTGTCAGATGCATGAAAGGGATCTCATAAAACACCAGACATATGCTGCCTGACAAGTGTATGATGGGAGGGTTCTGCACGGGAGGATAGGTGGGTGAGGCGGACAAGCCGATGGCAGCGGAAAAGGTTGCCGGAGCACATACGTGCTCACTTGTTCCTCCCGGAGATGCTAATAGTGAAGCACAAGGTGACAGCAATTGTCGGCTTAGCCAGAGCTGTGTGAGCAACAATGAGGATAAGCAGTAATTCTCCCACGCAAACACTGTCTTGCTCAAGTTTTTCCTGCACTCTGGAATGGAACTTAAAGTCGACAGAGTGTGTGATGTTTTTCATTTTAGAATTAGACAGGACGTGTAATTTCAGTCTTTTACTGGAATTAAATACATCTTACTTATACATAAAAAAGCCAGAGAAATTCTGCCACTTTCCAATTATGGTTGTGTTTCCAATGTATTTGCTTTTTGTTTCAGATGCTAAATGAGCCTCTTATATTTAAATAAAATATCTTACATACATCCATAGCAGGAGAGTTGAGCTGTAAGGAAACCCTTACAACATCTGCCTTTATGTGATAGTGTTGATGATGGTGCACCACTTTATTACCTTTTGATTCATTTGTTCAGTATACAAGTCTGTAAATGCTATACGTGGACTGTAAACAAAAGAAGATATTTTTTTTTAAAGATAATTAAGGGACTTAGTTAAATGGTCAAATCCATAAGGTTAGGTCTAACATTTTTTGTGAGATTAATGTTGTTAATCTTAATTTAAAGGAAGATTTGTAAAATCCAGAGCACTGGTGCTTTTTCCAGCACAGGGTAAAGCTTAGAATGAGGACGATGTTGAATTAATCACGATTTCCAATTAAGAAAGCTTCTGAAAGGGTTTAAGATGAATAAATATAATTGAATTATCATACATTCTTAAACATGTACAAGTCATAAGTGTTATTAATGCCTGAAGCATTAGGAGTCTATTAGCCTCCGGAATCTTCAGCATTCAAATAGCTTTAGACGTAAAATGTTTAGCCTAACGACAATAATGTCTCCATAAAAGCCTCAGATCATTGATTGCTCAATTAGTGGCTCTACATTGTGCTATTTTAGAGGGATATTTAACTTAATGCAGTCGTGTGGGTGCTGTGTACAGGACATTAATGACAGCCGGGTTCTGTAGAAATTCTTTGAACCACTCTTATCAAACGAATATCTTGGCGTTGTCCTGAAAATCAAACTGGAGCAAAGACTGTGATGTTCACCGGTGTGGAATTTCAAATTAAACACATGAAGGGGTTCCGGTATGGCATACTTGACAAGTTTTTTTTTTTTCCATTTGTGAAAAGAAATGGTTGCATTGCACACCTCTTCTATACTGTTGGATTTATTTTGCCCTTATTATATTTTCCTTCACCACAGATGGTTCCACCAAGAACCTTTAAAGGTGTTGTATGTAAGTTTTTCCACTTTACTAAAGCATAAAAATAGCATAATATGTTTGCAGATATTTAGGAAACATGCTAAATCCACATAATTGTTTCTCTGAAAAACAATGCTTTGAAATGTGTGTTCCGTGTCGATACCGCACATTGCCAGTGTACTCAATAGTGTTTCGACACCCCAGGTTGCCAGTTGGAGGAAAACACAGAGTATTGCTGCCATGGAAGCCAGCAAACAAACTGGGTCAGAGATCGCAGATTCTACCCGACCTAAAAAGCCTCGGCATCCATCTAACAATCTCAATGAACGAGAGATTATTATCGGATAAATCAACTCATCAACTTCCAGTGTGGCTTTCATTGTCAATTCACCCTTCTCCGCAAGTTTGATTGACAGGCGATCTGACCAATCACAGCGCCGAATCTGCCGGTTTGTCCGACAAAGCAGTCAGGAGAGTTAGAAGATTAATGTAGGTGGACTTGAACTTGGAAAAACGGTGTGTACTGACATCTTTTCGCAGTTGATACAACATTTCTTTTTGTGTTCATTCATGTTTATTTTGTACTTATCAATGAACTACAAGGAAGAGATAATCGGTTCACGAGCAGCTTTAACTGAGGTGCTACAGTGATCACGACACATTAAAAAGCCACAAACTGGTATTTATTGTTTAAATTTATTTTTAAAAAAAGACAATTTTAAAGTTTAGACTTTGTTTAATATCAAAAGTAACTTGCTCTGTCCTGTCTGTCGGCGTGTTGTCAGTGTCATATTTGCTCCGCAATGTATTTTCTCTGCGTGAGAATGTGTGTGTGTGTGTGAGAGCGCCATGGCTTGTCGGACATAGCAACAGTAACTAAAGGGGGCGGGTCTTTGCGAACGGTCAATTGCGCTCGCTCCTGTTGCATGTACTCATGCTGGCAACCCTGTGTGAGCGTAGAGTCTGAGGAGGAGGGGGCGGGAAAACAACGATTTCCAATATTTTGAATTTGGACTACAGTACCTATTTCGACCACTAGCTGTCAATACAGCACCTTTAACATCCATGGAATCTTTGTACTTTCTTTAGATTATTCAAATGGTCTTGACTTTAAGAAGAAGGTTCTTTGGGTAACCAAAAATGATTATTCTATGGCATCACTGTAAACACTTCTTCTGGAATCTTATTTTTAAGAGTGTAAAGGAGAATTTTATTTAAATCCAAAAGCACAATTATGAATGTGATATTGCTTTTATAAAAAAAGATATTTGAACAAGAAGTACATTTCGAATGGCTGACATTCTAGACACAATATGGCCAGTTGTTTTGCTTATTTTTGCATCAAGGGAAGTAGTTCTAAAAGTAATCAAATCAGCTAGCAACCTAGATCAACATTTGGTGAATTATGATAATCTAGAGCGTTGTTTTCAGTTTTGACCTTTAAAATTTACTTCCATTGTCACGCCCAAACTTCATTCTAACAAATAGGGCATTATCACATGTCAGCGCAGCTAGAATATGCTAAAGCCACATAGACTTGCTTGTAATAAATCAAGAAATGTTCACAACAGAGTACCCAGAATACCATAATTCACCCTATATAAGAGAACGAGAGAGGGTGGGTGGGAATGAGAGAGAAAGCGCGAGAGAGAGAGATCGACAGAAGGAGAGGGAGAGAGAGATATCAGGCTAGTAGCGTCAGACCCTAGCTAATCGTCTCATTATTTATGTTTCAAGACATGTATATCCCCTGAGTATGCTTGCACTTGCATTGGAAACACAATCAAGGACAAAACACCTACTGGCTGCTCGGTCATTGCTATGGTAGATTGTTTTCCTAGTTCAGTTTATCAGGACTGAGAGAGATGAGCTGTTGGACTTCCCTTATGGGAAATGAATGATGGAAGCGCACAGAGGTGCGTATGTTAAGTCATATCTCACAACTGACAGTAGTGATGATGACTGTGGCTTTGATGGCTCAATAATTCAGTATGAAGAAATACACTTTGATTATATATAATAAATGACCTTTGTTGACCAATTAGCTCTAATTTTAGGTCCGGAAAGTTTTTTCAAACTCCTAAATGACTCATGCTGTGGAATGAGTGAAGCCCTAATGAGCGTGTTTACATCTGATTAATGTTAGCATGAAGAAGTGTTTGATAAACACAACTAATGAGGTGTAGCCTGAGCTCTCAATTTGCCTCAGGTTAGTCTTGAATCGAAAATCAAGTTAAGACCACATAAACACAGCAATAAAGGACATTTTATGGATAAAAAAAAAAAAAAAAAGAATTAATAATGTTATTTGACTCTTGAAATGATTCATATCTTGATATATTCATATCAGCATCTCATTCATATATAAGAGGGTCATAAAACAAGGAGACACTTTTAGGTGAAAGCAGCTTATAATATACCGGTTTGAAGTTTGGGGTCAGTATAGTTTAGTTCAGTATACTGCATATCAATGGCGAGCGGTGACGTCTTTAACCGGGTATGCTGGGTGGCACGGCAAAGTTTTGAGTGAGTTTTAAGTTCATGAGTTTAATAAGCGAGACATGCACGTTCATTCTACACAGTGTTAGTACTTACAGTACATCTGTATCATAAAAAATATATATAATTAAAAAAAACAAGTCTCCCTATGGATAAAATTAAATACTATGAAAATAATTTAAGTTATGACTTTTTTCAGTTGATTTAGTCTAGTTAGTTTTGTATCAAATACTATGTGTTTTTTGGTGATCATCGAGATCTGGCAGCAATAGTGCGCAATTCGCAGACAGCTTTCCTTGTGCATGAAATCCCCCATTTGCCTGCAAACCAATGAGAATGCGGAACAATGATGACGATATAACAACAGAGTGTAAGTGCCGAAGCTGTTGTGGAACCATGAACTCTCCATAACTGACAGGTTTGAAGAATATTACCGTCATTAATAAAATAAATAAATGAGGACAGTTTCATACGTATTACGAAAACTTTATCATGCAAGCTTTATAGTACACCTCAAACAAGGGAATTTATATTAATTTATAGAATTAATATTAATAAGCAAGTCCACAAATGGCTTGGGTTTGCAGAGCATTTGCAGCTTTTATGGACTTTTATGGTTCCAAATCAGCATATTAGAATGATTTCTGAAGGATCATGTGACACTGAAGACTGGAGTAATTGCTGCTGAAAATATAGCTTTGCCATCACAGGAACTATTCATGAGAACACATGGCTGTTACCCTTTAACATTAGCACTTGATCCCCCAATGCCATCCATAGTTATGTGCAGTGCTCGAAGTGGATATGTGTACCGGTACTTCTATATTTTAAGCCCCTCAGAACATGATTTCAACCCTCGGTAGTACCGGCACTTTTTTTTACACAAGAACTGTGCATCTACGAGTGCTGACAGACCACCAGGCTTTCAATCAGAGGCTGACACCTTTTGACATATTTTTGTGCAGCAAGCATTTATTACATGAGTTTCTAGATTTATGGACTGTTTGAGTTGCAGCCTGACACTGATGTCTTGGACACAAATGCCACCCGTCCTTACTATGAGTGTGTTTAACGATTAAATCACTTATAGTATGTTTGTACGTCAACATAGCGGAATAACAGCCTCAAAAGTGATTAAAAATGCAAGAGAACATGCAAATATATTTTCAATGCAGAACACAAATGCAAATAGCATGACTTTAAAAATTATAAATGATTTGTGTAAACTTACAGAATATTACCAGTCAAAAGTCGGTAAGATTTTGATCTTGATCATGATCCTTCAGAAATCATTCTAAAATGCTTATTTGTTGCTCAAGAAACATTTAGTTAAAGTCCCCCTGTAGTCAATAATTGCATCCCTTAGAACTCATCTTTGATCTCCAAAATGACACGTTTTCTTCCTGTAAAAACAATTTCTTCATGCCTTAAAATAGCTTGAATGTAACTCTACACCCTTGCTTCATTTAGTATATGTGGAGCCATGAATATGCAAATTAACCCAATCTCCACTCACTCACACCAGCTCAGAGACCCACTCGGTCAACTTCTACTCAAGTTACTGTAGTAAACGCTGCACAGAGGTATCGCTCTTTACAACATCAGACACATAACGGTAATTGATATGATTAGCCTTTTGCTTGACTAGGTTATCAAACAGCTAATAATGTGTTGCTAATGTTACACAAACCATGTTCCCGTTCAGCATTTCAGTCTGCCTTCTAAAAACCAGCATCATTTGAAGTTTATCATAACATCCTAATATACATAATTCACCTGCTATATTGCTAAATGTAGATGATTTTACAACCAGGATGGCTTCTCTTGAGAGTCCCCTGCTTCAGAGCAGTCATAGATAATGATATGCTAAAGCCTGCCTACATGTTGACGTGATTGGTTACGTGAAGTTTGTGATGCGATTTCAAACCTTGTTTTTGAGACTGTCTTTGGTGCACTGCAGTTTTAAAGAGAAAATACTTAGCTATGGTGTTGATTTATGAGACATATAACAGACTCGTTCAAGCACCTTATTATGACCTTTATTTAGTCATGCGCCTTCTAGCTGGCGTAAATAATAATGACGGTGTCTTGTTACGTCTGTCGTCATGAAATGACATATGACTGTCGTTACCAATCAAAATGCGTGTTCATTTAAATGCAATGTGTGGACTTTTTACCACCATTTGTCATATTTCCATTTAGCAAAAATAATTTTTTATTAACAACTACACCCACCTAGGGGTGCACCGATCCAACTTTTTCAGTCCCTATACCGATACCAATGCCTGGGCTTTGTGTATCTGTCGATACCCGATACCGATCCGATACTATTGTTGAATTAATAATAAACTGTATATCTTCCACCTTATACCTTCCTTGAAGAGACTAAAGGCACCAGACTTTACTAACTAAACATAACTAAGACAAAATAACAGATGTATGTAAAGTGTTGAATTCTTATTTATTTAAAAAACAATTGTGCATTCAAATCTAAAATAGAATGTAATCAAACTTCTTTAAATAAATAAAATGTAGCAGTGGAAACAAAAAACAGTGTATTGGTCAAACATACAATAATCTGACAGTTACCAAACATTTTTTTACACTACAGATAATTGTTTTGGTATATAATCATATCAATATTAAAAAGTAGCATTACAAATTAACAAATAGTCTAATTTTCTGCCATATGCAATTTAATAAAAAATATCAGCTAGCTAATAACTTTGTTCTGGTTTCACCTCACTCCTGTCTAAATGATTGTAGGCTAGGCCTATTTATTTTACTACACATTGTCAACAGAAATAAGCTGAAATACTGTTGATAATTAAAAATAATTCTTAATACCCACTCTTGCTTAATTGGGTAAGCACACTTGTGTTCTCTTTTCAGATGTGTTCTGAGTAAATTAATAAACTGATTCATGAGTTGGACAGATCAGTTGTTCTAACCAGTCGTTAAAATGATTCGGTTCAAAGGAGTCATTAGGTCACGAATTGGACATTAGCAGACGCGTTGTGTGTGAATCCCGTCTGTTAGAACATCGCGAAAGATGTCAACACACAGAAAACACTTCATAACTGAATATAATTTGTCTCCCGTTTATTGAAAGTATGCTTTATGTCAGCTGGTCAGAGAAGAGTCAACATTTTTGGAGCGCAATTCACAACCAGCGATAATTCAAGGACAAAATTGTCCGAATGTGTCACGTGCAACATGGTTTCGGTCTTTCGACCTTTTGATTTGGATTAATATGTGAAATATGAGAAAGAGCTAACACTGATTATTTTGAAGACCCAGAGAGTGTGCGCGGGGGAGGAGCTCTCTGATCGGTTCTCTCTGTCACTCAGTCACAAGCGCAGCATCGATTCTACATCACTCGTAAATCACAATATCTCGGCGGCCGTCAAAAAATTTTCAATGCAGGAAAAACCCTGACTTTGCAGTAATACCACCTCCCCTCGAAACATTTACTTTGCAGACATTGCAAACAGCCGACAAACTAGCTGGCATGGCAAGCGTGAAATATCTCCTCCACACAGCCGACTCTCTGGCTCGCTCCATGTTGCTTCTAGCATGCGACACACGTGAAGCTGGCGAATGATGTAGGTTCTGCTGCGACGGAAAAAAAAACACCTGGATCGGCTTGTGGATCTGTTCATTTTTCCAATCCCCGATCCAGCTATTTTGTCAGTATCACGGCCGATATCCGATCCTAATATCGGTTTTGATCATTTTAATGTATCCTTGCTGAATAAAAGTATTCTTTGAAAAAATGAAAAAATCCCCAAAATTTTAAACAATAGTGTATATCTGTATTTTGTTGAATAAAAGTGTGCCTTTGTGAGAGCATTTGATAACTGTGTTAAAACAAAATCACACTGACTGGATAGAGACAGTTGTTGTTTCTACTCTCCATCATTATTTATTTATTTACTCCTCTTTCTGATGAGAAATGACCTGTGCCATGTCAAATGTTATTCAACTTCTCGAGACCCTGGATTCTGTTCCATTCCGTTGCTCTATATCTTTTTGAACGCAAGAACATGTTCTGTGTTAACAGCTTTTTACTCATACTGTACTTCCTGTTTTCTATAAGTGTGGTTTAGTGAGGCGAAATGTATTACAGAATTGACGTACATATACGGGATGGAGCATGATTGATTGTGCTAATTTCATTTCTACTTGAAACTAATTAGTTGAAAAATGTAATGTAATTTAACTTAACATAAAACCTTTTTTCGCCTATCCATAAATCACATTATACAGCGTGTTGCATAATATTGCAAAAATGTTGCATAAATCAGAATGTAACACGCACCCGGATGTTTCAAGCATATCGCTACTTCCGACAGCATAACAATCTGGTCTCATTTGCTTGTACTGTGACACTGTCGGCCTCCCTTTGGCTTCAGACTGCTTCCTCTGGAGCGTGTTCTCACCGCTGACTCCGTGTAGCCGTAGGTCTCTGTGGGGAAGCCTGGCAGGTAGTTCTTCAATATGCCTTCTCCTGCTGTGAGGCTCTAGCGTGGGCCCAGTGGTGGATTAGCCTCCAGCTCCATCCATAACTGTCCATCAAGAACTTTTGTTCTGACACAGTGTCGATCATACTTTCTCTCACCATTGCTTTTCTTTCTTTCCCTCTTTCCCTCCATTTGTCTTTCTCTGTCTCATTGTCCTTGCCGTTCTTCCTTTCTGCTGTCAATAAGTGTCATCTGTTATTATTTAGATACAAACACTTAGCAAGCCATGTATTGCAATATAATGTATAGGGTATAATGAGGCAAGATGCCCCCTGGGGTATGCTGTCCAGAATTGTGACATTTGTGACAACTTTTGTGTGATTTATTTAGTCTTTCAGTCAGTTTTGAGGTTGTTTATGTTAGGACGGCATTTCTAATCGTGATTACAATTACGGATGCACAATTACATAATCGTTCAAAGGCACAATTACAACAAAAAAAAAAGTTCACTTACATTAATCTGTGCTTAAGATGTTTTTTTTTTTTTTTTTTTTACAGGTTAAGGGTTTTTTCCATTGTTTTAATTTTAGTTTTAGTATAACATACCATGCATATTTTTTTACTTTTTTGTTGTTGTTGAGTAATCGACAATTATGATTTTTGTCATAATCATGCAGCCCTAATTTGTGTATTTGCATCACATGGAATATCAAAATCTTTCTGTTGATGGGGATTCATAGATATAGTCATTGATTTAGATTGGAATGGATTTTGTGTTGTGTTGTTGTTGGTTGTTTGTTTGTTTGCAAGAAAAATGGGACAAAATGTCTGCAGCAGATGATGTAGTTGCTGTTATTAATATTATTATTGGTCACACTTTAGATTACGGTTCAATTTGAACTATTAAGAAACTATTAACTACAACTTTTGCCTCAATAAACTCCTAAATACTGCTTATTAATAGTTAGTAAGGTAGTTGTTAAATTTAGGTACTGGGCAGGATTAAGGGATGTAATATGGTCATGCAAAATAAGGCATTAATATGTGCTTTATAAATATAAACAGTCAGCATCCTAGTAACATGCATGATTATAAGCAACAAGTGATAGTGAGAATTGATCCCTAAACTAAAGTGTTACCTTATTATAATATTAAGAATCATTCCTTCTGAATATATAGTTTTTTATTCTATTGTGAGTGACAGTAACTACAAATGACTGTAAATTCAGTTTGAACAGATTGTTTATTGTTTTAAAGTAACAGGAAGAAGAGCAGAGAATTTAAGGAATAAATATTTTAGATCTATTTCTTTGATTTTGTGATTTGCCAGTCAGTTTGTTGTATTATTCAGTTTGAGTGAACGAAGTGATTTTAAATAAAATCTTTGATTTAATATATTGCATTACTGAAATGTTTTATTATTAATCATGTAAAGAAAAAAAGAAAGCAATAAATAAAAAAGGTAAAAAAAAAATACATTATCTAAAAATCAGATAACAGCTGGAACAAGAGGTAGAAAGTCGTCCTGCACTGTCAAAAAAAAAAAGAGTACACAATTGTACCTTTTAAGGTACAAGTGGCCCTCACTGAGGTGGTACCCTTAAGGGAAAATTATGTACCTCTAAATCAGGCGTAGGCAAGTTCGGACCTAGAGAGCGATGTCCTGCAGAGTTTAGCTCCAACCCTACTAAGCCACCACAGTATAAAACTCATGGCTCCCAGCATGCATTGCGGCATTAAGGATGTCACCATTGTTGAGATTCATATGTTGATTCTTGATATCTGTGTGCGTCTAAACGGTTTTCCCCTTAGAATGTATTTAAAAATAAGAATTCAGATTGTCTAATCTGTAGCAAGAAAGTATTGTTGGTGAATATTATTTATTATGAGTTAAGTCAAACATTTTCTTCATGACAATTTTTGTTTATGGCTTCTTTTGATTTGTGTTTTGTTAACACTGTAACAAAAACCACAAACTCACATAAGAAATCAAACTGTCAATCTGTCACAAAGTCAAACTGCCCAACTAAATGAAACACTGATCACCATAATGGTGATCGAACATTTTCAATAAAACATCAACATCTAAACCTCTGTTAATTCTCAATAAGAGGTTCTATTGACGTCTTTCAGGGTTGGAGCCAAACTCTGCAGGACAGCGACTCACTAGAACTGAACTTGCCTACCACTGCTCTAAATAGAGAAATGCAATGGTACAGTTGTACCCTAAGGACCAATTGTGTACCTTTAAAGGTACAGTTATGTGTTTTGTTCCCCAAGGAACAAAATTGTACCTCTACTGTACCTTTTTTTCTGAGAGTGTAGTTCATTAGTTGGGCAAGATTGTTCCGTTACTGGATTTTAAGATAATTTAACTTAGCAATGTTTCTATTAATTTCCCCTGATAAGATATTGAATGATAATATGTATTAACATAAATAAGCTTAAAATGATTGTTATTAATGCACATTGTTATTAGATGTCTTTCCCCAGCTTCCGCAATTTAAGTATGTCATGTAGAATGAAAAATATAGAATATTAAATATAGTATTATGGTTTTATATTAAAAGCACTTGTTTGTGTTTTGCATATGCCATTTCAGTATTTCTTTATAGCTAGTATTTTCTTTTATCATACAAAGCTATTAATTAATAATGGAAGCATTTTACCTTTGGCTTAATGGTGATGATCATAATCCTAAAGTCTATCCTACATACTGACATATTTCATAAATTAGTACAGCCATACAGTCTTGTTGCATACTTTTCTGTTACAGCACTAAAGGTTAAATAAGGACCATTTAATTGTATTGCAATGAGCAGTTGTTGCTGTAAATGAAAGACAGAAAAAGGATAGTATTCCAGCTGTTCTCCTCTGGCCTTTTATTCATGAACGAAAGAAGCTTGCCATTGTTGCTGATTACTCCCAGTCAGCCCTTCTTCAGTGCAAAAGTCACAGGCAAAAAAAAGAACAACTAAAAACAAATTGAACCATTATCTAGAGGACAACAGCTTTAAAAGCAGACGAGAGCAATTCCTAAAGCTGAAGTTGGAAAAAAAGAAAGAATGCATAATATGATTTGAATTGCAGGCACGGGGGTCATGCAGTCATCGCTTTTTCTCCACAGCAGGTCTTAACCGAATATGCATCGTACTCAAGCTGCGTGAAGGTTTCTCAGACCTCTCTTTAAACTGCTTTTTTTTTTTTCATTTGGGGAATATACAGAACATCAATTTCAGAGAAGCTTTAACTGTGTGGGCTTACACTGAAACAAATACTAAAACAAACTCTCCCAGCTGTTGAAAAAAAAAAGTGTTCAGGATTTCACTCTCCTGTGTCCATTGTGGCTCAAATGAAGGACATTTCCAAATAGGGTGTATGTGTGTGTGTTTGTACGTGACCTTGCAGAGAGTTTGGGCGCTGGAAGGTGAACAGCCTGGCTCTGGAGAGAGAGGACAATGGCGTGGCTCTACCCCTCGATCCAGAGTTTATGCAAACCATCAGACAGTTGGGCCGCAGACCCACCCTCGCTGCCATTACCGAGAACATCATCAGGAAATATGGCACACACTTTCTGCTTTCAGCTACACTCGGAGGTACTTCAACAAAGCTGCCTGTTCATTTCTACAGAATTTCATAATTTCCATTGAAAAAAAGACATTATTTTGATATGTCTTGGTACATAATAACATGAGATGATAGTGTTCTAAAACAAGGATAGAATATTTACAGTTTAAACCATTATAGTTTAATTAGGAAATGTGAAAATGTATTCTAAAATGTATGTCTACAATGGCCAATAATCTAAAACAATCATCAAAAAAAGCATTCATTAAATTAACTAAATGATTCAGTCAGTTTTTAGAGAATAATTAGATTTTTACATTAATTACTGGGGCTGACAAAATTAACATATTACCTTTTAATGCACTTCAATTTGACATATTAACAAACATCTACTCTTGAAAAAACTCTGCTCTTTAGGCAACCCATTATCTGCAAATGTGAACACATTAAAGTATCTTTGATCACATTAAAGGGCATCTGATGCATACATCTACTTTTTGGTGTATTTATATATGTATATTCAAAATTGCATCATCCACACTAGTGTTCATTTTGTCACCTATTTTTAAATTAGTCTTAGTCTTAGTCTTGTGCCAAATGTCCTTGTTAGTTTTAGTCATATTTAGTCATTCACATATCTTTTTTTGTTAGTCATGTTTTAGTCGACTAAGTCTCGTCTTTTTAGTCTAGTTTTAGTCAAAAGACAGCTCAAGGTATCTTAGTCAAGTTTTATTCGACTAAAAGTCTCGTCATTTTAGTCTAGTTTTAGTCAAAGGAAAACGTCTCGGTTACGTATGTAACCCTCGTTCCCTGAAGGAGGAAACGGAGATGCCACGTCAGAGTACCGACGAATATGAATCTCGCTCGCGAGAGCCAATCTACTTCGGGTGAAACTAAACGAGCCAATGCACATTGGTATGCAATGATTGCACCAGGTGTTCATGCCCCGCAGCACGGGTATAAATGAGACACAGGTGCTTGCATCAAATCAGCCTTTTGCCGAGGAGCCGAGTAGGTAGACGGCACCCCAGCAGGGTACAGAGGACATGGCGACGGGACATGGCGTTCCCTGAAGGAGGGAACGAGGGTTACATATGTAACCGAGACGTTCCCATTCAGTCGGTCACTCTCGACTCCACGTCGGAGTACTGACGAATAGGAATCCCTACCAAAGCGCCATGGCCTCTGCCCCCTTCCAGTGCCCTGTGTGAGCCGCCTGAGCTCTTTACCTGATGAGACGGGGCTCACACCGGGAAGACCATCACTGCTGTTCCGCATGATCCGCTCAGTGATTATTGGATAACATTGGGAAAGCATGCCCTACTGAAGGGGAACGCTGCGGAGCCCACATCGTACCCCGAAGGAGTTATGTAGGAGTACAGGCTGAGCCGTAGCCCGCGACAGAGAGAGGGGGCTCAATCCCATTGATGGGAAGACTCTCCCAAGGGAAAGACACGGGCTTCCCGTAGGAGCGACCGTGGACAGATATATGGGATCCCTGCAGGGTCACTCATATAACCCAAGCCCAATACCGGTTCTCAAGGATTCAGCGGCAAGGGGCCTGATGCCAGATGCTCCGCCATGTCCGGCACCGAGGGTGATAGAGGACTCACAGAGTTTGCTTCTGGAGAGAATAACGCCGTAGCGCAGCAAGCCGACAAGAGCCGGGCCCCCTCAGTGTTTCTACCCATTTGAGGTGAGAACACAGGAGGAAACCGGCTCTACACGTAGGCTATAGAATCTAGCGAACGTGTTAGGTGTCGCCCAGCCCGCAGCTCTACAGATGTCTGATAGCGAGGTGCCACGTGCCAGCTCCCAGGAGGATGCAACACTTCTTGTAGAGTATGCTCGCACCCTGAGCGTACAGGGCACACCTTGTGCTTGGTAAGCCAAGGTGATGGCATCCACTATCCAGTGGGCCATCCTCTGCTTGGAGACAGCCTTTCCCTTCTGCTGGCCTCCGTGACAGACAAAGAGCTGATCTGAGTTCTATCCACGTAGATCCGCAGGGCGCAGACGGGACAGAGCAAAGCTAGGGCTGGGTCTGCCTCCTCCGGGGGCAGCACTTGCAGGTTCACTACCTGGTCCCTGAAGAGAGTGGTAGGAACCTTGGGCACATAGCCAGGCCGGGGTCTTAGTACCACAAGGGCGTCGCCCGGCCCGAACTCTAGGCACGAATCGTCGACCGAAAATGCCTGCAGGTCCACTACCCTCTTGATGGAGGCCAATGCAGCAAAAAGCAAAGTCTTCATAGAGAGAAGCTTTAGCTCTGCTGACTGCAAACGCTCAAATGGGGCATTCTGAAGTGCTCGGAGCACCAGAGCAAGATCCCAAGAGGGTATGGAGGGGGGACGAGGAGGATTTAACCGTCTCGCCCGCCCTAAGGAACCTGACGACCAGGTCGTGCTTACCAACCGTCTTACCATCTACGTGGTCGTGATAGGCGGATATCGCAGCAACATAGACTTTGAGGGTGGAGGTGGACAGCCTACACTCCAACCCTTGCTGCAGGAAGGAAAGCACAAACGCGATCGAGCATCTTCGGGGGTCTTCTCGGTGAGAAGAACACCACTCGACGAACAGGTTCCACTTCAGGGCGTAGGCCTGTCTTGTAGATGGTGCTTGCGCCAAAGTGATGGTGTTAACTACCCCCTGGGGTAAGTCACCTAGAACCTCCATGAAGCTTCCACAGGTCTGGACATGGGTGCCACAGGGTGCCCCGTCTCCTCAGAGGAATCGGCCAAGGAGGGGCTGTCGCGAGGAGCATAAGTTCTGGGAACCAGGTTCGGGTGGGCCAGTACGGCGCCACTAGCAGGACCTGCTCCTCATCCTCCCTGACCTTGCACAGTGTCTGTGCGAGTAGGCTCACTGGGGGGAACGCATATTTGCGCAGCCCTTGGGGCCAGCTGTGCGCCTCAGACACTTCTGACTCCAGAGGAGAAGATGGCGGGCGAGTTGCAACATGCGACGGGAACGCAGACCATCTTGTCGGTTGATATATGCAACAGTTGCAGTGTTGTCCGTGCGGACCAGTACATCTTTGCCCCATAACCGTCCTTTGAGGCGGCTCAGAGCAAGATGCACCGCTAGCAACTCAAAGCAGTTGATGTGCCAATGCAGGTGCGGGCCCGTCCAAACCCCTGACACTGCATGCCCATTGTACGTGGCTCCCCAGCCCATGGCAGAGGCATCCGTGAAAACCACAGCATGCCTGGACACCTTTTCCAGGGGTACTCCGGCCCGAAGGAACGAGGGGGCTGACCATGGGCTGAAGGATTGGCGGCAGGCCGGTGTGATACGCACCCGGTGAGTGCCGCGTTGCCACGCCCATCTCGGGACTCGAACAGTAGCTTGTGGAGGCTCCGATTCAGGACTCGCAGGTCCAAGATAGGTCGTAACCCACCAGTTTTCTTGGGTACTATGAAGTACGGGCTGTAGAAGCCGGTCTTCATATCGGCTGGAGGGACCGGCTCTATCGCGTCCTTCGCCAGTAGGACTGATATCTCCGCATGCAGGACATGGGCATCTGCAGCTTTCACCGAAGTGAAGCGGACGCACTTGAACCTGGGGGGGCGCCGGGCGAACTGAATCGCATAGCCGAGCCTGATGGTCCGAATGAGCCAACGAGACGGACTGCGGAGCTCTAGCCAGGCTCGCAGAGACCGTGCAAGCGGGACCATAGGGACCACTGGTGAACCCACCATGGGGCAGCGAGGTGGAATGCAGGTACCAGGCTGGGGCGGCTGTCTCGTGGAGGCGGCCCACAGCAGGGTGTGAGTGTGTTGTGCAGCACTTACCTGATTCCGCATCTGGGCAGGAGGGACGCGAGGAGGACGTCCACTGCTGCCCGCTGGCGTTTGACCGCCCACCACTCTCCGCGCCCCCTTGGGACCCAGAGCTGGGACCAGCAGCTGAACAGAAATAAAACGGAACACAAGATTCTCCACCCGGCCCTCCTCCGGAGGATGGAGTGGTGCGGTCACCGTCTCCTGAAGAGCAATCCTCCCCATCTCCGGGTCGCCCGTCTCAGGGCCATTTGCCCTTACCCTTGCCACCCCTCTTCTTGGCAGGGGCCTGGACGGGCGGGGCAGCCTGCTTGCGTTTGGCTCCACGACGTCGCTTGGGTGGAGGCTGCTGCTGCGACGCAGGAGCGGAGGCAGACGCAGGCGGCCGCCCTCGGCGACGAGCAGGCTGAGGTGCTGCCGGCGGCGGGGTGGAAACAGCAGCTGACCGCTGTGGCAGGATGTGACTGATCGCCTCAGTCTGCTTCTGTGCGGTCGTGAACTGTTGGGCGAAGTTCTGGACTACGTCGCCGAAGAGGCCAGTCTGGGACACGGGGGAATTAAGGAACCTGATCTTGTCGGTTTCCCGCATGTCAGCCAGACACAGCCAGAGATGGCACTCCTGGACCACCATCACACGACTCACTGCCCGCACCGTAAACCTTCGTCGCACGAAGCGCGAGGTCCGTTGCGGTTCTCAGTTCTTGGAGAACTGCGGGATCGTGACCACCCTCGTGCAAAGGTATTCAGTGCCTGGGCCTGATGGACCTGCAACAACGCCATAGCGTGTAAGGCGGAGCCTGCCTCTCCACAAGCCTGGTAGGCCTTCCCGATCAGATCGGAAGAGTACCCACAGGCCCGGGAGGGGAGACACGGGTTCCCCCTGGAAGTGGAGTTAGGGCACAGTTGCATAGCAACGGCCCGATCCACGGGAGGAACTTGCATGTATCCCTTTGCAGGTCCGCCATCGAGGGTGATGAGGGAGGAGGATCTACTAGGCCGGTTTTGGGCAGTAAAAGGTGCTAGTGAGCTCCTCGTTCCAACGGAGTGCGAGAGGAGTGAGGGTTCCCTGGGGGTTGGTTCCCTGGGGGAAGCGCGCTCACCGTCACCCTCAAATTACCTGTGCTACTGCCTGAAGTAACCCTTTGTGGGGGGTTAGATCGAGGCAGAGGCACGGGGACTCCACCCCTTGCGAGATGGAGTCTAGACCGCAACTCTGAGATGGTCATGTTCCCACAGTGAGAACAGGAGTCATCCACCAGTGCTGCCTCAGCGTGCTGAACGCCCAAACACGAGATACAGCGCTGGTGACCACCCCTCTGGACAGGTAACCACCACATCCAGAAATGCACAGAAAGAATGTCATCTTGAAAAAGACGCAAGCTCTTTCTGTGTTGCTCTTTTAGAGGATCGCTCTACTTGGTGCTGAAGCATGCAGGGGGAAGGGTCGCGGTGACACAGTCAGGGAAACAGTGCAGCCTCTCTCACCAGACGCTCTCTACCAGCCGTAAGAACGGCTTTTTAGCGCTCTCCACCAGCCGCACCGAACCAACTGTGAGAACAGCCCTTGTGTTTGCTCTCACGAGCAAAAAAGAGAGATGATCGTAAGACCACACGACCTGCTGCTGTGCCGTCACACCAACACCGACTGAAGAGCGCTTCCAAAAGGGCAGGCTTTCAGTCGGGACTGCAAAGTAGTGAGTGATGTCTAGCATAACCAGATACCACTCGGCTCCGAAGCAAAAGGTTGATTTGATGCAAGCACCAGTGTCTTATTTATACCCGCGCTGCGTGGCATGAACACCTGGTGCAATCATTGCATGCCAATGTGCATTGGCTCGTTTAGTTTCACTCGAAGTAGATTCCTATTCGTTGGTACTCCGACGTGGCGTTGAGAGTGACCGACTGAATGGGAACTCAATATATTGTGTGCCAAAATAAGTTACATAAAATATATATAACCTGCATAATGTGCCACAACACCATAGCTATTGGAATTCTCTATTTTAACCTTAATTAATACACTAATTGTAATATAAATAATACAAATATTAGAAGAAAAATGTTTTAAGTGGTTATTAATGGACCATAATAATTGCACAAATAGTATTTAGTACCAAAATATCTCATTAAATATTCAATAAATAAATATTATTGAACTAAAATATAGGCTATTTATTTAAAAAATAGTTCAGGTGTATGGTCACATTTGACCACCAATGAGTATAAGTGTGACTTAATTAGTAAGGAATACCTGAGGGCTAAATACAAGAAAAACATTAACATTAATGTTAACAATGTTGCATCTCTATCACTCTCCATAATAAAATGATACTGTATATGTGGTTGATGTAATAATGCACACTATGCTGTACTGTTTACCAAAAATTGCCTCAAACACCTGTAAAGCTGAAGCTGTTGTGTAACTTACGCGGCTTAAGCCATTCAAATGTATTGACACAGAGCTAGAAGTATTGAGCACACCAGGAACCACGTGACCATGTGCGCCACAAGATGACAGGCTAGCAGCCACAGGAGTCTGAGATATGACGTTCAAAGCTCAAACCGGTGCGCAACGTTTTGCTACGGTTTCCGGTTGAACGTCATGTTTCCTGGAAACGGTGTGCAATGCAAAGGAGTAATCCAGCCCCCGGAAACCATACCTTCCATAGGCGCGGCCATTGCTAACCAAGCCATCACCTGCTGTTAGCATCCCATTGACTCCCATTCATTTTGGCCTCACTTTGAAAGTGAATATCTTTACATCTGAGGCGTTTACAGACTCCATTCATCCATTGTTTATTTCTAAACAAACACGACAATGTATAAAAGGCTCCATTACCTTGTATCTTCCACTATCGCCCCGTTGAAGCTGTTTTTGTAAAATATAGGCTAACGATTGCATCATAACCACGCGACTGTCGCGCTGTTGAGCAAATTACCGTACAGACCCGAGGAGAAGCTCGTAGGCAATCTTTTACTGTCTATGAGGCAATCGGGGGGACGTGGAAGCATAAACGCAGATAGAGATGTTGCAGATCCTGCATCATTCATCAAAAGTTGCTCCTGCTCACCCTCTCTGTCTCTGCAAGATTCGGTGATTCAGATTTCACTTTGCACAACTACTGGAAGACTTGCCACTGTCGGACAGGTTGCTCACGTCACACATATATATATATAAACCACGCGGTATTAAACAGACAGCTCACACAATGGGTCCAAGTAAAGTTGTTTACAAATGTGTCCGCTGCAGCTCAGTATGTATACGCAACAATTGGAGATATTAGAAGACATGATTGTCGTAAAAAAAATAAAAAAATAAATATATATATATATATATATATATATATATATATATATATATATATATATATATATATCAACATGATGATGTATTTATTTATATTTTTAGCTTCATTGCAAGGCAAATTTCATATATGGAAATTAAGTGCTTTACATAAATATGAGAAAGAAAATACAACCTATTAAAAAAAGTAAGAATACAAATAGTTTATCAAGTTATCCAAGAATAAAATAAAATAAAATTAGAATTGATTACCAGGAGATAAAAAAAGTTAATTAAATGGGATTGGGATGTTGTCTTTTATTCTGGAAGGCAAGGGCAGTGGTTGCATGTATTTTGCAGTATTAAACACGTATTTATATCGATTTCATCAGGCTCCGAAAATTCCTCAAAAATAACACAAAGAATGGCCTTCTTAGCTGCCATAGTTGCAACTCTTGCGTCATCAGAACAGGGTGTTCAACGCAGCACCGTTTCCGTTTAAAAAACGTTTTGCAACGTTTTGATGGGGCTGAACGCAGTGCTGTACTTGAGCAACAGCGTAAACTCCTTCTGAATATTTTGAACAGCTGAATATTCATCTCATGATGAAAAAGTAGAGACAATTGTAGACGAAAATGAAGAGATTTTATCTTAGTTTTTATTTTATGCAAAACATTTTAGTCTCGTCCTTTTTCGTCAACACTAATGCATGTTCATTTAGTCTTAGTCAGCGTTTTTGAACATTGGCGCAGTCTCGTCATCGTCTCGTCTTCGTCATGGAAAAAAAGGTTGTTGACGAACATATTTAGTCTCGTCTCGTCTGACGAAATTAACACTAATCCACACAACCTGTAAAAACTCAATAATTACACAGTTATTTATGCTTAAATATTTTAATCAAATTAAAGCTGTATTAATACGTTTTAATTAAACACTTTAACATTAAACTTTGTCTTTAATTGATTTACTGTTATATGAATTCTGTTGCATAAATCTATTTTCTGGTCTGTATATGTGTATTTTCTTCTACATGCAACATCCACACAACCTTCTGAACTTAATAATTACACAACATTATTTGCAATTAAATATTTTAATCGATTGACAGCTGTATTAATATGATTTCATTAAAAAACTTAACATGAAACTTTATCTTTAATTGATATATTTTCATATACATACTCATATGAATGTGGATCTGTTGAGCGTTATGTAAAGTGTTAATGACAGTTAACAAACAGTGTTTGCATAATTAATTAATAAAAAATAAATATATATATATATATATATATATATATATATATATATATATATATATATATATATATATATATATATGTATATATATATATATTGTTTATACATTTTCCATCTTCTATTCCCTTCTTATAGTATGTGTTCCAGAGATTTGTTGAATAGACAATTCCCTTGCTTCACTCTTCCTTACATAAACACAAAGAACATTCTTTATGAAGCCATTTTCCCAAGCGTTCCTCATTCTTTCATGTTGCTTTGACCTCGTGGCAGGTGAGGAGGCGTTGACTATATTTGTGGACAAGAGGAGGCTAAGCCGGACGGCAGACCTGACTGACTCAAATGGCACGGCCGTGACTCTGGAGGCCCTGCACCAGCTGGCTGCCTCCTACTTCATAGACAGAGAGAGTACACTGCGAAAACTGCACCACCTCCAGATTGCCTCCACTGCCATCAAGGTAACCCTGTGGCCTAGATGCGCACAGACCTGGGGACCTGACCCCAGGTTTGAGTGCTTATTTTTGGAGAGGAGTTTGACTTGAGCTTGGCTGTTTCTATTGTTTTGCAGCTGCATCATTTGGAGATTTAAAAAAAAAAAATGGGTTAAATGTTAAAAAAGCACAGTAGTTTTCCTTCCCTTTTGTTCTTATATTTTTGGATGTGTAGATATGAAGTATTAATGAAACAGGTGGGAACAAAATGATTTTTATACGCACAGAGGAGCATTTTGTTAAGTTAAATTGTGTTCGAAAGGCACTGTTTTTACACACATATTCAGATTTTTATGGAAGCTTGTTTCCCCCATAGAAAAAAAAAAAATTAAAATGTAAAATTGTGACTTTTTTCTCGCAATTAGGTTATAAAGTCAGAATATAAAGTGATATAAAGTCACAATTGCATGATATAAAGACACAATTGCGTGTTATAAAGTCAGAATTGCGAGTTTATATCTCACTGTTCTGAGAAAAAGTCAGAATTGCTAAATATAAACTTGGAATTGTAAAATCAGAATTGCGAGTTAAAAGTCAGAATTATGTGATATAAAGTCTCATTTGCGTATTATAAAGTCAGAATTGCGATATATAAACTTTATAACAAGCAATTGCGACTTTATATCACTCAATTCTGACTTTATAACTCACATTTGCGATTTCATATCTAGCAATTCTGAGAAAAAAAATGTCTTAGCTTTTAGCTCTTGGAGACATCATACATCAGTTCATCTATAGCAAGTTATCCATAGCAAGCAATATGTGTCAGGTCATTGTGATTGTGCTTGAAACAGTAACCCACATACTCTACATTAAGTGAGTTAAATGCCCTCTGCATGATGCACAGCGTCTACACATTTCTAAATAGTGTTGTCACAATACTGGAATTTCTAACTTCCATATGATACCTTGACAAATATTGATATTTGATACCATGTATATAACCACCATTTATAGGCTACTGCCATAAAGATAATTTGGGAAATGTTGTTTTGTTGCAATAGCTTACACACAGTACAGTAAGGCTTTATTTGAAACTTTGACCTAACTAACTTAAAGTTTTTCAAGTTGGTCTAACAGTATTCAGGTAAGAAATACTACAGAAATTAAATAAAGTAATTAAATGTAAAATAACACTGGATAGTCTTCATTGTAAAAATTAAATACAGATGAATGCTAACAATTACAGTTTACAAAAATTATTCAGTCAAGAACAGTGAGTGATGTTCTCTTTTTCTTTTACTATTTGATTAACATGGGAGACAGCAGCAGGAATATGAGAGAGAGCTGTCACTTTAAGAGTTTTTGCACAGATCCAATATACTGTTACACAACTAACTAACTTAACCAAAGCTGACTGTGTTTACCTGAATATTTAGCAAGACAAGTATTTTGACATAATTGTGTATTTGACCGTTTAAGCTCAATAAGCCAGAATTTCTTTTTTTTTAAATTGCACTCTCGAGCTGTTTGAGAGGCAGCTTTATGTGCTCCACTCATATAGATCAGTGGTGCGTGTGAAACCTGCAGGAATGAGTAAAATTTTGTGCAATACAAGCACTATTCAACCAGAGGAAATGAGACGAGTGAGTGACAGAGGGCAAGTGTGCGTCAATTTGCTGTCGAAGAGAAGAGAGCAAGAATGCACAGATGATATTGATGTATCGATACTGCAGCAAAACAGTATTGTAACCATTTCAGTATCGATATGGATCGAAATATCAGTATTTTTGTCAACACTACTTCTAAATGAATGTTGTTGAAGTTAGAGTTAAAATGGTTCAGTAGGTATATAGTATCTGTAGGATGCATAAATCTATGTTGATCTGGTAGGATGGGAATTGAAAACTATTTTACACTTCCGGCTTTCATATTCCAGTTCATTAATGGTTCGATTAAAGATTCCTTTTTATACTTATACTAGTAAAAGAAATGTACTGACTTTTTAACGCTAGTGTACAACTTTTTTGTTTGTTTGTGAATGAAGTTTCTTATGCTCACCAAAGCTGCATATTAAATTAAAAAATACAGTAAAAATAGTAATACTGTGAAATATGATTACGATTTAAAATAACTGTTTGAATATAATTTTAAAATGGAATTTATTCCTGTGATTCCAAAGCAGTCATTAATTCAGTGTCACATGAGCTTTCAGAAATCATTCTAATACCCTGATTTTGTGCTCAAGAAAGATTTCTTAATTTAGAAAACTTTTTTTTATTTTTTAGGATCTAATGACATTATATTCATCATAAAAACATGCTTTGTATCATTATAAATGTAAATATATTTACCGTCACTTTTGATCAATTTAATGTGTAACACATTAAATGTGTTCATTTAATTTCTATAATAAATCGTACTGGCACCAAACTTTTCAACAGTAGTGCAAGTCAATTGCCAAATAATGAGATGATTAAAAAAAAAAAAAAAAGAAGAAAAAGTAACAAGTAAATAGAGAAGGAGGCGTGGCGGATGAGGAGATGGCAAAACAGGCAGAGGATACAGGAGGCGGCTCTGGAGGTGGACGGCTGACCGGGAGGAGGCAGAACAGAAAAGTCCAGGGTGGTGCTGAAGGTGGATTGATCCAACGGGTGGCCTTGAACAAGGAACGGCAGATGGTATCCTAGTGCACAACCAGGACTGTGCTCCACAGCAGCATTGCTGGAGGGAGGAGCCATGGATGATGACAGACAGCTGGCACCATGGCAACGACAGGAGGCGATGGCAACATTAGAGGTGGAGCCCACCGTGTAGTCGGAGATCTGATGGAATGAAACAGCACTGATGACCTAGGCGACTGTCACGGAGCTGCAGTGACGACCCCCCGAGGTGGATGCAGGGATCCAGAGGGCAGAGGTTGAGCTGGAGTGCCCGAGGGTGGAGGTGGAGCCTGAGGGAGGGCGGAGCTTTCCAGAGTCGAAGGGGTGTAGGGCCGGAGAGTATTGAACAAGCAAGTCCATGGCAAAGAAGCTGCGATGTCCGACCAAGGCGAAGCCGGCATACCGAGGAAGCCCAGCGAGGCTGAATGCCCTATGGCCACTGTTCACATTGAGGGTGGAAGGAGCGCAAGCATAGGAGTCAGGGTGTCGGTCGAGGTGGAGTGGAATGCACAGAGGTCGGAGGCGGAGCAACGGGTTCCCCACACCCAGGAGGAAATGACTCCCAGCAGTCCAGAGGTGTAGCCGCACCACTGAGAGGAGGCAGAGGTGGCACAGAAGGGTTGATGGGAGGCAGACATGATTGGGTAGCAGAAATGGTTGGGGACTAGAGAGGAGCTTGAAGGGCAACACAAAAATATTTTTAAAAAAGTAGTCTCTATAGTTTCATGAAGAGGTGGTGGGAGAGGGAGGTTTGGCGGGATCAGAGAGTTTAGGAAATACCTGACAGATTCAGATGAAGATAAAGGGCCCAACAACAACAACAAAAAATCCACTTCTCCAGAATCAAAACAATACTCCGGTGCAGAGACCAAAAACTCACTCTGTGGCGAGAGGGTGGGCAGGGCTCACTTCCATGCCCTCGAATTCCACCAGTACTCCCTCTGTGATGGATGGTGCAGCTGGCTCGCACACCGATCAGATACGTTGCTCAGGCTCCATGGCAATGTTCATCTCGGTTGCTCCCGTTGGCGCTGGCTCAAACGTCGCGGAAGAGTCTCTCATGTAGTCTGCGGTGGGCTCTTGCTGCCATTCATCACAGTCTGGGTGGTTTTGGCTGTGCACTGGGTTGTGAGTGGGGTTGGCATCTTCGTTAATGGGTCCGATGGGAAGCGGCGATCCACAAGACGCCAACACCTACTACACAAAGTCCGTGAAGCTCTCCCGAGGACCTTTCCCGGACAACTGCTCCTTGGTGGCGGTGTTCAGGACGGTATACAGAAACGTACAGAGGCAGTTATCCGGGAAGCTCGACAGGTTGGCTAAAAAGACAATCATCCCAATGTTCCTCGAGAGAGAGAGCTTTCCTTGCTCAAGGAAAATTAACAAAAAAACCATGATGAAAAAAAAAAAAATCAAGGGCAGAAAAACACTAGACGAAACACGCAATATAAAACACGTTGTGTTAAACACTTCTTTGGTTTGGTCTTCTGTCACACACTGGTGGTGTAGAAAAACACAGTGAAGGTGAAATCAGATCAAACCTTCTCTTTACTTGATAATTCAGAAGATACACAAAGATTAATGCAGGAGAAAAAGTACACCACACGTAATACACAGACAAGACCGAACAATGAAACACAAACAGAACAGAACTTAAGTACACGTGATAGGAGGTAATGAGTGCACAGCTGAACATAATGAGTAACCAAGACAACAAACGACTAACTCAGGCAGAGGGTGGTGAGACACAGAAAGTCCAAACTAACAGAACCGTGACAACAACCAGTCAATAACTACACTGATTTCATTTTCACAGTAAGTTACAAGCTGCAAGTGCTTAGTTCCCTAAAAAAATGGCTATTCATTCAAGAATCAGACTGCACTGTTTGCACTGTATGTTTCTATATGTATGAGTCCTTCTGTAATTGGACTACACTTGTCTACACTTGTTGAATATGTGGTTTGTTTCAGCTGTGTGGTGATTTTTCTGTTAGTATGGTATTCAGTCAGCATTGGTGGAAGAACAACATCATTTGATTTCAGTATTTAACAAAAAAAATGGAACCCTACTATACTGGAGTTGATTTGTATTTACAGGGAGCAAGATACATTACCTCCTGACAGCACATGTCCTAGCTTAAGAGCTTTTAAGCTATCTTGATGGAAATAAGTAGATGGCAGTCCTTTTAGATGCCTTTATTTGCCTGGCATTTTATGTGATTGATATTAAATATTCTCAGGATCAGCAGTCTTTAATTCAGCTCATGGATTTTTACCTCATGTGGATGAAGACTGATGTGAATACAAAGGCCCTCTATACCAAATTGGTGATACTCTCTGTGGCAAAAATACGTTTGTGAGAGAGAGAGTGGTTTGTTCAAATGGAAGAGATATCTTTTGGGGGGAGGGTATAGAGGGAATATAGCAAATAAATAAATATGAAGGTGCTGCTGGAATTATGCATCAGTGTGACAAATTATCTGTTCCATTTCAATAATTTCTTTGAGAGCCCAGCCTATTTGCCATTTTGAATATAAGTGAGGTGTCAGGCTCTAATGAATAAGAGACTTATGAGGAGGATTTTCTGCACCGCCAATAATAAATGAATCTTTAACCTCCATAGTCAGACACGACGGTGGACAGGAAATGCAGTGAGTGCCAATTGACAACAGTCACAACATTTCATTTTGGTTTACAGACATGAGGAGTGTTAGCTGATGTTTATAACAACAGGGCATGTTTAGATACATAAGGATGGTTGAAGTAGCCATGGGCCAGGGCTGTGCATTTTAATGTCAGACTGCATGATGTGCCTAATATGCCTTCTGCAATCAAGGTGATATACTTGCAAGCCATCATGCTAAGTGGCCAGTATTTATAACTCTGAAGAGGCTTGGATGAACATCAGGCAATGGGTCAAGGGCTCATTAGAACTTTGATTTTCTAATGAATGGGGAGTCAGTAAAAATATCAATTTTCTGATTAATCGTGATCTTCATTTGAACAATCCGATATCGATTGATTGCTCACACCCCGTCTTGCAGATGTCACAGACTCTGTTTCTCCTGGCAGCCGCCCTGCACACAAGCTCCTCTTGTATTCGTCATCCGCATCAGTTTTGCAGGATTGAGCCTGCTCTAAATTCTGTGACTGTTTGCTCCTCTCATTAGAAATAAATAGTCATAGTGAGTCTCATTTTTGTGCAACTCCCTGTGCAATACTTTCTTCACCATCACCCCTCTCATTTATTTTCTTCTGTAATCTGTCTAGAGGTATAAATGGTACAGATAAATCAGGTTAAGTCAGTTAAATCACAATCTAACATGTAAACAAATGCCACTAGACTAATTTTATATGTGTTATAATAATTTCCCTGTTGGAAAAAACCCCAGCATATGCTGGTTACGTATGTTTTGAAGCATGGCAGCTGGTTTGAGCTGGTTTATGCTGGTCCTTAGTAGCACACGAGCTGGTTTAAGCTGGTCCTGAGCTGGAGCTAGTTTTGTAGGACCACCTTGGGACCAGCACTTGACCAGCTTAAACCAGCTCATGACCAGCTAATGGCCAGCATAAACCAGTTCAAACCAGATGCCATGTTTCAAAACATACCTAACCAGCATATGCTGTTTTTTTTTTTTTTTTCTCAACAGGGTAGATAAGTGGTAAGTGTTTTAATTTGATAAGTGTTTATTTTGTCTAATAATAATAATAACAATAATGGTTATTATTATTATTATTATTATTATTATTATTCCACATGCCATTCCAAACGTGGATAACTTTCTTTTTTCTGCAGAACACAAAAGATATTTTGAAGAAAGTTGGTAACCAAATCGTTTTCTTTCCCTTTGACTTTTATTGTATTTTTGTCCATATAATGGAAATCAATTGTAACCAAAAGGATTTTCTCTATTACTGTTTGTTTGAGTTATTTGCCACTGTCACCTTTTGGCTTGCTTAGTTGGGGACACTTAATATTCAACAATACTATTGACTTGACTGTTTTGACACTGTTAGATGAGAACTGAACTGAGCTAAATGATGACAGATTTAGTCGCATATGCGAGTGATTTACTCACATTGTAAAGGGTTGTGAATTGAACTCATTCCATAATTGATATGGACTTCACACAGTTATTGAACCAAACTGAATCAATACTGAACTGATTTCAACTGAATAATGACTATTTACTATCAGCCGCGGCTCGTCTGTATGGGCAGGTGGGGCAGAGCTCCACCAAAATACTAGGTGGGGCAGCCGGTCTCAGAGCCCTCTCTAACTCTACAGCGCCCCACACATTTTCAATGTAAATCTATGGTGAAAAATGGAATTGAGATAGAGAGATAGCTCTCATAGAGAGCCACTGTGGCAGATTTCTGGCTGCCCCACCAATTTTCATGTGACCTTACGTAAACCTCGCTTCAGAATCTACCCTACCTAAATTTACGACCAGGAGCTGCTACTGTTTACTATTGTATTTTTAGAGCTGCTTTACAGCAAAATTGAATTCTGTTTGTCACTGAATCATTATTTTCAAGTTCATCACTGTAAAGCTGCTTTGAAACAATCTGTATTGTATAAAGCACAATATAAATTAGGGTGACTTGACTTGACCTGACTGGTTACCGACATTTCTCAAAATATTTTCTTTTATGTACCACAGAAGAAAGTAATTCATATTTGGAGTAACATGAGGGTGAGTAAGTTATGACAATGTTCAATGTAGGCGGACTATCCCTTTAAATAAGCAAGTGTGTTAAAAAAATTATACACATAATTTTTAATAATGCTCAATAATACAATATGCTTTTTTTGTTTTACATTTATGTTCCCCTTTCTCCTCTGTACTGTATCCTCAAAGTCACATTATTCTCTGTTAAGCAATGGAAAACCTTTTGCATGGTATGAATACTCACACCAACTCTGTGGCAGAGTATATGAACTGTGGAAAACTTATGAAAAATTATGATTCAGAGAAAGAGTTGGGCATTTTGCCACTGGTAGTGCTTTGACGTTTGCCTGGGTCATCAGTCAAGCATCCCGAGCACAAGCTGGGAGGCATGCAAACTCTGCCAGCACCTCTACACCTCCCCCAGTCTCCCCCTCTTAACTGCCATAAACCAGAATGAGAACTTCCGAATCCTACTGCGAGGAAAAATGCTTGAAAAATCAAAAAGAATTTCCAGCTAATGCACGCAGATGAAGCTCTCTTGTAGAGAGCATGCCTTTGTGTTTCATTCTAAGATTTCACAAGCTGAAGCTGAGAGCATTAACCACTACTAGCCTCGCCGAGGATTCCCTGCTGCTTTCAATAAAGTCCCATTTTCTGTAGAGAAGGGTATAATTCCATTCTAATGCACACTTTCCTCCAATGATAAGCTTCCCCCATAGCACACACTGAAACGAAGGGAACACTAACCCACCGGAAAGGGACTTTTCATGAAAACAGCTGTGTGAATATCTCAAAGATGGTTCCATTGCGGTGTAAAAACATGCCTGATGCAAATAGGAAAATGCCTTTTGACTAATGCTCCCTGATTAAATACAGCCCCATTCTATCCGGAACTTTGTGTAAAGCAATATTATAATAAGTGCCAATGCTTATGAAACATTAATGACATTTCTAGCGTATCAAAAAAGCAGGGATCGGCATCTTAAAATCCATTATTATTCAAATACGCAGGCCCACTCATCCTGATATTTTCCGGAGTCTTTGTTGGATTAATCACAGGTGGGAATTACAAACCTGTCTGTTTTTACCCATTTACTGTGGGAGAAATGCAATGGAATGCTAATATTTATTTAGCAAATCATTTTAGTCATTTTGGATTTTTAGAGTCTTACTGTCATGCTTTTTTCCTCAACACAAATGAGGGTATGTAAATGAGATTTTACTTTTTAAGTGAGCTCTTCCTTTAAAAGTGAGCTTTATGTGCCTTTATTGTTATTACCCATTCTAAACTATGCAGTGTTTTAGTGACAGTAAAAAGAATGACACAATAACTATGTATAGAACGACACGTCAGGGATCATGGGCGCCAGGACTTCTTTAATAAAGATAGAGGGGTCAGTCTTACACTGTAAACCCTAATAAGTTGAGACTACTCAAATGATTTGAGGAAAGTGATTCCCTCAATTCATTTGAGTAATGGGGAAACTGACAACTCAGTTTAATTGAGTTGACCTAATGTGGTCTCTTCATTGAATTAACTTAAATGTTTAAGTACAGATAACTCAAATGTTTAAGTACAGATAACTTAAAAGGCAAACAGACTAAACTCAAATTAATTGAGGAAAGTGATTCCCTCAATTCATATGAGTAATGGGGAAACTGACAACTCAGTTTAATTGAGTTGACCTAATGTAGTCTCTTCATTTAATTAACTTAAATGTTTAAGTACAGGTAACTCAAATGTTTAAGTACAGGTAACTCAAATGTTTAAGTACAGATAACTTAAAAGGCAAACAGGCTAAACTCATGATTTGAGAAAAGGGATTCCCTCAGTTCATTTGAGTAATGGGGAATTGATCATTAAATCATTCAAACAAGTATTGTTTTTCACAACAACCACTTTATTAGGTTTATACTACATATAATTAATGGTAGCATTGCTCATAACAGTAAGCTTTTAAGTCATTGTTAAGTAGGGCTGTCAACGAATATTCTAAATTCGAATATATATTCGAATAGTTTTTAAAAAACGAATTTCGAAGGGGAAAATTAATATTCGAATTTTAAAAAAAGTGAAAAAAAAACGCCCGCGATAGTAGAGGCGTGGCTGTCTGCTTTGCGAGTGCGCGCGCTAGCGGCCTGAAGCCTTGTTTTATACTTTCGCCTGGCTCCGCAGCGCGAGCCTTTACTGTCTATGGCGCGAGCCCCCGCTGACTGTGCGCGCTCCTCCCCAAACGGACGAGGCGTTTAGTTTATACTTGACCATTGTGCTATTCTTTGAAGCGACAGAGGGCGACTCGGAGTAATTGTTCTATAAACCATCAGGAAAAAGCGTAGAGAAGAAGTGGGCTAATGTACACAGGTGACGATATTTATTTTAGTACACTTCACCGAAAACCACACTACAAAAGAATCATGTAAAACAAATCAAAGTAAACCTTGATATTACTTGTGACATGAGAACAAAATGTATGTAGAAATGTAATGTTAACTTGTACAACTAAATTTATGATCTCTTAAATGTTTCCTAATTTCACTAAACACTTTCGTGAGTTTTCACTTTGTTTCGTGAGCTTTTCTTTATTAAACGAGCTTGTTTATGCTTTTGTAGGCTCATTTTGTAAATATAAGCAACTAATTTGTATGTGCAAACTGGACCACCCTTACTTTGCATCGCCCGCCACAAGCTCTTTGTCTGCAACACGACAAGAGGCCGTAACAGAGAAATTAATTTCGTTCATTTGTAAGGACATGAGAGCGATCAGTGTTGTGGATGGGGCAGGCTTCAGGGAGTTCTGTCGAGCAGTGGAGCCGAGGTACCATAACCCTAACATTACTAAAGTGTAGGCTACTGTACTGACTGAAGAGATATTGCATGAATAAAGGATAAATGCACTGCTTCCACTGGTTTGATTATTTACCGTTTCATGACAAGGAAAAGTTCCATGTTTACCACAGCACAGCTCGCTCGGAGCGTTCAATATGCTGTAAAACTTCAATTAATATTTGTTTCAATCACTGAATAAAGCCTGCTATATTTGGGACAAGAGTCGCGACCTTAAATTGCTTGCACAAAACTCTTGATCAGCACTCAAAATGTGTTTGTTCATTTAAACCATTATGCGCAGAGAGCGTGAGGGTGAGGGCGAGAGAGTGTGAGGTCTGCGGTCTTGGCCATTAGTTGATTTACTTGTTTTTGTGTAGGTAATACGTTGTCAAATATGTTTAAACTTAAATAGACTACCTATACAAGTAGTTATGTCTCTTTGTATTCATTTGTCCTGTTATTGACGTAATGCGCGTCATTGACAAAATGCGCAACCAGATGTTCGAATAGTTCGAATATTCGTGTTTTTTTTAGAGGGAATATTCGAACGTCATTTTTGAGCAATTTTGACAGCCCTATTGTTAAGACAAACAAAACCATAAGCTCCTAATTTTTAACAGTAAGCTCATTTTCAAAAGACAAAAAAAAATCATAAGCTCATTTTTAACAGTAAAAGATCACATTTTAAAAAGACAAAATCATAAGATCATTTTTAACAGTAAAAGCTCATTTTAAAGGACAAACAAATCATAAGCTCATTTTTAACAGTAAAAGCTCACATTTTAAACAGTAGTCTTCTAGTTTTTAACAGTAAAAGCTCACATTTTGCTGATCCTGTTTCTCCTTTTTAACCAAACAGCTGATAGGCCAAGGATTGTATTTTAGGCTGCAGGTCTTTCTGCCCCATGGAAAGGACAATGCGTTGAATGAATTCAAATGTGTACTTCAGCGACTTTGGGTAATTCAAGTGTAACTCATAAATTAGTCCAAACAGAAGGCACATTGATTCAGGAAGGTTGTGTAGATTGTCCATCACAACTTTTCCCTCAATTACGATCCCAAATGAGGAGGGAGACAAATGCAGAGTTGAGGGGCTGAAGAGTCATCCCATCCTCAACTATTACAATCCCCACTGGCATGTCAAGATTCACGCAGCGATCATCGGACATCTAGTGTAGATGAATAAAACTCATTAATTAATAAAACATTAATTCTCATGCATGCAAGCTTATGTACAGTACTGTGCAAAAGTCTTAGGCACGTTAGTATTTTCACCCCCAAAAATGGTTAAGCCAGTTATTTGTACATTTTGTAATAGTGTGTCAGTAGGTAATATCAGTTTACATTTTCAAACATTCATTTAGCCATTATTTGTAATAATCCATTCCAGTGAGATTTTTGTATGCAGAAGGAGTCTGACAACAGAGCTATGATCCACACAGAGATCTGATCTCACCATCATCGAGTCCGTCTGGGATTACATGAAGAAACAGAAAAAACTGAGACTAAATCCAGAAGAACTGTGGCAGCGTCTCCAAGACGCTTGAAGAAACCTTCCTGCAAACATTACATCAATAGAACTAATAATTAAAAAATATAGGCTTATTTCTGTAAATGTGTCACAATTTCGTTAATTTTAGCCTCGCATTGTTCCCCTCTTTAGGCAGGAAATGGTTTGCAGTTTTTAGTCAACATGACTAGCCAAATTATTTAAATGATAACGTCAGTAATCACGCAGCAATCCAATTTTTCACCAAAAGATTTCACAAAACAACGTACACAAGGGGAACGTACACAACGTACATTTCAGTGAGCCTGGGAGTAAATTAACTCGAATTTAGAGCCACAATAGTATGTTTATTGTAAATGAACAACGTCTGTGAAACAGTGGCTTAGTTTGCCGGTTGGCCGACTGCTCCGAAGTTATCACAGAAACTTGATATTAACTTAAACGCATTTATACCTTGTCCATCCGTATAAAATATGTTTTTTTTACAGACAATAAACCAAAATGTACAGGCGTGTTACACATTAACTTACCAGCGTAATCCATTGGCCTTTATCATCGACTCTCTCTCCCTCCTCTCCTGCTTCATGACCCGTCTTGCCTGCTAGTGCCGCTGGGGGAGGAAAACAAAACGTACAGCGGGAAATTCAAATGCTCGTATAGAAAGTTAACTCAAGCGTCTTTATAACTAGAAATACTCTACAAAAAATAACATTAAACATTTTAAAGGCTACCAACCAAAATGTACACGTATATTTTACCATTAACCTACCTACCAGTGTAACGTTGCGAGTCTTTCACTACAAATCTCTTCCCGCCTGCTTTACAGCCAATGTACGTTACTTGTGTCGCTGCCGGAGTAAAACGGGGAAATGACATTCGAATAAAACGTGTAAAGCCAATAAGACAAACTTATATGATAGTTTAAAATTTAAATCTCTACTTACCAATTTAACTTTAGTCTTTCTTCACTCAATCTCAAGATGGTTCTGCCACTCTGGCCTGCTGCTGTGTGTCAGCAATTCAGCAGCACGGAAAAAAGTTAAATCGACCAATCAGCGCGGTTGTCAAGGCAGAATTTCAAGAACGACCAATCATTTTAAACAGATAGATAGTGAATAATTTAAATAAATTAAAGTTGTGCACTCATAGCACTTAAACTATTAATTAAACAGATTTTTGCTGCCAAATGAGTAAGTTAAACACACCTGTTTAAGTTTGGATGCCAAAACTTGTTATATTAAGTATTGCCAAGTTATTGTAACTTGATATCTTTATTAATGACAACATCTGGGTTTACAGTGTATGAACTTCAGAGTGATTGAGAGAGAATGTTACAAGTCACAACTGACTCATTTGCCTGAATACATCCCTTGTACTGAGCTACACTGAAAATGACTCTTATACCAGTCACTGATCTCTTCAACGCCTGCTGCTGGAAGTTCTGATGTAGTCAGCACAAATACAACACTGCAGATAATTTGAAAAAATACACAGTTTTCAGTCCACATGGTTTGTACTCAGCATCTGTAATGGATGGCACATAACGCACACTCAGGTAAATTCCGAATTTCCAATTCAGATGCATTAGTTGCAGCAACAGCTCTCTATTTTTCTCTGTTTCATTATAGAAAGCCCAAGTTCCGCACATGCTCCGCTCCGTCGAGCCCTTGTTGTGGACTGGCTCATTGCTATGCATAGAAAAACCCATCTTTATACTTGCAATTGGTCAATTTTCCCTTTAAGTTGGACATCTGTCTTTGTTAGAAATTAATCTGCTGATCCCTGTAGAGGCTCCTTGGATTTTAATTAATTGCGTGGACGCGTCAATAAGAGGAATGGAAATGCCAGCGGTAGGCTTGCTGAACTTGTGCTTTTCCTCCTGATTCCACTTTCACTACTCTCACTGGCTTGAAAGTTATTTCAACACGCTGAATGGAAATTAAATAAAGCAGCTCTTGATAATGGGGATTTGCTGCTTGTGTAACACATTAGAAATGCTTCCTTGGCTTTTCCAGGTCCTCAGTCATTTTCAGTGGTTCACTTGCATGACAACAACTGCGTTCTGCTTGGAGGGTTCACTATACTATTTACTTTGTCTAATTTTATCCGCTTCACCGTTTATCTGGTGACCCACGAGTAGATGTCGAACAAAGGCAACTTTTCTTCCAACAAAGAAGAAGAAAAGTTAGTTCCGCCTGACGGAAATCTCGGGTCACCATTAATCTACAAACACGACATGAAGAATTTTATTCACTCACCGGGGGAAATATTAAAGAAGACAATGTAGAACAGAGAACAATTTGTAAGTGACAGGTAGGGAGATATATTTGCCCACAGGCAGTTGGTTTTCTTCCTATGTGTCAGACAAGCCTTGATATACAGTGACTTTTGTCAGGGAAAAAAGTGAAGCTTTTGTCAGGAATGATTGAGCTGCACCTTTTTGGATGGGAACAAAGGTACCGTGACGATAGCTTTGTCAGTGAGTTATCAGTGATATGGCGGGGATGTTCTACACTTATGTCTTCCTATTTGTCTGCTCTTGAATATTGATCAATTTGCCTCATAACAGTGTACAATATTTTTTTTCTAACAGTTGTTCTTTGCATTTGTTTTTAGTACTTTACCTTACAATATAATAAATACTGCCTTTTACTGCAACGGCAGCCATGCTGGATTTGAAATACACTATATTGCCAATACAGGTGCTGGTAATATAATTAGAATATCATCAAAAAGTTGATTTATTTCACTAATTCCATTCAAAAAGTGAAACTTGTATATTATATTCATTCATTACACACATACTGATATATTTCAAATGTTTATTTATTTTAATTTTGATGATTATAATTGATAACTAAGGAAAATCCCAAATTCAGTATCTCGGAAAATTAGAATATTGTGAAGACTGCTGACTTGACGGTTGTCCAAAAGACGACCATTGACATCTTGCACAAGGAGGGCAAGACACAAAAGGTCATTGCAAAAGAGTCTGGCTGTTCACAGAGCTCTGTGTCCAAGCACATTAACAGAGAGGCGAAGGGAAGGAAAAGATGTGGTAGAAAAAGGTGTACAAGCAATAGGGATAACCACACCCTGGAAAGGATTGTGAAACAAAACCCATTAAAAAATGTGGGGGAGATTCACAAAGAGTGGACTGCAGCTGGAGTCAGTGCTTCAAGAACCACTACGCACAGACATATGCAAGACATGGGTTTCAGCTGTCGCATTCCTTGTGTCAAGCCACTCTTGAACAACAGACAGCATCAGAAGCGTCTCGCCTGGGCTAAAGACAAAAAGGAAAAAAAGTGGTCCAAAGTTATGTTCTCTGATGAAAGTAAATTTAGCATTTCCTTTGGAAATCAGGGTCCCAGAGTCTGGAGGAAGAGAGGAGAGGCACACAATCCACGTTGCTTGAGGTCCAGTGTAAAGTTTCCACAGTCAGTGATGGTTTGGGGTCCCATGTCATCTGCTGGTGTTGGTCCACTGTGTTTTCTGAGGTCCAAGGTCAACGCAGTCGTGTACCAGGAAGTTTTAGAGCACTTATGCTTCCTGCTGCTGACCAACTTTATGGAGATGCAGATTTCCTTTTCCAACAGGACTTGGCACCTGCACACAGTGCCAAAGCAACCAGTACCTGGTTTAAGGACCATGGTATCCCTGTTCTTAATTAGCCAGCAAACTCGCCTGACCTTAACCCCATAGAAAATCTATGGGGTATTGTGAAGAGGTAGATGCAATATGCCAGACCCAATAATGCAGAAGAGCTGAAGGTCACTATCAGAGCAACCTGGGCTCTCATAACACCTGAGCAGTGCCACAGACTGATCGACTCCATGCCACGCCGCATTGCTGCAGTAATTCAGGCAAAAGGAGCCCCAACTAAGTATTGAGTGCTGTACATGCTCATTCTTTTCATGTTCATAATTTTCAGTTGGCCAAGATTTCTAAAAATTCTTTCTTTGTATTCTAATTTATTCTAATCTAATTTTCTGAGATACTGAATTTGGGATTTTCCTTAGTTGTCAGTTATAATCATCAAAATTAAAATAAATAAACATTTGAAACATATCAGTCTGTGTGTAATGAATGAATATAATATACAAGATTCACTTTTTGAATGGAATTAGTGAAATAAATCAACTTTTTGATGATATTCTAATTATATGACCAGCACCTGTAGTTTTTGGATGCCTGCCTTTACATGCACATGATCTTTAATGACATCCCATTCTTAAGCCCACCCTTTGCAACTATAACAGCTTCAACTCATCTGGGAAGGCTTTCCACAAGATTTAGGAGTGTGTTTATGGGAATTTTTGACCGTTCTTCTAGAAGCGCATTTGTGAGGTCAGACACTGATGTTGGATGAGAAGGCCTGGCTCGCAGTCTCTGCTCTAATTCATCCCAAAGGTGTTCTATCGGGTTGAGGTCAGGACTCTGTGCAGGCCAGTGAAGTTCCTCCACACCAAACTCGCTCACCCTTGTCTTTATTGGCCTTGCTTTGTGCACTGGTGCGCAGTCATGTTGGAACAGGAACGGGTAAAGTTGAGACCATGAAATTGTCCAAAATGTCTTGGTATGCTGACGCATTAAGAGTTCCTTTCATTGGAACTAAGGGGCCAAGACCAACCCCTGAAAAACAACCCCACACAATAATCCCCCCTCCACCAAACTTGGCAACGCCAAACCCAGACTCATCAATTGAATTGCCAGATGGAGAAGCGTGATTCGTCACTCCAGAGAACACGTCTCCACTGCTCTAGAGTCCTTTGCATTGCACTTGGTGATGTAAGGCTTGGATGCAGCTGCTCGGCCATGAAAAGCCATTCCATGAAGCTCCCTACGCACAGTTCTTTAGCTAATTTGAAGGCCACACGAAGTTTGGAGGTCTGTAGCTATTGACTCTGCAGCAGAGGTGGACTGTAACTAAGTAAATTTACTTGAGTACTGTACTTAAGTACACTTTTTGAGTATCTGTACTTGACTTGAGTATATTTTTTTCTGGAAACTTATTACTTTAACTTCACTAAATTTGAAAGACAAATATTGTACTTTTTACTCCACTACATTTCTAGCAAGGTCCTCAAAGTCGAAATTTGTTTCTGTAGCAGCTTTGAAAGTCAGTGGATGTTTGTTTCTTCTTTAAAAGGTGTTTTTTTTTTTTTTGCAGACAGTCTATCAGTAATCACTCTTGTATAGGGTCATGTGAAGTTTCCCAACATTTTTTGAACACTGATCAGTTTATAGCAAAATGTAAGAAGACGGTTCCTCTGCACAGTGTGTGCACCCATGGCCATACTTAAAAAATGTGTTTCAGTTTTCTGAAAAGATTAAAGATTAGTTTAGTTGGCATACACTTGACACATGTCTCATAAAATGTTCAAAAATGTAAATGTCTGGGAGAAAGAGAAGAGTAAACAGTTGGGAGAATATCGGATGTGTATCAAGAGTATTGGATCCGTGCATTCAGCCTTAAAGTGACAGCAGCTTTGTAAAGGGCGTTGTAACTTTTATTCAAGTATTGAAATGAGTTTAAGGTAGTCGTATGCTAGCATGTCGGATGGAGCATCACTGACTGGCTTAAACCATCATGGTGCCATAATGTGCATTTATACAACAATGCAACCATAATTTTCAAAATGCATTGACATAAAAAAGGAAATTTACTTTTGACACACAAGTACTTTTAAAAACAAATACTTCTGTACTTTTACTTAAGTAAAAATCTGTTTTTAGAACTTTCAATTGTAACTGAGTAATATTTGACCAGTAGTACTTTTACTTTTACTCAAGTAATAGAGTTGTGTACTTTTTCCACCTCTGCTCTGCAGAAAGTTGGCGACTTCTACGCACTGTATGCCTCAGCATGTGCTGACCCCGCTCTGTGATTTTACATTGTTGTTGTTCCCAATTGCTTCCACTTTGTTATAATACGGTACCATGCTTGAATTCACTGAGCTCCTGAGAGCGACCCACCATTTACCTTTGGCCATGGAAGTGATGGAACACCTTAATTCAATGATATGGAGGGGTGTACCAATACTTTTGGAAATATAGGCTAGTGTATCTGTGTTAATATGTACCAAATTTATAGTAAAATTCAAGTCGCGTTCAGCCATTTACTTCCACAACAGTTCCATTAACCGTCACTATTTTCGTACAGTGAAAGTACATTACGTTCAGCGTGAATTATTGCCCTTCACTACATTACTGAATTTGGTCCAAATAATAGCTTTTTCAATAACAGTCATGTGCTTGGCGTAATGGTAGAATCGTTATGATATTCTGGACAGACACTTTTACAACATAGTTATGCAACATTGCATATAAATTCTACGAGTAGTCCTGTGTGAACTTCTTTTAAATGCATGTTTAAAACAATATGCCTTTTTTGAGCTTGTAAAAGCACTGGATAAATCTCTGTTACTTTGATTTCACAGGCAGTCATCTGCCTGCTCTGCATTTTTAATGGCATCAGTGTCATTTCTGCCTCTGTTTTGCACAGAGTATTGTCATGTGCTTCCTCTTGTCTTCCCTTAAGGTGACCGAAACAAGGACAGGCCCTCTTGGATGCAGTAACTATGACAACCTCGATTCTGTCAGTTCCGTTTTGGTTCAGAGTCCTGAGAACAAGATTCATCTACAAGGTAGCGCATTCATTATTTAACTCTTTCTCAGACATTCCAATGATATTATCATTCTTTGAATTTTATTTTATTGAAAGTGTGTATTGTAGCAGTGTGTTCACAGAAATATTCCATAACCATCTTTTGTTCCTCTTAGTCTGTAAAGGTTTCAAGGATTTTCCAAGATACTATCTTGAAAAAAAGTATTTTTTAAATGTTTATTTATTTTTTTATTTGAAAGTAAAATATATTTTCAGTTTTCTATTTTATTATATTTTAAAATGTAATTTATTCCTGTGATGCAAAGCTGAATTTTTAGCATTCCTACTTCAGTCTTCAGTGTCACGTGATCCTTCAGAAATCATTCTAATATGCTTATTTGGTGCTCACGTAACATTTCTTATTATAATCAATGTTGACATACATGTATACTTTTTTCATGGTTATTTGATTAATAGAAACAGAAATCTTTTATAATATTGCCTGCCTTTACTGTCACTTTTGATCAATTTAATATGCCCTTGCTGAATACAATATTAATTTGTTTAAAAAAAATCTTACTGACCCTGATCTTTTGATGCATATTATGTATTTATATATAAACCATTTTGCATTCTTTTAGGGCTTCAGGCCATTCTACCAGAATACCTAAGGAGCCGATTTGTGGAGGCAGCTCTCAGTTATATTGGCTGTCACTCCGAGGGTGAGTTTGTGTGCCGGGATAACGACTGCTGGTGCAAATGCAGTGTTGATTATCCCCAATGCAACTGTCCCAGTGAAGACCTGAAGGCTATGCAGGACAGTCTGAAACTCATCAGAGAATCATGGACGCAAGCCAACCAAGAGTTTGAAGAGTCTGGTAAGATTGTGTAGTTTTCAAGTTTACTAGTTACATTTAAAGAAACATGATGAATAGTTAAAATAAATTATTCACCTAAAATATGTAAAATTCTGACCATTTCTTCTGTAAAACACAAAAGAGATTTGTTTAAGAATGATATCTCTGTTCAATGCAATTGGGAGACTGAATCTTCTAAAGCTGAAGCTTAACCATAAATGTATCATAAAAGTGTTTTAAAGCAATACAATAGCATTTCTAATTGGCTTAAATGGGAAAATATTGCTTTACACTGTCAAGTTTATGAGAGAACCCAACAAGCAATAGCCGTCATTTCACCGTCTCGGTTAACTATAGACCGGATATAGTCTGGCTATGAGTAACCCACTTCTAGCCAAAATAACCTTTACAATACATGTCGTTTTTGCCAAAATAATGTAACTTGCGAGATGTATGATATTCCATCATGTAAGAAAAGTCAACAGTGATTACAAGGTGTTTGGTTTCATTTCTTTGACATGTTCATGTTCTAGATGACTAGTCTATTCTTGGGCTATGGTTAGACGTCTATTCAATTTTCACTGACAGCCCAAATTTTGCCTTGTTTTGGTCTAGATGTGTTTGAACAGCTATTAGATGTCTTTTAAATGCAAAATTGCTTGCTCGGAAGTAGCAGTTTGTGAAATCTTGTTAGTCTGAATAGTCTTTTATCAGCGAATAATCATTTAAATTTCAGTCTTTTGTATGCTTTTGTATAACTTAACTCGTAAATACATATATGTTTTGCCAATCATTATTACATATTTGGGTCTTTAGAGACACTGATCTATATCTAACACGGATGCATCTCTACCTCTCGCGATAATATAAAACTCCTGATATTAGAGTAATAATTACAGAAGAATACAATAAAGCATATTTTGTTACCTTTTGGAGCTTGGAAGTGTTAATTTTGAGCAGATGTTTTATATCATCATCATTGTCCTCGTCAGAGCTCATTTCCCAGCACATTCAGCATCTGGCTCATATTCGCCATCTCAAACGTATTCTCAAAACTATCATTTTCAACATCTTCAAAATCTATATTTGGATTGATGACAGCTTCTTCACCAGATCCACCATCAAGTGACAGTGACTCTAACATTTGATTGCGTTGTATTTCAAGTTTTGCTGATACTACTTCCTATTCTTTTGTTTTCTGCCTGCGGTAACTATGAGTGAAACTTCACTTCATCATTGTGTATCAGACAATGAATTGCACGTATTAAGTCATCAAAGATTAAATTATTGTTGTGCAGAAAAAATATCCTTAAAAATTACGCACTTCGGGTCGTTAGCGACCCTAAAAAAAATTTTTTTAATGAATGGGAAAACAGGCATACGGTACTTTTATAATTGTATTATTTTTTTCTTGTGTATTGCTTATAATGAATTGATTGAGGAATACTAAGAAGGTTGATGTCTAACTTAAAAAAACTTATAAGGAGGAGGATAGTGAATGACATCACTAAAGACCCGAGGCATGCATTTAAGGGTTAATAATATATAGAGTCATATGGACTACTTTTAGGATTATTTTATACATTTTTTAATCAAAACCATTAGTCCCAATGGGGAGTTATCCTTACAGTCACATGGGAGTGATTAAATGAGAATCAGGTGAATTATTGTTTTAAATGTTAAAACCCAAGCAGTGGTTTTGTCTTGCAAGAGGTTTCATAGTCATGTTTTTCTTCTTTTTTTTTATTAGTCATAATTCAGAGAGGCCTGTGGCATGCCATCACCAAATTAATTCTGTTATGCCACTTAGATCTGTGAATATCCCTGACACATAGTGGGGTGACATTAAACAGTGATTGTTGTCACCTTGTTACATTTGATGGCTGACAAGGAAATAGTGGGAAGTGCTTCCTGGGATCTAGTGTTATTGTCATTGTGGTAAAGCAGCGTTTTGGACTTGGCAGGCTTACTTGTCCCTAAGCTAGGCACTGAGCCAGTACGGAGCAGGTTTTTGTGTGCATCACTGCCACGTTGGAGCTCTACCTCCTGCAGCAACAGCAGGGAGTGAAAAACCACTGCCTAATGACTGTAAACCAGATAAATAAACAACAATCATCTGCTGGAGTGAGATCATCTACTAGTCCGCTTCTCTTTTCGGTCGGGGCACCACACAGTTTTTGTTTTGTAATGAAATTCAAAATCAAAACAAAACTTGGAGACTTGGACAGATCAATGGATATCTAAAAATGGAACTTGTAATATTTTCAATTACCTAATGTTTGATTGCATGAAAAATCCAATTGTGCACAGACTGGAATTGTCAGGCTATGATGAGGATCTGTGTTGTTAATTATAGCCACTGAGATCATTTCTTGTTAGATGTTAGGTAGAGCATTGATTGGGGCGTTGAGCACCATAACACGGCTATCGATTTTTCTTGCCACAAATGAAAATGAACTTCCCTCCGCTGGAAGACATTTGTGTGGCCGAGGTGATTCTACTTTGCTTTAACGACTTGCCATCCTGTCAGAACGTAATGTTTTTTTGTTTTTTTTTATTGTTTGTTTGTTGTTGAAGTTGAACCACATGTGCTCCTTCAAAATCAGCCTGTCCTTCTTAGAAACGGCTTAGCGTTTCTTAGCAATTCATTGAAAATACCCTGCTGTCCTCACCTATCAGTGTTCAATCACACAGGACAATTTTCAATTTTCATCAAAGGAATGAAAATAACATTCCACCTGCTCCCCTTCCACCCCCAGTTTCACTGTTGACTCATTTTATCGAACATGACTGATTTATTTTTTCCCAACATGAGGCAAAGTCATTCCAGTAATTTATTCTCAACACTTGTCTGCCTTTCTAGAGGACTTCCAAAATTTTGTGAGGAGATTACCAACGTTCTATGCTCTGAACACATCTGCTGTGCAGTACTTTTGGAAGGTGGACCCTGGCGTTCAGCAACGCTTTCAACTGTTGGAGACTAGCACTCAACAGCTGCTCAGCAAAGCACAGCGGATTGTCGGCAAACTCTTCAAACTCAGCAAAAGGTGTCGGACTCAACCCCAAATATCTGTGCCCAGGGAGAGGTAAGATATTTTCCATGTTCCTAATGGGTTATAAATGGACATGCCCATATTTATAATTGATTGTAATGTGATGAAAGGTAAACAATTGTTTGCCGTTGCTTCTTAAAGGATTTCTGTACTTTTACAGTAAGGTTCCTTTTGTTAATATTAGTTAATTGGGTATCATGAACAAACAATTAGCAAAAAAAAATGTTAACAGAATTTATTAAGCTTGTTAAAAAAATTTTTTTTTCTTATAATACCATTGAAAAGCTTTTTAATCATATTAATCAAATTTTTTTTAATTTTTTTTATGGAAAATATTTCTTAAATATGCTATTTAGTTTCTATTTTAAATTGTATTAACTCAATTTTGTTTTTTGTCATGAAAGTAGCCAAATAGCTGGGGTGGCATTAAAAAACAAACAGGAAAAAATAATATAATAATACAATAATATTTTTTGTTTATAATGATAAAAAACAGTAGTAGTTAATTTATGCTTGTTTATATGACTTGAAATTGTTTAAAGGTGCCCTAGAATGAAAAATTGAATGAACCTTGCCATAGTTAAATAACAAGAGTTCAGTACATGTAAATCACATACAGTGAGTCTCAAACACCATTGCCTCCTCCTTCATTTGTAAATCTCGTTTGTGAAAAACACCACAGAAAAATAGGCAAATCTCAACATAACGCCAGCAGTGATGCAATTGATGGGATCATTAATATGTACGCCCCCAACATTTGCATATACCAGCACATGTTCAATGTCAGGCGGAACTGCGCAGCCGCATCATCTCTGCAGGTAAACAAGCATCACGCGAGGATAGCGAAAATGGCAGATCATGGACACAGATGTTATGTTCCAGGCTGTGCAGGGGATGTGAAGATGTTTCATACTCTTCCCACAGATAAAACATGTCCACAGGCATGGCTGATGTTTATTTATAATCGGATACCGCAACAATTTAATTCAAAGTGGTTAGTTTGCTCAGCCCATTTGACCACGGACAGTTTTCAAACCTGGGACAATATCAAGCAGGCTTTACTCAGCGTCTGATACTGAAGAAAGGGGCAATTCCAACCATATTCCTGCAAGCAGTAAGTGCTTTTATCCACTTCTTGACTGTCTAAACAATTTCTGATTACATCGAAAGTTTCTTAGAGAGACAACATTAACGATAATATCCCCGTTGTAGATCTGACGCAAAATGCTAGTACAGTAACAATAGTATAATCCAGGTATTTTACATAACTAAATGACTAAATAAATCGACTTTTAAATCAGTATTCTACTGTCAAACTCAAACGTTACTGTACAAATAACATATTTAAGCGCTACCCAGTTCAGTTTGTGATTCAAAGTGAATCATTGTAAAATCATACAGGGACACATTACAATAATTAAAATGTTTTTACAATGCTAAAGTTGTGACTGCTGATGTGTATATTTAATGCTATATGCTAGTTATCGTTTATGCTGGAGTTCTGGTATGGACGTAATGATTTTGCAGGTTCCTAATCAAAATAAAAACATTTCCAATCTCAAAACATGTTGTTGTTCCTCAAAGTCTGCATTTTCGTCAGAAACAGGCTCAAACATATAAGGTTGAATGCCTAATCTCTCCATCTTCAAGACGGTCAGTATAGACGTGCCTGCTATCATTGAGCCGCAGTGAAACAGCCAATCAGAGCAGAACTCCGCATTAATATTCATGACCCTTCCAAATAAGGCAAAAACAGACCATTTCATCCTGAGGAAGATTTATAGAGTTGTAAATGGACCTGTAAAACCATATCTGGACAATTATTGACCTTAAATAAGCCATATACCCTCTATGTAGATACCAGAGAACAATTTAAAATGTTGTTTCAAATCATTCTAGGGCACCTTTAAAAGGTACATAACACACACAGTTTCTGCCAATCTCATGTTAATCTTGAGTACCTATAGAGTAGTACTGCATCCTTCATATCTCTGTAGAGTCTTTATTTTTATGATATTTATAAAAGACAGATATGCTGTACCGATTCTTTCCATAAACAGCTGAACTTGTGAAGGCGTGCAGTGGGCGGAGCTTAAAAGTCACGACCACACACACACACACACACAATACATCATGGCATTATCCCTGGATAACTTTCGCCACTATATGTTCATGTTGTTTATGATTGCCAACAAAACAGACATTTTATGCAGTTTCACTCTCCGCCTGCGATTTCGACTCGTGACCGGAAACAAACAAACACACTTGCAGAACTCCGTTGCTGCTCCGGGAAAACAAACTGCATCTGCTGTTTCCTTAACACTGGGTTATTTGGGAAGCTGAACAAGGTTATCTTTCCCTCACAACCAAAAACACACTTCTTTAGTGACATTGTTGATTTTGTGGTCTTAAAACAAAATGACAGCGCTGCAGATGGCTTTCGTAATCCGAACGAAGCTCGTTGATGGCCGTGCTCTTCCTCTCACTCTGGTTGACACACTAATCCGGGAGAAGTGCCCATACAAGGAATTCCGCCCTTTATGATGTCATACAGGGCCATATTCTAAAAATCTTTTTTCCAAAACACGTTTGAATACTGAATACAATTTTTTTTTAATTTTAGCCATGATCAGGGGCGTAAATCGCGGGGGGGACAGGACCCCCCCAATCTGAGGGCTGTCCCCCCCTAAAAACCATGCTGAGTTTTGTAAATAATATAACAATATATTCTTAAAATAAATGTGTAAGTAGTGAAACAATACAAACGCAAACGGGAAAAAAAAAATGCGTTTTAAGTTTAGAAACATTTTAAGTCCCCCCTTGCCTCACAGTGGTTTGATCCACCGCGCACCTCAACTTACATAGAACGTAGAAAAACCACCACACAAGTTTGGGGAGAGAACAAGGCTCTTCAGACAGCAGTTGTGAAACACCAGTAAGTAGCTGTCAAGGCTATTTTATTCACTTTAAACGTCAGATAAAATGATTATTTTCTCTTTAATACAGATTAGGCAAAACACTGTTAACATCCCTTGCCCACCGCCGCCCCGCCCCGCTCCGCTGTATAGTAATAAAATCATTTAGTTCAGTTAGAGAACTGACAAAACAATTAAAAACTGAACGTGTCTGCTCAATACAGCACCAGCCGAACGAGCAAACAGCTGACAGACAAGATTATCGAAGATTTGGTTTCAAAGCGTAAAAGCGCCTATTTAAGGGAGTGTGTCATTGGACTGTTTTGTTGTTGTGTTTTTCATTACGAATAATAGGCTAATGAACCCAAAATTCAAGCAACCCGCCCCCAAATTCTAAAAATTGGCTAATTCTAAACCGAAAGTTCAGTCAGATCTGTGTAGGGTTTTGCTCAATATGATAATAAGTGGCAGATCAGAGGGCTTCTGCAGTTGAATATCTAAATATCTGAATATCATAGTATAAAATACTATTTGGAGGACGCAAGATAATTTAATAATTATAATATGACTGCGTGGTGAACCTTAATCGTATTTAAACTACTATCGCTTTGTGTTGTTGGTCAGATAAAATGACAGAGAAAAGAAAAACGGACATTAATAATTTTTCAGTGCACCAAAACACCCCCCCAAAAAAATTTTGTGGTACACATATCCTTACAAGTATGGCTGCTTTATTTGTGTCCCCTTCAAAAATTGCTCTTGAGAAATTTCATGTTTATTGTCCCCCCCAACTTTTAGATGAAATTTACGCCCCTGGCCATGATCATTTGTTATTATTAAAAGGCTGTAAAATGATTGTTTGTTATTTGCTCACAATTACCTGATGTTGCCAATAACTGATGTTAACAGAACTTATTGTCAAATGATTTTTTTCACAGAATCACAGAACGTTGATTCTTACTACAAAATATCAAAATGCATGTTCATATGAAGGTCAAACACTGAATTCTCCTGTAACGTCTGAATTCACATACATATGCTGTGATGTTACATTGGATCTGTTTTGTCTTTTCTTTTTTGGGGGGAACCAAATGGATGTACTAATAGGAGATTTAAAATGCATGTCCTCCAAACTAATTAATTAAGAAATGCCTTTAACACACTACTCAGTCCATATCTGAGGGCAATTGTGGCAAGCATAATTGTGTTAAGTCTAGTGTCTTGGCTGAAGTCCCAGCCTCTCTGAAATGATAGAGACTGTCCCATCTAATCATTTCAGGAGTTAGTGGATGAATAGGTTTTATCTTCCCATCTATAGGCTAAAGTGCATGCTGTGTTTTAATGGAAGACACGAGAAACAGGTAATTTATGGGCTCTGCACTGGCATGATAATGCAGTGCCTTTGGTAAGGGCTGTGGAAGGAGAAAGTTCACGACTGAGGTCTGAATCTGAGTGTTCAAAGATGGTAGAGGGTCAGAGCTGTGCAAAAATGAGAATTATGCAAACCACGCGGGCAGTCAATTCAAGTGGAAACTACTTGAGTCAGATGAGGTGAAAGCGAAGCCTAAAGCAATGATCAGCTTCACAGTTGAAAATTCTAGCTTCATTAATATTCATAATGACTTCTCAAAGACCTAATATTCAGATATCCCCATATTATCACTTAAGTTAGAAGGGTGCATTGGGATGACATGCAATACAGTTGTGGCAGATACAGCGATATATAGATGCCACTGAAAAATTATATTACACAGTTTATTCCCTGGAAAGGACAATGAGATTTTCAGATTTTCAATTTTGCTCTAGAAATGCTTCTTCCTTTTAAATATCCAGTATACTGGAAAAACTTTTACTACAACATTCCAAAGCATGATGTACTTTTTACTGCACTGCACAAAGTTTCATATTGAATTTCATTTAATACTTAATTAGAAATCTAGTACTTTCTTACTTTTACTCAAGTAAAAGTAATTCAAAGTTTTACTTGAGTACAGGTAAGAAAGTACTACATTTTTAATGTAGCCTACTTAAAGGTAAAAAAAACTAAAAACTTTTATTTACGAAATGTAGTGCAGTTAAAAGTAAAACATTATGCTTTAGAATGTAGTGAAGTAAACCTTTTCCATAGAAAACACTCTGATGAAGTACAGATACTTGAAATTGACTTGAGTAAAGTAAAAATACTTCATTACTGTCCACCTCTGGAAATATCTTTGTATGTTTGTCAATGTAGAATGTTGCTGTTATGGAAAAAAAAAATATTGCAGATTTGCCTAGTATACTAGATGTTTTTAAGGGCTGCACTGCGTCGGAACAACACTTTGGGGATGCTCCCTTAGCGTAGCATGAACTTTTGAGACAATGGGCCTCATTTATAAAGTGTGCATACACACAGATTTGATTTTAGAACATACATAGGGGAGAGCGGGGCATAACCTAATGCTTGGGGTTCAGAGTATTTATTTTTTTCCCACATTAATTGCACATATGTCTAGTACGATTATGTGGTTTTGTTTCATTAATACAGTGTATACTTTTTTTCTTGATTTACCCCGAAAGAAACATTCATGCCAATGCTCATATTTATAAAACTGTCAGTGACATGGAAAAGTGCTTAGCGCTAACCTGACAAGACAGACCCACATCAAGATGTTGGGTCTGGGAACTCACCATTGGCAGGGCTCAATCCGAGGGACGGGATAAACGGTTGTCTTTTAAATTCCCTCTGCATGCAATAGGATAGCGCTACAACCAAGCAGAGCAACGAAGAAGGTGAAGCTGAGCTAGTTAATAGATTAAACTTTCACCGTATCCGGTCGGCAAAACTCAGAACACATCTTCCTTTGTTAAGAATGACTTCAGTGCCGTTCTTTGTTCTTTTCTCAAAGAAAAGCTTAACTCCAAGTCTTCCAGAGTCGTGGCTATAGCCGATTCGAAAGACCTCTGTTCGCCAGCTTCTTTGTTTACAAGTAGCATGCGGAACTTCATCATTATGTTAAGCCTGCCCACCGACTCTATACACAATGTGATTGGCCTGATCAGAGTTTGGTTTTTCCAGCTCGCAAACCAACGGAGAGTTGCTAGACTACCCTGGCTTTAAATTAGATTTGCTGCCGCTAGGGTGCGTCTAGATTTCTAGGCTAGCTTAGTGCCACATCAGGGTCTAAAAAGACGTACGCAATTTTCCTTTTCGGGGTACTGCAAGCTTTTGGAAATCTAAGCTATTCTTGCAGCTCGCCCTTCTAAAAAGGATTTGGATGATGACTGGTGCTCTTTTATATGTAAAGTACATTAATTAGGCATCATTTACAAGGCGGAGAACTGAAACCATTTAGCTGTGCAAAAGTACAAGATAATTTGCAATTTATAGATTTCATGTTTTCTGTGCTTTGTCATTCTATGAATCACTCGTACGCAAACTGAGAAATTATCGTAAGATCAAATTTAGGACGGTTTCTACATTTGCAACATTTTATAAATGAGGCCCCAGGTGTAAATGCCCTCTAAAATGCTTTCGAGGCACGTTTCCAAGGGCTCAAAACACTTCCGGAGGTGGTCTGAGAACTATTCCAGAGGAAACTGGACAAGTGTAAATGTACCTAGTTGTTGAAACCACATATGTAAATTTGACTACTCCCAAAATGTAAAAAAAATAAATAAACATGTGAGCATTATATAGCATATCGCCGCAGATGAGTAGCTGAGTATCACTTCAGCAAGCCAACGTGTAACTGCTGCAAATGAAACTGAAAGTCACAGATGCTCAAAACATAATCATCTTCATTAAAAGTAGTGACATGATCTTACCAGGGCAGATGCTGCTTGTTCTCCTATTTCGGTCTTTGATCTTGAAATTAGCTGATTACAAATAAAATATAGCACATATCTGTTGCTTTTGTTGACATGACATGATACATTTGCATATAGAATTGAAAATCCAAAGTCCAAACAATAGGGGCAGGACACAAAGGGAGAATTGGTTGGTCAAGGTAGAGACAGCAAGGATGTGATGGCCAACTATGGAGACAAGGCACTGGCTCAGGGAACCAGGCTTGAGAGTTGGTGATGTGACTTGCCGTAGAACCAGACTGGTAGCCAGGCCAGGAGAGTCAATGAACAGGGGAAACTCAGGACACAGAGCCACACACACACACACACACACACACGCACGCACGCACGCACGCACGCACGCACCCATTTTTCATGAGCTGAACTCAAAGATCTAAGACTTCTTATATGTACACAAATGGCCTATTTCTCTCAAATATTGTTCACAAATCTGTCTAAAACTGTGTTAGTGAGCACTTCTCCTTTGCAGAGATAATCCATCCACCTCACAGGTGTGGTATATCAAGATGCTGATTAGACAGCACGATTATTGCACAGGTGTGCCTTAGGCTGGCCACAATAAAAGGCCACTCTAAAATCTGCAGTTCATTTCTCTACCATAAGCTGTCTCCAAAGGTATTTCAGAGAATTTGGCTGTACATACAAACGGCCTCACAACCGCAGACCACATGTAACCACACCTGCCCATGCCTTCCACATCCAGCAACTTCACCTACAAGACCAGCCACCCGGACAGTTGCTGCAACAATCGGTTTGCATAACCAAAGAATTTCTGCACAAAATGTCAGAAACCATCTCAGGGAAGCTCTTGATATGCCACACCTGTGAGGTGGATGGATTATCTCGACAAAGGAGAAGTGCTCACTAACACAGATTAAGACAGATTTGTGAACAATATTTGAGAGAAATGGGCCTTTTGTGTAAATAGAAAAAGTCCTAGATCTTTGAGTTTAGCTCATGAAAAATGGGGGCAAAAACAAAAGTGGTGTGTATAATTTTGTTCAGTGTATATACATCAATAATTAATAATACTTACAGGTTGTGATTCTGAGGAGCAAGCTGGTCCAAATAAACTGGGTACTGACCCATCTTTCAAGAGCAAGCATTTTGTGAATCCTGCATTGAACTCCGATATTTTAGAAGCAGTCATCAGTAAAATGACGTTTGAGGGTGGGTGGACAACGTACAACATAGGTGAGCATTGTGCAAATGTCTTTTCTAGTGACATAGAACCGTCACGCAGTAGGATTCAAAATACAAACGACTCGCATAGGCGGTTCAGAGGCGATTCTTACTTTTGGGAAACAATAACTTTATTTATTGTGCATAACTTTATTTAAACTTTGCAGAATGTTTCACAAACAGCCATATTACACACTGCATGAAAGGGAACATTCGAAAAACAATAATAGGGGCACTTTAAAATGCATAATCAGATTACAATTACTTTTGTATTGATTACATGATTACTCATTACTCATGAAACACAGTTTTGGAAACCTTGGCATAATGTTGTATTTAATCCACTTTATTGTGTTTATAACAAAAAAAAAGTCATATCAATATGGTACAAAACAATCTTATGTGACAAATGAGCTGGGTCAAAATTCATCAAAAAGTAGTCAGAATACATTACCTTGAATGTGTTATCTTCTAGATTATGTTACTAACTACATTATTTGTCATGCAATTTGTAATCAGTACTGTATCTACCTAGCACAGCAACACATTGCACAAACACCAAAAATGTGTGAGTTGCTACATGCCCTAATTAAGCATGTAAATAATTACATGATTAATTAGGGTATTATTAAGCATACATAATTAATTATTATTTTAATAAGATTCTATTTTATAAAGCTGTTAGTTAAAAATGTGAAGTAAACAGCCTTTATCTTGCAGCACTTGTGAAAACAAACATTTCTATATTTGCAGTTCCAATGTACAGTATACTAACACTTTGCAAAGTTTCCTATCTCGGGACTGAGGAGTCTAAGGGCATGAGAACAATAACTGCATATGTTTGAAATGTTTCTGCAATCTGCCTTGATCTATCTTCAAGAGCATCCTTCCACTTTGATAACATATGATTCAAGTTTCGGCAAGAAAAATAAAGCACACAAATGGAAAAGACATTTTATTAGACTGCTTTTGAGTTCCTGATTTACTGTTTTGTTTTCTTTGTCATTTCATCACTCACACTTGATTTATTTGATTTTCACACTTCCTTTAAATGACTTTTTTCCCCATTTCTTTTGTCAGGCAGAATTTATCAACAGCTTGGTAAATTTGTTCATAAAATGAATTGCCATATATTTGCTTTATATTTGTTTTCATATCACTTTGTCTTTCACTATAGCTTTAAACGGAGTTGGTGCTTCAAAATAATAGTCGAATACAGTCTGAATCTGATAGCTGGTTTTGAGCGATTACAAATACGCTTTCCTTAATGGGTGTAATTTTCCATAAGAGCAAAAACGCTTATTTAAGCTATTGTTGCTCTTCCATCAGATGTTTTTTACACTCTAGAAATATGGAAATTCTCATGAAATTGTGGTCTCGTGGAATAAATGTGCATGAGCATGTTTTGTCTCTGGTGTGAATTTCCGTTTCGCTGTCAGTGAAATATGCTGACAGGCTGCTGAGATTTCTTCCATTGCCAACCACCTGCATACTGACTGTCTCTCAGGCAGCCTGGTGCCATGCATATTTATACATTCTGTTGCCATCACTTATGTTTTAATCCAGGGTAAACTGTTTTTCTCTACGCAAGTGGAAATTCCATGGCACTGAAAATCTTTGGCTATCTCCCAGGAGAGCATAACAAGAGGGCAATTGCTGAAATAGATTTTTGCACTGTGAAAAGAAGAATTACCATACATAGTAAGCCATTTCAGAGCAGAATTAAGAATATTTGAACCTTATTTAAACCCAAAGATTATCCTCTTCAGGTTGATTATGATTTGTGTTTTTTAGTGAGGATTGTTAACCAATTACATTAATATGTGTCAAAAATTACATTCGATTTGGCTCAAATATTTCACAGACTACATGGTACATAGATAGACGCATCATTTACTTTTAAGATTGATAAATTCTGTATGAAATATTTTTTTCCTATGTTATTGTTTTTGGAAAAACAAAGTTAAATGGAAAATGGGAAACAAGTACAGTTTAGCTGATGTTTACAATTTGACTCCATGTGACAGATCGTGCTGATCCACTCCACTGAGTTCATTTGCCAGTGGCAGCAGAGAGAATCATTACAGTGTCTGAATATGCATGTTATGTAAATTTTTGCAGGATGGCATTTTTTTCATGCTCATAAAATGGATGAAATTGTTTGGAAATAATTTAGTGACTAGTGTTATTTTTCTAAGTATTGATTTTTACAAATGTTCTGTGCATTGCTATGAATAAAGTAATCTTAGTTTCAATCTTTCTTCTTTGTTGACCAATTAAAAAATCTTTAGTAATATAAATTATTATTATTTGAGTACATTTTTATGCAAGCAACATTTAAATCACAACTATTTCTTTATATTATATTGGATGTTTTGCTCAATTCTTTTTTGGATACTGTGAGAAACTGTACAATACATATACATAATATGTTTTATTTTGTTCAATACAAAGAAGGGGTGTAACAATATATCATATCACAATATATCGCAATACAAAAATGCAACAATATGTATCTTGGATAGTGACAATATGTATTGTGAATAGTTACTATGTGAGGAAAAAATTCAAGTTTACAGAGTTTTGGTATCAGTACTACATTAAACTACTATAATATTGCAATGGGGGAATATTTGTGGGTCCTGATGCCAAATTTCTTATGTTACCAGTAAAAAGTGGCCTACATTATGTTAAATATATCTAGTTGTCAGTGACAGAATGCAAGCATATTCGTCTAAAATAATTCTGTATTTCAGAATCATGAATATTTTTATTCTGGTGTCACCATTGTCCTGTGCATTGGGTTACAGCACAAAATCCAAAATCCTAATTAATTTACACCCCAATGTAATACCAAATGTAGCATTTTAATCAACAGTAAAATTTTTGTTAACCTTTTACTATATGTCTTGGTATATCGCAATAATATCATATCAGTATTGTGATATGTATCGAATAGTGAGACCCCAATACAAAGCATACACTGTTACGCTTCAAGCTATTGGAGAATGAACAAAATAAAACACGTTCCCATGAGCATCAAGTACCTTGATTAAATCTTGTGACATCTTTAACATTGCCACTTACTTTATCGTCCGATTCTATCTATGATGAAATACAAAATAATTTAGGACTTTCAAGACAATCTGACTTATCACATTCATTCCTTCCTTTACCATAGGCCTCTCAGCTATTGGCTGAGGTATATCCTGTCCATCATGTACTGCAGTGAGAACAATCAGATAGGATCCTACATGGAGGAAACGCGAACCTGCTCCTGTCATTATGAGCACCCGTCCTGCCAGGGTGTTATCCCGTGCTCTGTGGGTGACGGTCCTCAATGCGCCTCCTGCTCCTATGAGAACCGCTCTCGCTGTGCCAGCTGCAATCCCGGCTACATGCTGAGCCAAGGCACCTGTAGGAATACCATACCTGATTCTACCGACAACTACATCGGTTTTGAGACCGACCTGCAGGACCTGGAGCTGCGTTACCTGCTGCAAAAGAAGGACGGGCGGATTAGTATTCACGCCATGTTCATAAGCAATGACGTCAGACTCAACAATTGGTTTGATCCCAGCTGGAGGAAGAGGATGTTGTTGACACTGAAAAGCAACAAGTTCAAGTCTAACCACGTTCACATGCTCCTAGGGATCTCCCTGCAGATATGCCTTACTAAAAACAGCACCCTGGAACCCGTGCTGTCCGTCTACATCAACCCATTTGGAGGGAGTCATTCTGAGAGCTGGATCATGCCCATTAACCAGAACAGTTACCCTGACTGGGAAAGGACCAAGTTAGACATCCCACTTGACTGTTATAACTGGACCCTGACTCTAGGTAACAAGTGGAAGACCTTTTTTGAGACAGTACACATTTACCTGAGGAGCCGTGTCAAAACAGCATCAGCTCAGGTTAATGGCAGCATCCATTTTGAGCCATTGGAATACATGGATTCATCCCGTAACCTGGGCTACATGAAAATCAACAGTATGCAGGTGTTCGGATACAGTATGCACTTTGATCCAGATGCCATCCAGGACTTGATCCTGCAGCTGGACTACCCATACACACAGGGCTCGCAGGACTCGGCCTTGCTCCAGCTGCTGGAGATCCGAGACCGGGTCAATCGACTCTCTCCACCGGGCCAGCAACCTTTGGACCTGTTCGCCTGTTTGTTACGCCACCGTCTCAAACTTTCTACCACTGATGTGGTCCGAATCCAGACTGCTCTTCAGGCCTTTAGCGCCAAGCAGCCCAACTCAATGGAGTATGAAACTACCAAACTATGTAGCTAATAAGGCACTGCAAGGTAGCAGTATATTTGTAGCTATTTCTGTAATTGTAGTTAAATGGCCTGGTATACTTTAAAAAAAAAGAAAAGAAAAAACATCGGACAGCTGCTGGGATACAGTGTTGATGGTGATGCCACAGTTATGGTGTTTGTTTGAACCACTGATGTAATGGGCCACTTCAGAAGAATGGCCAAACCTTTGCCTTTTCTTTTCTTAACTGCAATGATGATTTACAATAACCCATAGAGTGATTACCTTATTTCAGTTTCATGGCACACTGCAGAATTTAACATCAGCCCCAGTCCTAATAAACAATGCGTGCAGTTGGACTTGTCCAGTAACTTTTTTCTTTTTACTTTTATTCTCGTCAAGCAAAACAGAGGCTGTAAACACATGGTGAGCCAAACCTTGTTAGTGTAATCAGGTGTGTTGTGTCTGGGCAAAATTCCAACTTACTTTCAATATTTCCCCTTTTTTATGCTGTCTGTCAACACTGTAACTCTCAAAAATATCAGTATCCTAATCAACAATAGATGGTTTTGTTGATGCTTAAAACTTTTTTTTACAGTATTTGTTTGAATATGAATGTAGGAGGAAATAAATAAAAATAAAATCACACCATAAGCAAGGTACTTATTATATATGCCGTTTCATGTACATTTATTTTTATAAAATCAATTATTTGTGACAAGTTACAAAGGTAATGTCCATAAAATGTATAGAACATGAATTTGTTAATACTCTAAATAAAAGTCATTTTTATGTGCTGTCTGTAAATATATCTAATTGCTTGAATTACACAAACTTGTGTAGTTTTATTTAGAGGCTTTGTTTGTTGTCTTAAGTTGCCGTGCCCTCCTCTATTATTGGCATCCTTTGTAAATATGCGCAAAGGCGGCTGTGAAAAATAAATCTGCATTGTTTATCCTTTTGATCTTTCATTAAAAAATACACACAATTATATTAACTTCCATTGAAGTAAAACAATTGAAAGTGGAAAGTTTATTATGAAATAAAGGTTTTTCTACAATGCATGTTGGCCACAATTATTGGCACTCCTAGAAATTCTTAAAATATCTCTTAAGTATATTCCCATTCATATTTCTGTTTTTTAGCACACCAGGGTGACTAGGAGCATGAAATTGTCCAGCCACGACTTCCTGTTCCCCAGGAGTATAAATATGAGGTAACACAAAGGCCAAATTCCCTTAATCATCCATCACAATGAGTAAAACCAAAGAATATAGTTCTGATGTGCAGCAAAAGATTGCTGAGCTTCACAAAATAAAAAATGGATGTAAGAAAATAGCTAAAGCATTAAAAATACCCATTTTTGCCATCAGGGCAATAATTAAGAAGTTATACAGTGAGGAAATCATGGAGGGGTCTGAAATTGTCATCGTAGGTGCATGTCCACTGTGAGAGACATAATCTAAAAATAAAAATCCAGAAATCACAATATATGATTTTTTAACTATTTATTTGTATGATACAGCTGCAAATAAGTATTTGAACACCTGAGAAAATCAATGTTAATATTTGGTACAGTAGCCTTTGTTTGCAATTACAGAGGTCAAACGTTTCCTGTAGTTTTTCAGCAGGTTTGCACACACTGCAGGAGGGATTTTGGCCCACTCCTCCACGCAGATCTTCTCTAGATCAGTCAGGTTTCTGGCCTGTCGCTGAGAAACACAGAGTTTGAGCTCCCTCCAAAGATTCTCTATTGGTTTAGGTCTGGAGACTGGCTAAGCCACACCAGAACCTTGATATGCTTCTTACAGAGCCACTCCTTGGTTATCCTGGCTGTGTGCTTTGGGTCATTGTCATGTTGGAAGACCCAGCCTCGACCCATCTTCAATGCTCTAACTGAGGGAAGGAGTTTGTTCCCCAAAATCTCGCAATACATGGCCCCGGTCATCCTCTCCTTAATACAGTGCAGTCGCCCTGTCCCATGTGCAGAAAAACACCCCCAAAGCATTGCTCCAATCTTTGTATGGGGTGGACAGGTGTCTTTATGCAGCTAACGACCTCAAACAGGTGCATCTAATTTAGGATAATAAATGGTGGACATTTTAAAGGCAGACTAACAGATCTTTAAGGGGCAGAATTCTAGCTGATAGACAGGTGTTCAAATACTTGTTTGCAGCTGTATCATACAAATAAATAGTTAAAAAATCATATATTGTGATTTCGGGATTTTTTTAATTTTTTTATTATGTCTCTCACAGTGGACATGCACCTATGATGACAATTTCAGACCCCTCCATAATTTCCAAGTGGGAGAACTTGCAAAATAGCAGGGTGTTCAAATACTTATTTTCCTCACTGTATATAAAACATCACCTACATCACCACCAAGTTGTTTGGGAGGGTTTCAAGAAAAATCCTCCTCACTCATCCAAAAACAAACTGTAGCATATTCAGTTGTCACACAGGACTGGGACTTCAAAAGGAACCTGGTCCTATGGTCACATTAATCAAAAAAAAAAAAAGAGCTTTTTGGCAGCAAACCCACCAGATGGGTTTGGTGCAAACAGGGATAAAAAGGGATATTTAATGTTGTGAGCTTTTTTTTTCTGCTAGAAATCTTATAATGAGCCATGGTTAGATTTTCTATCAGGATAATGATCCAAAACAAACATCAAAATCAACACAGAAATGTGCCACTGGACACAAAATGAAGCTTCTGCCATGACCATCCCAGTCCCCTGACCTGAATCATATAGAAAATGAGAGGGCTGAACTGAAGAGGAGAAGCACCAACATGGAGCTGGGAATCTGAAGGATTTGGATAGATCTGCATGAAGGAATGGTCTCTGACCTCTTGACAGGTGTTCTCCAAACTCATCAGGCATATAGGAGAAAACTCAGAGCTGTCTTGGGAAAAGGACATTGCAATAATTGCGTGCCAATAATTGTGGACAACGTGAACTAGAGCAAAACATTTATTTCATAATGAGATTTCCCCCTTTCAATTGTTTTACTTCAATGAAAGGTTAGAATTTTGTGTATTTTTTTAAAGGAAGATCAAAAGGATAAACAATGCAGATTTATTTTCATAGCCTCCTTTGCTCATATTTTTCAAGGGTGCCAATATTAGTGGAGGGCACTGTATAGTGAAAAAATATTACACATTTTATTACAAAAAATATATATAACACACATGGATAGTCCGAAGAGTTTTGGGATATTTAAATACACACACACACATACAGAGAGAGAGAGAGAGAGAGAGAGAGAGAGAGAGAGAGAGAGAGAGAGAGAGAGAGAGAGAGAGAGAGAGAGTTACAAGTTATTTCAACATGACATCATGACTTTGCATAAACATACACACCACTTTCTAAAGCCAAATGGCATGTTATCTGTACGCATTTTGAGCTATCCACGTGTATGTCTACGCCGTGTGATTCCGCATGTATGTGTACACCGAAATGAACCATCATCTCCGTGTGTATGTCTACGCCATGTGATTCCGCGTGTATATCTACGCCGTGCCGTGTGATTCCACGTGAATGTAGATGGATTTATAAACATACTAAATGATGTTTTTTTGAAAATGTAAAAATGCAGACTGTTTCTTGTGATGGGTAGGTTTAGGGGCAGTGTGTGTGTGTGTGTGTGATGGGTAGGGGCAGTGTAGGGGGATAGAATGAAACGGCGTTGATAAACACGCTAAAAAACGATTATGCGCCTTGATAGCACGCCAAAATGGCAAATTGGCGTGTCATACATATGCCATTTCATGAGATCAGTCTGGTTATTTTAAAAAAAAACTTGGTTTTAGTAAATACCAAGCGGCAACCTCCAACAGTTTCACTTGAAGCCAATACGGAAGTGACTTAAGCTGCAATTTGTCGACTGGCTGCTATGGACAGGCTCGAAAAGGGAACAGAATCTCATTGAGCTCCATGTTAAAATGCCCAACTTTACAGCAGAAAAAAAACATGTTTAAAGCCTGGTACAACTTGTGGTTTTGGTGTATACGGCTAATTTTGCCCTTCTTGACAACTGTGAGGGGGTGATTTTTTTATAACTAATTTGTTTAAATTATAAAAAAGCCTTAAAGTTCTGCATAATTAAGGGCGTGGCCACTTTGAGTGACAGGTGGATTGTCATTTGTCTGCTGTCTGTTAGTCATCACATCACCTCAGCTCCACTCACATCCCGCCTCTTTGCCCATTTTCAGTTATCTATGAGTGCCGCACGATGATGCACTGCCAAGATAGCAACAGCTGACTTTGAGTGTTCAAAACTGCTCTTCAGTTTTGTCACGGTGATGTCATGGATACTACGTCCATATTTTTTTACAGTCTATGGTAAATACTAGTACATCTCATCAGGTGAACTTATCCATACGTTTTTTAAAAAGCTGGCAGGCAAGTCATTCTGAAAACTGATTCCTTGCGAGAGCCAATTCATCTAGAAGAAAAGCGTTGACAGCAAAAAATACAAATAAAAGCCCACGTTGGAGCAGTTTTGACTGCTTTTTAGCATAAACATCTGGGGCCTCATTTAGAAAATGTTGCGTAGAAACCATCCAATTTCTCAAATGCGTGCATGTGTGATTCAGAGAAAATGAACGTATGCACAGAAAAGTAGATTTTAGCGTACCCTCACTCTTTGTATTATGTTTATTGCTGCTTAGATTTCTAAATACCTGTAGTCCTCCGACTGTGTCACAAGGAAACATGCGTTTGCCTGCTTAGAACTAAGCACTTTTCCACGTCAACGACTGTTTTTATAAATCTGAACATTGTCATGGATTTTACGTACGCACGTTTTATAAATGAGACCACTGATGACTTATTCCTCAACTTTTTTTTATAGATTCACCTTAAGTCGAAGTAAGCCACATCATTAGGGAACAAATAATGAAACTGCCACAAAAGAGAAGAGTTAGACAACATCTCTAACAGATAAACCAAAAGTTAAATTAGTTATTGATTGGTCAGCTGTGATATATCTGAAGAAACGACCCTGCAAAAATACAACAACAGAAGGGGCAACAGAAGAGGCCAGGCTAATGAGCATTATAGGAAGCAATTATGAGGGATATCAGATATGATGACTAAACATTAATCAGATATGACAACTAAATATTGGTAATCAACAACTGGAACATAAAGTATTGCACATCAGACACATCTGTAGAGACTTTCTTTTCTGCATAGACAGTTCTAAAAGAATGATTTCCACCCAGTTGAATACTGAAATTGTCTCATACATTTAAACTAAACAAATGCGTGTCATCACCCAATTATCTTAGATGTTTCTCTTGCCATCTTGAAGTCTGCAATCTGTGTATATATATATATATATATATATATATATATATATACAGCTCTGGAAAAAAAATTAAGAGACCACTGCAAAATTAGAAGTTTTTGAGTAAAATGAAGATTTTTAATTTATTCTACAATCTACTTACAACATTGCTTCCAAATTTCAAATAAAAATATTGCCATTTAAAGCATGTATTTAAAGAAAATGACAACTGGTCAAAATAACGAAAATGTTCAGACCTCGGATAATGCAAAGAAAACACGCACACAGTGGACATAGTGTCAGTGACATCACCAGTAAGCTTCTGAGCTGTCATTAAGGGCAAAATCAGCAATATAGACCAAAATCACTTTTTGTACCAGGCTGTAAACATAACACATTTGTCTGCTGCAAAAGCGTTTTAATATTAGGGGGTCTATGGGATTGACTCCCTTTTGGAGCCTCTCTCTAGCAGCCAGTCGATGAATTGCAGTTTAAGTCACTTCTGTGTTGGATTCAAGAGAGAGGCTGGAAGGTTGCTGCTTGGTTTTAACAAGAGTTTTGAAATCAATATTTGGTGGAATAACGCTGATTTCCAATCTAAGCTTTCATGTGTCTTGGCATGCTCCCTACCAGTCGGTCACATTGCTGTTTGGCGAATTCATGCCACTCCTGGCGAAAAAATTCAAATAGCTTGGCTTTAAAAGGACACCTATTATGCCCCTTTTTACAAGATGTAATATAAGTCTCAGGCGTCCCCAGAGTGTGTCTGTGAAGTTTCAGATCAAATGTCCTAACGGATCATTAAATATACCATTTTGAAAATGCCAATTTTTGGGTTTGAGAAAAATTTGTTGTTTTGTGTGTGTCTCCTTTAAATGCAAATGAGCTGCTGCTCCCCACCCCAGAATGTGGAGCCTTCACAGCTTGTGAACATGCAAATCTAAACATGATACATCTCTATCGCGGACACGACCACGTGACATTGCAGTTCTTCATCATCATGAAATATTATCGTCTGCATGCGTTTTAAAGCCATCACTCTCAACTTGAGCACACACGAACGCATGCGCACACAGAGCTGGATGTCGGTGCATCCGTGAGTATTTTAAACTAGACTAGTTCTCTTTCATGTGTTATTGTGATTAAACTGTCAAATGCACACAAGGTTATGTCAGAAACACACAAAGTTCACATGAAAACAGTTGGTTATGTCTAAACTTATGCAGCAAGTACAGAAATCCTGTGTGTATATTAGATCTGTGTAACGTTACTAAAGTGAAAGCAGTGCAATATACATTACCTACTGCTATATATGCTGTTAATATGAATCAAACAACAAAAGATAAACACATTTCTTACTTGCTGCTGTTAAAGGCTCTGGGAGGAGATAAACATGGCAGACTTTGTACAGCTCTTTTCCAGGAATCTGCAAACAGCTTGTTCTGAGACACTGCTTATGATTTATGGGGATAAAAAAAAGGAGTGGTTGTTTTTTTACCATTATAGGGTGGTTGTGTACACACACTGCCAACACAAGTACATTTATGTTCAAACACCATGTAAAAGTGAATTTTGCATAATAGGTCCCCTTTAAGTAATATAACCTATTTATAGGTTTTCAGTGGGGTTCAAGTCTGGAGATCGTGATGGCCAAGACAGAGTCTTGATCTGGTGGTGCTCCATCCACACCTTGATTGGCCTGGCTGTGTGGATTGGAGAATTGTCCTGCGGGAAGAAACAATCCTTTGAGTTGGGGAACATTGCCAGAGCAGAAGGAAGCATGTTTTCTTCCAGGATAACCTTATACGTGGCCTGAGTCGAGCATTCATTCACAAAGACAGATCTGCCTGATTCTGATCTTCTCTGGTGAGTCCAATTTTCAGCTTTGCCCAACACCTGGTCCTCTAATGGTTAGACAGCGACAGAGAGGCCTACAACCCACAGTCTCTCGCACTCACTGTGTAATTTGGTGGAGGATTGGTGATTATCTGGTGGTTCTTCAGTAAGGCTAAAAACGAGCAGTAACATCTTTGCGAAGGATGCATAACTATTCGCTATTTATGTGGTTTGTATATTACTACCTAAGGTTGATATCACCAGTTTCTTCCATATAGCACAAAAGAAGAAAGTTTGAATAATGTTCTGGTGCAGTTACAGTGAATGGGAACTGAAGCTCAATGATCTGATCACAGCGGTTAACAGCCCACCGGGGTTTAAGATTATCCTTGAATAACGACTTAACGTTTGGTCTGTTCCTCACACAAAGTTATAATTGGAAGACTTGAAATACAGTGCATGAGTCATGGACCACTTTTAAGATTTACGATATGCTTCTTTATTCGTCATTTTGGAGCTCGACAACTCAAGTTCTCATTCACTTTAATTAAATGTCAAAGACTCAGAAATTCTTTGAATTCACCTTTTGTGTTATACAAAGGAAAGTCATATTGGTTTTGAATATGAGTGTGAATAAATAACATGTTTTATTTTGCAGTGAACTGTCCTTTTAAATTATTCTCCCTTATGTGCACAACAAACTGTAATTGTTATTTTCAATTATTTGTAACTTTCATTGGCGCTATTTATATGAGCACATTTAAAGAACAAAAGGTCAGTCTTGCTACATCACTTGTCAACTGGTGTAAAATTCACACTATGCAGAGAAAGAAAAACTGCCCTCACAATGGCATAATGATTGCCGCACACAATTAAGATGCATGCACTTACAGCTGCAATTAAGGAAACTAAATTTAGTCAGATAAAAGGTTTAAATATAATGTTAATATTATGTATCTCGGACACACACGCACACATGCACACACACACACACACACACACACACACACACACACACACACACACACACACACACACACACACACACACACACACACACACATAAATATACCTATAAACCTAAAATATAAAAGCCTTTTACCATACTAAACTTGGATTTAATTTATTTAGTCCCATTTATATAACAATATTGTAGCATTTATATACCAATATTATATGCCAAAAATACATTTTCGAAGCTTTGTTTTAAAAAAAAAAAGCACAAATGCAACAACTCTGCATTATATCATTCCTATCGCATGCTACAAACATCTACCATCCGTGAACTGTCTATACTGTTTGTTGTTACTCCTTCTATTGAAAACTCAATGTTCCCCAGAAGAGCCATTTTTGCAACCTCATTCAGGGTTCTTCATAGTTCATCACACAAGCACAATCAAGAAAAACTCCCAAAGTCACACCATCGCCTTACTGAAACCCAGCCTATCCAAAAGGAATATGTGCTCCCATATAAATGTAATGGTTGCACTAAAAGATAATGTGAAAGTGCAATAGCGTAGGAAAGTTTTTTTTAGGTGAAGGTGACACTGTAACACAAAAAATAAAATCTCCAAGAAAATCGTTTCCTCTGTAACTTTATCTTATCTAGCACAAGGTGCCCTAGCAGTGTGTGGCCGTTTCTAACAAGAATACCCCCGCCCCCGCCCCCCGAACTTGAAATGGTCTAAAGTGCATCCATTTTATATGAGCTAGAGTGAACTGGCTGCACATGGCAGGTAATTGACATTTGTGTGGGCCGCATATTTGTAGTGCAAATGTTTAGGGGCATAAATTATATTTATGCACATTACATTATGCTGCCTGAGGGGGTAAGTGAAACTAATTTAGTGGCAATAAAACTAAATTAATGGACTACAAGCATCTGAGCACATAAAGAAGTAATTCTGTTTGAAAGTTATATTAACAGTGAGTATGTAATTGTGGAAAGGGCCTCATAAAAAGTAATGATTTTACATGCCAAAAATAAATGCGTCTCGCTGGAATTATCCAAGTTTCAATCAAAGCTCATCAGCTCCATTTGGATCAAGAAAGACATGGATCTGGCCCAGTTCTGAAACCGTTTCAGCATATTTAATGAACTGGAAGCAGGGCATTCAGATGTGGCTAATGGTGGCAATATAGACTCTGGAGAAAATTGCTCAGGCACGTAGAACGTCAAGAGTTTTCACATTGATCTGCAGCCCTCCAATATATATAAATCAATAAACACTTTCTGACAATTAGGTTCTGTACTGCATCTAATTAATCTACATAAGTTAAAACTAAAGTTTGCCAAGTATACTCTGTTTAAAGCTCAGAGCCTTGTAAATGTGCTGATCTTTGTGACAGAGTCATAATAACGGGACTATATATGGGGGGATTTTATTTACACTTGGTCACTTTGTGCATTTTTACTGATCTGGTAGCTATCCAATAATGAAAAGATCAAGTGTAAATGTCCTTCAAGGCACTTTGGAGAAGAATAAGAGGTGGTTTGAAATGCAGACAAGATGTGACTGGTAAGCCTGGTCTCATTGTTAATACGTAGGTATTAATGCGTAACTTTCCAAAACACAAAATGTGTTTTTGTACATTTGGATAGGTGCTGAAACGTAAAATATGGACATATTAGCGGCATTTAAACTTAGCATTATTGAGTTTTACAGCTAAAAACGTTAAATATGTACATATCTTTATATAATAAAAAGATATATGTATATGATAAATGTGATCCCCTAACCCTAACCTAAACATGCCCATTTTATATAGAACATTATACGAATAAAACGTAATGGACAGAGATGTCAATTTTAGTGACAATATAGCATTAAAACAATATTTGGAGCCACTAATCCTACACTTACCCCTAAACCTACCCATAACCATTTCTCAAAACCATGTACTGTTATAAATAAAAGCACAACAGACAGATAATTTATTTATTGCGAAAATAGCAAAAGCGCTACCAAAAGTAGTTCAGATGATGATGTTTTGCAGTCCCAGTTCTCTCTGGTGGTATGTAATAGTTTTGTATGAGGTACAGAGCAGAATTTAAGTTATTAATCCATGAAAATGTTTTTTTTCCATTAATGTTTACAGTTATATTGATATTTACAGTTGCTGCTGAGAGTGGAGATGAAGATCGCTGGATAAAGGGCTGAATTTGGATATGTTCCTTGCAAACATATGGATTCTAAAGACTGACTTGCATACATAGCCCATGTTTTGGAACTCAACAATCCAAATGTCAATGAGCAGTAATGACACATGAATGGAGCAACTGACTCAAAAACTCCAAGAAAAATATCATAAAGAGCATTATCATGTAAATCAAAAAATATTGGAATATAGCACAGGAATATTAGATTTGACAGACACATTTACTGAATGTGACCAAAAGTAATTTGAATGTTCATATCAAATTGGACAGTAATATGATCTTTACTGTTTATGATGTTCCAGATGCTCATGTAAGGAATATCCCTATGAAATATTTGTATAATTACAAGTGTTGATCTTTTTAGGCCATGGGTCTACAAGTGCTACAGAAGTAATTAGTGCAACTCTCAGTTTCCTGTCAGGTTTCTGTGCTCCGGTGTGTACAGAAGGCAATTAAACAGGACAATCGCCATTAACTTTTTAAGAGCGCAAGGATTTATGCACAGACCTCATTTGTAATCAGCCACTTTCCTGAGACATACTTAACTTTGTGGCTTTAAGGTTTATGTGTACTGCAATAATAAAGCTTATATATTGTGTATCACATTCTTAATAATTCGAAAATGTACTAGTATCTAAATCATTTCAGGGCTCAGTCTGCACTTTGCAGTCTTATTTCCAGTTTTATGGATGTCCTTCAGAGCCAAGAAACATTTAATTTGAGTGGGAAAAAGGAGTTTGATGTACTTTGTAATTTGTTTTAAAGCTTCACATCATTGCACTAAGTTGGTCAAAACCTCTCATTCATAATGCATATACAGTATAGTTGTACATCGATTAAGCTGTACCGCCTGCGATAATTGCAGTGATTTTACGCACAATCGTCCCACAGAGACACCCCGATGCTATGCAGACACATCCTTGAAAATACAGAAAATTGCCTTTTTCCCTCCCTAGAGAATGTGTCAGACGAAATCAACAGGGTGGAAAAATAATTGTTTGTATTGCATGTCATCATGTCTCCATACAGTAAACAAAATGAAAGGGAATTCTGAGGATGAACGGTGAACGTTATTGACACAAACCGTTCTCCAGTCTTTTGTCCCCATCTAATTCCGATCATCGACATTATACTCTGATTGGCACATCGCGCTGAGAGTTTTCCAGCGAAAATGAAGGCACGTGGCTTGACACTGTGCTCCCCTGCAGTTAGTGCATGTAGGAGTGCTCTCTTGGGCATTTTCTCATTTATGATTGCTTTTTACTCTTGGCACTTCCTGGACTCTAAATCCCCTTCTTTCGCTCTCATATATAAGTAGTTTGACTGGCGGGCAGTTCCTCATTATTTGGATTCTGATACCTGCCAGCACTAATGAGAGAAGGGACCGGTGCTGCCATGACAGAGATGGTGGATTAATGCCCGCGCAGCAGTGAGGGAAGTCGGGGAATAGTTCATTATGGCAGATATACGGCATTTTAACACTGCATAATAACAAACACCCGAGAACATGGAGACCCCACCTGAGGGACCATTCTGCATATGGGGACCACATTGTGCATTTAAATACGTGTTTGCCTTCCGGTGCTTTATTAATAGAAAAAGAAGCATGTTTGCGGCATCTTCTACTGGAGAATAATAGTTCCAGAGATTAAAAATATTTTAGGTAGAATACCTCACTTTTTTCTTGCTATTCAGCTTAGAAGGCGGAATTGATTTTGCAATGCAAACACATGGGTTAGTTATGAGGACCTATTTGAACTGCATTGATCAGCGTCGGCTAGCACTATTATTTGGACCAACATTGGACTGCAGGGAGAAGTTATATTTTATCACTATTGAGTCTCTACTTAAAAAAAAAAGAAGGGAAAAGGCAGTCAGCAAAAATCTCTCAGTAAATAGAAACTTCTGCTAAATGAATTCAAAGAGATAAAATGGCCCCTACCTGGGGGCAAGAAACTTTTAAAGAATGTATAAATGACTTTTGATATTATTATTATTAATATGTATATATTATTTAAAGTGTAATTCATTTAAAATACTAACTCAACTATTCTATTTATTTTTTGTGTTTTGACAGTTTGGTTGAAGAATTTAAAAACTGACTTATACAGGCATATGAATATACATATTTAATTGTGCATAATATAATTGAAGCAACTGAATGTGTGTGTGTGTGTGTGTGTGTGTGTGCGTGCGTGCGTGCGTGCGTGCGTGCGTGCGTGCGTGCGTGTGTGCGTGCGTGCGTGCGTGCATGCGTAAGCCAAGTGGCAACCTCCCACAGGTTCTCTTGAAGCCAATACGGAAATGACTTAAGCAGCCATTCATCGACTGGTTGCTAGAGACAGGCTCCAGAAAGGAGCAGAATCTCATTGAGCCCCATGTTAAAATGCCCAACTTTACAGCCGAAAAAAAAAAAGAGAAAGGTTTACAGCCTGGTACAAATTGTGGTTTTGGTCTATACGGCTAATTTTGCCCTTCATGACAACTGTGAGGGGGTGAATTTGTTTTTTTTATATAACTCATTCGTTTACATTATATAAAGCCTTAAAGTTCTGCATAATAAAGGGTGTGGCCACTTTGAGTGACAGATGGATTGCCGTTTGCCTGCTGTCTGTTAGTCATCACTCAGCTCCAGCCACGTCCCGCCTCTTTGCCCATTTTCTGTTATCCGGGAGTGACGCGCTGCCAAGATGGCAACGGCCGACTTTGAGGCTTCAAAAACTGCTCTTCAGAAGCCCATGGGTGACATCACGGACACTACGTCCATATTTTTATTTTACAGTCTATGGTGTAAACTACTTTAAAAAAAAAAAAAAGTTAGTTATGAGGACCTGTTAGAATTGCTTTGACCATTATCGGCTAGCACTATTATTTGGACCAGCACTGGACTGCAGAGAGAAGTAATATTTTATCCCTATTGAGTCTCTATCTAAAAAAGGGGAAAAAAGCAGTCAGCAAAAATCCCTCAATGCTACAAAATGACTTGTGTATTTGGGGATAAAATATACAGCTCTTCTGTGGAAAAATTTATTAAACGTCAAATTGATGGTGTCAACGGTGCCAGCCTACAGCCTCCCAATGCCACTAGTGCTGACAACGCACAGCCATCCCTCAAAATGGGCCCTGTGGTTCTGCACAAAGACAAATTATCCTTTCATTTGAAACGGAGTGTTTCCTTAAATACCTGCTGTGCTAACGAGGCCCTCATGTTGTGTTTGAGTCTCACTCGTCGCTCTATTAGCGTCCGGGGCCCGAGCGTAGGACTGATCTCACTGAGTGATTAACTAAACCTCGGGGCTGACAGGCCTGTGAGCCTCTACGGAGGGAGAAGCCGGACTAATGTGGGGCTCTGTTTAACAAGCCTGGTGCAGATAGGAAAGATAGGAATGAGGGGACAGGGGTGGGAGGGTGTGATGGTGTGATGGCTGCTCCACTGCACGAGAGAGACTCCCGGGCTGACAGCAGTCAGGCAAGCCCCCTAATGAGCGGCTCCTGTCGGATGCCTGAAAGCTGGAGGAATGCAGTAGCACACTAAAGCTCTAAACGCGAATGGCAGAACATGTCAACACTCTTTACAATCACATTGCTAAAAGGGCACTGCCTTCTGTCACAAATCATAATCTATTAGATGAACAGATAACAATGGCATGTGCTGGACTTTAATCCGGTGTTTGTTTACACACTTATCCATATTAATACCATTTATCAGTAGGCTACTATAACATGTTGCGTGTTTAATATTTACTTACAATTTATCTAAACAAAAAAGGAAATGCAAAGTTTAATTCATAATTAGAGACGGTTTTACATAAAATACGACATTACAGTAAAAAGCATACTTAATGTAAATGTTTTTTTTTTTATCTGTTTTTATTTTTTCAAAATTTTGAGGTCAATATTTGACATTTTTTCAGACATTAATTTTTATTCATTGAGAAAACATTAAATTGATCAAAAGTAAGACGGTAAATACTTATACATTGTTAAATATATTACTGTTATTACTAGTTACTATTAATGTTAATAAACTGTTATATATTCTATACTGTTATACTATATATTTGATTTTTTTTTTACTTTCTCAATTTGTGTAAATCCAATTGGGGCTCAGAATATTTATTTTTTTCCCATATTAATTTCACACGTCTAGTACAATTATGTGGTTTTGTTTCATTAATAGAGTGAGTATATTTTCTTGATTTACCCCGAAAGAATGGACGTGAAATGTGACAGCATGCCCCATAGGTGGGGTATTTTGTAACATGTGAGGGGCACATTGTAACATGACCAAATGACAGCTTAAAATGTTATCTGATATAATCAACAACAAAAAAAAGACAAACAAAAATATTTTGTCAATAAAATACAATTATTAACTTTTTCGAATAAAAATAATGGCATTTAATCATAAAAAAATAAAAATTGAGTTTGACAACAAACACCTCAAAACACAACTATACAGCATAGTTCAAAACATAATAATAATTAAGCATTTCTGAACATGCTTAATTGAATTAAATGAACAACTCAGTAGAATTCATAAAAGTATAGAATGTAATATCATATTTCTAATATGGGCTCAATGTAACGCAGTGTTACAACATGACCCACCTGCACAACTGGGATTTAAACCTGGCTTGTGTCTTCTGCTGGTTAGATCTGCATTAAAGAACTCTCTCAACTGTTAAATAACATATATAAGATTAAAATAATATCAGAGTTGTCTTATTTTAAATAAACACAAAAAACAGAGATGAAAAAATCAACGCAAGAAATGTACTTTTGCTATGGTTAAATAAATGTTCAGTGATATCTTCCTAAGATTTTTTAATTTTGACCATTTTTTCTCTATATAATATTGATATGGCAACTAGTAAATACAGTAAGTTTCGTCATCCTGGCATGTGTGGAAAGTGTTAAACCATGTGTGTTACAACTAACCCCCGCGTTAGGTTGTGCCCCGCTCTCCCCTATCACACTGCCTCCGTCGGCTTGCCTTCTTCCCATAGTGCATCCTGTTGCCATGCGTTCCCCAGGTAAGAGAGGCACATTAACAACTTCTTGAGCAATTTGAGCTGCAGTAGCTCTGTCTGTGTCACCATTCTGTTTAGTTTTGTTCATGGACTTTCAGTTTGTTTTCATGTCACATGTTTCTTTGTTCAGTTTCAGTTTTAGTTCAGCTGTGTCTCTTTAATCATCTTGTTTGTGTTCACCATTTAAGTTGTTCCTTCTCCGGCACTCCTTGTCCGGTCACTGTTATGCTAAGTTGTGTTGTGCTATTACCTGTCTGCCTATCTTTGGAGTATTTATAATTAAACTACGTTTGGGAACTGTATTTACTCATCTTCGTCTTCCTGCCTGCACACACCTGTGACAGTATGTTTGACCACACGGGCCAGCCATCGCTCCCCACGTGCATCAATGAGCCTTGGCCGCCCATGACCCTGTCATCGGTTCAACACTGTTCCTTCCTAGGACCACTTTTGATACTGACCACTGCAGACCGGGAACACCCCACAAGAGCTGCAGTTTTGGAGATGCTCTCACCCAGTCGTCTAGCCATCACAATTTGGTCCTTGTCAAATGGATGGTGTAAAGAGACAGAAAGAATGCAAGATTGGATCTCAACAATAGCGTCACATGGCGTGATTATAGTTATTATACTGGAAGTAAACTGACAGCTATGCTGGTGTCCTGGAGGTATTGCAAATGGCTGAATGTGATATGTATAGTTGACAGTCTCTCTTGGGTATATCAAATTGTTTGAAAACAGCTTAATTAGCAGCTAGATCCATTTATCGTTACAGAAGAAAGCTCTCTGGTGTTTATTTCCTCACACAGGTTTCAAAGAATCATGTTCAGGAGAGAAAATGAGTGACACTTTAAATAAAACTTCAATTAGAACACTAAACATAGTGCCTAAATAAATACAATTACATCCTGCAAAGTGTAAAAGTCACCAGTGTTTACTTTAACTTTCAAAGACAAAACCCAACATTTGTATGAGTTTCGAGAAAACGGGAAAAAGGGCCAAGGTAGGTTCAGTCTGTTCCTCATTATCTCTCAGAAATGTATAAATATGGCGACGAAACATATCAGGTGATAAAACCTGTGGCCAAGACTAGCTTCCATCAGTCAGCTTTGCACTGCGAAACCACCGCAGTTTCTTTGTGTGCTCAAGTCAGCATTTTATCAGCCTATTAAAACTACTCTGAGTTGTCACTGCAGAAAGCACCAAGTGCCCATTCCTCCTTTTCTGTATGACATGCTCAGGTGCTTGCTGGGTATATTGTTTGTAGGTATGAGGCTATGTCAAGATACTATAAAAAAAAAAAAATAAGAGGGCTATGTGCTCTTAAACATGCCCAGAATCCTCATTATCTGTTACTAAATTCTGAATTAATAATCTATGAGGAATACCGTCTCTGACACTACTGTGAAAGGGAGTAGCACAAGACAGATAACCTTTTTTTTACTCTGTCTGAGTTCAGTTTTAGGGCTACACTTTTTATTTCAAACACATCAGTTCAAGATGAGTTGGCCAAATTATATTAGTTTTCTCAAGAACATTTTGACCTCCATTACAAAATCCAAGGTGGTATATATTTGACAGAAGTTTCAAAACATTTGGAACATTTTAACTAGGGATGTAACGGTAAAAAAATTAATTAATCGAGATTTGTGTGTATTGCACAAATATTGAGTTCCCTTTCGTTCAGTCACAACGACGTAACATTAGTGACTAACGAATGGGGGGTTTCGCTTAGAAGCCAATTACCTTTGAGGAGTCTAACATGCCAATAGTGCCAATGCCATGGGCATTCAGAATTAGCATGCGTAACTCCGCCCCACATCGTGGGTATATAAGGAAGTACGCTGGCAACATCGCATTATGTTTCTGCTTTGGAGCCAAGAGTATCTCTTCACTCCTTCAAGCCTGCTAACGGAGTCTTCGATCACATACTTCCTGCCTGCTGATCTGCGCAGTGGTCTACTAGACAGCTGGTGTGTGTTTCCCTGGGCGCTTCGGCGTCACTGAGAAGCTTCCTCTCACAAAAGAGCTTGCACGTGGCACGTCCTTTTCAGGATGTCTCGCCCGTGCACTTCTGGGTGCGGCCGGTTACTATTATCTTCCGATGGGCACAATCACTGTCTGGTATGCTTGGGCGTTCAGCATGCTCAGGCAGCGTTTGTGGATGCGTCATGTTCCCACTGCGGGAACATGACCATCATGGTGCTGCAGTCGAGACTCGATGATCTTTGTAAAGAAGTGAGAGTCCCCTCTGCCACACCCCAATCTACCGTCTCCACGAGAGGCGGTACTTTGGCTGGTTAGCCAGGGTGACCTGAGGGTGACGGTGTGGAACAAAGCCCCCGACGCTCATGCCTCGGGCCACACCCCCCTCTAGCACTCCGCAACCCGTGAGCGTTCAGGCGGAGATCGCGGTGCATCTCGTGCGGAGGCAATCCTGCAGGTCTACCAGGCCCGGTTGCTCAGGGACATGCACGAGGGTGGAGCCCTCCTAAGGCTCCCGCCCCTCCCGCCCGGCCCCAGCAGCAGCCTTCACCCGGGCCGGGTTTGCGGAGGATGCCGTAGGAAGGCGCCCCAGGCTGCCCTGCGCCCCTTAAACGCCAGGCCAAGCGGCGCTCCTGATGGGGACGGCTCAGGGATGGTAAATTCTTTCAGGGAGATGGCAGCAGGGCCACTCCTTCCCCTGGTGGAGGGCCGGGGGACAATCCTTTGTTCAGCTGTTGGCCCCTTAGTCAGCACCTTAATTTGGTTAAAGAAATAATTGACATTCCCATCCCTGAGCCCCCAGAGACTGGTGACAGCAGTGTGCGCCACCCCCTGGCCACGCCGCTCTCGTCCCTCTCTGTCGCCAGCCTCCTTTCAGAGCAGACCCCAGTGGAATGTGCTGGAGTTCGGGCCGGCTAACTCTCACGTGATCCTGAGACCCCTGCTGGACCGGCCGGGAGTTCAGTCTTGGCTCCGCAGCAGGTAACATAATACAATGTTGCCAGCGTACTTCCTTATATACCCACAATGTGGGGTGGAGTTACGCATGCAAATTCTGCATGCCCATGGCATTGGCACTGCCACTGGGCGCTGTTAGACTCTTCGAAGGTAATTGGCTTCTAAGCGAACCCCCCCCCCCCATTCGTTAGTCACTAACGTTACGGCCCGGATATGTGCCCAAGGTTCCCACCACTCCGTTCAGAGACCAGGTGGTGAACCTGCAAGCACTGCCCGTGGAGGGGGCAGACCCAGCCTTGGCATTACTCTGTCCAGTACGCGCTCTCCACACTTATGTAGACAGGATGCAGTGTTTCAGGACCTCAGACCAGCTCTTTGTCTGTTATGGTGGAGAGCGGAAGGGAAGAGCTCTCTCAAAACAAAGGCTGTCTCACTGGATAGTTGACACCATTGTTTTGGCGTACCAGCAGCAAGGTCGACCATGTCCCCTTGGGGTTAGGTCGAAGGTAATTGGCTTCTAAGCGAAAAACCCCCCCATTCGTTACTAACGTTACGTCTCCGTTCCCTCCTCAGGGAACGAGGGTTACATACGTAACCGAGACATTCTATTTCAAGTCTTTTGCCTAAACGGACAAATCACACAAAAATTATGTCAACATGCCTGTCTTGGTGAGTATCCTAGCAAACACTGTAGGTTATGTCTTAAGTAATATAGTTGAGAAAGAAGTGTTCAAATTCAATCCATTCTCAATCCCATGGCGTCAAAAGCATGGTCAAGTGTCTTCCGTGTCACAATGAAGGCACCAAAGGTACCCTTAGGCGTCACTATATCGACGCGCAGGGTGCTTTATTGATTTCAGTTGTTTGCCCAATGCGTCAGATCAAGACGCATTTAATTCTTTGCATTTGTAAAAGCAGACATGATTTTATAAATATTTATAGGCTACTTTTATATTTTGTAGCGACTAACCCCACTTCTACAATAAAATTACACACTTCTAAACAATATAAAACACTTAACAGGCAAATAAAAGTACAATCACAGGTATTTATTGCAAAAACTGACCATAACAGTATAAAAGTATTAACTCGTGTTGCATTCCAAGTCTTCTGAAGCCATACGATATCTTCATGTAAGGAACAGAGTTGATCTGATCTAAAGTTTTAATCGCTCAAATGATGATCCCGCCGCACAGTGAACGCACGCACTCAGTCTGTTATATGTCATTCAAAAGATACACCTGACCTGCCTGTTGAGCATGACACAATCGGTCACGAGACACAAATAGGTTCGACATTGGCTGTGGCTGGATGCAACCGTTCAGCGAGAGTAGCCGCATGCAGGTGGGGAGGAGATGCAAACGGAGATATGAAGTCGGACACGTTCTGCTTCCCAAAGTGACGCTCGCGCTGTGTTTGCATACTTTATCACAGTTGAAGTGAAATAAATGCAATATTTGTCAAATACACAGATGTTTCAGAGACATTTTCATTCAATACTTTATGTACTGCTTAATACAGCGTCTGTTTGTACAAGAATACAGTTCAACATGTAAGTCTACACTATCAATGAAGTGGGGTCTATGTTTTTTATCAGTTTTGTTTTTATAAACATGACAATAGAACATTGCGACTACATGAAAAGAGAGTTTACCGCTATAAAAAAATTATTTGTGAGCATTAGTGGAACTGAAGGTTTTAGAATAAACACGAAACACACGTGACCGCTGTCATGCGGTGAATCCGGCAATCGTGGAACAGCTGTGTCGTCATCAGAGCTTGTGTAGTCGCTCTGGAGAAGCTGCGCAAAATGCACCAGCCGGCTGCTCTCGAATCGCTCTCTCACAGCACTTTGTTGACATACGTCACAGTCATGTGGCGTCGGAGCTGTCTCGAGTTGGACAACATTACCTAACCGGCATGCACTGCTTCAAGTCAGTCGCCGATCCGTCTGTGCACAAGCCTTTCAAAAGCTGACGTCACTTACGAGAGCCAATGCAATTCATTAAAATCAATGGCGCACCCTGCACGTTGAAAAATGGCCCCTAGGGGTACCTTTAGCGCCTTCATTGTGACGTGGAAGGCACTTGATCATACTTCAGATTTTGATACCTTGGGAGTGAGAACGAGTTGGTGTAACAGTATGTACTGGAGCTGTGCATTAGTGTCTTAAAGGGAAAGAAGCCTATTCCTGCTGTCTGTTTATAATGTTAATCAAACAACAAATGACAAAGAAATCACTCACTGCAAAATAGAGCAAAATAGACGCATGTATCCGGCCCATTGGGCGTTGCAAGCCAACACTAGAACGGGTACTTAGCGCTACTGGCCACTGGGGGCGAGGATGCGGGAAGATACTGGCTCTACATGGAGGCTATAAAATCTAGCGAACGTGTTAGGTGTCGCCCAGCTCGCAGCTCAACATATATCTGTCAGCGAGGTGCCTTGAGCCAGCGCCCAGGAGGAAGCTACACTCCTTTTGGAGTGTGCTCGCAACCCGAACGGGCAAGGCACATCTTGGGACTGGTAAGCCAAGACGATAGCATCCACTATCCAGTGGGCTAACCTCTGCTTGGAGACAGACTTTTCCTTCTGCTGGCCTCCGTAACAGACGAAGAGCTGCTGTGAGGTTCTAAAGCTTTGAGTCCGGTCAACGTAAGCGCAAATAGCGTGGACGGGACATAAAGATAGGGCTGGGTCTGCCTCCTCCGAAGGCAGCGCTTGCAGGTTCACTACCTGGTCCCGGAAGGGAGTGGTGGGAACCTTGGGCACGTATCCAGGCCGGGGTCTCAGGACAACGTGAGAGTTGGCCGGCCCGAATTCGAGGCACGATTCGTCGACTGAAAGTGCATGCAGGTCCCCTACCCTCTTGATTGAGGCCAATGCCTTCAGGAGTACTGTCTTCATGGACAGAATTTTTAGCTCAACAGACTGCAGACTGGGTAACGAGGTTGAATGAGGAGGACTCAATTTCCTCGCACCTCTGAGGAACCTGACGATCAAGTCGTGATTACCAATTTTTTACTTTTTTTTAATGATTTTTGGTATATTTAAGGCTATTGTGATGTACACTTTGAGGGTGGAGGGAGACAGCCTTCGCTCCAACCCATCCTGCAGAAAGGAAAGCACAACATTAATCGAACACCTTCGGGGGTCTTCCTGGAGGGAAGAGCACCACTTGCCGAACAGGTTCCACTTCAGCGCGTAGAGGCGCCTCATAGTGGTCCCATATCAGCTGGACGCGCCGGGGGTGGAGTCGCCATTCGCCCGGAGGTGTCGGCTGACGAGAGAGCTCGTTGGCTGTCTGGTTCAGCGCACCTGGGATGTGAATGGCATGAAGTTACCAAACTTCTGACTCCACAGGAGGAGATGGCGGGCGAGCCGGAGCATGCAACGGAAGCGTAGACCAGCCTGTTGGTTGGTGTACGCAACGGCCTCAGTACTGACCGAATGGACCAGTACGTGGTTACCCTGAAGCGGCTTCTTGAACCAGGCCAGGGCAAGACGTACCACCAGTAACTCTAGGCAATCAATATGCCAACGCAGTTGGGGCCCCGTCCACAGACCCGAAACTGTGTGCCCGTTGTACGTGGCCCCCCAGCCGGTGTATGAGGCATCCATGGAGACCACAGCATGCCTGGACATCTGTTCTAAGGACACTCTGGCATCGGAGAAACGAGGGGTCCGCCCACGGGTTGAAGGTTTGGCCACAGTAAGGAGTAACTGAGACCCGGTACTTGCCACTCTGCCACGCCCATCTCGGGACTCGGTCGTGTAACCAGCGTTGAAGCGGTCTCATATGAAGCAATCTGAGCAGCGTTACCGCGGCTGCAGATGCTATACGCCCCAGGAGCCTCTGAAAGAATTTCAGTGGGACCGCTGTCCTGCCCTTGAACGTATTCAAGCAGTTCAACACTGACCGGAATCGCTCTGGTGTGAGGCGCGGAGTCCGGTTGACTGAATCCAGCTCCATACCGAGATAAGAGATCCTCTACGCGAGGCAGAGTTTGCTCTTTTCTCGGTTGACCCGAAGGCCTAAATGGTTGAGGTGATGGAGCACCATGTCCCTGTGTTCACACAACTTCGTGAAGCCGTGAGGCGACAGGGACAGCCCAAAGGGCTTCAGGTCGATCGCTGCAACCCAATCTTGGGGACGGATGCATTCGGGAATGCATTTCTGCATTGACATTCTGAACGGGAACTTGTGCAGGGCCCGATTCAGAATGTGCAGGTCCAAGATTGGCCTTAACCCACCACCTTTATTGGGTACAATGAAGCAGGGCCTGTAGAACCCTTACTTCATATCGGCTCGAGGAACCGGCTCGACCGCGTCCTTCGCCAGCAGGACATCGTTCTCTGACCGCAAGACATGGGCATCGCTGCTCCACACGGTGGTGAAGAGGATGCCCCTGTACTTGGGAGGCCGGTGAGCGAACTGAATCGCGTAGCCGAGTCTGATGGTATGGATGAGCCAGCGAGACGGTCCGAGGAGACCTAGCCAGGCCCCCAGGGACCGAACAAGCAGGACCAAAGGCACCACAGACATACCCAGGGTGGGGCAGCGAGGTGGAGTACACAGACCCGACTCGGGAGGCCCAGAGGCGGCCCAGATTGTTGCCTGAGTACTCCAGGTGGGGCAGAGTATGGGTGAGAAGGCCCGGGGGCGTCCTCGTGCCCACACTGCTGCCCCCTGGCGAAAACGAAACCGAAAAATATTCTCCCCCAGGGGAGAGAGGGGTGCGGACACCATCTCCCCAAGCAGTTCGCCATCTCGCTGGGCTGCCCGTTCCAGGGCCGCTTGCCCTTGTGCTTGCTAGCAGACTCACGGGACCCTGGACGGGTTGGGCGCGTCCTCTGCACCCAGCCATCTGCTGCCCGGGTGGAGGCTGCTGCTTGGCTTAGCAGGGGCGGAGGCGGATGCAGGGGGGAACCCTCGGCGACAAGCAGACGGAGGCGCTGCAGCCGACAACTGGGTAGAGGCAGCAGCTAGTCGTCGGGGCAGGATGTTTTGTTTTTTGTTTGCTATTTGTTTTTTTGTTTGTTTTTAAATCACATGCATCCGCTTCTGGGCCACGAGAACTGCTGGGCGAGTTCTCGACGGCGTCGCCGAAGAGGCCAGCCTGACAGACAGGGGCATTGAGGAACCGAACTTTGTCTGGCTCACGCATATCTGCCCAGTTAGCCCCAGGTTCCTGGACCACTAATTTGGACATCGCCTGACCCAGGGAGCGTGCAGTGACTTCCATCACCCGGAGAGCGAGGTCCATCACCACACACAGTTCCTGCATACCCCCTGAGTCGGGACTACCCTCATGCATGCAGGACAGAGGGTAGTGAGAGAGGGAAAAAAATTATATAGATTATGGCCCTTTTGGTGTTCCATATTTTGACACCAAATAGTTCCACACTGCTAAATTTTTCCAATGCACATTCAGGCAGCCACCCAGGAAAGCATGGCTGTCAACTCTGAATCTGATTCAGCATGAGCACACACTATTATAGTGGGAAACTCAGCATCATCATCTCCAGCGCATAACAGCCTTCTCTCCGATGCAGCAATTGACATCTGTCCTCTGCCAGAGCCACAAATGAAACGCTAGGTCCCCCCTTTTTTCAAAAAAGGACCAGCAATCCCATCTGAGCTACCAGCAGGCATGAGAGACAGTGGGTGTGGCCGCCAGACTCGACGGCACATGGCACGCTGAACGCTCAAGCCCCTATGGAAGGGGCAGGACGAACAACGCGCCGACGTGGCCATGTTCTCATGAGAGAACATGAACCGCCCACGAACAAAGTCTCAGCATGCTCATGATGCGATAGAGGAGTGGGGGCCCGAAGAGATGACCCCGGCGGGGATGCCCCACTGTAATCCTCAGGTCTTAAATACAAGGCCTATTAGCCAAAGTAGCCCATTTCTGATGCACCAGAAAAGAAACTAGATCAGGGAATAAGCAAAGGGACTCAACCCCGTTTGAGGTTTCATAGTCTGGACTGCGCATCAAGAGGATGCCGAGTGACGCGCTGGGTTGCTGTAACAACCCCCCCTGTCAGCCGGCACTTGACTGCACACGGCGCGCTGAACGCTCAAGCCCTTACGATAAAGGTGAGACGAACAACGCGCCGACATGACCATGCTCTCCTGAGAGAGCATGAATCACCCACGAAAGCAATCTCACATGTTTATATGTGAGAGATCGTGGCCGTCAAATGAGGACAGGAAACAACCGCATGTAGAAACACACGGTTTGAATGACATCTTGAAAAAGACGCAGGGTCAAATCGTGTTGCTCTTTTAGAAGTGCTGAAGCACTCAGGGAGATGACCGCGGCTCACAGCAGTCCGATGGCAAGCCTGCGTGTGAGCACTCAAGAACGGAAACGCCCAGCCAACCAACACAAGAACAAGTGTATGTTGCAGCGTCCACTCGCTGACTCGCCCTGTCACACCAGCACCCAGGTAAGAAAGCGATCCTCCTCGAGACTCATCTAAACACTCTTCGTAGAAACAGCTTGATACAGCAAACCATAAAAGCAATGATGCGGTATTCCACTTCCTTATTTATACCCGCGCAGCGGGGCGGTGCGTGGAATGCGTGAACTGCATGCCAATGTCCATTGGCTCGTTTTAAATCACTTAAAGTAGATTGGTCTCTGAAAACAGATCCCAATTCGTCGGTCAGTTCCGACGTACGTCGAACGTGACCGACTGAAAAGGAACTATAGCTAGCCGCCTAAAACACTATTTAGGTGAATTTAAACAATGGCTAAGTGGCTAAACGCATCTCATTGTCATGTAAGGTCCCTGTTCATGTTGGACAGTTATTTTAATTGCATTTTGTGTCTGTTAGGAGGCACAAAGACACTCTTTATGTATATGCCCCCATAACTGCCGTGTTAGCTGAGTGGGAGCTCTGGGCATTAACTGTAACAGCTCAGTGTTAGCTGAGCACCAATCCGGTTCGTTTTTTTTTTTTTTTATATAGACAGTACTCACAAAGGTATAATGATCAAGATTAACTTAAAAATTCTCCGGAGTTCTCCTTTAACTAAATAGCTTTTGTAACTTCTATAATGATTAATCTTTATTAAATTTATACAGTGAAGATTATAATATGCATTTTATTTGTTGAATATAGTTTATAACTCATTTCCCTAAACATAGCACATACTGAACCGTAGCGAAACTATGACCCTAAAACCGTGAATAAATTGAACCGTTGCACCCCTCATTTTAACATATCAAACATATTTAACATATTTTTATTCTGTACAAGCTATATTAAAATCGCTTAACTCTAAAACTTTTGAATTTTCTGTATGATCCTTTATGATTTATAAGCTATTTTCCTCATGGGGACCAAATAATGTCCCCACAAGGACAAGCATTTCGGTTAATGACATCTTTGTGGGGACATTTTGTCCTCATAATGTAAGGTTTACCTGAACCACACACACATAGTCTGTGCGTGTGTACAGTGCATACAGAAAGTATTCACAGTGCTTCACTTTTTTCCACATTTTGTTATGTTACAGCCTTATTCTAAAATGGATTAAATTCATAACAATACCCCATAATGAAAGAATTTTGTTTAAAATCTTTGCAAATTTATTAAAACAATTAAAAACGCGCCACAGATTAAGTTATCACATCGAAAAGTTCATGCTAGACGTATGCAGTACTGCCCCCTTGTTTACAAAGCGGACGTGCGAAGACTAATACAAATGCCCTTTAGCAAAAAAAAAAAGTAAAACAACAATGTCGGATGATTTTGAAGTGATTTTGAAGGCGTTTGTATTAGTCTTAGCACATTCGCTTGGGGCGGTACTTCTGTCTACGTCAAGTGTGACCTTTCCGGCATGATTACGTAATCCATGGCGTGTTGCAGAGAAGCGCAAGATAAGCAATTTAAGTTAAAAAGTATATACAGGTTTGTTTTGTTTTTTGTTTTGTTTTTAAATAATAGATGGTTTCACTAGATAAAACCCTATTCCTCATTTCAGATTCTGCAGAGCCTCTGAAGCCGTTTGAAACCCACGTTGGTTGCCATAGAAGTCTATGATGTGGAAAAATCCTGGAATGTTTTCCTCAAAAAACGTAATTTATTTTTGACTGAAGAAAGATATAAACATCTTGGATGAGATGGGGGTGAGTAAATTATCAGGAAATTTTCATTTTGAAGTGAACAAATCCTTTAATCCTTGTTCAATATGAATAGAAATACATATACATTTTAACATACTATATGAATTATGAAAAAAACAAATGTGTAAATGAAGAAAACTTAGATAATTTAATTGTGCATTAACATGAAGATGACCCAGAGTTAAAGACAGAACATTTGTTTTCGCTTTCATCTTTTACTTGAATAAATTTAAATATCACGTTACCGACTTAATATTGGCCATCGTTGTACCACTTGTCTGTTTGTATTAAATAAGAGACATTATTACACATTTACAAGTAGATCTACAATTCGCATTCAATTGCTTTTTTCATTTTTGATTTGTTTACCATGTCTTCGTTTTTTTGGGATGTCGCTACCTCTTACAAACATGCTTTGTTTTCACACTGATATCCCTCCAATTAAACAGAAAAAAAATAGACTTCTGCAGAAAAGTAAAAAAAAAACATTTGAACTCTTTAAAAGTGGCCAGTAGGGATTAAAATATTGCAACCTGCCACTTTCTTCTGTCAGAACTTTCTGTATCTTGAGCTTTGAAGTCTCCTTAGAAGTGTTAAACCACAGTTAATTAGCATAATAGAAACGTTAACAGAGGAAAGCACACAAATCACTTCACGCAAACAGGGACAGCCACCAGGGGAAAAAGTTGCAGGTGTAGGCTTCTTTAAAACTAGATTCTTCACCCACATTTTTGCAATATCTCATATCAAGACATTAAATATGCATACTTTATCAACACATTGGAGGTTCAAAAGAGAGTCTTCTTCCATGTCTCTTTCATGTCTTCATGTACATCACTTCTGTATCGCTTATCAGACCTGACACATATACCTCGTACAATGCAGCCAATTATTTCTTTTCCCTCAGAGAAACATGCTGGAATGTTGACGCTAAAGCAGACAAAGACTCCAAGGCTTGCTTTGAAGAGTGCTTACTTTTTCCTGTCAGGAGGACCTAAATTAGCAGTTGTATCCTCAACTTCAGATGAGTGTTCTAGCAGCAAGAAATATTCCTCTTCCACTTCTTTTTGATTTGATTTTCTGTGTTCTTTGATAGTGTTTCACCAGAGACTTGAGTGTTAAATTCACTTAGGAAAAAAAATTACAAAATAGAAGGGGCCCTTCCATTGCCTCCTACTTTCTCCTAACCTATCAGCACTTGAAGGGCAAAAAAGGTAGAATATGCACAAAAACTAAAAAAGTTTAAAGATCACTTGAAATCCATGGAATGACTAAAGATGGCAAACAGTTTGCATAATATTCCTCCAGTGGCCTGCAGATTGGTTTCTAAAGAAAGAGGCCTCCCATTAATTAATCAGACCCTTCAACCATTCGTCCCCCACTTCCACTGCACGCCAAGTGTAAAAGATAGCTTTTTATTTTTTGTAAGAGGTTTTGTAAGAGTTTTTTTTCATTTATTGAATTATTTGAAAGATGTCATACCTTTCAAAAGCTGTGTTCATTATGTGATTTGCACAATTTGAGAGATATCGATGTCACCTCAGGTGGTTTAGGCACATCTGAAGGCACTCTTTTGATGAAAACAAGATCACATGTATGGTTGTTTTCACTCAAGGAGCTCATATAGTGACAAACGGAGGCCTTGAAATTTGTCATCTATTATACCACTTGCTATATAAATACAAAGAGGTTTGGCACTTGAAGACACTATACATCCTTTTTGTGTGGAAGTTTCGATTCAAGAGACTAGTTTCATTATGTCCAAGTTAATAGGTAACATTCAGAGCACTTGTTGTAAATGTGAGTTGAGTTTGAAGTACAGTAAATGTCTCCAGCATGGTACAGGCAGAATAAATAGAGGGTAAAAATACATGATAATATTGCTTTGTGTTTTGCCTCACACAGCGTGAATCCTGTGGTAACCAGTTTAGACAGAGAAAATGTAAAATTTATGGGCTCTTAAATGAGCACTTTGGGGAGTGTGGATTTATGCCCTGCTGAGGTGTTTAAGAACAAGCGAGTCTTAATCATGACAATGTCCGGGATTTTTTTCTCAAAGGAAGTCCTTGAATATTTATGATGTCTTAGGAAAAACATAGAAACTCGAATGCATATCCGGGTAAATCATATAAATCCTGGTAAATCATATAACATGTCCAGGTCATATTTGCACCCAAAATAAAATGTTATATGTAAATGTATTGCATTATCACATAATGTTACATGTTTTTCATGACAATTAAGCACATCCAGACTATTACCAAGTCAATCAATCTTGTTAAATGTAATGCATATAAAATCAAATAACATATATTAAATAAAAAAGGTATTTAGACCTACATTAAACTAACATTTGTTGCCTTTTATGCTGATTTATATGCCAATTTCTTTGTTTTACACTTTAATTTGATGGCCCACTTTAAAATTCTACTAACTATAAGTAACTTTGACAATCTTTCATCTAAATGTCAGAGTATTAGTAAACTGTGCTATTAGTAAACTGTTAAGACTGTTAGGTTATGGTTAGATGTTAGGGTTCAGGTTAGTATAAGTAACTTTGCAAGTGCATCTCAATTTATAGTCAGTAAAACGTCTCGGTTACGTATGTAACCCTCGTTCCCTGAAGGAGGGAACAGAGACGTACGTCGGAACTGACCGACGAATTGGTATCTGATCTCAGAGACTTCGAGTGTGTTAAAAATGAGCCAATGGAGATTGGCATGTGATCCACGCATTCCACGCTCCGCCCCGCGTTGCGGGTATAAATAAGGAAATGGAATGCTAGATCATTGCTTTTTTCTGCTGAGGAGCCGAATTAGTGACTCGGCCCCCTAGCGGAAGTGCAGCACCTGGCGACGGGACGTATGTCTCCGTTCCCTCCTTCAGGGAACGAGGGTTACATACGTAACCGAGGCGTTCCCTTTAAGTCGGTCACGTTCGACGTACATCGGAACCTTTGCCAGTAGGACCTCGATCTCTGACCGCAAGACCTGAGCATCGCTGCTTCGCACGGAGGTGAAGAGGATGCCCTTGTACTTGGGAGGCTAGTGAGCAAACTGAATCGCATAGCCGAGTCTGATGGTACGGATAGGCCAGCGAGACGGTCTGGGGAGCTGTAGCCAAGCCCCCAGAGACCGCACAAGCGGGACCAACGGCACCACAGACGTACCCGGGGTGGGGCAGCGAGGCGGAATAGACAGACCCGACTCGGGAGGCCTGGAGGCGGCCCTCTGAGTGTTGTCTGAGTATTCCAGGGTGGGGCAGAGTGTGGGTGAGAAGGTCCGGGGGCGTTCTCGGTGCCCACACTGCTGCCCCCTGGCGAGGGGAGGGGGTGAAAGAAGTGACAAGGCCCGGAGGCGTCGCACACTGCCAACCTGGCCCTCTTGGGGCCCAGGGAGAGAGGAAACTGCTCTTTTATTGAAAATGTGGGTGCCGCTGGACTCCGGAGAGCCAGCGGCAGAGATGTTGTATCAGTCGGGGCCCCCCGGTCCTCCTCCGGGGGGTGGGGGAGGGGGGTGGACACCATCTCCCTGAAAGCAGCTCCTGTTCTCCCTGGGCTGCCCGTCTCAGGGCTGCTTGCCTTTGCGCTTGCCCGCCGGCTTAGCGGGACCCTGAGCGGGTTGGGCGCCACCTTTACGTCCGGCACCCTGCTTCCCCGATGGAGGCTGCTGCTTGGGTTTCGCAGGGGTGGAGGCAGACGCAGGGGGACGCCCTCGGCGACGAGCAGGCGGAGGTGCTGCCGGCGACGACTGGGTGGAGGCAGCAGCGGGTCGTCGGGGCAGGATATTCTTGATGGCCTCCGTCTGCTTCTGGGCCACCGAGAACTGCTGGGCGAAGCTCTCGATGGCGTTGCCGAAGAGGCCCCGCAGGCGGTGTAAGCCTTGTCCGTTAGTGCGGACGAGAACTTACACGCCCGGGAGGGGAGACACGGGGCACCCCGCCAGTCCGCAGCGGTCTTGGGACACAGCTGCATCGCCACAGACCGCTCGACTGGGGGGATTCCCACGTAACCCTTTGCCGCACCATCACCGAGGGTAGTGAGGACGGAGGAGTCAGTCGATCGGTTTCGAGCGTTGTAAGGCTTTCGTGATTTCCTGATGCACTTCCGGGAAGAAGGGCACTGGGGTGGGGCACTGAGAACCAGAACGGGCCGTCCCGAGATACCAATCATCCAACCGCGAGGGTTCGGGACACGGTGGAGGGTTCCACTCGAGCCCGACACTCGCGGCGGCCCGGGAAAGCATAGCCGTAAGCTCTGGATTGGACTCGGGCAACGCTGTCACACCCGAAGGGGGCAGCGCAGCCGAATCTTCATCCTCAGAGCCCATTAGCTCGTCCCCCAATGCTGCAACCGACATAATATCCTCAGCCGGAGCCCCGAAAGTAACGACTGGAACCCCTCGAGAGGGGCCAGCACGCTCTTCCGGCAGCTCCACCAGTGCAGCGGAGGGGGGAGGGGCCAGAGGAACCGTTTGACCCGTCGGGGATGCCCTCACAGTAACCCTCAGGTAGCCACCAAATTTATCAGCCAAAGTAGCAGCCCTCTGCTTTGCAGCGGGAGGGCCACTAGATAGGGGGATACACAATGGCACTCCACCCCTTTCGAGGTATTGGAGTCTGGACCCACTACGGGAACATGAGTCATTCACGAACTCTGCCTCAGCGTGCTGAACGCCCAAACACGTGAGACAACGAACGTGACCGTCAACTGGGGACAGAAATCGACCGCATCCAGAAACACACGGTTTGAATGACATCTTGAAAAAGACGCAGGGTCAAACCGTGTTGCTCTTTTAGAAAAGAAAACTGCTCTTTTTTATGTGCTGAAGCACTCAGGGAGATGACCGCGGCACCACACAGTACAAAGGTGCAAGCCTTTGTGTGCACTCAAAAACGGAAACGCCCAGCGAACCAACTCTTTGATCTCCGTTGAAGCGGCCACCCGCTGAGAATTTTTTCTCGAAATGTAACCTAGACATGTTTTAGTAAGATTCACCCATCCTTGCTTTATAGGTGAAGTGTAGTATTTACGAGGATCTATTGACAGAAATGCAATATAATATACATAACTATGTTTTCAGTGGTACATAAAGACCTATAATGAAACTTTATGTTTTTATACCTTAGAATAAGCCATTTCCATCTTCATACACCACGGGTCCCCTTACAGTGAAATTGCCATTTTGCAACGTCATATTCCTAAAGTAGCCCTAAACGGACAAACTCCCTCTCTGCTCTCTCCGATTGAGACATTTTTGTCCTGTGTCGGCCATCGTAGCTTCTCTATGTGCTTCGAAAGGGAGGGGTGAGCAGTGGGTGATTGCAATTTACAACCTCACCACTAGATGCCGCATATATTTACACACTGCACCTTTAAGGTTTTTAATACTTAATCAGTCCTAATAATTTTTATATTATTATTATTTATTTACTGTAATCAGGAACAATACACATAAGTATGTAAAATGCACCAGATTTAGCCAGCACTGGCTAATTTTCATCAGTAGTCCCTTAAGTCCCTGTTTAAATATTTAATTGGTTGTTAGAGGATCTAAATAGTGAACAAATAATATCTCTATGTTAATAGCCAAGGCAGAAACTCAAAATTCTGGTTTCTAGAGATTCATGAGAATCCTCATGTCAAAGCAGTGGGCATGAAAAATGAATTATGTGAACGTACAAAGTGCAATAACAAAGACTTGGCCTCATACTTATATTATCTTTATGCACTTTCATGTTTCTTTGTGCATGTCAGAGGGTTCTTCTCTCTGATGTAAGGAAGAGTACAGTGATATACTGGCCAGATTGTAAATTCCTGTTACAAATTCACCATTAATCCAGATGTTATATGCACTCTCAACTAAAAATGATGTCAAACATCAACCAAATTAGACAAAATTGGAATGTAGCTATTTCTGATAGAGATGTGACTGAATACCCAAGTCACCCTGATAGCCCACTAGCAATCATATGGCGCAGACCATGCCAGCACTATCAGAGGAAGATTTCCAGAGTCTCAGGAGAGTTAGCTACAGACTGTATCACACACCTACTCTCTTGTGACCCGTCACCAGCATACCCAGAATATCAAGAGAAATAGCACAGATGATTGCGGGAGATTGCAGCGTGCCTCCTTTAATGGCTTGGAAGCAATGGCTCTAAACCATTTCTATTTTTCACTGGCAAATGCTTTCCATTGCTTTTGTCATGTGAAAACTTCACTCAGCCTAAGGCAATGAGGGTCTGTACAGTATACATATTTATGTGTGTACATATACTGCGGTTGGGGGGAAAAAATATTTGGACACTTTGACACATAAATAGGGTGAATTCAGGGTGATTGGGACACTTTTTCCAAGTCATCTCAATGGCAAAAAGTGTCCAAATCACCCTGAATTCACCCTATATAAATGTCAGTTGTGAGAAGACTTATGGTCAGATCACATTAACAATTGACATGTTCTTTGACATTGACAAGGTTGTTTTGAAAAGTGAGTTTATGCTGCATTTATTCAAATGATATGCAACTTCGTAGATTTTCTTAAATACTATTACTACTACTAATAATAATAAAAACAATCATATTTGTGAATCGTGTGTCATTGTGAATTTATAGTCATAAATAGAAATGATATACAAATTTCATAAACAACAAGCAATTAAAAATATTCACATGGTTCCACTTTGACATCCAATATGGTCAACAAGGGACAAATTAAATAAAAATGCACCATTTATTTGTCAGTCCCAAAGCAATTAATTCAGTATTTACGGGGTCTCATCCTAACCCTAATTTATGAAATAATCCCCATAGGCTCAAGTATGTCTATCGTTTCATATGAATATATTTTGCAATAATGTCTAGCCAGATAAATGTTTGTGGAAATTCCCAAATGTACATTTACTAAATCCTATTTCAGAATGCCTCCAGAGAGCTAAACATTGCATATGCAAAAACAAGATGATATTGAAGCTGTTTCTTTGAGGTGAAGAAAGCAGCAGGCTAATATTTCTTTATTATGTGTAAAACAAAATATATTTATTTAAACATATCTGTTTCTTCATCCATAAAATGAGCATAAGTGTTTTGGACCCCATTGACTTTCATCGTATGGACAAAAACTGTTGAAACATTTTTCAAAACATATTTTGTGTTCCAGAGAAGAAAGTCCTTTCAGGTTTGAAATGACATGAGGATGAGTAAATGATGACAGACTGAAATAGTTTGGATTGAAATAATGAGACAGGCATCATCTCTGATGATAAACATTGATCTCTCCCTAGGAAATCACCTTCAATCTTTCCTGTGTTCCATGTCTGTCATGGCATCTTATCCTCTCCTATGAGGACAGCATCTCCCACCTTCAGTACCTCTGCCGTCATGTTTAAACAATGGTGAGCGGACCTTAAATTCATCGAGTAGTCGTAACGTCCATCTTCAACCCTTAAATGCATGACTGGGCCATCATTCTTACATATTCGGGTCTTTAGCGACCCGGATCTATATCTAACACGGATGCTACCTGTCGCGATAATATATAAAACTCCTAATATTAGAGTAACAATTACAGAAGAATAAAATAAAGCAATTTTGAGCGTGGCATGGTTGTTGGTGCCAGACGGGCCGGTCTGAGTATTTCACAATCTGAAATACAATCTGAAATACAAAGTTACTGGGATTTTCACGCACAACCATTTCTAGGGTTTACAAAGAATTGTGTGAAAAGGGAAAAGCATCCAGTATGCGGCAGTCCTGTGGGCGAAAATGCCTTGTTGATGCTAGAGGTCAGAGGAGAATGGGCCGACTGATTCAAGCTGATAGTAGAGCATCTTTGCCTGAAATAACCACTCGTTACAACCGAGGTATGCAGCAAAGCATTTGTGAAGCCACAACACGCACAACCTTGAGGAGGATGGGCTACAACAGCAGAAGACCCCACCGGGTATCACTCATCTCCACTACAAATAGGAAAAAGAGGCTACAATTTGCACGAGCTCACCAAAATTGGACAGTTGAAGACTGGAAAAATGTTGCCTGGTCTGATGAGTCTCGATTTCTGTTGAGACATTCAGATGGTAGAGTCAGAATTTGGCGTAAACAGAATGAGAACATGGATCCATCATGCCTTGTTACCACTGTGCAGGCTGGTGGTGGTGGTGTAATGGTGTGGGGGATGTTTACTTGGCACACTTTAGGCCCCTTAGTGCCAATTGGGCATCGTTTAAATGCCACGGCCTACCTGAGCATTGTTTCTGACCATGTCCATCCCTTTATGACCACCATGTACCCATCCTCTGATGGGTACTTCCAGCAGGATAATGCACCATGTCACAAAGCTCGAATCATTTCAAATTGGTTTCTTGAACATGACAATGAGTTCACTGTACTAAAATGGCCCCCACAGTCACCAGATCCCAACCCAATAGAGCATCTTTTGGATGTGGTGGAACGAGAGCTTCGTGCCCTGGATGTGCATCCCACAAATCTCCATCAACTGCAAGATGCTATCCTATCAATATGGGCCAACATTTCTAAAGAATGCTTTCAGCACCTTGTTGAATCAATGCCACGTAGAATTAAGGCAGTTCTGAAGGCGAAAGGGGGTCAAACACAGTATTAGTATGGTGTTCCTAATAATCCTTTAGGTGAGTGTATATGTATTAGTGCTGTCAACATTAACGCTTTAACGCATGTGATGCATTTAAAGTCCTTAACACGTTTAAATCATTTAACGCAATTAATGCAAATAAATTACAGAAGTACGTGAAGCTTCGTCATTAACCCAATTTTCGTCATGCAGTTAGATGATCTTAGAAGTTATATGATCTTAGGAATTCATCACAAACATAAGGGCCATCTACAAGCACATGCACTGATTTTTGTAAAGGTGTACGTCAGTGTAAGTCGTAGGCTATGCGTACAACACACAGCCAAAATTGTAGCTACGGCGTACACTCAACAGAAGTATAAATTGGGATTTATACGACGCTGGCACATCCTCCAACTCCAGGCAACCTTCCTTATCTCTCCCACTTGCCATTTTTACACGTGACGTGACCTGCAGCACTCCACTTTTACTGTCTTTTACTTCTTTTACTGTATGTCCACACACACCTCTTAGTTCATGTGAAAAGGACACTCACTGTCTGAGGTAACATATGGGCATGAGGCTACATTACGAATGCGTCAAACCGTGCGACGCACACACGCTCCGAACCGAGACAAGCGAACCGAACGGTTCGGATGTTTTTTCATGTACCGTGCCACCCCTAGTGTTTAGTAATCGAAGGTTTTCTGAGTTTTTGTGTGGTCCTGTTCGGTATCGCAGCTTGCCTCGTCTAAAATGAAAATCTCGTTGTTGTTGTTGTTGCTCTGTACACACACTATACACTGTGAATTCTGTAAAGTTTTTTTCTGTAATGCTTTTTTTCATGGGTACTTAGTTGTGTATAAATGTATTATATAATAGAATTATATGGACTCCTTATATTTGGTTATTTGGTGTCCTTTTGGAGTCTCCAATGATCATTGAAGATTGCAGAAAATACAGTTTTCTTTGCTGGATATAGCAAATTATGCCAAAATGAATGTGTTTAATGAGATAAATAGCGTATGCTTAATTCCGCGATTAAGCGCGATTAATCACACATTTAGTCATTTACATTTACATTTAGTCATTTGGCAGACGCTTTTACCCAAAGCGAATTACAAATGAGAGCAATAGAAGCAGCTAGAACAGTCAAGTACAACAGTACATATACACTCACCTAAAGGATTATTAGGAACACCATACTAATACTGTGTTTGACCCCCTTTCGCCTTCAGAACTGCCTTAATTCTACGTGGCATTGATTCAACAAGGTGCTGAAAGCATTCTTTAGAAATGTTGGCCCATATTGATAGGATAGCATCCTGCAGTTGATGGAGATTTGTCAATTTAAACCGTGGCATTTTAACGATGCCCAATTGGCACTAAGGGGCCTAAAGTGTGCCAAGTAAACATCCCCCACATCCTTACACCACCACCACCAGCCTGCACAGTGGTAACAAGGCATGATGGATCCATGTTCTCATTCTGTTTACGCCAAATTCTGACACACAACAAACATGCGATTAATAGTGAGTATAATTACTCTTTACTAATTATCTTTTACTTAGATTGCACACAATCTTTTTATATAAATGCAAATGTAGATCTCACTGTTTTTACTCAGGTTTTATGCATATGGTGGTATGGTAGATCTATGCCAGTATCGTATCACCAGATTCTTGGTCTACCATTCAATCCTTCTCCCTCCTTCAACACTGTTTGGTTCCTTTGATTTGATATATATGGTGCTCGATACAGATGAAACCACAGTGTCCGTGTTCAGGCTAGACATTTCTGGCTTTACTTCAATTTGCTCACACACAGACTGATGATGGTGACGACTGTATAGTGGACATGTAACAGCCTTAGTTCTACAGAGTTTCACTATATGTCTTGTGCCAAGACACACAAAACACCTTCCCACTTTTTAAATTTCTCCTTACGTGCAGCTACTGAATAATCGGGACAACGCTCTGACTTATGGGTTTCACTGTCATATAATACACAGTTCTGTGGAACCGTAGGGCAGGCAGAGTGCATCGCAGCAGCTCATGGAGCACTCAGTCTCTTGGGTTGATCAGGGTTGACTCTTGGGTTGACTCAGTCTCTTGATTCATTGCCTGGCACTGTCTTATTGAATGGTTTCTGAACAGCATCACTTTGCGCACAATTGGGTATTGTGAGCTGCTGTGCTCTATCTATGCTGAACCTCCATTGCAAAAATGTCATGAACTTATGTGGGTAGCCTACACTCCATACGTCATTTGTGCCAGCTTTTCGTGTATTAGTGTGCAATGTCATTTGGAATTAACTGCATCAGTATTAGGCAAAGAAGGCTACCATAAGTGTCGCAGTGAATGCCCACAGACTCTAAACTGAGAATTTGTATCTCACATTCATCATACAGCTGTCTTAATGCCGCATGTCATACGATTTCTTCACAGGAGTCAGGTTCAGCAGTTTGGACATATGGTCATTTACTACTTCCAAATCTGTCATTAAGCAACGCAGCATCATTATTACTATCACTCAATGTGAGCCCTGCTACCGCCTTAGCTTCAGCTCCAGTTAAGTAGGATTTCAAGGTAAACTTTTCCCTCTTACACAGTGCATCATTTCAGTGAATGACTCATATTGGTTACAAAATTCTTGCCAAGCACTTATTTCACCATAAGATTTCACAATTATCAATTTTGGCAATTTAACTGACTGTCTGTTATGCAATCTTTCAGCATTGGCACTTTTTTTGTTGCACTTTGAATCTGCTGCCCTGAATCAGCCTTGTTGCACATCTTTTCCATAACACAAGGCGGTCTTGACATTCCTGCATGCTTTTAACCTCATCCTCGAGTTCATCTGTTTGCGTTTCCTCCTCTCTTCCCTTGTCAAGATCTGATAAGCGTCCTTGTTGATCTCTTCTTCTATACATGTTAAAAGCTTTGTAGCGGAAGCTCTAATTGTTCCCCAATTACATCTCATTCGCTCATAGCATTCAGCCATTTCCACTCACTAAAGTAGCTAATAGCTAGCTTCAAACTTCTTCTGAAAGTCTGTTAACAAAGTCCAAATTCCTGAGTTTCGGCACCATGGAGCAAATTAATGACATCATCCCTGCTTTGCGGGAAACTTTACTGAACAAGATTTAGATTTTGAAAATCATAGCAAACAAGCACAGATAGTATATAGCACACACGGGCGTTCCTAGCTTTCCTTTCTTCCTCATCTCTCACCCTGATGATTATGGGAAATGTACTTTGTTTGAATATGATGTAAAGGTTTACATTAAAACGGTCATAAACAATAATGCCAACATAATTAAATGTATCATTATTCTGTATTATCATTATCATATTCAGTATACATCAATATCAATTAAAATTAATACATTGTAACACAGACTATTACATTTATAGGGGAATTTTCCCTTTAATTTCCCTTTCTTTTGAGAAGAGGCTATGTTGTCTTTCAAAGGACGGGCAGAAGGTATCAACGATAACGCTGAAAAACAATCATCTAATAATGTCTAATTCACATATCAACCATATTTTGTTTTTGATTAATGCAGCTTACCGTCCATTAAAGATCAGAGAACAGATCAATGAATGAATGAATCATGTGACCAAAATGTATATAGATTTTCTCTCCTCAGAACTGTTCTGTTATAGACAGCCAATCTGTCAATTATCCACCTGGGACAGGCAACAGTATTTGAGAGAGTTCTATTGTTTCAAAGATGAATGAGATGTCTGTGTGAGGTGCATATGAGCTTGTAAGCAGAGAGAGAGTATTGAATATTTTCCTTTGCACATGGTGATTGTTCTTCTTACAGTGGCTTGATTTATGTACACAAATCGCATATGTGTTTACATATATAAGATACCCTCTTTTGGTCAATGAATCTATAGCTAAATGAAACGGTATGACATGAACAATGACAATGTTCAATTCTGACAATGAATTCTGATGAATAAACACGCTGATGAATATAGGCAGCAAAAATTTAATGTTAAGCAGTTCAGTCAGTCCTAGACCTCTAAAGTCTAAGACGCCACCATCATTTTCAATGTTCCCTTTTCCTCGATGTGGAGTAATTGGTACAGTGCTGTATGAGATTAGGACCACAGGGAAGGGTTGACAGTCAAATAAAATATCTGACAGCTTGTCTCATTTCATTTTTCTTTTTGTGTAATGAGAATCCCAAAATTCAGTTTAGAATGATATAATCAATTTCTTGCCAGAGGTGGATGATACCCCTACGATTTTTCACTACCAACACTGCTAGTCTAAAAAGGCAATCACCTCTTTTAAACAAAAATGCAGGAATCAATTAAACAGACAAACTTGAGATAAAAAGAAACATTACCTTCAATCCCTGTCACTGCAACAATATAAAAACCATTTCATCAATCAATTTTAGAATTAGCTCGGTGCATTTACACAGCAAATAAAATGTAAAATAAAAAAATAATAAAAATAAATCATGAATATACACACAACACAACACAAAATAAAATAAAAAAAGAGATTTAAAAACAACTCAATGCAACACAGGACAAAAAAACATGTAAAGTACATTTTGATATTTTCGGGGGTTTCTAGGTTTTGACAACAAAGAAATAATTTTTTGTATAAAGATACTCTTTTTTAGATTAAAAAAAATAGTTTGTGCAGTGACGCCACAGCTTACAGTCAACTTTTAACAGAAGCTGCAAGAGTGTTTTCATATTCCACACAATCACATGAGAATGCGTATCAATAGAAAGAGTGTGGAGTGTTGTGGAATGTATACGCCAAAATGAGTTTTAATGTGGTACGCAGTACGCGTATATACGACACGCTCTTGGATAAGATGGGGTGGGGGGTTCATGCATAATACGCCATAAACATAAACTGCGTATCATACACACGCGAAAAAACTGCATACCATATGCACGCCAAAACTGACGGTTCAGTACGTACCTCGGTTTTGAAGTCATGGTTCGGTACAGCAGTTTTAAGAAATGGCTTTTTATTTTATTTTTATTAAACAGTGGTTTACTGAAAAAAATGTGTCTGTCCTTAAATTAATTAAATTATAACTAAAAGTTTCTTAAAGATAATGCTGTAAACTATATAGGGAGCCCTTACTTGCACATTATTAATATAATATTAAAGGTTAACAACAGAGCCCAAACTATGAGCCATTCAGCTGATATTTATGTTAGTTATAGGATAATCAACACTCAAATAACACATTGTGTGCAAACATGTAAACTTCACATAAGGCACTTTTTGCATTAGCCTAACTCCTAAATCTAATTATAAAATTATGTTTTTTCTCCTATTCGTTGTTGAAATATAATCTTAGTGACTGTCATTTTCATGACAGATTTATCTAAACATAGCATTAAATAATCAAGACTCTACTATTCTACTAACAGGTTAAGTATAATTTATATATATAGGCTAATATATTGCATATATTTAGTGAAAGAGTTGATTTCTCTAGTGAATTAACAGCTGTGGACTGAATGACTTCTGACTCTGAGGTAAATGACGCTGCGTGACATTGTTTACAAGCTGTTTGACGTCTTTCCGCGATTGAAACACTGATTGAGCGATTACACGACATATGATACATTTCAATAAGTGTTATCCTTAACATACCTTAAGATATTAATTCATGTTTATTCTTCTGGAAGAGATGATCGCGTTCACTCGCGCGCCCCGCGGCCGCTTGAATTGACGCGCCTATGTCACAATAAAGAGCGTCAAAATGGCATTTATCGTTTGAATTCCGTGATAAAATGTACTGAATACTCATTATTTCCAAGTGGGAACTAGGATTAAAGATTGTTAAAGATTGCATTCGGAACCGCGCACCGAACCGAGAGCCCTGTACCCATTGGCGTAGGAACCGGGGGGGACGTGCCCCCCTCAATATTTGAAAATACTGCATGTGTCCCACCCAAAAATAAGCCTATACCGCAGGGACAAAAACTGTACATTTGGACCTTTTATTTTGAAAGCGCGAGTGCGACAAAGATGATATTCGGTTTTGCCAGCAAGTCAAAGCCAGAGTGATAGGTCCCATTTCATGCTATACATGCTATACATGCTATATTTGAATAATCACCATTCACCCACCAGCATTAAATTCTTCACTTTTCACCTATAGTCGGACTCTGAGCATCTGATTGGCAGAGAGAAGTTAACATTACACTAGGAACATACAAATACGTTACCGGTGCGCACAAGCTTTGAAATGGAATACGACTCGACTTTGTATGATGTAAATTAGTCTCAGTCAAGCGGTTGAAATATATATAGGTGAGGAAGGAGTGGCACATGGAGTTACAGATGAAGTAACAGGTGGAAGGTGTAAGGTGAGGTCTTAAAAGGAATTAATGATGCATATGTGAAAGTTTGTGCCTTTTATAAATGTTACACAATCCACATACAGAAGAGCCCAAGATAAACATAACTGATCATATATAAGTCCACTATTAGTTTGTTTGAAATATCATATAGGCTACAATTGTTAATTTATTAGGAGAACCATGATGCAACCATGGAAGAGACAAAAGTAGAGGCAGGTGGCAGTGCAGGGTGTGAGGTGAGGTTTTAAAATGTATTCATATTTGTAATGGATTAAACGCAGGGATGGAGGTTGAGTTGCTGCCTGTTCAATGCAAATTCCTCATTCAAAAAACAGAAATAATACAATATGCTTAGTTTCTCATAAGCCTTGAGTCCACTTAATAATTGTTTTCAAGCACCTATTCAAGCTAGTTGACTTCAGTAGCAGGAACTCTGACTTCCAACCGAATAAATGTTAACATACATAGTACATTTAACCCTTCTGCATAAATTTTAAAAAGTTACACATAGGTCCAAATAGGACAAAAATGTCCATGTCAAAAAACTGTCAAAAAAAATTAATATTGGGAGCACAAACTTAAATTTGGTCTTATTTTAAAGACGACCCTTGGCAGATTATTGTTGAAGCCAAACTAAAAAATAGGTTATAGGTTTAAGTTTATGAATAATATTTTATATAACATATATTTTTTATGAAACATGGTAAACTCTAAAATGTTAGAAAACCAAAGCCATAAATAAAAAAAAGTTCCAAATTTGAGGTTGATATCTCAAAAAATTAGCTTTCTGTCAGTTTGTTTGGGTGCAGTGCCACAGTTTCCCCATTAGATGCCAGCAAAACTCCACTGATACACACAGTGTTTGGATTTGTGACTTGCAGTGTAGTTAAGTTTTTCTCTCTCAAATATTAAAAAAACACACGCACACCCACACAGAATTTTTTTATTACACACATACAAACCACTCTCTGACATCCATAACACACCCACAGTTATAGCTTAATTTATCAAATTGTCTTTATAATATTCAGAAGCAGAAAACAGGAATAAAGTGAGTATTTTATGTATAGGCCAAACCTGAACAAAATGGCACCATCTGGTAAAAAATAGTAAAAATTTGTATTTAATTTTCTGCTAACAGAATAAAAGCCTATTAACAAAGATAGCATCATTTTATAGTTAAATGGCAATGGGATTCAAAATTGAATGTGAACTTACTGCACATTTCAACATGCAGAATGTTGTTTTCCCGTTACATTATCACATGAGCAAAACATACATGGTGGTGGGATGGACGTTGATTAATTGTGGCCAAAATGCCCCCCCCCCCCCCCCCCCCCCAATGTCAAAGTCGTTCCTACGCCCCTGCCTGTACCGAAATGGTTCAATACGAATATGTATACCGTTACACCCCTAATATATATATTTATATGACAATGGTGATATATATTTGGGTTCTTGTCAAATATTTGGAAGCATGTATAAAAGCTATGTAAAGGTTTTTTTTTTGTTTTTGTTTTTTTACCAGTCCCACTTTATATTGACCTTAACTACTATGTACATCAAAAATAAGTACAATGTATACTTATTGAGTTCATAATTGTATTGCAAAACACTTTTGCTGATATTGAGGTGGGATACAGGTAAAGTTAGGGACAGGTGTGGTGGTATGATAGGTTTAAGGGTAGGGTTAGGTGAAAGGGAAGTGTGAACAGTATAATTTTAAATGTAATTACATAAATTAATTACAGATGTAATTACATGCAGATTTGTTTTGTTTAAATTTAAGTACAATGTAAAATCATGTATACATGTACACAATAAGTGCATTGTATCAAATGATTAGTTTAAATGTTAGTACTTAGGCCACCTAATATAAAGTGGATCCCACTTTGATCCCACGGTTGGTGTTCGTATCGCTGCCTGCCCAAAAGACATTTCGGCCTGGATAATAATAATTTATTACATTTATATAGCGCTTTTCAAGGTACTCAAAGTGCTTTACATAGAAGGGGGAATCTCCTCAACCACCACCAATGTGCAGCATCCACCTGGATGATGCGACGGCAGCCATTTTGCGCCAGTACTCCCGCCACACACAAGCTGATTGGTGGAGAGGAGACTGAGGGATGATGCCAATCGTATATATATGGGGATGATTAGGAGGCCATGATGGACAGGGGCCAATGGGCAAATTTGGCCAGGATGCCGGGGTTACACCCCTACTCTTTATCGATGGGCATCCTGGGATTTTTAATGACCACAGAGAGTCAGGACCTCGGTTTAACGTCTCATCCGAAGGACGGTGCTTGTTACAGTATAGTGTCCCCATCACTATACTGGGGTGTTAGGACCCACACAGACCACAGGGTGAGCACCCCCTGCTGGCCTCACTAACACCTCTACCAGCAGCAACCTAGTTTTCCCAGTTGGTCTGCCATCCAGGTACTGACCAGGCTCAGCCCTGCTTAGCTTCAGTGGGAAACCAGTCTTGGGCTACAGGGTGATATGGCTGCTGGTTACATCTGCTGGATGAAGGAACATCACCTGCAACTCAACCTTGCAAAGACAGAACTGCTTGTGGTCTCAGCCAACCCAGCACTTCACCACAATCTCTCCATTCAGCTAAGATCATCAACCATTACTCCGTCCAGGACAGCCAGGAAACTTGGAGTTGTGATTGATGATCAGCTAAAATTCGCTGACCACATTTCTGCAACAACCCGGTCCTGCAGATTTGCGTTATACAACATTAGGAAGATTAGACCCTTCCTATCAGAGCAGGCCACACAACTCCTGGTCCAAGCTCTTGTTCTCTCCACACTGGACTACTGTAATGCTCTTCTAGCGGGCCTTCCAGCATGCACTATCAAACCCTTGCAACTGATCCAGAATGCAGCGGCAAGGGTGGTCTTTAATGAGCCGAAGAGAGCACACGTCACGCCTCTCTTCATCAGTCTGCACTGGCTACCAATAGCCGCTCACATCAAATTCAAGGCACTGGTGCTCGCCTACAAAGCAACCACTGGCTATGCACCAATATATCTAAACTCGCTTGTTCAGACTTACACACCCTCCAGGAGCTTACATTCTGCCAGTGAACGACGCCTTGTGGTGCATACCAGAGAGGAATGAAATCGCTCTCACAGACCTTTTCCTGGACCGCCCCCACCTGGTGGAATGACCTGCCTATCTCAATTCGTGCGGCTGAGTCTGTAGCCATTTTCAAAAAACATCTAAAGACGCATCTCTTCCAGCAGCACCTGACCAATCAAGAATAGCACTTATCATTCTATTCATTTTCTGTCTGTCTAATTTATTTTAAAAAATTAAAATAATTCTGTCCTGTGTGTTCTGTGCTAGATTAACTGAGACTTGTTACAGCACCCGTGAAAGAATTTGTCTCTTTGCGTGCTGATGAGAACACAAGATAAACGAGAGGTTTGTCAAGAGGTGATTGTGAAGACCATTTTAGAGTTACCGACTTTGGTTGGTCAGTTTTTTTTTCTGTAAGAGCAGTAAATAACTGGAATAATATACCAACCAATATCTACAGTGTCCTACTTTTGCACAATTTAAGTTAAATTTGACAATATGGTTAAAGATGAGTCAAATATGTGACCATTGAACATCTTGTATTTTAGTAACTGCACTCTTAGAAGAAAAGGTTCTAGAAGCTTAAAGGGTTCTGTCTGGCACTTCATATAGAACCTTTTAGGGGTCTATCATTGGATCATTTAATGGTTTTGTTTTAATTCATTTTTATTTTTAATGAAATGTTATGAATTGAGCAGCTCGTAAACACACTTTATCCATAGAAAAAAAAAAATATTACTCCGTAAAACATGAAAGTATTATGCAATGATTTAAAGGGGGGGTGAAACACTTAACACTCAGTTTCAGTCAATCTTGAGTACCTATAGAGTAGTATTGCATCCTTCATATCTCCGAAAAGTCTTTAGTTTTATTATATCTATAAAATAAAGATACGCTGTACAGAGTCTTTTCGAATAAAGCTGAGCGGCTGGAGGCGTATCGTGTGGGCGGAGCTAAAGGATCACAAGGGCGTGCAGCTCTTCCGTTGAGAGCGTCTGAAAGCTGTGACATCCTTAAACGTGGGAAAAATTTTTTTTTTATACTAAATAAACCATGGCTATCAATCACATTCAGCCATACATATATGATCCATAATCTGATCCGGAGGCTGAAATTGAACAGGAGCAGCAGCAACAACGACTACAGCAGGACGTCTCTATGTGGTATGTAAGTTACTGTTACATTACCTGTATATATTTGCTTAGCGGCTTGTCATGCGCGAGTTTTACAACATTTGTGTGTGTTTACTCATGCTTTATGAGGACAATTTGGTTTATGGAAAATTGTATGTGATTTAACGATAGCAGTAGCAAGCACGTCAGACTAGTGCGTGTTGACACAGAAAAACTATGGAATAGTAGAGCATTTGAATGAACGTGTTGATAGCTAACAACACAAAGACAACTGAAGCAGTTTTACTCACCGCCTGCTTCCAACGCATGACCATGAACCTTAATTGCTGGGACTACTACATCTTTCAGCATTAGACAAGCTACAAATCCAGCGTCGAACTGGGCCTTGTTTATAAACCATTGTCGCTGAAATGCAGGGAACAAACAAAACACTTGCACAACTCTGTTGCTGCTCCGGAAAAACTAACTCCATCCACTGTCCCATTAACGCTGGGTTCTTTGGGAAGTTGTACAGGGTTGTCTTGCCCTGACAACCAAAAGCACACTTCTTTGGTTGATTTCGTGAAGTCCTGTGACTGTAGCGCAGCTGAGCAAAGCATGTTAATGGGCACGCATTTGCTCTCTCGCTCTAGTCACGCGCGCGCACACGCCCTCCCAGGAGAAGAGCCGTACAAGGACATGCTGCCCTTGCTGACGTCACACAGACCCATACTCGAAAAAAAAAAACTTTCCGAAACTTGTGACAAACCGGAAGGAGTATTTGTGGCACAGAAATACTCCTATCAAACGTTCAACTTATTTTTTGAAACTTTGTCCACGTTTAGCATGGGAAAGGAGCGACGGCTTGAGGTACCATCACAGAGAGGCAAAAAATCCCTTTCCAGAACATTTTCATTCAACGTTCCCAGCTGGTGGAACGATCTTCCCATCGCCATCCGAAACGCAGAATCATTGACAACATTAAAAAGTCAACCAAAAATTCAGCTCTTCTGTGACCACTTAACCTCATTAAAAAATTAAAAATAATACATTTATTTTCCTCTTTCTTCCCTTTTCCCCTCCCTACTTTAGCCTGTGCTACACTGAGCAATGTACACGGACACTTGTTGTGCTTACTTGACTCTTCATGACCAATCGCTTCCTGTACTCCCAAGTTGTAAGTCGCTTAAAAAGCATCTGCTAAATGCATAAATGTAAATGTAAAATTAATCCAAGTCTTTAACAGTGTAAAAAGCTCAGTATGCATGATTTAGTACCTCCCCCCAACCCCCTCCCCCCATCAAGGCATAAAGGGTTCTTTAAAATTGATTCAAGAACCTAGAGCATTATAATATTGGTAGTTAAAATAAAAAAAAATCACAATTCTAAATAGTAACAATGCTAAAAAGACACATGAACAGAATTATAGATTATAAATACAGTACAAGTACTGTATATGATTAAAAAACTTCAGTATTTTGTTTAAATGTCTTCACGTTTAACTAACAGTTTAGTTTGCCAAACTATAATTTGAGCTAGCAAACCTAACAAAAGACAACATTACTGATAAATTGCTTTAAAATGTTGACCCCCCTTTAAAAGCCAGTGAATAATGTTAAAGGAATTTGTTGTTTCACTCAATGACAATGTTCAAGGTCTGGCTTCAGAGCATAACATATTCTCGTTCCCTCTCTTTCTGGGGGAAAATATGTGGTAAAGGTGAAATAAAGTAGAATTTTATTTTACATGCCAGCAGGTGCAAGGAGTTAGAGGAGTTGGATGTTGCATGAGTTCGTTTTCAGTGCAGTCTTTTTATAAGCGTAATTAGCAGATGTAAGGGCAGTTTTTTCAGGGGAAGGTGAAGCTGATGAGGAGGACAGCCAGCAGACACACGTACAGCACACTGGCCACACTGTGATGAGGTGACTGCAAACAGTCAAATTCACAGGTCTCTAATTTGCTGCAGACACAGAAGACATAAATTGTTAGGAGAAGCAGTGAAAAAGTACTGGTAAACAGGAGTCTTGCTTACAATATTCACAGGTGTAAATAATATTGAAGACTAAAATACACGTGTCTAAAAATAAACTGAAAAAAAAAAAAGATCATCATAATTCTAGCTATACTGTATTAACGGTTTCAAGACTTAAAAAAAAGTAAAAGAATAACATATATAAATTTAAACCCAATACAAGGATAATCTCACTTTGGCTTCTGAACACTAACACAGAGATGTTGCAAAAGAAACAAGGTGTTGTATTTGTTCTGACACAGTCACACTTTAATGCATTAGTTATTTCCTCAAGGGTTAGAGTAATAGTAGTTCTACCTTTTTTTTCTTCTAATGAAAATCTGGAAAACACAGGGAAGCTGTCTCCTCAGAGCATGCACAGTAGTCCATTTAACTTAAGGTCAAGGGAGGTCCAGCCATAACTATACATTATGATTGTCTGTTGAGTTTGACATATTGAGTATAAAAAACAGAACAATCCCAACCAAGGGCTGAGGCTTTTTTAATTGTTATAATTTTTGTTGCTGTATTTTCTTATGAACAGTATAATTCAGACAGCACCCGCTTGTTTTGTTTGAGGCCTACTTATTTCATACATTCTTTTCTCAGTTTGTAATGTACGACCACTCACTAGTGAATTTGGAAATCAGGACATTGTGCATATTTCCATCTCTTTATGCAATGAAAAAAATGTGGATGAGGCAAAGTGATATTTGCCTGTGCAGGAATCCCAGGAGATCCATGCTTGGTTGTAATGCCTGTAAAACATTCCCTTCAAGAGAACGAGGTCCCAAGAGGAGTAAGATATAAACTCTGTCAGCTTTTGGAAACATCCCTCTGTTCCAGTAAATGTTTCCTTTTGGTTAGCGGAGTATATTTATATATCTTTGTATCAAATGGCTTGGTAGTCTAGCTTTAGATTTACTTTGAACTTTTCAGCCTGCTGATACACTTCACATAAAGAGCAAAAATTTGTGATCTGTTTCAAAGATAAAGAATAACAACTTTTTTGAAGGTATATCGCAGCTTTTCCCTCACTCTTACCAAGTCATTTTACATACATTGTATGAAGATATATTCATCAGTTCTATGGTGTCACTCCCACCCCTGACCTTTACGGATAATCTAACCACAGTGATTGAAATTCCGTCAATGAACCATTTTTCAGTGACATGAATATGGTTATTGAATACTAATGTTGGGGGTGTATTTTGAGGACTACCCCGTTGCCTAGATGGTTACATCCAATCTAAAGCAATCAAATAACCAATCAGAAAATGTCTGAAGTACGTTGGGTCACAGTACGGTCAAACTGATGATTCATGAAAATACTTCACTGTGCCTGTGCAGGATACTAAAGAAAATGTTGCTTTTATGATGAATAAATAAGTTTCTGTGATTGTCATTTAAATGTAATGGGATGCTTCTACATTTGCCATAAAGCAATATATATATATAAAAATCTACAAATCAAAGATGCAGCCTTCACCTTATTTTCAGCCTTCACTATATTGCCAAAAGTATTGGGACACCAAAAATCAAGCACCTAGGCATGCAGACTGCTTCTACAAACATTTGTGAAAGAATGGGTCACTCTCAGGAGCTCAGTGAATTCATGTGTGGTACCATGATAGGTTGCCACCTGTGCAATAAGTCCATTCATGAAATTTCCTCACTACTAAATATTCCATGGTCAACTGTTAGTGGTATTATAACAAAGTGGAAGCAATTGCGAACAACAGCAACTCAGCCACAAAGTGGTAGGCCATGTAAAATCACAGAGCGGGGTCAGAGAATGCTGAGGTGCACAGTGCGCAGAAGTCACCAACTTTCCGCAGAGTGCGTAGAGAGCTTCATGGAATGGGTTTTCATGGCCGAGCAGCTGCATCCATGCCTTAAATCACCAAGTGCAATGCAAAGCACCGGATGCAGTGGTGTAAAGCAAGCTGCCACTGGACTCTAGAGCAGTGGAGATGTGTTCTTTGGAGTGACGAATCATGCTTCTCTGTCTGGCAATCCGATGGACAAGTCTGGGTTTGGCGGTTTCCAGGAGAGCAGTACTTGCCTGACTGCATTGTGCCAAGTGTAAAGTTTGGTGGAGGTGGGATTATGGTGTGGAGTTGTTTTTCAGGGGTTGGGCTTGGCTCCTTAGTTCTATTGAAAGGAACTCTTATTGCTTCAGCATACCAAGACATTTTGGACAGTTTTATTCTCCAAACTTTGTGGGAACAGTTTGGGGATGTTTCTGTTTCAACTTGACTGAGCACCAGTGCACAAAGCAAGGTTCATAAAGACATGGATGAGCGAGTTTGGTGTGGAGGAACTTGACTGGCCTGCACAGAGTCCTGACCTCAACACAGTAGAACACCTTTGGGATGAATTAGAGCAAAGACTGTGAGCCAGGCCTTCTCGTCCAACATCAGTGACTGACCTCACAAATGCTCTTCTAGAAGATTGGTAAAAAATTCCCATAAGCACACTCCTAAACCTTGTAGAAAGCGTTCCCAGTAGAGTTGAAGCTGTTATAGCTGCAGAGGGTGGGCCAACTCCATATTAAACCCTATGGATTAAGAATGGGATGTCATTAAAGTTGCCATGTTCAAGAGATGTTGTTTTTTTTTTTTTTTTTTCAACCCCAGATAACACTGTAACGGGAATGACATTTTGCTCAAAACAGTTGACCAATCACTACACACTGATCCAGCCGACCAAACAGAGCACACTGCACTTTTTGGAAGGAGGGGCTTCATATAGACACGACATAAATGGCGTGTTACTGACAGACTGGGAAGAGAGGTGCTGCAACAATGTAAAATGTTCGAGTAGTGGGGCCGTTTGGTGAAGCAAGGGAGATCTACGCTATATAAGTGCTGTTTTTTTTTGTTTTTTTTAAATGCACCTTATGTGTAAATGCAAATGGAAAATACTCAAGATGTGTGAAGAAATTGCGCTACCCAAATCATGCATGACTGCCATGATAGTTGAACTTTTTAATCATTCTAATGAATTTTAATTGAAGTAAATGTTAATTCGATTAGAGCTTGATATAATATAAATATTAGTGTCTTGCATAAAATTAGGTGTTTACTCTTTACCAATGTTATTGTTGATAAAGGGATATATTTATTTATTTATTTTTTGTCACATAGAAATGCACTGATTTAGAGCTAGTATATCGTAAATTACCTAGATTTACTGCTTTGTATGTTTCTGTTCTGTTTTATTTACTAATTTATTTGCTCCGATTTAAGCCCTCTAACCCCAGCAAACCATTCACAGGTGAACGCATGGGCTGGTTTTGTCCAGGGCCAAATGTTATCCTCAGTCCAGCCCTGGTGGGGGGCGGGACTATCTGTTGACTGAACAATGAATGAAGGGGACTGTTTGGAAAACCCGATTGAAAACAGTCATCATGTTTTCAATTCAGTTTGGTAACGCTAGTGGTGCAGAAATTTCGTCTTCAGGTTCAGCTTTAAATCTCTCTTTCTATGTCTTTCTCCCCTTTCTCTCTCTCTTTCCAGTACATGCACATTTTTCCCTCCACAAGGTGCCAATCAATCATTTCACCATTATACCAATCTATCTCAGAATTGTCAATATTCCAGCAGGCCATGTAGGGGCAGCCAAGCCTCTCATTGTCACTCTGGCTCATGTCCTCACGTGTCCGCACATGCCTTGAGTGCTCTGATACAACAGCAGAACCTTGCTCCCAATACGCGGGTTGTCTAAAGGACAAACATAAATGTATGTTCTATTTTCAGACCAGGTTTACAAAAACATTGATTTTTCAGCGTGTTTAGTAAGTACATTTCAAGAAATTTATCAAATGGTTTAAATAAGCTGTCTTTTTAATTGCAGTCTTTAAAATGAATGCCCTTATAGGCTGCTGAGAGATATGTGCACCTAAAGGAAGAAGCTCCATTGCAAATATTTGGTCTCAGAGCTATTTATCACACCTGTGTATTTTGAGTCTGGTCGAATGAGTTACCCTCCTCTTGCAAGATCAATGTTTGTTTTAATTTAAGCACGAACCTCTGAATATCCGATGAACCTGAGATTAGTTTCTGCAGCATATGTTGCTTGTAAACTTTGTGGTTTATGACATACGCCAATGGCAAATCATCCTGCTGGCTGAAGTACTTATCCACAGGCCTCCCAGCTCTGTGACTCTTTCAGCAGAATTAAAGGAACTTTATGTCCACAAAACAAATGGTGGCTTCACACCGTGACTCCCATGAAAGATGGCAGCTCCAGAGGCATATTTCTTCCGGACTGAATGTGGTGGATGATGAATGTTAGGCTACGGCTGCTTCTGAGCACGCTCTTTCCTCGACCGTAGAGATTTTCAGCTGATACTCATCTCAGCCAACGGGGCGCTACAGCCATCCGCACAGGATGAAGATTCTCACCCTTATGTCACCTTTACGTGTCACCTCCGGGCTCAGCGTAATCCATAGACAAAGATGCTGCACTGCTACCGGCATCTTCGTCTGTGTTGTGCAAATAGAGCAGGATATCAAACGTGACGCGAGCAGAGCCTTTTCATCTTCTTCCAATATATTTCAAATGACCTTTTCCTGGTTTTCGTGACTGGAGCGACAGCAAATTATGAAAATGAAAAATGACAGCAGACATTTAAACCATACCACGATTCATTCTCAATTCTCAATTTTTTAAATTAACTACACGGTTACAGATAATTGTGGTGCTCAGCAAGAAAACCGTGTCACCAGAGACACATTGACATTTATAAGTCATTTGTATTTTTAATAATTTCAAAGTTATAGCTATCTGCTGGAAATTGACTTGAGGAGAGAACCACAAATCTTTCTGAGTAGAGAAATATACAATTTGATTTGTTTGTGGTTCAATGTCATTTAAGAATGTCCACAATTTTTTTTCGAATGGCAAAAAATGAGTGCTATATGTCATGTACCCATGTGCAAATTTCATAAAAATGTCAATATGCATTTCAACATTGAAGGACACACACTGAATTAAATGTGCCTTTATTAAAGCAGTGTGGCACAAGGGAAAGAGTACTTTTTTTTCTTTTCTTTGAATGATAAGCACTAATGTCAAGAACACAATTCTCCAAATGATCTATTCAGCATACACACAAACAACCTTGGATTTCAAGTCTGCAGATGAATAAATTGTATTGTAATAGCAGAACCCAGTGGACCTTGGTGCTGTGCTTCGTTCCAAAGGGATCTGCAGGCAATGACATGGAAGCAGAGGTCCTCCGCTCATGTTGTCATGACAACTCACAAAGGTCGATGGAAGAATGGGAGGGTGCTGTACTTGTGAAAGCATGGAAAATAGTGGAAGTTTATCAGATCTTAAATATAACAATGTAAATGTAAACAAGATTTCTCAGAACGCCTTGTCATTCACAGATAGACTTAAGTTATAGCAGTGAATAGTTGGGTTCCTTTTAAGGAGATAGTTCACCCAAAAATGTAATTCTGTCACTGCACCCTTAAGGCCTGTACACACTGGGACGAATATCACCAGTGTTTTTCGTGACGTTTTTCGGCACGTCTTGAGTGTTCACACCCAAGCAATTTTCACTGGCAATGCGCCGAGTGAACATGCAAATTCAGTAGATAGCGCTCCCGGTACACAAGGTGGTGCTGCGGCACTTTACGCTTCTGACACTCGCTTGTCACACAGAAGAAGAAGAGAGACAGTTTTTACGTGCTTGCCAAAACCATAGACATATTATGTCTAAGACCAAAACCATTCACACTTTGCTAACTGGCAAGCAGCATTAACAGCTCATTTTCTTCTTTGTCTACTTACTTCTTCTTCGTCGTATCAATATGTGCTCGGCAAGACCGTTTTAAATGACGCTTTTACGCCTGCCGTTTTGCGTGTCGGTGTGCACACTCACATTGACGCCCTGGGCCCTATCTTGCACCCAGCGCAATTGACTTTGTACACCGACGCATGTGTCATTCCTATTTTGCACCCGCGCAAAGCGCGCTTTTCCCTCCACAGAAGCACGTCGCTAAACTAGTGAATGAACTTGCGCTCCCTGGGCGGTTCAGCGCAAAAAAGGAGGCGTGTTCCGGCGCAAACAATCCCTGGTGCTATTTTGCTGTTCCATTAAACAATTGCGCCACTGACCAGAAAAAACCTAGTCTAAAGTCAGTGGCGCGTTGCGCGTTGTTCATTATGCTATTTTAAGGGCGCATGCTTGACCATAGCGTGCACAACGCGCATACACTTTGCTCATGTAATCTACACAGATGCAACAGTTATTTTTGCAAATCATAAATTGTTACACTAAAAAAATATTAACACATGAGATGACGGAAATCATTGTGGTGTGCCACGAAGATGTGAAAAAATAGGCATAAATCTAGCTTACAAATTATTCAGGCTAATTATTTATTTAACCGACGCTATTTTGGGTGGGGTTCTCCCATCCCCATACAACACAACTTCTCTGTCTTTCACTGCTCTTACAAGAACATCAGTCTCCTCGGCTGTGAACCGCTCCTGGCGTGCGCCTGGTAAATACGCCATAATAATAGCAATCCATAATGGAACTTGCGCACCTGCTTTTACAGGGAATGTTGGATGACGCTCTGATTGGTTTATTCACGTTACGCCCAAACCACACCTATGAATAATGAAGCTACTTCAGACCAACCCATTTTAGATTTGCGCCGGGCGCAAGAGTCATTTATCCCGCCGGGAAAATAGCAACAGCGCCGAGACCCGCCCACAAAGTTACTTGCGCTTTGCGCTTTGACACTTGCGTTTCAGATCGTTAAAATAGGGCCCCCTATGTTTAGTCACAAGGCGTTAAACGTCGTGATAAATGCGCGTGAAAATCGTCCCGGTGTGAACAGGCCTTTAAGTTGTTCCAAACCTGTTTCCCCCATTGACTTCCTTAGAATGCCAGTATAGTACAGTATAGTATACTAAGTAAGTCAATGGAACCCATCAACTGTTTGGTTAGCGACATTCTTCAAAATATCTTCTTTTGTGTTCAGCAGAAGAAATAAATTCATAAGGGGGTGAGTAGGGTCCTATGAAATCAGTTTTATTTTTTCGCCATTTTAATTTTTCTGGATTCTTTTTTCATTTTTTTTTAATGGTTAAATTACATTTTAGTTATAAAAAAAAATTAAATAATGAATTGAAATCATGAAAACAATTTATTAGAAATGTAAAAATATTTCATTTCTAAGAATAAAAAAAGGGTTTGTTTTTTGTGCAATCCAATGAAGGCTGTGCACATTAATTCAATTTATCTTTTAAATCATACGAAATTAAACTTTTTTGACAAAGTACTGCACAAATAAAGTTTTAATAATAATTTATTATTATTATTATTATTATTATTATTATTATTATTATTATTATTATTATTATTATTATTATTATTATTATTAGGGTTAGTGTAACCGTAAGAGAATCCAGACAAAGGTGAGGATCTAAGCGCAGTGAGAACATTTAATAAACAAACAAAAACGAATCCAAAACTGGGAAACACAGGAAGCACAGAGAGCAAGTAAACACAAGAGACACCAAACATCAACTGACAAAGCACAAGAGAAACACAAGGGCTATATATACACAGGGGCAAAACAAACTAGATAGCAAGATGCAAGATAGACAAGACACACCTGGGGAGACTAATCAACAGGGACAAACTACAAAGGATTACAACATGGCACACATGACAGGAGGTAACATAAAATTCCAACCAAGACTAAGGGAACATGTGACGGTTAGTATTATTATTACATTTAGATGTAGCTAAATTCTACTGTACAACAGTAATATATTTATGTCACAATTTCCTCAAGTTGCTGTGAAGATATTTGAGCTTCCATGTGTATGATATGACGATAGTTTTTCTCAAATGAAACACTAAAGGAATAGTTCACACCAAAAATTTAAATTACCCCATGATTTACTCACCCTCAAGCCACAAGTCCAAAATTTGAAGCCCAAAATAGTGCATCCATCCATTATAAAAAAAATAATCCACATGTCTCTGGGGGATTAAGGCCTTCTAAAGCAAATCCATTGGGGTTTTGTAAGACAAATATCCATATTTAACACGTTATAAAGTAAAATATCTAGCTTCCGACAGACCTTCTGTATTCAACTTACCAAAAAAAACCATAACTGACGCTACGATAAACGCGTAAACTGTTTAAACTGCGAGAGGCGTTACACTTTCTTCATATGTTGAAGGCAGAAGGCATATACAGTATAGAGTTATACAGTAAAATCCGTTTTTATGACTGGATTCCACCATTCCGCATCGCAGAAATCATAGGGCCCTAGGTGAGTAAATTATGACATAATTGTTATAATGCAGATGAGAGCAATTTCTAAATTAAATTTGCAAAACTCATTTAGTATTTTAGCACAAAGTGACATGTTGCACAAAACTTTCCTCATGAAATTTTGACCAGCTTATTTTCACTCTTGTTTTGTTCTCTCTAAAACATGTGCATTGCAAGCACATCTCTCATGCAAGGATCAGGTCAAGTGCAGAATGCACCTACATATTCAAACGCCTGTCCCCCGTGTTAGAGACAAACACCAGGGACACACTTCCAGATGGTGGGTTTCACGGTAAACTGGGTTATCCCTTGTTCTTTCCACAACACATTAGTCAAGTTACTACATGCAGAGGCAATGACGGACCAGTTATGCATGTATGCATTTTTATACCAACTCTTTGGAGCCCCAAATTTTTGTGTGTACAAGAACTTCATTACGGACTCGTCTTTGAACGGCTTCACATAAATCAAACATTGTAGGAGAGAGGGCTGGGGCACAAACAGCATGCCTGGGGAGAGCTTTGGCTTTTAAATTTGGTGAAATCGAGAGAAAACACATCCACGGGTCAAGCTCTTAGAGTCTTTTGGGACAATCAGGAAAGCAAAAACCTGCCATTGAGCAGACAATTTGATCAGCCAACCCCAACCTCGCTCCCTATTACCGACTGGAAATGGGCCGTTCCCGAGAGGACCAAGGCTCATTGAGCAGCAGAGGTGGATGCAGTAATTATATCTCAGGCTAACCCCCAAATCACTCCTCATTAGTCTGGGCCAGACCTGTGCCTCAAACTCTCGATATGTCACTATCCGCTTGGAGAGGCCTTAATTCTCCTCCTCTCACTCTTGTGAGGCCGTATATCGTCTCTGGCTAATCTATTAATTGCATGTTTTGGTGTTGACCGGCGTTTAGATGAACGTCAACCTATTTTCAGAAATGGACGGGTCCTCTGGGATTTGCTTTCATTTCCCATGTCAAGTTGTTAGCGATGTCATTGGCAGACGCTTCATCTACATTCGTCATCTGCTGTGACAGGAAACCAAACCAAAAGCTACCCACCAACAGAGCCTTAATTGAAAAAGAAAAAATCTTTTTACAGCTCACCAGCACCACACCACCCAAGTTATGCGTAATTATTTGATGAATGCAGCTTAATGGCTATCCCAATTGCCCTGGCAAAGAGGAAACGGATAGGGATCCCACATAAATGAGGTTATAACTGGGCCACACGAACAGGGGAGGATAGAAGGGTCAGGTGCTTTCTTGCATGTAGCGCTGCGGTGCAGACGTGGCACAGACCTTTTAATCACATCTGCTCTGCGGCTGGTACAAGATACACCTGCAGGCCTCAGGACCGACGGCCTGACTGAGCTGAACAGGGAAAAGAGGGAACATAAAGCATGCTAACTAGAAACTTCAGACACAAACCAACCAGGAGCACCCGGCCCCTCGCCATATGTCGAGATGTTTTACAATGCGATCTACCTAATTGCAAAAAAGAAAAGAAAACTAACTAAAATGGTATGTTTGGGAATTGGCATGCGCCTCAAGCTGAAAAGGCACGAATAATGACTTAAAAACAAATAAAGATTATATAGTTAATAGGGAGGCCACAATTCTCAACATAATATTGAACCATTCGGTACGGCATTCACGGTTCACTACGCGCTTGTGATTTTGCATTTCATTTATTATTTTTCCACAAATTCTATAATTTGCCTCCATCCCAATACTGAACAACGTGACATACATTCACATCACACGTTAGTGGTAGAGTTATAAGCGTGCGCACTAAACGTCTGTCAAACACGTTATTACTGGACTAAGTAGTCTTACTGCGCTAATACTGTCAAATACACACAAGGTTAACATAAACACAGTTGGTTATGTCTAAAGTGAAAGTAAAATCGGTGTGTGTCTGTATATTAGATGCAGGAAGGTCTTAAATTGACAGCAGTGCAGCCTAGTGAACACGTGGTCCTTAAAGGGACAGTTCACCTCTAAAATGATGTCATTATTTACTCACTCTAATATTGTTCCAAACCTATATTCATTTCTCGATGATAGAATGTTCATTTTTGAATGAACTAAAGACAAAGAGAAAATCATCTTGACTGAAAAACTTATACAGTAGCTTTAATAAGAATCAATGTATTTTATAGTGAAGTAGTGTTTTATTATTACATTTATTCATTCAATTTCATACTTAAATGCTGCTGTACTAAATGAGCTGCCAGTGTAAATCTTTATATATATTTATATATTATGCAATACACTAGGAATGTGTACAAGGGTTTTTTAAAAGTAAAGTTTTAAGTTTAAGGAAGGTTTTTCAATTATTTTCAGTAAAATAAAGAAAGAGTATTGCAATAAAAAAATAGTCTTTTTTCTCCTTAACCTCTTGCTGTTCCTGTTGCTTAAGAATAGAATAGTAAAAAACTGATGTGACAAGCCATCAGAACCAAACCGAACCGAACCGAAAACCGTGGTTAAAAACCAAGGTATGTATTGAACCGTGGACTAACTGTATTGTTGCATCCCTAATAGTTAAGCACAAGGATAAAGTGATATTTCTAATAAACATTAAAAACTACAGTGCAGTAGTGAGTCTGTGAAACGTGAATGACTAAAGTGTTAACTTTATTTTGCTTTGTTTTGTTTTGTTTTTTTTGTTGTTGTTGTTTTTTGGGGGGGGGGGGGATTTTTTATTCATACAGTCACCACAGACTTTTGAGCTTATTTAAAGGGGTGATGAACTGAGAAATCAACTTTCCATTGAGCTAATATATCCATTGATATATTAAAGGTCCTCATAATATAAGAATATCCTGTAAGTTTCAGAGCTGAAAACTTCCTTTTTAGTCAAAGAAAAGCTTTTATTGACACCAGGCCCAGAAAATGAGAGCTCTCAGAATATGTGGATCTCTTACGTAATAGGACCTAGACGCCGCCTCTACAGATAAATATGCTTCAGTAGCCCCGCCCACCGACTTGTGAGCTAAGGATCGATCGTCCCTGCATAAGCTTCCTTCTGAACACACACTTATGTGAATAGGCTAAAACAAGTGTTTGTTTTGCATAACATTACAGATCGTTTGAAATCTATTGATTGCATTTAGCACGCTGTCACAGGGTGGAGAAGGTGTTACTGAATTGGTTCACTCATGATCGGACTTAACGTTATGGGCCAGGCGCGAGTGTGTGTGTGTGTGTGTGTGTCTCTGCGTCCCCGCGACGTGTGTGTGTATCCGCGCGAGTGAGTGAGTGTGTGTCCGCCCGTGCGAGTGAGTGTGTGTGTGTGTGTGTCTCGGCGCGAGTGAGTGAGTGAGTGAGTGAGTGAGTGAGTGAGTGTGAGTGTGTGTGTGTGTGTGTGTGTGTGTGTGTGTGTGTGTGTGTGTGTGTGTGTGTGTGTGTGTGTGTGTGTGTGTGTGTGTGTGTGTGTGTGTGTGTGTGTGTGTGTGTGTGTGTGTGTGTGTGTCCGTGTCCACACAAACGTCATAAGTTGACCTCAGACAGCAGTATACATTTTTTTTAAAAAGCCAGTTCATGACACCTTTAAAAAAGTTTGTAAAGAGATTTCCATTTATTTACTACTTTATATATTCTTCTCGTTCTTCACGTCATACATATTAAATACATTTTTATTTCTTACTTTTTATTCTTGTGTTTATGTCTTATGTATCTGTTATGATTGTGATCTGGGGTGCACATAACTAGTGCGCATGCGTGGTAAAAAATGAACGATGCACAGCTGAAAAACGTGGAGGGAAGCACCTAAAAAGGAAGGAAAATTTTGGGGGACAGGGACATGTTTAATTACTGGAGTAGGACTATATAAATGCAGTCCATTTACATGTGATTAGTGGATTAACTGCTAAGTTTAACCGTCATAGAGTGAAAGTGTATCATTTGTATGTTGTTTTGTGTTGCCAATTTACATATTAAAATTATTTTAAAGGCTGAAGAAGAGGCAAAAATCTGGACTCGCATGCTGTTATCTGTGCGTACACACCTGCACGCAGAGAGAGAGGCTTTCAGACAGAGCTTGAACACTGAATTGATTCCTCTTTCCCGTTTACTTGAGCTGGAACGGACACATGCACACCTAAGTCAAAATACCCATCTCGCATGTATTCTCTCGGTTATGTCATAGGTAAACAGTTGAGAAATAAACCGAATGTGTGTCAGTATATTCGGTCCGTGCAAAAAAAATACAGCTTTAAAAAAGATGAACCTATATTTAATTTCTACACTGAACAAATAGTTATTTTACTTTTAGGTCTAACTATTAATTGCTGCACCTGAACAGTACTGTTAAACGTTGGAACTGTTGCTATAGGATTCACCTCTGCTTGTAATTTCTCTCTTTGTTCTTATTTTATTACTGACTTCACTTGTCTTTAATAATGTTTGAATGTTATTAGTTAGGCTAGTAGTTTTTTTTCTGTGGTATCAAAGTGCTTAAAGTGAGCTTGAATAGAGTGTGCCCGTAAAGTGTGAGTACCAAGCAGCATCTCCAGGTGCTCCCTTTAGAACCAGACCAAAAAAAAGTTGTGCACCCCTGATTATGATCCCATTTAAGTAAAGCCCTTTGAATTACCATTGTGTTTAAAATGTGCTATATCAAAAAACTTGCTTTGCCTAAATGTTGTAATAAATAAAAAAAATGTATTATAGACATATTTGAACATTTAATGAATACAAGAAAACTACAACATCTGTAACGTTACTTTTGATTCACTTCTGGTTAAACCCCATTCATATTTGGTTTTATCCGAATACAGATACAGTTAATTTTGTCATTGCACCCGACACAGATTGCATATGCATTCGCCATACACCCCTATTTGAGAATATGCCATGTCATAAATATTCAGCAGTACGGTATGTATGTCATACTGTCTGAGTAGCATTGTGACCATGAAAAAGTCAGTTTAAAGTAGAACTTCTCTCTCAGTAATGCTGGATGGGCGCACATCTTGGTGGTACATTGAGGAAGCAGTTGTCACACTGCCATGATGAAAATCAGGAGTATGCTGACAACACATCAGAATTAAAGAGCTTTCCACCTAGTCCAGCAGACTAGAATGGTCCAAAATAATCAGTTGAGAACTTTCTTCCATGACAACTCTTTCTCCGATCTCAGCTTGACATAAATATATTCAAACATCTGCATAGTTTCACATGCGCAATGATAAAGTTTATGCACATTGCTGTGTTTTATTAAAGGCTGAACAATAAAACAAAATGTTTTGCTTAACGAAATTTAAATATATATTTTCTTTTATTTGAATGACTCATTTAAAAGTTTGTTTACGCCTTTGGAAGGTCAATGTGATAGTAACGTCAAGCGATCTCCTCAGAGCATGTTTCTTCTGACTTTACACAATACGAATTTCCATTTGGGTCTGCGAGACAGAGAAGATCAAGTCAAGGTCATGCGTGTTTTTCTTTCCTTCTTTTTCCAAGCACAAATAAATCATACATGGCTTATGGGTTCTCCTGCTCTCTGAGCTGCGTCAGGCCAGAAGATGAGGACCTGATTAATTGATTCAGCCGCTCAGATCAATACAAAGCAAGTCCCTCTCTTCAAAAGCGCAGTGGGAATCGGCCCTCTGAGATTATTCTGAGATGCAGCATACCTCTTACTCTCTCACTTCATCTTTCTTGCTGCCTGTCTATCCTTTTTCCTTGAGCTTTGTGGAGAATAAACCACTTTCTTGCCCCAAACTGCAATTAGTGCAGACATGTGTCTGGGCAGCTGTGGAGAGCAGTCAGGGCCCCAGCTGTGCTGATGGGACAGCAGGTGTCCTCCTGGCCTGACTGAATTATTCAGAGCTCCAGCACACTGAGGGCAACCCTACACATCGTCTCTAAGGACTGCAGTTTTTCAAAGGAAGTGATAATATTGAGCCACGGTACAGGGGGACGCATACTGTACTCTCTTGTAGAGAAATGAGGCGATCTCCATTTCCGCGCAGATGAACATGGGAAATCTATTGGACAAGAATGTTATTGATGTTTTATTCATGGCAGAACAGTCTGGTGTCAGTTGCTAATCTCAGTCCAAGCGTAATGTTGTAGCCGGAATGTGGGAATAGTGATGAGCAGATGGCAGGCGGAGGCAGTACTAGCACTGTTTGGGGAAAATATACGACCAAACTAACAATGGCATAAATGAATTGTTGTGTTTACCTTGCAGCAGAGGGTTTGTGCAAATGCTATGGTGTTGTATAAGCCTTTTCACAGTCCTTGTGTCATTATATCAGACTCATAATTGGGTAGACAAACTTCCATCTGCAAATGGACAATTGCCTGTTGACAATAACCCACACTTTTCACTCTTTCCCGCCAGCGTTTTAAAAAAAGTTGCCAGTCACCGCCAGCATCTTTGATAATGTTCACAAAATTTTCACGGCCCCCAGAATATTTTGTTGTATGAATATCTGACAATGCAATATATCAAAAGAAAGAACAAATAACATTTTATTCTAGCTTAATGCTTTTTATTTAATTTAATCCTAACTGTAATGTGAGTAAGTTTCATAAAAAAGCAACATTTGAGCTTTTTTTTTGGTCAAAGACTACATCCAGATCGGATTCAGAATGAGGATCAAAACATAGATGGAGTAGATCAAGTCCATCAACACCCTCAAAGCTTGCACAGTCCTATAGCTCATCCTGGGTCGACATTTCATTCAGTAACATTAGGCAGTTTTGATTTATATGCTGTTTAATGTTGATGATTGCATTATTTTACATATGCATCTGCTTACCTATGATATGGCTTGTTTCTGCTTCTTCTTCAAATGTCTTTTGATCAGAAGTTTCAGTACTCTTTCAGAAGATGTGTCATAGCACCCCACGTAACAGTGGAAAAAACGGAATGCCTTAAATTTCCGTCAAGTTGATCTTTTTGTAATGTACAGTATCTGAGATGATAAATATCAAGGTGATATCAGGGCAAAGTGTTATGGTTTATAAGGAAAATGAAGAACTGCACGTTTACTTTCAGAGGAAGGAAAGTATCCAACTCAAGTCTGAAGCAGAGTTTTAAAGCTATTTTTTCTTTTAACATTAGAGTTTTCATTTCTGATGCCATTGCAGCATGTTAATCTCCTGTTTATATTTCAAGCGTAATGCAACTGCAGATCACGTTTTCCTGCGGAATTGCCAGGGGTTGTTTTTTTTAGTCCGCCGGTTGAAGCGCCCCCACCACTAGTTTTGATTAGCAATTGGGCTACTTTTGTTACAAAGAAAAATCATTGAATCACTTCCATGGTCACAGATGTATAAAATCAAGCCCCTAGGCATGCAGAGTGCTTCTACAATCATTTGTAACAGAATGGGTCGCTCTCAGGAGCTCAGTGAATTCAAGTGTGGTACCGTAATAGGTTGCCACCTGTGCACTAAGTCCATTCGTGAAATTTCCTCAATACTAAATATTCCACTGTCAACTATTAGTGGTATTATAACAAAGTGGAAGCAATTGGGAACAACAGCAACTCAGCCACAAAGTGGTAGGCCATGTAAAATCACAGAGCAGAGTCAGAGCATGCTGAGGCACACAGTGCGCAGAAGTTGCCAGAACAGTGTGTAAAGAGCTTCATGAAATGGGTTCCCATGGCCGAGCAGCTACATCCATGCCTTACATCACCAAGTGCAATGCAAAGCATTGGATGCAGTGGTGTAAAGCACGCCGCCACTGGATCCTAGAGCAGTGGAGACGGGTTCTCTGGAGTGATGAATCATGCTTCTCTGTCTTGCAATCCAATGGGCGAGTCTGGGTTTGGCGGTTGCCAGGAGAACGGTACTAGCCTGACTGTATTATGCCACGTGTAAAGTTTGGTGTAGGGGGATTATGGTATGGGGTGGTTTTTCAGGGGTTGTGCTTGGCCTCTTAATTCCAGTGAAAGGAACTCTTAATGCTTCATTTTGGACAATTTCATGCTACCGACTTTGTGGGAACAGTTTTGGGATGGCCCATTTCCTGTTCTAACATGACTGCGCACCAATGCACAAAGCAAGGTCCATAAAGACATGGATGAGCGAGTTTGGTGTGGAGGAATTTGACTGGCCTGCACTCAACCCGATAGAACACCTTTGGGATGAATTAGAGCGGAGACTGTGAGCCAGGCCTTCTCGTCCAACATCAGTGTCTGACCTCACAAATACGCTTCTAGAAGAAATGGTCAAAAGTTCCCATAAACACATTAATCCTTGTAGAAAACTTTCCCAGAAGAGTTGAAGCTGTTATAGCTGCAAAGGGTGGGCCAACTCCATATTAAACCCTACAGATTGCATGTACTGTACATGTCCCAAAACTATACTGTATGTGTGTGTATATATATATATATATATATATATATATATATATATATATATATATATATATATATATATATATATATATATTTCTTCTTATACTTACAATGACTCCCAAATTTAAACTCACATGGGCAATTAAAAGAATATCTTTGTATGTAGGTCTACTGCATAAATTTGCTGCTGAGTGAGCACTTCCACAATTACTCCACTAAAACCGGTAAGGTATAAGTACTTTTTATTCTTAAATATCACTGTAAAAATTTGTGAAAACAGTGTACTACAAAAAAAGACATCATCAAATTACAATATTTCATCAATGTAGCAACCGAAGGAAGAGCCAAATGTAATGCACTTACTATAGTGTATTAAGACTAAGAGTTAAAGATTTCATTGATAGATCTCTTTTCAGTGACTCTTTCTACAGGTTACATCATTCACTGAGGGAGCCACATGTGGCTGTCTATAGCGAGTATTCAAATCATTCATTCAACCTATTTGTTCAAAAACGTTGATTCATTCAAGAACAAAACACCACCTATTTTGTATTGCTCTAAGACACACAATGGTTCATTATGAAGACAAGACATACAATAGATGAAAAAGACATATTGACTGATTATTCATCTCCAAATACTAATATCTTACTTTATTACAGCTGATGCTTCTTTGAGTTGAAAATAGCTTATGATATATTTGTGCTATAAAAGAGTGTGGCACTCACATAACTATTCATTTTATGTTTATGCAAACCTGACAAGTTCCATAGAGATTCTGTATAAGTGCGAAAGTTAAAGGGTTAGTTCACCCAAAAATGAAAATTATGTCATTAATTACTCACCCTCGTGTCGTTGGACACCCGTAAGACAATCGTTCATCTTCGGAACACAAATGAAGATATTTTTGTTGAAAGCTGAGGCTGAGAAAGGCCTCAGATAGGCCTCCATAGGGATTCGGTACTTTTGCACTCAAGACCCATAAAAGGCACTAAAAACGTCATTACAAAGTCCATCTCACTACAGTGGCTCTACAATAATTGTACAAAGCGACGACTAGTTTTTGTGCGCAAAAAAAATCAAAATAACGACTTTATTCAACACAAACTTTGGCCTCTCCTGTGAACTCCATGACGCATGCGCGAGAATATTACGTAGCGCCGGCGTTCGGGAATCCATGAAATGTGCACTTTAGTTCCATTTTGAGCACTACGCCGAGACCTAAAGCACGATCAATGTAGAATTCAACAGCTTAGATACGGCGCGTCTTCCTCTGCTTGTAAACAAATCTCCTCCTCGCTTCTGGGTCATGTGTCCGAACGCCGGATCTGCGTCATTTTCTCGCGCATGCGTCGTGGTGCTTCGTGAGTCCACGGCAGATGCCAAAGTTTGTGTTGAATAAAGTCGTTATTTTGATTTTTTTTTTTTGCGCACAAAAACTAGTCGTCACTTTGTACAATTATTGTAGAGCCACTGTAGTGAGATGGACTTTGTAACGACGTTTTTAGTGCCTTTTATGGGTCTTGTGAGTGCAAAAGTACTGAATCCCTATGGAGGCCTATCTGAGGCCTTTCTCAGCCTCAGCTTTCAACAAAAATATCTTCATTTGTGTTCCGAAGATGAACGGAGGTCTTACGGGTGTCCAACGACATGAGGGTGAGTAATTAATGACATAATTTTCATTTTTGGGTGAACTAACCCTTTAAGTGTCCTATTGCCCTTCATTTTAAGTGGCAAGAGCGAATGATTTTGAAATGAGACAATGGAGAGATTTGCTTTTAAGAGGCCTTTACTTGTTGCTTCAGTTTCACATAATGGAAATTCTATTGAAGGGTCATTGACAGTGTTCGTTATTTATAAACCTGAAAATTGAATACAGTGCCAAAAGTTTATATATTATTTGTTACTATGGTAACAGAGGGTATAACCAGGGAGTATGTAGGTGGGTGAATGATTATTAATGCCTACTGTATGCAAGATTGTTTCCTTGTCTGTAAAAGCGATTTAAGAAACAAATTTGTAATGGTGTTAACATGGGGGGTGGGGGGTGGGTGTGGGGTTGGGGGGGGGGGGGTAGGTAATGAAATACATGTTACAGCGTTACGTAATTGACTACTTGATTGTAGTTCCTGGTTCAGTTGCTAGTCATGACTGATGTGAGCCACCTGCTGGTCTATGCACAAATAACACATGTACAATCATTCTCTTCAGACTCAGGTTGAGACACAGCGAAGTTATTAATCACGATGCTTCTAGCAGGGAAAAATGTTTTCATGTTTGGAAATGTCACAGTTATTTTGTTTTCAAAGAGGAAAAAGGAACATAGTTGTATAGCACAAGCCATGCCTTCCAGCTACGAAGACACTTTCTTTATCAAAGGACTCAACATCTAACTCAAACATTTGCAGGTACGACTAGTGCTGGGCGGTTCATACCGAATACCGGTGTTCATTTTTGTTATGATATGAATCTTTATTATACTGCAATACCGGTGTATGTCGCTTAAACAACGTCTGGAACGCGCGGAGCGCGACACTGTTTGACAGGGGTACCGTTTCACTGTTGTACTGCAACTACATGTAGTGAGAGCACAGCTGAGATCGCATTAAGCTTGGTTTATACTCGCTGAGTCCGCACGAGTGCGAAGGTGTGTGTGGCAAAAATGACATCATTGAGGAGTGGGCGGTAGTGCGTGAGACCCCATTTCGCGAGACTTTTTTGTAAGCATGACATTTCATCACACCGGCACCCAGTTTGCATGTACAAATTAGTTGCTTATATTTACAAAATGAGCCTACAAAAACAGAAATAAGCTCTTTTAATGAAAATAAAGATCCATGTTTAATTAAAAAAATATTCACGTACACTGTAAAAAATATACTGTAAATTTACAGCAACTTACTGGCAATTTTGGTTGCCAGTAAGACTGCAAATTTACAAGGTTACTGTAAATCATTAATTACAATTGTACTGTAAAAATGCAGCGCACTACTGAATACATACTGTAATATTACCCCCCTTTTACAGTTGTTACTGTAAAATTACAGTAGAAATATTGTATGTACACTGTACAAAATGTACTGTACAATTAACAGGGATTAACTGGCAAAAAATCCTGTAAAAATATTGTTAATTGCTGTAAAATTGATTATAGAATAATACTGAAAAGCAATTTACAGTTAATTGTTGTATGTGAAATACAGTAATTTGTAGTTTTTTTTCACATTTAACAAACTTTTAACTCAAATAATATATATAGAATCAAACCATGATTTTATTTGTACAAGCTTTACTTTGAAACATCAAAATAAATAATACAATAGCTATCATGTAGACGCCATATCTAATAGAAGTTAGTAATACACCATATGAACACAGAGACTTACTTGGTACAACACACAATGACGGTAACATTCGATAGATCGCTTTGAGTATGAATGTGTCATTTTGAGTAGAAAATGAACTTCAGATGTCACAAAATCGTTACTAAAGTTACTGTACATGTCCCAAAACTATACTGTATGTGTATATATATATATATATATATATATATATATATATATATATATATATATATATATATATATATATATATATATATATATATATATATATATATATATATATATATTTAGACCTAACTAATCCTAACAATAATATGTGAACTAACTTATAACTAACCAGATTTACTTTATTTCTGTTTGAATGAAAATAATAGTTTCGTGATGGAGATCGGTGTTTGCTTTAGTTGGGCTCTTGACCCTTGACTCTGTAACATTAATATTTCTCTGAATGCTTGAACTGTGTGTTTGTGAGACACATTTGTTATGGAACGAAAAGTCAAGAGAATATGTCATTGAGTGATGTTGGCTATTCATTGATGCTGATGACATCATGTAGTGGCAGAATCACTGATCTCATTCAGTCTAATGCTCTGGGTTGTAGAAGTGGTTATTAATAATTTTGAAGTATTCATAATAATAGCCATGAGGTCCTGCACTGTTGTGGTAACTGAATAATAGTTTTTCTTTTTCATTGTGCACAAAAGGTTTTAATCTACGGCATTCTTTAGACACAGAGATATCAAGAAGGAACCCATCAATAATTAAATATGTCCATAAAAAACGTGCTCACTCCAGTCTGTATCTGATCTACGATCCACGTGGTAAGCATTATGCTCTCATGCGCGTGCTGTTTGAATTCTTCTTCTTCTTCCTTTTTTTGGCGATACACAAGTTATATCAATCTCCTCTTTCCAAGGTTCAGAGGAAAGAGGAGATTGATATAACTTTGAGAAACATTAAACCCAGAATAGAGAAGTGATAACAGAAAGCTTTATTTAAATATTTGGAGAACACAGGTTTAATTAATAGGATTTTAATTTTTTAACTTTTTTTAAGCCAGAGGAGCTGAACACGCAGCGCTGGCTGTAGCATAGATTTTTATATAGCGAGGAAGGATGGGGTGTGGGTGGTTAGAGTCTCTGGATCGAGTTTACAGTAGGTGGTAGAAATGCATGAAATTGGTGTGAATCGCCAAAAAAAGGAAGAAGAAGAAGAATTCAAACAGCACGCGCATGAGAGCAGTTTCTGCGCAGAACGCTGAGATGAATTTAATGATGCTCACCACGTGGATCATAGATCAGATACAGACCGGAGTGAGCACGTTTTTTATGGACATATTTCATATACTATAGTGCTCTAAATATTTACCAGAACCGTGTAAGTGCACACATTTAATCACGTCTTCTTAAAATGAAATATATGCGCAAATAAGGACACTGATACAGCCGTACGTCTGATCATGAACGCGATGACACGGGATTATTCTGATATACCGAAGACAATGATGTAGACCGAAAATTCAAAGATGAATGGGCAAAACAGTAACTGTCTTCATTCTTTCTGTGTTAAACTGACACGTGTTATTTGTTCAGAGACTAGTGCTATTATTGGTTGTTGTCTAACAGCATCATTTTGTGGGGCCTTGCAAACCTGTATTAAGTGGAATTGTTCTACAATATTGACAGTAAAATAGGACATTCTGAGTCAAGCTACTGCAGTATTTCCTCGGTCAATCAGTAGAAAATGTGGGTAACAACAACTGGTCAAGCATGAGGGAAAAAATACGGTCATATACCGCATAACCGGTATTCATTTTCAAAAATACCTTGATATACATTTTTGGTCATACCACCCAGCACTAACGACTAGCACGGAAACCTGTTAGCTAAAATGTTTTGTTTGTTTGTGATTTAAAAATCCATAGTTTGTATGATCTCAGTTGTAAGTTGCCAGCGGAAAATGAGCTGGAAAATTTGGAATCCCCACAAATTTGGAAAAGCTGGAATCCCCACAAAGGGGAACTCTAACACACAGGGTCAGTCAGTGGAATTATGAAATATCACAACCTTGAATATGTAGATGGTGTACACTCTTTTAATATTGTGTATACAATATAGGCCTAAGTGACCTTCAAGAAATCCAAAAGTAAGCAGGTAATATTACTTTCATATTGTGGTGCTTGGATTACTTGGATAACGTTACTGAATACTTTTTAATGAAGTAATTTGTAACTAACATTTAAAAAAAGAAACCCTCCCAACCCTGGGTGTTTACATCCTATGCACTTAGGAGGAGAGACCCTTTTAAAATGCAAACCACATGCTTTTTCAATTCTAACTGCTTCATACTGTTCAAATAAGACAATTTAATAGCTTAAGGTATCAATTACAAATAAATAAAACATCACTTTATGCCCTTTCAGCTTCTCGATTACAAAACAAATCAAACTCATTTACATTATAACAATGCAAATAATCAGTTACAAAAACAGATGTCTAGAAAAGTTCATAATAGACTTTTATGAGGATGTGCAATTGAGGGATTTTACAGTTTAGTTTACAGAAGCAGAGCACGTTTGCAGGCACAGATGGTTTAACTTGCTTTACGCTTGGCAAAACTTTGAGCAGATTTATAACTCAGTTCAGAGTGAGAGGTTCTGCAGTACAACGAATCTTGAGAGCAAACTGTCCATCAGTTGAACCCTACAAAAAAACCCTTTGAAGTATTTTTTTTTATATATATATAGCATTTCTGTTTGGAACGACCCCATAATATAGCTGGCAGTGTTGTTCTCCCTTCGAAGTTCCCTGCAGCATCATTTATGGTGTTGAATTTTAAAATTCTCAGTTATAAACACAGCTGAAAAAGTTTAGAAAGAATCATGACTAATTTTCCAAGCCTACTTTGTTTAAAGTTTTTATCCAACACCCCACCAGCATTATAACTTCAAATGCCTTGTTGTACCCATTTTCTAAAGTATCTTGCAAAATTCAGGATAAGTCCATGATTTAGTTTTAATTTTAACAATCATTATTTCTTCAATCAAGGAGCAATAATCAAAGAAGACATTACTTATTATTATAACAATTGTTTATTTTCCTGTATAAGCTGACAATAATGAAATGTGAAAGGTAATTTCATTTGAGGCAGAGTTTAATAATGTTTGTTGCCAGATTATTGCAAGTAAACCTGCTGTTCTTGGGGGAAAATGGAAGGAAAAAAGGTAATGAGCCAGTATGCGTGTATAAATGTATGAGTGTAACTTTTGTGAGAGATTCCTGAATACAAAGTAAATAAATAAATAAAAGCATAACTTCATATTCACATGACCTTGTGCATCAAGGACAGCAGTCATGAATGTGCGACAAAACAATCCAGGAGATGAATATACTTCTATTTAATTAATGCGAGGAGCAAAAAAAGTGTTACAACCATTCCCGGTCTCATCTGTATATTTTAAATTAACGTATTGTAATGCGTTTCGTGTGGCTGTAAAATAGCTGCAAGGGAAATCGGAAAGCACGATAAATGAAATGGAGAACTGTGATAAATGAATCTCACCGATATATGCATAGAAAACTCTTGATAAAATGTTGTGGCTTTGACTTCATTCGTTCCACTCTGTGAGTGAACACATTGTCTTTCTATTTATATCAGTCTGCTATTGTCTCTGAACGTTTGGAAGAAGAAATTAATTTGTCACAGCAATGTCAACAGTATTTCTGAGTGACAAAGTGGGTGCAGAGGTTCCCAATATGACAAACTGACAAAGTTCAGCAGGGCGTTCGACTTGTAATCGTGACCTGTGATGTTGTGCCCTTTCTACTACTCCAGCTAGTCAAAGGTTGGACATGATTTATTTGGTTCTAGGGGAACAAAAATCAGCCTGCATAACTGTCACTGTCTCTGAGAATAAATGCCTGCAGATGAACAAAAGTTATGACGGCAAATGGACTCTTCAGACTGGGTTCACCAGTCACCTAGTCAGCCTGAAAAGCTCAGAGCCTTGCCGTTACAACTGTTGGTTTTGACAAAGTGGAGGATGACAAGGAGAGGTAAGGATGCTGATCAAATGCTCCATGTTCAGGTTCATGCCCCTTCTATGGTGAAAAAAAAAATCAAATAAAATCTTCTCGACTTTGATGGACTGCTTGTTTATGAGCTCCTACAATAAATGTAATGGATGTTTGCTCTTTTTCTCTGTAAAGGGTTGTGCGTTTTTATCTGGACTACATAATCTCTAAACATTGAAATCACTTAATGTATTAATGAACTGAACAGCCTAGGTTGGTCGACAAATTGCCCAAAAATAAGTATTTTATCTCTGTTTTTGTATATGGCATCTATAAATTTACTTGCTTTCAAGTCGGCATGAAACAGAAGTTGCAATAGTCTTTTCTTCCCTAATGTGATGTATTTACGAGTGAAATGGCTTCTCGGGCAAGAAAAAAATGTGGAGGAATTGATTGGATTGTTGTGGTTTGCTATTGCTGTGATTTCATGTAATTGACAGGTTGTACCATGTTTCTTTCATCAATTGATTTCAAGAAAAATAATTTGTGTTTGAGTGTATTTGAAGCCACATTGTTATATTTAATGCAGAAACGGGGATTTAAATCCCTTTATGAGAACTATGAATGTTTTAGATATGGACATGTTAAGGAAGCATTGCATCATAGAACAAAAAGTTAGTCAGTAACTGATAAATAAGTAACTAGATTCAGCCTCATCTCTCACAAGATGTGTTTCCCTTTTGAAACATCATCGTGTTCAGAGAATTGTAGTAGCTCTGTGAATTCCACTATTCTGACAACCACAAGTTTGACATTTGGCTTAGTTTTTTAAATTATTATTATTATTATCTGAACTTATGAGTTTCAGTTTTATATTGGAATCTGTAAACTTTAGAAAAGTCTGAAAACTCTAAAATCTTTAAAATCAGATTTTTTTACAGCTACTTTTCTCATATTAAAAATATTTCTAATTCAAAACGAGAGAGAGAGAGAGAGAGAGAGAGAGAGAGAGAGAGAGAGAGAGAGAGAGAGAGAGAGAGAGAGAGAGAGAGAGAGAGAGAGAGAGAGAGAGAGAGAGAGAGACTCTCAAAATGAGAGAGGCCACAAAAAATGAGCCATTTGGATAAATGGCTCACCTAGAATTAAAAGAAAATACAAAATGAAAACTCAAAATTATAAATTACAAAGAAATGTTTTGTTAGGTTACATCAATAAACGCCTTCTCAATGTGTTTTTGTATGAAAAATATCCATATTTAAAACTGGCAATGAATAGAGGATGATATTTTGAAGCCCAAAAAAGTGCATCCATCCATCATAAAAGATATCCACATGGCTCCAGGGGTTTAATAAAGGGCTTCTGAAGTGAAGCGATGCATTTGTGTAAGAAATATATCCATATTTAAAACTTTAAAAACTAAAATAACTAGCTAAATAACTTTATTAACCCCCGGAGCCATGTGAAAAATGGTGCTCCTCTAATATTATAGCAAATTTAAAAGCAGTTATTAAGAGTTAGTAAAATGCATTATATTCACTGTAAGCCAAGCTTCTAAGCTTTAAAATGACAACTATTTTTTTTTTTACTCTGGCCCGCTACTGGGCCGCTCTGAGTTTAATGGCTCATTTCCACCGAGCAGTATGGTTCAGTACAGTTCAGTACGATTTGGGATGCTAAATCCTGACTCTCCACTGCCAACAGCACCCTTACATGATAGGCGTGCTGTAGCGATCAACGTCATTCTCGCACGAAGAAGAAAGAGACAGAGAAAACAACAGTGGACGACATACAGCAGATCTTGTTCCTGCTTCTCGGCATGTGGCTGCTTGTCACAAGAAGACAAGCTTTATTTGAGCCAAGGTTGCAGGCTGCAAGGAAAAACACAGCTGAAAAGCATGCGAAAGTGACGATTCTCTGTCAACCAATCAACGTTCTGCAATGAGTCTAGCTCCACCCTCTAGTACCAGACTACTGTGCTAGGTACCCCGCCAAAATAGAGGTAGGTTACAGTTCAGAATTAGGGTAACATTCACAATTTCTGACAATGGAAACAGCAAAAATTGCCATAAGTGGTTAATATATTTCAGATTGTATTTGTCTAAAAGAAGAAAAGGTCACCTAGGATGGCTTCATGGGCTGATTTTCTTTTTTGGGTGAACTATCCCTTTAATAGTTAGAATTGTACCCTAATCTAAAGTGTGACCTTGAGTAAAAAAAAAAAAAAAAAAAAATGATTTAACCTGCTTATTTGTTGAATATTAGTCTGGAAGGGGCTGTAGGTTGTTGTTATTTTTCTGAACACAATTATGCATCTTAAGAATCATTCCAGAGTTTGGTCTGGCTGGTCCTAATTAACCAGGTCTTCCTTTAGACGATTTAGTCAATATTGAAAATATTTAGATTTGCATATGAATATCATGCCACTATGTGTGAAACTTTATTCTCAGTCAGCACTCCTGAACACACTTTGGAGGAGCTTTAACAGAAATGGGATGCCATCTTCTAAAATGGAGTTTAGGGGTTTGCGAGTATTTCGTACATTCAAACTGCATGATGGGAGGTTTTCAAGAGACAGGTCAATGGTTTACCATGCTAAATGTCAAGCATGACTGCTCCTCAGCGAAGCCTCCATTTTCAGTCAGCTGTCGGCTTTGGGCAGAAAATTAATTCTTGGCCAGCCTTTTTCCGGGGATGAAAGAGGATCTATCTGAGACTGCCAAGTCAGGCTGACTGCAGTCTTCCGCTCAACACAATAAGTGTTTAAGCTGACATAAGCCATTACTTCTCTCAACCACTCAACTGTGCACCAGGCCATGAGGGATTGTGTCATGCACTGTTTTGACAGCTGGCACCGGAACGGTCCTGTTTTCTAATGACACTTTGTGTTGGTCATTGGATCGCCATAGCCTTGGCTTGGTCGTGTCATCAAAACGGATGTTTACAGTAAGCTTATGGGATTTCACCACTTCTAAAAGACTCGTTAAGCACATAACTCAGCCAAAAATTTGTTTATTAGCGGTTTCTCCATCAGCTGTCCAAAAAAAGGACTGTGCAGAGATGGTAGTTGAAATCTGCTATGACCCTCTTACATTAATAGCTCTGTGCAGTGCCGCTTTCAGTTAGCATCTGGAACTGTTAGCGGGCGAGTTATCAAATCAGTTGTTTTCACTCCGATCATGAAGAAATGCATTGATCCGCAGCTGGGAAGGACTCAATACTTTCCTCTCAACATGCCCTCTGAAAGAGCCCTGAAGTCATTATCAGATTGAGAAGTTAGTCTAGATAAAAAGTGGTGTGGGCCTGCTGTGTATTGATTTTCAGTGTCTAACATAAAGCTAGACTGTAGGACTGTAAAGCGAAAGCAAATGTAAACCGTATGCATAATAACAAGCTAAATTTGTGCATTTGACCTTTCCAAGTTACCAGGTCGAAAATAAGATTTCCTTTTCATACCTCACATCAATTACTCTGAAGCGAATCATTTCAAGAAAAGCATATCACACAATTCTAAAGGTCATTGATGTGTTATCATTCAACAATACATGCTTTTAGTTCTTTTCATCGTCCTCTTTCTCCCTTGGACCTCCCAGAGTCCATTGCCATGTGCGTAAGAGAAAGACACTGCTACGCTCATTAAATCCTGTGGGGGTTATTGTTAATATGTTGTCCTCTGGGGCAAGTTTTATGATTCTGCACTTTTTTAAATACCTCAGCCCTTCCACCCTTGCGGTCCTGATGCTGTTCAATTTATGCAAATTCTCCCCAAACTAAAATCCAATGGACTATGTCAGTGAGGTAAATCAAGCAGCAGTTTTTATCTCGTTGTCATTACAGATGTGGCAGATGTATAACGAGCCATTAGAATGATAAATTTGATACGATGTCTCAGCACCATTACACAAGCATTATCTTACTGGGGAGATGGTGCTGGTGCAGAAAGCTTTTTCAAAACAATGAAACTGTGGGCGACAGCAAGGAACCGGGGGTGTGATAAAGAATAGATGGCACTGTGTCAAAAGAAAGAAGATGCATTTGATGTTATGATACGTCTCTCTCTCCCTCTCTCCCTCTCTCCCTCTCTCTCCCTCTCTCTCCCCCTCTCTCTCTCTCTCTCTCTCATATAATAAATATAAGTATATCTAATATATGGCATTGATTGAAAGGAGCTTGTTGATGTCTTGACCAGTGTTGGGAATAACTGATGATGATTGGTGGGTGGGAGACAAGGTTGAGGTTGATAGGTTGAGTTCACACACACACACCTATGACGCATATGCACAGTCAGCGATGGCAAGTCCAACGACTTCAAAGGTAGCTTTCGCAAACTGGAAGTATAAGCGCTACTTTTCCTTCGTTGAGGTGAAAGGGAAGAATGTTTATGTAACGTGCAACTTATGCCCAGGAAGTAAGAGTCTTTCCACGTCGGTGGCCAGTAATTCTAATCTAATGAAGCCTCACATCATCACAGCCTAAAAACTGGCTAAAAACCCAGGTGATAACGTGAGCTCCACTACCAGAGGAGTAGTAAAGTACTGATAATATTTACACAATATTTACACTATAGTAGGCCTACTGATAATATTTACAATAATACATTGAATTTGATAGGTGTCTCTCACATTGTCCCACAGCAACATTACAATAGTGTACATTAATGTACAATGTTTTATAATAATAATTTATTCTATTTAGTGTCCAATTCATTCGTTTAACATATTTAATATTGGGGGCATCCAAGTTATTTGACATATTTGAACATTTGGAAGAAGAAAAAAAAAAGTAACACAGTAGTTACTTTCCCTGGTAATTAGTTACTTTTATTATGATGTAACTCAGTTACTATTTGTAAAAAGTAACTAGTAACTATAACTAATTACTTTTTTAAAGTAACATGCCCAACACTGGTCTTGACATGTTCTTTAGTCGTGTGATTAATGTATGCACTTTACTTTAGCACATGTTAGGGATTCTGAAAAGCATGTATTACAAGTATACTGTATATACTGTGTATAATAAAAATATGTGCATTATATATAAATATAAATGAGGCATTCAAGGTAGATACTCATCTTTGTAACGACTGGACCGATCAAATACACAATCTCCTTAAGGACCCAGACAGGCTCCGTGATGTCTAGTTTCCCCACTGTGAATTAATTCATACACTTTAAAGACACTTGGTCCGATTGTTCTCAAATGAGAGAGCTGTACAACCAACAGACACTCAATCACCTATAGAAATGGAATTCTATCCACTAATTAATTGACAATCTGTTAATGATCATTTTGTGTATCATTACTGTTTGTATATTGTCCTTTTATATTGTATAGTGTTATGCATGCTTGATGTTAGCCCATCTAGCTGGTGTCTCATATCAAAATACTCCTCATTTAATGACTCACACATTGGTGGACATCACTTTCTTATAGAATGCCATGTGTTCGTTATATTTATCAGAATAAAAATGAACACACATTCCCAGCTCACTCCAATTATGTGAATGAGTCAGCCCTTTGTTCAAAACAAAGGAACTCTCTCACCTGAGAACGCACCTTTGTCATTGGTCATTGTCATTGGTCAAGCCAAACATCAAAGGCGTGACCTCTGTGGAACTTAAAGGTCCCATTCTTCGTGTTTTTTTGAAGCTTTGATTGTGTTTACAGTGTGCAATATAACATGTGTTCATGTTTCGCGTGTAAAAAAACCCAGTATTTTAACACAATTTACTTATCTGTATACCGCTGTTTTCAATGTCCTAAAAACGGCTGATGACTGCCTTTATTCTATGAAGTCCCTCCTTCAGAAATACATAACGAGTTCTGATTGTGCCAGCGGTTCCCGTGTTGTGATTTGACCGCAGCTTAGCGAACGTGGCACGGTTCCTGTGTTGTGATTCGACAGCAGCTTAGCGCACGTGGAAAGGTCACGCCTCTTAACGGGAGATATATGCGCTTAATGATCTCTACAGCGTCCCTGGGAAAGCCAAACAAAGGTGATTTGACTCCGGGATGAAAATAACAGCGTCTCGACGACATGGCGACAAACACACTCAAACGCAACAATTTCTTTTCTCCACGCGACACGTCGTCTTCTCCACGTGGGACAGCAACAAGACCACGCCCCCTTTTTTCGCATATTCTTGTGGGCGGAGGTTAGTCTGTTCTACTGTTCTACTGACGTCATTTATGAAGGAAGTACCAGGATGTAGTCCAACCCAGCCGTTCGCTGTAGGCTTTGAAAGGGAACTTCTGTTAAATAAAATATCTCGCTTGGCATTGAACTTTGAGCTTTATAATTTTACAGGTATTATTTATGCTCTAACAGCAACATTACACACTAACTAAAGTTTGAACAATTGGATCACGAAGAACGGGACCTTTAAAAAGCCAACACAAAGATCCCTCCGAGTTAGTCGTAGTACTCGCTGACATTGCATTCCCAAACGCTGTTTGCGTGAGACCTCATCTGGTGTCGCCGGCGCAACCGCGACGGCCAGCCCCACACACAACAAGCCATGTGGACCTTCTTTCGACCATAACAGAGTCTCAGCGAGTTCACCGCCGCTTCTTCTCTAAACATGGAAGGAATCGATTGCAACTGCAACATCATCGGACCGGACTATCAAGTCTTTCTTCTGCGACTGTATATATCAGAACGCTCTTCAACAGCTCAGGCAAATGCAAGTAACGTACAATATACAAAATTGCTGTGTAGTTAGTTAAAGCTGTTGCTGTGTAGTTAGTTAAAGCTGTAAGCCCCTTTGTTCAAACAAAGGAGCTTGTTGTCTTAACTGATGGTTCTCCCAGGTTTTTGACTCTTTTTCCATAGCTTCATTCCTCTGTTCTGATCCATTTTTTTCAGTCACGTTTACCTTCTATTCTACACCATGTATGTGTACTCGTGTGTATGTGTTTGTATAGTTTAGTTATTTGTTCGTGTTTTAGTTAAATAAACTCTTGTGCACATTTGTACAGGGTTGGTTCTGGTCTGCTTATGAATACATTTTTGCTTTAACGAATCAATCATAGCTACGAGCTAAGAAATAATTATTTTTCTGTGGCCACAGAAAATGTCCTTCTTGAACAGTTGATATACAATCAGTACTGAATGTTCGGTGGAGGAACAGATTACTTGATTGTAATATTAATTCAGTTACATTAAGTTAATTCATTTAACTGATCCAAATATTCATCATTAATTGTAACGAGTTATGATTAATTATTAATATTTCCCCTTTGAGCTAATTTGTTACATATTTTACCATTTTCACTGCTTTTACAATTTTCACCATTGTGTTTTATATACACATTACACTATATAGTCAGATTTCTCCCCTTTGTTCTTTTAAGAACAAGAAGACACTATACCTAGAAACTCTACAATAACAATGAAAATACATTCTTGTTTCTGCCATGAATGCCTCATTAAGTCTTTTTAAATGTAGTTTGTATGTCACTTTGTGATGGCTTTTCCAATCTGCATTACAGATATAATCATGGTTTTTTAATAAGCTTAGTGTCAAAGAAATATCCTGCCTGCTAAATGCAAAACATGCATAATCCATAAAATGTGCTAAAATAAATTACATACATTAATCACACAACCGAAGGACATTCAGTTATGTCGAATTTTCAAAGACACAGAGACAAGCTCTTTAGAATCAAAGCCATTTCAAGCCTACATTGAGTTTCTACTGGCAATATTAGTTTCCTTCTTGTATAATTTGGTCTCAAAATTTAATCTCAGATTACAGGCCTGGATAATTTATAGCAGAGATAAACCATATGATCAGATGCTAAAAAATTATGTTGCTATGATTCATTCTTATAGGGTCACTTCTGTGACAGAAGGTGACCTTCAGAGATATTTATAAAATGGCTTCTCATCATGGTGACAGATTTATTAAAAGCGGAAGCTATGAAAATTAGAGGCACAGTAAAAGGGAACGCAACCATATTAATATGGACAAATAAAGCAGCTTTCTCAATACTACATAGTATTTCTATAAGGTTACTGGTTTGAAATCCTTTCCAGTAGCCAACATCACTGTAACTGAACATCATGGCACCAATGAACACAGTATATTCATTAACCTGAAAGTGAACCAAAATATTATGCCAGCCCTGTTCAACCAGAGAGTTTTACACTCGCATATTATTGACATTTAGTTGAACTGATGGAATTCTGTTAATTACCATTAATCAATTCAAACTCTAAACATACTTTCAGATACTTTCAAACACTAATTAGCAAACAGTGCGTTCAGAACACACTCGCACCAGATGGGCCGCACATGTCAGCCAATTTCAGGAACCAGGAACTCCACATTCATTAGCATTCATGTTTTGAACAGCCTCCACTCAACAAAACCTTCTTGAATGAGAAATATTTTATCTTCATAGTACCACTGGGTTTGGTTTCTAAGGTTGGTCAAGTGCCTATTCTTATTCTTATTCTTAATATCAAGCTATTTCCCTCAGGGCAAAAAAAAGAAATATCCCCAGTGTGGTCTCAAATAGCTTTTTTTATGTAATCGAACCACAAATATTGGTAATATCCTCTATGTGCGCCTCAGGGTTTATAGTTCTATGTCGTCAGCTCGAGTTTTAATAAAAATCTTGCTCCCTCAGTCACCAGTGATCTTCAATACTAAACACATTTGCCTTTAAGCAATATGTGTACATCTTCAGTAAATGTCATCAGTTCACAAATGTATTCATCATCAAACTATATCTCATATCTCTTTAGGGGATGGGGCACGGATTCAAGAATTGTCAGCATTTCGATCTGTAATTGCAATCTGCAATTTTACAGTGATGTCAGGAGCTAAAGCAAGTGCCAGACATACTGAACAAAGAATTAAATCACAACAAATTCATATCATAAATCAGTGCAATCAATATATCAGAGTCAGACTGCAAATCAAGGACAGAAACATATTTACTAAAACACTAAAATCACTTTACAACAGCTTTTAAATGATTAGTTTACTTTAAAAGGAAAATTGATTTATTCACCCTCAAGCCATCCTAGGTGTATATGACATTCTTCTTTCTGATAAACACAATCAGAGTTATATTAAAGGTCCCATGGTGTGGATTTTTTTTTTATAATTTTGTTTCCTGAGGTATACTTATATTGTTAGTATGATTTTTACATCATAAAATGTCAATTTAGAAATAAAAAGCATTTTTCTATTCTGACATTAGCCCAATGGCTTGAATGCTCTGTTTCAAGGGGCGTGTCTGCTGTGATTAATGTGACATCTTTGCATTTGAAATGAGTATTAGATTATGTGGCGGAGGGGGCGTGGTTTAGCGAGGTCTGTAAGCGCTGCCAGAGAGAGACGGATTGGGCACTTGTAGACCAGAAAGACGAGAGCTGGAGAAAGATTGCTGAGAAAAGTGATTGTACTGAGTTGTTGAGAGCGCTGTGAGCGCAAGTTTATTTTCTTTGTATCTGAGAGTTCTGAATAAACACGAGTCCCAGTCACGCGACCCTGTCGTCATCCTCCTTATTTTATGAACTTTGTAACATGTGGAACCCCTTTTTTTACCATTACGGCCGTCGAGATGAACGAATTGTGAAAGTGTTCATTAGCTTTATTTTTAGATCTTTTCCTATCACATGAAAAGCTGCAGTGATGAGCATTGAGTACAGACAGTCTGTTGATCACGTGAATGCAGTGATCTCGTCATTGCAGCACGTTTTCTCTCACAAAATGCTTTGACCACAACTAACAGCAAACATGACATTGACAGGAATACAGTAAGAGCCTTGTGCAGCATAACATTTGTTATAACGGCAGTTTGAACAAGTGTGCAGATTATTATACATTATAAAGAACATTATAAAGAGAGTGTTCTTTGATTGCTAATCTAGCATCTAATCACAATTTAAATAACAGATTTGTTTCATGCTACTAAGAGAAACGATGTGAAGTTGATCGTTTAGTCACTGGCTTGATTCACGGATGCATAAACAGTATTAAACGATTTAGAAAGAAGGTCTGTGTGAACTTGATGTGAATGATTAGCTACACATCAGAAATCACAGATCACAGATCAGGCATTAATGAACACTGTTACTCACTGTTTGTGGCGGTACTGTCGAATCCATATGGTAAAAGTCTGTTTGTAAAGCCTGTGCTGACATTGCGACTGATAAACTGAATACACCGAATTTCTCCAAATTCTCTGGGCGGGCAAAGCAGAGGAAGAGGAGGTAACCTTTCCTGTTATGACGGCATACAGGGAAAATTCCAGATCGGCTCGTCTGAGCTTTCATTTTCTCAAAGGCAGAGCAGGACAGCCAGAACTCAGTTTACACCTATCAAAATTTCTAGCCACTTGGAGACCATATACAGGCTAGGGGAACACGTTTAATAAATATCCTGGCTCTTCCAAGCTTTATAATGGCAGTGAACAAAGGGGGTTTAATAAAGGCCTTCTGAAGCAAATCGATGTGTTTTTGTAAGACAAATATCCATATTTAAAACTTTCCATGCCATGATTCATATTTCAAACTTTATAAAAAAAAACATCTAGCTTCCTCAAGACCGTCTTCTGTATTCAACTTATGAAGAAAGTGTAATGCCTCGCGCTGTTCAAAATGCTTATGCTACGTCCTAGTAATACATTGCATCAATTATGATTTTTTTGTAAGTTGAATATGGAAGTCGTTCTGGCTGAAGCTCGATATTTTACTTTATAACATGTTAAATATGTGTATTTATCTTACACAAATGCATAGCTTCAGAAGGTCTTTATTAACCCCCTGGAACTGTGTGGAGTAAGTTATTGATGGATGCACTTTTTTGAGCTTCAGACTCATGGGCCCCATTAGCGCATGCCATTATAAAGATTGGAAGTGTCAGGATATTTTTTTAATTGTATACATTTTTTATACATTGTTGTCTGAGTTCAACTTATGACTTTCACATGGTTTTTACATACAAAAACATCATAATGAATAAGTAATAGGCTATTTTCTACCCTGGTTTTGAGCCTAGCTCCTAGAACGATCGTTTTTTTTATGAAGACTTGGAAGTAAACTGCTATCACTGACTGCTATTATTGGATACACAAGCACACAAGCACAAGTATCTGCAAAACTTCACTGCAGACAAATCAGCATGTTCAAAACTTCCACGATTGTATTTTTCCTTAAAATATCAAGTCAAGAGAGTAAACAATGCACATCAAGAAAGGAATGTTATTTCATCATTTAAGATAGCTCGTCGGGCAGGCCGGTGATACATTTTCTTAGCCCGACTAGAAAACACATAGCCTTGGGATGTCGGGGTTTGCGAGCCCTGGCCCATACATGTTCGAGTCTGATCCCGAATCGCAGGACAATGAATCAACACCTCAAAAAGGATACTCCAGCCTGTGATAGTGTGGTAAGTTATGTTTATTAAAACACGTACACATAATCAGTAGATATCAAATGATCTGTAGCAATGCAATACTATAAAACAATTTACTCACATAAGCGTGTTGCATATTCCTGTCAGATCCGATATAGAAGGCACATCATCTTTTTTTAATCTCATCCCTTCTGCAAATTCAGTATCTTGTTTACAAACGAATTCGCAGTGAAATAAAGCAAACAAAAGTTAAATGTTTTACCCACGTGAGCTGGATCTTCATTAAAAATAAAATTCAACCATGCATTGCTAATATTGGAATCTGAATGAAGCTTATATGTGGCATGTTTATTGCTTGGAAGTTCAATCCGGTTTTGCTCCACATAGGCCTATTTCTTATTCATGAGTGAATCGGTGGGCGGGGCTACAGAATTAGGAATCCTTCTTCTTCAGTAAAGGCAGCGTTTCACTGCTCTCTGATGTCACAGGGAAGAACATTCACAGATCGATCACTTGCTGAGCCAACTGTCAATAAAAGCTTTTCTTTGACTAACAAGGAAGTTTTCAGCAGTTTTCTGAAACTTACAGGACATTCTCATATTGCCATGACCTTTTATATATCAAAAGCTCAAGGTAAAGTTGATTTCTCAATTCATGACCTCTTTAATATAACTCCGATTGTGTTTATCAGAAAGAAAATACACCTAGAATGGCTGGGGAGTGAGTAAATCATGGTATAATTTTCCTTTAGTGAACTAATAATTTAATGTGCAGTCCCTCCAGAAAAACGCGATTATGCGATCGCGTGATTTAACGCATAATCAGCCAAAGTCCGCATATTTATGCGGAGGCCGCATTTTTTCAAATATGCCGCACTTTCGCCACATAAATTGCCTATTTCCGCGTGCAAAATATGCGGGGCTAGCATGATTTCATAATCCCCGCATTTTCGTTGCAAAAAAAAGTTGCAGAAAGTTGATAAATGTTCGTTTACTTCACACAAGAGCCACCATTTCCGCCTATTGCCATGGGAACGTTTTGAAGTTTCGAAAAGCTACAAACCCCGTGGTGAAACCATAGATATCGGTGAAACCATGATGAAGCACGCAAATTCCCATTTGCCAACAAAAATAACAGCAAAAGACCACGCAAAGCAGTTTCCCGGTGTGTTGACCGATTTCAAAACACAGCATCATGAAGCTTTGAAGCGTTATGAATCAATGAGTCGATTCAGCGGTTTGGATCGCCAAAGTCACGTATTTCAGCAGTTTGATACGCGATCCGAATCATCAATCGACTCGCTGATTCATAGCATCATGATGCTGTGTTTTGAAATCGGTCATCACTATATAAGTCGTTATTTAGTCGTTATATCAAATGTCTGTTTTGTATAGCTACCTCTGTAAAACAGGAAGTTATTTATTCATTTTTCAAGTTGTAGCATATTCCTTTTGTAAAGCTACAGAACTTGTTTGACTCAATGTTTTGTAAATTTGAGCCATGTGTTTATTAAGGTCTTAAATAAAACAAGATGGGAACTTAAATATTCCCAGCACTTTCTGTGATGTAGTGCTTTTTTTCTCTTTTTCATCAAACCGCAGTTCCCGCAATTTCATCGCATAATATTGCATAAATATTCATCGCATTTTTTAAGAAAACATGCCGCATAATCAAGGATTTTTGCCTGCAACAATCACAAAAAAAGCCGCATTTTTCTGGAAGGACTGAATGTGGCTAATCCAATCATATTTTATGGTCAGATCTAACTAACTATAGTAGGTTTATTTGGGTTTCAGATTTTGTGGTGGGCAGAGCTACCATCATGTGAAATCAGGCAAAATGTCTCATCAAATCAATAATTTCTGTCATCAGAAACTCTAATTTAAATGGATGATTGTTTTTATTGCAACAGCCCTGTTAGAACACTGTGTTATGTAGGCTAAATGAGAAACAAATGTTGGAGTAAGACTTTTGAATTTTGAAATTTCCAGTTAAAACTAAATTTTCACAGATCACTAGACCAGCCAATTATAACACTGAAGAGAAAGAACTCCCACAGACATCTCATTATTGGACCAAATGAAGCAAATGAAAGTCATTTTAAGTATTTGTTGACTGCCCATTTTACTTTGGGAGGATGTGGATATCCTCTTGAGATCAAATGGCTGTGTTAAAATCCATTATAATGGAGTACTGGAGTAAATTTGTAAATCACATATACCATTAGATAACTGATTTTGATATCCTTATATAATCACTACTGACGGCGTCAAAAACAGGGGTTACAGTCCATGTTCACAGACAACACTTGAGCAGCATGCTACTTTACTTTAAACTTCAATGCACTAAGAGTACGTTTTTGGACATTGCTATTGGTGGCTCTTCACATAATGAATCACTGAGCCATTTGCTTTTTCATCTGACGTTCAAACTTCTACACAACCCCCATCCATCAATATCAGTGTTCACTGAATTTATTACCTGGTATTTTCAGAGAAGTGCTTCTAATTCCAGAGGAACAATTGCGTGCCTCATTCGCTGTGCTGAGATTTGTGATAGACGTGCAGTAAAATCAATGGGGAGATACATAAGCAGCCAATTTAAATTATCTAGAGCAGTTACTCTTCAACAATAATGATTCTTCAAGCTTAAGCCCAATTAATTTCCAAGCAACTATTTATATGGTTCAGGCATAATTTCAATTTCCTTGCTTTACAACTGACCGTAGTGGTCCCCAGTTTGTAGAACAACCTTGAGGTAAACAACTGTAGACTTTTAGAACGCAGCACCACCGTAAGGGCAGTTACTTCTTTTGACCTTGTTTTTTCCCCCACCACGTCCCAATAATATGTAGCCACAGAGACTGCGTGCAGGCGATAGGCACCTGCAGACATGCGAAAGCCAACATCTTTTCATGTGCACAGTGCATGCAGAGGAATGGCATGAGTGCCGGATAGGATCAAAGGCAGCCGAGTGATTGGCAGAGTTTCCACGGGGCAGCGGCTGATTGAGTCTGCCGTACAGTGTGCCAGCATGGTGAACAACCCCAGATGGAACCTAGGTAAAATAAGCAATCAACAGTACGGGCCCCTTGAGAGCCTCCAGGCTCTGTCTGAGAGTTTTTGTGCCAGTGTGGGTGTGCGTGGAGGGAGAACAAAGAATTGATTTGGTGTTACTCTCCTAATGAGGAGACATATACCAGACAAAACCCGTTGTGTCCTTGCCTTTAACCTTTACACTAAATAGATTATCTGCAGCGTGACAGCGTGGAGCCAAGTGTGAGGTCCCCACCTGGATGTTCGCTCATGTCAAAAGCTCAAGGGTTTGGGTGTGCCGTGAGGACAGCGGGTCCGGCAGGCGCTCAGCGGTGCGTTCAAGAAATGCGGACAGCTTGCCGCTTCACCATTATAGAACAGAATTGGTATGCGAGGGACACAGTTCGTTACAGACCTGTAGTTTCCTCAAGACCCTCAGATAAGCGTGGAGTGCCACCTCTTGGCTGTATGTTTTTAAGCAGCAGGACCCCCGAAGTTCAGTAATTTCACAAGGTTGAGAGAGCACAAACAGAACTAAATAAAGACTGTCTGATCTTTTGTTGAATTCAAGTGTGACCTCCTGCTAAGCCTTCCATTCCGGAGAAATCATCATGCTGCATGCAGATGAAGTATATACCCCTGGCAGGAAGTTAAAAGTGGTGCTGTTCCTTCATGGTACAGTATATCCTAATGTCTCTAGTGAGGATGAGATATTAAACCTCTCTCATTTCAGCATGCCACACCACATGGGACCCTCCACTGCACTAATGACTACGGGATCCATTCATTCAACCAATGAGAGATTCTGCCTTCCCACCCTCATTTTAATAATATTAGAGGATAAATTGCTACTATTATGAGGCGAAAACCTTAATAACGTTCTACAAATCCAATCAAAACTTTGCAAAGCCGCGTTGTCCAAAGGATGGAAGGCTCATTAAAGAGGTTTAAGTTGGGAGTGTTTCCAAGACATACAGTAACCTCCTAAGCTGGTCTTCCATGTAAATCCCTAAACAAATGGAGTCAGGGCAGACTGCACCAATTAGAGAAGTCAGAAATGTTATAACTTTCTCTCCTTCTAACACACTTGAGGGTTCACCAAAACTTCAAAGTGTACAAATACACAACTATACTCACAGATGGTGACAGACTCATGTTGACGATGAGCCAGCTACATTTCACACTTGTACTTTTAAAGAAGAAGGGGTTAGAAATAACTTAACATAGTTTAGCAAAGTTAACAGAAAAGACAGCAGATCATTCAGCATCTGATTAACAGAGTGAATTGCAAATGGCATTTTGGAACTCTTGAAGGCCATTGCAGAAACAGGATGCTACTCTTAGGGTGATTCAAAAGTTAAAAATGCCAGGGTGATACAACTGTCCTGATATCATAATTAAGAAAAAGGCTTAATTAAAACAACACAAAACTATATTTGTTTGACATTGTAAATTATTGTACCAAACTATGCATAATCATAAAATATTACATTATAACTTTGTTAGGGGAAAATATTGCTTTACTGCTTAATATTTAAAAAAATACTTTTTTTTTTCAACAAATTAAAAACCATGGTGTGAGCAATAAGCAGAAACATGAAGAAAAAATTAAATGGGAAATAATTGTTCCAGAAGATTCTCACGACTGTCAAAGTCTGCTACAAAATTAGATAATTTGACATTTTTATTACAGGACAAAGTTAGTTCAGCTTGTAAAATGTCACGTGGTCCGATTCTCCAAAACATATGAATTCATGATATATGTATAGAAAAAATTAAGCAAAAAACTTTTTACCTCAAAAAAAAAAAAAAACATTTAACATTTATTTTAAAACATACTGTAAGAAAGAAAGATATTTAACCTCTTTGGCATTCAATGTTTAAGGAAAATGTTGTACTTTTAACTTGATGTCTACAATATGTCATGAGCCATAAATGTGTGTTTCTTGAAAATGATGGATGAGTTACATCAGTTACTGACAGAAACGTCTCGGTTACGTATGTAACCCTTGTTCCCTGAAGGAGGGAACGGAGACGTACATCGGAACTGACCGACGAATTGGGATCTGTTTCAGAGACCAATCTACTTCGAGTGTATTAAAAACGAGCCAATGAACATTGGCATGCGGTTCACACATTCCACGCGCCGCCCCGCGTTGCGGGTATAAATACGGAAGTGGAAGTACCGCATATTGTTTTCAACTGAGGAGCCGAGAAGTGTGGCTCGGGCCTTCAGTTGAAGCACAGCACCTGGCGACGGGACGTACGTCTCCGTTCCCTCCTTCAGGGAACGAGGGTTACATATGTATCCGAGACGTTCCCTTTCAGTCGGTCACGTTCGATGTACGTCAGAACTGACCAACGAATTGGGATCCCTACCAAAACGCCAGGAAGCTGGCCCTTCCAGCGCCCTGCCTGAGCTCGCTGGACCACTCCTAAGTTGGAGTGGGAGACAGGGCTCCCGGCAGGGAAGGACAGTCACTTGCTGTTCCTGCAAGACCCACTCAGCGTGACTATTGGATAACGCTGGGAAAGCGTGCCCGTCTCGGGAGATGGTACGCTGCGGAGCCACATCCTTCAATGGAAGGAGAGGTGGAAATACGCATCAGGACTAACCTAACCTAGGGTAGTGCAACTATGGAGATCTCTGGGGTGGACCCAACCTGATCCCAGTGGGGGAAGAACACACCCAGAGATGACAGAGCGGGCTCAGTCGAGGGAAAGACACGGGGCTAGCCAGTAGGGTAGCAGATACCGTGGAGAATACACATATGGGGTAGCCGTTAGGGGACCGCAACATATGGAACCCAGCCTACACACACGTTCCACAAGCATACGGGTGCAGGCCTAGCGTCAGACGGTCCGCAACGTCTGACACCGCGGGGGTGACGGAGGAACTCCCAGGGTTAGCCGTTTCCGGGGAACACAACTGGAGCAAAATAGACGCACGTATCCGGCCCGTAGGCGGGAGTGGCGTTGCAAGCCGACACTAGAACGGGTACTTAGCGCTACTGGCCCCGGGGGGCGAGGATGCGGGAAGATACCGGCTCTACACTGAGGCTATAAAATCTAGCGAACGTGTTAGGTGTCGCCCAGCCCGCAGCTCTACAATGTCTGTCAGCGAGGCACCTTGAGCCAGCGCCCAGGAGAAGCAACACTCCTTGTTGAGTGTGCCTGCACCCCGAACAGGCAAGGTACGTCTTGGGACTGGTAAGCCAAGACAATGGCATCCACTATCCAATGGGCCAACATCTGCTTGGAGACAGCCTTTCCCTTCTGCTGACCTCCGTAACAGACGAAGAGCTGCTGTGAGGTTCTGAAGCTCTGAGTCCGGTCAACGTAAGCGCGGAGAGCGTGGATAGGACATAAAGCTAGGGCTGGGTCTGCCTCCTCCGAAGGCAGCGCTTGCAGGTTCACTACCTGGTCCCGGAAGGGAGTGGTAGGAACCTTGGGCACATATCCAGGTCTCAGGACAACGTGAGAGTTGGCCGGCCTGAATTCTAGGCACGATTCGTCGACCGAAAGTGCATGCAGGTCCCCTACCCTCTTGATTGAGGCCAATGCGGTCAGGAGGACTGTCTTCATGGACAGGATTTTTAGCTCAACTGACTGCAAAGGCTCAAATGGAGGACCCTGGAGTGCTCTAAGAACCAGGGCTAAGTCCCAAGAGGGTAACGAGGTAGAACGAGGAGGATTTAGTCTCCTCGCACCTCTGAGGAACCTGACGATTAAGTCGTGCTTACCTACGGATTTACCGTCTACTGCATCGTGATACGCCGCTATTGCAGCGATATACACTTTGAGGGTGGAGGGAGACAACCGTCGCTCCAACCCATCCTGCAGGAAGGAAAGCACGACGTTAATCGAACACTTCCGGGGGTCTTCCCGGTGGGAGGAGCACCAGACGACGAACAGGTTCCACTTCAGAGCGTAGAGCCACAGCTTGCGGCAGGCCACCTAGAACCTCTGTGTCCCGTCCAGGGACCAGACATGGAGTTTCCAGAGGTCTGGACGCGGGTGCCGTAGAGTGCCCCGTCCCTGAGAAAGAGGTCCTTTCTCAGGGGAATCGGCCAGGGAGGGGCTGTCGCGAGGAGTGCTAGTTCTGGAAACCAGGTCCGGTTGGGCCAATAAGGCGCAACAAACAAGACCTGCTCCTCGTCCTCCCTGACCTTGCACAGAGTCTGTGCAAGAAGGCTCACTGGGGGAAACGCATATTTGCGTAGGTCCCGGGGCCAGCTGTGCACCAGTGCATCTGTGCCTAAGGTACCTCCGGTCAGGGAGTAGTACCACTGGCAATGGGTTGACTCCGGGGAAGCTGAAGGTTTGGCGACAGTAAGGAGTAACTGAGACCCGGTACTGTACGCTGCGCCACGCCCATCTCGGGACTCGGTCGTGTAACCAGCGTTGAAGCGGTCTCATATGAAGCAATCCGAGCGGCGTTACCGCGGCTGCAGATGCCATATGCCCCAGGAGCCTCTGAAAAAAATATCAGTGGGACCGCTGTCCTGCCATTGAACGTATTCAAGGAGTTCAACACTGACCGGACGCGCTCCGGAGTGAGGCGCGCCGTCCGGCTGACCGAATCCAGCTCCATACCGAGATAAGAGATCCTCTGTGTGGGACAGAGTTTGCTCTTCTCTCGGTTGACCCAAAGTCCCAACAGGCTGAGGTGACTGAGCACCATGTCCCTGTGTTCGCACAACTGCTCCCGAGACTGGGCGAAAATAAGCCAGTCGTCGAGATAGTTGAGTAAGCGAACGCCGCGTTCTCTGAGCGGAACAATGGCTGCCTCTACGACTTTCGTGAAGATGCGAGGCGACAGGGACAGCCTGAAGGGCTTCAGGTCGATCGCTGCAACCAATCTCGGGGACGGATGCATTCGTAAATGCATTTCTGCGTTAACATTCCGAATGGGAGCTTGTGCAGGGCCCGATTCAGAATGTGCAGGTCCAAGATTGGTCTTAACCCACCACCTTTCTTGGGTACAATGAAGTAGGGGCTGTAGAACCCCGACCTCATATCGGCTGGAGGAACCGGCTCAATCGCGCCCTTCGCCAGCAGGACATCGATCTCGGACCGCAAGACATGGGCCCCTGTACTTGGGAGGCCGGCGTGCGAACCGAATCGCATAGCCGAGTCTGATGGTATGGATGAGCCAGCGTGACGGTCTGGGGAGGCCTTTTAGCCAGGCCCCCAGAGACCGAACAAGTGGGATCATCGGCACCACAGACGTACCCAGGGTGAGGCAGCGAGGTGGAGCACTCAGACCCGACTCGGGAGGCCCGGAGGCGGCCAGGAGTGTTGTCTGAGTACTCCAGGTGGGGCAGAGTGTGGGTGAGAAGGCCCGGGGGCGTCCTCGGTGCCCACACTGCTGCCCCCTGGTAAAGGGGGAGAGGGGAGGAAAGGAGTGGCAAGGCCCGGGGGCGTCGCACACTGCCAACCTGGACTCCGGAGAGCCAGCGGCAGGACCGAACCGAAAAAATATTCTCCCCCCGGTCCTCCTCCGGGGGAGGGAGGGGTGCGGACACCGTCTCCCCGAGCAGTTTGCCATCTTGCTGGGCTGCCCGTTCCAGGGCCGCTCGCCCTTGTGCTTGCTAGCGGACTCACGGTATCCTGGACGGGTTGGGCACATCCCCTGCGCCCGGCCACCTGCTGCCCGGGTGGAGGCTGCTGCTTGGCTTAGCAGGGGCAGAGACGGATGCAGGGGGGGCACCCTCAGCGACAAGCAGATGGAGGTGCTGCAGCCGACGACTGGGTGGAGGCAGCAGCTAGTCGTCGGGGCAGGATGTTTTTTTTTTTTTTTTTTTTAAACCACCTCCATCCACTTCTGGGCCACCGAGAACTGCTGGGCGAGTTCTCGACAGCGTCGCCGAAGAGGCTAGCCTGACAGACAGGGGCGTTGAGGAACCGAACTTTGTCAGGCTCACGCATATCTGCCAGGTTTAGCCCCGGCTTCCTGGACCACTAACGTGGACATCGCCTGACCCAGGGAGCGTGCAGTGACTTTTGTCACCCGGAGAGCGAGGTCCATCACTGCACGCAGTTCCTGCATAACCCCTGAGTCAAGACTACCCTCGTGCATGCAGGAGAGAGGGTAGTGAGAGAGCGAAAAAATGTATACAGATTATGGCCCTCTTGGCGTTCCATATTTTGACACCAATAGCTCCACACTGCTAAATTCTTCCAATGCACATCCAGGCAGCCACCCTGGAAGGCATGGCTGTCAACACTGAATCTGATTCAATAGCACACACTATTATAGTGAGAAACTCAGCGTCATCATCTCCAGCGCATAACAGCCCTCTCGCCGATGCAGCAATTGACATCTGTCCTCTGCCAGAGCCACAAATGAAATGCTGGGTCCCCCTTTTTTTCAAAAAAGGACCAGCAATCCCATCTGGGCTACCAGCAGGCATGAGAGACAGTGGGCGTGGCCGCCAGACTCGACGGCACACGGCACGCTGAATGCTCGAGCCCCTATTAAAGGGGCAGGACGAACAACGTGCCGACGTGGCCATGTTCCCATGAGAGAACATGAACCACCCACGAACAAAGTCTCAGCATGCTCATGATGCGATAGAGGAGTGGGGGCCCGAAGAGATGTACCCGGCGGGGATGCCCCACTGTAATCCTCAGGTCACCAAGGCTTATTAACCAAAATAATCCTTTTCTGGAGCACCAGAAAAGAAACTAGATCAGGTAATAAGCAAAGGGACTCAACCCCGTTTGAGGTTTCATAGTCTGGACCGCGCATCTAGAGAGTGCCGAGTGATGCGCTGGGTTGCCGTGGCAACCCCCGCTTTCAGCCGGCTTTTGACGGCACATGGCGCGCTCAACGCTCAAGCCCTTACGAGAAAGGTGAGACGAACAACGCGCCGACGTGACCATGCTCTCCTGAGAGAGCATGAATCACCCACGAAAGCAATCTCACATGTTTATATGTAAGAGAGATCGTGGCCGTCAATTGAGGACAGGAAACAACCGCATCCAGAAACACACGGTTTGAATGACATCTTGAAAAAGATGCAGGGTCAAACCGTGTTGCTCTTTTAGTGATAGAGAGAAGAGAGAACCGCTCCAACAAGTGCCGAGGCACACAGGGGAATAGCCGCGGCTCACAGTGGTTTAAAGGTGCAAGCCCACTGTAAGCACTCAGAGGAAACGCCCAGCGAACCGACAGATTTCTTCTGCTCGCGACCACCGCTGTAAAGCACCGTCACACCGACACAGGAACAGGTAAGCTGATCTTCTCGTAGAGACTCGTTTAGTTTGTGTAAACACACTCTTCGTAGGAACATGTAATGCTCGGCTCCGAAGTTGAAAGCAATATGCGGTACTTCCACTTCCGTATTTATACCCGCAACGCGGGGCGGCGCGTGGAATGCGTGAACCGCATGCCAATGTTCATTGGCTCGTTTTTAATACACTCGAAGTAGATTGGTCTCTGAAACAGATCCCATTCTGTGAGTAACTGACATAACGTCTCCGTTCCCTTCCTTCAGGGAACGAGGGTTGCATACGTAACCGAGATGTTTTGTTTTGTTAAACCATATGAAACCAACTTGTCATGAGCTCAAGAAGTACATATCTAAGAACGTGGCTCATGATATATATGTAATTGGCAGAAATACTATGCATTTAGGAAGTAATGTTGTCATTTATACTGTAGCTAATTTAAATCTATTATTTATTTATAACATTAAAATAAAATTACAGTATCTGTAAAGTATACTTTAAAAGTGTAATGACCTGCTTTCTTTACAATGCTCACTTCAAGTGCTCTGCCCATCAGAATGAGTAGGACACATTAATGCTTGCTTCCGAGTAGAATTTGCCCATAGATTTGTGCATTACATGCTATACAAACAGGTGGAACAGTTATCGTTGTTCATCCATTCGTGGAGGAACTCATCCTTAGTGAGGTTTGCAATGCTGCCCTTGCAAGTGCTGTCAAATTGCCTGGATATGAAGAGTTTCAAGAGGATATAAACCACAACTTCCAAATACATCGGTCTTGTTATAGGTAAATTCAAGACAGCGTTAAAAACTACCCGTTTCTTTTATCACACAATTGTTTTAAATTCTCCTTGAAACCATGGACAAGTGAAACAGGAGAAAAGACCTTATTAAAACTGTTCCACTCTCACAAAGCAGAGCAAGGCAATGATTCTCTGGCATTTAAAAGTAAATAAGAAGAGGGAGGAGGCGGCATCAGGCAGGAATGCATGGCCTGCTGGAAATTGGTGTCAGTTCCCCAAATTAGCGGATATGCAGTGAATCCGAATGGAGTCATTTGAGCTTGATCATTCGTGCCACATGATTTTGTCCTTGCATAATTTTCCCTATTCTGAGCATACGGTATAGAGAAGTAATTTGACATTTCTGGGTCAAAGCCTACTGCCAAAGCAAGATTTTCTTCATTTTCCTTTTTTTCCCCTCTCCCTCAAATTGGTACAAGGGGCAGTATTGCTCCTGGCACACAGTGATTTTCTCACAGTGTGCATGTGTATGTACAAGCATAGATAAAATACAGAACGGATGCCTCTGTGACTTTCTGTGGTGCCTTCAAATGGTCTAAGTGGATTTCATCCACTAAATCTGGCCGTAACCCAGGATTCACAGAAAAGCCCACTCAGGGCTGACAGCCCAGCCTGACCTCTGGAGACGCATAGAACTATGTTTCTGGTGCTCTGAGAGTTGAGGAGGGGCTTCCAGACAGATTTACAGAGGTAGCATGACTAGTCCATAACTGTCAAAGGAGGCTGAGAACTGAGGACAACAGAAAAGAAGAAAATCAAATAAAACACAATTTTCTGTTTATTTTCAGCACTGATTTTGAGAAATGCTTCAAATAACAGATATTATTAATCTGTTATTAATCACTGTTTTTTTAGATAAGGGAATTCATAACTACTTTTTATTATTTAATAATACATTATAAATTGATATATTTTTAGACAAAGGTCTCAGGCTAATGAACAGGTTGTTGGGGTTGTTGTTGTTGTTGTTGTTTTTTCTCAAAAAAAATTACATTTATTCACTTAATTACCTTATTCTGTTTGACACATTAAAAAAGCATGCGATTTTAATTTGATCCATGGTGTTCCGTAAAGGTGCTAAATGATAAAATACATAGTTTTTTTCTGGTTTAGAGTTAGAAGAATCCAGTTCCAAAATTCCTTAATTCTCTACCCTCCTTTTTAATATATAACATATATAACATATACAACCAATATTCCAAGGTATATCAGACATATCATGTAGTCCAGTTGATGTTTTAATATTTTAAAACAATAAACTGAAACGAGAAAAACATATTTGATAAAATGAACAGTAACCTTCATCTGACAGTGTTAAAGGGGTACTTCAGCGCTGGGAAGATGAATGTGTATTTAAACTGGGTCATTTATGTAGTAGAAATGTGAAATTATTTTTGAATTTGGTGCCTTCTAGACCGAGAAAAGAAAATGTATTTTTGTCTCATGTGGTTTACCACCCAACAACTCCCAGAATGCACTTGCTTCGCTGCCCTACAAGGCCACTCCCAAAGCCAAGGCTACTGGTCATATCACTAGCCCACCGCGGCACCACCCCCACCATCGTTTTGATATTCATAGTAATAAAATAATTTTGTTCAGTTAGAGAACAGACACTACAATTAAAAACTGAACGTGTCTTTTCAATAAAGTGTGAGTGAGCCGAATGAAAGTCATGACACAAATGCAGCAGAAGTCAGATTTCATTCATCTCGAGAGCGAAGGGCTGAGCAGAGCTGAGGTAAGCGCGGCAGTCATTAACGACGCGTGTCCAGTCTGGCGCGTTTTCAGATCATGCCTATGGAAGCTTAACTTTCATAGGAATTCATTGAAAATTTGAAAACACTCACAGATGATGAATAAGGGTCTTATCTAGCGAAACGATCAGTTTCTGCGAGAAACCGAGCAGTATTTATGCTATTATTTTACCTCTTATCAGACGAACATGATCATCTCTGAGCTCAGCCATGATTTCCGCTAAGTGAGGTCAAAATATGAGTCTGGTCATAGATATATAGATCGTAGATGCCTCATTCTACTGATCCGTGCAATCGCTAATGAGGCATCTTTGTATACATCTATGACCAGGTTCGTATTTTGACCTCACTTAGCGGAAGTTATGGAAAGTGAACTAAAAGTGAACTAATCCTTTAATGCCCGAGCCGAGCAGCCGTGCACATTTACATTCTGTGAGTGAGATCTCACCCCTATGGGCGAGTTGAAAACATGCGGAACTAGCTACTTCTACTGGCTGTAGTCTATAGCCTCTGGCCAAAAAATCCTCAGATGACGCAAAATGACGATATTTGCGTCATCGGAGGATTTTTTCCAGAAATAAAATGCATAATTATCTCGTCTCAGGGGGACATAAGGGGGGAAAGTACCATGATTTGAATATACTACCGGGTTGATACAAAGCTTAATGATAAATTGCTGAAGTAACCCTTTAAATACTGAAGGAGTTCACAAAAAGTTGACAAAGGTCCAACTGAGGTTACAACAACTGATTAACTAGACAACTAATTTTTCAACTAATATTTAATTTAATACAATTCTTACAGTGGTTTGCTTTTCTCCTTTTAGCAGTACAGTATGTCTCATTCTGGGTCTCATGTAGCTCACAAAAAACTAGAAGCTTATGTTAGGTTAATGGTAAGCATTATTATGTGTCGCTCTGTAGCAGCAACAGAAATGTTCCCAATGTGAATTCAAAGGATCTGTAGCCTGTCTTTAAACGGCTCCAATTATGTACATTTTATTTGTGCCAACCTGCATGACTTAAGCATTGGACAAGAAAAAGAATGGTCTAAAAAAAATTGCATGTTTGCTCTCTATGAAGTCCATTATATCAGGGTTTGCTGTTGCTGTGATATCATGTGAGTGACAGGTTTTATAAACCTGAATATAAAACCTTTATAAACTTGAATTTGAATTTGCATTTTTTTTTATTAAATTAGATTAAATTAAATGTATATTTGAAGTATAGATCATGTATATAAAATAATACTAAAGAAATGATAAATTATTAAAATAAAAGCAATGAATGTCCCGAGTATACAGATTTCCTTCAGATGTAATTTTTAAAGTAGTTTTATCTTTATTTTAAAATTTTATGAACATATATAACATGAGCATAGCACACAGATTCTAGAATCTATCAATATTTACTTATTATTTTTTTGTTTAAAGGGGGGGTAAACCACGATTTCACTTTTCTAACTTTAGCTAGTGTGTAATGTTGCTGTTTGAGCATAAACAACATCTGCAAAGTTACAATGTTCAAAGTTTAAAGCAAAGGGAGATAATTGCTTTTAAAGAAATCAATTTCTAAGGACTACAGCAAACGGCCAGTAGGGACTACTAGACATTCCTCCAGGGTTGCTGACATCACCAGCCCCAATATTTACATAAACCCCTCCTCCGAGAATATTAAATAAGGGGGGACGAGGCCATTTTGTATCGCCGCAGGGAAGCGTTGTAGTGGTAGGCTAGTTAGTAGGCTGGAGTGTTGTTGCGAAAAGCTGTTATTTTCATCTGGATTGCAGGTCCACTTTGTTCAGCCTTCCTAGGGACAGGGGTGCGTTGCAGTGCGTTTAACATACAACATGCTATATGCATGTGTGTATGAGACAGAGGGGAACAGGTCGCATTTGCAGCAGATACATGCTGCCCATCATAAATCAAAGCACGAGACAGACAGGGGTCGGAGGAGAAGACCGGAAAATGTGACATAATGAGCAATATTCGTCTGGATTTGCAATACACGAGCCGCGGTTCAGCTGCGGTTCAGCTGCGTGAGACAAACACTGCCAGTGTGAGAATGCACGACGGGCGTGCGCGGCTCCCGCTGCACATTTCACGCAGGAAGCTTCCACAATCTTTGCGAGATCAATGAAGAATTCGCACAACGGCTTGTCCTGAAAGATGGATTTAAAAGCAGAAGCTGTTTACGGGCCACAACCTGTAAGTATGATTTCTTTTTCGTCAATGTGTTTTCCTGTAATTGTTAATTAAGGAAGTACACAGATGACAACGCTCATTTGGCTCTGCAAACCAGTTTGTTAAATGCTCATTCATACTTAACGTTATCTGACAAACACCTAACGTTACAAACTTTTTTTTAAAACTCAACAATGAACTTGGCATTAGTGTAAAGTATTCTTTGATTAGAGCTTTTATGTATTGTTTATCTACAGGCATGCTAAACATGGTTCTGTGTTTGATTTGGCTACTAGTAAAGCCAATGTTTAGTGTTCGTTCTTGTGACAGATATTTGGTAAATCGTTCTAAAAATACAAAAGTAACAGTGCCATTCAGTAGCGATCACTACAGGGAGTGCAGAATTATTAGGCAAATGAGTATTTTGACCACATCATCCTCGTTATGCATGTTGTCTTACTCCAAGCTGTATAGGCTGGAAAGCCTACTACCAATTAAGCATATTAGGTGATGTGCATCTCTGTAATGAGAAGGGGTGTGGTCTAATGACATCAACACCCTATATCAGGTGTGCATAATTATTAGGCAACTTCCTTTCCTTTGGCAAAATGGGTCAAAAGAAGGACTTGACAGGCTCAGAAAAGTCAAAAATAGTGAGATATATTGCAGAGGGACGCAAGAAGCGTGTGGAAAAACCAAGGCGCAAAATAACTGCCCGTGAACTGAGAAAAGTCAAGCGTGCAGCTGCCAAGATGCCACTTGCCACCAGTTTGGCCATATTTCAGAGCTGCAACATCACTGGAGTGCCCAAAAGCACAAGGTGTGCAATACTCAGAGACATGGCCAAGGTAAGAAAGGCAGAAAGTCGACCACCACTGAACAAGACACACAAGCTGAAACGTCAAGACTGGGCCAAGAAATATCTCAAGACTGATTTTTCTAAGGTTTTATGGACTGATGAAATGAGAGTGAGTCTTGATGGGCCAGATGGATGGGCCCGTGGCTGGATTGGTAAAGGGCAGAGAGCTCCAGTCCGACTCAGACGCCAGCAAGGTGGAGGTGGAGTACTGGTTTGGGCTGGTATCATCAAAGATGAGCTTGTGGGGCCTTTTCGGGTTGAGGATGGAGTCAAGCTCAACTCCCAGTCCTACTGCCAGTTTCTGGAAGACACCTTCTTCAAGCAGTGGTACAGGAAGAAGTCTGCATCCTTCAAGAAAAACATGATTTTCATGCAGGACAATGCTCCATCACACGCGTCCAAGTACTCCACAGCGTGGCTGGCAAGAAAGGGTATAAAAGAAGAAAATCTAATGATATGGCCTCCTTGTTCACCTGATCTGAACCCCATTGAGAACCTGTGGTCCATCATCAAATGTGCGATTTACAAGGAGGGAAAACAGTACACCTCTCTGAACAGTGTCTGGGAGGCTGTGGTTGCTGCTGCACGCAATGTTGATGGTGAACAGATCAAAACACTGACAGAATCCATGGATGGCAGGCTTTTGAGTGTCCTTGCAAAGAAAGGTGGCTATATTGGTCACTGATTTGTTTTTGTTTGGTTTTTGAATGTCAGAAATGTATATTTGTGAATGTTGAGATGTTATATTGGTTTCACTGGTATAAATTTGTTTTTTGTTAAGTTGCCTAATAATTATGCACAGTAATAGTCACCTGCACACACAGATATCCCCCTAAAATAGCTAAAACTAAAAACTACTTCCAAAAATATTCAGCTTTGATATTAATGAGTTTTTTGTGTTCATTGACAACATGGTTGTTGTTTAATTATTAATGTTGTAAAATTAATCCTCAAAAATACAACTTGCCTAATAATTCTGCACTCCCTGTATAGATCCGCAGTCTTTACTCTTGAGGACTGAACAGGTTCTATTCGATCATCTTCACTAAAATTGTCTGGGTCTGATTCGGGCTCAAACTGGTATGGTTTTATTGACGCCATTGTACTACCCAAAGCACAGGCTACCGGTAAAGGTAAGGGGCGTGACGTTTCTGACAAACGTGCACTAAGCGGTTAGCGAATAACAACACACTGGGCCAGCTAACCAATCTGAGCCCATTGCGTATTTTTGAGGGACTGGCTTCATACAACCCGGAAACCATCAGGCCGTTTTTACAAGGAGGGACAGAGCAGTGTAGAATAAAGGTAAAATATATGAAAAATAATGCAATTTTTTTAAAACGAAGCATGAACACGTTACAGTGCACCCCACAAACACAATCAAGCCTTCGAAAGAATGTGTTTTACCACCCCTTTAAACCAGACACACATACACATAAAGGCTTCTGTAAATAATAAGAATAGTATAATGCTACAGTAAAAACTTGTACATTAGGGTTTAATGTTACATTTTATCTTGTTAAATTAATGTTTATTGCATTATTTTAGTGTCATGTGTTACCATGATTTGAATTTTTGTACATGGCACTGTGTGCACCAGCCTTTTATATAGTATTCACCTCAGCTTGTGGAAGAGCAACTTGTGATGAACTCTGATTAATCATGTGGCTTTTTCATTACCACCTCTTTTCTGGTGATTGCCAGTATATTCCAAAGGTACACTAAAGGATTTTAGTACTGTATGATCGTGAAGTTCACAATCACAGCTGCCGTTTTTTACCATAAATCACACCATTTAAAAAAAAATTAAAAATTATACAGTGAGTGTATGGTTATTCTGGCTGGTATTATGTGTTTCCCCATTATCTGCTATGTAACACAATATATGATTACATTATACTGTAATTAAACGACTAAATATGATAAAGCTCTATTACAGTTAAATTTAACCCCAAATCTGATCAACTGACCTTGCCTTCACTGTGATTCAAAGGTTTGGAGATTTTCCGCAGCCTTCAGTCCAAAGGCCTTGCCCCAGCCCATCGGTTGGGCCTCTGATTCAATGGCAAATAAAAGTACATCCATAGCCATTCTAAATCTGTCACTTGCGATCACTTTATCGGTGGATGCAGACTGCACCTTTCTCTTCATACAAAGAGGATGAAGGCATTAAGCGGTTCTTTATGAGTTACTACCTTCTCTATCTACTTCAGATCTATAAAAAAAGTATCTCTTGACAAAATTCAGGTTTTTCTTATCAGAAAATTGAGGCTGTATTGCTGGGAGCAGATGCAATTGAAGGAAAAGTGGAACGGTAAAAGGGCTGAGGATACAGTGCAAATACACAATTCTAGTAAAGACAGTCAATGTATGTGCATGAAGCTTGAATGACTGACTGGGGCATATCTCTAAAAAGAGATATGAGGAAATGGGGCAAAGGGCTGCAATTCTTAGCAAAATCGCTCACTAGCTTAAACAATAGTAAATTCCATACCATCCATTTAAGAGCAAATCTGAAAGATAGAGTGTGGACCAGATTACAAATAATCTGATGTGAAATGTAGCAATTCAAATACATGAAGACGGAGCAACTGGAATCGGGTGTCCAAGGGGTCAATCCAAACACATTTAGAATTACAAAATTATTACAGAAGTACAAAATGAAATATAGGCATAATATTTAGAAGAATCTGCAAGTTACAAAAACCAACCAAAGTCACAGCCATGGACCTGATGACATCTCGTGCTCATCTGTCTACCATCTTGTTAACGTTTACTCTATTCTTGTTTATAAAATGATAGCATTAAAGAATAGTTCATAAACAAAAGAAAAAAAAAGAAGGAAATTCTGTCAAATTTTGTCCCTCATGTCATTCCTTGTGGAAAAAGAAGTACACTTTAGCATATTGGTTAAAAGGAAACGTATTATGAAATTAATGTACTTAGAATTGCCTATTTGGACTTCATGGTATAATTTCTATTGAAACTTGTATGTCATTTATTCAAATATATTTGTAATTAGTCATTTGTAATGATGAAAACTTGTTATTTGACATTACAAAGTGTAGTTAAGTGTACTCTCTTTTAGTACCCTTAAGTTGACTTTTATTTCATTAATATTATATATCTACAAGTACAGGTACACAAAATATGAAGTACACAACAAGTGCACATTCAGTACAATAAAACACTTCTTTTTCACAAGGGATTCCAAACACCTACACTGTTTGTGAGTACCACCATACTCAGTTGTTCACTATTTCAAAGGTAATGATGTCTTCAAGTGTTTCATTCACATTTTTGTCACATTGGTTTTACCACCAAAACCTTGTGGTTGTTGTTGTATGGAAAAGAGCTACGCAAGTAAGGCTCTTAAAAAAATTATGGCATATGAGTTTGGAAAAACATTGGTGTGAGTAAATTTGTACATGAGGAATAAGGCATCCACTACTCTTCCAAAATAAAATGTCTGCCAATCTAAAGTTCTCTTAAAAACAACTGCTTACAACTTACACTCATTTACTATCAGTGACAACAAGTTTTATACAAAGTTCTAAATCATTCAGATTTTCTCGGCATTGATAAATGTAGAGTGTAGTCAACCCCTGATTATGCAACTTCAAAGTTTTAGTAGAACAAAATTTACAGTTGCTATTTTTATAATGACTTTGAGAAGCACCTCAAGAATAATCTGTCCAGTAAAGATTGGTCTGTGGCTTGTATGCATAGCTATCTGTTGCACCCTTGGCTAGCTGCGATAAGCCCTCACATGCGCCTGTTCTATCGCATGTGTCTTTTATTCACAGTGGACAGCAGCACCTGCAGTAGATACAGCAGAAATCACAAGCTCCATCTCTCCTCGAATGGACTGTGCTAGCCAGAGCATAACCTCCATTAAAAATAACAAGAACAGAATAGTAATAGAGCAGAGTATGTTGGCAAAAAAATGTAGGAAAACAAATCTTTGCATGATGACTCAGACTGTTCTTACCTCAACCAACCAAAACATTTCATTTCAGGACCAGACCAGAGCTGATTCAGTTCCGGAGAAATGAGATAAAAATACTGGTTATTGTAACATGTATGTCTTGTGTTGCCCTTGTTTTCATTGTGTTTTGGAATGTGTCATCTGTGGTAGTTTCCCTGTGACCTAGTTTTCCTGAGTTAAATAGTCATTATGTTCACCTGTCGTCTCGTTAATTATTTTATTAGTCCCCTTCGTTTTTTTCATATACATAAATACCCTGAGTTCTCCCTCTTCCTCTGTTCGTCCTCTTTAGTATGATAGTGTTTGGTTGGGTTTATTTTATGTTGTACTCCGAGTTTGTGATTAAATATTATTCCAGTTCATTCTTCTTCGTTGTGCGCTTTTATTCATCACACCAAACTGCAACAGAAGGACGAACCGATAACATTTAGCACGGATTTACCTGCTGTGCTGCTGCTTTGCTTGGAGCAGGAGAAGCAAAGCCTTGAGGCCCACACAAGTGGATTTCTCTATCTGGTGAGCCTTACGGACTTTCCCGATCGCTCCCAGTGCACGTTTTATCTGGCCAGCCTAAACGAGTGCACAAAGGCTCATCTGCCTGGTTTGGGTCCTCAGGGAACATTCACTGAGTTTGCTGAGTGGGTGCTGGTGTGTAACAATACACCATTCACCATATGTCCCATTGAGGAGGAACTCACCAGCCCCGCTCCAACTCCAGTGCCTCCAGATACTCAAAGCAGACAGCGAAAACTTGCCACAATGGATGAGCCCGAACCGAGGAAGAGGACGGAAGGAGTCATCGCCTCGGAGCCCGTACCATAAAATAGTGTGCCGCCAAGGGAGTGTTAGTGGACATCGGCAGCTTGGAGGGAAGCCCCTTCCACTACCCCTCCAGTGAGGATGCTATGGAGAAAGCCTTAGGAAGATATTTGAAGGAAATCAATGGACATTTTTGATATACTTAGACTGGTTTTTGGAGGTAATACCCAATGTTCCTGCATCTCCAGCACTTCCTTTTTCTCCATCTCTGCTTCTACTATCTTGTGTGGATCTGCCTCAGTGCTTCAGGCCACCAGCTCCACCTAGCCCAGAGGATCCCCTTGCTCTGCCTCCAGCCTCTGTGCCCATCACTCCACCTCGGCCTGTCGACACATCGTCTCCACCTAGGCTCCTCCCTCGGCTCCGCAAGAAACCATCGTCCATATGGCTCCACCAGGAATTTTAACATACTTAAAATAAACTCTACACTACATGTATGTATGCACTATACAATATCAATTCAAGTGGCATTAAGGAAATATAACGTTTCAAATTAAACATTAAACAAGAACTATTTGAGCACTTTTTAGTGGTCAGACATTAGCAGAACATACACTACAGCGGACTTTTTACTTTTACTTTGCAAAAAAAGTTAAGTGTGACATAAAAAGGTTCCAAATACTTTTGGGGGCCACTATATGATACTGATGATTTGTGACTTGAAGGCTTTTGGTTCTAACATAAGTTGTACATTCATATTATAAAATAAATATGCTTAACAAAAGTGTTGAACTTGTGGTAGTATGAGAGGGAATATACTGATCTGGAAGTACAAGAGATCTCATAAAGCACTCTTAGCATTCTCTAAACGTGTTGTGATTTTGTTTAGTTGCACAATGTTTTTGTATGGAAAAATTATGCAAAAAAGTTGATTAGTACTTGTTAATGCCACAATAGTCATGTCCTTCTCCTTTTTTCCCCTAAAACATTTCTCTCATGAGGATTGACTTTCTTGCACTTTCTCCTCATTAAATGGTAACCTGTTTATTACTCAATTCAATCTCATCTCCGATGCTTATGATAATTTTGCCCGATTTTATGTGGCCTTGCGAAGTTATATATCAGAGTCTTTGTAACACACCCCTTCATTAGCGTTTACAGCTGTGCTACTATAAACGCGAGGCCCTATTCATCATTGTTATGATGGCATGTCAGCAAGAGAGCTCCTTGGCTGCTGAAAGGCTCTTGTAAAAGAACGTTTGTGTTGAATGGCTACCGGTTATGGAACTTTAATTGCCTGATTGTCCATGGCAAGAATGGGGTGCTGTCTTGTGAATGGATGGCCAATAAGGCCAAGGCGGTCCTCTGGGGCATAAGCCTACCTATTAGCGCCTGTTTTATACCTCAAAGTCAGGCATCGTTGTCCCCATCCTTTTGTCCATTAGAGTCTTGAACTCAAACTCCAATAAAAGTTTGGTCATTGCTCAATGAGAGTAAATGCCATATGGCAGTGATTAAATCATATCAGAACTCAAATTAGTCCCACAATCCCTCACCTTTTCTGTGACTGTTCTTCCAGCTTGAAGCACACAAAAGAGAATTACTGAATGGAATCTCTATAGAGATGGGAGGAATTATCAAAACTATTATGATAAATAGTGATTGGTTGAGATTGGTCTCATTTTGAGATCATCGGCAAGTTACTGTGCCTGACTGGCTGATTCCCAAAGTTGCTCATTTCAACAAGCCTGTTACAAAATCCACCAACAGCCCTATCAAGGAATTGTGCACATTTTCTGTCAAAAAAATGTAATATAGTGACTAAATAGTGTACATTGATTTGTTCCTTTTCAATTATCTCGCTATCATTGAAATAAAAATGGACAATTTGTATTTTTATGGAATATGGAAGAATACCGCACATTTTTTTACAAAAAAAAAATCTACTGATGTAGCAAATTACACTCCGCCGACTTGGGGTTAAGGCATGCATTTTTTGTGTGCCAAATAATGGTCCAAACACCAGTAAATTGACTAGCGCAAACCTTAGTAAATCACCTTGCTTGATTCATTCAAATCTTCTTCTGTGAAATTTTGCGTCTGAAAGGGAAACTCCTACAAAAAGGTCTGCCGTAAAAATAACTGTGCCCACGCCTTTTCAGCACAAATGTTTCACTGCGTGTCTTTAGTAAATCCTGACAGTAGTTTTTTAATGCCATAAGAGGGCTTGCACTGGTGCTAGCTGTTAGTAAATCTGGCAACTAAGCGTTTTTTCACGTGGATGGCAGGCGTATTCAATTGTTTTCAATGGGAGCAGCGTGTTTTTAGAATGCCATGAGCGTAACGAGGCGCTGAGCGAGTATTTCACGCTTAAGCGCTGAGCACTCAACGTTTTTTACTGGTCGCCGAGAGATGAAGAATGTTCAACTTTGAGCGAAGCGCAGCGCTCATCACTGTCACTTTTCACCCAGCTGTCCAAATCACAGTGGAGGAGGGGCGGGACAAATACAACACTGACCAACCGCCACATTCTGTGTGTACAACGTCAACAGATGAAAACAAGCAGTATAATAACGGAACAAAATAATTTCAAACAAGAGCCAGAGAAAATACTTTACATTGTATCTGCATTTTTATATAGAATCAATACAGAAAAAAAAAAAAAGAAAAAAACGCTGCGCTTCAGCAGAGCACCTTTTTCAGCTGATGAAAAGCTTTGGTGGACACGTGGCCTAAGTGATCAGTGGCAAGGCATGTATGTGGAAAACTTGAAACTAGATAGATGTCCAAACAAATAATGGCATTTTCTTTAACGGTATTTTCTCTTTAAAAAGGCCTGGAAGCAGGGAATATTGCGGAAATAGCAACAGCATGTTCTTTTAATCTGACAGACCACATGGTCTAAAACTGGAGTATGGCAATGAACTTTGATCCAAAGTGTGATTAACATGGCATTATGAAGAGGAACTCCCCACTTTCCTCAGTAATTAACTGAGTAATTGTCCTAATGATAAAATCAGTAGGGGGTTAATGTTGGATTCAGTACTTCTGGTCAGCTCATTTGATCCCATCACATTTCCTGTGGGAGACAAAAGATAGAAAAGAAAAGCAGGACTGTTCCAGACAATTCTTTATTCCAATATTACGAGATTTCAGCATGTGGACTTTTACAAAAGGCACAGTAAAAGAAAAGTGCTCTTTAGGGAGAAAATGGCTCTTTAAGGAGAAGGTCAGGCTAAGTTCATATAATTAACTCTAATTAGCATGCTGCGCTTTAGCTGTTCTGCAGTTTACACTTTCTGAAAAGTTGCTTCATAAATTCATCCTTGTTAAATCAGCACTGCTATCTAATGATATTCAGACAGTCATCTCATCATGTTTAGTTTCACGTCTCACACTGTATTTTGAGCTTGAATTGAGCGATGTTCAACTGGTCATACAAACTTAACATGTCGGTCCCCTCAGGGTGACCCACACCATGTAAAATAAATCAGCTTTTAGTAGGCTACTGATGCGGTTATGCATTATTTTAAACATACATTTCAGAAGCCTTGTGAAAAAGAAGTGCTCATTGTTTTTTATATATTTAAAAATAACTGTACAGATAATATAATTGTTACAAACTAGTGAGGGATACTGAGGCCAATCTGAGCTGAGGGAGGGAGGAGCCATGGCGTAGCCCAAGTGTCGACGGGCCGCGGTGGAGTGTAGGGTGAAGAGACTGGCGGTGACGACGGGATCCTCTGAGTCAGACAGAACTGCTGGACTGAAGACCCGAGGCGAGTAGGCTACACACTGCATATGGGAGGAGCAGAGGGGATGAAGGACAGCAGTGTAGGCAGGGCTTAGGAGCTGGTAGACAGAGGAGGAGGACCCCACGAGTACTCCCTCCTTGACGCACAATGTAACCGGCAGTGGTCCGGGCTCCGGGGCGATGTCTTCACTCAACCTCATCCTGGGTTTGGGCTCGTCAATCGTGGCAGGCAGTCTGTGGTGGGCACAGGCAACTCCCTTGTGCTGGTCGCAGTCGGTGGTGGAAGGCTGGTCTCTGGCGGTGGTGGAGTGGGACTGGTACTGCTGTCCTCCTCAGCAGGGCTGATGGTGAGTGGCGAGTTGTTGTTTACCAGTACCCACTCCACGAAGGCGGCGAAATCCTCTTTTGAACCACCCGCTGGAACGTGTGCCTTCGACCGCTCACTCATGCCAGCATAAGAGAGGTCAGGAAAGTGTGTCTGCCATGCCAGGGCGAGGAAATCCTGTGTGTGTGCATCCAGCGGACGATCTATCTGCTTCAGGCCGAGTAGGGTCACAGCGGGGAGGTCCATGATGGGAGGTAAAGAAACCAAAAGAAAAGAAAATGCCTCGGTCCATCGTTCTGTTATAAACTAGCGTAGCTCAAAACTCCCAAAGGTGAAGGAGAACTTGTAACAGGAACTTTAATAACAAAAACTCTCAGGGAACACTCAGAAACACCAGTATACATGAACGTACAATGGACAAACACTGAGGGAACACTGAGAACTAAATGCACAGGGAAAATGAGCTAATTAACAAGACACAGGTGATAGAAACTAATTAGACAGACTGGAGAAAAACTAGGTCACAGGAACAAAACTAAAAGCACTGAAAACCACAGACATGTAACAATAATAATAATAATAATCAACAAAAAAAAAACTCTTAAGAGTACTTAAAGAGAGTACACTTTCATGACTGTTTCTTAAAGGGATATCAAATCAAATCACTTTATTGTCACACAGCCATATACACAAGTGCAACAGTATGTAACCCCATCATCTCACAAGGGATGAGGAGAACTCAGAAAAAGGGCCACAACCACAGTGTGTTTTGTTGCAAAATATAACAAAGTTTATTATACAAGATTCACAAAAAGCACATGGGGTAATCAGAGATGGCAAAGAGAATAAACAAAACAAACAAACAAAATTGTAACCATTACAGACAACAGGGTTCCCAATCCTATCCAATGAGAATTGCTCTGAAACGATGTGCACACTCACAAGTACAATAAACACACTTTCACTCCAACCTCCACAAGTGTCAAGTAAATCAAAGCACTACCAACTGTTCCCAAAACCTCACAGAGTAAATCACATACCAGAAAATGGGAACCCCACCGTCAGTTGTAGGCCCACAACAAACAAAACAAAATAAAACAAAAACAAACAAAAAACAAACAAAGACAATTAAATCAATCCCTTTGCCACTTCCATACACAAGACCCAATTCAACATTAAAGTCATCTCTTCAGACACCCATTAAGCCACTACTGCTTTCAATAAAGTAAACGGCAATCATGCATCATCTGTAAAGAAAACAAAGAAAGAATACACATTGATATTTGCCCTATAAAATATTTACAAGGATTAAATAAAACCTTAAAACCACTAAAACAAAAACACAATTTACAAATATAAAATCAAAATAAAACTTAAAACCAAATCTCCCTATTAAAAAATTCAATTAATATCAGTACCTGTATTCTTAAATATATCTGCTTAGTTCTCTGAGGCACCAATCAACACCATTCCCATAAGAACACTAAAACAGAAAACAAATACAAACATATTAAAACTAGACAAACTCACTATGGTCTCAAATCACAACAACCCGTACCTTCCATGAGAGTTCCTCTGTGATGTGGACACTGAGGAACTTGAAGCTGCTGACTCTCTCCACCGGTGCTCCATCGATGGTGATGGGGCGGTGTTCTCTCTCATTCCTCCTGAAGTCGACCACCAGCTCCTTGGTCTTGCTGACGTTGAGGGAGAGGTTGTGCTCCTGACACCACCGTGTCAGAGTGTGCACCTTCTCTCTGTAGGCTGTTTCATCATTGTCAGTGATGAGACCTACCACCGTCGTATCGTCAGCAAACTTGATGATGGTATTGGAGCTGTGGATTGCCACACAGTCATGTGTGTACAAGGAGTACAGGAGTGGGCTGAGAACACAGCCCTGAGGGGCTCCAGTGTTGAGAGTCAGTGATGAGGAGATGTTACTGCCCATTCTGACCACCTATAGTTCACCCAAAAATGAAAATTCTGTCATCATTTACAATTTGACAATTTTAACAATTTGAGGGTGTGTAAATGATGACAGAATTTTCATTTTTGGGTGAACTATCCCTTTAACACACTTGAGAACAATTAAAAAAAGTGCACTTTATAACAATGTCAAATTTCAAGTTTTACTTTAAAGTACATTTTTAACCTTTTGTCATGCTTCAAAGAAGTACACGTATTTGGATGTGTTATAGTATAATACACGAGCGAATACATATGTATATAGTAGAATACATAGGGAGCAAACACAACCAACTAAAGATGACACTGAACCTGAGATTGTTTTATTATTAGGAGATTAGAAGGTCAGTGGCTCTTAACATTGGAAAAAGCATAACGCTAACTTTGATCATGTGAGCCACCTCATCTAAAGGCAGTGACGTCAGTGGCCAGTGTTCAGAGTTTTATGACAGTCAGTTACAGTTTACATTACACACAGTTTCTTGTGGATTAGTGCATTTGTCTTATAATACTTGATGTATATCACCAATAAACTTACAGTTGGACTGCAATGTTTGTGGAATGTGCTTTACTGAGCGGAAAAAAGGAGTGTGAATTTTAGCTGCTATATTAGCTGCAGATTACGAGTCACTAACGGGCATAAAACCACATTTGAAATTAGATTGTAATCTGTTCATAAAAAGAAAAAGAAAAGCTTTATTGTCAGGTGTCTGGAGTGGTTTGTTTTGTGTGTCTTTCTATTGTGTTACGGGTGTGGTCTGAGCTACTGGGAAGTGTTTCCTAGCAATGCTGATCAGCAATCATCCACTGCACTTATTGCTTGTTATTTGGCCTATTTATAACATTGCTGCCCCCCATAACCTCATTCACTATTCCCTACATAACTCCACATAGTCCACTTGAAGGAGTGAATGAAAATGCGTGAGTGAATTGGGACACTGAGTACGCCGGCAGGGCTGTGGCTTTTGCATAGTTTTAACGTAGCAAACTGGAAGCTCCAGTAGTAATGAAAAGATTTATCTTGAACTCTGCCATGGAAACTAGCATGTATAAACAATAATTAAACAATTTAATAATCAATTAAAAAGGAATTTAAACCTGTATGATATTTAGGGATGCACCGAATCCAGATTTTTGGGGTTCGGTGGGCCGAATCCGAATACCGAATCCTATTGCCATCCTCAGTCCATTATCACAGTAAACACATTAATGAAGTAAACAATGTCCACAGCAGTGTAGGGATGCTATTGACCATTTAACCGTTAACCGAAAGTAAGAACTTTGACCGATTAATACTATCAGTTAAATGGTTTAAATGTTTTTAACACTTTTTTGTTTTTTTGATGCATGGTTAAGAAATATGCTGTATAGTGTTATTTGTTCACTCACGGAGCGCGTCGACATGTGCAACCACAAACCAGATATATCTCGCAAAATGAAGAAATGGAAAAGCTTACTGTGTGGGACCATTTTGACAGAAAAAAACAGCAGTAGTACAAGCTCCTGACTGGTGGAAAGCAAATGAAAGGCGCTTCCCGAGGCTGGCCACTCTAGCGAGGCGTTATCTCTGTATTCCCGGGACATTGAAGCCTTGTTTAAGGCTTTTAATAGTGTGGTTTTGGTCAAGTTTACTAAAGTTCTTCTCACCGCTGCTTCCTGATGGTTTAAAGAAAAATTACCCCGAGTTGTCCTCTGTCGTTTCAAAGAACACAACGGAGAGCTCAGGAGGCGCGTACGCTGCAGCCGAGGCTCGCGTGCTGCGGAGACAGAAGGATTGAGAGGTTGTTTTAACTGTCAACAGGCTGCGCTCCAGACTAACCCACATCACTTAGACATGTAAAAAAAAAAACATACAAAGGTGTTGATTGAGGTAGCCTAGGCCTGCTATTTTTATTTGACAAAAAAAAAAAGAAAAAGATTCCGGTTCTTCAAAGCTTCAAACGGATTCAGTGTATTTTCATTTTGTCATCTTAATTTGGCAATTATTTAAGTGAAAAATATTTAGTGTAGGCCTATTTATTTTATTATTTTTATTTATATTTTATCTGATATGTATGCGGGTGTTTGCACGGTAAAATAAAATACATTTTGGCTGCTGTCTGTAGATTCCTTCATGCACAACTCGTATTCTTTTGGATGTTTCATACGCAAATGTTTTAACAGCGGCTGTTGTTTAGGTTTCTTGCCACCACGAGACAAATCGGCATTGCAAACTGAACATGTAGCTCGACTTGAATCCCCTTCTTTTGACTTAGTACTGCCACGTTTTCTGTTCATGAGTTTCATTTTCACTTTCAACGGCGGCGTCATTACATTCGACCAGCATAGTGCAAACGGTGGAAACATAGTTCGGTTCAGTGGAAAAAAATTCTGAGGTTCGGTAGAAACCGAACCCAGTCAAAAAGCCCAATATTCGGCCGAACCCGAATCCTGGATTCGGTGCATCCCTAATGATATTACGCTGCTGGACCAGCGCAGTTTGGAAAATGGATGGATGATTGATTCAGCTGCGAGCACCATCTCCTGGCGAGAAGCTGGAATTCATACTGTGTGACTGTGAACACCCTGTTCTGATAACGCAGGAGTTGCAACTATGGCAGCTGAGCAGGCCATTCTTTGTGTTCTTTTCTGTTCAGAGCCTGTTTAATATCTGTTTAATACTGCAAAATACGCTTGATGCAATCGCAGCCCTTGCCGTCCAGAATAAAAGAGAACATCCCCATCCCATTGAATTAACTTTTTTATCTCCTGCAATCAATTCTAATTTAAATAATGTTATTTTTAGTTCTTACTTTTTTAATACCTTGTATATTCTTTCTTATTTTTATGTAAAGCACTTATGAAATTTGGTATATAAATAAACTTGCCTTGCAATGAAGCTAAACATATAAACAACTACATCATCATGTTGATATGCTATAGTTTTACTATAAAACTCTTACGACAATCATGTCTTCTAATATCTTCAATTGTTGCATATACCGAGCTGTAGCGGACACATTTGTAAACAACTTTACTTGGACCCATTGTGCAAACGGTCTCTTTAATACAGCACGGTTTATATACATGTTGCTGCTGATTGGGCTGACATTTTTGACACACCCACCAAGCGAGAGAAAATGCATCTCAAATCCGTTGCACACCGTTTCCAGGAAACATGACGTTCAACCGGAAACCGTAGCAAAACGTTGCGCACCGGTTTGAGCTTTGAACGTGCCCCAGTTGTACACACATTGCAGCGCATTGTGGGATTGAGTGCACTCAATAACATCCAATGATTTCGGACACCACTACAAATTGCAGTCCCTTCAAATTGTGCCCTATTTAAGGGTATAGGGGTCAATTTCGGACGCATCCCGTGTGTTTGAATTGAGTGTTTGTCAGATCGTCTTGCTCTCTGGATTGTATGTTCCTGCTGCTCACTTGTGTTTCTTGTCGGATTTGCCTTTGTTCGGCTGTGTTCAAGGATTTTTTTTTTCTGCCCAAGATGATCTGGAATATCTTTTGCAGACCTTCTCATTGCAACAGTGGGGACTTCCATTTAGTCTTCATTTGCCCCGTCTATGTTTTCATCCCTGCTTTTCTTCTGATGTGATTACCTGTACCCAACTTTCTGCCATTAAACATCATCATAATCTCACCTGCTCTTGGGTCTTGTTGATCCTGGCGTGACATTTATAGGGCATACATAGCAGTGAAACTAGTCACTAAAAATATAAATGTAAATCAATTGTTGAAGTCTGGAAGTCCTATAAAAGAATACATTTATTTAATCAAATCTTTATATTTTGTTTACCTTCATTTATTAAAAAGCGTTATCATTATTAGGCATAGCCAGCAGTCATGAATCATTACAATTCAAGTCTAATTTATTTGTTGAAACCTGGAAGCAGAGAGGACACATCATTACTTAATTTGTTTTCATTAAACAACAATATAATACAATATTTATAGTTAAATTATTCATTTTCTATGTATTCATTAAAATGCATTATATCAGCATCATAGTGCATGGCAGTCATAGTCATTTAAGTCTTATTATAATTGATAAAACCCGAAAGCCAAAAAAAGAAAACATTGATTTAGCTCATTTTCTTTAGACAATATACAATATCAGAATATTACAACGACTATTATTAAATACTACTACACATTTGCTGGCGGTGGTAATGTCGTAAATAATTCTACCTGCACTCTACCTTCTTTTTTTTTTTTAATATTTTTATCAAGGTAAAACCAATATAGTTCCCAACGAAAGTATTGTTTAGTGTAAAATATCCTCTAGATTAGCGAACAGGCTGTCCATTCATTACATGATAAGCTATTTCCTCATAGAAGCAGTTTATTCAACGTAGTGAAGCCTCTCCTCCATTGATATCCATTTAAAAAAATGGCTTCTTGTCTCCTTCGCTGCATACTGCCAAAGCTGCACAGTGAAATTTCACCCTTGACCCATAATTTTATCAAATTAATCAGTACTACTTATGTAAGCTCACAAATCGCAGTTCCCTCCATTCACTACCATGTATTGCTGGAGATAAAGAGAGACCTGAGCAGTATTCAATGAGGGGAACAGGCACTGAGACATCGCCCTGTCTCAGAGACGGCTTTGCAGTATTAGGACTGGCATATCAACTGATAGTGTGTGATGTCCCTCAGTCATCATTACAGAAGACAAACGACTACACAGGCTCTCAGCAAGTATCAAGAGAGAAGAGATGTACTAGTACTTGCCATCATTTCTGACAATGAAATCAAAGGCACAGAGATAGTATGATTCAATGAAAGCAAGCGGTGGAACGTAGGGGAGATGGTAAAATGATGCATATTCAGTGATTCAATAAACTGTATCATAGCTCATATTTTTAAAATCTATGATTGTTATCATCTCCCCCACAACTCTACATGTTTTGCATAGGGATATGGCTCATGATTAATGTTGTCCTCTGGTCTGGTTAAAAAAAAAGCCATGCTCCCTTCTTTCCCCTTCTTACATCAGATTGTGCTCACCCTCCCAAGTCGCTGCCACACTTACATGCCAATTACAAGGGCCAAAATGATACCGAAGAAGTACATGTAAATCACGAATAAGTCATCTCGTGGTGGAGTTGGCCTTTTGATTTGTTTCACTTCTACAAACTTAGAGCAAAATTATTGACATAAGATGAATAGAGCTCCACAAACAGCAGGGATAATAAGGCCCCTTAGGAGAATACACAATGTCCACTGTCTGAATGTGTAGACTAACAAACAAGGGGTACAGCATGATAAAATCGAAATAATCACACTCTCACTCTGGAGGAAAAAAAAATATCACCAACACTTGCCAAAGCATGTAATTATAGAAGATACTAAACATTGTCAGACTGCATCCATCTGGGTTCAGCCAAACCAGTCTGATGCCCAATATGGTGCTAGGCTGTAATTAATGCGAAAGTCGCTACATGTTTAATGAAATCGACCGTTCTGCAAAAGATTGAGAACAGAGTGGGTTGAACGAAGAGATTAGCCGTCTGCCCTTGGGGTAGCATTAGCAAAAGAAAGATACTCTTGGACTTCTGATCTATTTGAGAACACAACAGCTATCGATAGGCATGCTATCGGTGACCTAGCTTTGAAGAGTCTCAGATGTAGCAAGAGGTGAGGGAATAGTTTGGTGTGGAGGCAGAAAGGGACAGATGAGGAGGGGGCCAAGGGAAGGAGAGACCGCAATGCAATAAAGGGAGAAAAAGGGGGTCGAGAGAGAGAGAGAGAGCGTAATAGAATAAAGGCCAGACAGAGCAAAGTGATAGAGAGGCAGCGATCGAGAAATGGAAGATTTGATGAAGGGCAAAAAGAAAAAGGGGTGTCTGAATGAGGGAAAGTGAACAAGCAAAGGAGCTACTAAAAAGGAGGGATGAAGAGGGCACTGCCGGAAGCTCTGAAGGAAAAGGAGCAAATGGTTTTGGCTAAAGAGAACAGACATCAAAGGGGAGAGGAGCAGCCAAGGAGTCAAGCGGGTTGTGAAAGTTAGTTAGATTGTAGGGCGACATGGCAGAGATGGAAGCTGGCAGCTTTCGGCTGATGCTTGCCAATGGCGAGTTCTTTGTCCCCCCAAGACACCGCTGAGGACAGCAGTTAGAGCCTTGGATTTAATCAGTACATTATGCACTTACATAAGTCCATAAAATTTTATGCATGCTCCAAGGTTTTATGGTCTTGTGCAACATTTTTTCTCAATTGTGGACATCAATCATCTCAGTCTCAAAAGTGGCATGGATCATTTATTAAGAAGAAAATATTCCATCAATACTTGAAACGTCCCATAAATATAATTGTTTCCTCATTAGAAAGTTTTAGATCAGTATATTACAAATATACAAATATAATTCTAAACTATTACCATATTAATTTATATTTAGATATACACGTGAAGTCAAAATAATATATAAATGGATATTGTTAGATAATGTTATATACAAAATATTTGGAGTCAGTAAAAAGTTTTTTTTAAGAAGTCTCCTACGCTTACCAAAGCTGCATTTAACTGATTATAAATACAGTGAAAACAGTTGGTGCATAGATAGTCTCTTCTACTTCTGCTCTTTTTCCGGTTGTGGCGGTTAGCAAACAGCATTGAATAATGCGTGCGCACCCCCTTCTGGATTGGAGTGTCGTCGATCATCTGTGACTGACTGTATTCGCCGTCTGACTGTATGCGCCGAACTGTGACCATTTGGGACGAATACATGTACCATTGCACCTATATATATATATATATATATATATTATTATTTATTTTTTATTTTTTATGTAATTTGTTTATGTAATGACAAGGCAGAATTTTCAGCGTTCAACATTTATTTTATTATCATCAATGTTAAAAACTGTTTGAAGATTTTTTCTGGAAACCTTTCTGGATTCTTTTCTTAGCATTTATGTAATTTTTTTCGTTACAACACAATGTCATTTTTTACCAATTTGAATATTTTTGTTTTGCACACACACATTGCCATTCATAAGTTTGGGGTCAGTAAATATATATGTATACATATTCCATATTAAATCTTGCAACATTCAAAAGTTACTTTTATTTAGCCAAGTTTGAAGCACAAATCAGTGAGAATGACAATGGGATATGAATGAAGCCACTGATTGTGTATGGAAGATGCACAGTCTACGCGTTGCTAGTTTCGGTGAATTTATTTCCAGATGTGAAACATCTGAAGCTCTAACATGTTCTCTTTTATTACTACACATGCAAATGCATTAAATGGATTGCTGCAGTCATTTCTCCTGAAAAACAGTGCCAAAACAATTTAAAGCCTGAGGTCAAAGCTGTTGTTGCACAAATAATGCTTTCCACATCGGTAATGAAGTATTACCAAGCTATTATTCCACGCGGAGTTAGCTCTTGAGGTTGTTTTCGTCCATTGTCAGAATTAACATAATCATATTTTTCAGATCCATAGTTCACATAATGGCAATTATGCTAAGCAAGGAAGACACAACATTCTGTCGGTTACTTTTGACTGCCTAAAACAAATAATTCATTGTAAAACACTTTCTCGTCCTTCCCTGCAGCGATGTCCCAATTCAGTGAACATGTGCCATTTATTACAGTGTATGCTCAAGAGCCTCAGATGAGAAATTTTATTTAAAAGGCAATTTAAATTAATATGAATTAATCAGATCCAGGTTTTAGGCCTATAGCTGATATTAATCATTCAGTAATCTTCTTTTGAAATAGATTTGGTATATCAGGTTAAAATTCTATTTATTTATTTTTTTAATTTATCAAAACTATTGAAAACTTAAACCTAAAGGGGTCCTATATGCCCTATTACGAAGTCTAGATTTTGTTTTTGGTGTGTTCTAGAATATACTTTAATGCTTGTTTGTTAAAAAAAAAAAAAAATATATATATATATATATATATATATATATATATATATATATATATATATATATATATATATATATATATATATATATATATATATATATATATATATATATATTCCACGTGTGGGCGGGCATGAAATGCCCCTTTCCGCTGATTGATCAACCAAAGATCAACCTGTGCCGCTTTCAGTTCTTACACAGTTCCATGCAGAATAACAGTCCTTCGCTGCTTGATAGATTCTTAAAGTGTTTATTATAAATAATCTCTCTCTAATCAAACAACCGGACTAATGATCACCCATCAACACCCACATCACCCATCATTAGCCTACTTCAAAGCTGCGTGATCCACTGGACAGCGCGCATGTGCAGTAACATTGCAGTGAAGCGCAGACCAGTATCAATTTAAGTGTAAATATGCAGCAGTCATATCTATTATTTTAAACAGGACACTGTGTTTTGGATAAGGGATGAAGCCGAAATATGATAGATATGAAAAATATAAATGACATTCATTTGTATCAATGTCAGTTTACTATCACAGCACAGCTATTGTTTTTGTTGTTATTCTATTCATTTTTAGGTTTTTTGTTGTTGTTTGTTTGTTTTTTAGATAATAGCTTATAATCATTTTTACCTTTTATAAGGGCAATTATTCTAATCTTTTTTAAATATATTTGTCATCTTTTATGAAAACTTCTTAAATTTAATCAACAAATTCAATTAGAATAATAATTTAAATCAAATCAGTATCAACTAGAAGCTGCATCTGAATTATGAAGTGGCATGTAGACCTTTATTTGCAAACTGTTTTAATGCTGCTTAATTACAATTACATAGGACAGTAATTACAATTACATAATGTTATGAGTTATGATTAAATATTTAAATATAATATTTTGAATAGCCTTTTGAAATACGAAATTAATGACAAAATTATATGATACTGAGATTATGAGAGTAAAACCCCCAATAGGTGGCAGCATGTCACAATGGAAGAGGATTATTAAATGAGTAACATTGTGACTTCATAAAGCCCGGTAAAAAAACGCGTTGTAGTTCCTGGAAAGTGAATTCTGCTAAATAAAACATCTCCCATTGGAGTGGACTTTGAACTTTGTAACCTTGCAGATCTTTTTTTTATGCTCAAACAGCTACATTACACACTAACTAAAGCTGAAAAAGCATAATAGGGTCCCTTTAAACAACAATTAGAAAAGTTGCCTTTGCAACTAACTGAAGATAGGTGTAAGCTGAAGGATTTAAATGACTAAAACAGAAATATTCAAAAAATGAATACAAAATTACAAAGCACATACCGAAATGACTATAACTTGAACTAAAACTGAAAACGTAATTAAATGTATTAATAAATGCTATAATATATGAATAATACTAAAGTAACACTTACATGGATATGCAATATATATGAAATCCCTTTGTACAATCAAATAACAATAACAACAATATATATATATATATATATATATATATATATATATATATATATTTTTTTTTTTTTTTTTTTTTTTTTAATGACTGATTTCAGCCACATCCATGCTAACTATTATTTGTGATATAACTGCCTTTCCCTCTGATGGCCAGAAACAAAGGAGTTCTTCAAGTTGTTTCATTCCAAGAATGGTAGACCAACATTCCCGTTAAGAGTATGTTCATGAAGACGTATATGCCACCACATTAAGTGTTCTGAATCAAGACTGACAGCTCTGATGAATAGTCGCACTGAGCTCATTTCGGTGTCATATCAACAACAGCCTCATGTGAATTCAAAAGGCTCCTCGCGCAGTAAGGTCTTAAAATGCATTATATATGCTCTCATAGGCTTAATTGAAACTGAAAATGTTATGTTCCACTCCAGCACCCTCTTAATAAGCAGGCAATCACCTACCAATGTTGTGGCACTATTACAAGCCCCCTCTGCCCCCAGCCTCAGTTGGTCGGACAGATAAGACAGCGAGTGGAGGCTCTCAGCTCTACCTGGCTGAACCTACATAAGGATCCTGAAGTCCAGCACTAATTATTGCTGCTTTACCCTCATCCGGCAATTCATCAATATACAGCCAATCTGCTGTGCACTGTATACAGCATAGGCATTAGGAATTGCTGGCTTTTCTAACCACTATACAGAGGGAAAGCAGGAGGAGGCGAAAAACTGTGTAGTCATCATGAAATGGGATTGTACGCTTTTCGGCGGCAGCAAATAGAGGAGCACATCAGTAATTGTCAGATATTTATAAGAGCTGCACCACCACAAGCAGTGATGTAAAATGCATGAACACTGGACTCGTCAGAATGTGAATGGTTACAAGAAACCAGTGGACGAGTAGGGCAGGCCTGAGAGAGGAAGTGAAGTCATTTGTGTCATATAGCTAATCTAAAATCCTACACCGCTCTGACAAAGTATAACACAGAGGCAAAAGAGTTCAATGCGGCAGCAAGGTCAAAAAAGCATGAGCTTCAAATTTAAACCCCTCAAAGAGAGAAATATGATTAATAAATGAATTCCCATTCAAAATTCATCCGCCCTGAGCTTAGTTTGACCTTACGCGATTCACAGAAAGGTCTATTTTAATTATGATAATAAATGTGGCATTCCAAAGCCAATTGGATGTCTCTAAGGATTCTCATGGTCTCTTTGATTGTTTCTCCCCTGTCTCTACTTTCAATTATTGTTTAGTATAATAATTTAATGTTATGCAGCTGTATTGCCTGGAGCGTCAAATAACTTTAGCTTTCTGTGCATTGGATTATCGCAAATTTTTTTGCAGTACTAAAGTCCACTAGGGGACAGTGCCTGTGAAAACAGTAGGCCATTTTACAAGCACTTGTTTAGTAAAGATACCCCGTTTCTGTGCATGAAATGCAATTTAAATGTCCGTGTTGTAGGGCCCTATGATTTACGGGATGCGGACAGAATTGCAGACAGACAATCTGTCTGCAGAAAATGCAGATAGAATTACGGAATCCAGTCAAAAAATGTCACAGAATGTAGCAAAATTTAGATGCATAAATCGAAAGTATGGCTGTACGCTTAATCAAATTGTGATATGGACTATTGGATACATCTATACTGATGCTGTCTAACTCAGTCACTGACTATAGTACATGACTGTAGCTTTCAGCCAGGAGACGATGTCGTCATGTGGTGTCCAACTTTCACGGGGTGTTTCAACCCTGAACCACAACACCCTCCAGTTGGCGGGTCGGCAGTGGTGGCCAGTCACTGACCATCTCCTCCTGGCCCCCAGCTCAACTTCTCCCTACTACTCCAGAGCCAGCAAGTTGCTCTTTCTGCTGCCTCACCCAACCTACGAACAGCTACCTTCCTCTCCCTGCTAAACCCAGAGCTGTGAGTTTCTTCCACAGAGACTGCGCCGGGAAACCCCTACACCCGACCTCAACCGGGAATAGCCAGGTCTGCCATCCTTTGGCCTTACACTGCTCAACGAGATCCTGATACTTAGTGGCTTTCCGCTCATATGCCTCCTCGACCCATCTTCCCACAGGACCGTTATTCAATCAAGATTATCTTCCTTGCCTCCTCAGACCATAAGACCATGTCTGGCCTCAGCTGTGTTTGCACAACCTGGGGGAAGACTAGTTTCCTTCCCAGGTCCACCCTCATCTCCTAGGATTGTGCTACTTGCAAGAGGCTCTTCTTATTCTTCTTGGGGGCTGATGGTTTCTCCCCTTCTCTGATGAACTGAATGGATGTTGCCGGCCTTGTACTGGTCTGGCGCTTTTTATGCTCTAAGATGTCAGCCAGTGCACTGAGAACCTTGTCATGGCGCCATCTGTATCTTCCTTGGCTAAGAGCTGTTTTGCATCCTGCCAATATGTGCGCCATTGTTCCCCTCCCTCCGCATAGCCTACACAATGGGTCCTCCCTCATTCCCCATCTGTGGAGGTTTGTTGGTGATGGAAGGGTATCGTACACTGAACGGAGCAGGAAGGAGATACGAAAGGGCTCCAGTCTCCAGATCTCCGGCCACGTGATCTTCTGCTTCGGCAGGTCCCACTTTGTCCAGGCTCCTTGTGCTCCGAGTTCGACAGCCCTAGACCTGCGACTTTCTTCCTCCAGGTTTCGGACCTCGGTTTGAATCATGTCCCTCCTCTGCCTTGGGTCTGCTTTTCCCCATTGCTGGAAGTGGGTGGATCCGAGTCCTTGACTCAATACGCATGGGTTCCCGATGATGTCCTTCAGCTTCAATGCGCTTTCAGCTTGTGCCACTGATGTGTCAGCCGCCCATTTGCGTCCTGATCTCGTAGTGACGCCTGCTCTTCTGACTTTTTCATCAGTGGAGTCTTGGTACATCATCACAACCCGGCACTTTTCCACCACTGATGACAGGGGTAGCTGTACCCGACCAGACCTGGTATATAGCCCTACTGACGTGAAGCTTGGTCAAGACTAGTATTTGTGAATATTAAACCGCAAAAAGACTGCTATTTAAATCTGAAGTCTGCATGTTTTTATGTGAATGAGCGGTGCAGTTTTGTCTACTACATACTGAAGCACATGCTCCTGGAGTTTTCTGCCATCTGCCATCTCACTATATGAGGAAAATTCACATTAACTTAATCTCCAGAGCCGCTGTGAGAGTTCATTTCACCAGCATTTCAATATTTCTTTGCATAAACACACATAAATTCAAAAGTCTTCACTAAAACCCGTAAAAAAGGTTTAACTTGAGAATAGTAGGGATGTAACGATACATTGTATATCGAGATATCGCGATATAAAAATGCAACGATATGTATCGTTGATGTAAACGATATGATTCGTGATATAGAATTAGTTTTATCCAAGGCTCAGCATACTGTATTTATGCTCAGCCCTCCTGTAGTTACAAACCTATAATTTCCATTTAACTTCAAAAGATATTTTTCAAGAATTTGTTTCAAGTCCATTCCTCTCAAACTTAAAATATCCAAAAAATGTCATAAAGGCATCGTAAAAATAATCAGTCGAGTGGTCTAATGCAAATCCAAGTCTTCTGAGGAGACACGATGGCTTTATATGATGAACAGATTTACGTGAGGAGGCTACTGCATGATAAAAAATAAAAAATAAAGTTTAAGGAGTTTCAGTGACATTAGTACATTAAACTACTATATATAATGTTAAATGTCATGTAAAGTAATGCAATGAGGGAATATGTGTGTGTCCTGATAATAATATAATAACAATAATATTATTTAAATAATAATAAAGTAATAATAAAAAATCAACTCTTCTTTATTTTGGCTTAAAATATTATGATAAATATCATATCATGAGTTTAGTATCGTGGTGGTCTCGAATCATGACACAAGTGTATCGTTACACCCCTAGAATAAAGTCAGAATTATACCAGGGTCTGTCTGAATACTCAGTTCCGATTGGCTGGAAGCATTTATATTTGCAAGGATTGAATTTCAGCTCATATTGTGCAAAATTTTACAGTGAGCTCCGCGCTTATAATGCAGGAAATAATAATAATAATTTAAAATATTTCTTGCAGACTCTAATATCATAAACAGCGCATCACTCTCGATCACACACGTGTGCAGTGAGCTGTGTGTACAGGAAGCGCATTCTCACATATCTCTGAACCTGGACCGTTCTGTCCATGTTTATGTGTAAGTTAAAAGCAAGCCAGCTGAGCACTGCAGTGCAAAAGAACTTTTGCTCGCAATTGCAATCAAAGAAGCTGTCTATATTATGCCATATCTATGCTGTCAGCACTCGTTCATTACACAACACAATTGACAAGAAAAACAGCAGTAGCAGTAAAACGTGTCTAATGCTATTATACTAATGCTATGATAATGGTTATGCTCTTTTGAAGTCTTGTATTGTTGTGTAGGCAACTTCACAGTGAAAATAACCCAATAGGGGCATCTAGCATCCAAGTTATATGCTGTTAATGGCAAATTTATGTATTTTCCTATAAATATGATTATATAAATATGATTCAGCATATAATTACATTTCATAACTGAATAGTGTCAACTTTAACTTGCTCATTAGGGTGTTAGGGTTCTTTATACAACTGCTTAAAATGCATTTAAAAAATCAAATACATTGAGTTGAGTGTGCAAACATTTTTATTTGACAAACGTAATTTCTATTTAAAAAATATGTCAAAAATATAAGGAAGGAAAACATTTGACAAAGAAGGGATGTGGATTTGAAGTCTGAGAACCTTATTAGATAAAAAAATATGTGTGGAGAAAGTTTGCAGTTTGGGGACATTGGCAGTTGAAAAAAAGTATCCCCAGTTGTAAAAGGGTGATTCCCACCCCTAATGCACAGGTAGTTCCAGTCAGTTTAATTACCATTGTATATTAATGCACTGCTTTCATTAAAGTGCACGCACACAGGTCACTCGCACACAGGAGATTGCTCTCTGCACACACAGAAACATTCAGGAGGACAGAAACTTATCAAAAACGTAATTAATTAGCTTCGCTACTGAGTTGCTACTGTACATTATAATCAGCATTGACAAGATAACATCTGTTTTTGAAGTTTCTGAAACTTGCAGCTTCATTGAGAGACAGACGCCGCACACAAGCAGGTATATAATTCACACGTGCATCTATCTCTCTCTCTCTCTCTCTCTCTCTCTCTCTCTCTCTCTCTCTCCCTCATTCAAATATATTCTATAATTCACTCTTTCAAAAAATCTTCCACTACTTTATATCGGTGTCTGGTATACAGCATGCAGAAAGCTAGATCTAACAAGCTGTAACTGGCGAAAATATAATTTTTACCCTTCCAGAAAAATATTGTGCTGCAAACAATAACAGCTTTATCTTGGCAATGCTGGCAAATGACCATGGTATAATTGGGATAATCCACAGCTAGCTGTGCATTAAATAATTTGAACGCCCTCTGCTTCAAGTCGGGTGGTTCTTTGCTTCCATGCATTAAAATCACTTAAAGGTGCAGTGTGTGGATTTTAGCGGCATCTAATGGTGAGGTTGTGAATTGCAATCACCCACAGCTCCCTTTCAAAGCACATAAAGAAGCTATGGGGGCGGCACAAGACAAAAATATCAGAGCTAACACTCTGTAGAGAAGTTTGTCCATTTAGGGCTACTGTAGAAACATGATGACGCAAAATGACGATTTCACTGTAAGGGGACCTGTGGTGAATGAAGATAGAAATGGCTCATTCTAATTCTAAGGTAATAAAAACATAACTGTTCATTATGTAAGGTCTTTATACACCACTGAAAACACAGTATATTAAAAACATATTTATATCATATCGCATTTCTGTCAATAGATCCTCGTAAATACTACACACTGGATCTTTAGATTAGATTAGATTAGATTAGATTAGATTCAACTTTATTGTCATTACACAAGTACAAGTAAAAGGCAACGAAATGCAGTTTAGGTCTAACCAGAAGTGCAATAGCAGCAAGTGCAGGATATATACAATGGTTGCGTACGTGCTGGGCATAAAAATGTACTGAATATATATAAATATGTATAAGTAGAGAGATGGTTATTACTATAAACAGAACTGAATTTACAGATGAATATATACAGTGAATAAATATAAATATACAGATGGCTATTACTATAAACAGAATGTAAACAGAATGTACAGGTGAATATGTACTATGAATATAATATACAGATGGCTATTACTTTGAACAGAATTTTACAGATAGAGGTATACAATAATATGTTAGGCTAATATGAGGAATATAGCAGTGGATTAAGGTAGTGCAATAAATTATGGACAGAGCTATCCGAAAGAAAGTGTAAAAGTGCAGTGGAAAGTGGTTGCATATTACAGTTAGAAGTACGGTGCAAAATGCAAATGTAAACATGGTTACTATAAATACAGTCGGCAGTGCAAATGAGCATATTCCAGTTAAGATATGGTGGTGCAAAATGCATAAGTAAACAGTTGTTACTGTAATAAACAGTCGGTAGTGCAAATAACAAAGTGAATGTAGGTGTGAGGTAGGAGAGTTTGCAGTTTATGAGGGAAGTGGATCAACGGGGGTTTGAGTTCAGTAAAGAGACAGCTCTGGGGAAAAAACTGTTCTTTAGTCTGCTGGTCCTGGTCCGGAGGATCCTGAAACGCCTGCCGGAGGGCAGGAGAGAAAACAGTCTGTGGGCTGGGTGAGAGGAGTCCTTGAGGATGCTGCGAGCTCGATGCAGACAGCGTTTCCTCTGGATGTGCTCGATGGCAGGTAGTGGAGTCCCTGTGATGCGCTGGGCAGTTTTCACCACCCGCTGCAGTGCCTTGCGCTCCGCAACAGAGCAGCTCCCATACCATACTGCCACACAGTTGGTCAGGATGCTTTCTATTGCGCAGCGGTAGAAGTTCACCAGGATAGCCGAGGAGAGCTGATTCTTCCTCAGTGTCCTCAGGAAGAAGAGGCGCTGGTGAGCCTTCTTGACCAGGCTGGAGGTGTTGGTCGTCCACGACATGTCCGCCGAGATGTGGATCCCCAGGAACTTGAAACTGGAGACACGCTCAACAGCCATTCCATTGATGTGGATGGTGTCGTGTGTGCCTCTTGACTCCTTCCTGAAGTCCACGATGAGCTCCTTCGTTTTGGTGGTGTTGAGGAGCAGGTTATTATCAGTGCACCATGTGGCCAGGTGCTGGATCTCCTCCCTGTAGGCAGTCTCATCGTTGTTGCTGATGAGACCAATCACCGTAGTGTCGTCCGCAAACTTGACGATGGAATTAGTTCCATACACAGGCTTGCAGTCGGAGGTGAAGAGGGAGTAGAGAAACGGACTTAGCACACAGCCCTGTGGTACACCAGTGTTGAGTGTGATGGACGTGGAGCAGGTGGATCCTGATCGAACATTCTGTGGTCTGTCAGTTAGGAAGTCCAAAATCCAGTTACACATTGAAGTGTTGATGCCCAGGTCTCCAAGTTTGGCAATTAACTTGGATGGGATGACAGTGTTGAATGCTGAGCTGAAGTCAACAAACAGCATGCGTGCATAGGTGTTTTTACTGTCCAGATGGGTGACTTTAAATGGATAGTTCACCGAAAAAAAATTAATGATCACATAATTTACTCTCCCTCAAGCCATCCTAGGTGTATACAACATTCTTCTTTCAGACAAATACAATTGGAGTTATATTTAAAAAATGTCCTGGCTCTTCCAAGCATTATAATGGCAGTGAATGGGAGCCCAAAATTTGAAGTCCAAAAAAGTGTATCCATCCATTGTAAAAGTAATCCATACGGCTCTGGGGGGGTTAATAAAGGCCTTCTGGAGCGAATATATATGTTTGTTTGTTTTTTTTAAGAAAAATTATCCATATTTAACCTGTTATAAAGAAAATAACCGCCCTGGAGCTGCATGGATTACTTTTATAATGGATGGATGAAATGATGAGAAATAAGAATGACATACGCCTAGAATGGCTTGAGTGTTAGTAAATCATGGGGTCATTTTCATTTTTGGGTGAACTATCCCTTTAATGAACAGCTAGGAATTGTTCAAATTTAATTTCCTTACATTTTAAAAGATACTTTAAGATTAATTGAATATTATTTAAATTGTTAGAAATTGCATAAAAATGTTATGCATTCATTTGTGTTATGAACTGCTCCGAGACTCGAAGGTGGATCCAAATGCAGCTTTTATTTGAGGGCAATCCAGAAGCGTAATCCAAGGTACAGGCAAGGGTCATACACAGACAGGCAGTCCAAACAAAGAAACAAACAAACAAACAAAACAGGCAGGGACCTGGGGCCCGTTCTTCGTACCTCGCTAACTCAGTTAGCCGGATTTGATTGTTGACGATTTGGCATGATCTTGGATTGTTTGGTTCTTCGACGCTCATCCTGGACTTGCTGTCATAGCAACAGGTCCGTAAGCTTAAACCTGCTCGCGAGCAGGCTTATTTCATGTAAACAGGATTAGATTGCATCTTGAGGTGATACTTAAAATCTGTCCCAGCCACTGCTACTTTATTACAAGAGTTCATTACTGAACCAGGGGTAATAATAATAATTTTAAATAATAATATACAAATTTAAAATTGTATATGAGAATGTATATAATATTATAATGTTGTGTATAATACTATAGACACAGCCACTTGATTGAGCGATTTATTTGTGATGGAATAATTACTTTATAATTTTATTGGAGGTTTGCACACATGTTGTACAGTTAATCTGAGCCGTGCATTAATTTAAGTGATGACGGATATTATGGGAGTGGCTTGATGCAGCGCAGGAGATGCAGAGAATTTGATCTTGACCCTTAAGAAACTTTAATAGTCACGTTACAAATCTGCTTCGAATTGAATTAAAAATTTGGGTGTACAAATACTGTATAAAATCGTGAATATAAATAATTGGTAATCATGTAAAAAAAAAAACATTTATCATTGATCTATTATAACTTTTATGTCGGTTTGGTCGTTTGGCTGTTTCCTTATAAAGGTCCAGATATTCGTGGGTTTTTTTTGTGTAATTTGCCAAGTTTTTTGCCAGGTGGCTTTTTTAATTATATGATGTCATTACGTTGCTGCCTTGACGCCAGCCAATCGCTGCATTGCTGATCATGGTTTCGAGTATCGATGCATCTGCCCTCTTCAGGGAAAACAAGAACGCGCAGTGATCTTAGATCATTTAATCCAGATATTTAAATCCAATCCGCAAATTCGTTGGAAGAACCAAATTAGCCAGAGATCAGTTATCAGGATTAAAAGATCTGGGATCTGTCAAATCATCTCAGATGTATTAAGCGAGGTACGAAGAACGGGCCCCAGAGGCAAGAGAGTAATCCAGGGAACAGGGCAAGAAATCCAAAACAAGAAAACCAGGAGACAAGACAACCAGGGGAATGCTCGGAATTGCAGTGTAACAATAAACAAGACTTCGCGGAGTGTGACTGCATGACCATGGTATAAATAGACAGATACTAACAGGATGGTGAGACACAGGTGAATGCAATCAGTGAATGAGGGACAGGTGAATGTGATTAGTGATAAGTGATGATGAGTCCGGGCAGTGAGTTATGGGAAATGTAGTTTGTGAGTGATAATAGTCTTATGTGTGGAGTGCCCTCTGGTGGCTCTCAAGGGCACTCCAGCTGGTGATCATTACAATTTGATTACCACCGTTTTTGATAATACATTTTTAAAACATAAAACACAGACAAAAATAGAATTTCTGGTGGGAAAATATCATAGAGCATTGTTATTGTTAAAATATGAATGGATTATTAAATTGTTAGTTTAATGTATTCAATGGATTAGACATCATTTTTTGTTACTGAAATCTAAAACATTTGAAAAAGGAATATTAAAACTAAAACTAAATACACCACTTTTAGATGGATTTCATAGGGCCCTAAGAAATATAGCTTGAATACAGTGATGCATTAAAGCATTTGATTAGATCTGTGTGTGCCAAGCAGCGAGAACTTTCCCTTACAACACTGATTTGAGGAAGATCTAGCACTGTACATTTCTGCATCAGTTTCACTTCTCCACAAGCTACGAGAACCTAGATGATTAAAAAAATGGCGGCTATCTATTCCCACATTGCTCCAAGTAGGACATCATCACTGTAGTGACCTTGATTGATTAGGCCTCGGACGTGTGCTGCATATTAATGATCCATAATGAGGCTTAATGCGTGACTTTTAATAGATTTTTTTTTTAATTGGCAGAAATATCACCATGCAAAATCTATTTTATGATTCATTTGGTGATTAATAAACTTCTAATATCTGGGGACTGTGGCCAATCATGATGATTGTCCATTTGCTTTGGGCAAATAGGACTTTGATGCTGCCCGAGACAGACACCCAAAACTACTACCAAATCCAAGATATTTCTGTTCGAGCTGGTTTGGCCCTCTCAGTATGAAGATTTTGAAGTATGCTGCATTGTAAAATGACTTGCTTAATAAAATGAACATTGAAAATCCAGGACAACTAATTTAGGTACTAATGGGTGATAAAAATAAATAAATAAATACAGCACTGGGCTTCAATAAAATCGATAAAATAACCCAACCACAATGAAAATAGTACCAAGCACTTTGTTGTCTCCAAGGCACTATATTTTCTCATTTTATTATTAGCGATTATTTTCAAGCAAGCAAAGCAAAATGAAAAGGCCATGGTGTCTTGAATATTGAATAACTTGTCAATAGCAACAATCCTCTCAAGGTTTATGCCTGGCTGTTCGTATGACATTAGTCAGCGCTCAGCGCAGCCCCTATCCTACTCCGTTATTGACGACAATGAAGTCAAGGTTCCAGAGGGAGTCGTATCATTCATGTCCTCTGTATAGCGCTCTCGTGGTCGACAAATACCCTAAATAAACCAAAGCTTCAGAAATCCAGGTGTTTGTCGATAAGTGCCACTCATGGCAAATGTTAAGTGACCCAGTGGTACATCAAACAAAATGTCAAAGGAGCTTTGTGGGAATCCCTGGCTGGTGTTGCTTATATTTGTTATTTGCACACATTCCTCGCTTTTCTTTAGGTTGAGGACACACTAAGCTCCTCTTCGTCCTTAAAGATCTTAGTCAGTATAATAAGATCCATGTCTCTATGGCACAAGACCACTGACAGAATAACTTAAGACCAAACTGTTTTCACTCTTCTAATTTAACCACAGATCAGCGGAGCATTTCTGCCACTGAAGTGAAATTAGTCAGCAGATGGCACTAGCAGAATTTGAAAACACATTGGATTTTAAACAAATGCTTGCAAATGAATCATTTGTTAAGCTATTTTCTAGCAAATTGGTAGCTGATCGACATTTCAGCTCTCACATGCAATCAACGGTAATGTGTCCACAGTGCCCCCTTGTGAACGTGGCCTGGAATTGTTCAAGACTGTACCAATGAAACAGAATATATATATATATATATATATATATATATATATATATATATATATATATATATATATATATATATATATATATATATATATATATATATATATATATATATATATATATATATATATATATATATATATATAGTTTATGTTCAAATTTAGGTTAGCATGTACAGGATGATAATGCAAGATGTCCAATATATTATGTGGAGAAATAAATGGAAACATTTGCCAATTTATTTATTGCACAAAACTAATGAAAAATCAACCCTTTATTCCAGCTATCTTTTTTTCCTTTTGCAAAATATGTAAAATACATCTAATACAATTTCCATATATTTTGTTATATATATTTTATACTTTTCTGCAAAATATGTAAAATACATCTCATATAATTTCCAATTTTTGAAAAGGGTCCATTAAAGATGTATTTTACACTTTTTTTATAATATAGATAGATATAGATATAAAGATAGATAGATAGATAGATAGATAGATAGATAGATAGATAGATAGATAGATAGATAGATAGATAGATAGATAGATAGATAGATAGATAGATAGATAGATAGATAGATAGATAGATAGATAGATAGATAGATAGATAGATAGATAGATAGATAGATAGATAGATAGATAGATAGATAGATAGATAGATAGATAGATAGATAGATAGATAGATAGATAGATAGATAGATAGATAGATAGGGCTCCTTTTGCCTGAATTACTGCAGCAATGCAGCGTGGCATGGAGTCGATCAGTCTGTGGCACTGCTCAGGTGTTATGAGAGCCCAGGTTGCTCTGATAGTGGCCTTCAGCTCTTCTGCATTGTTGGGTCTGGCATATTGCATCTTCCTCTTCACAATACCCCATAGATTTTCTATGGAGTTAAGATCAGGCGAGTTTGCTGGCCAATTAAGAACAGGGATATCATGGTCCTTAAACCAGGTACTGGTTGCTTTGGCACTGTGTGCAGGTGCCAAGTCCTGTTGGAAAATGAAATCTGCATCTCCATTAAGTTGGTCAGCAGCAGGAAGCATAAGTGCTCTAAAACTTCCTGGTATAAGGCTGCGTTGACCTTGGACCTCCGAAAACACAGTGGACCAACACCAGCAGATGACATGGCACCCCAAACCATCACTGACTGTGGAAACTTTACACTGGACCTCAAGCAACGTGGATTGTGTGCCTCTCCTCTCTTCCTCCAGACTCTGGGACCCTGATTTCCAAAGGAAATGCAAAATTTACTTTCATCAGAGAACATAACTTTGGACCACTTTTTTTCCTTTTTGTCTTTAGCACAGGCGAGACGCTCCTGACTCTGTCTGTTGTTCAAGAGTGGCTTGACACAAGGAATGCGACAGCTGAAACCCATGTCTTGCATACGTCTGTGCGTAGTGGTTCTTGAAGCACTGACTCCAGCTCCAGTCCACTCTTTGTGAATCTCCCCCACATTTTTGAATGGGTTTTGTTTCACAATCCTCTCCAGGGTGTGGTTATCCCTATTGCTTGTATACTTTTTTCTACCCCATCTTTTCCTTCCCTTCGCCTCTCTATTAATGTGCTTGGACACAGAGCTCTGTGAACAGCCAGCCTTTTTTGCAATGACCTTTTGTGTCTTGCCCTCCTTGTGCAAGGTGTCAATTGTCGTCTTTTGGACAACTGTCAAGTCAGCAGTCTTCCCCATGATTGTGTAGCCTACAGAACTACTGAGAGACCATTTAAAGGCCTTTGCAGGTGTTTTGAGTTAATTAGCTGATTAGAGTGTGGCACCAGGTGTCTTCAATATTGAACCTTTTCACAATATTCTAATTATCTGAGATACTGAATTTGGGATTTTCCTTAGTTGTCTGTTATAATCATCAAAATTAAAATAAATAAACATTTGAAATATATCAGTCTGTGTGTAATGAATGAATATAATATGCAAGTTTCACTTTTTGAATGGAATTAGTTAAATAAATCAACTTTTTGATGATATTCTAATTATATGAGAGATTTTTTAAAAGAGTATAACCTTTTTTAAAAATGTGTTGAGATGAGATTTAGTGACTTAAAATATTTTAAAAAATGTAGGTGTCACCTACACTTTCTTCCCTTATAATTACTTGCAAAAATTCTGACTGCAAAAATGAATGTTTTCAAAAAGGTTTCTGTAAGTGATATATGCACCTATAAGAAACAGTTGCTACTTCTTGAAAAAGGTTTTTCTACTCACTTATAGCTGTTCATTTGTTTCTCAAGTCTGTCTCTAACCAGCTGTCAAATGTTTTTTGTTCATGTGTTGCTTGCATGCTCATGTGAGAGCCTCTCGAAGATGCAGGCAGGCTGTCTTCACACAATCTAACACCTGCGCAAAGCCACCTGTCTACTCTAACAGGGCTGTGCTAACAGGCTTTTGTGGTGGCATATCATCAATTCAAGAAGGGCAAAGCAGACTTTCGACGACAACAGAAGCTGAAAAGCAAGCCGGAGAAGGACAATGTCCTCGCGTGAATTACAAAAGCTAGCACTCACAGTAGGAAGCCTTATTTTAGCTTTACCAGGGTTGAAAAGTGCTGCTCACCTTCTCACCTCCCTGTCACAGTTTGTCCCTCAGGCTCCAAAATGTACCCGAGGACTGGCATATGTCAGAGTTTGAGCAATGCTAGTCTGACGGAGGTGTCACGGGTCATACATAGCGTGGCACATAGGGTGACAGGGCTCCACTCTCAGCACGCCCTACTGCTGAGAGCACCAGATGAGATGTATGTTGTCACAATGCCGCTACACTATTGATTACTGAGTCTAAAAAGGGCAAAGGTGCCGGCTCGTCATGAGGAGATGTAGCCGGGCAATGATTTAAAGTGTTCAAAAATTGAATTTGGAGGTTTTCCTACAGTCACTGAATGTTGTAACTTGTTTCATATTGTGGTAGAGCAGCAAGACAAATGATTGCTTGGTATGTTTAGCACTATTGGAAAGCCTCTTGTTCTTATACAATATGTCAATTTAAAATCAAAACAAGGACAATAAAATGTAATCGAATCTAACCTAATCTAAAAAAATTGTTTTATTTTAAATCTTGAAACATTGTCACAAGTCACAAAACCGACTTAGACAACTGACGGAAGATTTTTTTTTTTTTTTTCTGTGAATATGGCAACATTGTTTAGATAAAGAAATAAAAAAACATCAGGTTAACAGTCCCTCCACTGACTTACCAAGAATAAACACATTTTAAAATGATGGCAAGTAAAATCTCATATACTTTACTTTATATAAGTATGAATAAATGGTCAAGGAAATTCCTTGATCTTTTTCATTTCTTATTTATAAAAATGTATTTCATCATATGATGAATCTAACGGTTCTGACAGAGCATGTACCGCTTTTTTTAACAGCCAATCAAACTTAGTCAGGTTGGTCCTAGATCACAATTTTCGGATACAACTGTTTTATGGAGTTATTGTGTACTGATTTTTTGTTTGTTTTTCCCGGGATGTTTCATCAGATGTTTCATCAGTTAAACAAATGCTATGTTGCTAAACAATAGTACGATCCATTGAACGCTTTGCTGCACTCCATTACGCACAGCTCTGTTTGTTGTTTTAGGATGATAAAAAGTTTTAAAAGTTATATTATCAATGTCAAAATAATTGATATGGCTTTACTGTTCACAGAAAAAGAGTATAAAATTTAATGCGAGAGTGTGCGGTAAGGTGTAAGTAGCTAAAAAATATATATTTACATGATTCATGTAATTCATAACTAAACTAACTAAAAATAAAATATTATTTGCTTTAAAATAATTTAAAAAAAAATTCCTTCTCCGTTTTAAAAAACAATCGCGTCCACACAAGCACGGTTTAAAAAAATCCCTGTCCAATTGAAAACGCAAAACCACGCTATTGGCTGCCTGATTTCCACATGGGTCCCATCCATGGCACCGATGCACTGAGGGATGCCATGGGCTCAGTGAAACCCTTCTACAAGTTCCTTTACTTTGGACTCAGTGACAGGTAACTGTATATACACAGGGGCAGGGCCCAAGTGGACTGTAATAGTTTCACACACTTGCCTTACTATTTTGTATTATTACATTCCGCCTCTGTTCTGCAATTTAATGAGATAGCTGTGTGTGAATCTGTATACATGTGATAAATGCTGTTAGCAGAGTTATTAAAAGCTACGTCCGCCATTGCATAGACTTGACTCATGTAAACAAAAGAGATAACGGCGCACACTTCGACTTCACAAGCCCAAATCTCAGATCTCACCGCGTCTACACGACAACGCTGCAGCTGGAGTTTTCAAAAAAGTCCGGTTTCAGTAACCGGATACTGCGTTTGCGTGTGGACGAACAGCTTAACCGTGTAGAAAGAACTGCGGTTTTGAAAATGCCTGTGTTCGTGTGGACAGGGCCTCAGTTGTACAGTGTGTTTGCAAGCCAGCTCGATGTCTATCAGCGTTGCCCATGGCAACAATAATTGCCTGGTCATATGAGCAAGAGAGGCGGATGAGCTAGGGGTATCTGTGCCCCATCAGTCATAATCGAAGGAGAGAACAAAATATGTGGCAGCATCTCAAATAAAGTGAGCTTTGAATCTCATACACATCTGATTTTCCTCTGGAAGCTAGGAAGTTAGAAAACTGGAACGCCTGTTTGCCCCACACAGCTGCACATGAAGTCATGATAACCCTGGCACTTCACAGCACAACAACACCTAACTTTCCTTTCCCCCAGAGGACACCCTTACTTTATTCTCTTGTACAAAATAAACACCCCTCCAGGGATTTTTCACTTGAACTTGGGCCTGCCTTCATCAGTCTGCCACAGCAGTGGGGACAGCTTCAGTAAACAACAAATCACATACTTCTTAAGCCTTTTATTGGATAAGGGCAACTTTGAGTAAATGTTGTTTTTATACATATGCATATAATTTATATTTTTATTAGGAATTTCCAGAAAAAATCTTTAGCATTTCAAAGAATGCATGTTTGCATGTACCTGCAAGGTTTTTTTTTTCTGTTGCACTCTGTTCAACTGTTCTCTGAAAAAGAGTGTTCTCACAGCGATTTGTAGTGCCAAAGTGATTGGAAGTCATTTATTTTCAATGAGAGTTGGCAACTTCCGATGACATGCCCATATCTGGTCATTTGCTCAACTGCTCAAAGCTAAAAAATGTTTCAATTGATGCAGCAAATACCAATGGGAGTGATACAGCACTTATGAGATCCGTATCCTGTGAGATATTGTAGCCAGGTGTAGGCAATATGGTTATAGTTGCAATATAAGTATAAGTTGGAAGTATAAGTACACTATATTGCCAAAAGTTTTGGGACGTCTGCCTTTACCTGAACATGAACTTCAATGACATCCCATTCTTAAAGGGTTAGTTCACCCAAAAATGAAAATTATGTCATTAATTACTCACCCTCATGTCGTTGGACACCCGTAAGACCTCCGTTCATCTTCGGAACACAAATGAAGATATTTTTGTTGAAAGCTGAGGCTGAGAAAGGCCTCAGATAGGCCTCCATAGGGATTCAGTACTTTTGCACTCACAAGACCCATAAAAGGCACTAAAAACGTCATTACAAAGTCCATCTCACTACAGTGGCTCTACAATAATTGTACAAAGTGACGACTAGTTTTTGTGCGCAAAAAAAAAAAATCAAAATAACGACTTTATTCAACACAAACTTTGGCATCTGCCGTGGACTCACGAAGCACCACGACGCATGCGCGAGAAAATGACGCAGATCCGGCGTACGGACACATAACCCAGAAGCGAGGAGGAGATTTGTTTACAAGCAGAGGAAGACGCGCCGTATCTAAGCTGTTGAATTCTACATTGATCGTGCTTTAGGTCTCGGCGTAGTGCTCAAAATGGAACTAAAGTCAATTTCATGGATTCCCGAACGCCGGCGCTACGTAATATTCTTGCGCATGCGTCATGGAGTTCACAGGAGAGGCCAAAGTTTGTGTTGAATAAAGTCGTTATTTTGATTTTTTTTTGCGCACAAAAACTAGTCGTCGCTTTGTACAATTATTGTAGAGCCACTGTAGTGAGATGGACTTTGTAATGACGTTTTTAGTGCCTTTTATGGGTCTTGAGTGCAAAAGTACCGAATCCCTATGGAGGCCTATCTGAGGCCTTTCTCAGCCTCAGCTTTCAACAAAAATATCTTCATTTGTGTTCCGAAGATGAACGAATGTCTTACGGGTGTCCAACGACACGAGGGTGAGTAATTAATGACATAATTTTAATTTTTGGGTGAACTAACCCTTTAATCCGTAGGGTTTAATATTGGCCCACCCTTTGCAGTTATAATAGCTTCAACTCTTCTGGGAAAGCTTTCTACAAGGTTTAGGAGTGTGTTTATGACCATTCTTCTAGAAGCGCATTTGTGAGGTCAGGCACTGATGTTGGTCGAGAAGGCCTGGCTCGCAGTCTCCACTCTAATTCATCCCAAAGGTGTTGAGGTCAGGACTCTGTGCAGGCCAGTCAAGTTCCTCCACACCAAACCTGCTCATCCATGTCTTTATGGACCTTGCTTTGTGCACTGGTGCGCAGTCATGTAGTAACAGGAAGGGGCTATCCCCAAACTGTTTCCACAAAGTTGGGAGCATGAAATTGACCAACATTTCTTGGTATGCTGAAGCATTAATGGGTTCCTTTCACTGGATCTAAGGGGTCAAGCCCAACCCCTTAAAACAACCCCCACCATAATCCACCCTCCACCAAACTTTACATTTGTCACAATGCAGTCAGGCAAGAACCGTTTTCCTGGCAACCACCAAACCCAGACTCGCCCAACGGATTGCCAGAGAGAGAAGCATGATTTGTCACTCCAGAGAACATGTCTCCACTGCTCTAGAGTCCAGTGGTGGCGTGCTTTACACCACTGCATCAGACGCTTTACATTTCACTTGGTGATGTAAGGTTTGGATGCAGCTGCTCGGCCATGTAAACCCATTCCGTGAAGCTCTCTACGCACTGTTCTTGAGATAATCTGAAGGCCACACAAAGTTTGAAGGTCTGTAGCTATTGACTCTGCACACTGTGTGCCTCAGCATGCGCTGACCCCGCTGTGGTTTTACTTTTACTAAGTTGCTGTTGTTCCCAAATGCTTCCACTTTGTTATAATACCACTTACAGTTGACTGTGAAATATTTAGTAGTGAGGAAATTTCACGAATGGAGTTATTGCACAGGTGGCAACCTATCACAGTACCACACTTGATTTTATACACCTGTAGCCATGGAAGTGATCGGAACACCTGAATTCAATGATTTGGAGGGATGTCAGAAATACCTTTGGCAATATAGTGTATATTTGTGTTATTTGGCATATTTAATTACAGCATATTTGCATAATATTCTAAGTTTGCAACTCTCCAACACAACAAAATACATTTCTTAATTGAAAAAGTAACTCATATTTTGTTTTGTACATTTAAAAGTAATGTTACTAGTTACTTGAGAAAGTAATCTAAATGCATAAATCACATTATTTGTGATCTGAATTCAAGCTTGCAGACGATTATAATAAATGGGCAGAGTTTAGGAGGACTAAATGATTCAGTCCAGCATATGTTACAAGAGAGAAGTTAGTCGTTTCACTGGAAAATTACAAGGTCAAAATAAGATAATTAAAAAACAGATTGGGGGAATTTCTATTCTCGACTTTAATGTCACTCTTGAGTGATTTCATCTGTCTCTGCCTACATACTGTGATATAATCAACAAACTTCTGCACAAAAATCTGATTGTTTCCATTCCACATGAGTTTGATTCATAGATCCTGTTCATGATATGTTGCAGTTTCCTTTCCCTGCATAACGTGTCTTTTTTTGTCTCTCTTCTTTTTTTACCAGCAACAAAACTGACTGGCAAAATAAAATGTCTTCCTATTTTTCACTGTGTGGTCAAAATTCAAAATACTCTGCAGTCATATTCATATCGCCCACAGGCAGCTATTTCTAGCAATACATTATGCAAGTTCAGATCTTATAAAGACAGAAAACTGCACACAAATTACATTTCATTAAGATACTACAAATCAAAAACAAAATGACAACAATGGTAACATGAATTATTTTTATACACAGCCTACACACAGAGAGTAGAGTAAACAATCGTGATTGGCTCTTTCAAAGGAATAGTTCAACCAAAAATAAAAATAATTTACTTACCTTCATGTTGTCCAAACCTGTATTACTTTCTCTGTTTTCTTGTGGAACATAAAATCTTTTTTGAGAAAAGTCTTAATGTTGTTTGGGCAAACAATGAAAGTCAGTGCTAAATTGTTTAGTTATCAACATATCTTATTTCTTGTGTGTGTGTGTGTGTGTGTGTGTGTGTGTGTGTGTGTGTGTGTGTGTGTGTGTGTGTGTGTGTGTGTGTGTGTGTGTGTGTGTGTGTGTGTGTGTGTGTGTTCCACGGGCATGAAGGTGATTAAATGATAACAGAATGTTTATTTTTACAAGAACTCTCCCTTTAAGTGTATGGCGGGACTACATTGGTCATAGTGAGTTTTACAGTTTCTCCTATTTACATATATGTATAGTCTCTGTCAGTCTCTGGTGTGGTTTGTCTAGGCGGTTTGTCTTCAAACTTAAATTGCTCAAATAATACGAATCTATTATAGTACAGACTGGGTTAGAGGGCATGCATTTAAGATAATTTTCTTTATAATGAATTTTACTGCATTAATGCATTAAATTGACCACCCTACACTGATTTAATTTTGAGAAGTTTACTTATTACTGACTCTGATATTCTGTTTGCCATTTATTAGCATATAAATAATGTAACACCCCGCAAGGCCTGTCATAATTAATCACCACAAATATGTCTGTGCTGACTCATTTATTTCATTATCATATGCTCATGAAGATATTAAACCCACTGAAAGATCATTAGCAGCTCAGTCCTATGACCTACTTCACCTCTGGTGCTGAATGAGATCATCTCTATTATAGCTCATTATTTTCATCTGGGACATAAGGATTGATTAAACGCATACCTCATACAGTGTGTGGTCAGTACTTACCGCATGCAATTAGTATTGATCCAGTGGTGTAGGATGAGACAATGAAATATAAGGCAGGCTCTGGACCGATAGCTATATTCCATTAGCTGCATAAAGGAAATACTATATGTCTTGACTTTCGTTGCAAATGGAAATCTTTTTCACTCCCAGGATCGTGGTTCACGGATTGATATTTCACACTGGACGAAGAGGCAAAAAATTATTGTGGTTTTAGTTATTTATCACCTGTTGGCCTAGGACTAACGTTAGGTCAATCACTGAAGATAAACAGATTGTCAAGAGAGACCCCTAGCGGTCAAGGATGGAAACGCTAATTTCTCATGCATTCTAGTTGTGTAATTCAGAATAATAATTACAGTTGTGTAACGGTTTTAAATAGTACCCATCTTACTGTAAATAACAAAATAAAAATAACAATAAAAAACAAAATATTACGATTTTTAAGACTTAAGATTTCAATGCTCATTTTAATATTACATAACCAGCACAAATTCATTCCTGCAGACATCACAAGTCTATTCATGGAGACAAAAAAGACAATATAATACACACAGAGAAAAAGGGTGTCAAAATTGTACCTTTCGGGGTACACAAGCTTGTCGCTGTGGCAGTACCCTTAAAATAACATATTTGTACCTTTTTTTACTCCTAAAAGGTGCATATTAGTACCCTAGAGTACAAATACTTACCTTAAGGTAGGCCCTTTTTGTGGTAAAAAACAAAAAAAACAAAAGTACAAATATATCCTTTTAAAGGAACAACTTGAGGGTGAGTAGATGAAGTCAGAATTTTAATTTTTGGGTGAACTATCCCTTTAAGGGTAGGCTACTGCTGTTGTACCCTGTTGTAAGCTGTTGTAGTGTGTACCCCTAAAGGTAAAATTTTGACACAAGTTTTCTCTATGTGCATGCTATAAGATTGTTTATAAATAATACACAATTGCCAATTTTGATTTCACGGTGACTCTTGGACCCCCAAACTGACAATGAAGATTTAAAAAAAATGAAGTCCTAAATTCGGCTGAAGTGTTTCTTGTAGCCTTTGTTATTTGCTTAAAGCTGCAGTCTGCAAGTTTTGCCTCTTTGTCGCCATCTCTGTTTAAAACCTGCAGTTTGCAGTTATTTGCGGAATTATCTTCTTTAAGTGTGTTGTGCATCGGCACAGCTCCTCAGTGCAAATTAATCTAATGTTTTGAAGAGTATATGAATCTATCATTCATTCACCGCACCGGTATGGATACTGTACTTCAGAATCACAGATTCTACATCTTGGAAGTATGACCAAAATAAGAATTTTCACGGGAAAATGCCATCTGAACAAGTAAGTATATATGTCTGCCACTTTTGTTCTGACCAACTGAGAAAAAAAAGATGACAATAAACGGTGCTACCAATGATGATTAAATATTAAGATTGCTTAGCTCATATCACATCAAACCGTGCAAATTATTATTATTTTTATACTTTTTTCTCAAATTGTTAATGTTAACAACGTCAACATTGCGTGACTACGTGTATTACTGTGTATTAGCGTTAGATTTCAATTTCTGTACCGTCTAATATTTTGCTTTTGACTACGGGTGAATCTCCAGTTGTCACTAATGATTTTGGATTTCCACTTTCTGGATTATTTCTGGACCTCCATCAAAATGATAGGTCTACATTTAATTATTCCAGCTGCTGTGAGAAAAGGCTAAAAATTATCCGCCACCTGCAGCATCCTCGCATGCGGTAGCCCACTAGCCGGGACTCCTTCTTTCTGTATACAGACGTGACACATTATTACAAGCTTACCGTTGTGAATCGGGCTAAGGTAAGGAGATTGTTTTGAACACTGGCTGGTTATGTACTGCTCAAAACTGATTTTGGATAATTTTTTACCAAAAAAAGTTACGGCCTGCAGCTTTAAAAACAAAAAGAGAAGAACAGAGGAAGAGATAACAAAAAAGCAAATATGGGCCAACAATTCTGCCCATCTTCTGTGCAGAACAAATATGTTAGCTTATGCGTGACATGATGTAATGTCTTAGATGATAACTGTTTCTGATAATAATAAACATATTTTGTCTCTTACTTTGAGTATGGTGATTAAAACCAAAGACTGAAAGGGACTTTTCTGTTAAAAACCCATATGCATCTGTGCTTGATGTTTCATTTTTAATTTACACTCTTTTTTAGAATGATATTTCACACTTGTTTATTAAGGCACTGGACATGGGCATTCTCTACTTTGTTGGTCATTCATTAAAATATATTTATGAAAAGAACTATGAAACATGAAATTGAGTTATATTTTGTCTGGAGCCTTTGACATCACAGATCATGCCCATGAACAAAGATGGCAGCATGTACGTCCAAGGCTAAGCTACTGACAACGAGATGAATGGGAATGCTAACAGATTTCTCCATGTGTGATAAACTTCTTTGACTATAACCTTCCTGTCACTGGGAGGAGGTGAAGTAATGTTCATCTATGCCCACAAGAGGGCAGAGCAACTTCACTAATACATTTGTAACTTGATTTTATACTGTGGATTCTGCCATGCATAACATGCTTTTCTAAAGAATCAACCATAGAAGCTTTTCCGGATCATTTATCAACAAGCTAAAAGCCCCCAAGCCTATAAAAAGAACTCAAATCAAAATCTAAAATTGATTTAGTCTTAAAAAATAAAACAGCTTATGTCTACTGTTTATGTAACAGGCCCTTAATTTGCCAACCCGTGCTAACAATAGTTCAAAAGTCTGCATCAAAAGCCACATTTGTGTAACAAAAATAGCCATTACTTCCAGTCTTATGAGTGGTGATATATTCCCATCTGTAACCACAAGACTGCTATTGTTTTTCACTTTGTTGTTTGGGATAAAAAAGTGACTCTCAACCCTGAGCTGAACTCCTTTTATAAAATACTGTTATAACCATGACACTTACAAAAAAAGATGGAAATTCTGTGCTGGAAAATAATGCTAATTCATTATTACACTAATGCTGTTGTTGTCGTCCTGTCTCTTAATAAAGCCTAATAGTTGCCAAGACAGGATTGCCACAATTTCATTCAATGGAAAATTCTCTGTAGATGAATGAATGGTAAATTTGAAATGGTAAGTGGGGGGAGATTTATGAAGAGTCATGTCTTTCATATAATCCTCTATTAACATCCATGCTAGTTAAGGTGTCTGTGGATGTGCAAGTAGCTCAGTTCATTAGAGCAAAAGGCCCTTAGAGACATTTGGATCAGGTGAAAAGCTTTGGGTCGTCATTCACCGCCCGCTCTCATTCTGCCCATTAGCTTCAACACACTCCCTGCAATCATCTTTTAGATCTGATGTAAGAATGACATCTATCTATCTATCTATCTATCTATCTATCTATCTATCTATCTATCTATCTATCTATCTATCTATCTATCTATCTATCTATCTATCTATCTATCTATCTATCTATCTATCTATCTATCTATCTATCTATCTATCTATCTATCTATCTATCTATCTATCTATCTATCTATCTATCTATCTATTATATATATATATATATATATATATATATATATATATATATATATATATATATATATATATATATATATATATATATATATATATATAAAATGGGTATATGAATACATGCTGAAAGTTTTAAAAAGAAATGACCATGGACATGACAATGTCATTTGCTTGTAGATTTTGAGAAACAGTGCCACAGACATAAGCTCCCTAGCAGGTGGTAGTTTTGACAAGTCACGCGGAACACTGTTATCGGCTGAGACTAATAAGAATAGAGTTTGCACACTGCCTTATGCTTCGTCATGCTGTCATCTCTGTTTCCACTGTGACAAAGACTTCCTCTTATGTCATCTACATGTAAATATAACCCAGTTTAATGCCTTGTGTTTACTTATTGCTTAACGGTTATAGTCATTCTGTTTGTACTAACTATTAAGCTTAATAACCATTATGTAAGAACTATTTGCTTTAGTAGGTACACTTCCAAATCCAATTTACGACTATTAAAAATTTCGATTTTATTTATTTATTTATTTATTTATTGCTCAGTAAGGAGAGGTGCATAAATATCACATCAGGATGTCAAGCTAAATAGTATTATATGTTGTTTCTTTATTCAATGTTAAAGATTAAAACTGTGATTAGTGAAATTCATTATTTTATAGTAAACAATTACAGCAAATAACAATATTTCTTTTTTTTTCGCAATAACTTTGGTAACATGATTGAAAAAATAAAAATAAAAAAATTAAAACTTTCTTCGCATTATGCTCTATAAAGGATTCAGATAATGTCATTTCCTGTGTCACACTTATATGGAATGGGGGGAAATCATGCAGTAACAGAATTGTGCATTTGAGACAGCTGAATATGAGTCTTGTTTTTTTTTTTTTTGGTAATTAAAATACACATAGACGTAGGCTGATATAAGCTGTATAGACATTAAACCAGCTTTTATGCTAATAAAATGTAAATTTTATGTTCATTTAGTGTTATATAATAGTTAGATAATAATTGTCCTATCAAAGATTATTGGAGTTGTGCCTGTAATGATGAAGTAATTTGATTAAATTGTTTTTCAGTTGCCATTGTTCCGCATGCTGTTGTGTTCAACACTTTTCAAAATGTTGGGGGTCTACTTTAGACAGTCTACTTACAATAAGTTACTACTACATGTCAACTAACGCTCAGTATTGCTTAATATCTGCTAACACTTTATCTTGATATTCCCCCAACAGACATTTGACTACAGTATAAGTACACTACAAGTCAATTTATTCTACTAACCTGAAACCTACCACCTAACCTTAATCTAACAGTATAATGAGAGTTAGTTGACATGTTAGCCAGTTACTTGTAGTTAATAGGATGTCTAAAGTGGACAATCAAAATAAAATATAATCTCTGTAAACCCGAATAAGTTGGCAAAACGTTGGCAATCTTTTTAAAGCTATGAAATGTAAAGTTTAAGTAAGCGGAATTTACAGATTTATATTTTGTACTCATACATCTTTATTGCTCTTAACTTCAAATATTTGAGAAAGCTAATGCATCCATTTAACTTAAAATTACCAACTTAAATATTTTTAGTAATGGAAACTTGGCTATTTTAACTAGCTAATTTAATAAAGGCTACCTTACTAATTGGTAACACAATGCTTTGATAGCATTAGCATAGCATAGCACTTGCTGAATCACCATGATGGTAAACCTTCTATGAAACTCTTCTAAACTAGCATAGCAAAATATTAAAAACTACTAAATCTCCTACTTAACATTAATCTTGCGCACACACAAAAAAAAACGTCTCGGTTACGTATGGTAACCCTCGTTCCCTGAAGGAGGGAACTGAGACGTACGTCGGTAATAACCGACGAATTGGGATCACTTCAGAGAGCCCCTATCAGCTTCGAGAACTTAAGAACAGGCCAATGAACAATTGGCGTGCAAGATTTGCATCTCGCGCCCCGCCCCGCGCCGCGGGTATAAACAGGAAGCGAGAGCACCGCACTGACGTTTTTCACTGAGGAGCCGAACAGAGACCGGCCAAGCAGTGATGGAAGGAACTGTGGCGACGGGACGTACGTCTCCGTTCCCTCCTTCAGGGAACGAGGGTTACCATACGTAACCGAGACGTTCCCTTTCAGTCGGTCACTACGACGTACGTCGGTAATAACCGACGAATTGGGATCCCTATGGAAAACGCCACAGTTACTACCACTTCCAGCGCCCAGCGAGAGCCCCTCAGACCCCGTTCTGAAGCGGGCGGGAAGATTCACGCTAGAAGAGTCAACTGCTGTTCCGCAAGACCCATTCAGCAGACTTGATTGGATAACGCTGGGAAAGCGTGCCCGAAGGACGCTGCGGGAGCCACATCCTGCCCGGAGGGAGTTACCATGTGGAGAACACGTATGGGCTGGCCGTGGGCAGCACAACATACGGAGTCTCAGGGGAGGCCCCGGCAATTAGGCGGGGGACGACACCGTACTGAGACGGCAGAGAACTCTGCCAAGGGAAAGACACGAGCTCGCCGTAGGGAGCTGTACCGTGGAAGATACACGTATGGGACCGCCGTGGGGGTCACGACATACGGAACCCAGCCTGACACAAGTTCCACCAATGCATACGAGTGCCAGACCTGGCGTCGGATGCTCCGCAACATCCGACTGCCGAGGGGTGCGGAGGACTCAACAGGGTTCGCCAATCCTGGGGAACTCGACTGGAGAAAAAAAGCGCACGTATCCGTTCCAGGGGAAGGGAATGGCGCAGCAAGCCGACACTAGAACAGGCACTTCAGTGAAGCTGACTATGGGAAGCGAGCACACGAGAAGCCACCGGCTCTACACGCAGGCTATAAAATCTAGCGAACGTGTTGGGTGTCGCCCAGCCCGCAGCTCTACAAATGTCTGTCAGCGAGGCGCCACGAGCCAGCGCCCAGGAAGAAGCTACACCCCTGGTGGAGTGCGCTCTAACCCCGAGCGGGCAGGGCACGTCTTGGGATTCATACGCCAAGACGATGGCATCCACTATCCAGTGGGCCATCCTCTGCTTGGAGACAGCCTTTCCCTTCTGCTGTCCTCCGTAACAGACGAAGAGCTGCTCTGAGGTCCTGAAGCTTTGCGTTCTGTCTACATAAGTCCGGAGAGCACGGACGGGACAGAGCAAAGCTAGGGCTGGGTCTGCCTCCTCCGAAAGCAGCGCTTGCAGGCTCACCACTTGGTCCCGGAAGGGAGTAGTGGGAACCTTGGGCACATATCCAGGCCGGGGTCTCAGGACCACCTGAGAATCACCCGGCCCGAATTCCAGGCACGATTCGTCGACCGAAAATGCCTGCAGGTCCCCTACCCTCTTAACTGAGGCCAATGCAATCAGGAGTATTGTCTTTAGAGACAAGATCTTAAGCTCTACTGACTGCAAAGGCTCGAAGGGCGCCCTCTGAAGTGCGGTCAGCACCAGAGTCAAGTCCCAAGAGGGTATAGAAGAAGGGCGAGGAGGATTTAGTCTCCTCGCTCCCCTTAGGAACCTGACAATCAGATCATGCTCGCCTAAGGACTCACCATTAATGAGGTCATGGCTTGCGGCGATGGCGGCCACATATACCTTGAGGGTGGAGGGAGACAGCCTTCTCTCCAACCCGTCTTGAAGGAAAGATAGCACAGATCCGATCGAACATTTCCGGGGGTCTTCTCGGTCGAGAAGAGCACCAGTCGACGAACAGGTTCCACTTCAACGCATATAGCCGTCTCGTAGAGGGGGCTCTGGCGGAAGCGATGGTGTCGACTACCGCTTGCGGTAGGTCACCTAGAACCTCCGCGTCCCGTCCAGGGACCAGACATGGAGTTTCCAGAGGTCTGGACGCGGGTGCCATAGGGTGCCCCGTCTCTGAGACAGAAGGTCCTGCCTCAGAGGAATGGGCCAAGGAGGTGCTGTCGCGAGGAGCACTAGTTCCGGGAACCACGTCCTGTTGGGCCAGTACGGAGCTACCAAGAGGAGTTGCTCCTCGTCCTCCCTGACCTTGCACAGAGTCTGTGCAAGAAGGCTCACTGGGGGAAACGCATATTTGCGCAGAGCCCGGGGCCAGCTGTGTGCCAGTGCATCCGTGCCGAGGGTCCCCTCGGACAGGGAATAAAACAACTGGCAGTGGGTCGTGTCGTGGGCGGCAAACAGATCGATCTGTGCGGCCCCAAAGCGACTCCAAATCAGCTGGACCACCTGGGGGTGGAGTCGCCACTCTCCAGGAAGCACTGGCAACCGCGACAGCTCGTCGGCCGCACGGTTGAGCAGGCCCGGAATGTGAATAGCACGAAGGGACCTCAGATGCTTCTGACTCCACAGGAGGAGATGGCGGGCGAGTTGGGACAAACGGCGGGAGCGTAGACCACCTTGTTTGTTGATGTACGCAACGGCCGTCGTGCTGTCCGTCCGGACCAGAACGTGCTTGTCTTTGAGCGACCCTTTGAGGCGGCTGAGAGCAAGACGAACTGCCAGCAACTCTAGGCAATTGATATGCCATTGCAGTTGGGGCCCCGTCCACAGACCCGATACTGCAAGCCCGTTGTACGTGGCACCCCAACCCGTGGGTGAGGCATCCGTGGAGACAACATGATGCCTGGACACTTGTTCTAGAGGCACTCCTGCCCGTAGAAAGAAGGGTCCGACCACGGGGTGAGGGTTTGGCGGCATCTCGGCGTCACTTGAACACGGAGGGACCCGCTGTGCCACGCCCATCTCGGGACCCGGTCGTGTAGCCAGTGCTGAAGCGGTCTCATATGGAGCAGCCCTAGCGGCGTTACTGCGGCTGCCGCTGCCATATGCCCCAGGAGCCTCTGAAAATGTTTCAGTGGAACCGCTGTACTGCGTTTGAGCGTACTCAAGCAGCTCAGCACCGATTGGACGTGCTCCTCTGTGAGGCGCGCAGTCATGGCGACCGAGTCGATCTCCATCCCGAGAAAAGAGATCCTCTGTACGGGACAGAGTTTGCTCTTCTCCCAGTTGACCCGAAGACCCAACTGGCTGAGGTGCCGGAGCACCATGTCCCTGTGTTCGCACAACTGCTCCCGCGACTGGGCAAGAATCAGCCAGTCGTCTAGATAGTTGAGGATGCGAACACCACGCTCTCTCATGGGAGCAATGGCCGCCTCCGCGACTTTCGTGAAGACACGGGGCGACAGGGACAACCCGAAGGGTAGGACTTTGTACTGGTATGCCCGTCCGTCGAAAGCAAAGCGTAGAAACGGTCTGTGTCGAGGGAGAATCGAGACATGAAAGTACGCGTCCTTCAGGTCGATCGCTGCAAACCAATCCTGGGGACGGATGCACCTGAAGATGCGTTTCTGGGTTAACATTCGGAACGGCATCCTGTGAAGGGAGCGGTTCAAGTAACGCAGATCCAGGATCGGTCGTAACCCGCCACCTTTCTTGGGTACAATGAAGTACGGGCTGTAAAACCCGGACTTCATATCGGCTGGAGGGACCGGCTCTATCGCGTCCTTCGCCAATAGGACAGCGATCTCCGCCTGAAGCACGGGGGCGCCCTCCTTCGGTATAGAAGTGAAGTGGACACCCCTGAACTTCGGGGGACGCCGGGCGAACTGAATCGCATAGCCGAGTCTGATGGTGCGGATGATCCAGCGAGACGGGCTGGGGAGCGCTAGCCAGGCCCCCAGAGACCGAGCAAGCGGGATCATCGGCACCACGGACGTACCCGGAGCGGGGCAGCGCAGCGGAACGCAGGGGCCCCAGGACGACATGGGAGTGGTCCGTGCAGGGGTCTGGGTCTGACACACGACCTGCATCCGCTGAGGGGACGGGCGAGCGTGGGGAGGCACTTTGTGTGCGTCCGCACAACCGACGCCCCCTGTTGGCGAGGAGAGAGGTGTCTGAGGGGTACGAGGCATGGTAGCGTCGCATACCGCCAGACGCGCTCTCTTGGCACCCAGAGATGTTAGAAACTGCTCTTTTATTGAAAATTTGGGTGCCACTGGCACTGGGGCCAGTGGCGGAACAGAAAGAAAAATGGGGTTCCCCCGGCCCTCCACCGGGGGAAGGAGTGGTGCTGCAGCCATCTCCTGAAGAGCAGTTCCCTCCATCTCTGGGCGGCCCGTCTCAGGGTCTCTTCCGACGGCGCTTGCCACCTGGCTTGGCAGCGGCCTGAGCGGGCTGGACGTTCTTCCCGCGACCGGCTCCACGCCCACGGCCGGTGGAAGGCTGCTGCTGGGCTGGGGCGGGAGCGGGGGCGGCCGCAGGAGGACGTCCTCGGCGACGGGCAGACGGAGGTGCTGCAGCCGGCGGCTGGGTGGAGGCAGCAGCGGGCCGCCGGTGCAGGATGTGTTTGATGGCCTCCGTCTGTTTCTGGGCGGCCGAGAATTGCTGGGCGAAATTCTCGACCGCGTCGCCGAACAACCCGGCCGACGAAATGGGGGAGTCCAGGAACCGGTTCTTGTCAGTCTCCCTCATGTCGGCCAGGTTGAGCCAGAGATGCCGTTCCTGGACCACTAAGGTGGACATCGCCTGACCCACGGAACGGGCGGTAACTTTCGTCGCCCGGAGGGCGAGGTCCGTCGCCGCCCGGAGCTCCCGGAGGAGCTCTGGGTCAGACCTACCCTCGTGCATGTCCAGGAGTGCTTGGGCTTGGTGCACCTGAAGCAACGCCATGGCATGCAAGGCAGACGCGGCCTGTCCGCAGGACCTGTAGGCCTTCGCAGTTAGACTGGACGAAAACCTACAGGCTTTGGACGGGAGACGAGGATCACCACGCCACTCGGAGGCGGTCGCCGGACGCAGCTGCATCGCGACGGCGCGTTCGACCGGCGGGATCCTCTCGTAACCCTTGGCCTGTCCACCGTCAAGGGTAGTGAGGAGGGAGGAGCCTCCAGGTCTGTTTCTGGCACTGAAGGGTGTCGTCCAAGACCTGGAAAGCTCTTCATGCACCTCCGGGAAGAATGGCACTGGGGCGGGACGCTGAGAACCAGCGCGACCCCCCCCCAGGAACCAATCATCCAACCTAGAAGGTTCGGGATGTGGTGGAGGGTTCCACACAAGCCCGACCTTTTCGGCGGCCCGGGAAAGCATAGCCGTCAACTCAGGGTCCGACTCAGCCGTAGCCACTCTCCCAGAGGGAGGCAGTACAGCCGAATCCTCATCCTCTGAGGACTGGAACTCCCCCTCCGATGCTGCGATCGACATCTGCTCGTCCGCGGGCGCTCCGAAAGAGATGACTGGGCGCCCGTGGGCGGGACCAGCGATCTCTTCCGGTGGCGCCACCGGCAGCGGTGCTTGAGAGGGTTCAGGGACCTGCGTAGGAGCACTAGGCGGGTTTGTCCTGAACGTTATCCTCAGATCACCCCGGCCATCCGTCGAAGTAGGTCTATCCTGGTTAGGGATAGCTCTAGATCGAGGTATGGGGAGGGGGACTCCGCCTTCCCGAAGGTAGGTGAGTCTCGACCTAAGCACCGCAATAGTCATGTTCCCGCAGTGAGAACACAAGCTATTCACAAACGCTGCCTCAGCGTGCTGTAAGCCCAGGCACGTGATGCAGTGAGTGTGGCCGTCAGCGGGCGAGAGGGAACGACCGCATCCAGAAACGCACGGGTGGAATGACATCTTGAAAAAGACGCAGTGTCACACCCGTGTTGCTCTTTTTGTGAGGAAACGCTCTTTTAAGAGAGTGCTGAAGCACCCAGGGAAACCGCGGCAACACACAGGGATAGTGCAGCCGGTGTTTGCACTCAAAGAAAGGAACGCCCACCGATACCAACAGATTGCTGTGATAACAGCAGTTTGTTCCTTCTAGCAGCTGAGTTCGCGGTCCCGCTGGAAAGCGCCGTCACACCAGCACACGATCCTCTTCTCTGTTCTTCTCTGATAAATCTCTTTCGCTGAAAGACAGGAAAGCAGTCTCTGCAACTTCAACGCCGGTTCGGCTCCGAAGTGAATGACGTCAGTGCGGTGCTCTCGCTTCCTGTTTATACCCGCGGCGCGGGCGGGGCGCGAGATGCAAATCTCGCACGCCAATTGTTCATTGGCCTGTTCTTAAGTTCTCGAAGCTGATAGGGGCTCTCTGAAGTGATCCCAATTCGTCGGTTATTACCGACGTACGTCGTAGTGACCGACTGAAAGGGAACACTTAATTTTAGCATTTACTCTCCCTTTTTAAGTGTCATGCTGGGAAATGCTTCCAGCCCAGTTTCAGTTAAATTGAAGTTTGTCAAAATTAAGAAACAAGTTCATGAAACTCAAAACAATCAAACAATTCAGATTACTTAAAATGTGTCAGTTTTGTGAACTCAAAAGAAAAAAAAAGTTCTAAATACTCATAAAAGTTAATTTGATTTAATTAATTTGTTTAAATTGAGTTGGCTCTACTCAAACCAATTAATTATTTTGAGTGTTAGGGTTTACAGTGTTTGAGATTATGTTGCTCTTTATGGAAATCAGAATGTATGATGTGTCTTTATGAGCAGGATTGACATTCCCAATTTAGACATAAACAACAACCATCAAAAACCAATGTATCGTCCGACAGATATGACCATAAAGCGGTCTCCTATAGGCATCTGAAAGGCATTCTTTCATCTTTATATTCTCTCCACCTACAGTGTGTGGGTGTGGAACTGTCCCCTTTCTCCTGTCATCACATTACAATGAACAAGCTTCCCTGAACGCTGTGCATTCTCTAGTGATCTTTTGGGATTCCTGCCAATGTGTAATCAGTGACTGCATGGAAAGTGACAAAAGAGGGGAATCTAATGGCTGTAAGAGTGGGTTAATTACATAGGGAGTACATGCTTGTCAGAGAGAGTTAAAAGAGAAAGTGAGGCATTTAAACAGAGTGATATCTGGGAAAGAACTGTGGAGCAGAGAGAACAGGGGAGCATGTTGTATAATAACACAACTGCTGATCTTTTTTTGTTCGAGGGCAGCTGGGTTAATAAGCTCATTAAGTAGACTGTACCTTTTGTATCTAACCTTCAACACCATGAGTGCCATTGTTGCACTCGCTCTTGATAAAATAATAATGAGTTTCAACATAAACACATCTGTTTTGGATGTACAGTCTCACTCCTGAATTAGTTTTGGCAGGTTGAGTGTGCTTAGCTCTCAACGCTCAACAGCTCTCCATTAAATCTATTCTGGGACAATATGGTAATGCTATCTGTATTCCCAATCATCATGTATATAATATTTGTTGAACAAAAACTAAACTAAATTTTTTAATGTGCATGCTACAGAATAAAATATTGCATCTATATCTCATAATTAAGACTTTATAATTTGCAATCACAAGTTTATATCTCACAATTGTGACTGATTCTCCCAGTTTCGATTTTTTTTAATTGATGCTGTTTGCTCATCTGAAATCATGGCATCTACCAGAAGGAACTAGCTAACCAGTCAATCTTTAGCCTCTTGCTCTTGATACATTCCTAATTATAATGTGTCATGCATTAATTCATCTTGATTTTGATTTATACAATACTTTTAGTCGCATCCAAATTACTCTGCATAAACATCTTGCAAAAAGTGCCACATCAAGTCCTGGCATGGAGCTGCATGAATCGGCAGTTACTTTCTATTCAAAGACATCAAAAGACATTTAACACTGTATTTTTGTGTTATTGTACTGTCTAGTGTTTTGGTTTTGTTTCATGTTCATGTTCTTATTTTGTTATGTGATGTTTCCTGATTCCATTGTGTCCTCATGTGATAATGTCATGTGCTTCCCTAGTCTCTTGTGTTATAATAATAATAATTTGTTACATTTATATAGCGCTTTTCTAGGCACTCAAAGCGCTTTACATATAGAAGGTTACACCCCTACTCTTTATCGAAGGACATCCTGGGATTTTTAATGACCACAGAGAGTCAGGACCTTGGTTTAACGTCTCATACGAAGGACGGTGCTTGTTACAGTATAGTGTCCCCATCACTATACTGGGGCATTAGGACCCACACAGACCACAGGGTGAGCACCCCCTGCTGGCCTCACCAGTTGGTCTCCCATCCAGGTACTAACCAGGCTCAGCCCTGCTAAGCTTCAGTGGGAAACCAGTCTTGGGCTGCAGGGTGATATGGCTGCTGGTTATGTTCTCATTGGTTGTTTTTGTCATGTGTTCATCATTTCTGTTTTGTGATTGGTTCATTGTTTGATTCTGTTTATATCAGAGTCCAGTCGGTGGGCCTGATTTATAATGACTCAGCACTGATATCTTTAATGACTGCCTTGATGACCCTTTGCCTTTGTGGTAGATGGATGGACTTAAAATCCTGGATTTTTGGGGCTTCATCAGATATATCAATCATCGTAGCCAATGGGCAACACCAGGTCAACCAAAACACTAGACATTACAGTTATATGATTTCATATCTTTTCATTTCATTTCAAAAGAGCATTTAACAGCCTTCATCACATCAGGCTTTTCCAGAGATTTAAAAAGCTTAGTAAATCCACCATTGAAGCTGATTAAACTGGGATGTTCCCTCTGACCAGATAACAGCATTGTTGGCTGAGTGCTACCCTACTTACCAGCTACCAACTAAAATCACTCCAGCACTTATTGTCTGTCTGTCCACAGTGACCCACTCTACAGGATATTTTACAGATTTATGCCAGTACAATTTAAAGATATTTAAATAAATACCATACTATATACAGTATATATCACATGAACCTATTTATATTACCTATAGTACACACACTCACTGGCCACTTTATTAGGTACACCTTTCTAGTACTGGGTTGGACCCCTGTTTGCCCTTTTCTTTATTAACAAGGTGCTGGTAACATTTCTCAGAGATTTTAGTGGTCCATATTGAAATGATAGCATCACGCAGTTGCTGCAGATTTGTCGGCTGCACATCCATGACATGAATCTCCTATTCCACCACATCCTAAAGGTCCTCTGTTAGATTGAGATCTGGTGACTGTGGAGGTCATTTGAGTATAGGCCTAGTTTAACTCATTGCCATGTTCAAGAAACCAGTATGAGATGATTTGAGCTTTGTGACATGGCACATTATCCTGCTGGAAGTAGCCATAAGAAGATGTAAAGTGATGGACATGCTCAGCAACAATACTCAGGTAGGCTGTGGTGTTTAAACGATGCTCAGTTTGAACTAAGAGGCCCAAAGTGTGCCAAGAAAATATCCTCCCCACCATTACACCACCAGCAGTCTGAACCCTTGATACAAGGCAGGATAGATTCATGCTTTCATGTTGTTTGCACCAAATTCTGACCCTACCATCTGAATGTTGTAGTAGAAATCGAGACTCATCAGACCAGGCAACGTTTTGCCAATCTTCTATTGTCTAATTTTGGTGAGCCCGTGTGAATTGTAGACTCAGTTTCCTGTTCTTAGCTGACAGGAGTGTCACCCGGTGTGTTCTTCTGCTGCTGTAGTCCATCTGCTTCAAGGTTCGACGTGTTGTGCATTCAGAGATGCTCTTCAACAAACCTTGATTGTAATGAGTGGTTATCAGCTGACCATTCACCTCTCACGGCATCAATAAGGCATTTTCACTCACAGAATTGCCATTCACTGGATATTTTCTCTTTTACTATTTACCATGGATACCATTCTCTGTAAACCTTAGAGATGGTTGTGCATGAAAATCACAGTAGATCAGCAGTTTCTGAAATACTGAGACCAGCTTGTCTGGCACCAACAACCATGTCACGTTCAAAGTCACTTAAATCACCTTTCTTCCCCATTCTGATGCTCAGTTTGAACTTCACCAGATCTTCTTGACCATATCTATGCCTACACATATTGCTGCCATGTGATTGGCTGATTACATATTTGCATAAACAAGCAGATAAAATGTACCTAATAAAATGGCAGATGACAATTTTACAACAAGTTTTTAATGTCTCTCATGCTTACCAAGCATTTTTTTTATTTATTTTTTATTAAAAAATAACATTTTGATGACAAAGCTGAAATGTTGAAAACAGTTTTGTGGACTATGATACCATTCAAACGTGTGGTAAGATTATTTTTTTTGTTTGTTTGTTTTTTACAATATGTCTATTTAATAAATGCTTTAATAAATGTAATAAATAAATGTATTAACTGCAAATACATGCTGTTTATTGAACTTTCTATTCATCAAAGAATCCTGAAAAAAAGGTATCACCATTTCCACAAAAATGTTTAGCAGCACAACACAACTGTTTTCAACATTGATAATAATAAGAAGAAATATTACTTGACGACCAAATCAGCATGTTAAAATGATTTCAGAAATGTCATGTGACACTGAAGACTGGAGTAATTATGCTGAAAATGTAGCTTTGCCATCACAGGAATAATACATAAAAATAAAAAAATATTCAAATAGAAAACAGTTCTTTAAAGGGGTGGTAAACCACGATTTCACTTTTCTAACTTTAGCTAGTGTGTAATGTTGCTGTTTGAGCATAAACAACATCTTCAAAGTTACAACGTTCAAAGTTTAAAGCAAAGGGAGATATTTACTTTTAAAGAAATCGATTTCTAAGGACTACAGCAAACGGCCGCTAGGGACTACTACACATTCCTCCAGGGTTGCTGACATCACCAGCCCCAATATTTACATAAACCCCTCCTCTGAGAATATTAAATAAGTGGGGGCGAGGCCATTTTGTATCGCAGCAGAGAAGCGTTGTTGTGGTTAGTAGACTGGAGTGCTGTTGCCAATGCCTACGAAATGCTGTTATTTTCATCTGGAGTGCAGGTCCACTTTCTTCAGCCTTCCTAGGGACAGGGCAGCGTTGCAGTGCGTTTAACGTACAACATCATGTTATATGCATGTGCGTAAGAGACATGAGGGGAACACGATCGCATTTGCATCGGATATATGCTGCCCATCACAAATCAAAGCACGAGACAGACAGGGGTCGGAGGAGAAGATCGGAAAATGTGACATAATGGACAATATTCATCTGTATTTGAAATACATGAGCCGCGCTTGTGTTCAGCTGCACGAGACAGGCGGGCACGCGCGGCTACCGCGGCACATCTCGCGGAGGAAAGCTTCCACAATCTTCGCGAGTACGGGCTACAACCTGTAAGTGTGATTTATTTTTCGTCGATGTGTTTTCTGTAATAGTTCGTGTTGTTAATTGTAGCCTACGTTGTAGCAAGGAAGTAGACATGACAGCGCTGTTTGGCTCTGCAAACCAGTTTGTTAAATGCTCATTTATACTTAACGTTATCTGACAAACACCTAACGTTACAAACTATTTAAAATCTCAACAGCGAACTTGGCATTAGTGTAAATTATTCTTTGATTAGAGCTTTTATGTGTTGTTTATCTACAGGCATGCTAAACATGGTTCTGTGTTTGATTTGGATACTATAGTAAAGCCAATGTTTAGTGTTCGTTCTTGTGACAGATATTTGGCAAATCGTTCTAAAAATACAAAAGTAACAGTGCCATTCAGTAGCGATCACTATAGATCCGCAGTCTTTACTCTTGAGGACTGAACAGGTTCTGCTCGATCATCTTCACTAAAATTGTCTGGGTCTGATTCGGGCTCTTGGTATGGTTTTATTGACGCCATTGTAGACAAAGCACAGTCTAGTAGCCTGAGGCTACCGGTAAAGGTAAGGGGCGTGACTCTTCCGAGAAACGTGCACTAGGCGGTTAGCGAATCACAACACACTGGGCCAGCTAACCAATCAGAGCTCATTGTGTATTTTTGAGGGACTGGCTTCATAGAATCCGGAAACCATCAGACCGTTTTTACAAGGAGGGACAGAGCAGTGTAGAATAAAGGTAAAATATATGAAAAATAATGCATTTTTTTTTAAACGAAGCATGAACACATGTTATAGTGCACCCCACAAACACAATCAAGCCTTCGAAAGAATGTGCTTTACCACCCCTTTAATTACTTTGTAATAATATTTCGTGACATTCCTGTTCCCTTTCAAAAGCTACACTTAATGCTGCATGAAGATGCATATGGGAACGTCTTTTATCGTGACCGCTGTGAATAGTGTGTTTAAACACATCAATGAAATTGACCCGGAGGTAATTATAGCCTCGGCTGGTGACGTCATCAGCGCACCTGTTGCAAGAGGCTATAAATAGATAAGCCCCAGCTGTATCTTCAGGTCTTTCTGTTTTCGGACCATTCTGTGTGGTGTGCAAAAACATCTCTCTCTCTCTACCTTTCAAAACTCGACTTGAGACCTTTGTTAGGAGTTAGTTTTCAACTGACAGTGTGCAGATTTCTCTCTTTCTCATCTCTGTTAAAAATAAACATTGGTGGAAAGAGTTCCAGTTAAAAGAAATCGAATCAGTTGGAAACGAGTCAGCAGAGTAAACGCTGTGTATCCATGTTCTCTTTCAAATAACAGAACTAGATGCACACGATTACTTCTGTTTGCGTTTGGGGAAGAGCATGCGGTTACTGCATTGAGTCAGACGAGTGCGAGCATTGCAAGCCTTTACAGTTAAAATGCTTTGTGCTCGTCTTGGCTACTTTCAGTCCGTACCCGTGGTCGGGGCTCTCAAATGGGTTTGTTGACGAGCAAGAGATGGGTCCTTCCCTTTCGCTTGCTCGTTCACCACATTTACATGTTTCCCCGCATGATCCCGAAGCGGCGTTTCTTCGGCTTGCGCGGGGAATGATGATGAATCTCTGGGTCCGCGGACCTCAAGCAGCCAGCCTGCGAACGTTTCTCACATGATAGTAAATCCATGACGAGGAATTTATCAAGGTGGTTGTTCGAGCGATGGCCAGGGCACAGTTTGTCTGGCACTGTGAATGAGAGATCCCCAAACGCAGTGAGCTTGAGGTTTCTGTCCAGTGGCAAAGTGGAGAAAACCATTTACCTCACGTGTTTTTGTGCCCTTGACGTCGACATATTCGACTATCATGGGTGCAAAATCACGTGGGTGTGTGAGAATACCCCAGGTGGAAGAGATGCTCGCGAGCTATCTCTCGCCTGGGTCTGCATTTTTCATTAAAGAGACATACCTCCCCACGAAGCCATGTAGAAAATAAACTTCGGCTTTCATGGGCAAAGCTTATATATATGAATTATATATTATATATTATTTTATATGGAATATATATGAAATATATATTGTATATGATTTATATAAGAATAATAAATATAAGGGGACAGGCTGGTGCTGCGCTGCACACTATGGCTGTCTTGCAGGGGGTTGGGGTTGTCTCTCCTCAACGGCTCGCCATGGAGATTCCGGCGAAGAGGGACATGAGGGCATGATATGTCACCCCAGGCCCGACCTGTGGAACCTTCATGTTTGGCCCCTGATGGGTACCAATTGAGGGACACTGGGCTTTTGCCTGCAGTTATTGAGACCATCCTAAGTGCTAGGGTGTCCTCCACTCAGAGAGTTTATGCCAATAAATTGGGTGTCTTTGAAAGATGGATGTATGACACACAATGCAGATCCAGTAAGCTGCCAGGTTGCTTCAGTTCTGGACTTTCTGCAGGAGAGAAGTGTCAACAGGCACTCGCCCTTCCACTCTCAGGGTTATGTGGCGCTCTTTCGGCTTGCCACGCCCTGGTGGATGGGGTGCCACTTGGGAGGCATCTTCTGCCTGCTCTCTTCTTTGTGCCAGGCAGTTGAGGCCTCCAGTAAGAACCAATATCCCTTCATGGAACTTAGTTATAGTCCTCGAGGGTCTGGTTGAGACTACCCTTTGGACCATTAGAGTCAGCGTCTGACAGACTTCTGACCCTAAGTTGGTTTTCTTATGGCTATAACTTCTTGTTGGAAGTAATTTTGCATCCTCATCCTGACTACCTGCCTAAGGTTCTTGAAACCTTCTGCCCTCCTCCGTTCACAACCCTGGATCAGGAGAAACTTCATAGACTGTGTCCAGTCCATGCTCTTTAGGCCTATGTCCACCGCACTAGCCACTGGTGTGAGTTGGAGTAACTGTTGTTTACCACGGGGGCCATAACAGAGGTTCGGCTGCCACCAAACAAACCATGTCACACTGGGTCAGGGATGCTATTGTTCTTGCCTATGAGGCGCGAGGTCAAGCTTTGCCTATAGGTTTAAGGGCTCACTCCACCGGTGGATGCTCATGCCATTCCGGGCTTTCCTGTCCTTGAGTTGACATCGCAAGCTAATGTCTGAGATCTCTTGCGTCCTTGTGCACACCTACGTTCCCATATGCATCTTCATGCAGCATCTTGTTCCGCTTTATCAGGGAACAGTGTTACAGTCAAGTAACCCCAAGTGTTTTTAATACAAAGTTCAGTCATGAAACTGTATTAATCGCCGATTGTTTCTTTCAGTTCTACGACACTAACCAATCGGAGGTACTTCCTCATCTACGTGGCTTTACTCATACCGTATCCTAGCAGCTATCCGCATGCTGCGCAATTATGAGAACTCCGATAATCCAACCTTCTCCCTAGCGCCACCTGTAGAGATCTGCTTGGGGGTTACATCATTCTGTAGCAGCCTTCCTTGTTGTTATCTTGACTAAGCTGAACATTATGTATTTGCTCAGCAGCAGCGTAGCAGATCTCGTCCGCCAAAATCAAGCCTATGTACATTCCATGCTCTATGCTAATAAAATGCTGGTTGATTCTATTTCACTCCGAGAGTTGTCATGATTGAACTGTATTAAATAAAGGCAGACTTCTTAGCTTCATTAGCATAGTTGGAAAACAGCTGTGCTGCTTAATATTTCTGTGGAAACCACATTCATTTTTTGATTAATAGAAAATTCATAAGAATAGTATTAATGTAAAAAAGAAGTTTTGTAAAAATGTAAATGTCTTTACTGTCACTTTTGATCAATTTAATGCATTCTTGAATAAAAGGATTGACTCCTTACTGACCCAAAAATAATGTATATTACACTGTAAAAAACACAACTTGAAAAAAGTTGAAATTACTGACTTTGTTGTGTTGGTTCAGCAAAAATTAAAACGCTGTAAAAAACACAAATTGAAAAAAGTTGAAAAGACTGATTTTGTTTTGTTGGTTCAGCAAAAATCCACTCCTTAAAAATCTTGTACAACAAAAAAAATCTTAGTACTATTTTCCCCTAGCTTTTTCTTGTTGACTCAACTTTTTTAAATAACAGTTATATGAACTGAAAATAAGTTGTCTGTGACACAAAATAATTTTTTAGTTGACTCAACTTGACATTATTTGTTTTCTGGAGAGATGCAACTATTCTGTAACAAATCTTTTGTAGTTGAGCCAATTCAACAATTTGTGTCTATTGGAAACAGAAGTTCTTATTAAGAATTAACAGGTTCAGATGTAGAATTTTTTATTGAAAATGTTTGGTCACGATTTTGGTGATGAGCGTTTCTTTTAGTTGAAGCGGTTCAGTTAAGTCTTTCCATTGTGCTTGAAGACCGATGAACTCACCTGCTGCTTTTTAAAGTGCTTATACACCTGATTGGTGTGTCTACAATTAAGCAAACAAGTGTTTGCACACCTGATGACTGTGTTGAACCAATTGGTTGGACGGTGCGTTAATTTTACAGTTTGGTATTGCAAGGAAGTGACTTCATGATAGGTTTTTGTGTGTGTTTAGTGTTTTGCAAATCACTGTGTGTAGAGTTTTGCAACAAGTGTGAGGTTGACAATGTGCTTATAGTTATAGCAAATATGGGCTGATGTTTTGCTTCTTGAGTGTAAGGTTTTGCTAATAGTGTACTTATTTTAATTTTAGTGTGTAAGCAATCCAAAAAAACTGTAATAAAAATCCAGCTGTTCATGGTTTAGTAATGTTAGTTCACAGTGCATTAACTAATGTTAACAAGATTTTAATAATGCATTAGTAAATGTTGAAATTAACATTAACAAAGATAAATAAATGCTTTATAAGTGCAGTTCATTATTAGTTCATGTTAACTAATAAACCTTATTGTAAAATATAAATAAATAAATAAATAAATAAATATTGTGTGTGTGTGTGTGTGTGTGTGTGTGTGTGTGTGTGTGTGTGTGTGTGTGTGTGTGTGTGTGTGTGTGTGTGTGTGTGTGTGTGTGTGTGTGTGTGTGTGTGTGTGTGTGTGTGTGTGTGTGTGTGTGTGAGATTAATGGTTAAACAGTGTAAATTAATGGTGTGCTGGGCTAACCAGAACTCTTCTTAAAACATACTTTGTTCTTATATTTGTATAAGTATATATTCTTTAGGTAGGAATAAAATACAATCCCGTTTTTATTTGTATGTATTTTCTACACTTCAGACAGGTGTCTGTCCGGATTTGTGTATAAATGCAAGACGTCACATTAGGCTATTCAGTTTGTTTTGTTTTGTGGAAAAAAAGGATACAGTATGTAAATGTGCAGATGTGAACATTTGTTCGTGGACGTGTATTGTTTGGAGGATTCAAACGATTATATTTGCACAAGAGCGCATATGAGGAAAACCCTCGGACAGTGTGTGAAATAGTATTACAATAAGGGAAAATTTCCCATAGTAACCAAATTGCCATTAATAGTGTTCAAATATAGGCATCATTGTGACACTTACCACTGCATGTTTTTACAGGGTGGAATTCTTGTATGCTGAGATGTCAGTTCGTTTTGGTGGACATCTTGGAGTGAAAACATAGACTGAACTTGATGCCACGGGTGATCTACCTCCCGTAGCTCACACACATCTTCCTCTGCTTTGGCCATCATCTTCCGACTAAACGCGTGCTAATTATAAGCAGGTGATGCGTAGCCACCTCTCACGAAGCAGCCTCTCCAACGTTTCGCGAGACTTGCGAAAGTCATATTAACTTATTTTAAAAATATGAAATATAATTATTACCATTTGATAGTAGCGGGGGAACGCCACCAAATGTAACTAAGTAAAATTACAGTTTTTTCACAAGAAATGTACTTGAGTAAGAGTAAAAGTACCCATCTTTAAATATACTCTAAATGTACAAGTTACTCCAAAAATTTACTCAAGTAAATGTATCGGAGTAAATGTAATTCGTTACTACGCACCTCTGCAACTAAGCACATATTTACTGCTTACTTCTTTTTGTTGATTGATTTGAATAATCCTTGTATAATTAGAGAACTTGTTCGTTGATTTGAGGAGACGGGGGAGGGTCCCTGCACCAATAAATATGTAATCTCAGGCCCTGTGCATTTGAAGGAGTAGTTCACTTTAAAATGAGAATTACCCCATGACTCACCCTCAAGCCATCCTAGGTGTATATGTCTTTCTTCTTTCTGATGAATGCAATCTGAGTTATATTAATAAATAGCCTGCCGCTTCCAAGCTTTATAATGGCAGTGACAGGGTCCATTGAGTTTGAAGCTTCAAAAAGTGCATCCATCCCTCATAAACATACTCCGCACAGCTCCGGGGGGTTAATAAAGGCCTTCTGAAGAAAATCGATGAGGTTTTGTAGGAAAAATATCCATATTTAAAGCTTTATAAAGTTAAATATCTAGCTTCCAGCAAACCGCCTGCAGAACTTATCAAACAGCTGCTTCACTTCGTCCTTGAGAACCCACAGGGTGGCTCTCCACTTCATGCACCTAGTGGGACCATTTCATCAAATAAAACATTATTTATTAATATAGATATTGTTTCAAATGGAACATCCTCAACCCAATGGAGAATGACAGGATGTAGTTCTAGGTCTGTATTTGCTCTCAAGTTCTTTCAAAACAGTACGAATATTGTAGGTCTTTCTCTAACGCAGTAAATATTTGCGATCAGAAATCTTGTTGAGTGGTGACCAGAGGACAAACGCTCTATAGATTGTCATGTTAAACAAAACGATACCAAACAGTGTTGCCAACTCTCGCGAGACAAATAAGCAACCGCAGCTTCAAAAACAAGCCCAAAACAAGCCCAATATTATTATATTATTTATTATCATCAATATTATTTATAATAAATAATTTTTTTATCAATAAATGAGCCTGCAACATATTAAACTGAAACCTCTCAGAGTTTGAAAAGCAAAAACAGATGTGATTTTACAAAAATCATCAAATTGCAATAAAGGACACACAATATCCTCCGATCAGCTGTGAACAGAAGAGGTTTGAAGAGTAAAGAGTGACATGGAGGCCAATTATGGTAACCCATAGTCGGAGTTAGTGCACACATATTAGGGGCAGTAAGTAGTGAACAACACACACACTGCAAACCGTGAAAAAGACAAGCCCTGCATCTCATTGTGCACACTATCTGCCCTAAATAGTACTGAAAATTACTAATGTCACACTATTTAGGATGGATAGTGTGCACATTGGGACACAAGCACTACAGCGCTGCAATATAGCCACATATTTAAAATAAAATAAATTCGAACCATACCTACTGTTATTATTAGTAGACTTGTTTTTTTATAATAGCCTGTAATTTTAAATACATTACAAAAATATTTTTTTAATTAAATTAGGTGCCTCTCCTCCCTCTTTCCTCTCCATCTCTGCTTGTGCTATTGTTTGTAAAAATGTATACGTCTATTTAAGTCTACTAACTTTCATTACGTGCATTTATAACGTCACATGCCTGCACGTTGAACGTGATTTTTCTTCAATGAAGGGGAGAAGGAGGCGGGATATAAAAGGACGGATTACAGCACTTGTATCGTTGCACTGAATGCCTGTTGTGAGAAGACAGTGTCAGTCAATGTATTGGACAAAACAGCGACCATAAATGTAAAGAAACGAAGTTGCTTATTATATTTTCCTAACAAGCAACATTTTTTAAAATAAGCCCAAAAAACCGCGACTCGTGATTTTTTAACGCGACTTGCCAAAAAAAGAAGCCCAAAGTCGCGTGTTATACGCGGACTTGGCAACTATGATACCAAATCATAGCGAGCTGAGGGAAGACGGAAGCATGGCTTCATCCAAATCTTTTTCTTTTTTCCCCAGGTTATTTTCTGTAAAATGCAGTCCAAACATTATTATCGCCATTTTTTGTGCCTGTCGTCTTCTATGTTTGCAGTGTTGGGGAAGCTACTCTGAAACAGTAGTTTGACAAGCTACAAGCTACTTATACATAAAAGTAGTTAAACTACAATCAAGCTACCCTTCTGAAAAAGTAGTTAGATACACTACAAGTTACTACCAAAATGTAGTTAGCTACATCGAAACTACTTTGAATTTTTTCAATTAAATTGCATATTGCATATTTACAAATAACTGAATAATCATTAATGAAGAATGTTTTAAGTTAAATGTTTGGGGTTTAAAGCAACACAATGCAATACAATTATGAGAGAGTAAAGTTTTATTTTGTAAACTATCCAAATATACTCATAGGTAATCTCAAACTGACTGTCAAAGTGCAAAATCACTACAAATGTCATGTCACATCAATGCAAGAACCAAATATAAGCAACTTGGATACACAGGAGTAGACAAAAATGCAGGTAAACTCACAGCACGTGCAGTGACGCATCATGGTATGTGATCAGAGCCGCTCGAGGCGCGAATCATGCGCTGCTTGCGTGAACATTGTGGAATTCATTCTGAAACCCACGTGACCCATTTCATTTGATCAGAAGCTTTGCCGTGGAATAAGTGCACTAAACTATATCGCAATATTGTTTTCTGTTCAATTGACAGATGCTTTGCCAGTGCAATGACGCAAACACCACGTTAGTGATCTTTCAGGGTGTGGATTTGTAGAATGGAGTCAAAGTATGCAGGAGCTGAGCGCGTGGCTCTGTATGCAAGCGTCAGCGCCTTAAACTTGATGCGAGCAGCGAGTGGTAGCCAGTGCAGGGAGATGAAGAGAGGTGTGACGTGGGTCCTTTAGGGATCATTGAAGACAAGACGTGCTGCTGCATTCTGGATCTTTCGAAGTGTTTTGCTCGCACAAGAGGGGAGTCCAGCCAGAAGCGCATTGCAGTAGTCAAGTCTAGAAATAACCAGGGCCTGGACAAGAAGCTGTGTTGCGTGCTCTGATAGGAACGGTCTAATCTTCCTGATGTTGTGGAGCGCAAACCGGCATGAGCGAGCTGTCTTAGAAATGTGTTCTCTGAAGGACAACTGATCATCAAATGTTATTCCAAGATTTCTGACTGACTTTGATGGGGAAATCAAGGATGTACCTAACTGGATGGTGAAGTCATGTTGTATAGTGGGACTGGCGGGGAAGATGAGAAACTCAATCTTTGCCAGGTTGAGCTGCAGGTGATGTTTTCTCATCCATGCAGAGATTCGTGCAGCTACTGTGGGGTCGTCTGGTTGAAATGAAAGGTAGAGCTGAGTGTCATCAGCATAGCAGTGGTATGAGAAGCCATGTGCCTGAATGATGGGTCCCAATGAAGTAGTGTAGATGGAGAAGAGGAGAGGACCAAGCACTGAGCCCTGGGGAACCCCAGTGGTCAGTTGATGTGCTTGGGATTCCTCTCCTCTCCAGGCAACCTTGAAAGACCTACCTGTGAGATAGGACTCAAACCAAAGGAGTGGAGTCCCCGTGTCAAAGGCTGCAGATAGATCGAGCAGGACGAGGACTGATGATTTGGAATCAGCTTTAGCTATCCGCAGGGCTTCAGTGACGGACAGTAGTGCAGTCTCAGTGGAGTGGCCCCTTTTGAAACCAGATTGGTTGATGTCCAGCTGATTATTCTGTGATAGGAAGGATGAAACCTGGTTGAAAACAACTCGTTCAATAGTTTTTGCTATGAATGGTAGGAGAGAAACAGGTCTGTAGTTATCTGGTTATCCTGGCTGTGTGCTTTGGGTCATTGTCATGTTGAAAGACCCAGCCTCGACCCATCTTCAATGCTCTAACTGAGGGAAGGAGGTTGTTCCCCAAAATCTTGCAATACATGGCCCCGGTCATCCTCTCCTTAATACAGTGCAGTCGCCCTGTCCCATGTGCAGAAAAACACCCCCAAAGCATGATGCTACCACCCCCATGCTTCACAGTAGGCATTGTGTTCTTGGGATTATACTCATCATTCTTCTTCCTCCAAACACGTTTAATGGAATTATGACCAAAAAGTTATATTTTGGTCTCATCTGATCATATGACTTTCTCCCATGACTCCTCTGGATCATCCAAATGGTCATTGGCAAACTTAAGATGGGCCTTGACATGTGCTGGTTTAAGCAGGGGAACCTTCCGTGCCATGCATGATTTCAAACCATGACGTCTTAGTGTATTACCAACAGTAACCATGGAAACGGTGGTCCCAGCTCTTTTCAGGTCATTGACCAGCTCCTCGCGTGTAGTTCTGGGCTGATTTCTCACCTTTCTCAGGATCATTGAGACCCCACGAGGTGAGATCTTGCATGGAGCCCCAGTCCGAGGGAGATTGACAGTCATGTTTAGCTTCTTCCATGTTCTAATGATTGCTCCAACAGTGGACCTTTTTTCACCAAGCTGCTTGGCAAATTCCCCATAGCCCTTTCAAGCCTTGTGGAGGTGTACAATTTTGTCTCTAGTGTCTTTGGACAGCTCTTTGGTCTTGGCCATGTTAGAAGTTGGATTCTTACTGATTGTATGGGGTGGACAGGTGTCTTTATGCAGCTAACGACCTCAAACAGGTGCATCTAATTTAGGATAATAAATGGAGTGGAGGTGGACAATTTAAAGGCAGACTAACAGGTCTTTGAGGGTCAGAATTCTAGCTGATAGACAGGTGTTCAAATACTTATTTGCAGCTGTATCATACAAATAAATAGTTAAAAAAATCATATATTGTGATTTCTGGATTTTTCTCTCACAGTGGACATGCACCTACAATGACAATTTCAGACCCCTCCATGATTTCCAAGTGGGAGAACTTGCAAAATAGCAGGGTGTTCAAATACTTATTTTCCTCACTGTATATATATATATATCAGGATATATATATATATATATCAGGATGATATCAGGATCAATTTAAAAAGGCTATGATTCACCTGTGTGTGCTTGAAGTCTTTGACACAGACAGCGTTTTAATCTTTTATTTGTATAAATCAAGTGTAACCTTTACTAGTCGATTCGTGTGAAGTTATCAACCTGTACGTCCTTTACATAATCATCAGGTGATCTCTTCTATGTGTACCGTAAAGCCACAAGATGCGCGATGAAACAAGATGGCAGTAATGTGCGATTTTAGTATGTAATCAAATAAGAAGAAAACACTGTGCTGCTTCAATGCATTGCTTTTGGTCGCGCTACACTGCTACTTGCTGGAAAAAGTAGTTAGCTACTGGAAAAGCTACATTGTTTTAAAAGCAACTGAGCTACTGACAAGCTACTGAAAAATTTAATTAAGTTACTAGCTTAGCTACTTGTAGTTAACTACTCCCCAACACTGTATGTTTGTTTACTGTAAAGTCATGTTTGACCACAACTCTACAAGACTTTTTTTGCAATATTTCTCATGTTCACAGTCGGGACTCTGGTTGCCTGTGAATGGAATCTGTTAGTGTGTGGTTTGCTGTCACGTTGTGGCACTCCACACACTACAGGAACAAAACAAAATACCTGATTTTTTTTTTTTATCGTCATGTTTGTGGTCTCTCACATATTGAAAATTTGATAAGATTTTAAAAAACATTTTAGTGTGAGCCAGCCTTAAGGCAACTGCCTTTAAAAGAGTGAAATTGTAGGTCTTTCTTAGTGGCAGTGAATAGCATCTGTAAAACTTTACACTATATTGCCGAAAGTTTTGGGATGCCTGGCTTTACATGCACATGAACTTTAACGTCATCCCATTCTTGATCCGCAGGGTTTAATATGGAGTTGCAGCTATAACAGCTTCAACTCTTCTGGGAAGGCTTTCCACAAGGTCTTCATGGTACACCTGTCGCCATGTAAGTGATTGGAACACCTGAATTCAATTATTTGGAGGGGTGTCCCAATAATTTTGGCAATATAGTGTATGTTAGGGTTCAATTCTTGCTATTAACAAGCTTATTTGCATGCATATTACTAGGATATAGGCTGTTTATTAGTATTTATAAAGCACATATTAATGCCTTATTCTGCATAACCTTATTCTACATACCTTAATCCTATACCCAATACCAAAACTACCTTACTGAATATTATTAAGCAGTAAATTAGGAGTTTATTGAGGCAAAAGTTGTAGTCATGAATATGTGTTCCCCATACTAAAGTGTTACCATAGCATCCGCTGAAAATGCTCTAATGAAGGCTTTGAACAATCGACTGCAACCTCCAATTCATGCGGCATGGCCGCTGTGCATTATTCACTTGTGCCTGTGTGCATTCATATGAGTGTCTAAGATGATACAACATATATGCCTCCAGTGGAGAACTAAGAATATTGAGTACTCAAGTAGTCAGTCTACAGCTCATACTCAGATTAGAGCTATCAAACGAGTCCAGCATGTCCCCATTTTAAACCCAGCAAGGATTTGCCACTGTGAGTGTGGGATAAAAAGGCAGCTTTGATGTCTACGCAGGCTTGATTTAGTCTTCTTGTTCCTCTCCTCAAAGGAACCCATTACCTCGGCCAAAACCTGCATGCTAGACCTCAATTTCCCTCTTGTCTATGACAAACATCCATGCAGAATAACAGTTTGACAGCGTGAGACCTCACAACACAAACATGTCACTAAAAAGCCTAGACGGAGCAAAACAAAATGGCATAGTAATGCCCTTTGAATCTCCACAGAGACCAGTGTGTTGACAAAGCCTCTCCCTCTGCTTATTTTTCTCCCCTCTCGTCTCATCTCTCTCTCCCTCCTCTCTCTCTCTCTCTCTCTCTCCCCCGTTCCTCGCTCCCTCACGCTTTCACACCGATGAACACGCTGTGTGATGATTGCTACATGTGGGCAACAGTAGATATCTCTACACAAGAACAGAGCCACGCTAAACCCATCGGATAAAGCAGCTTCTCCAGCCTGAAACAAAGAGCTGTCATTTACAACGGCAGTGAACTGTAAAGGTAAAGGCTTCATATTCATATCCCTGATCGATTGTTGCATAAGTTGCTGCTCACACTGGCTTTGTGTGTCTAGGGTATTTGTCATTGTGCACAGCTCTCACCATCTGTCCTTCTGTCATGTCTTCTCTTGTGTAGGGAATTGGGTGCAACTAAGAAAAACAGATCATCTATTTGGCTTTCACACTGTAACATTTATAAATGATGGGAACTGCAGTTTGTGATATTTTGTTGCCAGTGTTCTTTTGTGGATGTTGTTTAAACATGTTTCCATGAATGCTGGATTTTTATTTCTTTTCTTTTTTTTAGTTACTGAATATGCAAATAATACCATGTTTATGTAATATCAATTACTCAGCTTAACATACACAATTTCTTATTCTCTGACAACTGTGTTTGTTAAAGGGATTGGGCAGCTAATCCATCTCTCTAGCAGTAACTGTGAGGGCTTTGTAGGTTTGTAAATGTCAGCAAGGGGAAGTGACAGAGATGAGGAGAGACTTTGAAACACCCACACTCACCACCCACTGCTCTTTTTGAGACACACTAGAGATATGTTACATTCTGATGTACAGACTCACCAACAGCATCCATTTTCTGTATGGATGTTATAATCAGTCTTTGAAATGGTGAATAATACACAGCATCTTAATATTAGTTCAAATGAAATCAGAAGAACACAATGCACATAAATATGTAAGAGGCTCATAACTTTATGTGTATGTGATGTTTATTAATTCCAACGGGAATGTTCTTAGCACAAACATCTGAGGTGGATCTAACTAAACTAATGCATGTTATTATAATATATTATAACAGCATGCATCAATTACATTGTCACATTTATTTATTAAAATATTTTATAGAATGCTCAAAATATTTTTAGTTAATGCACATAGCTTAAAAAATCTAATTAATTTATTTTTTAATAAATTATTTTTAGCAATTATTTTTTATGGATTTTTTGTTTTATTTATGTTAACAATCATTTTTGCTCAAACTATGATCTGTAGTCCTAGGATGATTTGCATGCATGTTATTATAATGTTATTATAACAGCATGCATCAATTACATTTTCACATTTGTTTATTAACATGTGCATTTGTTAATATTTTGTTAATGCACATAGCTTAAAAAAAAATCAAATTAATTTTTTTTTTTAAATAAATTATTTGTCATTCTTTTTAATGGATTTTTTGTCACGGAACAGGGAATAAACAGACGGCAGGTAGAGAGACAGGATCCAAATAGCAGGGGATAATTTAATAAAATAAACAATTAAAAACAGGATTCCAGAACCAAACAAACCAGAAAACCACAGAGAACTGGGTTTTCAAAACTCCACAAGGACACAGAAAAGAACACAGAACCTAGTCACAAATAAACTTCAACATAAAAGTCCCAAAAGTGCACAACACAGATATATATATACACAGTGGGGAGAACAAGTATTTGATACACTGCCGATTTTGCAGGTTTGCCCACTTACAAAGCATGTAGAAGTCAGTCATTTTTATCATAGGTACTCGTCAACTGTGAGTGACGGAATCTAAAAATCCAGAAAATCACATTGTATGATTTTTAAGTAATTAATTTGCATTTTATTGCATGACATAAGTATTTGATACATCAGAAAAGCAGAACTTAATATTTGGTACAGAAACCTTTGTTTGCAATTACAGAGATCATACGTGCACAGGGGGGTAGCTCAGGTGGCAACTGCCCATATGCCCTTCTCGACTCACGTTGCCCTTCCGAGGTGGAAAAAAATAAATAAAAAAATCATACAATGGATGCAGAATTTCACATAGGCCTAGATAAAAAAAATAAACAAACATCGCAAAGCCTCCTTCACTTCCATACCCGTCCGAAAGTAAAAGTCAGTAGGGGGAAAGGGCAAACTCTGTTTACGTGGCTGCAGCACTGCACGCAACCAGCACCTGAGCGGACGATACAGATCCACTTTTGCAGCACGACTGAAGCGTGGTGTTGTGACGCTTCCCCTCATATGTATGTTGATGGGCATTCCTCAAATTTACCGCTATGGGCATGCGTTTGACCCAGCGGGGAATGAAAAACAAAGGACCGGCGAGAGACCTCCCTCCGTCACCATGTGCTCTACTTCTACTGGATAGTCGTGTCGCATTCAACGGATTCATTTGCATAAAGTTGAGCTTCGGACAGCTTTTTTGATGCGCGGCATTTGTTCAAATGCAGCGCCACCTTCCCGGAATGCTTTGCGGGCGCGTTGAAGTCGCTTGACGTCACCCATAGGAATAAAGTGGAGTGCTGCGCGACAGAAGTGTTGCACGGATAAGTAGATCAGCACCTTCAGCCTGCATGAGCGGCACTAGAAGGAGATTGTCACGGTTGTCGGGTGAGACGACTTAACGTTGTCGGAAAGGTATAACAAACGGACGATCATCATCATCAAGTTTTATGAAATTAATTAAAATCTTCATAAATCCAGGATGAGTTTGCCACGTTTAGCCTAAATAATCAAACAGATAGCTTGCAGACAAGCAGCCTAGGCTACTATTTTTTTTGGTAGGCATTAGGCAAACTAAGCTACATGTCTGCTGATAGTTAGTTTCTCACGTTTCATTTTAGCAAGAAGAATGAATGATGGAAGTAATGCATCACATTCATTATTTTATTCAAAATGGTTAAACGCCTAAATCCTATCACTATTTGGGGTATTGTTTGAAGGCAAGATGCCCACTGAAAAGAGGCGGATTCAGGAGAGGTAGAGACGATTCAGGGAGGCAGCAAAGACGATTCAGGGAGGCAGCAAAGGGCAGCACGTCACTGCAAGGTTGGCTGCGAAAAAGCCAACCAGCAAGTGAGACAGAGACTTTGCACTGTGATAAAGATGACATGACACTGTGTAGGTGAATTGATTAATTAATCAGACTCATATTTTAGCCTACTAATGGCAATGTTTCATAATTACATTCCATTTAAGATGAGGAGGAGCAGTCACATGTAGGGATTTTCGTGACTCAAGTCATGTTTTTCTATGTTATTATTAGTGCCCTTTTTTTGGTCAGAGCAACTGCCCCTCAAAATTCCTGTGCACGTCCCTGGTTTCCTGTAGTTCTTGACCAGGTTTGAACACACTGGAGCAGGGATTTTGGCCTACTCCTCCATACAGACCTTCTCCAGATCCTTCAGGTTTCGGGGCTGTCGCTGGGCAATACGGACTTTCAGCTCCCTCCAAAGATTTTCTATTGGGTTCAGGTCTGGAGACTGACTAGGCCACTCAAGGACCTTGAGATGCTTCTTACGGAGACACTCCTTAGTTACCTGGGCTTTGTGTTTCGGGTCGTTGTCATGCTGGAAGACCCAGCCCGACCCATCTTCAATGCTCTTACTGAGGGAAGGAGGTTGTTGGCCAAGATCTCGCGATACATGGCCCCATCCATCCTCCCCTCAATATGGTGCAGTCGTCCGGTCCCCTTTGCAGAAAAGCATCCCCAAAGAATGATGTTTCCACCTCCATGCTTCACGATTGGGATGTTCTTGGGGTTGTACTCATCCTTCTTCTTCCTCCAAACACGGTGAGTGGAGTTTAGACCAAAAAGCTCTATTTGTCATCCGACCACATTACCTTCTCTCATTCCTCCTCTGGATCATCCAGATGGTCATTGGCAAACTTCAAATGGGCCTGGATATGCGCTGGCTTGAGCAGGGGGACCTTGTGTGTGCTGCAGGATTTTAATCCATGACATGACGGCATAGTGTGTTACTAATGGTTTTCTTTGAGACTGTGGTCCCAGCTCTCTTCAAGTTATTGACCAGGTCCTGCCATGTAGTTCTGGGCTGAACCCTCACCTTCCTCATGATCATTGATGCCCCACGAGGTGAGATCTTGCATGGTGCCCCAGACCGAGGGAGTCTGACCGTTATCTTGAACTTCTTCCATTTTCGAATAATTGCGCCAACAGTTGTTGCCTTCTCACCAAGCTGCTTGCCTATTGTCCTGTAGCCCATCCCAGCCTTGTGCAGGTCTACAATTTTATCCCTGATGTCCTTACATAGCTCTCTGGACCTGGTCATTGTGGAGAGGTTGGAGTCTGTTTGATTGAGTGTGTGGACAGGTGTCTTTTATACAGGTAACAAGTTCAAACACGTGCAGTTATTACAGGTAATGAGTGGAGAACAGGAGGGCTTTTTAAAGAAAAACTAACAGGTCTGTGAGAGCCGGAATTCTTACTGGTTGGCAGGTGATCAAAATACTTATGTCATGCAATAAAATTCTAATTAATTATTTAAAAATCATACAATGTGATTTTCTGGATTTTTTTAATATATATTCCGTCTCTCACAGTTGAAGTGTACATATGATAAAAAATCACAGACCTCTACATGCTTTATAAGTAGGAGAACCTGCAAAATCGGCAGTGTATCAAATACTTGTTCTCCCCACTGTGTATATATATTCAACAGGAGTGTAGAATCCTCATTTTATCATGCTTAAATCAATCACACCCATTTCCTTCAAAATACATGTAGAAAAAGCATTTTATATAATGTTTTTAATGACTTAGTACCATTATTTATTTTAAAGTGTTACCCAGGTATGTTGAATTAAACTCTTTCCCTTGAGCTAAATGTTGGTGTGCTTGGATTGGGCCTGTTAGCAAAGAGAGTATGAATATATTAAAACCAGACAAAAAAGTGTTCCTCGTACTGTGTGTAACTGTGCTAATGCGTATTGTTCCTACCACATTCACACAATTGCAGTTCTGTCCAATTTGTCTGAATTATGGCCTATTTGGCAGAATAGCCTCTATGTGCTAACCTTTTTCAAACAGATGTCTCTCTGTCCCAGATTTAATGAGACCTCACACAGTTAAGGAGCACTTATTCTCATCTTTCAGCATAATGTACAACCAACATCAAATCACATGAAATAATTTATCATAGAAAATTGAAACAGGCCTTGCTGCTCTGAGGATATCTAAATAAAGTAACAGTGACCTTAACTTCAAAGTTTTGATGGACCGAATGTGATTTGAGGAGACAGAAGCAATCACGTTACTAGGTGTGTGTCTCAAAGAGGAAAGGGCATTGACAAAAATAGAAGAAGAAAAAAATGTCAGTGGGCTGTAGCCTGGCATTACCCTGCAACTGTCATGGCAAAGTGTGAAGTAGGGTGTAAATGAAGGTAGTGTCTCTGGGGCACAGATGCACCTGGCTAAAACAGGAGCTAAACCCTTACTTCCACAACCCCGTAGGAGACATGTTCTTTTAGTGGATTATAACATGCTGAAAAAAACTGCTTAAATTGCCTTCTAGCCTGGTCTGTGTTTATGTTTTTTTAGCACTTTTAAGATAATTGGTCTTGGAAACCAGCTTGGCTAAAACCAGTTCAGACTGGGAGACCATAGTAGTTTAAACCGAAGACCAGCAAACTGGGGGTTTTATCACAGCAACATTTACGTTTAATCATTCAGCAGATGCTTTCATCCTAAGTGACTTACAATTTATTGCAATTTATTATACATGAGTCAACATATGTTGTCTATAAGCATTTCTGTAGAACTTTGATGGTTAAATATTTAAAACCTTAGGCACTCTAAAGGTTAAATATTTACCTTGTTTATTCCAGAACACAGAAAGCTAAACTAATTTAAGGTTGGTAAAAGCAACTACATTATTTTTTTAACATGGACGACCAAAGAGCTTGGAATTTAAAAATAGCGAGGGTAGAAGATCAGAAGGCATAGCACATTGATAGTGGGCAGAGAAACCTCAGTGGGAAACCTGACATCTCGCTGAGCTCCATCAGACAGTAACACTACAGGGAACTTCACATGTTCTACTGAGCACGAGGGCATGGTGCACTTTTCATGAGATGAGTTATCTGTGAGGAAACCCTAAAAATCAATGTGCCCGTTTTCATGTTACCAATTTATCATTGATCACCACAAAACATTTTTAAACATATATTATATATATATATATATATATATATATATATTATATTATATTAACAATATCTGACTCGTAGCCGTGGAATACGCAGCACAGCTGTGATTCAGCCGTAGGTAATCACAATGTATATCGCATGGCTATGAGTGTGATATTGCGTTTATACAACAGTTTGATGGCACGTGTGTAAATAAATACGAAACAAGAGTGTCTTTAAAACACTCTCAGAAAAAAAGGTACAGTGGAGGTACAATTTTTGTTCCTTGGAGAACAAAACGTATTACTGTACCTTTAAAGGTACACAATTGGTCCTTAGGGTACAATTATACCATTGTTTTCCTCTACTTAGATCAGGGGCAGGCAAGTGCAGTCCTAGAGAACCGCTATCCTGCAGAGTTTGGCTCCAACCCTGAAAGACATAGAAGCTCTTATTGAGAATTAACAGAGGTTTAGGTGTTGATGTTTTATTGAAAATGTCACCATTATGGTGATCAGTGTTTCCATTATTTGGCCAGTTTGACTCTTGGCTTTGTATGTGAGTTTGTGGTTTTTGATAGTGTTAACAAATTTCAAAGAAGCCATAAACAAAAACATAAAGAAAAATGTTTGACTAAACTCATCACTGACTAAAACTATTAAAAAATAATATTCACCAACAATACTTTCTTGCCACAGATCAAACATTCTGAATTCTGAATTTAAATACAATCTGGGGGGGGGGGGCAAATATCAAGAATCAGCATATGAATCTTAACAATGGTGACATACTTAATGCTGCAATGCATGCTGGGAGCCATGAGTTTTATATGTAGTGGCTTAGTAGGGTTGGAGCTGAACTCTGCAGGACATAAGCTCTCTAGAACCAAACTTGCCTACACCAGACTTAGAGGTACAAAAATGTACCCTTAAGCCACGTGTACCTTAAAAGGTACAAATCTGTACTCTTATTTTTGAGAGTGTACTTACTTCCGCCATGTATTCAAATCTCAAGTTGACAGTTTAACTGTTGAGCCCAAGCCTCCATTACTAATTCTATAACGTCACTTTAGAACTAGTAATGAAGGAACATTGAGTCGCTTCATTGAAGCTTATTATATTATGTAGAGTAAAGAATTATGAGAGAGATATCGACTAAGTCAGTGCGTTACCTGCATGTAGCTGATATTCTTCAGGTCAATCTTAAGGAAATCTTTGTCTTTGTCCTTTTATCAGTTAAAGGGATTTCCCATGGCAGCGCTAGTCAATGCATTTGTAAGTTGCATCTTGTTTACAACCTTTCAGTCCCTTTCAATATAAAAGTATTTGCTACTGACTTACTCATAAAGACAGTCTTTCCTGCCATCTAATGGTGTAATAATGTAGCTAACTTTCACTGAAGTCGAAATCACAATCACTAACGGACCCTCTCTCTATACCAAATATAGCGTGTTAATCATATAAAATAATATTTATTGAAAAATAACATTTAATTAAACAATATTAGCCATTATAAAAGTATAAGAAGTGTGTTCAATAGGAAATAAAAAGACAAACACTATGACAGTCAAAAGTACAAAAGCAGCGCTAGTAGTACAGAACAGCATTTCAGTTAAATAAAAGATTATGACCAAATATTTCCCATTTGATATACCCAAAATTAATTATACTTCATGTTTAAACACTATCTACATTCCCGAAGGACTGGCCAAGATAAAGCTGTTCGAAGGCGGGTACATGAGCGCTGGTCTCCGAAAACTTCTAAGAAAATTGTCAAATAGGTGCTATGTTTATATATAAGGTGCATATTTGACGTCTAAATGACTACATTCTTGGCAACAACAAAAAAAACCTCTTAAGACTACATTCCGTGACACAACAACAGTAGTATTTCTAAAATGATGGTGTTTGCTTGTCCGCCATGGCACTCGCTGTGAGAGAAATGCTGTAAGCGGAGTGATACAATGGTGAAACGGTGGTGATATTGGTAAAATATCGCCAAAGTCCCTTTAAGACTTTTTTAAGTCATTTCATTCGGCGGCCATCTTTGAAATGCCTCTCGGGCATACAAGTGCAGCAACGAAGTTTTGGGAGCCTGAAATCGCAAACTTATGAAAGTGCAAGATGTTGAAAACAACACCGTTACCCGTGTAAATTACGAAAATGCTAATTTGTAAATGCACCTATAGGCGCATAGTGTTTCTTTACAAAGTGACATCACCAACTACTGGCCTGGCATGCATAGAAACCATAGTAACAAATGAAAACTCAGTGAAAGACAGTGAAAATTAAACTAAACAGAACAAAATAATTAAACTAAACAATACATAATAGGGACAATTATTATGTTAGTTAATTAGTTTGAGGATTCGCCACCTCAGTCTCGCGCATATGAGGAGCTGGTTGAGGTTGTGACCAGAGCGATTGATAAATTACATATTGATTGGTCAGCAGCTACACAAGATGTTCGTTCTAAAAGCAAACTAGACAAACATTTATTGCCATCACGGTCACAACCTCAACGTCGGGGCTTGCCGTTTTTCCCTGATCTCCACACTGAGATGGCGAGATCATGGGAGAAACCGGTCTCATATAGAGGGTATAGTCCACAAACATCACACTATTCCTCTATAATGAACTATAAAGAACACGGTTATGGGGAGGTGCCTAAAGTTGAAGACACACTAGCGAGTTATCTTTCCCCTGATACAGCATCTTCCCTAAAAGCCCCAACATTTCCCACTAAACCAGTAAGAGTAACATCATCTTTAGTGGGAAAAGCATACTCAGCGGCTGGTCAGGCTGCAGCATGTTTACACACCATGTCAGTGCTGCAGGCATACCAGGCTGAGTTGCTAGGTGATATGAATGAGGGCGGGGGGATTGGCCCAGAGGTAGTTTGCGAATTATGTCGGGCCACAGACCTGTCTCTCAGGGCCACCAAGGAGACGGCTAAATCAATCGGCCGCTCTATGGCAGCCTTGGTGGCTACTGAGAGGCATCTCTGGTTGAATTTAAGTAACATTAAGGAGAAGGATAAGAGTTTCCTTATGGATGCACCCCTGTCACCTACGGGCCTGTTCGGCGATGCCGTTACGTCGGTCGTTGATAGGTTCCAGGAGGCAGCTAAGCAAGCGGCTGCATTTCAAAAACTTCTCCCCTGCCGCTCACATATCGCCGGGGCTGCTAAGCATAGGGAGCAGCCCCAAACATCTAAAGCCAGTTCCTCACACCGTGCCACACAGAAACAGAGCGTGGCTTCTCGTGCTCCCCCTCAGAAAGATTGGGGACGCGGGAAGCACACTCTGCCACAGGCTTCAAGGGGTAAAGCGGATCTGAGGACCATTATTATCTCCTAGAAGGCTGCGGGGAAGAGGTCCTGACGCCAGTGGTGTCAGACCAATGAGGGCAGTCCCCCACGAGGTAGAGCGGTCAACACCTCATCATATGGTGCCCGTCTCCCTTCGTTGCCCTCAGGGGGCCGTTCTACCAACCCTGCCACCTCTGGTGTTACAGGGCACAGCGGTCTCCCGCGAGTGTGTATTTCAGGGTCCATCCGGAAACATAGTGGTCCTGGGATGCACGCTCCCTCCGAGGAGGGTCCTAGAGCAGTCCATTCAGGTGTTCCCTGCCGGTTCACCGTTACAGGGCACCGGACTGACAGCACAACAAAAATCAGAAGCCATTCCCGAGAGGATGGTACCACTAGTAGAATTTTTGGCAGCATGGAAGCGTCTCATTGGGTCCTGCAGACCATAGAAAAAGGGTATCAGATACAGTTCGGGTTTCGCCCGCCCAGGTTTATGGGGGTCCTACCCACAGTGGAGGGCCCAGAGCAGGTTCTGGTAATGGAACAGGAAGTGAAAGCTCTGTTAGAGAAAGGGGCCATAGAATGTGTACCTCCCTCAGACAGGGTAACCGGGTTCTACAGCCGGTATTTCATAGTTCCAAAGAAGGATGGGGGGTTGCGTCCCATTTTGGATCTTTGGGTTTTGAACATCACGGTCATGCAACTAAAGTTCAAAATGTTAACGTTAAGACAAATCGTGCCACAGATCAGGTCCGAGGACTGGTTTGTCACGATAGTTCTCAAGGACGCATACTTCCACATTTCCATCCTTCCATATCACAGGAAGTTCCTGAGGTTCGCTTTCGGGGGCAAAGCATATCAATATCGGGTTCTTCCATTCGGCCTAGCATTATCTCCTCGCACTTTCACGAAATGCATAGATGCAGCTCTGGCGCCACTGCGCCTACAGGGTATTCACATTATGAACTACATCGACGATTGGTTGATTTTAGCTCAGTCGCATCAGCTGGCGGTTCGGCATCGAGATGACGTTCTCGCCCACATGAAACAGTTGGGGTTACGGTTGAACGTCAAGAAGAGTGTGCTTTCTCCACTACAGAGGACCACTTTTTTAGGCACGGTATGGGATTCTACGTCGATGCAGGCACGCCTGTCACTGGCACGCATAGAGTCCATCCTTTCAGCTGTGAAAAATATAAAGCTAGGCCAGTCACTCAATGTGAAACAGTTTCAGAGACTGTTGGGTCTCATGGCAGCAGCATCCAACGTGATACCTTTTGGGCTGCTGCACATGAGACCCCTGCAGTGGTGGCTCAGGACCAGGGGGTTTTCCCTGAGGGGCAACCCCTTTTGCATGATCAGGGTCACGCGGCGATGCCTACGTGCCCTGGTGATGTGGAAGAAACCGTGGTTCCTGTCCCAGGGTCCCGTGCTGGGGGCTTCGGGTCGCTGCAAAATGCTAACGACAGATGCTTCTCTCACGGGCTGGGGAGCGATCCTGGAGGGTCGCTCGACTCAGTGTCTGTGGGGGGACCACCATCTCTTATGGCATATCCATCGCCTGGAGATATTGGCAGTTTTTCTGGCTCTGAAAAATTTCCTCACAGACCTCAGGGGCCATCATGTGTTAGTCTGCACAGACAACACTTTGGTGGTCACCTACTTAAATCACCAGGGGGGTCTGCGCTCGTGTCCGCTTTGCAAACTGGCACACCAGATCCTCCTGTGGTCCCATGGAAAGTTACTGTCGCTGAAAGCAGCTTATATCCCGGGGGTCCAGAATATAGGAGCAGACATCCTGTCGAGACAGGGGCTGAGGCCCGGGGAATGGAGGCTCCACCCCGAGGTGGTGGAGCAGATATGGAGGGTGTTTGGCCAGGCTCAGGTGGATCTGTTTGCGTCTCGAGAGACGTCTCACTGTCCACTCTGGTTCTCCCTCACGCATCCGTGTTGATACAGACGTGGCCGAGGCTGCGTCTGAATGCATTTCCCCCAATCGCTATGCTCCCAGGAGTTTTGGAGATAGTTTGCAGGGACCAAGTTCGCCTTATTTTGTATGATTTTCAGATCTAATATCTCTCCTCGATGGGCCTCCCCTGGAGTTACCTGTCAGGAGGGACCTTCTGTCCCAGGCAGGGGGCTCGATTCTTCACCCCCGTGCAGAACTGTGGAACCTGTGGGCTTGGGGCAGGTACTCATAGGGGCAGGTATCTCAACTGAGGTTGTGGAGACCATTCTACACTCCAGAGCTCCTTCCACGAGGAAACTTTATGCCCTAAAGTGGAAAGTTTTCACTTCATGGTGTAGTGACCGCAAGTGGGATCCAGTTTACTGCCCGGTTGGTACAGTGCAGGAGTTCCTGCAGGACCAGTTCACTGCAGGCTTATCCCCTTCCACCTTGAAAGTTTATGTGGCGGGCTTAAGTGCTTGCCACATTCCTTTGGGTGGCATGTCTTTGGGTAAAGATCCATTGGCATCTTGTTTCCTCCGTGGTACTCTGAGGCTGAGGCCTGTAGTTCGCACTAGGGTGCCGACCTGGGATCTGGCTACTGTCCTTCAGGGCCTGTCCCAGGCTCCATTCAAGCCACTGGAGGAGGTTCCTGTTAAGTTTCTAACTTTAAAAACGTTGTTCCTCCTCGCTATTTCATCTCTTAAGAGGATAGGATATTTGCAAGCTCTGTCGGTGGCACCCTCGTCCTTCCTCGGCCTTCCTTCATCCTAGGCCAGGATATATTTCAAAGGTTCCTACTAATGTAGCCAGTTCCGTTGTTCTTCAGGCTTTTTGTCCTCCACCTTTCCAAAATGTGGACCAGGAGAAGAATAATTTGCTGTGCCCTGTTAGGGCATTAGATGTTTATGTCCAGAGCTGCCCTGTGGCGTAATTCTGAGCAACTATTTGTGTGCTTTGGGCCTCCTAATAAGGGGTCCTCCACATCTAAGCAAAGAATGAGCAAGTGGGTGGTTGAGGCTATCTCACTTGCTTATGAGTCAGTCGGACAGCCTTCCCCTATGGCGGTTCATTCTCACTCTACTAGGAGTATGAAGGCCTCTAAGGCCCTTATATCAGGAGTGGCTCTGCAAGAAGTGTCTGATGCGGCAGGGTGGTCCTCACCGCACACATTTGTCAGATTTTACTCTCTGGACTTGGGCTCTACTCCAGGGTCTCAAGTGCTCTTGTCCTAGTGCTGCTTGTCTAATTTCACACTGGACAGGCACTTCTCGCTATGGTGGCGTTGGTACAGACGTTCCCATAGCGTCATCAATGCAACGGGAGTTCCCTTGAAAGGGAACGCCTAGGTTACGACTGTAACCTCGGTTCCCTGAAGAGGGACAGAGTGTTGCATCGTCCTGCCATATCTCCGATGTGTCTGTCAGAAGCAACTACTTCAGACTCTTGAAGCTAGCGCGTTTGGGCAGGCTATATAGCTTCCTGGTTTGTGACGTCACCTGCTCTGATGTCTCGTCTCACCATTGGACTGATTTGACATGTGCTTCATGACTTCATCACGCATTGCGTTCCCATAGCGTCATCGATGCAACGCTCGTTCCCTCTTCAGGGAACCGAGGTTACAGTCGTAACTTAGGCGTTCCTACATCAAGGAGAAACTGAGAATATTAAATTCTGAACACTCACAAAAACAGAAGAAGAATGTTTTTATTTATTTGGGCATCTCATGATGATTTTATAAGGATGAGACATCAGAGTATCTTTTATTTAGAAAACTCCCTGTAGCTCCATTTGTGCTGCATGAATGCATAGAACATGAACTGGCTTCTCCCTGCCTAGATAGATTTGTCAGTGCATTTTATAAATAGCATGGCACGTGTTCTCCTCCAGTGCAAGGAAATGAAGAATAAGACTCAAGCATCCGGCAAATCACTAAAATATTCCCATCTTGAGAGAATTTGAATATTTTGATAAACTGCAATTAGAAATGTATCAATTCTGCGATGCTTCAGAAGGGACATATGGTTAAAATGCAGGGGGGCTCGTTTTAATTATTTATTTCACCCAGTTTGAAAAAGATATTCAGTCATGGGAGCACTGTAAAATAATTCACTTCAGCACATTTCGATTTGATCCTTAAGCTTTTTAACCTTTCAGTTGTAATTAGTCAAATGAAAAAATATACAAAAACAGGGTTGAGAAATAATACTAATAAATGATATGTCATCATTTCCTTTAACTTGCACCTCAGAAACAGGAAAATATTCAATAAAATACCACAAAACAGAAATGTGATACTTGTCACAAATGAAACTGCCAAGAACTATAAAAAACTAACTTTGATATGCAAGCACAAAGATTAAAATATACCTTGGAATAAACCTCCTCTTTAATAATATCCGTGGTAGTCATACCAGTGGCTTTTCTGATCAACGTGTACAATGACACAAAGTCCTGTTCTCCTGGGTTTTTTATACACCATATTGCCAAAAGTATTGGGACATCCCTGCAAATCATTGAATTCAGGTGTTCGAATCACTTCCAAGGCCACAGGTGTATAAAATCAAGTATCTAAGCATGCAGACTGCTTCTACAAACATTTGAAGCAGAAGAATGGGTCACTCTCAGGAGCTCAGTGAATTCAAGTGTGGTACCGAGATAGGTTTCCACCTGTGCAATAAGTCCATTCGTGAAATTTCCTCACTACTAAATATTCCACGGTCAACAGTCAGTGGTATTATAACAAAGTGGAAGCAATTGGGAACAACAGCAACTCGGCCACGTAAAATCACAGAGCAGGGTGAGCGCATGCTGAGGCACAGTGTGCAGAAGTCGCCAACTTTCTACAGTGTCAATAGCTACAGACCTCCAAACTTTGTGTGGCCTTCAAATTAGCTCGAGAACAGTGCGTAGAGAGCTTCATGGAATGGGTTCACATGGCCGAGCAGCTGCATCCAAGCCTTACATCACCAAGTGCAAAGCAAATCATCGGATGCAGTGGTGTAAAGCATGCCGCCACTAGACTCCAGAGCAGTGGAGACGTGTTCTCTGGAGTGACGAATCACGCTTCTCTGTCTGACAATCCGATGGACGAGTCTGGGTTTAGCGGTTGCCAGGAGAACGATACTTGCTTGACTGCATTGTGCAAAGTATAACGTTTGTGATAATTGATAATGGTGTGGGGTTGTTTTTTAGGGGTTGGGCAAATCTAAAATGGGTTGGTCTGAAGTAGCTTCATTATTCATAGGTGTGGTTTGGGCGTAACGTGAATAAACCAATCAGAGCGTCATCCAACATTCCCTTTAAAAGCAGGTGCGCAAGTTCCATTATGGATTGCTATTATTATGGCGTATTTACCAGGCGCACGCCAGGAGCGGTTCACAGCCGAGGAGACTGATGTTCTTGTAAGAGCAGTGAAAGACAGAGAAGTTGTGTTGTATGGGGATGGGAGAAACCCACCCAAAATAGCGTCGGTTAAATAAATAATTAGCCTGAATAATTTGTACGCTAGATTTATGCCTATTTTTCCACATCTTCGTGGCACACCACAATGATTTCCGTCATCTCATGTGTTAATATTTTTTTAGTGTAACAATTTATGATTTGCAAAAATAACTGTTGCATCTGTGTAGATTACATGAGCAAAGTGTATGCGCGTTGTGCACGCTATGGTCAAGCATGCGCCCTTAAAATAGCATAATGAACAACGCGCAACGCGCCACTGACTTTAGACTAGGTTTTTTCTGGTCAGTGGCGCAATTGTTTAATGGAACAGCAAAATAGCACCAGGGATTGTTTGCGCCGGAACACGCCTCCTTTTTTGCACTGAACCGCCCAGGGAGCGCAAGTTCATTCACTAGTTTAGCGACGTGCTTCTGTGGAGGGAAAAGCGTGCTTTGCGCGGGTGCAAAATAGGAATGACACATGCGTCGGTGTACAAAGTCAATTGCGCTGGGTGCAAGATAGGGCCCCTAAACCTTGTGGAAAGCCTTCCCAGAAGAGTTGAAGCTGTTATAACTGCAAAGAGTGGGCCAACTCCATATTAAACCCTACGGATTAAGATTGGGATTTCATTCAAGTTCATGTGCATGTAAAGGCAGGTGTCCTAAAACTTTTGGCAATATAGTGTATGTTGAGAGCAATTACTCATTTCTGTGGGATAACTTACAATCCTTCACAAAAAGAATGGTCAATTTCAAACAGTGTTACCATATAAAAATGTGAGATGGTGGTCCAGTGGGTTAAACCATGGAACTGATATGCAGAAGGTTGCTGGTTCGATCCCAGCGGTCACCACCAGTGTGTCCTTGAGCAAGGCACTTTACTCCATGTTGCTCCAGGGGGATTGTCCCTGTAATAAGGTCCCTGTAAGTCGCTTTGGATAAAAGCGTCTGCCAAATGCATAAATGTAAATAAAAATGACTACATGTGAAAGCAATAGGTTGCATCAACTTCATGGATTAAAATGGTAAGAGAGCGGAAATTTTATTTATTTATTTTGTTGGGAATGTTCCTTTAGAAGAACTGAACGTGCCTGGAACTGCAGGTGCAATAACAAAAGCAAAATAATGTGAGTCTTATGTTGGTCCAAATGTATTATATTGCATCAAGGGAAAGGGGAGCATCTGGCATTCTAGTAATTATCAGCCTTGGGAATAGTGATTAACAAAATATGCTCACTGGTGAGTAGTATATATACATGTAAATCTTTATCATTTTCACAGGCAAATCAACTCACTTGACTGGAAGAAAATCACTCACTTGACTGGAAGAAATTGCATTGCAAGGACATTCAGTGAGTATACATTTTTTTTGTAGTTTATGTAAACTCTAAAAAAAACAATGGGTTAAATATAGGGCAGAACACATGTTGGGTTAATTTTACCCAGCAAATTGTGCTTTTATTAAATCCAGCATAATGGGTTGATTAATTGTTACTATAATACGAGCTAATTTTTTTACTTCATACAATAATTAATGTTTACGGATTAATTTAAATCCTCTAAAAATAAAAAAATAAAAAAATACTCCACAACCACTGGTTTGTATGATAATTATTTTATTTTCTATTTTCTTTACAGTATAGCATATTTTATATCATTTTAATACATATTGCCAACATTTACAAGTAATTCAAGCGTAATCCACCAATCTCTGTTATCCCGTTTCCACCATAACGGCGCTGGATCTCGTGCCGGAGCTTGTATCATGTTCAGCGGGGGAAGTAAAATCTAACTTTCAACCGCCGCCCTGTGTTTCACTAGTAGACGGAATATGCTGTGACTGGCTCCATAACCGGTCCATAAACAATCAGTGTACAGTTCTGAGAACATCCTAACTATTTATATTCTGTATCTTTTTTAATAAAATCATAAAATGTTATGCAAGGACAAGGCTTCAGGCGTTTCCATCATGAGAAAAGACAGACGCAACTCTAGTTTGGGTGACTCACATCGCGCCCCTTGCTTTGCATAAAATGAAACAATATACAGCACTATAATGAATTTATAGATAAAATTAAATCTTTATTTTACTGAAGACATGCGCCAATTTGACGTCGCAAAAAAGCCTGTGAATGCCGTGATAAATAACTCAACCCCTGGGTTGTCATGTCTGACCCAGGATGGCTAACACAAAAACTACCCAAACACTGAAAAAAAAAAAAAAAAAAAAAAAACAGGATTTGGGTAGACATTTTTTTTTTTTTTTTTCAGTGTAAGAGTTGTTGAATGTGAGTATCTCTCTTTCTCTCGCTCTGCCGCTCTCGCACTCTCGGCCCTGATTGATTCTTCTATGATGTAAATATACATGCAGAATTCATGATAATGCCTTTTTTAGGGCCAGGTGCGCTGTTGAATTTCAATGATTCCCATTTTGAAAGAATATTCATGTTTACAATATGGTGAATCCACATCTCCAGATAATTAGTGAACATTGCAATGGTGTGTTGTATAATGCAGGTTTATGATAACATCTGTGAGCATCATTGCAATCTAATCAGAAAGGCTATTATGAACACCTGAGCTGTTGTTATTATTATCAGTAATTTGTTATGTTCTAAAAATAAATCATCACCAGTCTCTTATGAATACACTAATGTCATTGACAGCTGCTAATCTCTTGTTTTGTAAGATTGCTTTTGTCTTTTTTTCTCTTTCCTTTTTTTCAGGGCCATGAAAACTAGACTAGGGTGCCTGTCTAACAAATCAGACTCATGCAGCGATTTTTCAGAATTCCTGCCTCCTGCTCAGGAAAGATCCACAAGATACTTGAAGTGAGTACTATATTGTTCCCTCAAGAAAAAAAAAGGATAATAGTTAATTGGCTGTCTCATAACTGTACCTGTTCATGTATCTTTGGCCGTCTCAGGTTGTCCAATGATGAAGTGACCAGATGGGCAGATTCATTTGATGCTCTGCTGTCCAATAAATGTAAGTCACATTAATCATGATAAATATGGGTCTGAATTATTAAGCTTATTCTTCAATTGAGGCACTTTTCATTACTTGAATCGTAAAAATGAATTTCTTCTAACCACGTTTCATCTATGTTGAAATATTTAGCACAACACAAAAATAGAAAAAATGTATACAATTTTAATTATCTGATAAATACCTCTTAAATCTTCAAATTAATTACAATTTAAACTCAATTCAAAACTTTTTTGAAAAGCTCTTTTTATAAAGTTGGATATATACAGTATAACTTCTTGATTGTTTGTACTGTCGCAAAATGTAAAAAAAAAAAAAAAAAAAAATATATATATATATATATATATATATATATATATATATATATATATATATATATATATATATATATATATATATATATATATATATATATATATATATATATACTATACTATACTATACTATACTATAAACTAGCTCTACTCTATTAAATCCAATTATAACACATTAAAGGAGAACTCCGGTGAATTTTTAAGTTAATCTTGATCGTTATACCTTGTGAGTACTGTCTATAGAAAAAAAAAACGAACCGGATTGGTGCTTGCAACATGGAGCTGTTACAGTTAATGCCCAGAGCTCAGCTAACATGGCAGCTATGGGGGCATATACATAAAGAGTGTCTTTGTGCCTCTTAACAGACACAAAATGCAATTTAATTGTCTGTTCAACATGAGCAGGGCCCTTACATGACAACGAGATGCGTTTAGCAACTTAGCCATTGTTTAAACTCACTGAAATAGTGTTTTAAACGGCAAGCTGTAGTCTCGCTGAAGTCCCGTGAGAACTCAGTTGTAGCCGGTAAAAATGTAAATAGTCCAGGGGGGAGGAGCGTTACGAACCATATCTTCTTCACTTGTGAGCCGATCATCACTCTTCACACACACAACTTCTCACGGGACTTCAGCGAGACTACAGCTTGCCATTTAAAACACTTTTTCAGTGAGTTTAAACAATGGCTAAGTTGCTAAACGCAGCTCGTTGTCATGTAAGGGCCCTGTTCATGTTGGACAGACATTTTAATTGCATTTTGTGTCTGTTAAGAAGCACAAAGACACTCTTTATGTATATGCCCCCATAGCTGCCGTGTTAGCTGAGTGGAAGCTCTGGGCATTAACTGTAACAGCGCCGTGTTGCAAGCACCAATCCGGTTCGTTTTTATTTTTATAGACAGTACTCACAAAGGTATAACGATCAAGATTAACTTAAAAATTCACTGGAGTTCTCCTTTAAGATAATTATAGACATTAACTTCACGATTTTCTGTAAAGCTGCGTTAAAAAAAATTGGTTGTGAAAACTGTAGAAATTCTACTGACTGCTGAAAATGATTTGGAGAAGTGTGGCTGACACTTCTCCAAATCATTCTCATCAGTCACTTGAATTTCTATAGGGATGTACTGTAGTTCAACCATGATATAGTTCACCAGCAAGTTATGTAAGAAGCTTTCCATATTAAGTGAAGGATGCCATTTCCCCATGAGTCACGCATTTGGCTGTGTGTTCTCTCGTCGATTTCTCACAAAATGACAGGCCTTATTTCCTTAGGCTTAATTCCAGCGTGTGTGTGTGTGTGTGTGTGTGTGTGTGTGTGTGTGTGTGTGTGTGTGTGTGTGTGTGTGTGTGTGTGTGTGTGTGTGTGTGTGTGTGTGTGTGTGTGTGTGTGTGTGTGTGTGTGTGTGTGTGTGTGTGTGTGTGTGTGTGTGTGTGTGTGTTCTCCTGAACCTCACAGCATTGACACCCCAGGCATGTCACAAATAGCCCCTCTCAGTGCTGTTTATAGGACATTTGTTCATGCTAAAGACTTCTAAAATCTGTCAACTGTAGTACTCAGAAACGATAGTGAGCAAACCATTCAGAAATCTTTTATTAGCGGAGCTCACTAAAGCTAAGGAAACCCCTAATGCAGGTATTCAAATTCAGAACTCATCCCACACGCACGGTTATAGGCTATCCTGAACATTGAGATGTGTGAAATATTTAAAACTAACACACAGGTATAAGAATTTCGGTAGGCTATAAAATGTCTAGAAAACACAAACTTTTAAGTAGCTTTACTCACCAGTTACTGTTGCTCATCCTCTGCGAAGCAAGATAAAATGGCTTCTGGTAAATTCTTCAGTGACAGTGCTGCGTAAATTCCTGGATAATGGAAAAAAATTAAAAATAAAGTATATAAAGTATATGAAGCAATGTCAATCACCAGTTTTATTAATTGTAACAATGCAATGTTGTGAGAACATGAACGTGAACAAACAGTTGACAGGCCAGCGCTGCATCATCACGAAAGTTTAAGCCTTGCCAATTAAAATATTTAAGATGTAAAAGGGAATTAGATTCATTACTCACACACTGTGAGAAGTTGTCTGTGTGCAAACATCTGAAGCGGGTACGAAGAAAGTCATGTCTCAGCTGCTTGATGTCATGAATGTTATAATATATATATATATGAGAGAGAGAGAGCACAAATTGTATATATTGTGCAATTTAGTAGAAATTCGTTTTTTCGTGCATTATACGCAGGTTACAGTGTGTATCAAATGCACGTACAAAGTAACTTCTTCATTTCATGAGATCGTGTTGGTCTCAGACAGCGTACGAATACTGAATTGAGCTATATTTCATGTCGTCTTGCATTTGAAAAGACAAAATCACACAAAGTATCCTAAATGTGCATAGTTGAGAAATAAATGTGTACAGTATCAGAATATTGGACCCGTGCAGGTCTTAAAGTGACAGCATCCTAACAATCATGTTGTCGTTAATGTTAATCAAACAACAAAAGAAAAAGAGAAAATCACTCGCTGCTCTTGTCTGAATTTTTATTTATTTTTTAACTTTAATTAAGCATTAATCATGTATAATTTATACAGTGTGTTATTTTACATTTGATTACTTTATTAAATGTCTGTATATTAGTTTTGTTGTCATTACTACCTGTTTTTGCAAAAACAGTTTCATGACCGGTAAAATTTCTTAAGTCACCGGCCATTGGAAGGTCCGGCAAAAAATTGTTTTAGGCCCTGCCTGTGTAACGGATGTAGGCCAGTAAAAGCTGTGTGTGTAAACCTCACTTTTCTGGCCTCAAGAGGCGAGCTAGCGACTGATGCTAGAGGCTGCAGTGCAGTCTTTAACGTCTTTGTTAGAACGCCCGCCTCCCACGCTGGAGACGCCAGTTCGAATCCCACTTGGAGCGGGTCGAGTTGGACCACTTTCATCTGGTGCCATGACCTGGATGAGAGTGAGGTTTAGGAGAATGAGCGTAACGGACATAGGACAATAAGAGCTGTGCATGTAAAACTCACTGTCCTGGCCTCAAGATGTGTTCTAGCAACTGATGGTATAGGCTGTGGTCTAATGTCTTTGTTGGCACGCCCGACTAACAACCCTGTAAACCCTGGTTCAAATCCCACTAAGGCCAGTTACACCTATAACTCTGAACCTTCCAGAACACCCCAGCGACTACTTAGCAACCACTCAGAACACTTTAGCAATTACATAGCAACGCCTTGGCAACCACCAACAATACTCTCATTGTAGCATATATGAATATGACTGTATATGACTTTGAATGCAGCACAACAAATCAGAAATTAGAGATTAAATTATCAGTTTTTATAAACTTATTTTGTTCTGTTTGACATTTTATCTCCGAATGTGTTTAAAATGCTGTGACACTCTTAATTTATAAGCACAAAACTCAAGATCCTACTGAATCACAAAACTCTGTTAATATAGTAATGATGATTGTATAACGATAATATGGATTGTATGTATTTCATTGACCTTTATGGCTGTCTTTCACTTGCTTTCAATGAATTATCAGGGTATGCTGGGTAAAAATTCCCCTTCAGGTAGCATGATCTGTAAAAAGCATTTCAGATATAAATGACTTCCTGTGTCTAGCACAGGATACCTGATCAGCAGAAAATCACTTAAAAAAACAAACAATTAATACACTAAAGGAGAACATTTTGTTCTCTAGCGAGCAGGAAAACATTTAGCCTCTGTACTGCCTCTTGATTGTCCTTCCATTGAATTTCCTGAGAACCACTATTGTCTCATTTGCTGTTTGTATGGACTTTAACTGAGAATTCTACCTTGCACAAAAAGGATACAGAGTAAAAATAAGTGCCTTACAGCACCAAAGACCATATGATGATCATAAAATCATTAACATACATTTTTAGTCCAACTAGGCTCATTGGAAAAACATCCCTGTGGCGATATTTCTGCAAAATTATATCATGTTGCTTCTTGCACATTTCGCAACCCTTTCAAATTGAAATGTCCAATGAGTGATGTTAAAAGTGCATTTAGTTTCATCTGAAACAGATTAATGTTGGTGTAATCTCTCATTTAAAGCACATCAAAAAATTGTTTGATGAATTGCAGCGTTAGATGTGTTCAACATTCCTGTCTAAAAATGTAGTCCTTTCCCTAACCTAAACCATAAAATCAGAGGGAGATGATGGGTGAATAATACTGATGTAGAAGTACCTAAGCCTAAGATGATAGGTGAATAATACTGATGTAGAAGTACCTAAGCCTAAGATGATAGGTGAATAATACTGATGTAGAAGCACCAAAGCCTAAGCTTGACATAAACTGTAAACTTGCACCTCAAATCTGATTGGTTGATTGTAATGTTCCAGGATCAACAAAGATCTTGATCCAGGAACATGTTGCACTTGCTGAAATCAGGTTCTGCAGCTTGGTGTCCTTGAGAAGAATTTCCTGTAGGCAGTGTGGCCTAGATATGGCATATTAGACATGACAAAGACATATTGGTTTTAATATAGTAAGATGTTTATCTGTAATCTTATTCATCTTTATTTCATAGATGGTTTGGCAGCTTTCAGAACCTTCCTCAAGACAGAGTTCAGTGATGAAAACATCGAGTTCTGGTTGGCTTGTGAGGACTATAAAAAGATCAAATCCCCTGCTAAGATGATGTCTAAGGCCAGTAAGATCTTCAAGGAATTTATTGACACTCACGCACCCAGAGAGGTATGTTGAAACCATATATAAAACCATAGCAACTACACCTAAACAAACAGTATTTCTTTGAATGTGCTAAAGATGAATGTGCCATAGTTGTGCCATTTTTGTGCCATTTTCTTTGAATGTGCCATAGTTGGCTAAAGATGCTTTCGGGAAACGCACCCCAGGGCATTATATTTGGCAAAAGGAAAGACAAGAGGCCTTTTTTCTAGTCAGGTAGCACAGACTTATGCTTTTCATAGTGTTCCAAAGCTGGGACCGAGATGGGTCTTGTGCATGTTGCCCACTTGGGTCCCACCTAGTGGCAAGTGCCATCCTATATGAAATCCATGTGGGCAATTGGCATGGGGCCATTATGGAACCCATGGACAATCCCATATAGAGCCCATGTTTCAGCCCATTTCAAACCCACATGGGCCCCACATATAAATGTTGACTGAGTTAAAGCTGGGACAGAAATGGGTCTTGTGCATGTTGCCCACTTGGGTCCCACCTAGTGGCAAGTGCCATCCTATATGAAATCCATGTGGGCAATTGGCATGGGGCCATTATGGAACCCGCGGTCAATCCTATATGGGGCCCATTTCATACCCGTATTGGCCCCACATATAAATGTTGGCCGGGAAATAACATAATTGCAAAGTATTTAAAAAAAAAACATAAGCATTGTTTCCAGATATAACAGGTATTCGTGAACATTCTGTTCAACAAAGAAACCTCAATAATATTAAACAGCACAACTGTTTTCAACACTGGTATTAAATTGAATGATTTAAGAAGGATCATGTGACACTGAAGACTGGAGTAAGGGCTGCTGAAAGTTTTCATGTATAATAAAGGTGTACAGTTTTTAATTGCATATACAATGCACTTCCAAGTTTGAGACCTGGGCTATAAAGATTTTTCCTCCCTCTGAGTTTGTTCTTTAGCACCACCTATGCTCCCTTTAGTTCTTCCCTGGCTTCAAACCTGAAGATCATCTTCTTGTTCAGCATGACCTTCAGTTACTTTGTGAATCACTGCTTGTTATCCAGGACAGCACTGTCCTTAAGCATCCTACCTATGTGGGTCACAGAAAACACAAATAGCTCCAGTTTGGCTCCTTCAAGACGAGACATATCTATCAAATGCAATAACCCTGCTCTTTTGGCTCAGACAGTGCACAAACTGAATACAATTTGTGACGGTGGAGAAGCGTGAAAAATGATCATCAGAGATGGTGATAGATGTTTTCTGTGTGAACTTTGGTGACCACACCATTTATAGTCTCTCCAATTTGGCTGTGCTGGGAAATGGTTTGTTTGATTCTATGCTGTTGTCAAGAGCAATTGTACCGAATTTAATATTCTCTAACTCTTATATCTCTGAAGGTTAACATTGACCACAGGACCAGAGAGGAAACCAAACAGAGGCTTCTGGAGCCAACTCCCAACAGTCTCAATGAAGCCCAAGCTAAAGTGTACAGCCTCATGGAGAAAGACTCCTTTCCTCGGTTTATAAGATCAAAGATCTATCAGGACTTATTGAACAGGACACAGATATACTGTCAGAGGAAATCTGTTTAAAAGTGAATGCCTACGAAAGATGTCTATTTGCTTGTCTGGTCAGATGACATTGAGATATTAAAGCAGACTTTAACTGTAATATAGAGCATAGTCTGTGTGTTTACAAAATAATTAGATGAGAGTAATCAAATAAAAAGGTAAAACAAACTAGTTCCTTTCTAGTTTGTGCATCTAAAGTAAAACATGACCCTGTAATGTACTTCTTTGCCCAGCTCTATTTGAACTATATTCTCACCCTCTCAACTGTGATAGAATGGTCAATGTTTCTTCTGAATGCTAGCAAGCATGTAAATGTAAATCAGTCTCTACATGGGTAATATGTAAGAGTAGAGTATGATAATTTATTTATTTTTTCTTCAATGTAACTTGTGTACACATTAACACTGATACTGTGTGTTTCGATAAGACAGCCTTCTGTGTTACTGCATGCAGCCTTGGCCTGCGGACATCTCTCATTGAATCTTTTCTCTTAAAATCTAAATCTAAAAATAATTACACACACACACACAAACACACACACACATAAGCACACCAAATATATTTTTTTCTCTGAAATAAAAAATACAATTTCAGAGTGTATGGCATAATGTATTGTTTGTCTTTGTTTACTTTGCTGTTTATTAATTTATTTAAGTTTCTTCTTTCAGATGTTGATGTTCTAATGGTTTACAATGACATGTTCTCCAGTAATGATACTAGATCAAGTAAAGCATGTCACTTCAATAACAGTGTTAGCGTGTTTTTTGGTTTGTTTGTTTTTTAAACTCCTGGGGTATTAAGCAAGATTAACCTACCACCATATATACCTTGAACTCTCGGTTGATTAACCCGGTTGATTAACCGCTCGGCTCCGCTCTCTCTCTCCCGCTACAGACCTCGCAAAACCACGCCCCCTCCGCCATTGTATATTGTATAGTATATAATTGTATAGTATATACTGTAACTATTTAACAAATTTAGTTACATTAATATTACTATATTCATAATATAATTAGCTTCTTAATACCTCTTAAGCAAACTAACACTGGAACATACAGGGAGTGCAGAATTATTAGGCAAGTTGTATTTTTGAGGATTAATTTTACAACATTAATAATTAAACAACAACCATGTTGTCAATGAACACAAAAAACTCATTAATATCAAAGCTGAATATTTTTGGAAGTAGTTTTTAGTTTTAGCTATTTTAGGGGGATATCTGTGTGTGCAGGTGACTATTACTGTGCATAATTATTAGGCAACTTAACAAAAAACAAATTTATACCCATTTCAATTATTTATTTTTACCAATGAAACCAATATAACATCTCAACATTCACAAATATACATTTCTGACATTCAAAAACCAAACAAAAACAAATCAGTGACCAATATAGCCACCTTTCTTTGCAAGGACGCTCAAAAGCCTGCCATCCATGGATTCTGTCAGTGTTTTGATCTGTTCACCATCAACATTGCGTGCAGCAGCAACCACAGCCTCCCAGACACTGTTCAGAGAGGTGTACTGTTTTCCCTCCTTGTAAATCGCACATTTGATGATGGACCACAGGTTCTCAATGGGGTTCAGATCAGGTGAACAAGGAGGCCATATCATTAGATTTTCTTCTTTTATACCCTTTCTTGCCAGCCACGCTGTGGAGTACTTGGACGCGTGTGATGGAGCATTGTCCTGCATGAAAATCATGTTTTTCTTGAAGGATGCAGACTTCTTCCTGTACCACTGCTTGAAGAAGGTGTCTTCCAGAAACTGGCAGTAGGACTGGGAGTTGATCTTGACTCCATCCTCAACCCGAAAAGGCCCCACAAGCTCATCTTTGATGATACCAGCCCAAACCAGTACTCCACCTCCACCTTGCTGGCGTCTGAGTCGGACTGGAGCTCTCTGCCCTTTACCAATCCAGCCACGGGCCCATCCATCTGGCCCATCAAGACTCACTCTCATTTCATCAGTCCATAAAACCTTAGAAAAATCAGTCTTGAGATATTTCTTGGCCCAGTCTTGACGTTTCAGCTTGTGTGTCTTGTTCAGTGGTGGTCGACTTTCTGCCTTTCTTACCTTGGCCATGTCTCTGAGTATTGCACACCTTGTGCTTTTGGGCACTCCAGTGATGTTGCAGCTCTGAAATATGGCCAAACTGGTGGCAAGTGGCATCTTGGCAGCTGCACGCTTGACTTTTCTCAGTTCACGGGCAGTTATTTTGCGCCTTGGCTTTTCCACACGCTTCTTGCGACCCTGTTGACTATTTTGAATGAAACGCTTGATTGTTCGATGATCACGCTTCAGAAGCTTGGCTATTTTAAGACTGCTGCATCTCTCTAAAATATATCTCACTATTTTTGACTTTTCTGAGCCTGTCAAGTCCTTCTTTTGACCCATTTTGCCAAAGGAAAGGAAGTTGCCCAATAATTATGCACACCTGATATAGGGTGTTGATGTCATTAGACCACACCCCTTCTCATTACAGAGATGCACATCACCTAATATGCTTAATTGGTAGTAGGCTTTCCAGCCTATACAGCTTGGAGTAAGACAACATGCATAACGAGGATGATGTGGTCAAAATACTCATTTGCCTAATAATTCTGCACTCCCTGTAACCTGCTCTGAAGCTACTTACATACCCTGAAAGTTGCCTCCGTTTTTGGAACTGAAAGTTGAGGTTATCCACTTACTTACCCTTAAACATACCTAGGTATGTCACATAACCTGCTTTTTGGAATACCCCCCTGGCCTAAAACACTGTGTTTGTAGTCCTCCAGTATACTTAAGCACTATTCTAAGTCGTTTTGCAGTGTTTACACTATAAATTCCAGATAGAAAAATTGCACTTTAAATACCTGGATGATGCACTTAATTAACCATTGTGTTAAGTTGCAGTCAATTTGACCCATTCCGATTTTTGAGTTGTTGGAAATACCAGTTAACCTATGTTTTAAAGTTTCAACACACTGATGTGCTTTGACATATACACTAGAGGTGTAACGATACCCTCATGTCACGATTCGATATCACAATACTCAACTCACAATGCAATATTATTGCGATACACCAAGACATATGGTAAAAGGTTAACAAAAAATGTACTGCTGATTAAAATGTTAAATTTGGTATTACATCAAGTAGTGCTCGCTGCAGAGCATCTGGAGCTCAAGGGTGGAGCTTAAGCTGTTTAATGGGTGGAGAGATAGGGTTATGGGTAGGGTTAGGGTGTGATTGGGGGATGCAGCTCCACCTATCATGCCCACAGTAGGTCAAGAGAGGGGGGGGGGGGGGGGGGTCTGGAGGAAATGGTTCTGCAGTGAGTAGCCTCTCTATAACATTGGGCGTGGAAATTAATAGGCTTGGACTTGGAGCTGGTAAAACAAGGCACAGGACATTGCAAGGGTTCCTCTAGTAGTGTGCACTTGTGCAACGCAAGAAATTACAATCATCCGATTGAACTAAACGGCGGGAAGTTAGCGAGGGAAGGGCTTAAAAAATGAAAGTGGACTTAAATGCAGCCTAAAAGTTGCTAAGAAGTATTTCCTACCTAAGCAAGGCAGTATTTGACTCTGGTCAGGCATAATCAATAGGAGCAGATTGGGAATGGCAACATGCCCAGGGGTGTGTTTCCCGTACAACGGCGTAACTCACTGATTAACTACCATAGTACGATGCATCATTGAGGAAATCAACTAGCTAGTCACGACTGTTTCCCAAAACCGTATTGTCGCAAATCTGTCGTTCAAACATGTTGGTTAATGATGTCACACAGGTGGTGGAGTAATAACTTCTTTTAATGAATCCGTTTAAGGTTGAATTAATGCTAGATTTTTTGCTATAAATTATGAACATGGCATCTGAGGACTAATTCTAATTTTCTCAGTTATTTTGCTTTATGTCCAGATTCAATCATTGCCCCACCCTTACGTACTAGAGGACATACGCACATGCACACTCTTTAAAAACTGTGCTTTAAATCTCTTGACAAACTTAAAGACGTAAATTACATTTGTATGTATTCTAAATAAAAGATATAGATTGTACTGAATGTCAGCTTGCTTATTTTGCTCAAGATAAGGATTTATTAAGACCACATGTTATGCAAACAAGAAACTCTGCTTCTAACCACAGGTTGAGAGCTGCCGTTCCAATCACACAAGTTTGTGATGCTGTTTGCGAACGTTCGTTGGAACCATAGTTTCAGGAAACACAGACTCATGGAACTATGCTTATAACAACGGAACTTGCAACCATAGTTGGCTAAAGATGCTTTCGGGAAACGCACCCCAGGGCATTATATTTGGCAAAAGGAAAGACAAGAGGCCTTTTTTTCTAGGTGCACAGACTTCAAAAATGTACTGCTTAGGCAGACAAGTTTTATTTAGAGTCGATTTTTACAGCAGTGAATTACCCCTAGCAAAAGTTGCTACTTTTTGGTATGCCATAATAGAATACTCTAGAATAAATAGGTAGGCAAAACATGACCGCAGACGGATTGCAAATGTTATAAAAGCTCTTCAGCACACAGTTGTGAAGCTCTTGGCTCATTTGGTTTCTTCCGAGGGCTATATAGCCCAGATGGAATAATTAGATCTTCCACCCCTTTAGATCAGTGTTCCCTAAACACTGTTTAAAACAGAGAGAACATCTGCTGGCCTGGGGCAAAGTTCTCCCTGGAGGCATCGCGAACATATTCACGAGCCTCAGACACATGCCTCCCTATCAAAGCTATGTGAAGTCACTGTTACCATGAGAGAAGATGGGGAAGCATTCAGGTGGGAGTTCAGGTTAATTGCAGTCTCAACTCTTTCTTTAAGAATTCCATTGTTCAAATTGCCAAAATTATCTTTCTAAAACTCACCATTACAGCTGAATGTGGTGCTGCTTATTTAGAGGTGATGAAGAGAAGTGATGGCGTGTGCTTTCTCATGCAACCTAGTATGGCAATATTTTGGTCCTTATTGGTATGCATAACCTGATTCAACATCTTTGTTGATCCTGGAACAACATTCCAATCAACCAATCAGATTTGGGACACGCTTATTATTAATTTATGTGAAGTTTAGACTAACAAACAGGATTAGGATGCTTCTACATCAGTGTTATTTCACCTTTCATTTCCCTCTGGTTTTATGGGTAACTTGTGGTTAGGGTTAGGTTTAGGGGCAGGAATATGGTTAGGATTACATTTTCAGACAGGAATGTTGTTCCAGGAACAACAAAATATGTTGACCCAGAAACACATCTACCTCTACAAATTCAGCATGTGCTTCTCACCAGATGAGCATCTGCTTAAATTGTCGAAAAAAAATGTGAAGCACTGTAATAGATTCAGCCAAATATCAGTGCATTTCCTGCAGACCATGCCCTTGTTGTTAACAAGAATTGTACAAGAACATGAACATATAAAAACAATAACAATAACAATACTTTATGACCTCCAGGGGGGTATTCCAGAAAGCAAGGTCACATGTACCTTGAACTCCCGGTTGATTAACCCAAACCTTGTTTACTAAAGGTATGCTGGTTCCAAAAACGAGTCCCGGAGTAAGTTCAGACAAGTATGTTCAGACAAGTATGTTCAGAGAGTATGTTCAGAGTTCCCGGTTAATACTCAAGACATTCTCAACAGAGCAACAAATTGATGATTCACCATGGAAACTAAGCTAAGAATAAAGTGTACCATTCTACTTCCTTCTTCTTTTGTTTAATGGCGATTTACATACCGTAATCTACTTAGTGCACATCGCCACCTATTTGGTGGTTTTGCAATCGTTTTTCGACCTTTTCGTTTAATAAGTATTCTTTATTCACTGAGAATAAGGATGATATTGTTTGTTTGATGCTAATTAATTGAATGCAGATCCAAGTGTGAGATGACGATAAAATAAATAATAAATATATTTTAATTGAATTAACATTTAAACATTACCTTGTTGTAATAGTGCTTTATAATTAATATATAATACTGTGTATTATATAACTGTAACTATATAACAAATTTAGTAAAATTAATATAACTATATTAATTATATAACATGCATCTGAATACCTCTTAAGTAAACTAAGCTGGAGCAGGTTATGTTCAGAGAGTGAGTTGCTATGGCTGAAGCACCAAGATTTGGTGCTATACAGCACTTATGGCCCCACTTTATATTAGGTGGCCTTAACTACTATGTACTTACATCAAAAAATAAGTACAATGTACTTACTGTGTTCATATTGTGTTGCAAAACACCTTTGCTGATATTGAGGTGGGATACGGGTAAAGTTAGGGACAGGTGTGGTGGTATGGGTAAGTTTAAGGGTAGGGTTAGGTGTAAGGGAAGGGTCAGCAGTGTAATTACAAATGTAACTACAGAAATTAATTACAGATGTAATTACATGCAGGTATTTTTTTTTTAAATGTAAGTACAATGTAAAAACATGTATGTACACAATAATTGCAATGCATCAAGTGATTCATTAAAATGTTAGTACATAGTAGTTAAGGCCACCTAATATAAAGTGGTCCACCACTTATAGTGGTTCCCCTGATTACGAGCCAAAGAACCACTTTTAGTGCCATATAGCACCATTTTTTAGAGTGTATTTATTTATTTAAACAGATTAAGATTAAAAAGATGAAGGCTATATCATTCATTGTTGAGCTGTTAATGTTAAATCTATCAATATAAAACTATCAATATGACATTTTGAGTAAGATAACCTGCAAATGTATATTAAACAAACTATTACATTTTACTAAGGTCTAAAATCTGACCTGGATCTTTTATGACCCATAAAATGTGTACCTAGACTAACAGCTGGCATTTTCTGGTAATATCATATGTAATATATTTGAAATGAGGATCAACTGAGCATAGCATGCAAGACATGGTTTCATTATTAAACTGTTCTAATACTATGTACTGTACGCGTTTTGTAAACGTTAACTAATACTCAAGGTTTTCAAAACAGTAATGCCAGGAATCATCGCAGTCCTGCATGACCTGATGTAGGTGGATTCCCAAACAAAATCCCCACTCCATTGAGTCTCAGGGCTAATTTATAACACCTTTGGAGCATTACAGCTGACAGGAACCTCGAGCGAGAGATTTGCACTGTGCTGTGAGTGTGTTGTTTTTTTTCCCCACGTACTGCCAGGAAACTAAACGTGGCATAACATGTGAGCTAGAAATATGGGCTTTTATTCAAGGTTTTGAGTGGTCATAATGGCAAATACATTTTATACATTATATTATTTGTCTATTGTATAGAATTACCTTCTGGTCTTGTCATCAAAAATAGTAGACTTATAATAAATCATGTGACGATTGGACATATCTATTTCAAATATAACAAATATATTTTTTGTCACACTTTATTTTACATTGTCCTTGTTACATACTGTATGTTACATGTACTTATAGTAATAACAGTAAATTATGCATAATTACCTGCAACTAACCCTCAACCAAACCCTAATCCTACCCTAACCCTATATGTTACATGTTGTTAATTAATATTAGTACTTAAATATATCATTACACTGTAACAATGACACCTTAAAATAAAATGTAACCACATTTTTTAACTGTTTTGTTTTTAAAGAGTTCTAAGAATATGAGCATGAGTGATGGAAAAATACAAATTAGGACTAAAATGTGCAACATTCCAAAAAACAAGTATCCTTTGTTCAAGGTTGTATCGTTCTTATCATGATAATTCTGTCATTTGGAGGACACAGAAGTCATGGTCTGAAGAAGAAGGCTTATAAAGAGAAAAATTTAGTTGCAGCTGCCTTTATGAACTAGTCTCCCAGTGTGTTTCTGTAATTCTTATGTTAAAATAAAGACGATTGTGCTTTCCATCCAGACATCCTGAAATAGTCTCAAAATCAAAAAAGAAATATGGGATGAATGTACTTTGATCATTGTGTAGTGTGAAGACCTATTTCTTCATTAAAGGTGCAGTAAGCGGTTTCTGAAAAATGCTGTTGAAAGTGGTTTGGACTGAGCACCACAACAACTTTGTAGCCGTACACACACAAAAAAAGTTATTTAAAGGTTCTCTAACTATATCTTAGTTTAGTTGGGGAAAGGATAAAAAAAAAAAAACATTACAATACTGTGTTCATCAGGAACCCCAGATGAGACTTTTTGACCTCAAAAAGCATAAAAGTGATTCAAAATAGCTTTTGCCATTGTAGTAAATTCCCATTCAGCAAACATATGAGAGTGGAGTAACAGATCTAAAATCTAAGGAGGTTTTTGACAAAGGTCAAAAAAAAGGTGCTACATAGCACTTAAAGTGGTTTGCGATTACAAGCCAATGAACCACTTTTAGTTTTTGTTTAGAATGTAGGGGGAGGAAAGAGGGGAGTTGAAGAAAGACTGTAGAAAGAGAGATGGCTGAGAGACATTACAAAATAGAAAAGGTCAGAGGAATATCACTGGATAAAGAAGGGTTATGATCAGACAAGAGCTGTAGGACCCTTGTTAATATTAGAGAAGCTTTCCAGCGTTGGAGAGACCTCAGCATGAAGGCCTTAAAACGGATGCAGGGGTTGCGTTGTTTCTGCTCCATACGTGAGTAACATTGGTTTTGAGTGTCTGCTGCTGGTGACTAACAACGAATTCTTGCTTGTATATACTCTTGTGTATTGTATGTACATTTTTTGTTCTTTCTGCTCTTCATTTGTTCCTCATCTTTGCTTTATTTAGCTTTGCTTCTGCTATGATAATGAGACATCCACTCTTAAATTGCATTTTTATTCATTTTTTTGTGCATGAAGGGAGTGGTGTGTTTGTTTGGATTTCAAATATAAACAGTGTTAAACTGTTGTTTTCTGAAATCGCTTACTGCACCATTAACATGGAAAAGTTAGCTGCACCCTGAGGTAAGATGGGTTGACTGTATCATATAAGGTACTTCCTCTCAATTGCACCTTCTCAATTTCCTGTACTCATGTTGTAGCAGTAGGACACCCACTAACATCTCTATGAAGAGACCTAGAAAAAGGGTTTTATCCTGCTCTACCCATGGGAACTTCTCTGTTGTGGTATAATTGCCCTTCTGCGAGGCATATTATCTATAGGCAAGAAAAAGAAGCTGTGAACAACAAGCTTATTTTCCCCTCTGCATGTGTTCCACATCTCTGAAAAATTGCTTCCAGGCAGTGGGGTGAAAGTGAATGCCTTCTATCAGAGCAGACGCAGAGATCTCAAGGCCAACTGGTGCGGAAGTTCCCTTGTCCTCATTCAACCAGATTGTGGGTCTTTTATATCTAGAGGGTCATGTTGGGTGAGAGAAAGACCTTGACGTCTGATGACATCATAAGTTATTGATCCAATGAGGGATTCCCATAGGTACTATATCATTCTAGGATATTAAACCTAATCAAATGTTCCTCGTTCTGAGCACAGCTTGATCAAGTTAGGCATGGCTGTCCTTATTCAGCTTGCGGATCAATGAAGTGAGACGTTTAACTTTATTAGGCTTAGAAATATTATGTTTATAAACAACAAATATGTTTCGATAGTGATTGTGTCACTTCATATAGCAGTTTAGGACATGAGGTACTTACGGAACTGGCTTACAACTGCTAGTTTAATCAGAAAGTTACTAAAAATTAACAAAACAACAACAACATCAATAATATTTATTAAAAAAATTAAAGATATATATATATATTCCATGCAATATTTGGCAATGAGGTAATAAGGTAAGGCCATTCAATTAGACTAATTTTCAATTTGCATCACAAGAGTAGCCCTTCATTGGACACCCGAAGGTAGAAGAAAGAGAGGACGACCCAAGATCACCTGGCGTCGCACAGTAGAGGAAGAAATGAAATCTATGAACCTGACATGGGGAGATGTCCAGAAAAAAGCCCAGAATCGACCAGAGTGGAGAACTTCCGTTGCTGCCCTACATGCCAGAAGCATAATGGGCAGTAAGTAAGTAAATTCAATTAGACCCACCTGTAGTGTAACAAACATCACAATACCCTCATAAAAGAAAGACTTTGAATTTGGAGAACATTTGAAATGTCATGCCAAGTTCAGTGAGGTTCACGCTTGAGGCAGAGATAGTTGTTAGTTGTTTGTCGTGTAGTTCGGAGCTCATCTTTTTACTATATTATTCTGAAGAATTTTCATGTATAATCGCTGGATAATGTATCGGAACATAACAATCAAGACTTCCCAGAATTTTGTCTATTACCCCTTTTCCACCAAGGCAGTTTGAGTGCTGGTTCAGAGTCAGAGCCTAGTTTCAAAATGGTTCTTTGTCTTTCAACACCCAAAGCACCAGCTCTGAACCAGGAAAAGTGGTTCTTAAGTAACAACAAAACATTGCTGGTCTAGAAGTAAGAACCGCTTGCGTCAGGGGCTGGGGGTTACTGTGATCATCAAGATGAACACAAACTTGTGACCATTTTTGATAATAGCTAATCGAGCTAATAGCTGCTCGGTTGTAATCTCCGTCTATACAAAATGCACAAATGCATTGTATTTACAGTGTTTTAATGCCAATGTAGATTCGCAAAGCCATGAGCATCAATAGTAATGCAACATTCACCATTGTTGATGGAAGGCTTGTTTGAGATGCATCTGCGCTGTGCATACCGATCGCTGTATGACATCAAAGTAACTTACAGCGAGATCATACGACTCCTTATGCTTTTGAATCGCTCTTGCAATACTTTGATATCATACACGGATCAGTCTGCGCAGTGGCGATGCATCTCAAACAAGCCTGGTGTGTTTGTGCTTCCCGTTGCCTCACTAGCGTTGCTGAAAAAGATGAGACATATACAGTGATGTAAGACCTGGCTCTGTGGTGGCTCTCTAGCCCGTGGAAAGGCAAACTAGCTCTAGCTCTGAACTAGCACCTGGTTCATGCTGATAGAAAAGGGGTAGGATATGAGACAGATTTTTTTATGTGAAGCACTCTGGCCGGTTTCACCTGGAAAATTCTAAGGATGTGACAGTTATGTGCTCTCCCGAGAACATCTCATCCCCTCAATGAAACTTGAAATTAATGCTTATACAATATTTAGGATAATGCCGAAAGAGCTATTCTGTACTTGTAAAGTCAATGTGTCATGCAAAAAAAAAAAGTATTATTTCAAACTCACATAGCCAGATCTATAGTCTCAAATATACTTTATAATCAAGCAGTCATAACTGTGTCGACATGATGCCGGTGAATTGCAGCGCTCGTGCAAACATATCCACATCGCTATGATCAGATGCTTTCTTAACTGCCTCTTTCTCACCGCTGTCATTTTTGTTGTGTTTTGTTTGTTTGTGTTTATTAAGCTATTGAGCAGAAAGTGCACAACACATATTTACATATTCATTTAAACATCGCTCTCAGCAGCATGGACTTTTTGTAAGAAACAATATCCATAATTAATATGTTAAGTAAAATATCTAGCTTCCCGTGGACCGCCTTCTGTATAATAATATAACTCCGTATTCGCCTGAAAGAAAAATGTCATACACACCTAGGAAGGCTTGAGGGTGAGTAAATAATGGGGTAATTTAAAATTTTGGGTGAACCATCCCTTTAACTCTTTCCCCACCATTGACAAAAAAAAAAAATTAAAGAAAAAAAAAAAACACTTCCCCGCCATTGACGAAATTTAACGGCTTCCTGTGCTTTCACTGTTATACGGTAGGGGACTCTATTGCACATCTTCTGAAAGAGCACTGAATCTTCTGATCAAAACACATGAGAAGAAGATGCAAAAACAAGCAATATCATATGTAATCATATGCCATTGTAAAATAATGCGATCATCAACATTAAACAGCATATAAATCAAAACTGCCTAATGTTGCTGAATGAAATGTCGACCCAGGACGAGCTATAGGACTGTGCAAGCATTAGGGGTGTTCATGGACTTAATCTATTCCATATATGTTTTGATCATCATTCTGAATATGATCCAGATGTAGTCTTTGACAAAAACTTGATTTTCTCAACTTTTTGCTCAAAATGTTGCTTTTTTTATGAAACTTACCTACATTCAAGTGTTGATAAAAAAAGAATGCATGTAAATGCAATAAAACAGTTTTTTTTTTAAAGCAGAGGCTCTGTTCTTTCTTTTGACATATTGCATGTTCAGATATTCATACAAAAAAATATTCTGGGGTCCATGAAAATTTTGTGAAAATTTAAAAGTGCTGGCTATTTTTTTTTTAAACACTGGTGGGGAAAGAGTTAAGTATACAAAATATATTTAAAAAGATTAAAAACATCTTTATGTTTCATTATTCTTTAGTCAAGCAGTCATTTACAACCGTGCATGATAAAAGAAGTAAAAAATGTCCTGCACTAAAAAAATTTATTTTCACTGTTGTTAGTTCCACTCAAATCATCCTTGTTCAAATTACTTTAAAAACTTGTGTAGCTAAATGAACTTAAATGTACCGAGTTGTTTCTACTAAAAATGAGTATTGTCAGCTTTATTTAATAAGTGTTTGTTCTATCAACATAACATTGCTGAGTGAAACGAACAAACTGGGCAGTGGATCTGTAGTTCCCCGCATGCTTTGCAAGGGACTGCATTAGGAGAGTAAATTTAGGAATGAAAGTGTTATTTTATGTGTTTTTCAGTAAAGGGAAAGATTTGTATAGTTTATGTTAGTGTTTAATGTTCAGTTCCCTTTCAGTCGATCACGTTCGATGTAAGTCGGTTGTACCGACGAATTGGGATCACTTCAGAGAGCCCCTATCAGCTTCGAGATTTAGAGAACGGGCCAATGGGCCATTGGTGTGCAAGATTTGCATCTCGCGCTCTGCCACGCGTCGCGGGTATAAACAGGAAACGAGAGCAACGCACTGACGTCTATCACTTCGGAGCTGAATGGCGTTGATGAAGCAAGACTGCCTTCCTGTTTATTCAGAAGAGCGAGTTACAGAGAGCGAGAAGAGGGACGCTGTGCTGGTGTGACGGCATTATCCAGCGCGACCACGAGACTCAGCTGCATTTTGAAACAACTGCTGTTCTCACAGCAACCTGTTGGTTCGGTGTGCATTTCCATTGAGTGCAAACACAGGCTGCACTATCTCCTGTGTGTTGCCGCGGTCTTCCCTGGGTGCTTCAGCACTTCTGAAAAGAGCGTTTCCTCACAAAAAGAGCAACACGGGTGTGACACTGCGTCTTTTTCAAGATGTCATTCCGCCCGTAGATTTTTGGATGTGGTCATTCCCTCTCGCCCTGTGACGGTCACAATCGCTGTTGGATGATAGGTTTCTGGGGGCCCCGCCCCCGCCCAGTGCCCCGCCCCAGTACTATTCTTCCCGGAGGTGCATGAGGAGCTTACCAGGTCGTGAACAACACCTTTCAGTGACAGAAACAGATCTGGTGGCTCCTCCCTCCTCACTCCCCTTGACAGCGGACAGGCCAAGGGTTACGAGGGAATCCCACCAGTTGAGCGGGCCGTCGCGATGCAACTGTGTCCGGCGACCGCCTCCAACTGGCGCGGTGACCCTCGTCTCCCGTCCAAGGCCTGTAGGTTTTCGTCCAGTCTGACTACGAAGGCCTACAGGTCCTACCAACAGGCCACATCCACCTTGCATGCCATGGCGCTGCTTCAGGTGCACCAAGCCCAAGCACTCATGGACATGCACGAGGGTAGGCCTGACCCAGAGTTCCTCCGGGAACTTTGCCCAGCAGTTCTCGGCCGTCCAGAAGCAGACGGAGGCCATCAAGTACATCCTGCTCCGGCAGTCCGCTGCTGCCTCCACCAAATGCCGGCCGCAGCACCTCCGTCTGCCCATCGCCGAGGACATCTGCCTGCCGCCGTTCCCGCCCCAGCCCAGCAGCAGCCTCCACCCGGGCGTAGGCGTGGAGCCGGCCGCGGGAAGGATGTCCAGCTCACTCAGGCCGCTGCCAAGCCAGGTGGCAAGCACCGTGGCAAGAGACCCTGAGACGGGCCACCCAGAGACGGAGGAGACTGCTCTTCAGGAGATGGCTGCAGCCGATATGAAGTTCGGGTTCTACAGCCCATACTTCATTGTACCCAAGAAAGGCGGCAGGTTACGACCGATCTTGGATCTGCGATACTTGAACCGCTCCCTCCACAGGATGCCGTTCAGAATGTTAATGCAGAAGCACATCTTCAGGTGCATCCGTCCCCAATATTGGTTTGCAGCGATTGACCTGAAGGACGCGTACTTTCATGTCTCGATTCTCCCTCGACACAGACCGTTTCTACGCTTTGCATTCGACGGACGAGCAAATCAGTACAAACTACTGCCCTTTGGGCTGTCCCAGTCGCCCTGTGACTTCACGAAAGTTGCGGAGGCGGCCATTGCTCCCATGAGAGAGCGTGGTGTTCGCCTTCTCAACTATCTCGACGACTGGCTGATCCTTGCCCAGTCGCGGGATCAGTTGTGCAAACACAAGAACATGGTGCTCCAGCATCTCAGCCAGTTGGGTCTTCGAGTCAACAAGGAGAAAAGCAAACTCTGTCCCGTACAGAGGATCTCTTTTCTTGGGATGGAGATCGCCTCGGTCGCCATGACAGCGCACTTCACAGAGGAGCGCGTCCAGTCAGTGTTTAACTGCTTGAATTCGTTCAAACACAGCACAGCGGTACCACTGAAACAATTTCAGAGGCTCCTGGGGCATATGGCAGCCGCAGCCGCAGTAAAGCCACTAGGGCTGCTCCATATGATACCGCTTCAACGCTGGCTACACGACCGAGTCCCGAGATGGGCATGGCACAGCGGGTCCCTCCGTGTCCAAGTGATGCCGAGATGCCGCCAAACCTTCAGCCCGTGGTCGGACCCTTCATTTCTATGGGCAGGAGTGCCTCTAGAACAAGTGTCCAGGCATTCTGTTGTCTCCACGGATGCCTCATCCACCGGCTGGGGTGCTACGTACAACGGGCTTGCAGTTTCGGGTCTGTGGACGGGCCTCAACTGCAATGGCATATCAATTGCCTGGAGTTGCTGGCAGTTCGTCTTGCTCTCAGCCGCTTCAAAACGCCGCTCAAAGACAAGCACGTTCTGGTCCAGACGGACAGTACTGCAGCCGTTGCGTACATCAACAAACAGGGTGGTCTACGCTCCCGCCGCATGTACCAACTCGCCTGCCATCTCCTCCTGTGGAGTCAGAAGCATCTGAGGTCCCTTCGTGCCATTCACATTCCGGGCCCGCTCAATCGTGCGGCCGGCAAGCTGTCACCCCCAGGTGGTCCAGCTGGTCTGGAGTCAATTTGGGCCCGCACAGATCGTTTTGTTTGCCGCCCCCGACACGACCCACTGCCAGTTGTTTTATTCCCTGACCGAGGGAATCCTCAGCACGGATGCCCTGGCACACAGCTGGCCCCGGGGCCTACGCAAATATGCATTTCCACCAGTGAGCCTTCTCGCACAGACACTGTGCAAGGTCAGGGAGGACGAGGAGCAGCTCCTCTTGGTCGCTCCGTATTGGCCCAACAGGACTTGGTTCCCGGAACTAGTGCTCCTCGCGACAGCACCTCCTTGGCCTATTCCTCTGAGGAAGGACCTCATGACTCAGAGACGGGGCACCCTGTGGCACCCTGTGGCACCCGCTTCCGGACCTCTGGAAACTCCATGTCTGTTCCCTGGACGCGACGCGGAGGTTCTAGGTGACACCATCACAGGTGGTAGACACCATCACTTCCGCCAGAGCCCCCTCTACGAGATGGCTGTATGTGCTGATGTGGAACCTATTCGTCGATTGGTGCTCTTCTCACCATGAAGACCCCCGAAAGTGTTTTTCCCGGTCAGATCTGTGCTCTCTTTCCTTCAAGACGGGTTGGAGCGAAAGCTGTCTCCCTCAACCCTCAAGGTGTACATTGCTGCTATTGCCGCAAATCACAATTTGGTTAATGGTGAGTCCTTAGGCAAGCATGATCTGATCGTCAGGTTCCTGAGGGGGGCGAGGAGTCTGCCTCACCCTCCCTCTATACCCTCTTGGGACTTAACTCTGGTGCTGACCGCACTGCAGAGAGCGCCCTTCAAGCCTTTGCAGTCAGCTGAGCTGAAAATCTTGTCTCTAAAGACAATACTCCTGATTGCATTGGCCTCTGTTAAGAGGGTAGGGGACCTGCAGGCATTTTCGGTCGACGAATCGTGTCTGGAGTTCGGGCCAGATGACTCTCAGGACTCCCTGAGACCCCGGGATATGTGCCCAAGGTTCCCACTACTCCCTTTCGGGACCAAGTGGTCAGCTTGGCTTTTCTACGTCCAGTTCGCGCCCTGCGCATCTATGTTGACAGAATGCAAAGCTTTAGGACCTCAGAGCAGCTCTTCATCTGTTACGGAGGACAGCAGAAGGGAAAGTCTCTCTCTAAGCAGAGGATAGCCCACTGGATAGTGCTCGTTAGAGCTCACTCCACCAGGGGTGTAGCTTCTTCCTGGGTGCTGGCTCATGGCGCCTCGCTGACAGACATTTGTAGAGCTGCGGGCTGGGCGACACCTAACACGTTCACTAGGTTCAATAGCCTACGTGTAAAGCTGGTTGCTTCTCGTGTGCTCGCTTCCCATAGTCAGCAACACTGAAGTGCCTGTTCTAGTGTTGGCTTGCTGCGCCATTCCCTTCCCCATGGAACGGATACGTGTGCTTATTTTTCTCCAGTTGAGTTCCCCAGGAAATGGCGAACCCTGTTGAGTCCTCCGCAACCCGCGGCAGTCGGATGTGGCGGAGCGTCTGACGCCAGGTCTGGCACTTGTATGCATTGGTGGAACTTGTGTCAGGCTGGGGTCCGTATGTCCCGACCCCTACGGCGGTCCCATACGTGGATTCTCCACGGTACAGCTCCCTACGGCGAGCTCGTGTCTTTCCCTCGGCAAAGTTCTTCTGCCGTCTTAGTACGGTGTTGTTCCCCCGCCTGCAACAGGCCGGGGCCACCCCTGGGACTTCCGTATGTTGCACTGTCCAAGGCCAGTCCATACGTGGCACGCTTTCCCAGCGTTATCCAATAGTCTGCTGAGTGGGTCTTGCGGAACAGCAGTGTGACTCTCCCTGCGTGAATCTCCCCGCCCGCTTCAGAACGGGGTCTGAGGGGCTCTCTCTGGGCGCTGGAAGTGGTAGTAACTGTGGCGTTTTCCAAAGGGATCCCAATTCGTCGGTACAACCGACGTACGTCGAATGTGACCGACTGAAAGGGAACGTCTCGGTTACGTATGGTAATCCTTGTTCCCTGAAGTAGGGAACGGAGACGTACGTTCCGTCGCCACAGTTCCTTACCATCACTGCATGGCCGAGTCACGAGTTCGGCTCCTCAGTGAAAAACGTCAGTGCGTTGCTCTCGCTTCTTGTTTATACCACCGTTTATACGGTGCAAATCTCGCACGCCAATGGCCCATTGGCCCATTCTCTAAATCTCAAAGCTGATAGGGGCTCTATGAAGTGATCCCAATTCGTTGGTACAACCGACGTACGTCTCCGTTCCCTCCTTCAGGGAACGAGGGTTACCATACGTAACCAAGACGTTATGTTGGACATTTAGAGGAGTTTCTGTAATTTTGTTTCTAAACATTTATTGGATGGAATTCCTGCCCTCAATTAAATTAAGTTTGTCCAATTAGTTATTTTTGCTTTTTGTTTCTAAAAATATGCTTCTTGTAATGTAATAGTTTTCCACTTACACTTGTAGAGCAAATAGTTAATTTAGGAAGGTAAATTAAATCGATAAATGTGTTCACCTAACATAAAAAACTTAAATTTAACATAACATAACATATTTAGTAAACTGCACATATAAATAGCATGTAACAGTAACAAATTCAAATGGTTTGTATTTACTCAAAGAAATTCTGTCAGCTTTACTTGAATTTATTTTGTTCATATAAAAAAAAAATGTTTGAGTGTGTGTTGCAAGAGATTTGTAGCTAGTTTATTAAGCCAACCGTATCTAATGTTTTCCTGTTGTGTCTATGTGATGAACATTATTAGAGACCACCAAGATTACATACAGGAAAAGATTTCAGTTAATTTATCACCTTTTACCAACATCCCTGCAAAAATTCAGAGGGAACATTGTTTTTATTTTGCTTTTCAAATAATTATATTTCTGGAACAGCGTGTGAGTGCAAAAGGACACTAAAACGACCTAAATTGAAGCACTTACATTAACCACACTGAACATTACCATCACTGTGGACTTTCCTGACTTTTCACATACACATAAATGCACAGTACACAGTACATTAGTGTAGAGAGGACTGAATTATGATTGGCCGAGAGGAGAGATGATACTCTGCTTCCTGCACTATATAAGCTCCCTGCTCCCTCTCTGCCGACACACTGCTGATAAATTTTAGCTGATAAAGACCGCACTGCACTGCGCAATGGATGTTTATTTCCCCTCTGGCTTTACAATGTACAGAGGAATAACAGGGCTGTCAAATACTTGCCTGGAAAGGTATGATTTCATGTGTTTTTTGTCTTAATAATGTATGCATGCCAAATCATCTGAATGCTTAAACATAAACCTCTATCTTGCATATAATATCAGTAAGAATCCTGTTGTAAGAAACGCATATATTACAAAAGTGTACGTATGCTGTGTATTAAATAAATGCTTTTTTATCATCAGGGCCAAAAGATTAAAGGCATGCGTAGGTGGATTTCTGCAGAGGCAAGACATGAGCAGCCTATGCAGATATAGAAAACCGAGGTAGGTACAGTTATTGAATGCATCGGCTCCTGCTTATTTCATAACATGTTCCTTTTTGGATGATAAAGAGTCTATAGTCTCCTACTGTTTCTCTTCTGACTGGCTGACATCTTTACAGGTTGACCTTGGAGGAATGTATGATGTGGAAAGAGTCTTTTGAGAAGCTCCTGTCCAGCAAACGTAAGTCCACCATTTTACAATTAAAATGTTTCTGTAAAGCGATGTATTATGGTTAAATGGCACAACTATGATTTAGTAAAAAGCAGCCTTGTGACATATGACAATATAACAAAACAAAAGACTGTTTCCATTAGGCTATGGTTTATATTTAGAAGCTAGAAATGGGACTGCAGTGCACAGATGTGTTTGGTCTGCGTGGGGGGCTTTAATCTGATGAGACACATTACACAACTAATCCTTTTTTTCTCTAACCCCATTTTTCTATCAGATGGACTATATGCCTTCAGATCTTTCCTGGTGTCTGAGTTTAGTGAAGAAAACATTGCTTTCTACCTTGCCTGTGAGGACTTCAAAAGCACGAAGTCTGTGGCTAAGATGCCATCCAAAGCAAAGAGGATCTACGAGGAGTTTATCGGAAGTGAAGCTCCTAGAGAGGTAAATAAATCACCATATTCTGCAGTATTATTTCTACACTAAAACAGATTTGGCATAGAAACAATTTTCATTCAGAAATTACTAGTAAATTTCACAATTAATTAAAAAGAAAGTAACACTTCAAGACTGAAATTGCATTTTCTTGTAAAACATACTCTTTTTTATATATATAGTGAACAGTGTATATTGTTGATGCTTAAATTCACTTCTCATTCACTTTCAGGTTAACATCGACTACGAGACTCGAGACATCACTCAAGACAACTTGAAAAGCCCCACAGCATCCTGCTTCGAAATGGCCCAGTACCGCATCTATATTCTCATGGAAAAGGACTGTTACCCACGATTCCTCCGTTCCGCTGACTACCGAAATCTAGTCAACCAGCTCAAGGTGAAGAGCGCCAAGGCGAAAACCAAAAAGGCCATTGCGATCAAACCACCACATGAAGAAGAAGAACCGAAATGAAAAACATAGGTTCATTTTGTCCCTACAAAAGATGGAAGCCCGGCAAGAAGTGGAAGGAACCGGTGCGGATCCTAAAAAAGGCTGCTTGAGGCAGTCGGAGTGCCACGAGATGAAGAGAACCCTGTAATGGAATTAGAGTATACCCCTTTAATATTGTCCAAAAGAGGGAACAGCAGAGCTACTGGTGGAGAGAGTTGCATCTGCACATATACTCGGCACAAGATGCTGATGGACTCTACTGAAGTATGCATGGACCACATAACATGCTTTCAGCAAATTATGTAGTTTGTAACATTTATAGAATGGAGAAAAGTGTTTGATTATTTAATACATTAATTTACTTAATTTATTTATTTATCCTTTTTTAAATATTTATTTTGATAGTCCACTTTAGACATTCTATAAGTAACTTATATGTCAACTAACTCTCAATATTGGTAGTCTGTCTGCTTATATCTCCTAACACTTTATTTTGATGCTCCCCAACAGACATTCCACTGTAAGTAACTTTTCAAATACATGAAACCCGAAACCTAACACCTAACCCTAACCCATAACATTCTACTAATAGTCTACTACAGTCTACTAATACTGTTATTAGAGTTAGTTGACATGCAGTTGCAAATTAATGAGAGTTAGTGGACATGTAGTTGCAAAGTCACTTAGACTGTCTAAAGTGGACTATCAAAATAAAGGTACCATGATACAGCGATGGTGTCTTAATTTAAAGAATAAAATAATATAATGAAAACCATCCTGAAAAAAAATATGGTTTTAAAATGGTACAAAAAAAATGGTGAAACCAGGGTACCACCACGTAAGTGACAATCTGCCTGGGTTGCTATAATGCACAGCTTAACATTGTTAAAAGTTGGTGTGCAACTATTTATTTTAAATTGTTTTCGTTTTATAAATGTTTTTGTTACATAATTGTTTAATTCACATGAATAAAATTTTGACTAAAGAAATAATGTGCTTTCACATCTTGTGGATTTTTTTCTTTTTCTTTCTTAGACTTATAGGCCAAACTGAAACAAAAACAAGCTGATATGGTTATGGGTCATATTAGACACAAATCTAAATAGCATGTTTGTTCTGACAAAAGACAGAGTGAAAATGTAAGGCCCCAGTGTGCAGATATATCACAGATGCTTCACTATGAGGAAAACAGGCTTGTTATGCACATGACTGGACAGACTGAGCTTGTGTTTCATATTTAACCATCAATGCCCACAAGCAACCGGCAGCCTAAAGTGTAGGTTTACACAGTTACCAAGGCAACTGTTTGAGCCCGGTTGCAAAAGCTGTCCACATGATTCTCTCAGCTCAAGATTAAGCCACATCGCTCCTGCTGACAGTAATGAGAAAGTTCATCACCCAGTTAGAAAATCAAATACTGGAGTTCAGAAAGAGGTAATACATATGATAACGTCTCTGTATGAGCAGCCATAAAGATTTTTTAGCCTTTGCGTTTGCTAACACATGTAATGAAATAAAGGAAGGTTGTCTGAGAGCCATCGTTTGATAAGTATTTGTAAATGATGTTTGCTTTCACAAGACTATGCATTGAACTACATTACATCTCCTAGACAGTAATCGCATGAATATTTTTATTGATCCACAAAAGTAATCACAATTTGTCGACGAAATATGATTGTACACTGAAACATTTGCAATGGCTGAATATTTTAATTTCATCAGCCAAATGGGGGCTAGATGATGGTCCAGTAGATATACACCATATATTCAACACAACATTGGAACCAAGCTCATTGGATGGATGGTCCTGTTGATTAAAGAGGGGCTACATGTACTTGAGTTTTGTGTTCCCGTAGTAATTTGATCTCAAACATGGTGAATTTAATTATAAAAAAGATCAATTGCAAGGGCTAAAATGTTATGCAAGAGCATCAGTGGGCATTCCACAGACACCCAATAAAAACACAGAAATCAATTTCAACATAGAAAATAAAGAAATAAATCGCCTGATTTAAATGTATTATATTATGTTACTGTATATTATATTATATATCAGGGTTGTTATCATTGCTAAAAACTAAAACCATAAAAAATAAGTATTTGAAATAAAATAAATATTAACAAACTTATTTTACTTATAGTTGCCAAGGAAACTTTTCACATGTTTGTTTAGTTGAAGTTGAAGAACTAAAATGAGTAAAACTAAATAAACTAATTCTAAAAGCCAAATTTAATTGCTATATAGAAATTATATAGAAATATAAAAAAATAAATAAAAATGTGCTTTAATTTAAGCTTTAACTCAATTTTAAGGCACAATATGTAATTTTTCACCACTAGCGGTCGCTTATTCAAAACAAAGGTGTAGCTTGATGATGCCTTGATTTCACGGAATCATGAGAGTTCCTCTACAGCCGGTGGAAAATAATCAGACGGGACTCGGGTAGAAATCATATTCATTAATGAGCTAATGTATTAAAGAGTTATTAATTAATTAGTTACTGTAGTATGAAGCAGCGTGGGGCTGAAAGCCGCTGGAGCGGAACGAGGCCGCTGGAGCGATGTAATGAGAGACAAGTGCGACACGCGTCTCGAGAGCAGTGGAGCTTTTATTATGCCGCAGACGGCCGCTTCCACTTCTTCAGGTCGTGTATGTGGGGTAACGCTGTGCTGTTTTATCATATTAGATACATTTGAGTGTGTTGAAAGTTATGTTATATGCTACTTGTTCTCTCGGCGGCTACTATGAGACACTGGCTTCACACTGCAGTAAGCTCGATCAATATTAGGCATGGTAAAACATGGTAGTCGTGGTAAATCATTAAACAAGATTTAAACAATAAGATTAACTGTGTTGGGCTATATAACAATGATTCGTTTTCTGTCGCTGAATGTATCCAAACAGTTGCTCACCTGTCTAATAAAACACAATATATTAAAGCATCTTTGGTGTTTTGGCGTTTGAGCGTGAAGGCACCTCACAAAACTCATTTTGGACAGACTTCTTAGGCAGTGTAACCGTTTAATGATCTGATCTATTTCTTGCAAGAAATGACATCAGAAGTGGAAAAATGTTGGTTAAAAAAACGTGCATTTACACACATACTGACCAGCAATCGCAACTTTCGAACGCCATCTTTTTTTTCCCAGCTCAACTGTCACAGAACGGAAAGTTCTGTGGGATATCAAAGGCAGCTGCCTATGCTGCCTTCAAAAATCAATCAGATGAAGGTATCTCAGGAGACAGGAATTGAAGCTAACATTAGATTCTGACGTGCCTTGATGCCTTCCTACCTTGAAATGTGTCCTCCGAAGGCAGCATTTTCCAGGTTTCGGACGCAGCCTTTGTCACAATCCCAGTTCTGTGTTTTGTGAGTATTTTTATGTTGAAATGTATTCTCAGTTTCCATTGTCTGTTTTTCCGTCCTTTGATTACCTTTTTAGTTCCTCTAGTTACCATCATCAGCCACACCTGAAGTTTATCATCCCTGATTTATCTGTGTATTTAAAAGGATAGTTCACCCAAAAATGAAAACTCTGTCATCATTTACACAAAAGAAGATATTTTGAAGAATGTTTGTTACCAAGCAGATAGAGCAACCATTGACTACCATCGTAATTTTTCCCTACTATGGTAGTCAATGGTTGCTCTATCTGCTTGGTTACAAACATTCTTCAAAATATCTTCTTTTGTGTTCAGCAGAACAAAGAAACTCATACAGGTTTGGAACAACTTGAGGGTGAGTAAATGATGACAGAATTTTCATTTTTGGGTGAACTATTCCTTTAATACCTTGTGCTTCAGTCATATTTTGTTAGTCGATGTTTGCTTTCATGCTGTTCAGTTGGTGGTGCCAGGACATTCTTGATTTTTGCCCTTCATGTTCGCGTGGACTGTTTCCCGATCTGTATTATCTGTGTTTTTGTCTTTTTTCGCGAGTTCACACTTACAAATAATCAGATAGTAAATAGCATGCGTAATAATATGCGTATTTGGCGTGCTGTCCGAGGAGAGGGCTCCGAGCTTGGTATTTGGCCCGAACCCAGAGTACTCCCCCGTATCTCTGGTTAGGAAAGTAACCAGGTGAGTGTGAGGAAGACGGGGTGGTGGAGGGATGCTGAAAAACTGTCAATGAACATTGGTGAGTTGGCTGGGTATTTATATAATTGGGTATTTATATAGCTTGGTATTTATATAGTTATACAGCTGGTTAGAATGACATGATGATTGGATAGATAATTTGAATGTATTCCTCCCGAACTTTGTTAATAAGACATAATTTGTCATTAAAGTTGTGCTTGCACTTAGATTCTTTCTCTCTATATATATGCATTCAGATATGGGCATTTCCTCCTTTGACTTTTACATCTGTACTTTTCATAGTTTTTTCTTTTACAAGCAAAACTGAATGCGTGATAGTCAGATCTACAAACGTAAGAACCAAACATTGATTATGAATGACTGTTCGCCTGTGTGTTTAATTGAATCCATAAACCTATCACCTTGTTCGTCAGCGTTAACAGGCCCATTCACAGTGCATCCAACCTCAAAGCCCATTTTGTGTTGTTTGTTGGCCCACGTCTTCAGAAATCTTTAATAAAACTGTGCGCGTGATGAGTCAGACAGCAGCATCAAGGTCAGCAGCATCCCCCACAGCCATCACACTACAGACAGATGCAGTGATGCCTCAATGCTGAAGGCCTCATGTAAAGACAACTCTGACGCACAAGCAGCAGCAAGTGACAATATACAGTATTTCACCTTTGTTACATCCCAGAGCGTTCTGATATCAGAAAATTCTTGTGTGCCCTGTGTTGTGCTCTGTTTCTCTCCCTCCCTCTTTCACTCAGGCTAATTACCATTAGCTGCAACCGGTTGTGAGCATGCCTGAGACTGAGCAGAGGCGTATCAGTGGAAAATCCTACGCTGAGGAACACTTCTAGAAACTCTGTCCTTTTGAGGGTAATTAAAAGGTATGGGAAGCTACACCTTAAGAAAAATGTGTTTATAGTTTATGGTTGTAGAAAAAAGATATACAGTTAGGTCTATATACAGCTCTGGAAAAATGTTAAGTGGTCTCTTATTTTTTTGTATATTTGGACACAGGCATCATTTTCATACTCTTGGCTCTGTATGCCACCAGAATAAAAAATAAAATGAAACAACCAAAATTAATTTGAAGTGCAGACTTTAAAGTGCAGACAGAGGGTTGAACAAAAATATCAAGTTACAATTTTAGGAATTGCAACCATTTTTATACACAGTCCCCCCATTTTCAGGGGCTCAAATGTAATTAGACAAATGAATATAATCATCAATAAAATTGATGTTCAGATGTTCAGTTTTAATATTTTGATGAGAATCCTTTGCAGGCAATGACTGCCTGATGTCTGGAACCCATGGACATTACCAAAGACTGGGTTTACTCCTTTCTGATGCTTTGCCAGGCTCTAACTGCAGCTGACTTCAGTTGTTGTTTGTTCTTAGGTCTTTCTGCCTTTAGTTTTGCCTTCAGCAAGTGAAATGCATGCTCGATCGGGTCGAGATCAGGTGATTGACTTGGCCATTGCAGAATATTAAATTTATTTTCCTTAAAAAACTCCTGGGTTGCTTTTGCACTGTGTTTTGGATCATTGTCCATCTGCACTGTGAAGAGTCGTCCAATCAACTTTGCTGCATTTGGCTTAATCTGGGCAAACAGTATATTCCTATACACTTCAGAATTCATCCGGCTGCTTCTGTCTTCAGTCACATCATCAATAAACACCAGTGATCGAAGCCATGCATGCCCATGCAATCACACTGCCTCCACCATGTTTTACAGATGACGTTGTGTGCTTTGGATCATGAGCTGTTCCAAGCCTTCGCCATACTTTATTCTTCCTGTCATTCTGGTACAGGTTGATCTTAGTTTCATCCAAAGAATGCTTTTCCAGATCTGGGCTTTTTCCGTTTTGGGCTAAAGTCTAATCTGGCCTTTCTATTCTTGAGGATTATGAATGGTTTGCACCTTGTGGTGAACCATCTGTATTTGCTCTCGTGAATTCTTCTCCTGATTGTAGACTTTGACAATGACATGCCTACCTCCTGGAGAGTATCCTTTATTAGGCTGGATGTTGTGAATGGGTTTTTCTTTACCATGGAGAGGATCCTGCGATCATCTACCACTGTTGTCTTTCGTGGACGTCCTGGCCTTTTGTCCAAGCTCACCAGTGCATTCTTTTTTTCTTAGAATGTACAAAACTGTTGATTTGGGCACTCCTAATGTTCCTGCTATCTTTAGTTTTTTTTTTAAGACCTTTTACCTGCTTAATTGATGAAGAAATAATGAAGGAATAGCCCACACCTGTCTATGAAACAGCTTTTGATTCAGTTGTCCAATTACTTTTGGTACCTTGAAAAAGGCTACTCTCAAGAGCTGTAAGTCCTAAACCCTTCCTTGAATGTAAATACCCTCAAATTAAACCTGAGAGTGTGCACTTTCAGCCCATATCCATTTTACAACCATAGCTTGAATATGTTTGGGTAAATACCTGATAAAAAAAAAAAAAAATGAATATGAACCTAACTGTATGTTTGTATTGAACATTTATGGAGCAACTGATTTTGTGTGAAAATAAAAAATAAAAGGGATCTATTTTGTTTAAAAATCTTATAAATGTATGGGGTGGCAAGGGGGGCCATTTACCCCACAAACGGGGTAAAAGGATCCCCATCATGGAGCAAAAGGCACACAGTATTGATACAAGTATTTTAGCTAAAATAATGTTTTTAATAATGTCCAAGTTACTTGTTCAAATCAATCAAGAGGGCTCCTGCACAGAGTCCAGAGAGGGCTCTGGCCCGTGCACAGAGTCCAGAGAGGGCTCCGTCCCCTGCACCGAGCCCAGAGAGGGCTCCATACCAGTCTGTATCCAAGCCCGGTGACCTGCTGTCAGCACAAGCCAACTACCAGTCTGTGTCCCAGCCCAGTGGCCTGCTCTCTGCACAGACCCCTGACCTGTCTGAGTCAGACTGGCCACCTGAACAGCCTGTTCCACCCAGGCCACCTGACCCGTCTGAGTCAGACTGGCCACCTGACCTGCCTGTGCCACCCAAGCCACCTTAACAGCCTGTGGCGCCCAAGCTACCTGACCAGCCTGTTCCACCCAGGCCTCCTGATCCGCCCCAAGTTCCATCCCGCTTCTAGTGTCCGCTCCTGACCCTCCATCCCACCCCCTGTTCCGCCGCCACTTCACCTCCCTCCGTGACTGGTTCTGGAGCGTCTTGAAGCCGCTCCTTTGAGGGGGGGTAATGTTGCATCTGTTCTGTGTCTTGCACTTATGGGACTTTTATGTTGAAGTTTATTTGTGCCTAGGTTCTGTTTTCTTTTCGGTGTCCTGTTTCTGTGGAGTTTTGTAGTTCTTTGTAGTTTTTCATGTCGATTAGTTTTCCCAGGTGTTTCCCATTCACCACACCCCTTGTTATCTCATTTAGCTAGTCTCCCCTGTGTGTATATAAAGCCCATGTTTTCTCTGGTTCTCTGTCGGTCGTTGTTTAATTTTATGCAGGTGTTCTCGGTTCCCCAAGTTTTCTTTTGTGTTTTTTTCTCAGTGTTATTTTGTTCCTAATTTATTTTGTCATCTACATTAAATTCCCCTGCTTTTGGATCCTCATCTCTGCCTGCCGTCTTTGTGTTCTGTGACAAGGTGGACACCCAACTTGATATATGATATTTACCATCTGAATCTAACCATGTCATGTCAAAAATTGAAAAGTTAGCTAACTATTTATTATCATGTTAAATATGTTACCTTTCGCACGAACAGCAGGGCGCCTTTTACCCCAAATACCACACTTTTACATATTCTTCCGTTATTGAAAAACTATTGCTTTAATTACCTTGAACAAAGCCTTTAGGAAGCCCTTTATCTCAAAATATAGTCATTCATTTTAGTGATTCTTATTTGCTACTTAAATCTACAATATTTTTAAGAACATCAAATATTAGATCAAATTAGCAGAGAATCAACTTTGCATTGCTGCCCGTGATCAAGTCAAAGATCAGACAAATTTCCATGTGCATTTTGAAAAAAGGATGTTTTGGAAAGTATGGTAAGTTTTTGTGGCATCTAGTGGTTTAGAGTAAAGTAATATCAAAGGAGCCTTTTACCCCGTGGGGCATTTAGCCCCATTGTACCCTATTGTATCATTCTAGTATTAACATTTTGCCTGTGGGTATAACAAAAAGGCATTGTATCATCCAGAATTGACTTAATTTTCTCTGTTTTAACTCTACTTGGGTAATTAAAAGGTAGTGTGTAGGTATGACGTCACTTTGTCAACGTACAACTCATACAACGTCAACACAACTACGCTTCTGAAAACCCTTTCAGTTTTTATCTCAAAATATTTTCCCAGAAAGTTGGAGTTAGAATAGTTTATAAGAGCACAATTATAAGCTTTACCTATTCGGTGTGACATTTAGCCTCTTGTTAGCAACCGCATTTTTCAAGACATGTAACAGCTTTTTTTTTTAATTCACAAATGGGGTAATACTGATGCATTTTATGTCATAGAATAAAATGTGAAAGTGTCTTGAGCTTTTGTTCCCATTCAGTCGGTCACGTTCGACGTACGTCGGACGTACCGACGAATTGGGATCACTTCTGGGAGCCCCTATCAGCTTCGAGCTATCTAGAACCGGCCAATGGACAATTGGCGTGCGAGATTTGCATCGCTGTCATTCACTTCGGAGCCACACTGGCACATGAAGGACTCACTCATTCGAGTAAAACTTTTTCGCTGCTATCTAAGCAAGAGACTACAAGACCGGAGAGAACCAGAGGAGGACGCGTGTTGGAGAAACGGCACCTTTCAGCGGGACCGCGCTGACTCTTCAGCTGCCTCTGTGATACAGAGAAAAACTGCTGTTATCACAGCAACCTGTTGGTCTGGGTGGGCGTTTTTCCTGTTTGAGTACAGGCACGGGCTGCACTATATCCCCGTGCGCTGTCGCGGTTCCCCTGAGTGCTTCAGCACAGAGCGTTTCCTCACAAAAAGAGTTCACGGGTGACGTGCCGTCTTTTTCAAGATGTCTTTCCACCCGTGCGTTTCTGGATGCGGTCGTTCCCTGTCCTCTGCTGACGGTCACAATCGCTGTCTCACGTGTTTGGGCTCTCAGCACGCTGAGGCGGCGTTTGTGGATAGTTCATGTTCCCACTGCGGGAACATGACTATCGCGGAGCTTAGATCAAGACTCTCCTACCTCCGGGCTGGGGGAGTCCCCTTACCCATCCCACGAACTAGGTCTTCCCCTAACCCGGGTGGACCTACTTCTTTGGATGGCCAGGGTGATCTGAGGATCACGTTTAGGGCAAACCTGCCGAGCGATCCTCCGCAGGCCCCTATTCCCTCTGCTCCGCAGCCGGTTGAGCTTCCGAGAGAAGCCGCTGGACCCTCCCACGGGAGACCAGTGGTGACTTTCGGGGCTCCAGCGGATGAACAGATGTCAATCGCTGCATCGGAGGGGGAGTTTCAGTCCTCGGGGGATGAAGGGTCAGTTGTACCGCCTCCCGCTGGGAGAGCGGCAACGGCTGCCCCGGACCCTGAGATGGCTGCTATGCTTGCCCGGGCCGCCGAAAGGGTTGGGCTCGCGTGGAACCCTCCACCGTGTCCCGAACCCTCTAGGTTGGACGATTGGTTCCTCGGGGTGGGTCGCGCTGGTTCTCACCCCGACACCACGAGGTCGTGGACGGCACCTTTTTCTGCCAGAAACCGGCCGAGTGACTCCTCCCCCCTCACTATCCTCGACGGTGGGCCAGCCAAGGGTTACGTGGGGATCCCGCCAGTGGAGCGCGCTGTCGCGATGCAACTGTGTCCGGCGACCGCCTCCAACTGGCGCGGTGACCCACGTCTCCCGTCCCGGGCCTGTAAGTTTTCTTCCGGTCTGACCGGGAAGGCTTACAAGGCTTGTGGACAGGCTGCGTCCGCCTTGCATGGCATGGCGTTGCTGCAGGTCCACCAGGCCCAGGCACTCCTTGACATGCACGAGGGTAGGCCTGACCCAGAGCTCCTCCGGGAGCTCCGGACGGCGACGGACCTCGCCCTCCGGGCGACGAAAGTCACCGCCCGTGCCATCGGTCAGGCGATGTCCACGCTGGTGGTCCAGGAACGTCATCTCTGGCTGAACCTGGCTGACATGAGGGAGACCGATAAATATCGGTTCCTGGACTCCCCCATCTCGTCAGCCGGGTTATTCGGCGACGCGGTCGAGAGCTTTGCCCAGCAGTTCTCGGCCGCCCAGAAGCAGACGGAGGCGATCAAGCACATCCTGCCCCGGCGGCCCGCTGCTGCCTCCACCCCGCCGCCGGTCGCAGCGCCTCCGGCTGCTCGTCGCCGAGGACGTCCACCTGCCGCCGCCTCCGCCCCCGCCAAGGCGCCGCAGCAGCCTTCCACCAGCCGTCGGCGTGGGGCCGGCCGTGGGAAGGACGTCCAGCCCGCTCAGGCCGCTGCCAAGCCAGGTGGCAAGCGTCGTCGCAAGCGGCCCTGAGACGGGCCACCCAGAGATGGAGGAAACTGCTCTGAGGGAGATGGCTGCAGCACCACTCCTTCCCCCGGAGGAGGGCCGGGGGAAAATCTTTTGTTTGTCTGTTCCGCCGCTGGCACCAGTGCCAGCGGCACCCAAAACTTCAATAAAAGAGCAGTTTCCAATATCTCTGGGTGCCAAGAGAGCGCGCTTGACGGTGGTCGACGCTCCCATGCCTCGCCACCCTCAAGTACCTCTCCCTTCGCCAGCAGGGGACGCCGGCTGTCGGGACGCACACAAGCGGCCTCCCCACACTCGCACGTCCCCTCCGCGGATGCAGGTATGTGTTGCACAGCACACTCAGATCCCGCTTCGGGCCGCTCCCATGCCGTCCGAGCCGGATCCCTGCGTTCCGCCTCGCTGCCCCGCTGCGGGTACGTCTGTGGTACCGATGATCCCCCTTGCTCGGAGTCTGGGAGCCTGGTTAGCGCTTCCCAGCCCGTCTCGGTGGCTCCTCCGTACCATCAGACTCGGCTATGCGATTCAGTTCGCCCGGCGTCCCCCCAAGTTCAGGGGCGTTCACTTCACGACTGTAGTGGAGGCGAACGCCCCCGTGCTCAGGGCGGAGATCGATGTCCTACTGGCGAAGGACGCGATAGAGCCGGTCCCTCAAGCCGATATGAGGTCCGGGTTCTACAGCCCGTACTTCATTGTACCCAAGAAAGGCGGCGGGTTATGACCGATCTTGGACCTGCGATTCCTGAACCGGTCCCTTCACAGGCTGCCGTTCACGATGTTAACGCAGAAGCGCATCTTCAGGTGCATCCGTCCCCGAGATTGGTTTGCAGCGATCGACCTGAAGGACGCGTACTTTCATGTCTCGATTCTCCCTCGACACCGGCCCTTTCTGCGCTTCGCGTTCGAGGGACGGGCATATCAGTACCGCGTCTTACCCTTCGGCCTGTCCCTGTCGCCCCGCGTCTTTACGAAGGTGGCGGAGGCGGCCATTGTTCCCATGAGAGAACATGGCGTTCGCATCCTCAACTACCTCGACGACTGGCTGATTCTTGCCCAGTCGCGGGAGCAGTTGTGCGAACACAGGGACAAGGTGCTCAGTCACCTCAGCCAGTTGGGACTTCGGGTCAACTGGGAGAAGAGCAAACTCTGTCCTACACAGAGGATCTCTTTTCTCGGTATGGAGATAGACTCGGTCGCCATGACAGCGCGCCTCACCGAGGAGCGCGTCCAGTCAGTGTTGAACTGCTTGAATTCGTTCAGAGGCAGGACAGCGGTACCACTGAAACATTTTCAGAGGCTCCTGGGGCATATGGCATCCGCAGCCGCAGTAACGCCGCTCGGGTTGCTTCATATGAGACCGCTTCAACGCTGGCTACACGATCGAGTCCCGAGATGGGCGTGGCACAGCGGTTCCCTCCGTGTCCAAGTGACTCCGAGGTGCCGCCAAACCTTCGGCCCGTGGTCGGACCCCTTGTTTCTCCGGGCGGGAGTTCCCCTAGAACAAGTGTCCAGGCACTCCGTTGTCTCCACGGATGCCTCATCCACGGGTTGGGGTGCCACGTACAACGGGCTTGCAGCTTCGGGTCTGTGGACGGGGCCTCAGCTGCAATGGCATATCAATTGCCTCGAGTTGTTAGCAGTTCGTCTTGCACTCAGCCGCTTCAAAGTGCCGCTCAGAGGCAAGCACGTTCTGGTCCGGACGGACAACACTGCGGCCGTAGCGTACATCAACAAACAGGGTGGTCTACGCTCCCGTCGCATGTCGCAACTCGCCCGCCATCTCCTCTTATGGAGTCAGAAGCATCTGAGGTCGCTTCGTGCTGTTTTCATTCCGGGCCTGCTCAATCGTGCGGCCGACGAGCTGTCACGTCAGCAGGTACTTCCGGGAGAATGGCGACTCCATCCCCAGGTGGTCCAGCTAATCTGGAGTCGTTTCGGGGCCGCACAGGTAGACCTGTTTGCCTCCCCAGAGACGACCCACTGTCAGTGGTTTTATTCCTTGACCGAGGGAACCCTCGGGTCGGATGCCCTGGCCCACAGCTGGCCCCGGGAAGAACGCAAGTATGCGTTTCCCCCAGTGAGCCTTCTTGCGCAGACACTGTGCAAAGTCAGGGAGGACGAGGAGCAGGTCCTGTTGGTCGCTCCGTATTGGCCCAACCGGACTTGGTTCCCGGAACTAGTGCTCCTTGCGACAGCACCTCCCTGGCCCATTCCTTTGAGGCAGGACCTCCTGACTCAGAGACGGGGCACCCTATGGCACCCGCGTCCAGACCTCTGGAAACTCCATGTCTGGTCCCTGGACGGGACGCGGAGGTTCTAGGTGACCTACCGCAAGCGGTAGTTGACACCATCACTTCCGCTAGAGCCCCCTCTACGAGGCGCCTCTATGCGTTGAAGTGGAACCTGTTCGTCGATTGGTGCTCTTCTCGCCGAGAAGACCCCCGAAGATGTTCGATCGCATCTGTGCTTACCTTTCTACAGGATGGGTTGGAGCGAAGGCTGTCTCCCTCCACCCTCAAGGTCTATGTCGCCGCTATCGCCGCTAATCATGAGTTCGTAGATGGAAAATCTCTAGGTAAGCACGATTTGATCGTCAGGTTCCTTAGGGGAGCGAGGAGATTAAATCCACCTCGTCCTCCCTCCATACCCTCTTGGGACTTAACTCTGGTGCTAACTGCACTACAGAGAGAACCTTTTGAGCCTCTGCAGTCAGCTGAGTTGAAAGTTCTGTCGTTAAAGACGATACTCCTGACTGCGTTGGCCTCCATCAAGAGGGTAGGGGACCTGCAGGCATTTTCGGTCGACGAATCGTGCCTGGAATTCGGGCCCGGTAACTCTCATGTGATCATGAGACCCCGGCCTGGATATGTGCCCAAGGTTCCCACTACTCCCTTCCGGGACCAAGTGGTGAGCCTGCAAGCGCTGCCTTCGGAGGAGGCAGACCCAGCCCTAGCTTTTCTCTGTCCCGTCCGTGCTCTCCGGACTTACGTGGACAGAACGCAAAGCTTCAGGACCTCAGAGCAGCTCTTCGTCTGTTACGGAGGACAGCAGAAGGGAAAGGCTGTCTCCAAGCAGAGGATGGCCCACTGGATAGTGGATGCCATCGTCTTGGCTTATCAGTCCCAAGACGTGCCCTGCCCGCTCGGGTTAAGAGCCCACTCCACTAGGGGTGTTGCCTCTTCCTGGGCGTTGGCTCGTGGCGCCTCGCTGACAGATATTTGTAGAGCTGCGGGCTGGGCGACACCTAACACGTTCGCTAGATTCTATAGCCTCCGTGTAGAGCCGGTTTCTTCCTGTGTGCTCACTTCCCATAGTCAGTAACACCGAGGTGCCCGTTCTAGTGTCGGCTTGCTGCGCCATTCCCTCCCCTATGGTAGACGGATGCGTGCGCTTATTCTGCTCCAGTCGAGTTCCCCGGATCGGCGAACCCTGTTGAGTCCTCCGCAACCCGCGGCAGTCGGACGTGGCGGAGCGTTCGACGCCAGGTCTAACACTCGTATGCATTGGTGGAACTTGTGTTAGGCTGGGTTCCATATGTAGTGACCCCCACGGCGGTCCCATATGTGTATTCTTCCACGGTACGGCTCCCTTCGGCGAGTCCGTGTCTTTCCCTCGGCAGAGTCTCCTCTGCCGTCCCAGGTACGTGTTGTCCCCCTCCTCTAATTGGCCGGGGCCACCCCTGGGACTTCCGTATGTTGTGCTGCCCACGGCCAGCCCATACGTGTATTCTCCACATGTTACTCCCTCTGGGCATGATGTGGCTTCCGCAGCTGCCTTCACAGGCACGCTTTCCCAGCGTTATCCAATACAGTCAGCTGAGTGGGTCTTGCGGAACAGCAGCTTGGACTCTCCCTGCGTGAACTTTCCCGCCCGCATCAGATCGGGGTCTGAGGGGCTCATCGCTGGGCGCTGGAAGTGGTAGTAACTATGGCGTTTTCCATAGGGGATCCCAATTCGTCGGTACGTCCGACGTACGTCGAACGTGACCGACTGAATGGGAACGTCTCGGTTACGTATGGTAACCCTCGTTCCCTGAAGGAGGGAACGGAGACGTACGTCCCGTCGCCACAGTTGCTGTACCATCACTGCAGGTTGAGCCATTACGTGTGGCTCCTCAGTGAAAAACAGCGTGCATTCGCTCTCGCTTCCTGTTTATACCCGCGGCGCGGGGCGGGGCGCGAGATGCAAATCTCGCACGCCAATTGTCCATTGGCCGGTTCTAGATTGCTCGAAGCTGATAGGGGCTCCCAGAAGTGATCCCAATTCGTCGGTACGTCCGACGTACGTCTCCGTTCCCTCCTTCAGGGAACGAGGGTTACCATACGTAACCGAGACGTTCACCACAGACCTTATTTAAACCATTTAACTGAAATCCCATTTTTTTTTTAAAACATTGATTTTGGAACAATGGAACTGGAAGTGCTAAAATGCTAACTTGTTTCCATGTTTTGGCCTACAAAGTGATGTCATACCTGCACCACTCTATTGTATCACTCCTTATTACTGCTGTTTATTAGCTTATGGTGTTGCCTGGATGGGAAGTTGCCTGGATGTTTGTTGGTACCATGACGCTGATCATCAACTCTTCTCACTCAACTCTTTAATCCTCGCTAATAACTCGTTACAGTTTAAAAGTTTAGGTGTGACATCAGTAGCGAACAACCAATCACATGCTGTGGAATTGAAAACACAGCATATCTATCCATCCATCCATCCATCCATCCATCCATCCATCTATCTATAGTGCAAGTAAAAGTTGTGAAGTTAGTTTATGTAGTTGAGATAGGTATAGACGGTTTCATTGGACGCACGCGCGTTGCCACGGTTACACGCCTGGCCCGAAGTTAACTTCCGGTCTGTGTTTGTTTATCGGTCTGGCAAGGAGATAGTATGGCGCACTACTCAGTAGAAACACATTTTTGACGTACTATTCTTGGATAACATGATATAAATATTAACGATCAAGCAGAGAGGATATGACACCAACGCAAAAACAGTGTGTACGACTCACCAAAAAGCCTTAAATGCTTCATAAATATCCAGTCATACGAGAGCAGCGTCTAATGTAATTTAGACTGTATGTCTAATTTAATTTACTTATTTATTTTGCTTGTTATCTGAAATAATCTACTCTAGAGGTAACTTATTCTGGCTGCGTTTACACTTGGCATTAACATGCAAGCACCGTGATCATCAATCAATCCGGACACGGCGAGTTTACATTTTGTTTACATCAAGTGGTCGCCATCTGGATAACTGATCGGATTTATGTTTCCCGCAAAATATTTAAATGTGCCTTTATCACGGAGTGCAAAACAACTTTTGCTTTGTCCTCTATTAATGGCAGTGCCCATAGAGAACAGGATTTTTTTGTGATGCATTCATATACAATCAATCTCAAATAGAGTACTTTATCTACAAGTTAACTTTCCCAACATTAATCTTATGTTATGAAACAAAGAAACATGTTATTACGATGCATTGCATGATTGAAGGCGAGCGCACAAGCATTTATAGGCTAGATACTGTACAGAAAACGGCATTACACTGTCTTTAAAGGGTTAGTTTACCCAAAAATTTTAATTCTGTCAGTATTACTCTCCCTCATGGTGTTCCAAACCTGTAAGACCTTCGTTCATCTTCGAAACACATATTTTTCTTCTTCTCTACAGTCTTACGGGTTGGGGTCGACATGAGGGTGAGTAATTAATGTATGAATTTACATTTTTGGGTGAACTAACCCTTTAAGGGGGACGTTTCCCCCACTCTATATTGCAGATAGAAATGGGAGATTTTTTATAATAAATATGCTGAAACAATAAAAACATGTAAATTAAGATAATGCTGCCCAATTAAAATGAAAGATGATAGCGCATAAGAAAGATAACAGAGCCTCTGTTGTTGTTGATTCTTTGCGGACGTCTACTGGAAGTTAAGTTTGGGCCACAAAAGCATGCATGCTCAGTAACGTTTGTTTATGTTGTTGCCGTTGAAACGTCTATTGAGAGAATTGAAAATTTAAGCTCACATGTAGTCATTTTTATAGCTTTATCTATTGATTCTAAAGCTCATTTATATTATCTTTATATATGTATATTCAGTTTAATTATAAGTGCTGAATAATAAATTATAAACTAAATTAAAGGTATAATAATTACATACATATTATACAACTCATACAAAATTATTATAAATAAGCATTGCTAAAAGCCAGACAATGTTGCAATGTATATACAGTGGGGCAAAAAAGTATTCCAAGTCAGTCACCAATTGTGCAAGTTCTCCCACTTAAAAAGATGAGAGAGGCCTGTAGTTTTCATAATTGGTACACTTCAACTATGAGAGACAGAATGAGAAAAAAAATCCAGAAAATCACATTGTCTGATTTTTAAAGAATTTATTTGCAAATTATGGTGGAAAATAAGTATTTGGTCACCTACAAAAAAAAGCAAGATTTCTGGCTCTCACAGACCTGTAACTTCTTCTTTAAGAGGCTCCTCGGTCCTCCACTCGTTACCTGTATTAATGGCACCTGTTTGAACTCATTATCAGTATAAAATACACCTGTCCACAACCTCAAACAGTCAGACTCCAAACTCCACTATGGCCAAGACCAAAGAGCTGTCAAAGGACACCAGAAACAAAATTGTCGACCTGCACCTGTGGGAGCAATTATTAAAAAATGGAAGACATACAAGACCACTGATAATCTCTCTCGATCTGGGGCTCCACGCAAGATCTCACCCCGTGGAGTCAAAATGATCACAAGAACGGTGAGCAAAAATCCCAGAACCACACGGGGGGACCTAGTGAATGACTTGCAGAGAGCTGGGACCAAATTAACAAAGGCTACCATCAGTAACACACTACGCCGCCAGGGACTCAAATCCTGCAGTGCCAGACGTGCCCCCCTGCTTAAGCCAGTACATATCCGGGCCCGTCTGAAGTTTGCTAGAGAGCATTTGGATGATCCAGAAGAGGATTGGGTGTCATATGGTCAGCTGAAACCAAAATATAACTTTTTGGTAAAAACTCAACTTGTCGTGTTTGGAGGAGAAAGAATGCAAAGAACAACATACCTACTGTGAAGCATGGGGGTGGAAACATCATGCTTTTGGGCTGTTTTTCTGCAAAAGGACCAGGACGACTGATCCGTGTAAAGGAAAGAATGAATGGGGCCATGTATCGTGAGATTTTGAGTAAAAACCTCCTTCCATCAGCAAGGGCATTGAAAATGAAATGTGGCTGGGTCTTTCAGCATGACAATGATCCCAAACACACCGCCCGGGCAATGAAGGAGTGGCTTTGTAAGAAGCATTTCAAGGTCCTGGAGTGACCTAGCCAGTCTCCAGATCTCAACCGAATAGAAAATCTTTGGAGGGAGTTGAAAATCCGTCTTGCCCAGCGACAGCCCCAAAATATCACTGCTCTAGAGGAGATCTGCATGGAGGAATGGGCCAAACTACCAGCAACAGTGTGTAAAAACCTTGTGGAGACTCAAAGAAAATGTTTGACCTCTGTATGCCAACAAAGGGTATATAACAAAGTATTGAGATGAACTTTTGTTATTGACCAAATACTTATTTTCCACCATAATTTGCAAATAAATTCTTTAAAAATCAGACAATATGATTTTCTGGATTTTTTTTCTCATTCTGTCTCTCATAGTTGAAGTGTACCTATGATGAAAATTACAGGCCTCTCTCATCTTTTTAAGTGGAAGAACTTGCACAATTGGTGGCTGACTAAATACTTTTTTGCCCCACTGTAGTGGCCTTTAATTAGAAACAGGGAGAGTTACTTTCATTAGAGTTCTATAATTTGCTCACAGCTGATTGGTTCGATTTTGGTTTGAGATCTCTTACACAGAACATATCCTGCCATTATATGGCGATGAACATGGTGCCTAAAACCCAGGCTGACCCCCAGACTGGGAGGGGAACGTAACACCTTGGTGTAGTTTTTCCCACATTTATCAAGATCACATTGCACGGTAGACAAACCTTAATTAGCATTTGGCTTAAATATATCTATTTTACTTTTAGCATTTGGCTTAAATATATCCATTTTACTTTATGTAGAAGTAGAGGAATTTCATCCTGCTTTATTTCCTACTTGTTATTATTTATGCAACATTGCCTCCTAGTGGAAGATCAGCATCAACACGGCAGCAGGGCCCTGTACCAGTGGTAGCTGAACAAACTCAGGGTTACAGGATTAGATTCGAGTTGACAAAACCAAACCAATCAAATCCGGCTTTTGTTGGCTGATCATCAGCTTTCTCTGTCAACTCAGGCTTTGATTCTGAGTTCCTGGAGCGTGTGTACATGAAAGCGTGACAGCAGTGAACAGCCAATCACATGCCTTTTCAACACAGAGAAAGTGTGATTAATTTCTCACGAGAGAGCCAATGTGATTCAAAACTCTTTTGCTGAAGATTAAGAGATTTAAATATATAAATAATTAAAATGCATTTACACAGAAGAAAATGCTTTTTCATGAAAGAGGATAAATAAAGATAATATCTTGCTATTAGTGCAAATGACTAGCCTGGATGCCAGACGAACTTAGCCCCGCCCACAAAACATTCTGCACGGGCAGTTCGGTCTGGACTTGATCCATAGAGAAGTAATTATGCCCGAACATAAACTGTTCGGACCAATGAAATTGTCAGGGCGGGCTTTAGACGATGATGGACAGATGATAAACAGTAACGTAATCATCCACGTCATCAAAGGCGCTTGGGTTGAATTTGTTCTAATCCTAAACGGAGAACTTGTTCGTATATGCATTCACCTTTACTATTTCTCTCAGAAATGATGATCGTGTTGGTAAGTACTCTGTGTATCCTTAAATTATTTTTTTACAACACCGGCAAAGATCGTTTACACTCATCTTCTTCTAATTTATTCTAGCGTGCGTGCGGACAGGGTTGCCAAGTTTTTACAGCAAAACTCTCCCAATTGCTACTCAAAACTAGCCAAAAACAAGCCCAATAGAGGTGGGGGGGGTTCTCCGGGAAAAATGGCATTTGGGGGTAAAATATGTGTTATTTTGGCACGGCTGCTAAATTTAGCATTCCTGGGTCTGTATATCACATAATTGGGGTCGCTTCAACCCGCCGACTTGGCAACACAGTGCAGTTGAGTTCTGTTGACATTTGACAACTAATGTTATGTCGCTCCGTTGCTCTGATTGGTTGTAGGTCTATCCAATTGAGGTCTTTCCTGGTTCGTTTGAAACACGCCCCATAATCACAGCCCAACAGAGCAGTATCAGACTCAAATTCTGACTAGAATTGAGTATGACGATGTCAGGCTAGCAAGTGACAGTGGTGAAATCAGTTTATATGGTTGATTATATGTGTATATATATATATATACACTACTGGTCAAAAGTTTTAGAACGGTAAGAACGGTTTTAAAGAAGTCTCTTCTGCTCACCAAGGCTGCATTTATGTTATTAAAAAAAAACAACCTAATATTGTGAAATTATTATTAAAATGTAAAATAACTTTCTATTTGAATATATTTTAAAATGTTGTTTATTCCTGTGATGCAAAGCTGAATTTTCAGTATCATTACTTCAGTATTCAGTGTGGCTTAAAGAAATTAATACATTTATTCAGCAAGGATTCATTAAATCAATCTAGTGACAGTATAAACATTTATAATGTTGCAAAAGCTTTATATTTCAGATACATGCTGTTCTATATATAATATATATAAAGTTCACATTTTTAAAGCTTTATTTATTGTACATTTTATTACATATTATATGTATATATTAATATTCATTTAAATTAAATGCTTAATAATTTATAAACTAAAATTGCTTGTGTGTAATCATCCAGTGACCTTTAATTGGGAGCAAGAGAAACTGGGGGAGTGACTTTATTGCATCAGAAATTTGACTTTGCTCACAGCTGATTGGTCCTAATTCAGTTTGAGATCTCTTATCCAGAACATAACCTGCTCCGGAGCAGGTTGGCTGTCACTGTGGAGCTTACGTTACTATGACGATGAACACAGCTAAAAGCCAAGCCACTTTCATGGTACTTAAAACCCAGGATTGGCGCAATCTAAACTGAAACTTATGGCTATCCAGTAAAACTGGCTTCATGGTACAGGCCCCAGGATTGTTGTGTCACAAGATAAATGCATAAATACACAAATATTATTATTATTATTATTATTATTATTATTATTATTATTATTATTATTATTATTATTATTATTATTCATGATAATAATAATAATAATAATAATAATAATAATAATAATAATAATAATAAATACTTGTAATAATAATATTTTTTGTTTGAAAATTATTTTATTTAAGTATTATTTATTATTATTATATTGGTAAAAATATACTTATATATGATTTTTAATATATATATTATATTATATTGATATATATATATATATATATATATATATATATATATATATATATATATATATATATATATATATATATATATATATATATATATATATATATATATATATATATATATATATTACTAGGGCTTTTATGAGTACACTGTAAAAAAATATTCAGGTTTCCAATTGAAAATGTTCTAATAATTTTATATAGTTAATTTTTTTAGTTGGCCAAATTTAATTTCTGTTAATTAAATTGCATCAATTCACAGAAATTCAATTTGGCCAACTGAAAAATTTAGATCAGTTACTAGAATATTTTCAATTGGAGACCTGAATTTTTTTTACAGTGTATGAAATACTTCGATTTTATAATTATTTAATTTTAAAATCATGACATAAACGTATATTATAGATCATAATGATTTTATTTTATTAATAAATAATATTGTGCAATATTTATTTATTTTTATTAGGACTCTTAAAAGTGTGAAATGCTTATATTATGATTTAGAAACATTTTATTTTATTGTATTATTTTATTAATAAATAATATTGTACAAAAAGTTAATTTCTTTTTATTTTATTTTATTTTTCTTGTCTTGTCTTGTCTTGTCTTGTTTTGTCTTGTCTTTTCATTCATTTTTTTGGACGGCCTTGGTTGCATCTCATTGTAGTGAAATTCTAATAGTTTTTTATAATGTGTGTCAGCAGAGGGCGGCATCCTGCAAAGAAAGAGAAGAGGACACCGCAGTAGTCTCATATAAATTAGGGGGCAGTCATTAGCCAGCATGTAATGAAAACAACAAAACGATTCAAGCACATTCAACAGCTGCATATATATATATATATATATATATATATATATGTACACACACACACACACACACACACACACACACACACACACACACACATACATACATACATACATACATACATACATACACCTATCAGGCATAACATTATGACCTGAAGTGAATAACACTGATTATCTGTTCATCACGGCACCTGTTAGTGGGTGGAATATAGGCAGCAAGTGAACATTTTGTCCTAAAAGTTGATGTGTTATAAAATGGGCAAGCGTAAGGATTTGAGCAAGTTTGACAAGGGCCAAATTGTGATGGCTAGACAACTGGGTCAGAGCATCTGCAAACTGCAGCTATTGTGGGATGTTCCAAGTTTGCAGTGGGCAGTATCTATCAAAAGTGGTCCAAGGAAAGAACAGTGGTGGACTGGTGACAGGGTCATGGGCGGCCAAGGCTCATTGGCCTGTGTGGTCCGATCAAACAGACGAGCTACTGTAGCTCAAATTGCTCAAGAAGTTAATGATGGTTCTGAAAGCATAGCCGCAGACCAGTCAGAGTGCCCATGCTGACCCCTGTCCACCGCCGAAAGCGCCAACAGCAATGGAAGAATGTGGCCTGGTCTGATGAATGATGTTTTCTTTTACATCATGTGGATGGCCGGGTGCGTGTGCGTCACTTACCTGGAGAACAGATGGCATCAGGTTGCACTATGGGAAGAAGGCAACCCAGTGGAGGCAGTGTGATGCTTTGAGCAATGTTCTGTTGGAAAACCTTGGGTCTTGTCATCCATGTGGATGTTACTTTATCACGTACCACCTAAGCATTGTTGCAGACTGTATTCCCTGGAGGCTTTGGCCTCTTTCAGCAGGATAATGCGCCCTGCCACAAAGCAAAAATTGTTCTGGAATGGTTTGAGGAGCACGAGTTTGTGGTGTTGACATGGCCTCCAAATTCCCCAGATCTCAATCCAATCGAGCATCTGTGGGATGTGCTGAACAAACAAGTCCGATCCATGGAGGCCCCCGCCTCGCAACTTACAGGACTTAAATGATCTGCTGCTAAGATCTTGGTGCCAGATACCACAGCACACCTTCAGTGGTCTAGTCCATGCCTCGAAAGGTCAGGGCTGTTTTGGCAGCAAAAGGGGGACCAACACAATATTAGGTCAAATATGATCAGTGTATACATACACACACAGATATATATGTATATAACCTTTACTTGTTCCATACCTCTGTAATAAAGCGACTGCATGAAAATTGATTTAACATGCCAATGATAATCACTATGAACCTTGTCAAAATAATGCAGTCACTCTTTGATAAAGCCTCAGATGACCCGTTGTGAGCAAGATATTAAGGGACACTGTGAACACACGCTGAGAAACGCATTCCCTTGGTGCCTCTTAAAAAATGAATAGCTATTCCAAGATGTTACAAATCAAGCACTGTTCGTCCCATCAAGTCACTTGTGTTTATGACATTCAGCAACTGGATCTGAGTCATTTGTTCCTCCCTGAATTCTTGACTGCATCGTCAATAATATTCTGGCTAGTTGAGAATATACTGAGCTGTGTGATTTTTATGGCAAGTTAACTGTATTATTACCTGGTGCTTGCACAGATCACTTTTTAAAATAATTTGCAGTTTAATTCATATTATTATCAAACTAATATCTAAGGGTCAGCCCTCTGTTGATTTGCACTCCAAGCGTGGGAAATGGTTTGCTTCTGCTCCCCTGTGAAAAGGAAAAACTGTTCTGTCCACTGACCTTGTTCCTCGGGGCTTTGGAGCCTCCGTCTCCTGTGAATTAGAGCTTTCACAGTCAGCCCTGCCATTTCTCATTTCTATCATGTCATCACTGTCCTCAATGTTGTCATGGGAATTTTAAATATATATATATATATATATATATATATATATATATATATATATATATATATATATTTTTAAACCTCAATAAATATTTATTTGTGTGGACTTCCTAACCATTTTATATATTTAATTCAGGCTGAGATTTCTTTATTTCCATAAATAGCTCTTAACATGGGTAGTCCCTCTCTGATGGTGGTGTCCTGGTGCCCCACACAGGCTTTTTAACAAACCTGCTTTCCCACCGCCTAGACCAGCATTAAAAATCATATGGAAATTCTTGTTGGTCTTCTAGCAGGGTTTGATTTTCAAAATGACGGAAGGGGGAAATGAATACAATAATACTTATGTACCCGTCCACAAAATTGATTTCATACTGCCTTTGGAAATTGTGCCCAAAAGAGGTGAAAGAAGGCCTAACATGTGAAACACAATACAGATGCATTCAAGATGTTGGTAGCTTTTCAAGCCCAAGGGGTGCAGTTTGGTCTCTATTATGGTTTAATAAGAATTCAACCTAAATAATGGCATTCTGCACCGCCATTTCCATCCTTAACTATGGCACGTAGTATTTATTACCTCATCTTTGTTCTTACCTAAAAAAAAACCCACACATACGCAGCCATCCACTTACATTTGAGCTAAAAGAGCATCTGAGCGATCTGTTGTTCAGATCTGATCCAGGAACTTTTTGACAACAAGGAATGTTCAACCTGTTTTGGCCTCAGGCAGCATAATTGAGAACACATGTTGTTTGAAAAACAACAGCTTTAAAGACATGCTTCATCATTATAATAGTAGCATGAAACGCTTTAGTGTTTTCAAGGGGAGCTGTACAAGCAGAGGGTGAAATCTCACGTATGCGGGAGAAATTACATCTTTGGCTCATCAAGGCTCTAGGGTACATGATTATGATTGAAAAGTATCAACAAAGCATAACATTTCTCTGAAATTAAAGGCTGTAGTTTTGTCATTGTAATTCCGCATTGAAGAATCGTAATTCACTTTTAAATCATGCATTAAATTACACTGACACTCATGGGGATCATTTTATTTCAATAGTCCACTTTACTATTATTCTAACTACAGTAACTTTGCAACTACATATCAATACCAGTCATTAGAGTATAGTAAACCGTCGGATTAAAACCCTTTCATGCATGAATTATGATAACTTCATTCAGGATTTTTTCCTTATGTGTTTTTATTATTCTTAGGGCATGAAAAACAAGATTTGAAATGTAATTTCTTTACGCATATTTTTCAAAGAGATTTTCTGATGTCCAATTACTGTATTTAACATAACACAGTAATAACACAGCAGTATTGTGTATATTTAACAAACCAATGAATAAAATTATATAAAATCATGTGAAAACGACAAAATATATTCCAAAAAATATAAATGTGAAATATTGCAAACGTAATTGAAATTCATATAAGTTGAACTTCCCGTATTTTTGATATCAGAACATAAGGATGTGATTCCATCAAAGATCTCTACAACCTGTCATGGTACAACTGTGGAAACCCAACTCAGATGCTCCCTCCAGTGTACCAGAGTATGTCCATTTACCCTTATTAGCTGATAAATCTGACTATGTTCAAGATGGACACATTTCTACTATAGCTCTTCTCTGAGAAAACCTAGCAATCAGGTGTTTTCAATCTCATCTGAAATGAGTAGTGTTGACACATTAAAAGTAACATTCATAACGCAATCAGAATACGTTTTGATGTAAGGAGTAAAGTAATGGATTACAAGTAACATACGTTATGTAATCAGATTACTTTTTGATGTTAGGAGTAAACTAAGGCATTACAAGTAACATGCATTGTGTAATCAGATTACTTTTTGATCTAACAAGTAAACTAATGCATTAAAAGTAACATGTATTGTGTAAGAGAGCTCACAGAATCATCAGAGACTATAGCCACCCGAACCATGGGCTGCTCTCACTGCTCCCATCAGGCAGGCGGTACCGCAGCATCAGAACACGCACCAGCCGACTCCAGAACAGCTTCTTCCCACAAGCAATTAGACTACTTAACTCCTGATCCATCAGTATCATAACACACACTGACAGGATATCACTCAGCACAACCCACTGTAGATACACACACATTATACACACATTTATTTATCATACAGCATCTATTGCACTTTGGATTTCAATTTGTGAATAATATTGTATACTATACATTGTATATTATTATTATAGCGTAATGTATATTGTTTAGTGTATGTTTAGTGTATATTGTTTAAAGTATATGTATATTGTAAGTATGTGTATATTGTTTAAAGCTGTGAGAACACTCACATTGTGTAAATTATTTATTAGGGGTTCAAGCACGAAGTGCTGAACACCTATTGTATTTGTGCTGATTTTTATTATTATTAGGGGTTCAAGCACGAAGTGCTGAACACCTATTGTATTTGTGCTGATTTTTTTAGGGGTTCAAGCACGAAGTGCTGAAACCCTATTGTATTTGTGCTGATTTTTATTATTATTAGGGGTTCAAGCACGAAGTGCTGAAACCCTATTGTAATTGTACTGATTTTTATTATTATTAGGGGTTCAAGCACGAAGTGCTGAAACCCTATTGTAATTGTACTGATTTTTAGGGGTTCAAGCATGAAATGCTGAAACCCTATTGTAATTGTAAGGTTTCGTAAAACGCATCGTGCAGGCCAAACCGTAAGGCCTAGAGACATGAAACCTGGCCAGATGGTAGGCCTCAGTTTGGGGACAACCTATCAGAGTATGACCCCGAATGGCCCATAGGTGGCGCTACAGCAACCAAAAGTTCAAAATTGCTTATAACTCTTAGACTGTTTGTCCCAGGATCAAGTGTCTTATATCGTTGGAATCCTTGGCTCAAGGCGGACAAAATGGCGATCTCAGATTTTGATTTAGGCCGGGAAAGTTTTCTGCTATGTCGAATTATGTCCAAAACCTACTTTTGCGAACTAGTCCCTGGTTTTTTGCCCGATCGGAACCAAACAGTCTAGGACAATTCTCTGGACTCTCTAGATCAATAATTATCAAAAACAAGTTGAACTTTTGCATTTGTGTGGCTGTAACAGGGTCATTTAGAAAAGGGGTGTGGCAAAATACACTAAAAAGCCTATAAATCCCAAATGAAAACTCAGAACTCCACCAAAATTGATGAGCATATGTGTCAGAACATGGTGAGGAAGTATGCAGAGTTTCATGGAGATCGGACCATAGGTGGCGCTATAACTGGCAAAAAGCCTTCATTCTTATTAGGGGTTCAAGCATGAAATGCTGAAACCCTATTGTAATTGTAAGGTTTCGTAAAACGCATCGTGCAGGCCAAACCGTAAGGCCTAGAGACATGAAACCTGGCCAGATGGTAGGCCTCAGTTTGGGGACAACCTATCAGAGTATGACCCCGAATGGCCCATAGGTGGCGCTACAGCAACCAAAAGTTCAAAATTGCTTATAACTCTTAGACTGTTTGTCCCAGGATCAAGTGTCTTATATCGTTGGAATCCTTGGCTCAAGGCGGACAAAATTGCGATCTCAGATTTTGATTTAGGCCGGGAAAGTTTTCTGCTATGTCGAATTATGTCCAAAACCTACTTTTGCGAACTAGTCCCTGGTTTTTTGCCCGATCGGAACCAAACAGTCTAGGACAATTCTCTGGACTCTCTAGATCAATAATTATCAAAAACAAGTTGAACTTTTGCATTTGTGTGGCTGTAACAGGGTCATTTAGAAAAGGGGTGTGGCAAAATACACTAAAAAGCCTATAAATCCCAAATGAAAACTCAGAACTCCACCAAAATTGATGAGCATATGTGTCAGAACATGGTGAGGAAGTATGCAGAGTTTCATGGAGATCGGACCATAGGTGGCGCTATAACTGGCAAAAAGCCTTCATTCTTATTAGGGGTTCAAGCATGAAATGCTGAAACCCTATTGTAATTGTAAGGTTTCGTAAAACGCATCGTGCAGGCCAAACCGTAAGGCCTAGAGACATGAAACCTGGCCAGATGGTAGGCCTCAGTTTGGGGACAACCTATCAGAGTATGACCCCGAATGGCCCATAGGTGGCGCTACAGCAACCAAAAGTTCAAAATTGCTTATAACTCTTAGACTGTTTGTCCCAGGATCAAGTGTCTTATATCGTTGGAATCCTTGGCTCAAGGCGGACAAAATTGCGATCTCAGATTTTGATTTAGGCAGGGAACATTTTCTGCTATGTCGAATTTTGTCTAAAACCTACTTTTGCGAACTAGTCTCTGGTTTTTTGCCCGATCGGAACCAAACCAGTCTAGGACAATTCTCTGGACTCTCTAGATCAATAATTATCAAAAACAAGTTGAACTTTTGCATTTGTGTGGCTGTAACAGGGTCATTCAGAAAAGGGGTGTGGCAAAATACACTAAAAAGCCTATAAATCCCAAATGAAATCTCAGAACTCCACCAAAATTGATGAGCATATGTGTCAGAACATGGTGAGGAAGCATGCAGAGTTTCATGGAGATCGGACCATAGGTGGCGCTATAACTGGCAAAAAGCCTTCATTCTTATTAGGGGTTCAAGCATGAAATGCTGAAACCCTATTGTAATTGTAAGGTTTCGTAAAACGCATCGTGCAGGCCAAACCGTAAGGCCTAGAGACATGAAACCTGACCAGATGGTAGGCCTCAGTTTGGGGACAACCTATCAGAGTATGACCCCGAATGGCCCATAGGTGGCGCTACAGCAACCAAAAGTTCAAAATTGCTTATAACTCTTAGACTGTTTGTCCCAGGATCAAGTGTCTTATATCGTTGGAATCCTTGGCTCAAGGCGGACAAAATGGCGATCTCAGATTTTGATTTAGGCCGGGAAAGTTTTCTGCTATGTCGAATTATGTCCAAAACCTACTTTTGCGAACTAGTCCCTGGTTTTTTGCCCGATCGGAACCAAACAGTCTAGGACAATTCTCTGGACTCTCTAGATCAATAATTATCAAAAACAAGTTGAACTTTTGCATTTGTGTGGCTGTAACAGGGTCATTTAGAAAAGGGGTGTGGCAAAATACACTAAAAAGCCTATAAATCCCAAATGAAAACTCAGAACTCCACCAAAATTGATGAGCATATGTGTCAGAACATGGTGAGGAAGTATGCAGAGTTTCATGGAGATCGGACCATAGGTGGCGCTATAACTGGCAAAAAGCCTTCATTCTTATTAGGGGTTCAAGCATGAAATGCTGAAACCCTATTGTAATTGTAAGGTTTCGTAAAACGCATCGTGCAGGCCAAACCGTAAGGCCTAGAGACATGAAACCTGGCCAGATGGTAGGCCTCAGTTTGGGGACAACCTATCAGAGTATGACCCCGAATGGCCCATAGGTGGCGCTACAGCAACCAAAAGTTCAAAATTGCTCATAACTCTTAGACTGTTTGTCCCAGGATCAAGTGTCTTATATCGTTGGAATCCTTGGCTCAAGGCGGACAAAATGGCTATCTCCGATTTTGATTTAGGCAGGGAAAGTTTTCTGCTATGTCGAATTTTGTCCAAAACCTACTTTTGCGAACTAGTCCCTGGTTTTTTGCCCGATCGGAACCAAACCAGTCTAGGACAATTCTCTGGACTCTCTAGATCAATAATTATCAAAAACAAGTTGAACTTTTGCATTTGAGTGGCTGTAACAGGGTCATTTAGAAAAGGGGTGTGGCAAAATACACTAAAAAGCCTATAAATCCCAAATGAAAACTCAGAACTCCACCAAAATTGATGAGCATATGTGTCAGAACATGGTGAGGAAGCATGCAGAGTTTCATGGAGATCGGACCATAGGTGGCGCTATAACTGGCAAAAAGCCTTCATTCTTATTAGGGGTTCAAGCATGAAATGCTGAAACCCTATTGTAATTGTAAGGTTTCGTAAAACGCATCGTGCAGGCCAAACCGTAAGGCCTAGAGACATGAAACCTGGCCAGATGGTAGGCCTCAGTTTGGGGACAACCTATCAGAGTATGACCCCGAATGGCCCATAGGTGGCGCTACAGCAACCAAAAGTTCAAAATTGCTCATAACTCTTAGACTGTTTGTCCCAGGATCAAGTGTCTTATATCGTTGGAATCCTTCGCTCAAGGCGGACAAAAGTGCTATCTCAGATTTTGATTTAGGCAGGGAACATTTTCTGCTATGTCGAATTTTGTCCAAAACCTACTTTTGCGAACTAGTCCCTGGTTTTTTGCCCGATCGGAACCAAACCAGTCTAGGACAATTCTCTGGACTCTCTAGATCAATAATTATCAAAAACAAGTTGAACTTTTGCATTTGAGTGGCTGTAACAGGGTCATTTAGAAAAGGGGTGTGGCAAAATACACTAAAAAGCCTATAAATCCCAAATGAAAACTCAGAACTCCACCAAAATTGATGAGCATATGTGTCAGAACATGGTGAGAAAGCATGCAGAGTTTCATGGAGATCGGACCATAGGTGGCGCTATAACTGGCAAAAAGCCTTCATTCTTATTAGGGGTTCAAGCATGAAATGCTGAAACCCTATTGTAATTGTAAGGTTTCGTAAAACGATGGTAGTGTCTTATATCGTTGGAATCCTTGACCCAAGGCGGACAAAATGGCTATCTCAGATTTGCTCGCCCTTCAGGCGCCAATTTCGAGTAAATTGCAGTTTTTTGAAAAACCTATTTTTGCTGACTTCTCCTAGGTTTTTGGCCCGATCGGAATCAAACCACTGCAAGACTATTCTCTGGAGTCCAAAAATCAATAATCATCCAAAAACTTCAAAATTTCAGTTAACGGACGATAAGGGGAACCAAAATATTTGATGGCACCAGGGCCATTTTTACTAAAATGATTATAAATTGTGAACGGAAAGAGATTTTTTTGCTAACCTTGGGATACATCTTCGTTAGTTCAATCTGAGATCACTTGAAAAAAATCGCAACAATTGGCCTCTTGATGGCACTATAAAACGGTTATAACTTGTGAACGGAAAGAAATATTTTCGCAAAACTTGGGAACATGTTCATGAGCTCATTTTGAGGTCACGTGAAAATAAATCATGACAATTGGCCACTTGGTGGCACTATAAAACGGTTATAACTTGTGAACGGAAAGAAATATTTTCGCAAAACTTGGGACACATGTTCATAAGCTCAATCTGAGTTGACATGAAAAAAATCGTGACAATTGGCCACTTGTTGGCGCTATAACAAAAATCATGAAAATAGCTATAAGGGCACCCAACCGTTAGTCTACTGAAAATTGGCATGCAGTGTCTTTGTCCAGGGTGCCATGATAGTCTATGAGAACATTGGTGTATCTCAAAAAACCAGTGCAGAAATGTTCTCTGGAGTCTGAATATCAATAATTATTGAAAAAAAGTTGAAATTTCGATTCACGTTCGCTAAGGGGCGGAAAACGAATGTTGTGGGAGGAGCCTATTTTACTAAAACAGCTATAACTCAAGAACAAAATGAGATATCTTCACCAAACTTGGTACACATGTGTATGGGCTCAGTATTTGGTCTCGATAAAAAAATAACGACGATTGAACACTTGGTGGCGCTATAACACGAAAAAAACATGAAAATGGCTATAACCTGCCGAGCGCTAGTCCGATTGACTTGAAAATTGGTATGCAGTGTCTTGGTCCAAGGTACCATGTAGGTCTATGAGGACATTGGCGTATCTCAAAAATCATGGCCGCCACAGCCAATTAAATTTAAGCACCTATTAGACAAGGTTAACGGAGGCCAATCGGAACGAAACTCGATGGGCATGTTTGACTCATGGCCCTAGAGGTCTGTAAGAATTTTGAAACAAATCGGCCACTAGTTGGCGCTAATGAGTTTTATGGCTCTGTAATCACGTGGTGTTGCACACATCCACAAAATATGCATATCATTTGATAGATCTCTTCATATTGAACACCTTTGCCTCTAGAACCATTGCTGTCAATCAAATCGTTCATTAAATATTTGCAATTATGTTAAAAACCTACTTTTACGAACTAGTCCCTGGTTTTTTGCCCGATCGGAACCAAACCAGTCTAGGACAATTCTATGGACTCTCTAGATCAATAATTATCAAAAAAAAGTTCAACTTTTGCATTTACATGGCTATAAAAGGGTCATTTATAAGAGGGATGTAGCAAAATACACTCAATAGCCTATAAATCTTAAAGGAAAACTCAAAACGTCACGAATATTGTTATGTATATGTGACATCACATGCTGAAGAAGCATGCAAAGTTTCATGGAGATCGGACCATAGGTGGCGCTAAAACTGTTAAAAAGCTTTGAAAACCATGTATTCCCTATGGTGAATTGCCTGTATTGGCTGTAAATGGTATTTTCCATCTCTCTATTCAATGAATGCTCAGATCTACTTAAAAACAAGTCAGAACATGTATCCTATGCCTCTAAACAAGCATGAAAAATTTCAGACAGTTCGGACAATATTTGCCTCTATAAAAGTTAAAAAATGTTAACATTACAGAGTTCTGGTATATTAAGCCAATAAGTGGTTGTTTGCTGCCCCCCGCTGTTCATTTTATTGTACTACACACAAAATAATATTATTCTGCAGTAAAACACATCGTGCAGCCCAAACCGTAAGGGCTAGAGACTTGAAACTTGGCCAATAGGTAGTACACACATCGAGGAGAGGTTATCAAATTATGAGCCAGATTGGCCTATAGGTGGCGCTATAGCAATCAATTGCGCGAAACTGCTCTTAACTCCTAAACCGTATGTTGTAGACTCAACTGTCTTATATCATTGGAAAGGTGAGTCCATGACGAACAAAATGTATATCTCCGATTTCATTTGCGCCATGATACATTTTCCGCCATTTTGAATTTTGTTAAAAAAATACTTTTGCAAACTAGTCCTAGGTTTCTTGCTTGATCGGAACCAAACCAGTGCAGAAATGTTCTCTGGAGTCTGAATATCAATAATAATTGAAAAAAAGTTTAAATTTCTATTCACGGTCGCTAAGGGGCGGAAAACGACTGTTGTGGGAGGAGCCTATTTTACTAAAATGGCTATAAATCAAGAAAGAAATGAGATATCTTCACCAAACTTGGTACACATGTGTATGGGCTCAGTCTTTGGTCAGGATAAAGAAATCGCGATGATTGAACACTTGGTGGCGCTATAACATGAAAAAAACATGAAAATGGCTATAACTACCCGACCGCTAGTCCGATTGACTTGAAAATTGGTATGCAGTGTCTTGGTCCAAGGTCCCATGTATGTCTATGAGGACATTGGCCTATCTCAAAAAACATTGCCGCCACAGCCAATTAAATTATTTCAGTGTTTAAAATCTTGCTAAATAAAACTTGATGTCTTTTGATGCTTGTGTGCTTAAAGGCCTTAAAGGCTTGAACCCCGCTAAATGCTGCTCGCAGCTTTAATTATTATTATTATTATTATTATTATTCTGCCGTAAAACGCATCGTGCAGCCCAAACCGTAAGGGCTAGAGACTTGAAACTTGGCCAATAGATAGTAGAAAAATCGAGGAGAGGTTATCAAATTATGAGCCAGATTGGCCTATAGGTGGCGCTATAGCAATCAATTGCGCAAAACTGCTCATAACTCCTAAACCGTATGTCGTAGACTCAAGTGTCTTATATCATTGGAAAGGTGAGTCCATGACGGACAAAATGTATATCTCCGATTTCATTTGCGCCATAATAGATTTTCCGCCATTTTGAATTTTGTCAAAAAACTACTTTTGCGAACTAGTCCTAGGTTTTTCGCTTGATCGAAACCAAACCAGTGCAGAAATGTTCTCTGGAGTCTGAATATCAATAATTATCGAAAAAAAGTTGAAATTTCGATTCACGGTCGCTAAGGGGCGGAAAACCAATGTTGTGGGAGGAGCCTATTTTACTAAAACAGCTATAACTCAAGAACAAAATGAGACATCTTCACCAAACTTGGTACACATGTGTATGGGCTGAGTATGTGGTCTCGATAAAAAAATAACGACGATTGAACACTTGGTGGCGCTATAACACGAAAAAAACATGAAAATGGCTATAACCTGCCGAGCGCTAATCCGATTGACTTGAAAATTGGTATGCAGTGTCTTGGTCCAAGGTACCATATATGTCTATGAGGACATTGGCGTATCTCAAAAAACATGGCCGCCACAGCCAATTAAATTTGAGCACCTATTAGACAAGGTTAACGGAGGCCAATCGGAACGAAACTCAATGGGTATGTTTGACTCATGGCCCTAGAGGTCTGTAATAATTTTGAAACAAATCGGCCACTAGTTGGTGCTAATGAGTTTTATGGCTCTGTAATCACGTGGTGTTGCACACATCCACAAAATATGCATATCATTTGATAGATCTCTTCATATTGAACACCTTTGCCTCTAGAACCATTGCTGTCAATCAAATCGTTCATTAAATATTTGCAATTATGTTAAAAACCTACTTTTGCGAACTAGTCCCTGGATTTTTGCCCGATCGGAACCAAACCAGTCTAGGACAATTTTCTGGACTCTCTAGATCAATGATTATCAAAAAAAAGTTCAACTTTTGCATTTAGATGGCTATAACAGGGTCAATTAGAAGAGGGACGTAGCAAAATACACTCAATAGCCTATAAATCTTAAAGGAAAACTCAAAACGTCACGAATATTGTTATGTATATGTGACATAACATGCTGAAGAAGCATGCAAAGTTTCATGGAGATCGGACCATAGGTGGCGCTAAAACTGTTAAAAAGCTTTGAAAACCATGTATTCCCTATGGTGAATTGCCTGTATTGGCTGTAAATTGTATTTTCCATCTCTCTATTCAATGAATGTTCAGATCTACTTAAAAACAAGTCAGAACATGTATCCTATGCCTCTAAACAAGCATGAAAATTTTCAGACAGATCTGACAATATTTGCCTCTATAAAAGTTAAAAAAGGTTAAAATTACAGAGTTCATTTGATAATAATGGTATATTAAGCCAATAAGTGGTCGTTTGCTGCCCCCCGCTGTTCATTTTATTGTACTACACACAAAATAATATTATTCTGCAGTAAAACACATCGTGCAGCCCAAACCGTAAGGGCTAGAGACTTGAAACTTGGCCAATAGGTAGTACAAACATAGAGAAGAGGTTATCAAATTATGAGCCAGATTGGCCTATAGGTGGCGCTATAGCAATCAATTGCGCGAAACTGATCATAACTCCTAATCCGTATGTCGTACACTCAAGTGTCTTATATCATTGGAAAGGTGAGTCCATGACGAACAAAATGTATATCTCCGATTTCATTTGCGCCATGATAGATTTTCCGCCATTTTGAATTTTGTCAAAAAACTACTTTTGCGAACTTTTCCTAGGTTTTTCGCTTGATCGGAACCAAACCAGTGCAGAAATGTTCTCTGGAGTCTACATATCAATAATAATTGAAAATTTTTTAAATTTCTATTCACGGTCGCTAAGGGGCGGAAAACGACTGTTGTGGGAGGAGCCTATTTTATTAAAATGGCTATAACTCAAGAAAGAAATGAGATGTCTTCACCAAACTTGGTACACATGTGTAGGGTCTGAGTCTTTGGTCTCGATAAAAAAATAGCGACGATTGAACACTTGGTGGCGCTATAACACGAAAAAAACATGAAAATGGCTATAACCACCCGACCGCTAGTCCGATTGACTTGAAAATTGGTATGCAGTGTCTTGGTCCAAGGTACCATGCATGTCTATGAGGATATTGGCGTATCTCAAAAAACATGGCCGCCACAGCCAATTAAATTTGAGCACCTATTAGACAAGGTTAATGGAGGCCGATCAGAATGAAACTCGATGGGCATGTTTGACGCATGGTCCTAGAGGTCTGTAAGAATTTTGAAAGAAATTGGCCTTTCCTATGGACCATAGGTGGCGCTATAACTGTTAAAAACCATATGTTTCCTTTGGTAAATTGCCTAAATTGCCTGTAATTTGAGTTTTCCATCTATTATTTCAGTGTTTAAAATCTTGCTAAATAAAACTTGATGTCTTTTGATGCTTGTGTGCTTAAAGGCCTTAAAGGCTTGAACCCCGCTAAATGCTGCTCGCAGCTTTAATTATTATTATTATTATTATTATTATTATTATTCTGCCGTAAAACGCATCGTGCAGCCCAAACCGTAAGGGCTAGAGACTTGAAACTTGGCCAATAGATAGTAGAAAAATCGAGGAGAGGTTATCAAATTATGAGCCAGATTGGCCTATAGGTGGCGCTATAGCAATCAATTGCGCGAAACTGCTCATAACTCCTAAACCGTATGTCGTAGACTCAAGTGTCTTATATCATTGGAAAGGTGAGTTCATGACGAACAAAACGTATATCTCCGATTTCATTTGCGCCATGATAGATTTTCCGCCATTTTGAATTTTGTCAAAAAACTACTTTTGCAAACTAGTCCTAGGTTTTTCGCTTGATCGAAACCAAACCAGTGCAGAAATGTTCTATGGAGTCTGAATATCAAGAATTATCGAAAAAAAGTTGAAATTTCGATTCACGGTCGCTAAGGGGCGGAAAACGAATGTTGTGGGAGGAGCCTATTTTACTAAAACAGCTATAACTCAAGAACAAAATGAGATATCTTCACCAAACTTAGTAGACATGTGTATGGGCTCGGTATTTGGTCTCGATAAAAAAATAGCGACGATTGAACACTTGGTGGCGCTATAACACGAAAAAAACATGAAAATGGCTATAACCTGCCGAGCGCTAGTCCGATTGACTTGAAAATTGGTATGCAGTGTCTTGGTCCAAGGTACCATGCATGTCTATGAGGACATTGGCGTATCTCAAAAATCATGGCCGCCACAGCCAATTAAATTTAAGCACCTATTAGACAAGGTTAACGGAGGCCAATCGGAACGAAACTCGATGGGCATGTTTGACTCATGGTGCTAGAGGTCTGTAAGAATTTTGAAACAAATCGGCCACTAGTTGGCTCTAATGAGTTTTATGGCTCTGTAATCACGTGGTGTTGCACACATCCACAAAATATGCATATCATTTGATAGATCTCCTCATATTGAACACCTTTGCCTCTAGAACCATTGCTGTCAATCAAATCGTTTATTAAATATTTGCAATTATGTTAAAAACCTACTTTTGCAAACTAGTCCCTGGTTTTTTGCCCGATCGGAAGCAAACCAGTCTAGGACAATTCTCTGGACTCTCTAGATCAATAATTATCAAAAAAAGTTCAACTTTTGCATTTACATGGCTATAACAGAATCATTTAGAAGAGGGACGTAGCAAAATACACTCAATAGCCTATAAATCTTAAAGGAAAACTCAAAACTTCACGAAAATTGTTATGTATATGTGACATAGCATGCTGAAAAAGCATGCAAAGTTTCATGGAGATCGGACCATAGGTGGCACTAAAACTGTTAAAAAGCTTTGAAAACCATGTATTCCCTATGGTGAATTGCCTGTATTGGCTGTAAATTGTATTTTCCATCTCTCTATTCAATGAATGTTCAGATCTACTTAAAAACAAGTCAGAACATGTATCCTATGCCTCTAAACAAGCATGAAAAATTTCAGACAGATCGGACAATATTTGCCTCTATAAAAGTTAAAAAAGGTTAAAATTACAGAGTTCATTTGATAATAATGGTATATTAAGCCAATAAGTGGTCGTTTGCTGCCCCCCGCTGTTCATTTTATTGTACTACACACAAAATAATATTATTCTGCAGTAAAACACACCGTGCAGCCCAAACCGTAAGGGCTAGAGACTTGAAACTTTGTCAGATGGTAGTACAAAAATAGAGGAGAGGTTATCAAATTATGAGCCAGATTGGCCTATAGGTGGCGCTATAGCAAGCAATTGCGCGAAACTGCTCATAACTCCTAAACCCTATGTCGTAGACTCAAGTGTCTTATATCATTGGAAAGCTGAGTCCATGACGAACAAAATGTATATCTCCGATTTCATTTGCGCCATGATACATTTTCCGCCATTTTGAATTTTGTTAAAAAACTACTTTTGCAAACTAGTCCTAGGTTTCTTGCTTGATCGGAACCAAACCAGTGCAGAAATGTTCTCTGGAGTCTGAATATCAATAATAATTGAAAAAAAGTTAAAATTTCTATTCACGGTCGCTAAGGGGCGGAAAATGACTGTTGTGGGAGGAGCCTATTTTACTAAAATGGCTATAAATCAAGAAAGAAATGAGATATCTTCACCAAACTTGGTACACATGTGTATGGTCTGAGTCTTTGGTCAGGATAAAGAAATCGCGATGATTGAACACTTGGTGGCGCTATAACATGAAAAAAACATGAAAATGGCTATAACTACCCGACCGCTAGTCCGATTGACTTGAAAATTGGTATGCAGTGTCTTGGTCCAAGGTCCCATGGACGTCTATGAAGACATTGGCCTATCTCAAAAAACATTGCCGCCACAGCCAATTAAATTATTTCAGTGTTTAAAATCTTGCTAAATAAAACTTAATGTATTTTGATGCTTGTCTGCTTAAAGGCCTTAAAGGCTTGAACCCCGCTAAATGCTGCTTGCAGCTTTAATTATTATTATTATTATTATTATTATTCAGCCGTAAAACGCATCGTGCAGACCAAACTGTAAGGGCTAGAGACTTGAAACTTGGCCAATAGGTAGTACAAAAATCGAGGAAAGGTTATCAAATTATGAGCCACATTGGCCTATAGGTGGCGCTATAGCAATCAATTGCGCGAAACTGCTCATAACTCCTAAACCCTATGTCGTAGACTCAAGTGTCTTATATCATTGGAAAGGTGAGTCCCTGACGAACAAAACGTATATCTCCGATTTCATTTCCGCCATGATAGATTTTCCGCCATTTTGAATTTTGTCAAAAAACTACTTTTGCGAACTAGTCCCTGGATTTTAGTCCGATCGGAACCAAACCAGTACAGAAATGTTCTCTGGAGTCTGAATATCAATAATCATTGAAAAAAAGTAATAATTTCGATTCACGGTTATTAAGGGGCGTAATAATAGACGTTCAGGGCGGAGCCTATTTTACTAAAAAGGTTATAACTCAAGATTACAATGAGATATCTTCACCAAACTTGGTACACATGTGTAAGGGCTCAATCTTTGGTCACAATAAAAAAAATGCGATGATTGAACACTTGGTGGCGCTATAATATGAAAAAAACATGAAAAGGGCTATAACCACCCGACCGCTAGTCCGATTGACTTGAAAATTGGTATGCAGTGTCTTGGTCCAAGGTGCCAAGTATGTCTATGAGGACATTGGCGTATCTCAAAAAACATGGCCGCCACAGCCAATTAAATTTGAGCACCTATTAGACAAGGTTAACGAAGGTCGATCGGAACGAAACTCGATGGGCATGTTCGACTCATGGCCTTAGAGGTCTGTAAGAATTTTGAAAGAAATCGGCCACTAGTTGGCGCTAACGAGTTTTATGGCTCTGTGATCACGTGGTGTTGCACACATCCCCAAAATATGCATATCATTTGATAGATCTCCTCATACTGAACAACTTTGCCTCTTGAACTATTGCTGTCAATCAAATCTTTCATTAAATATTTGTAATTATGTTTAAAACCTACTTTTGCGAACTAGTCCCTGGATTTTTCATTGATCGGAACCAAACCAGTCTAGGACAATTCTCTGGACTCTCTAGATCAATAATCATTGAAAAAAAGTTGAACTTTTGCATTTGGATGGCTATAACAGGGTCATTTAGAAGAGGGGCGTAGCAAAATACACTCAAAAGCCTATAAATCCTAAAGGAAAACTCAAAACTTCACGAAAATTGTTATGTATATGTGACATAACATGCTGAAGAAGCATGCAAAGTTTCATGGAGATCGGATCATAGGTGGCGCTATAACTGTTAAAAAGCTTTGAAAACCATGTATTCCCTATGGTGAATTGCCTGTATTGGCTGTAAATGGTATTTTCCATCTCTGTAATTAGGTGGGGTAAAAAAACATCCACATAATATGCAGAAATTATGATAGATCTCCTCATACTGAACAACTTTGCCTCAAGAACCAATACTGTCAATCAAATTGTTATTTATTTATTCACAATTATGTTCAAAACGTATTACCTAAAATTACCACCAGATGGCAGCAGAAGACCACTCATTTGTTCATTCTGCTTACTAAGCATATTTAAACTTTATAAAATCATTATAATAATGTTGCAAATGACATTTTGTCAATGTTTAGCAATTAATTTGTTCATTTGATTAATGTTTTACAATAATTATTATATTACAATTAAAATAATGCCTGAAAATATGTTTTAAAGGGGAAAACCTGGAATAAGCTATTTGTTACCCATCATTAATTTCAAATATCTATATCTCCAACAAAATGTGCATTTGAGTTAAGCACGTTTGAAGACATTAACTTGGAAAATGTGCCCATTAAATGAAAAACAGACAAAATGAAAATGAGCCAATGAGTGGTTCTCTGCTGCCACCTGCTGGGCTTAAATAGTCATTTTGTCATACTATTTACTTATCATGTACTATTATTCCTATTTAGACATTATAAAGTCACTATTACAATATTTACAATCACATTTAGTCAAAATAATTTATTTCAAATATATCTGCAACAAAAATAAAGTTTAAATGAGTTAACATGGAAAATGTGTTTATTACATGTTCCCTACAATTGCCACAAAACCACCAGCAGAGGACCACTCATTGGCCCATTCTGCTCACTAATAAAGTTGAATATATGAATTGTATAAAATCACATTTTGTTAAGGTTTACCACTTCATTTGTACTGACATATCACATCAATGCTAGCAATGTTGTTAAATCATGCTAATACTAATAATAGTAAATCATGGTAATCTATGGTAAATCATGGTAAAATATGGTAAATGATGCTATAATCATAATTAACTATGGTTAATCATACTAGAAAGTGATATATCATGGTAATTCATGCTACACATATCTGCTTACATTTTATCATTTATTCAAAATAATTATTTAAAATAGAGATCAAACCACAAGTGGGACTATAACTGTTAAACATTTAATAAGCATATTTGAAAAGGTAAAATACCGGTATTAGCTGTAAATGGCATTTTCTCTCTATGATTTTAAAGGTTACATTTGATGGCTAAATAAAACATAATAACTTTTTATGCAAATGTGCTTAAATGCCTTAAGTGGCTTGAACCCCGATAATTGCTGCTTGCAGCTATATTTATTATTATTATTAGGGGTTCAAGCACGAAGTGCTGAACACCTATTGTATTTGTGCTGATTTTTATTATTATTATTATTATTATTATTATTATTATTATTATTATTCAGACCTAAAACGCATCGTGCAGACCAAACCGTAAGGGCTAGAGACTTGAAACTTGGCCAATAGGTAGTACAAAAATCGAGGAGAGGTTATCAAATTATGAGCCAGATTGGCCTATAGGTGGCGCTATAGCAATCAATTGCGCGAAACTGCTCATAACTCCTAAACCGTATGTCGTAGACTCAAGTGTCTTATATCATTGGAAAGGTGAGTCCATGACGAACAAAACGTATATCTCCGATTTCATTTGCGCCATGATAGATTTTCCGCCATTTTGAATTTTGTCAAAAAACTACTTTTGCGAACTAGTCCTAGGTTTTTCGCTTGATCGAAACCAAACCAGTGCAGAAATGTTCTCTGGAGTCTGAATATCAATAATTATCGAAAAAAAGTTGAAATTTCGATTCACGGTCGCTAAGGGGCGGAAAACGAATGTTGTGGGAGGAGCCTATTTTACTAAAACAGCTATAACTCAAGAAGAAAATGAGATATCTTCACCAAACTTGGTACACATGTGTATGGGCTCAGTATTTGGTCTCGATAAAAAAATAACGATGATTGAACACTTGGTGGCGCTATAACACGAAAAAAACATGAAAATGGCTATAACCACCCGAGCGCTAGTCCGATTGACTTGAAAATTGGTATGCAGTGTCTTGGTCCAAGGTACCATGCATGTCTATGAGGATATTAGCGTATCTCAAAAATCATGGCCGCCACAGCCAATTAAATTTGAGCACCTATTAGACAAGGTTAATGGAGGCCGATCGGAACGAAACTCGATGGACATGTTTGACTCATGGCCCTAGAGGTCTGTAAGAATTTTGAAACAAATCGGCCACTAGTTGGCGCTAATGAGTTTTATGGCTCTGTAATCACGTGGTGTTGCACACATCCACAAAATATGCATATCATTTGATAGATCTCTTCATATTGAACAACTTTGCCTCTAGAACCATTGCTGTCAATCAAATCGTTCATTAAATATTTGCAATTATGTTAAAAACCTACTTTCGCGAACTAGTCCCTGGTTTTTTGCCCGATCGGAACCAAACAAGTCTAGAACAATTCTCTGGACTCTCTAGGTTAATAATTATCGAAAAAAAGTTGAACTTTTGCATTTAAATGGCTATAACAGGGTCATTTAGAAGAGGGACGTAGCAAAATACACTCAATAGCCTTTAAATCTTAAAGGAAAACTCAAAACGTCACGAATATTGTTATGTATATGTGACATAACATGCTGAAGAAGCATGCAAAGTTTCATGGAGATCGGACCATAGGTGGCGCTAAAACTGTTAAAAAGCTTTGAAAACCATGTATTCCCTATGGTGAATTGCCTGTATTGGCTGTAAATTGTATTTTCCATCTCTCTATTCAATGAATGTTCAGATCTACTTAAAAACAAGTCAGAACATGTATCCTATGCCTCTAAACAAGCATGAAAAATTTCAGACAGATCGGACAATATTTGCCTCTATAAATTTTACAAAAGGTTAAAATTACAGAGTTCATTTGATAATAATGGTATATTAAGCCAATAAGTGGTCGTTTGCTGCCCCCCGCTGTTCATTTTATTGTACTACACACAAAATAATATTATTCTGCAGTAAAACACATCGTGCAGCCCAAACCGTAAGGGCTAGAGACTTGAAACTTGGCCAATAGGTAGTACAAACATAGAGGAGAGGTTATTAAATTATGAGCCAAATTGGCCTATAGGTGGCGCTATAGCAATCAATTGCGCGAAACTGCTCATAACTCCTAAAGCGTATGTCGTACACTCAAGTGTCTTATATCAATGGAAAGGTGAGTCCATGACGAACAAAATGTATATCTCCGATTTCATTTGCGCCATGATAGATTTTCCGCCATTTTGAATTTTGTTAAAAAACTACTTTTGCAAACTAGTCCTAGGTTTCTTGCTTGATCGGAACCAAATCAGTGCAGAAATGTTCTCTGGAGTCTGAATATCAATAATAATCGAAAAAAAGTTTAAATTTCTATTCACGGTCACTAAGGGGCGGAAAACGACTGTTGTGGGAGGAGCCTATTTTACTAAAATGGCTATAACTCAAGAACAAAATGATATGTCTTCACCAAACTTGGTACACATGTGTATGGTCTGAGTCTTTGGTCACGAAAAAAAAAATCGCGACGATTGAACACTTGGTGGCGCTATAACATGAAAAAAACATGAAAATGGCTATAACTACCCGACCGCTAGTCCGATTGACTTGAAAATTGGTATGCAGTGTCTTGGTCCAAGGTCCCATGGATGTCTATGAAGACATTGGCCTATCTCAAAAAACATTGCCGCCACAGCCAATTAAATTATTTCAGTGTTTAAAATCTTGCTAAATAAAACTTAATGTATTTTGATGCTTGTCTGCTTAAAGGCCTTAAAGGCTTGAACCCCGCTAAATGCTGCTTGCAGCTTTAATTATTATTATTATTATTATTATTATTATTATTATTCAGACCTAAAACGCATCGTGCAGACCAAACCGTAAGGGCTAGAGACTTGAAACTTGGCCAATAGGTAGTACAAAAATCGAGGAGAGGTTATCAAATTATGAGCCAGATTGGCCTATAGGTGGCGCTATAGCAATCAATTGCGCGAAACTGATCATAACTCCTAAACCGTATGTCGTAGACTCAAGTGTCTTATATCATTGGAAAGGTGAGTCCATAACGAACAAAACGTATATCTCCGATTTCATTTGCGCCATGATAGATTTTCCGCCATTTTGAATTTTGTCAAAAAACTACTTTTGCGAACTAGTCCTAGGATTTTCGCTTGATGGGAACCAAACCAGTGCAGAAATGTTCTCTGGAGTCTGAATATCAAAAATTATCGAAAAAAAGTTGAAATTTCGATTCACGGTCGCTAAGGGGCGGAAAACGAATGTTGTGGGAGGAGCCTATTTTACTAAAACAGCTATAATTCAAGAAGAAAATTAGGTATCTTCACCAAACTTGGTACACATGTGTATGGGCTCAGTCTTTGGTCTCGACAAAAAAATAGCGATGATTGAACACTTGGTGGCGCTATAACACGAAAAAAACATGAAAATGGCTATAACCACCCGAGCGCTAGTCCGATTGACTTGAAAATTGGTATGCAGTGTCTTGGTCCAAGGTCCCATGTATATCTATGAGGATATTGGCGTATCTCAAAAAACATGGCCGCCACAACCAATTAAATTTGAGCACCTATTAGACAAGGTTAACGGAGGCCGATCAGAACGAAACTCGATGGGCATGTTTGACTCATGGCCCTAGAGGTCTGTAAGAATTTTGAAACAAATAGGCCACTAGTTGGCGCTAATGAGTTTTATGGCTCTGTAATCACGTGGTTTTGCACACATCCACAAAATATGCATATCATTGGATAGACCTCTTCATATTGAACAACTTTGCTTCTAGAACCATTGCTGTCAATCAAATCGTTCATTAAATATTTGCAATTATGTTAAAAACCTACTTTCGCGAACTAGTCCCTGGTTTTTTGCCCGATCGGAACCAAACCAGTCTAGAACAATTCTCTGGACTCTCTAGGTTAATAATTATCAAAAAAAAGTTTAACTTTTGCATTTAAATGGCTATAACAGAATCATTTAGAAGAGGGACGTAGCAAAATACACTCAATAGCCTATAAATCTTAAAGGAAAACTCAAAACTTCACGAAAATTGTTATGTATATGTGACATAGCATGCTGAAAAAGCATGCAAAGTTTCATGGAGATCGGACCATAGGTGGCACTAAAACTGTTAAAAAGCTTTGAAAACCATGTATTCCCTATGGTGAATTGCCTGTATTGGCTGTAAATTGTATTTTCCATCTCTCTATTCAATGAATGTTCAGATCTACTTAAAAACAAGTCAGAACATGTATCCTATGCCTCTAAACAAGCATGAAAAATTTCAGACAGATCGGACAATATTTGCCTCTATAAAAGTTAAAAAAGGTTAAAATTACAGAGTTCATTTGATAATAATGGTATATTAAGCCAATAAGTGGTCGTTTGCTGCCCCCCGCTGTTCATTTTATTGTACTACACACAAAATAATATTATTCTGCAGTAAAACACATCGTGCAGCCCAAACCGTAAGGGCTAGAGACTTGAAACTTGGCCAATAGGTAGTACAAACATAGAGAAGAGGTTATCAAATTATGAGCCAGATTGGCCTATAGGTGGCGCTATAGCAATCAATTGCGCGAAACTGATCATAACTCCTAATCCGTATGTCGTACACTCAAGTGTCTTATATCATTGGAAAGGTGAGTCCATGGCGAACAAAATGTATATCTCCGATTTCATTTGCGCCATGATAGATTTTCCGCCATTTTGAATTTTGTCAAAAAACTACTTTTGCAAACTTTTCCTAGGTTTTTCGCTTGATCGGAACCAAACCAGTGCAGAAATGTTCTCTGGAGTCTAAATATCAATAATAATTGAAAATGTTTTAAATTTCTATTCACGGTCGCTAAGGGGCGGAAAACGAATGTTGTGGGAGGAGCCTATTTTACTAAAACAGCTATAACTCAAGAAGAAAATGAGATATCTTCACCAAACTTGGTACACATGTGTATGGGCTCAGTCTTAGGTCTCGATAAAAAAATAGCGATGATTGAACACTTGGTGGCGCTATAACACGAAAAAAACATGAAAATGGCTATAACCACCCGAGCGCTAGTCCGATTGACTTGAAAATTGGTATGCAGTGTCTTGGTCCAAGGTACCATGTATATCTATGAGGACATTGGCGTATCTCAAAAAACATGGCCGCCACAGCCAATTAAATTTGAGCACCTATTAGACAAGGTTAATGGAGGCCGATCAGAACGAAACTCGATGGGCATGTTTGACTCATGGCCCTAGAGGTCTGTAAGAATTTTGAAACAAATCGGCCACTAGTTGGCGCTAATGAGTTTTATGGCTCTGTAATCACGTGGTGTTGCACACATCCACAAAATATGCATATCATTTGATAGATCTCTTCATATTGAACAACTTTGCCTCTAGAACCATTGCTGTCAATCAAATCGTTCATTAAATATTTGCAATTATGTTAAAAACCTACTTTCGCGAACTAGTCCCTGGTTTTTTGCCCGATCGGAACCAAACAAGTCTAGAACAAATCTCTGGACTCTCTAGGTTAATAATTATCGAAAAAAAGTTGAACTTTTGCATTTAGATGGCTATAAAAGGATTATTTAGAAGAGGGATGTAGCAAAATACACTCAATAGCCTATAAATCTTAAAGGAAAACTCAAAACGTCACAAATATTGTTATTTATATGTGACATAACATGCTGAAGAAGCATGCAAAGTTTCATGGAGATCGGACCATAGGTGGCGCTAAAACTGTTAAAAAGCTTTGAAAACCATGTATTCCCTATGGTGAATTGCCTGTATTGGCTGTAAATTGTATTTTCCATCTCTCTATTCAATGAATGTTCAGATCTACTTAAAAACAAGTCAGAACATGTATCCTATGCCTCTAAACAAGCATGAAAAATTTCAGACAGATCGGACAATATTTGCCTCTATAAAAGTTAAAAAATGTTAAAATTACAGAGTTCATTTGATAATAATGGTATATTAAGCCAATAAGTGGTCGTTTGCTGCCCCCCGCTGTTCATTTTATTGTACTACACACAAAATAATATTATTCTGCAGTAAAACACATCGTGCAGCCCAAACCGTAAGGGCTAGAGACTTGAAACTTGGCCAATAGGTAGTACAAACATAGAGGAGAGGTTATCAAATTATGAGCCAGATTGGCCTATAGGTGGCGCTATAGCAATCAATTGCGCGAAACTGCTCATAACTCCTAAACCGTATGTCGTAGACTCAAGTGTCTTATATCATTGGAAAGGTGAGTTCATGACGAACAAAACGTATATCTCCGATTTCATTTGCGCCATGATAGATTTTCCGCCATTTTTAATTTTGTTAAAAAACTACTTTTGCAAACTAGTCCTAGGTTTCTTGCTTGATCGGAACCAAACCAGTGCAGAAATGTTCTCTGGAGTCTGAATATCAATAATAATCGAAAAAAAGTTTAAATTTCTATTCACGGTCGCTAAGGGGCGGAAAACGACTGTTGTGGGAGGAGCCTATTTTACTAAAATGGCTATAACTCAAGAAAGAAATGAGATGTCTTCACCAAACTTGGTACATATATGTATGGTCTGAGTCTTTGGTCACGATAAAAAAATCGCGACGATTGAACACTTGGTGGCGCTATAACACAAAAAAAAACATAAAAATGGCTATAACTACCCGACCGCTAGTCCGATTGACTTGAAAATTGGTATGCAGTGTCTTGGCCCAAGGTCCCATGTATGTCTATGAGGACATTGGCCTATCTCAAAAAACATTGCCGCCACAACCAATTAAATTATTTCAGTGTTTAAAATCTTGTTAAATAAAACTTAATGTATTTTGATGCTTGTGTGCTTAAAGGCCTTAAAGGCTTGAACCCCGCTAAATGCTGCTTGCAGCTTTAATTATTATTATTATTATTATTATTATTATTATTATTCAGACCTAAAACGCATCGTGCAGACCAAACCGTAAGGGCTAGAGACTTGAAACTTGGCCAATAGGTAGTACAAAAATCGAGGAGAGGTTATCAAATTATGAGCCAGATTGGCCTATAGGTGGCGCTATAGCAATCAATTGCGCGAAACTGCTCATAACTCCTAAACCGTATGTCGTAGACTCAAGTGTCTTATATCATTGGAAAGGTGAGTCCATGACGAACAAAACGTATATCTCCGATTTCATTTGCGCCATGATAGATTTTCCGCCATTTTGAATTTTGTCAAAAAACTACTTTTGCGAACTAGTCCTAGGTTTTTCGCTTGATCGAAACCAAACCAGTGCAGAAATGTTCTCTGGAGTCTGAATATCAATAATTATCGAAAAAAAGTTGAAATTTCGATTCACGGTCGCTAAGGGGCGGAAAACGAATGTTGTGGGAGGAGCCTATTTTACTAAAACAGCTATAACTCAAGAAGAAAATGAGATATCTTCACCAAACTTGGTACACATGTGTATGGGCACAGTATTTGGTCTCGATAAAAAAATAACGATGATTGAACACTTGGTGGCGCTATAACACGAAAAAAACATGAAAATGGCTATAACCTGCCGAGCGCTAGTCCGATTGACTTGAAAATTGGTATGCAGTGTCTTGGTCCAAGGTACCATGCATGTCTATGAGGATATTGGCGTATCTCAAAAATCATGGCCGCCACAGCCAATTAAATTTGAGCACCTATTAGACAAGGTTAATGGAGGCCGATCGGAACGAAACTCGATGGACATGTTTGACTCATGGCCCTAGAGGTCTGTAAGAATTTTGAAACAAATCGGCCACTAGTTGGCGCTAATGAGTTTTATGGCTCTGTAATCACGTGGTGTTGCACACATCCACAAAATATGCATATCATTTGATAGATCTCTTCATATTGAACAACTTTGCCTCTAGAACCATTGCTGTCAATCAAATCGTTCATTAAATATTTGCAATTATGTTAAAAACCTACTTTCGCGAACTAGTCCCTGGTTTTTTGCCCGATCGGAACCAAACAAGTCTAGAACAATTCTCTGGACTCTCTAGGTTAATAATTATCGAAAAAAAGTTGAACTTTTGCATTTAAATGGCTATAACAGGGTCATTTAGAAGAGGGACGTAGCAAAATACACTCAATAGCCTTTAAATCTTAAAGGAAAACTCAAAACGTCACGAATATTGTTATGTATATGTGACATAACATGCTGAAGAAGCATGCAAAGTTTCATGGAGATCGGACCATAGGTGGCGCTAAAACTGTTAAAAAGCTTTGAAAACCATGTATTCCCTATGGTGAATTGCCTGTATTGGCTGTAAATTGTATTTTCCATCTCTCTATTCAATGAATGTTCAGATCTACTTAAAAACAAGTCAGAACATGTATCCTATGCCTCTAAACAAGCATGAAAAATTTCAGACAGATCGGACAATATTTGCCTCTATAAATTTTACAAAAGGTTAAAATTACAGAGTTCATTTGATAATAATGGTATATTAAGCCAATAAGTGGTCGTTTGCTGCCCCCCGCTGTTCATTTTATTGTACTACACACAAAATAATATTATTCTGCAGTAAAACACATCGTGCAGCACAAACCGTAAGGGCTAGAGACTTGAAACTTGGCCAATAGGTAGTACAAACATAGAGGAGAGGTTATTAAATTATGAGCCAAATTGGCCTATAGGTGGCGCTATAGCAATCAATTGCGCGAAACTGCTCATAACTCCTAAAGCGTATGTCGTAGACTCAAGTGTCTTATATCAATGGAAAGGTGAGTCCATGACGAACAAAATGTATATCTCCGATTTCATTTGCGCCATGATAGATTTTCCGCCATTTTGAATTTTGTTAAAAAACTACTTTTGCAAACTAGTCCTAGGTTTCTTGCTTGATCGGAACCAAATCAGTGCAGAAATGTTCTCTGGAGTCTGAATATCAATAATAATCGAAAAAAAGTTTAAATTTCTATTCACGGTCGCTAAGGGGCGGAAAACGAATGTTGTGGGAGGAGCCTATTTTACTAAAATGGCTATAACTCAAGAACAAAATGATATGTCTTCACCAAACTTGGTACACATGTGTATGGTCTGAGTCTTTGGTCACGAAAAAAAAATCGCGACGATTGAACACTTGGTGGCGCTATAACATGAAAAAAACATGAAAATGGCTATAACTACCCGACCGCTAGTCCGATTGACTTGAAAATTGGTATGCAGTGTCTTGGTCCAAGGTCCCATGGATGTCTATGAAGACATTGGCCTATCTCAAAAAACATTGCCGCCACAGCCAATTAAATTATTTCAGTGTTTAAAATCTTGCTAAATAAAACTTAATGTATTTTGATGCTTGTCTGCTTAAAGGCCTTAAAGGCTTGAACCCCGCTAAATGCCGCTTGCAGCTTTAATTATTATTATTATTATTCTCCGCTAAAACGCATCGTGCAGCCCAAACCGTAAGGGCTGGAACTTTGAAACTTTGTCAGATGGTAGTACACAAAACGAGGAGAGGTTATCAAATTATGAGCCAGATTGGCCTATAGGTGGCGCTATAGCAATCAATTGCTTGAAACGGCTCATAACTCCTAAACCGTATGTCGTAGACTCAAGTGTCTTATATCATTGGAAAGGTGAGTCCATGACGAACAAAACGTATATCTCCGATTTCATTTGCGCCATGATAGATTTTCCGCCATTTTGAATTTTGTCAAAAAACTACTTTTGCGAACTAGTCCTAGGTTTTTTGCTTGATCGGAACCAAACCAGTGCAGAAATGTTCTCTGGAGTCTGAATATCAATAATTATCGAAAAAAAGTTGAAATTTCGATTCACGTTCGCTAAGGGGCGGAAAACGAATGTTGTGGGAGGAGCCTATTTTACTAAAACAGCTATAACTCAAGAACAAAATGAGATATCTTCACCAAACTTGGTACACATGTGTATGGGCTCAGTATTTGGTCTCGATAAAAAAATAACGACGATTGAACACTTGGTGGCGCTATAACACGAAAAAAACATGAAAATGGCTATAACCTGCCGAGCACTAGTCCGATTGACTTGGAAATTGGTATGCAGTGTCTTGGTCCAAGGTACCATGTATATCTATGAGGATATTGGCGTATCTCAAAAATCATGGCCGCCACAGCCAATTAAATTTAAGCACCTATTAGACAAGGTTAACGGAGGCCAATCGGAACGAAACTCGATGGGCATGTTTGACTCATGGCCCTAGAGGTCTGTAAGAATTTTGAAACAAATCGGCCACTAGTTGGCGCTAATGAGTTTTATGGCTCTGTAATCACGTGGTTTTGCACACATCCACAAAATATGCATATCATTTGATAGATCTCTTCATATTGAACACCTTTGCCTCTAGAACCATTGCTGTCAATCAAATCGTTCATTAAATATTTGCAATTATGTTAAAAACCTACTTTTACGAACTAGTCCCTGGTTTTTTGCCCGATCGGAACCAAACCAGTCTAGGACAATTCTATGGACTCTCTAGATCAATAATTATCAAAAAAAGTTCAACTTTTGCATTTACATGGCTATAAAAGGATCATTTAGAAGAGGGACGTAGCAAAATACACTCAATAGCCTATAAATCTTAAAGGAAAACTCAAAACGTCACGAATATTGTTATGTATATGTGACATAACATGCTGAAGAAGCATGCCAAGTTTCATGGAGATCGGACCATAGGTGGCGCTAAAACTGTTAAAAAGCTTTGAAAACCATGTATTCCCTATGGTGAATTGCCTGTATTGGCTGTAAATGGTATTTTCCATCTCTCTATTAAATGAATGCTCAGATCTACTTAAAAACAAGTCAGAACATGTATCCTATGCCTCTAAACAAGCATGAAAAATTTCAGACAGTTCGGACAATATTTGCCTCTATAAAAGTAAAAAAATGTTAACATTACAGAGTTCTGGTATATTAAGCCAATAAGTGGTCGTTTGCCGCCCCCCGCTGTTCATTTTATTGTACTACACACAAAATAATATTATTCTGCAGTAAAACACATCGTGCAGCCCAAACCGTAAGGGCTAGAGACTTGAAACTTGGCCAATAGGTAGTACAAACAGAGAGGAGAGGTTATCAAATTATGAGCCAGATTGGCCTATAGGTGGCGCTATAGCAATCAATTGCGCGAAACTGCTCATAACTCCTAAACCGTATGTCGTAGACTCAAGTGTCTTATATCATTGGAAAGCTGAGTCCATGACGATCACAATGTATATCTCCGATTTCATTTGCGCCATGATACATTTTCCGCCATTTTGAATTTTGTCAAAAAACTACTTTTGCAAACTAGTCCTAGGTTTCTTGCTTGATCGGAACCAAACCAGTGCAGAAATGTTCTCTGGAGTCTGAATATCAATAATAATTGAAAAAAAGTTTAAATTTCTATTCACGGTCGCTAAGGGGCGGAAAACGACTGTTGTGGGAGGAGCCTATTTTACTAAAATGGCTATAAATCAAGAAAGAAATTAGATATCTTCACCAAACTTGGTACACATGTGTATGGGCTCAGTCTTTGGTCAGGATAAAGAAATCGCGATGATTGAACACTTGGTGGCGCTATAACATGAAAAAAACATGAAAATGGCTATAACTACCCGACCGCTAGTCCGATTGACTTGAAAATTGGTATGCAGTGTCTTGGTCCAAGGTCCCATGTATGTCTATGAGGACATTGGCCTATCTCAAAAAACATTGCCGCCACAGCCAATTAAATTATTTCAGTGTTTAAAATCTTGCTAAATAAAACTTGATGTCTTTTGATGCTTGTGTGCTTAAAGGCCTTAAAGGCTTGAACCCCGCTAAATGCTGCTCGCAGCTTTAATTGTTTATTGTTACTGTGCTGTGAGTAATTGTGTGCGCATCAGATGTGTAATCTGTTGTTGCTTAAATGTTGTACATGTCATGTCATGACTACTATGTTTGCTCAGACTGCACCTAAGAATTTCACCTACTGTTGCACTTGTGCATATGGTAGAGTGACAATAAAGTGATTTGATTTGATTTGATTTGATTGATCAGATTACTTTTTGATCTAACAAGTAAAGTAATTAAAATAACATTCATTGTGTAATCAGATTACTTTTTGATCTAACGAGTAAAGTAATGAATTAAAAATAACATGCATTGTGTAATCAGATTTCTTTTTGATCTAACCAGTAAACTAATGCATTAAAAGTAACGTCTCGGTTACGTATGTAACCCTCGTTCCCTGAAGGAGGGAACGGAGACGCCACGTCGGAGTACCGACGAATAGGAATCTCGCTCGCGAGAGCCAATCTACTTCGAGTGTAACTAAACGAGCCAATGCACATTGGCATGCAATGATTGCACCAGGTGCTCATGCCACGCCGTGCGGGTATAAATGAGACACAGGTGATTGCATCAAATCAGCCTTTTGCTGAGGAGCCGGGTAGGTAGACAGGCACCCCAGCAGGGTACAGAGGACATGGCGACGGGACGTGGCGTCTCCGTTCCCTCCTTCAGGGAACGAGGGTTACATACGTAACCGAGACGTTCCCATTCAGTCGGTCACTCTCGACGCCACGTCGGAGTACCGACGAATAGGAATCCCTACCAAAGCGCCATGGCTTCTGCCCCCATCCAGTGCCCTGTGTGAGCCACCTGAGCTCTCTTACCTGATGAGACGGGGCTCACACCGGGAAGTCCATCACCGCTGTTCCGCATGACCCGCTCAGTGATTATTGGATAACACTGGGAAAGCGTGCCCTAGAGAAGGGAACGCTGCGGAGCCCACATCGTACCCCGAAGGAGTTATGTGGAGTACAATGCTGAGCCGTAGCCCGCCAGGAGAAGGGGGCTCAGTCCCACTGCAGGGAAGGCTCTCCCAAGGGAAAGACACGGGCTTCCCGTAGGAGCGACCGTGGAAGAAAATATGGGATCCCCGCAGGGTCACTCATATGGCCCAAGCCCAATACCGGTTCTCAAGGATTCAGCGGCAAGGGGCCTGATGCCAGACGTTCCGCCACGTCCGGCACCGAGGGCGGTGGAGGACTCACAGAGTTTGCTTCTGGAGAATATAAGCGCCGTAGCGCAGCAAGCCGACAAGAGCCGGGGCCTCTCAGTGCTTCTACCCGTTTGAGGTGAGAACACAGGAGGAGACCGGCTCTACACGTAGGCTATAGAATCTAGCGAACGTGTTGGGTGTCGCCCAGCCCGCAGCTCTACAGATGTCTGACAGCGAGGCGCCACGTGCCAGCGCCCAGGAGGATGCAACACTTCTAGTAGAGTGTGCTCGCACCCTGAGCGGACAGGGCACACCTTGTGCTTGGTAAGCCAAGGTGATGGCATCCACTATCCAGTGGGCCATCCTCTGCTTGGAGACAGCCTTTCCCTTCTGCTGGCCTCCGTGACAGACAAAGAGCTGATCTGAGGTTCTGAAGCTTTGAGTTCTATCCACGTAAACCCGCAGAGCGCGGACGGGACAGAGCAAAGCTAGGGCTGGGTCTGCCTCCTCCGGGGGCAGCGCTTGCAGGTTCACCACCTGGTCCCTGAAGGGAGTGGTAGGAACCTTGGGCACATAGCCAGGCCGGGGTCTCAACACCACGTGGGTATCACCCGGCCCGAACTCTAGGCACGATTCGTCGACCGAAAATGCCTGCAGGTCCCCTACCCTCTTGATGGAGGCCAATGCAGCCAACAGCAAAGTCTTCATTGACAGAATCTTTAGCTCTGCTGACTGCAAAGGCTCAAATGGGGCATTCTGAAGTGCTCGGAGCACCAGAGCAAGATCCCAAGAGGGTATGGAGGGGGGGCGAGGAGGATTTAACCGTCTCGCCCCCCTAAGGAACCTGACGACCAGGTCGTGCTTCCCAACAGTCTTACCTTCTACATGGTCGTGATAGGCGGATATTGCAGCAACATAAACCTTGAGGGTGGAGGGCGACAGCCTACGCTCCAACCCCTGTTGCAGGAAGGAAAGCACAGACGCGATCGAACATCTTCGGGGGTCTTCTCGGCGAGAAGAACACCACTCGACGAACAGGTTCCACTTCAAGGCGTAAGCCTGTCTTGTAGACGGTGCTCGTGCCGAAGTGATGGTGTTAACTACCTCTTGGGGTAAGTCACCTAGAACCTCCGCGTCCCGTCCAGGGGCCAGACATGAAGCCTCCACAGGTCTGGACGCGGGTGCCAAAGGGTGCCCCGTCTCTGAGTCAGAAGGTCCTTCCTCAGAGGAATCGGCCAAGGAGGGGCTGTCGCGAGGAGCATAAGTTCTGGAAACCAGGTCCGGTTGGGCCAGTACGGCGCCACCAGCAGGACCTGCTCCTCGTCCTCCCTGACCTTGCACAGAGTCTGTGCAAGTAGGCTCACTGGGGGAAACGCATATTTGCGCAGCCCCTGGGGCCAGCTGTGAGCCAGGGCATCCGTGCCGAGTGTACCCTCGGTCAGCGAATAGAACCACTGGCAGTGGGACGTTTCTGGGGAGGCAAACAGGTCGACCTGTGCCACCCCGAACTGTCTCCAAATCAGCTGAACCACCTGGGGGTGGAGTCGCCATTCGCCTGGGAGTGCAGCTCGTGAAAGCTCGTCGGCCACACGGTTGCGCACACCAGGGACATGAATGGCCCGAAGCGACCTCAGACACTTCTGACTCCAGAGGAGGAGATGGCGGGCGAGCTGCGACATGCGACGGGAGCGCAGACCACCTTGTCGGTTGATATACGCAACGGTCGCAGTGTTGTCCGTGCGGACCAGTACATCTTTGCCCCGTAACCGCGCTTTGAGGCGGCTCAGAGCAAGATGCACTGCTAGCAACTCGAGGCAATTGATATGCCAATGCAGGTGCGGGCCCGTCCAAACCCCTGACACTGCATGCCCGTTGTACGTGGCTCCCCAGCCCATGGCAGAGGCATCCGTGAAAACCACAGCGTGCCTGGACACCTGTTCCAGGGGCACTCCGGCCCGAAGGAACGAGGGGTCTGACCATGGACTGAAGGACTGGCGGCAGGCCGGTGTGATGCTCACCCGGTGAGTGCCGCGTTGCCACGCCCATCTCGGGACTCGGCCGTGTAGCCAATGCTGAAGCGGTCTCATATGAAGCAGGCCGAGCGGTGTTACTGCCGCAGCGGCCGCCATATGCCCCAGGAGCCTCTGAAACTGTTTCAGTGGAACCGCCATCCTGCCTTGAAACGTGTTCAGGCAGCTCAGCATCGACTGGACACGCTCCTCCGTGAGGCGCGCTGTCTGTTCGACCGAATCCAACTCCATACCGAGAAAAGAGATCCTCTGCACGGGGGCGAGTTTGCTCTTTTCCCAGTTGACCCGAAGACCCAACTGGCTGAGGTGTCTGAGCACCAGGTCCCTGTGTTCGCACAACTGATCCTTGGACTGTGCTAGAATGAGCCAGTCGTCGAGATAGTTGAGGATGCGAACGCCCTGTTCTCTCATGGGCACAAGGGCCCCCTCCGTGACTTTCGTGAAGACACGGGGGGACAGGGACAGCCCGAAGGGCAGGACTCTGTACTGATATGCTCGACCCTCGAACGCAAAGCGCAGAAACGGCCTGTGTCGAGGAAGAATCGAGACATGAAAGTACGCGTCCTTCAGGTCGATCGCTGCAAACCAATCTTGGGGACGGATGCATTCGAAAATGCGTTTCTGCGTGAGCATCTTGAACGGTAGCTTGTGGAGGCTCCGATTCAGGACTCGCAGGTCCAAGATTGGCCGTAACCCACCGGTTTTCTTGGGTACAATGAAGTACGGGCTGTAGAAGCCGGTCTTCATATCGGCTGGAGGGACCGGCTCTATCGCGTCCTTCGCCAGTAGGACAGCGATTTCCGCACGCAGGACATGGGCATCTGCAGCATTCACCGAGGTGAAGCGGACGCCCCTGAACCTGGGGGGGCGCCGGGCGAACTGAATCGCATAGCCGAGCCTGATGGTCCGAATGAGCCAGCGAGACGGACTGGGGAGCTCTAGCCAGGCTCGCAGAGACCGTGCAAGCGGGACCATAGGGACCACCGGCGTACCCACGGTGGGGCAGCGAGGTGGAATGCAGGTACCGGGCTGGGGCGGCTGTCTCGTGGAGGCGGCCCGCAGCGAGGTGAGAGTGTGCTGTGCAACACTTACCTGATTCCACAGGTGGGCAGGAGGAACGTGAGGAGGTCGTCCACTGCTGCCCGCTGGCGAAGGGGGAGGATGAGTGTGGTCCGGCGTTTGACCGGCCACAACTCTCCGAGCCCCCTGAGGACCCAGAGATGGAGGAAACTGCTCTTTTATTGAAAATTTGGGTACCGCTGGGGCTGAGCCCAGCGGCGGAACAGAAACAAAACGGAACACAAAATTCTCCTCCCGGCCCTCCTCCGGGGGATGGAGCGGTGCGGTCACCGTCTCCAGAAGAGCAGTCCTCCCCATCTCCGGGTCGCCCGTCTCAGGGCCGCTTGCCCTTGCCCCTGCCTTTGCCACCTCTCTTGGCAGGAGCCTGGACGGGCTGGGCGGCCTGCTTGCGCCCGGCTCCACGACGTCGCTTGGGTGGAGGCTGCTGCTGCGACGCGGGAGCGGAGGCAGACGCAGGCGGCCGCCCTCGGCGACGAGCAGACTGAGGTGCTGCCGGCGGCGGGGTGGAGACAGCAGCTGACCGCCGTGGCAGGATGTGACTGATGGCCTCAGTCTGCTTCTGTGCGGCCGAGAACTGCTGGGCGAAGTTCTGGACCGCGTCGCCGAAGAGGCCGGTCTGGGAGACGGGGGAGTTAAGGAACCTGATCTTGTCGGTCTCCCTCATGTCTGCCAGACACAGCCAGAGATGGCGTTCCTGGACCACCATAGTGGACATCGCACGACCCACGGCCCGCGCCGTAACCTTCGTCGCACGAAGCGCGAGGTCCGTTGCGGTTCTCAGTTCTTGGAGAACTGCGGGATCGTGACCACCCTCGTGCAGGTTCTTCAGTGCCTGGGCCTGATGAACCTGCAACAACGCCATAGCGTGTAAGGCGGAGCCTGCCTCTCCACAAGCCTGGTAGGCCTTTCCGATCAGATCGGACGAGTACCTACAGGCTCGGGAGGGGAGACACGGGTTCCCCCTGGATGTGGAGTTAGGGCACAGTTGCATAGCAACGGCCCGTTCCACGGGAGGAACCTGCGTGTAACCCTTTGCAGGTCCGCCATCGAGGGTGGTGAGGGAGGAGGATCCACTGGGCCGGTTTCGGGCAGTAAAAGGTGCCGTCCACGACCTAGTGAGCTCCTCGTGCACCTCCGGGAAGAAAGGAACCGGGGTGGGGCGCTGAGAACCAGCACGGGCCACCCCGAGAAACCAATCATCCAACCTTGAAGGTTCGGGACACGGTGGAGGGTTCCACACGAGCCCGATCTTCTCGGCGGCCCGGGAAAGCATGGCCATCATCTCCGGATCCGTATCGGGCACAGCGGATCTTCCCGAAGGAGCCCCCTGCGCCGACACGTCATCTCCAGAGAAGTCTGACCCTCCCTCCGATGCAGCGATGGACATCTGATCATCAGGGGGAGCCCCGAAGGATACGGATGGTGCACATCTCGAGGACGGCCCACCACGTTCCAACGGCAGCTCTACTGGCTGCGGAGTGCGTGAGGGATGAGGGTTCCCCGGGGGTTGGTTCCCTGGGGGAAGCGCGCTCACCGTAACCCTCAAATCACCCGTGCCACTGCCTGAAGCAACCCTCTGTGGAGGGTTAGATCGAGGCAGAGGCACGGGGACTCCACCCCTTGCGAGATGGAGTCTAGACCGCAACTCCGAGATGGTCATGTTCCCGCAGTGAGAACATGAGTCATCCACCAACGCTGCCTCAGCGTGCTGAACGCCCAAACACGAGATACAGCGCTGGTGACCATCCCTTGGTGACAGGTAACCACCGCATCCAGAAACACACAGATAGAATGTCATCTTGAAAAAGACGCAAGCTCTATCTGTGTTTGCTCTTTCAGAAGGACGCTCTCCTTGGTGCTGAAGCACGCAGGGGGCGGGGTCGCGGCGACACGGTCAGGGGGTGGGTGCAGCCTGAACGTGCGCGCTCTCTCACACGAAGGCGCTCTCTTACCAGCCGTAAGAACGGCTTTTCAGCGCTCTCCACCTAGCGCACCGAACCAGCTGTGAGAACAGCCTTTGTGATTGCTCTAAACAAACAACACAGAGAGATGATCCGAAAACCACGCGACCGCTGCTGTGCCGTCACACCAACACCGACTGAAGAGATCGCTTCCGAAAGGCGGCTTCCGTCTTCAGTCAGGACTGCGAAGTAGTGAGTGATATCTGGCGTTACCATCTACCACCCGGCTCCGAAGCAAAAGGTTGATTTGATGCAATCACCTGTGTCTCATTTATACCCGCACGGCGTGGCATGAGCACCTGGTGCAATCATTGCATGCCAATGTGCATTGGCTCGTTTAGTTACACTCGAAGTAGATTGGCTCTCGCGAGCGAGATTCCTATTCGTCGGTACTCCGACGTGGCGTCGAGAGTGACCGACTGAATGGGAACATGTATTGTGTAATCAGATTACTTTTTGATCTAACAAGTAAAGTAATGCATTAAAAGTAACATGCATTTGTAATCAGATTACTTTTTGATCTAACAAGTAAAGTAATGCATTAAAAGTAACATGCATTTGTAATCAGATTACTTTTTGATCTAACAAGTTAAGTAATTAATTAAAAATAACATGCATTTTGTAATCAGATTACTTTTTGATCTAACGAGTAAAGTAATGAATTAAAAATAGCATGCACTGTGTAATCAGATTACTTTTTGATCTAACCAGTAAACTAATGCATTAAAAGCAACATGTATTGTGTAATCCGATTACTTTTTGATCTAACAAGTAAAGTAATGAATTAAATATAACATGCATTTTGTAATCAGATTACTTTTTGATCTAACAAGTAAAGTAATGCATTAAAAGTAACATGCATTTGTAATCAGATTACTTTTTGATCTAACAAGTAAAGTAATGCATTAAAAGTAACATGCATTTGTAATCAGATTACTTTTTGATCTAACAAGTTAAGTAATGAATTAAAAATAACATGCATTTTGTAATCAGATTACTTTTTGATCTAACGAGTAAAGTAATGAATTAAAAATAACATGCACTGTGTAATCAGATTACTTTTTGATCTAACCAGTAAACTAATGCATTAAAAGTAACATGTATTGTGTAATCCGATTACTTTTTGATCTAACAAGTAAAGTAATGAATTAAATATAACGTGCATTTTTTAATCAGATTACTTTTTGATCTAACAAGTAAAGTAATGCATTAAAAGTAACATGCATTTGTAATCAGATTACTTTTTGATCTAACAAGTTAAGTAATGAATTAAAAATAACATGCATTTTGTAATCAGATTACTTTTTGATCTAACGAGTAAAGTAATGCATTAAAAGTAACATGCATTTGTAATCAGATTACTTTTTGATCTAACGAGTAAAGTAATGCATTAAAAGTAACATGCATTTGTAATCAGATTACTTTTTGATCTAACAAGTAAAGTAATGCATTAAAAGTAACATGCATTTGTAATCAGATTACTTTTTGATCTAACAAGTTAAGTAATGAATTAAAAATAACATGCATTTTGTAATCAGATTACTTTTTGATCTAACGAGTAAAGTAATGCATTAAAAGTAACATGCATTTGTAATCAGATTACTTTTTGATCTAACAAGTAAAGTAATGCATTAAAAGTAACATGCATTTGTAATCAGATTACTTTTTGATCTAACAAGTTAAGTAATGAATTAAAAATAACATGCATTTTGTAATCAGATTACTTTTTGATCTAACAAGTTAAGTAATGAATTATAAATAACATGCATTTTGTAATCAGATTACTTTTTGATCTAACGAGTAAAGTAATGAATTAAAAATAACATGCACGGTGTAATCAGATTACTTTTTGATCTAACCAGTATACTAATGCATTAAAAGTAACATGTATTGTGTAATCCGATTACTTTTTGATCTAACAAGTAAAGTAATGAATTAAATATAACGTGCATTTTTTAATCAGTTTACTTTTTGATCTAACAAGTAAAGTAATGCATTAAAAGTAACATGCATTTGTAATCAGATTACTTTTTGATCTAACAAGTTAAGTAATGAATTAAAAATAACATGCATTTTGTAATCAGATTACTTTTTGATCTAACGAGTAAAGTAATGCATTAAAAGTAACATGCATTTGTAATCAGATTACTTTTTGATCTAACGAGTAAAGTAATGCATTAAAAGTAACATGCATTTGTAATCAGATTACTTTTTGATCTAACAAGTAAAGTAATGCATTAAAAGTAACATGCATTTGTAATCAGATTACTTTTTGATCTAACAAGTTAAGTAATGAATTAAAAATAACATGCATTTTGTAATCAGATTACTTTTTGATCTAACAAGTTAAGTAATGAATTATAAATAACATGCATTTTGTAATCAGATTACTTTTTGATCTAACGAGTAAAGTAATGAATTAAAAATAACATGCACTGTGTAATCAGATTACTTTTTGATCTAACCAGTATACTAATGCATTAAAAGTAACATGTATTGTGTAATCCGATTACTTTTTGATCTAACAAGTAAAGTAATGAATTAAATATAACGTGCATTTTTAATCAGTTTACTTTTTGATCTAACAAGTAAAGTAATGCATTAAAAGTAACATGCATTTGTAATCAGATTACTTTTTGATCTAACAAGTTAAGTAATGAATTAAAAATAACATGCATTTTGTAATCAGATTACTTTTTGATCTAACGAGTAAAGTAATGCATTAAAAGTAACATGCATTTGTAATCAGATTACTTTTTGATCTAACGAGTAAAGTAATGCATTAAAAGTAACATGCATTTGTAATCAGATTACTTTTTGATCTAACAAGTAAAGTAATGCATTAAAAGTAACATGCATTTGTAATCAGATTACTTTTTGATCTAACAAGTTAAGTAATGAATTAAAAATAACATGCATTTTGTAATCAGATTACTTTTTGATCTAACAAGTAAAGTAATGCATTAAAAGTAACATGCATTTGTAATCAGATTACTTTTTGATCTAACAAGTAAAGTAATTAATTAAAAATAACATGCATTTTGTAATCAGATTACTTTTTGATCTAACGAGTAAAGTAATGAATTAAAAATAGCATGCACTGTGTAATCAGATTACTTTTTGATCTAACCAGTAAACTAATGCATTAAAAGCAACATGTATTGTGTAATCCGATTACTTTTTGATCTAAAAAGTAAAGTAATGAATTAAATATAACATGCATTTTGTAATCAGATTACTTTTTGATCTAACAAGTAAAGTAATGCATTAAAAGTAACATGCATTTGTAATCAGATTACTTTTTGATCTAACAAGTTAAGTAATGAATTAAAAATAACATGCATTTTGTAATCAGATTACTTTTTGATCTAACGAGTAAAGTAATGAATTAAAAATAACATGCACTGTGTAATCAGATTACTTTTTGATCTAACAAGTAAACTAATGCATTAAAAGCAACATGTATTGTGTAATCCGATTACTTTTTGATCTAACAAGTAAAGTAATGAATTATATATAACATGCATTTTGTAATCAGATTACTTTTTGATCTAACAAGTAAAGTAATGCATTAAAAGTAACATGCATTTGTAATCAGATTACTTTTTGATCTAACAAGTAAAGTAATGCATTAAAAGTAACATGCATTTGTAATCAGATTACTTTTTGATCTAACAAGTTAAGTAATGAATTAAAAATAACATGCATTTTGTAATCAGATTACTTTTTGATCTAACGAGTAAAGTAATTAATTAAAAATAGCATGCACTGTGTAATCAGATTACTTTTTGATCTAACCAGTAAACTAATGCATTAAAAGCAACATGTATTGTGTAATCCGATTACTTTTTGATCTAACAAGTAAAGTAATGAATTAAATATAACATGCATTTTGTAATCAGATTACTTTTTGATCTAACAAGTAAAGTAATGCATTAAAAGTAACATGCATTTGTAATCAGATTACTTTTTGATCTAACAAGTAAAGTAATGCATTAAAAGTAACATGCATTTGTAATCAGATTACTTTTTGATCTAACAAGTTAAGTAAAGAATTAAAAATAACATGCATTTTGTAATCAGATTACTTTTTGATCTAACGAGTAAAGTAATGAATTAAAAATAACATGCACTGTGTAATCAGATTACTTTTTGATCTAACCAGTAAACTAATGCATTAAAAGTAACATGTATTGTGTAATCCGATTACTTTTTGATCTAACAAGTAAAGTAATGAATTAAATATAACGTGCATTTTTTAATCAGATTACTTTTTGATCTAACAAGTAAAGTAATGCATTAAAAGTAACATGCATTTGTAATCAGATTACTTTTTGATCTAACAAGTTAAGTAATGAATTAAAAATAACATGCATTTTGTAATTAGATTACTTTTTGATCTAACAAGTAAAGTAATGCATTAAAAGTAACATGCATTTGTAATCAGATTACTTTTTGATCTAACGAGTAAAGTAATGCATTAAAAGTAACATGCATTTGTAATCAGATTACTTTTTGATCTAACAAGTAAAGTAATGCATTAAAAGTAACATGCATTTGTAATCAGATTACTTTTTGATCTAACAAGTTAAGTAATGAATTAAAAATAACATGCATTTTGTAATCAGATTACTTTTTGATCTAACGAGTAAAGTAATGCATTAAAAGTAACATGCATTTGTAATCAGATTACTTTTTGATCTAACAAGTAAAGTAATGCATTAAAAGTAACATGCATTGTGTAATCAGATTACTTTTTGATCTAACAAGTTAAGTAATGAATTAAAAATAACATGCATTTTGTAATCAGATTACTTTTTGATCTAACAAGTTAAGTAATGAATTAAAAATAACATGCATTTTGTAATCAGATTACTTTTTGATCTAACAAGTAAAGTAATGAATTAAAAATAACATGCACTGTGTAATCAGATTACTTTTTGATCTAACCAGTAAACTAATGCATTAAAAGTAACATGTATTGTGTAATCCGATTACTTTTTGATCTAACAAGTAAAGTAATGAATTAAATGTAACGTGCATTTTTTAATCAGATTACTTTTTGATCTAACAAGTAAAGTAATGCATTAAAAGTAACATGCATTTGTAATCAGATTACTTTTTGATCTAACGAGTTAAGTAATGAATTAAAAATAACATGCATTTTGTAATCAGATTACTTTTTGATCTAACGAGTAAAGTAATGCATTAAAAGTAACATGCATTTGTAATCAGATTACTTTTTGATCTAACGAGTAAAGTAATGCATTAAAAGTAACATGCATTTGTAATCAGATTACTTTTTGATCTAACAAGTTAAGTAATGAATTAAAAATAACATGCATTTTGTAATCAGATTACTTTTTGATCTAACAAGTAAAGTAATGCATTAAAAGTAACATGCATTTGTAATCAGATTACTTTTTGATCTAACAAGTAAAGTAATGCATTAAAAGTAACATGCATTGTGTAATCAGATTACTTTTTGATCTAACAAGTTAAGTAATTAATTAAAAATAACATGCATTTTGTAATCAGATTACTTTTTGATCTAACGAGTAAAGTAATGCATTAAAAGTAACATGCATTTGTAATCAGATTACTTTTTGATCTAACAAGTAAAGTAATGCATTAAAAGTAACATGCATTGTGTAATCAGATTACTTTTTGATCTAACAAGTTAAGTAATTAATTAAAAATAACATGCATTTTGTAATCAGATTACTTTTTGATCTAACGAGTAAAGTAATGCATTAAAAGTAACATGCATTTGTAATCAGATTACTTTTTGATCTAACAAGTAAAGTAATGCATTAAAAGTAACATGCATTTGTAATCATATTACTTTTGATCTAACAAGTAAAGTAATGAATTAAAAATAACATGCATTTTGTAATCAGATTACTTTTTGATCTAACGAGTAAAGTAATGCATTAAAAGTAACATGCATTTGTAATCAGATTACTTTTTGATCTAACAAGTAAAGTAATGCATTAAAAGTAACATGCATTTGTAATCAGATTACTTTTTGATCTAACAAGTAAAGTAATGCATTAAAAGTAACATGCATTTGTAATCAGATTACTTTTTGATCTAACAAGTAAAGTAATGCATTAAAAGTAACATGCATTTGTAATCAGATTACTTTTTGATCTAACAAGTTAAAGCTACACTGTGTGATATTTTCCCTCATCTAGCGGTGAAAGGGTATATGAACATCCAGTAAATATTAGTTTCTTTTCCTCACAATTCCGATTTCGTTTTAACTCCTACGGTGGCCGATTTAGTCCAAGATTAACATGGCTTCCAGTACGATCCAGCAATCTCCCTCTTCACATTCGCCATCGAGTTGTAACGCGTGTGTCCGGGTGAAAAATACGGATAGCTCACTCAACGCAACTGGAGTCGATGCAAACATGGAGGCGATTGACATCAAACAGCCCGCACTTTATTCCCCGCGGAACCCCCCACAAGAGTCCGGCCCAAACTCCACTTCCGTCCACAGCATTACCCAACAAAACAAAAATAAATTAATGTGAATGTTAGCAACAGAAGACAGAAAATAATCCGCACACATGGGAGCTCGAGGCGCAGTGCACACACACACACACACACACACACACACACACACACACACAGAACGCAGGCGCTCCAACCGGGGCGAACGCTCTTAAAGGGGCCACACTATTTTCCTAATCGTTACAGAGTGTTAAAACGCGAAAGGCGAAGCTTGAATTTACGGGTATGTCCCTCTTTGGCTAATGTACTTTCAAGATGGAGGGGCAACATGGCGACCCCCATTCGAACCCCTTACCCGTATGTATTTTCAATGGCATATTATAAACTTACGAGAATACTTTATTACTTGAAAGAAGTAAATATACATTAATGAGCACATATTTTTTTAGCTAAGAATAAACTAAAAAAGTTACACAGTGTAGCTTTAAGAAATTAATTAAAAATAACATGCATTTTGTAATCAGATTACTTTTTGATCTAACGAGTAAAGTAATGCATTAAAAGTAACATGCATTTGTAATCAGGTTGCTTTTTGATCTAACAAGTAAAGTAATGCATTAAAAGTAACATGCATTTGTAATCAGATTGCTTTTTGATCTAACAAGTAAAGTAATGAATTACAAGCAACATGCACTACTTAATCAGATTACTTTTGATGTTACGAGTAAAGTAATGCATTAAACTTAATGTGCATTGCGTAATCACATTATTATAATTTTTTTTTTATGTTAATGCAAATTACAGTCAAAAAATCAGTTACTGCAGAATCTTCAAAAACAACACAGTAATACTCACAGTAATAATATGAATTGCAGCTTAAATATAGCTATTGATGCATGGTGTCCAATATAGTGGACAGATGAATAATCAGAAATCAATACTTTGGCCATCTTTCTGACTGGCCATCTTGGTTTGGGTTGGGGGGAGGTCAACATACAACGGCTCGCCACTTGGTGCCAATGTATAAAATGATGCACTAGATTAGATTAGATTAGATTCAACTTTATTGTCATTACACAAGTACAAGTACAAGGCAACGAAATGCAGTTTAGGTCTAACCAGAAGTGCAATAGCAGCAAGTGCAGGATATATACAATGGTTGCGTAAGTGCAGGGCATAAAAATGTACTGAATATATATAAATATGTATAAGTAGAGAGATGGTTATTACTATAAACAGAACTGAATTTACAGATGAATATATACAGTGAATAAATATAAATATACAGATGGCTATTACTATAAACAGAATGTAAACAGAATGTACAGGTGAATATGTACTATGAATATAATATACAGATGGTTATTACTTTGAACAGAATTTTACAGATAGAGGTATACAATAATATGTTAGGCTAATATGAGGAATATAGCAGTGGATTAAGGTAGTGCAATAAATTATGGACAGAGCTATCCGAAAGAAAGTGTAAAAGTGCAGTGGAAAGTGGTTGCATATTGCAGTTAGAAGTACGGTGCAAAATGCAAATGTAAACATTGTTACTGTAAATACAGTCGGCAGTGCAAATGAGCATATTCCAGTTAAGATATGGCAGTGCAAGATGCATATGTAAACAGTTGTTATTGTAATAAACAGTCGGTAGTGCAAATAACAAAGTGAATGTAGGTGTGAGGTAGGAGAGTTTGCAGTTTATGAGGGAAGTGGATCAACGGGGGTTTGAGTTCAGTAAAGAGACAGCTCTGGGGAAAAAACTGTTCTTTAGTCTGCTGGTCCTGGTCCGGAGGATCCTGAAACGCCTGCCGGAGGGCAGGAGAGAAAACAGTCTGTGGGCTGGGTGAGAGGAGTCCTTGAGGATGCTGCGAGCTCGATGCAGACAGCGTTTCCTCTGGATGTGCTCGATGGCAGGTAGCGGAGTCCCTGTGATGCGCTGGGCAGTTTTCACCACCCGCTGCAGTGCCTTGCGCTCCGCAACAGAGCAGCTCCCATACCATACTGCCACACAGTTGGTCAGGATGCTTTCTATTGCGCAGCGGTAGAAGTTCACCAGGATAGCCGAGGAGAGCTGATTCTTCCTCAGTGTCCTCAGGAAGAAGAGGCGCTGGTGAGCCTTCTTGACCAGGCTGGAGGTGTTGGTCGTCCACGACATGTCCGCCGAGATGTGGATCCCCAGGAACTTGAAACTGGAGACACGCTCAACAGCCATTCCATTGATGTGGATGGTGTCGTGTGTGCCTCTTGACTCCTTCCTGAAGTCCACGATGAGCTCCTTCGTTTTGGTGGTGTTGAGGAGCAGGTTATTATCAGTGCACCATGTGGCCAGGTGCTGGATCTCCTCCCTGTAGGCAGTCTCATCGTTGTTGCTGATGAGACCAATCACCGTAGTGTCGTCCGCAAACTTGACGATGGAATTAGTTCCATACACAGGCTTGCAGTCGGAGGTGAAGAGGGAGTAGAGAAACGGACTTAGCACACAGCCCTGTGGTACACCAGTGTTGAGTGTGATGGACGTGGATCAGGTGGATCCTGATCGAACATTCTGTGGTCTGTCAGTTAGGAAGTCCAAAATCCAGTTACACATTGAAGTGTTGATGCCCAGGTCTCCAAGTTTGGCAATTAACTTGGATGGGATGACAGTGTTGAATGCTGAGCTGAAGTCAACAAACAGCATGCGTGCATAGGTGTTTTTACTGTCCAGATGGGTGAGCACAGAGTGCAGTGCCATGGAAACTGCATCCTCTGTGCTCCTATTGCTGCGATAGGCAAACTGGTGTGAGTCCAATGTGGATGGTATAGAGTCTTTTAGGTGTTCCAGGACCAGCCGCTCAAAGCACTTCATAATGATGGGTGTGAGTGCTACAGGGCGGTAGTCATTAGGGCACCTCGGGCTGGGGTGTTTCGGCACTGGCACAATGGAAGTGCGTTTAAAGCATGATGGTACAGCTGCTTGGGCAAGAGACAGGTTGAAAATGTCTGTAAAAACCCCAGCGAGCTGCTCCGCACATGCCCTGAGAACACGACCAGGGATGTTGTCTGGTCCAGCAGCCTTGTGCGCGCTGATCCGGCTCAGTGCCTTGCAGACATCTGTGGAGGAGAGTGTGATTGGTGGGTGATCAGCTGAGGGTTTGAGCTTGGTGGCAGTTTCTCTGTTGTCTCTTTCAAAACGAGCATAAAAGTAATTTAGCTCGTTCAGGAAGTTGACATCAGTGGCTGCGGGGGTGGAGTGGGTGGGTTTATAATCACTGATGGCCTGAATGCCATGCCACATGCGTCGAGGATCAGAGTTGGAAAAGTGTCCCTCTATCTTTAGCTTGTCGCAGTGCTTGGCCTTTTTGATGCCCCTCTTCAGGTTTGCTCTGGATGCGCTGTAGGCTTGTGCATCTCCTGATCTGAAGGCAGTATTGCGTGACTTCAGCAGGAGTCGTACTTCCCTGTTCATCCAAGGCTTCTGATTTGGGTATGTGGTGATCTGTTTCTGGGTTGTAACACTGTCAATGGTGGTATTGATATGATCCAATACTGAGGAGGTGTAGGAGTTAATGTCCGTGTGAGCGCCACTGGTGGCTTGAGAAGCAAACATACTCCAGTCTGTGTTTAGAAACCTTTCCTGAAGTGTGGAATCTGCCCCCGCAGGCCACAATCTGCCCCCACTAGGGTCCATTGTAGGGGTTGATGTGCAACTATGCCATTAAAACTGTGCATATGCAAGAAAATGCTTTTTGAATAGCTGTCCACTAGTGACCTCAATGCATCAAAGGGTTCATATCTGCTAACATTTTATTTTGATGCTCCCCAACAGACATTCTACTGTCAACTTATTCTACTAACACTAACCTAATAGTCTACTAATGCTCTAATAAGAGTTAGTTGACATGTTGTTGTAAACTAATAAGATCCAGTTGACATGAAGTTGCTATTCAGTTAGCAGAATGTCTGAAGTGGGCTATTGAAATAAATTTCCTTGGATATACTGTATGTGCATATTTTTCTTTAGACATTAATCACAGGTCATCACCAAAATGGCATTATACAAATATAAATGTATTCCCCATTTCCCTCCTGTTTCACCCAAAGATTGTAGATTATAAAGGTCCTAGGGTGCGGGATATATTTATGGTTCCCACAGTGAGTGTTCCGGTTGCTGGCTATCGCTTGATGATCTAAGAAGTGCTAAACCAGACAGCACAGATTTTCCATGATGGATTATCTTCAACGTCAATTTGGTTTGGCATCTCTTTATCATGCAAATTTAAGGCGTTTACTTGCATAGGCAGATTATTGGAAGGATATTCCCTGTCTGCGTCAATTGCATTGTCAAAAGTCTTGCATTTAAATGTGCTCTAATTGTTATCTTTACTATAAAAATGTTTATGTATACATTGTAAATTTGTTGTTTACAAAAATACATATTTTTACTTACTAGCAATATTAAAATAGAGTGAGAGATTTCATGATAAGCTCTACACTAAATAAATAAGGCTATGTACTTCATGCTGCCGTTTTGGTAAAAGACAACCAAAATTTGTATAAAAATTATCTTCCAGGCCGACTTCTCTGTAATTTACACAACTTTTCTCGGTTGTAAGTCGTTTGTTTCTCTAAGGATGGGACTGGGGGACTTTAAGGCCACGTTATTTGTCCTTTTTCCACTCAGTATGCAGTTATGTAATGGCTCAGATTAGTTCAAAGCAAATAATTTATTCAAAGGACTCTTCCCTTATTAAGCCAGGGTGCTCTGTAAAATCCTTCGTAAATAAACAATGTAATGTAATCAATTTATGCTGCTGTGGGAACATTATTTTAATTTCCTGTCAAGTGACTTGTGCTGGGGCACTGTGTGAAGACAAACTCTCAGAGGCATCCAGCGACAGCCTGTGCCCTGCACCATGTCAAGTTTATGATGATGAAAACTGCCATTAAGATCACAGCAAAGCTGTTTGGCTGGTTCGTGTGTAACATCATTTTAAGCCTTCTGTCTAAGCATATTCCATTTTCCATCCTGAATACAAACCAGAACATGCTTTCAAAAGGTCCTGTTTGATTCATTTCCGTAAGATTTTCCACTGATTTTCAGCTCTTCTCAAAGCATGGATGTGCATGGCTCACATGCAGCTTTTCAGTATCAGAACCTGGAAGAGGGCAATATCTGACACCTGCCTCTGAAATGTTTTCAACACTGATGTTTTCCAGGTACAATCAGCACCCATGATCTCAGCTGGCCAAGTGCACTCAGTGCGCTTGCACAGCATGACAGATGTGGCTTCATTATTGTCCTTGTTCTGCAGCATCCTGTCGGAGGACATTCGTATCACCGAGTATGAGCTTATACCTTTGTGAGACAGGATAATGGATATGGATGTGGACTATTGTAAAATACCTAACCTAGTTTACATTTACTGTTTGTTACAGTGGTCGTGATAATACTGTCATAGGTGTGGATTCACTAAACACTTGCACTACTTTTGCATTCCAGCGTCATTCATATTTAGTTTAAAACATTGTCATTCTTTTTAGTACAAACATGCCTTTTCCATGAAAGATTTGCACCTTATTCATAATAGTGAGATGTTTGTGTGCATTTTCTAATGATTATGCTAGCAATCCCAAAGAAAATATGCAAAGAAAATATATTGCAAAAATATTACCACAAATGTATGCACCTCTTGATGGAAATAACATCACAACATTTTATTTCCATAAAGAGGTGCATCCACTTTTGGTCCAGATCTTGTATTGACAATGCAAGAGTCAAGCACTCTGTAAAGTCTCCTCCAGCACATCCCAAAGACTTTCAATGAATTTAAGGTCTGGACTCAGAGGTTCCAATTCATGTGTGAAAATGATTCTTCATGCTCCCACCCAACCATTCTTTCACAATTTGAGCCTGATGAATCTTGACATTGTCATCCTGGAATATGGCCATGATGTGTCTTCCTACGTGGTTGTTTAAGAAACGAAAAGCTACACAATCCATCAACTAAAAGGACTGTTTCCAAACATATATAAACATAATAATCACTGCAATAATGATCCAATCATAGACTCTTAAGCATTTGCCTATTTAAATCCAAACAGCGACTTTTTTTTTTTTCTTTTGGCCGGGCAGTGTATTTTGCAGTATATTCCCATATATCCGTAAGGGATAACTCATCAAATGATAATCAAATAACAAAATAGCATTATAACTAGCATATATTTGCCACAGTGTGCTTATTGTGCAAACATTTGCTGCTATCTCTTTATCACATAAGGTCTAAACCCCACATGATTGGTTAGCTTCAACGTCAAGTTTGGTGTGGTATCTCTTTATCATATTGCATAATTGTGGACATTAGCAGAAGAACATTATTTGCATAATTTTCATTGTCAAATTACTGAAGACATTTTAATGATATCTGAACATGATACCCAACAAGTTGAGTAATTCCATTGGCAAATTGGGTGCTAAAACAACAGCACATATTTTGCAATGCATTCATCTGTTTTGACATTACAAATGTTGTAGCTAAAAAAAAAAAAATTTCACTGGGGAAGAATTTGATCCCTTAATTCCACAGTTTGATTCCTCCTGAATTAGTTACTGTTCATTCTGGAGTACCATGGTTCACATTTCCTTTTTAATACTCAAGTCCTCAAAAAAATTAAATTAAAACTATTGTATGGGGATTATGTAAGAGAGTTTGTGGGTTATTAAAACAGTAGAGAAACTTGGTTCTACAATATCAAAAAAACATTGAACACCAGTCCCTAGAACAATGATATGAATTAATCAGTCCCTTCCGCTGTGTGATTTTGAAGGAAATTACTTGCCAAAGCATTAGCTGTGAGTCTAAACAAACCGCTTAGACTGAGACAAAAACCTGTGATTAGGTGATAATAGTGTTTTCAGAAATTACTGCTGGCACATCACAGAAAAGCTTTGCTTGCCTTCCTGTCTGGCAAGCATGTCTATTAGTTTAAAACTGTTTAATTTTGCTGAAGGGAAGAGAACTTGTTGTACAAATGCCCAATCATTGGACATAAATGGTATCAGAACATGATACTGATTTCGATATGACCTTTACACAGGGAGAGAGCCCGTATATGGAGTTTTGATCAGTACAATGATTACCCCCCAAAAAACATCCATTTTTATAGCAGATGTGTCAGATAACTCCCAGTGAACAACCAAAATAACTCAGTGAAAGTGCGAGTGACTCTCAATATGCGTATACAGTATAGGCTACTACATTTTACAAAGTATTCTTGCTTATGTTTATCTTTTAAGTTTAAATTGTTTTTATTAACATTGAACATGGTTAATACAGGGCTCTCTTGTATAGAATGTACTTGAAACTTAACTTGTGCCCATTAAAAAAATATGTATTGTGAATGAATAATTCTGATGAATGAATGAATGAATGAATTAATGAAATTCTGATGTACTACATTCACCATGTTGTCACTGTCACTACCTTGGACAGTTAGCATTGTCATAGCACATCTTGGGAAGGCTTGCAGCACCTTCGCTAGATTTCGGCCTATTTGGTAGTCAAAACAGTACAGCCTACGAACAAAGATTAGACTGTGTAAAAGCAATGTAAATTCAGTATTGTTGTATGGCTCTGAATGCTGGAGAGTGGTGCAGAATGATAAGAGGAAGCTGGATGTCTTCCAAAACTGTTGCCTGAGGAAAATAGGTGGTATTTTGTGGTCAGAGAGAATTTCAAATGCAGAGCTATACAGAATCAGGTGTCACAGTGTGGTGGTTGAGAACAAACAAAGCTTGGGCATGAACTAAGAATGGACCAGCACCCCGTTCCGAAAGTGGCACTTAGATGGACACCACCTGGCAAGAGAAGACAAGGAAGACCAAAGACCACTTGGAGGAGGACAGTGACATCGGAACTGGCAGAAATGCACCTCACCTAGGGATGAAGAGGACATGCAGAACATGCAGGATTCATATTTAAACTGTATTTTTGCAGTTTAATATTCACAGACTAACAGAATAACTAGATTTACTAGATTTACAAAATTAAACAGCTTTTCTTCTAGGTAAATTATTCCAGGATTATTCCTCAACGCGTCTCAAAACGATGTAAAGTACATGAATCTCACTAAACTTTATGTTTTTTATACTCTCATGGAACGTGTCAGAATTAGCATTTGAAAAGATCATGCTCTCTATGGGTGTGGCCACATTAGCGGATATTGAGGCGATTACGTACGACTGACATTTCTCTCTTTTCAAACAGATTACATAAACATTTGTTTTCAATTTGATTTACATTATTTAAACATTGACATTTCAACGTTTCTTTAGATCAGTGGTCGGGAACCTATGGCTCGCGAGCCACACCTGGCTCTTTGACAAAAATAATGTGGCTCAGGTCTCTCACCCTTTACCAACAAATGATCGATAGAAAAAAAAATGAGACACATCAACAGAGATCCGCTCTCTGCAGAAAAAAGCAGCCAATTACAATTCCCTTGTTGTACAGCCTACCGTTAATGAAACGTATGATAATAGTTCATATTCAAGTTGTACCGGCCGCGCGTGTTCAGTGCTGTTCGCGAGTGTCACGAGTCGCGACAGCAATCAATACCCACTTACGTTTCTGTGGTAACAGCTTCTGCTCTGGGATTCAAGCAGCTGTGGCTTGTTAAAGGTAACCGAAAACCATTTTTAGAACAGCAGCGAAAATGTAAAAGTAGGCTATATAAACGTTAATATATCCTTTTATTGAAACTGGTGGTCTGCTGTGAAAAGAGACATTTCGAAACATTTGACTCGCAGGTACTTTCGCTTTTGCCGTAGAGACCCTTGTGATAAATAAATGTGTATTTATGATAATCCACGCAGATTTCAGTTGACGGAAATAAATTATAAAAGCGTGATAAGTCGCGAAAGCGTGATAAGTTACTGACAGGATGCTGTGCACATGCTCCGAGTGCAACACGGACAAGCACAGCTTTGTCCTCGGCTGCACGTCAAATTAATAGGCTACAGAAATATATCAAAATGCCAAGCCGAGTATTCACGTAAACACAGTAGATGTAAGCACTGTGTGCATTCACAAACACTAAGAGGATTTATAACTCAACCTCACAAAGCCCTGCACAATTAATTCCATATTGCAACTTATTTATTGTTTGCTGCATATGTGTTTGTTTTTAGTTATGGACCTAATAATTACTATTGTTCAAATTTTATTGGGAAAAAAAAGCATGTTTTTTAATAATAATTTAATATTATTTTTTATTGTGGCTCTTTTGGAAAAATGCATTAACCAAAAATGAAAAAATGGCTCTTTGGTCAAAAAAGGTTCCCGACCCCTGCTTTAGATATATGTCTCATCTTTCTGTGACAAGTATTCACTAATTAACAATTCATTTTCTGACGTATCAGATTGACTTCATTGAGAGAGGTGGCAGATGGCGCATCATGTTTGTTTTCTTTATTTTGCAAAAAGCACAACATTTCGTTTTTATTGTGAATGTACATAAATAAAAGTAGAAATTTAACAGATTTTAATAATGTATAACACTTGCCTGTATGACCAAAATCTTTCGCACTGATAAGAAAAAAACTCTAGGGGTAACTTCTAGGGGTTAAGTAGGCTAAGTTTATGAGTGCTGTGAAAGACATACTACTTGGCTCACATACTATAGAGTATGGAGCTAGACATATTCAGCCACAGGTCTTGATTCTGATTGATTCCTAATGTTTGCATCATCCATGACAACACTGTGGCTGTATCTGAAAGCTTGCCTTTGGGAGATGTATTCCAAGGTAGGAAGGCAACAAGGCACGTTCGTATCCAATAGTAAGCTTCACTTCCTGTTCTCCTTGGACACATTCATCTGATACATTTTTGATTTTTGAACATAGATGTATCTTTCGCAGCCTTTGGTATCCCACAATCCTGTGCGTTACATTCCGTGACAGTTTAGCTAAAAATCAAGATGGCGTCTGATATTTATTCTGTAAAGTATTTAACAGATGGTAGTGAGCTACAATGGTTCATGTTTAGTTGTATATAAAAGTTATTTGGCATAGGCCCCGTCCTCAGACCAAATTCTGGGGATGCAGATTCAGCTGATCCTGCCTGAAGATGAAGTCAGGGGCAGAACCTACCCCCAATGGTTGGACAGGGGTCAATCTGGTGGTGGTGGTGGGGAGGATAGAGGGGAACGTCAGCATCATCAACTGTGAACATGAAACAGAGAATTCAGTGCTTATATACTCCAGGCGTTAAGCAGTGATTGGCCAGACCTATTATTATGAATGAATGATGTGGCATTAGTGTCTTCCTGGTAGAACTGATAAGGCAACAAGGCAACAGCTGCCTAAGCTTTCAGACATATCTACACATTCAGGTAGCCAAATAGCACTACTTTCATGTCTCTCATATCAAAGAGTGGACTCGAAAAACAGTAGGCGAAAAGTACCTGGATCTTCTGCTGAGATTCTGGAGTGTGCATTTGATGGACAATTTACTGTGGCAGTGAAGCGATGCACCTGATGCTGGTAGGTCACGTGACAGTAACAACATGGTGGATGTAGCACGTAAAAAATTCATACTACCCATATTCATACTATATAAAACCTACTTTTTTAACAGTCTCACCTGTAGCACCTACTCAGACAGTATACGATTTTGGATGCACCTCATATCTCTTGTTTGATGCAAACATATGCTGATTATTTTGTTTGGTCTAATGAAATATTTAATCTTAGGAGAAGCTTTAATAATATACAGATAAGATTATAAAAATAATTTAAACTCAAATCAATATTTCATTGATCAGATTGCCATGTAAACAGTGCAATAATGTATAGTCAGCTATTTATTTGCATTTATTTCCAATGCATTCACTCCAAACTAGCATTTTTGTATACCTTGTATGTCATGATGATCTTATTTGACTGCTTGAAAGAACAAATGCTTATAATGATATAATAGATCACAAGGTCTGCCCTGTCTTAAGCATACAAACCATTCGCCTGCCAGCTGCTCCATGTTTGTGCAATCCATGAATATTGCCACAAGCCACGTTTGCATTATTCAGCATAACATACTTGAATAATGACATTTATTTCACACTAAATATATCTGGAGACAAAGACAATGAGGTGCTACATTGCTGTAGCGTGACGCTCCTATTCTCACACTTTGTTTATATTTTGTAAAACTAGATTGTGTGGGGATGTTACGCCATATGCAGGGCATATGCTACCCAGACAAAATATGCCTCATAGCATATTTTATTAATGACCCATTTATTGTAGCATGGGAACTTTCTATATGCTCTCATTTTGATGAAAATAACATTCTTAAGTTGACGGTAAATCTCTTAAGTCAGGTGGCTGGGTTGTTAAGTGCTATTCAAGTGCCCGTCTGTTCAAACACAATTATGTCATTTGGTAAAACCCTGATTTCAATTATGTTGGAAGCAGATGATTTATGCTAAGGGTAATGTTTATGTAAAACAAAAAAACTAAAACATAAAATCTTACATAAATCATATTGTTGTGACAGCGCATACTGTATCTCCATTGTAAAAATTGTTCAAGCCACATTTGATTGGGATGTATTTTCTTTATTCATTTTCATTGCATCTTTTTTTTTTTTACTGTGCAAAGAATGTTCTAGAAAATCTGTGTAATTGAGAGTTTGTTTAGATGTCTCCAGACAAGACAATACTGTGTCCAAATTTTCCATTATCATTCCTCAGAAAGAACATCAATATTTTTGTTAGACTTTATATTGAAATTTAGGAAAGTTTGAATACACAAAAATATACCTTTCTATACTTTCTACTTATTTAATAGATATATGTATTAGTTAAATATAAAATATTGCATTTGAGGAAAGAACTTGACAAAAATCCGGCGGAAAGCACTTTAAATTTTTGGTGAATAATTTTAAAATATAGTTAGCCAATGTATTGTTTATATACGTATGTGTTTGCAGATTATTTGTATAAAAGTTGACTGGCATTATACTTTGTCAATCCTTCTTATTATTTTATTGTGCTTTGTCATTTTTAATACATTTCCCTCGTTTATATTTGTGCCTCCAGAAGTTACTATTCCAGTTCAGTCCAAATTCTGTATGATCCATAAAGGTCATCACAAAAAATGTAGTTATACTTCTGGTTAGTAGATAGTACATAAGACCGTTAGTTTGACTCTTGATGATCATAGTTTGTCTATGTTTTAAAACTAAAACCTAAAAAGCAATCAAATGTATTTGATACTACAGATACTACAACCTTAATCACAATATAAGTGATTTAAAAGTAAAAATTAACTAAGAAATGCGTTGTATAAATTCACTTCACAAAACAGCTTTCTATGTTTCTAGTAATAACTGTTACTAGGCACAGATATAGATCTAAAGTGCAGTGTACGGATGTTTCAGTGCTTTGGCGAGTTTAAAATGTCCTTTCTTGTGTTGATTATCTCCAGAGCTCTCTCAGCTCCCATTGTAATTGCGAGCCAGGACTTGATTGGCTCTGGAGTTGTTGGCTTTGGGCCAGAAGGCTTTCTCCATATAAGAGAGGGGGAGCAGAACTTCTAAAGGAGAGAGAGAGGAGACAACAACTAATTTTGGTGGACTAACACTGCAAACAAGTGAAAAGATCAGAAAATGTGTAAGGGATTAGCTGCCCTGCCCCAGACATGTCTGGAAAGGTAAGATCTGTAAAACATCTTTTCCATCATGAATTCAATTACATTTAAAGTTCACTCCATGTTAGGTCAATTACTTTTGAATTGCCAGCCTTGGGGATTCAATTCTTGTGTATTTTGCAATATCTGTGCATTCTGGAACAGCTGGCAATGCTTAAAATGGTTTAGGTAGTGAGTATTGATTATTTCATAAAATATGTTATTTATTATTTGGGTTCAGAGTTGTTTTCTGGTTAAAACCTGTATGTTTTAAAGGTAAGCAGAAACTTAAGGACTTTGTTTATTGTACCCCTATTTCATAGTAACAACATGTTTTTTTAATAGCTAGTAAGGTAGTAAGGTAGTTGTTAAGTTTTGGTATTGGGTAACTGGGTATGATTAAGGGATGTAGAATTTGGTCATGCAGAATAAGGCATTAATATGCACTTTATAAGTACTAATAAACAGCCAATATCCTAATATGCATGATAATAAGTAACTTAATAGTGAGAATTGGACCCTAAACTAAAGTTTTACCAAAATGATGATGTTATGGCCCAGTTGCAACAATATAAACCACCTCATGTTGTACGTCTTTCAGATGTACAAATAGACTTTTCAGGAGGCCAAAGCCAAGAACAGTGAAACATATTTACACCATGAATGAGCCAATTGCACAAATCAGAATATGGCACAATAAATGTCCTCAATGCTGTACTTAAAGTCTGAGGAATTCTGCTCCAAACCATGTACAGAGACCTAAACAAAGTTGAGTGTGTTCTGGACTTTAGCAACATTTGGAAACCTTGATGTTTTCAGACAAATTACGGAAAACAGTAATTATGAGTTTATTGAGGCAAACGTTGTAGTTAATAGTTAACAAATAGTGAGAATTGGACCATAATCTAAACTAAACTTGTAAGAGGAGGGATGCGTGCATTGATGTCAGTAATTTATGAGTAATAGATCTGTCTGTGGCAAAAAGATTCACGAAAACCTCAACAAATCACCAAGGTTGCTTGACGTCACTGCGTCCGCAGGCATCTGGGAGGAATATGTGTTTTTGTCCCAAAACTGTACAAAAGGATATTGCATCTGTTCTTAACTCTACGGGGACTGTGAAACAGTTCAGACTTTGTCTGAACTGAACACCATACACATGTGGTGTTTTATTGTGTGATCTGTCAAACTGTAGTAATTATTTTATTGATTACAGCTGTACAGTTCGATGAATAATAAGCAGCGAAGAAAAGGTTTTTGTGGCTGACATGCAATAGAATAAAGACTAAATAGACCCAATTATCATTATCTAGACGAAAATAGATTAGTTAGGCTGATATTTAATAATCTGTTGACAGGTATTGTACATTTCAGCATGTGTTTTGAAATACATTTCATGCAGTCCAATTCATACATTGCATCATAGATTTGTTTATAAATGTATGTTAAAAACTCTAATGGACATCCGTATGGGTTTGTGTTTGTGCTGTCTTCAGGGCTAAGGAGATCAAGACTAAATTGGGAACTCTGCTTCAGAAGCCAGATAATTCCATCGACCTTATTATCCCCTACCAAGAAAAGCCTGAGAAGAAACCAGAGAAGCTTCAGAAGTGAGTTCCTCTTGGCTCCCTCTGCCTCTCCTCATTTTTTTCTCTTTCTCTCTCTCTTTTCTCAGATCTGCACGTGTCTCTTCACATGCCTCACACACTCATAGACCATACAGTATGTTTATGTAAGATCCCTTAAACGCATACCTTGGGTCTTTAGTGACCTGTAATGTCATTCACTACCCTCTTCCTCTCTCATTTTTTGTAATGTTAGACATCAACCTTCTTAGTATTCCTCAATCAATTCATTATAAACAATATAACAAGAAAAAAGAAATGCTATTATCCCACTATTTTTTTTTTGTAAAAATTGTATAGGGTCGCTAATAACCCGAGGTGTGTAACAGTGTAAATTTTTTCTGCACACATATTTGTATCACTGCACACAATAATTGAATCTTTGATGACTGAATAAGTGCAGTTCACCTTTATTCCATAAGGTGGCAATGTCTGATACACAATGATGAAGTGACGTTTCACTTATAGTTACCGCAGGCAAAAAACATAGAGGCTACATACACTCACCTAAAGGATTATTAGGAACACCTGTTCAATTTCACATTAATGCAATTATCTAATCAACCAATCACATGGCAGTTGCTTCAATGCATTTAGGGGTGTGGTCCTGGTCAAGACAATCTCCTGAACTCCAAACTGAATGTCAGAATGGGAAAGAAAGGTGATTTTAAGCAATTTTGAGCATGGCATGGTTGTTGGTGCCAGACGGGCCGGTCTGAGTATTTCACAATCTGCTCAGTTACTGGGATTTTCACGCACAACTATTTCTAGGGTTTACAAAGAATGGTGTGAAAAGGGAAAAACATCCAGTATGGGGCAGTCCTGTGGGCGAAAATGCCTTGTTGATGCTAGAGGTCAGAGGAGAATGGGCCGACTGATTCAAGCTGATAGAAGAGCAACTTTGACTGAAATAACCACTCGTTACAACCGAGGTATGCAGCAAAGCATTTGTGAAGCCACAACACACACAACCTTGAGGCGGATGGGCTACAACAGCAGAAGACCCCACCGGGTACCACTCATCTCCACTACAAATAGGAAAAAGAGGCTACAATTTGCACAAGCTCACCAAAATTGGACAGTTGAAGACTGGAAATTTCTGTTGAGACGTTCAGATGGTAGAGTCAGAATTTGGCGTAAACAGAATGAGAACATGGATCCATCATGCCTTGTTATCACTGTGCAGGCTGATGGTGGTGGTGTAATGGTGTGGGGATGTTTTCTTGGCACACTTTAGGCCCCTTAGTGCTAATTGGGCATTGTTTAAATGCCACGGCCTACCTGAGCATTGTTTCTGACCATGTCCATCCCTTTATGACCACCATGTACCCATCCTCTGATGGCTACTTCCAGCAGGATAATGCACCATGTCACAAAGCTCAAATAATTTCAAATTGGTTTCTTGAACATGACAATGAGTTCACTGTATTAAAATGGCCCCCACAGTCTCTCCTATCAATATGGGCCAACATTTATAAAGAATGCTTTCAGCACCTTGTTGAATCAATGCCACGTAGAACTAAGGCAGTTCTGAAGGCGAAATGGGGTCAAACACAGTATTAGTATGGTGTTCCTAATAATATTTTAGGTGTGTGTATATATATGTATATTTGAAGTATGGAGACAAAGGTTGAACAGTAGGGAGCAAATAAGGGCGTCAGAGAAAATTGGGAAAGGCCATGTTAAATCCTGTAATGGAAACTGTAGAGTCTGCTTATTATGTAAATTGTGGTCAAATTGAGCATAAAACATTTGCAGACCACTTCAGCTCCCTCTTACTTAAGTAATGCCTTATGCAAGCATTGTTAATAGGATTGTATTTTTTTCAAGCAGAATAGATTAAAAATTCTAATTACAGGATAAGACATTGTGTATAGAAAACACAGTGACAAACGTGTATAAGCTGGATAAGACCTTTTAGACAGGAAGAGACGTGAAAATAAATTTAGAGCAATATCTTTATTAGATCATTAACTTTTGTTATTACTTAATATGTCTGAATATGTTAAACAGTTGAACTAACAATGTACAATAACACATACCACATGTACTGTGAGACTGCGCCAAAGTCCACGGACAGGGTCCGGAATGACATCATCATGTATATACTTCCAATTTTAAATGTCTGTGGAGGAACTCATATGTGGTACCATTTGAAAGCTTAGAGTCTACTTTATGGAGATATGCATCACTTTGGCATTTGTTTTACACAAAGTAACGCATTTACACTAAATTACTCTGGTACCATTTGCGCCTGGATTTGGCCTACCCAAATTGAAAAGCTTCCCATACACACATACAGTGGTCTAAGTTCAAAATGTTGGTGTCATTTTACAGGAAACATTTTGAAGTTACATAAAACACTGCTAAAAGTGATAAACATGTAAGTATAGGTTGTCTGAGCTCTAATAACTGTAATAACAGAATTTTTTTTTTTTTTTGGTTATAAATTCATTTTTGAAAGTGTGTAACTCAGGCCCTGAGCTCTAGCACCCAGCATACAGTTTGGGCTGTTTCCAGCATATTAAATTAATTTAATGACACTGGGATATTGCATTTATACCACTGTATATGGTGGGGGGCAGTGTTAATTTCGTTTACCTTTTTACACTGACGAAAACGAGACGATAACTAAATAAAAACTAGTGTTGGATGACAAAATCTATAACGAAAATCAACTGTCATTTTCGTCAACAAATAAAAACGAGACGAAAATGTTAGGGAGGGACGATTAGGGAAGCGATCCAGTCAGAACTGATGTCCTGTGTAACAGAACGTGCTGATCTAACCCGGCGCTGTTGCTCTTCTACAGGCTCACCCCCGCATCCCCAATACAGCGATCCAGAGCGGCTCACAATCAATGAATAGCACACATTTATGCCAGGCAATTGTTTATGAACTAATGCTGATGAATAATGACAATGTTTACTTTACGATGTTTATATAGTAATATGTTTTAGACGGTCGTAACAATGCATTTTTTATCTCCTCATATGAACTTGAATGAGCATCAGGGTTGCCAGGTTTTCACAACAAAACCCGCCCAATTGCTACTCAAAACTAGCCCAAAACAAGCCCAATCTCGTTTCAGGGGGGTATCTCCAGTAAAAATCGCATTTGGGGGTTAAATATGTGTTTTTTTGGCATGGTTGCCTACTAAAGTTGGCATTCCCGGGGCTAAATATCATATAATTGGGGTCGCTTCAACCCGCGGACATAAAAAACAGCCCGCGGCAATAGTGTTGAAGTAGCCCAATTCCGCGGGAAAACCGCGGACTTGGCAACACTGATGAGCATCCAACAACTGCAATAGTAAGGCGAGATTTCAAAATAAGAGTCCCGGTGTATTTCCAGCTGGTTTATAAAAAGTCACACATTATATATTCGTTTTTGCTTACACAATAAACTGTATTTGATTTCATTCTCATTTAATTCATAGTCAGGAGGAAAGACCAGTATTTGACACATATTAAATAATGTATCAGGGTTATAATAGTTAACTAAAACCATTCAAAAAAATCTTTGTTACTTGAAATTAAATAAATGTTAACTGAAATTAAATAAATAAATAAACAAAACTTATTTGAAGCTTTAGCTTAACATGATAAACTAACTAAACAGAAATACAAAGTTATACAAACTATATAGATGTTTAAAAAAAAGTGAATTGAGCTCTCTTTCGTGTATTTTTAATGTAAAAAACAAAATGATGTCAAAATGTCAGTTCAAGTGACAGTCGGTTATGTAATGCTTAAATACTTAATATATTACAATTTAACTAAACTCATTAGATTTTAGGAGACTAAATCTACTGTAGATTTAGTCGATTAAAATCTTATGATATTTAGTCGACTAAAACTAGACTAAAACTAAAAACAATTCAGGTGACTAAAATATGACTAAAACTAAATGGCATTTTAGTCAAAAGACTATGACTAAAACTAAATCAAAATATGCGGTCAAAATTACCACTGGTGGGGGGGATGTAGGGGTGTAGCAGGGTAAGGGGAGGATGGGTCCTTCAGATCCATTTGAATAAATCTTGCATACAACATGACACAGACAAAATTCTTTGTTCCACTATTTTCTGGAATTTAGTGGAAACAGCCCAAACTGTCTGCAGGGTGCTAGAGCACATAGGGCCTGAGTTACACACTTTCAAAACGGAATTTATATTTTTTTAAAAATCAAAAAACTTCTCTTTTTTGGGGGGTTATTACAGCTTAGACAACATATACTTACATGTTTATCACTTTTAGCAGTGTTTTATGTAACTTCAAAGGGTTTCCTGTAAAATGACACCAACATTTTGAACTTAGACCACTGTATGTGTGTATGGGAAGCTTTTTAATTTGGATAGGCCAAATCCAGGCGGAAATCCCAAAAATGGTCCCAGATCTTAAGAGGTTAACACAACACCCGAAACAGCTTGTTGTATGGAAACAACTTGTTGGCCATATACGAAGGGGAGAAAAACTGAAGAAATGTGCTTGTTTTGTTCAGACCCACACCTGAAGAAGCTGCCCAATGGCGCGAGTCCCTTGATAAGGTCATCTCCAACAGCTGTAAGTATGTTTATCTTAATGGGCATTTGGTTTAATTTTACATCTCAAATGTTCTTTCAGGCATGACCAATCATTGGAAGGGTTTATCAGTTGAGTCTGTAAAACACATTTTAAAACTTTGTTTATATCTGTCGGTTGAGAACCTCTAGAAATCTATGAAGTTGCACTGATGCACTTTATTCGGTATGTGTAAACAGCTTTTCCTTCAACGGCACATTAACCTTTAAAGGCTGCACAGCTATGAAAATGTTACTAACAGTTTAGAATCATAAAAAGAAGATTCTCTCTGAGTTACACATATATAAACACACATTTTCCAAATGAGAATATACCATAGACTTTTAGACTACTATGCCTTTTGCATTGCTTTATTTATTTTATAAAAAACAAATTACAATTGAGGATGTACCCATGAAAGGTTTTTTTCTTCAGATTTTGTTTTATTTTTAAGGACATTTCAAGAAAGGCACACATTTAGTTTTCTTACCATCCTCACTGAACATGAAGTTGCACTATATGACTTTGGCCTCTCTATCGTCATCTGTGTTTGAAACAAAAATTCCACAGATGAATCTTATGCAAGATTGCAAGAAGAATGTCCTATGGTGTATATCTGAAAAAAAAAATGTAGTCTGTGCAAGTATATGCTGCGTAAACACGCAAATACGAATTGGGTAAACCTGAAATATCCCACCAAATCAAATTTGACTACTCAAAATATAAATTATTATTATAGGCTTACCAGTGAATCTGTAAATCTGCCTAAGTAAAGAACATCCATTTGTTTATGCATTTGCTTCTGTTGTGCAGCTTTAAAGTGTATTCCTTGTCGGCAGTAAATTATCAAACTTCACTACACAACTTTGACACCAAGAGCGTTTCTTTATTTATCATTGTAAAACTCGTTTTCTGGCAAATTTTTGTTGGTTCTTTACAAAAAACACAAGCAAACCTATAAATAAACAAGATGGCAAAAGAGCCTTTGTATGCACAGATGGACTGAATTATTTAATTAAGCTGTTCCAAATAGCTGGGAAAACAAATCTTTGTTATTCATTCAATGATTTGTTTCAAAACCAGTTTGTTATGTTTAATTGCAACAATTTACCTTGGAAAAAGTGTTCAATTGTTCATTGTCATATTGAAATTTTATATATTCTTCTATTCAGATATAAGAGGATATATTTTTGTTGAAGCTAGAACATTTACACAAGCAATTGCGAGTCTAAAAATAAATCTGCATTGAATTGTGACTAATTGCATTGATTAATCCACCGAGCTGGTGGCACATGCTGTTATACAACATGAACTGGAGAGGAATTGCATTAAGGGTTGTGTGCCTTAGGTGTGCACACCGGTAATGTTTGTATAAGGATGTTAAGAGCCGCTGGGATGTGGGTCTCCGGTGGCAGCGTGTCGCCAACACATTAGTACAAAATGAACACACAGAGCTGTACTCACTCTAATAGCTTTTCCACATTTTTTATTCCATAGACGGCCTGGCCACCTTCAAGAGCTTCCTTAGATCTGAGTTCAGCGAGGAGAATATTGAGTTCTGGGAGGCTTGTGAGAACTTCAAGAAGACTAAGTCCCCCCTGAAAATGACCACTAAAGGCAAGAAGATTTATGAGGACTTTATTCAGACCGGTGGGCCCAAAGAGGTTTGTCTGTTTTGAAACTGATTTTTTATGCTAATCACAGCTAAGATAAAAAGCACTGTATTTCAGATGTACAGTAGAAGGAAGCAGTTCTCCAACTCGTTAATCATCTCCTGTAAAAATATGTTTCATATCAGTGGTTTAGATCATTGTATAAACGCTGAGGCCCATGTTCTCCACATTGAACGGAGCTATAAGGCTATAAGACCTGTAAGTTTTTTTTTTTAAGGGAAATTAACTTTGATTAAAATAAATTGACCTTCAAGACACTGAGAAAAAGTATTAGAGCTCAATATTACCTAGGGCTGCAACTAACGATTATTTTGATAATCGATTAATCTAGGGCCACAACTGACGATTATTTTGGGTGAACGATTAATCTAGGGCCGCAACTGTCTATTATTTTGATGGCCGATTAAACTAGGGTCGTGACCGGCGATTATTTTGATGCTCAATTTGTTTATAGATTATTTTTAGATTGAACGATTAATCGGACAAAAAAAATTACTGGCAAAACACTATTCCCCCATCCTGCCCAATGCTGTCCTTCAATAAAATGTGTCAGCTGTGCTATGAAAACATACGAGGTGAAAATATCTTACATAAATTAACCATGGATTTGTGTGGTTATACAAATGGTAATCAATACACCAAAAAATATGGTTTTACTATCTAATAAAGCCATGGATCATTTCTGTAAGGGTATCTGTGCTATACATTATGTGCAAAAAAGGTTACTATGTAAAAGGGCAGTTTAAATCCCTACATTAAAATTGCATTAAAGAAAAACAAAAAACACAAACTTAGTTTTACCAGATAAGAGGAATGTAACACATAACGTTACATTCGTTATGGACACAGTAACTGTACTGTCATGTCTTTATCCTGTAGAAACGTTGTACATTTATATTCATTTACACGCTGTTATCCCTATACAGTTGCTACTCTCATAAAATACGTAAATTACACATTGACTTTCAAACCTAAATTTAGAGTCCAACAGCAGATATTTGAGCGAAATTAATGTTTTTTGCGCTGAAAATTAATTGTCTCCCTTTGACGCGCATGCGCGTGCCCTCAGCACCGGCACTCGTTCAGTGAAGTTTGAAGCTTAATGTCAGACTGACGCAACTTTCCTGCAAAATGGAAATACTCACCTGAATTAGTAACATTTACAGATAAGGATATAAACTGCAAAATGAACGTGTTGTGCTGAGGATGCACACACTGTCAAATGTTAAACGCTAATGCATTAGCTTAAAGCTTAAAATAAAGAATTCTCATGTTTTAGGCGCTTGGATCATGTACCTTTCCAGAAGCAGCTGCACTGTTTACACTATTTTTAGATGCATTTTGTCCATAGCAATGCGTTATTCATCGCTGTAATTTGACGTGACTAGTGGAAGTCGGTGGCAGCCCTAGATTAATCTGTCGACTATTTCTTTGATTAATCGATTAATCGGTGGGAATATCCAAAATTGGGCTAGTTTTGGCTGTGATTGGGCGCGTTTTCAATAGCAATTGGGCTGGTTTTGTTACGCAAAAATATTATATAATTTTATAATGGTTTACATTTACAGCCAAGGTTTCCCATTCATTCACATTGTATGGGAAGAGCGGTCTGTAAGGTGAGTCTTTGTAGGCGAACCACACCCATAGAGCTGTTTCATTGTTATTGCTTTTTACAAAGTATTTTCAAAATGCACGCTTTACAAATGCTGCTGTGTTTTCTGAGGTTCAATTTTGTACGTTTAACCTTAAATGAGTAGGTTTAGGGAAAGTTTGGGCTCAGAATTAGGAAAAGAATGATCAATCTTTATGTATTTAAAATGGTCGTAGAATGAACCGACTGATACCATTTTAAATACATACAGACTGATAATTATTTTCCTAAACATAACCCCAAACCTTTTCCTAAACCTACCCATAACTTGTTAAAATAACTTATAGCTCTAACATATTTTACTTTTCATCTTAAACAACCAAAGATATGTTAAAATGGCAATGAGATACTGTTTGCACTTCATTGATTTAAAAAATCGTCAAGGTCACTAAGAAACAAATGGCTATTGTAACATTTATCAAAGTTTATATGTGTATGTTATCTAATGGCTCTTACATAACAGATCCTTTGAACGTCAGAAAGCGGCTGTGCAAACATCCTGATACAAACATTTTTCAATAACATGATTGTTTACTAAATGGTTTTTCAACCTTTAACCTAAACAGACATTAATTACTACAAGGACAGCATGTGTATACATATGGCACAGGGGTAAAACCTACAACCTTTTGGCTATTAGAAAAATGATCCATTAAATTACCTCCATGCTGGAAAATCCAGCATTGCTGGGCAGCATGTTTTACATGCTGGGACGGGCATGGTATGCTGGTTTGCTGATGCCCAGCATGGGAAGCAGAAGTGCTAGTGGAAACAGCACAACCATGCTGGTCCACCAGCGAGACCAGCTCTAACCAGCATAAACTAGCCTGGACCAACATAGAATTCTGTATTTATGTTGGATTTTTCAACAGGGCTGGCTAAAACTCTAGTGGAAAGTCCCATCTTCATTAGCTTGCATCCAGCTTGAGATGCTGAAATATAAGTAACCAACAATCTGGTAGTTAAAACAATATGCTTAAAATACTATATAGGCTATATTTCGGATTCAAAATACAAGCTGACTTGAAGGAGCTGTACCTACATGCAATGGTAATATTATAGGACTGCAAAAACGAATCGATAAAATCGATTATAATCAATAATGGAAAGAATTTAATTTGATTATCGATTAGTCGCGTCTGTGCGCTATGCATGGAAACCATCTGCCAGTCACGCCGCTTTACAGCATTGTATAACAAATCTCTATGGACAAAACACATATGGAAAACTATAGAGAAGTAACACATAGTCAAAACAATTGGAAAAGTTTGTGCAGACTGTTGCTGCTTGCAAAACTTTATTAAATAACACCAGTCAAAGACTTTTGAGCCATTTTTATACACCAGATTATGCAAGGAAACTGATAAGATCAGTATAATGGTTAGCAGGGGGAAATAGAGTGTGGAAACCGCAGGGAATCAGTCCAATTGGCACTAGCTATTCTGGGAGGCTGACTGCTCCCCAGCCCCCCTAGAGTTCTCAGACACTGCCAAAGTTGACATAATGTTCTTATGCATGATGTTTGTCCAATTTGCAGCATCTTGTGACTGACTTTTATATACTTCTTCCTTATTTCTAACATCGTGTTTTTAGGTGAACATTGACCACTTCACCAAAGATGTGACTTTGAGGAACCTGGTGGATCTTTCTCCCGCCACCTTCGAGCTGGCTCAGAGCCGGATCTACACCCTGATGGAGAAAGACTCCTTCGGTCGGTTCCTGCGGTCTGAGCAGTATCAGGAACTCCTCAAGTAAACTGACTTGCCCAGCTGCAGGGAGACTTTTTTTTGGTCCCTTAATCGCAAATTCATGTCATAGAAAACACTTTTAAAGTCTGTAATATCTGCTTTCCGGCACATTTCTAAAGCTCATTAAACGATATACCACAGTTGTTAATTTGGTGAAAGTGGAAAACACCAGGCCCACATCCAATGTCTCCCTGCAGCTCACTGAAACGACCCATTGCTAACAAGAGCATCTTAATATAATTGTAAAATGAATGTGATTCCTGCCCAGTGCTCTGAATGTAAAAGTCAAGAACTTCAATAAAAGAAGTTAATGATCAGGGTTTAAGATACAGTATACATTGCTCCTCATAAAAGTGTGATTTGTCCTTAGCAGACATTTAATTTGTACTAGTGCAAAATGCCAAGGATTTGAAGCGCCTCTTCAAATCTTCTATTAATTGGAGTCACAATCTTTTCTGACCCCTGTAGACTAAATAAAGACTAAAACCGATCCCCTCTTGTACTGTATGGCTTTCCGGGTAAGTGCAGAAGTGGTTCATGTTCTTATAATGAGGACGTTCTGACCTGAGCATCTAAGCGGCAAGTTCATCAAGGGGAAGAGGCTGGGAATGGGAACGGGAGAGTGGGATTTTTCTTAGAAATGTCTGTGTTAATATTAAAATGCCCAAATGGTAAACCACAGGAAAACATTGGGGAAACAACCCATTCAGTACCGAAAGCTTCACTATAAGTCAATGCTTTAAAAAAAAAAAAAAGTGTGGCATGTTAAGATGCACTCCAGTCTCTGGGAACATGTTGTTTGGGTTACCGCTATTGAAAGTTGCTAAGATAGGAATATCAAGTAGGAAGGAATCTCTATAAAGCACTGGGCATATCATTTTTTATTCTAAAGACAATGTTTATTCCCATGCCACTATAAAAGCATAACACGTTTAGATTCAGTCATGGAAACCCAAAACATTCAGATTTTTTCCCCAGACTTTCTACAGCAAACATTTATCACAATAGCATAAATATATACACATTGTAAGACCTATAAACTATTATACTCTTAACAAGAATGATTACTGCAAAATGTTATTGAACTTAACATCTATTATTTGCTCTTAGCATGTGCAGCCAGTCATAATTTGTAAGAAGTATTGCGGTTTGAACGGCATATCAAACGTATGTAACCCACAAGTGTGATATTCAGTGTCCTTCTGCATGTTTTTTGTTATTTTTATTTCGAAGTGTGTGTTCACAAACACTTATACTCTTGCATGTTTCTTTATTATACTGTGTGTGTAGCTGTGTTACTAAATCTAATAACATTCATTCATACATGAGCAGTGGTTGGTGCTTCTAGAAGTCCTTACTGATGTCCCACAATGCATATTTTTTGTTCACTGCAGGACAGCTTTAGATTAATATGGCATCAACAACAAAAACTAAGAGAATTTCAATTAATTTGGCAATAATTTTAAGAGCAGTAACAGCTCCTTTAGTAAAAAAAATAGTAAAATAATTATTAATTTTGTGGTTAATAAATGATAACATTCTATCATAATAAGATTGTCAAAATTGTCAGTAAGGACTACAGAGTACCTCGCTTATACAAGAAATCTGCATAAAACTATATGCATGTATGTTTGTTGATCATATAAAATCCATAATCACATTAAAGTTCTGAAGATTTATTTATTTTTCCAGATGTACATATCAGCAACAGTTGATTTTAATTTATTTTCTATAAGATTGATTGCCTGATTGTTTGATATTCAAGTTAAAAAGTACCAAGATAAGAGTGTGTCCTTTCTTTTATTTATAAAACAATATGAGGACTGAATTTGTCCTTTTCTTTACCATGCAAAGTAATTCAGACACTTAAACTTTAAGCTTTCCTCCTCTTGTTCCTAACCATCATAGAATTACTCTAAGTTGCTTAATGGTACTCTATGTTGTCACTATTTGTATTCCTGGGAGAACATTGTTAAAATGCCAAATTTGAAGAACAATGTGGCTGCTTCCTGATTTCCTGCACGGCACACTCTCTCAGCCTTTTCATTTAGCCACAGAGTGTTTTATTCACACAACCATGATAAGATTGAGTGGATCAGTGTGAAGAATAGAAAGATATAAGAAGAAAGCTAAAGGGAGAGGTGGAAAATTGAGATGAAGCAGATGGATAATTTGAGGTTGCCAAAGTAAACAATGTCATACACAAACATGTTCACATTCATTCTCATTCCAAGAAATAGACGTATGACTAGTGACTGCGGGTCAAACCCCTTGAGTACTGAAAAAGTGAGAAGACATTCCTTCAACCATTACTGAGTTGCATTTGTCTGGCTATCACCAGACCAAACTCAATATTTTCTACTGCACAAGAGGCGTGATAAACGAGCACATTTCAAATGACACTGTACGGAATTGGATAGTCCTTCAACCAATCAGACCACAAGAGGCGTTGTCAACGGGCAACGACCAATCGCTTCTCTATCCGTCATCGTGTTAAACCCGCAAATAGCGCGCCAGGTGGATAAGCCGGTCTGTGATTGGTTCCCGCAAAAGTGTAACAGGTTTCCAGACTGAGCTGCAGGGCGAAATCAAATCGCCGGCAGATCAGGCTGGGTTTACCCAGTCTAGAGTTGCATCACAAAGCATCCTTTTCTTAAATGCCAAACAAATGAGCATCTCCATTTTGCTTTGTCCAGAGTCCAGATCACCATTCTTTATTCAATTGTTTTAGATTGTGATGCTCTTATCAAAGACGTCAACAAGAACTCCTTTATTTTAAACAGCACACATCAAATTATACTTTCCTTAAAGGGGTGGTAAAACACATTCTTTCGAAGGCTTGATTGTGTTTGTGGGGTGCACTGTAAAATGTGTTCATGCTTCGTTTTTAAAATATTTCATTATTTTTCATATATTTTACCTTTATTCTACACTGCTCTGTCCCTCTGTAAAAACGGTCTGATGGTTTCCGGGTTGTATGAAGCCAGTCCCGCAAAAATACGCAATGGGCTCAGATTGGTTAGCTGGCCCAGTGTGTTGTGATTCGCTAACCGCCTATAGTGCACGTTTGTCAGAAACGTCACGCCCCTTACCTTTACCGGTAGACTGTGCTTTGGGTAGTACAATGGCGTCAATAAAACCATACCAATTTGAGCCCGAATCAGACCCAGACAATTTTAGTGAAGATGATCGAACAGAACCTGTTCAGTCCTCAAGAGTAAAGACTGCGAATCTATAATGATCGCTACTGAATGGCACTGTTACTTTTGTATTTTTAGAACGATTTGCCAAATATCTGTCACAAGAACGAACACTAAACATTGGCTTTACTATAGTAGCCAAATCAAACACAGAACCATGTTTAGCATGCCTGTAGATAAACAATACATAGAAGCTCTAATCAAAGAATAATTTACACTAATGCCAAGTTCGCTGTTGAGATTTAAAAAAGTTTGTAACGTTAAGCATTTGTCGGATAACGTTACGTATGAATGAGCATTTAACAAACTGGTTTGCAGAGCCAAATGAGCGTTGTCATCTGTGTACTTCCTTGCTACAATGTACAATTAACAATACAAACTATTACAGGAAAACACAGACGAAAAATAAATCATACTTACAGGTTGTGGCCCGTAAACAGCTTCTGTTTTTAAATCCATCTTTCAGGACAAGCCGTTGTAAGAATCCTGCATTGAACTTGTGAAGATTGTGGAAGCTTTCCTCCGTGAAATGTGCAGCGGGAGCCGCGCGCGCCCGTCTCACACTGGCAGTGTTTGTCTCACGCAGCTGAATCGCGGCTCGTGTATTGCAAATCCAGACGAATATTGTCCATTTTGTCACATTTTCCGGTCTTCTACTCCGACCCCTGTCTGTCTCGTGCTTTGATTTATGATGGGCAGCATATATCTGCTGCAAATGTGACCGTGTTCCCCTCTGTCTCATCCACGCATGCATATAACGCTGTATGTTAAACGCACTGCAACACACCCCCCTCCCTAGGAAGGCTGAACAAAGTGGACCTGCAATCCGGATGAAAATAACAGCGTTCCGTCGGCATTGGCAACAACACTCCAGCCTACTAACTAGCCTACCACAACAACGCTTCCCCGCGGTGATACAAAATGGCCTCGCCCCCCCCCCCCTTTATTTAATATTCTCGGAGGAGGGGTTTATGTAAATATTGGGGCTGGTGATGTCAGCACACCCTGGAGGAATGTGTAGTAGTCCATACCGGCCGTTTGCTGTAGTCCTTAGAAATCGATTTCTTTAAAAGCAAATATCTCCCTTTGCTTTAAACTTTGAACGTTGTAACTTTGCAGATGTTGTTCGTGCTCAAACAGCAACATTACACACTAACTAAAGTTAGAAAAGTGAAATCGTGGTTTACCACCCTTTTAAAAATGAAATGACTTGGGTTAGGCTCTATTGAATATTCCATTAAAGGATGATAAGAAGGTGTATAGGCATATTAAATTAAAGGGTTAGTACACCCAAAATTGAAAATAAAGTCAGTAATTACTCACCCTCATGTTGTTCCAACCATGTAAGACCTTCGTTCATCTTCGGAACATAATTTAGTATATTTTTGATGAAATCTGAGAGCTGTCTCACTCCTCCATAGGCTTTCAGAGGGAATGAAACTTGATGGCCCAGAATAGTAAGTAAAAACGTCATTTAAGGAGTCCAAATGACAGTGGCTCTGTATTAAGTCTATCATGCGACGAAAATACTTTTTGAGCGGAAAAACAACAAAATAACGACTTTATCCCACTATTATTGTTGTTCAATTTGAGCCTCTGACGAGAGTTCGCGGGAGTGCCACGACGCATGCGCGAGAACTGAGATTAGTTGTAGTAGAATCTATGGAGGAGTGAGACAGCTCTCAGATTTAATCAAAAATATACTAAATTATGTTCCGAAGATGAACGAAGGTCTTACATGGTTGGAACAACATGAGGGTGAGTAATTACTGACTTTATTTTCAATTTTGGGTGAACTAACCCTTTAAGTACTAAATCGTATTTAGACACTCTTGCATGCTTAAAAATTAGTCACACTAAAAGATGTCGGAATGTATTTATATTAGATACAAAATATTACACCAATCGGCAATTGCAATCTGCAAACAAATTATGCAAGAGCTTTTCCCAGAGCTAAATTTTAATTTTTGCAACAGTTTTGCAATTATGTTTATCCAGTCACAAGGTGGAAAAATATATTTTAAAATGTTACTTATTCCTGTGATGGCAAAGCTGAATTTTCAGCATCATTATCACATGATCCTTCAGAAAAAATATGCTGATTTGGTGCTCAAGAAATATTATTATCATTATTATCAATATTGAAAAAAGGGGGCTGCTTAATTTTTTTTCAGGATTCTTGGATTAATAGAAATATGATTTTGTGGGTAAATGTACAAGTCTTTACTGTCACTCTTGCTGAATAAAAGTGTTTTAAAATAAAAATAAAGAACTTTCTGACTCCAAACTTTTAAAGATTGGAAGTGCATAAAGTCAGTCCATCAGATTACTTTCATCTACATTTTGAACAATATATTATTTAATAATTTCAATAAGCTTGTATTTATTATTGTAAAATGTGATTATTGTAAAATGTTTTGCTTGAAATGTGTGTTTGTGCTATTCCTTTAAAATAAAAGCCACATTGTTTGATATTTTGTTATATAATGCAAAGAGATCAATGCATTATATGTTCAAATGCTATAATAGCATTATATGCTTGTTAGGCCACTGAATATCTGTTCCATTCACAAATAGCCTGTCGGTTCACATGCCCAATTATTATAATTTTTTTTGGCAGTGCTCATTAGACACAGTTGTGGTGGCGTTACCTCAGTGTTGAAACTACATGTACAACAGTCATGTTTCAATCCATAACAGGGCCAAACAATATTATATTTTACATTATGCATAATCTAAACCAAACCCTAATCCTAAACCTAACTCTTTAAAAGTAGTTAATAAGTAAGTATTATGATTAATACTTACACTGTAACACAGAAATCCTAAAACAAAGTGTGACCATGTTTTTCATTGTTAGTTCATGTTTAATAATATCTAATGTTAACAAATGTTAAAGTCTTACTGCATTTTGAAAATGATATGCATCTAGCTCTATCAATATAATAGCATAGGTGTTTGCAAAAAGAAAAAGACAACTATTTTACAAGTCAAACTTACCAGTTCAATATTTATATTTCCTAGAATTTATATCCTCCTATGTAAATCTTGGTAGCCATCAAAAACACTGGACATTCACAGCTGTCTCTTTAATGAGAGAGGTCTGGTTTTACAACGCAAATGACCATATGAAGTGGGTATTTACAGAACATTATCTTGCCTTCTATCTGAGCCCTGCACAGTCATTATCTAGTTCCTGGTTTTGTTTTTGTGTATCCGTAACACATTTCTTTCCATTTGTGTGCATGCGTAAGCAGCTGGCACAACATTTTTTTGTCAAAAGTGCAGGATTAGCATGGTCCACACACACAAACACGTACGCACGCGCACACACACACACACACACACACACACACACACACACACACACACACACACACACACACACACACACACACACACACACACACACACAGACACACACACAGACACACACACACAGACACTTACAGGGGAGAGCGGGGCACAACCTAACACTTTTTGACTTTCTCAGTTTGTGTAAATCCACTTGGGATTCAGAGTATTTCCCATTTTTCCCACTTTAATTTCACACGTCTAGTACAATTATGTGGTTTTGTTTCATTAATACAGTGTATACTTTTTTTTCTTGATGTACCCCGAAAGAATGGAAGTGAAATGTGACAACATGCCCCATAGGTGGGGTACATTGTAACGTGAGGGGCACAATGGAACATGACCCTATGACAGCTTAAAATGTTATCTGATATAATCAAAAAAATATAATCAAAAAAATATACAAGACAAATTAAAATATTTTGTCAATAAAATACAATTAATAACTTTTTTAAATAAAATAATGGCATTTTATAATCATTAAAAATATACTAATTTTGAGTTTGACAACAAACACATAGCTAAATACAGCTATACAGCATAGTTAAAAACATAATAATAATGAATAATTTCTGAACATTGACTCATTGTCTTTATTCACCTTTTTCTCATGGTTTCTCAAAATAATTCATTAAAAGTATAGAATATAATAGCGTAATTCTTGTGTCTTCTGCTGGTTAGATCAGCATTAAAGAACTATCTCAACTCTTAAATAACAGATTAAAATAATATTTATCTTATTTTAAATACACAAAAAAAAGTAGTTGTTAATAAAAAAAAATATTTTTGCTAAATGGAAATATCACAAATGGGGACAAAAAGTCCACATATTGCATTTAAATAAACACACATTTTAATTGGTAACAGTCATACGTCTATTCATGACGACAGACATAACACGACACTGTCATTATTTTTACACCAGCTAGAGGGCACATGACTTAAAAACGTAAATAAAAGGTCATAAGGTGCTTGAAAAACGACCTATAGGAGTCGGGGTTTTATTTGGAGGACAGTCTGTACATACACTAAGTTTCGTCATCCTGGCATGTGTGGAAAGTTTTAAACCATGTGGTTTACAACTAACCCCGTGTTAGGTTGTTCCCCGCTCTCCCCTATAGCAGGGGTGTCCAAACTCGGTCCTGGAGGGCCTGGATCTCCAACTTGCCTCAACACACCTGCCTAGAAGTTTCTAGTATCCTTAGTATCCTAAGCATAAGGTCTCCTTGATTTGGCGTGCGTCTCAATCAGCTCCCTAGTGTCACGTTCGGCATGGGGAAAAGGGACGAGGACTCAAGTTCAGGAGAAAATGAGTGTTTAATAAATACAAAATAAAAATAAACACAAAACAAAGCCCACAATGGGGAAAACCAAACATAACAAAGACAGATTAGCCAGAGAACAGGAAAACATACCAAACACTAAAGACGATCAAGCACTGGACTGTGGAAACACCAAGAATATAAAGGGTGACAAATCAGGCAGGTAATGGGGAAACAGCAGGTGTGTCAAATTAACCAATAATCGGATAACAAGGGGTGGGGTCAAGACAGATGACAGGCGCACATAGGACTCAGAAATAAACCAAAACACCATATGATACACAGGACAAGACAGACATGTGACACTACCCCCTCTCCAAGGAGCGGCTTCCAGACGCTCCATCAGAAACCAAAGAGGGACAGACCAGGGTGAGACGGGAGGGACAGACCAGGACGAGACGGGAGGGACAGACCAGGGCGGGACGGGACGGGAGGGACAGACCAGGGCAGGACGGGAGGGACTGACAAGGGCGGGACGGGAGGGACAGACCAGGGCGGGACGGGAGGGACAGACCAGGAAGGGACGGGAGGGACAGACCAGGAAGGGAAGGGGGAAACAGACGAGAGAGGGAATGGGGAAACAAAAAGTTCAGGTGGCCAGGGTGGCCAGCGGAGTTCAGGCGGCCAGGGTGGCCCGCGGAGTTCAGGCGGCAAGGGCGGCCCGCGGAGTTCAGGCGGCAAGGGCGGCCCGCGGAGTTCAGGCGGCAAGGGCGGCCAGCGGAGTTCAGGCGGCCAGCGGAGTTCAGGCGGCCCGCGCAGAGGAAGACGACAGGCCGGCACGGGAAGAGCAGGACGCCTGGGCGGCGCGGTCAGAGCAGGGCGCCTGGGCGGCGCGGTCAGAGCAGGGCGCCTGAGCGGCGCGGTCAGAGCAGGGTGCCTGGGCGGCGCGGTCAGTGCTGGACGCCTGGGTGGCGCGGTCAGGGCAGGACGCCTGGGCGGCGCAGTCATGGCAGGACGTCTGGGCGGCGCAGTCAGGGCAGGACGTCTGGGCGGCGCAGTCAGGGCAGGACGCCAGGCCGGCGCGAGAAGATCAGGACGCCTGGGCGGCGCAGCCAGAGCAGGACGTCTGGGCGGCGCAGTCAGAGCAGGATCCCCCGGAACACGGCCCACCGGAACACGGACCACCGGAACACGGACCACTGGAACCCGGACCACCGGAACCCGGACCACCGGAACAGGGACCACCGGAACAGGGACCACCGGAGCAGAGACCACCGGAACAGGGACCACCGGAACAGGTTCCCTCCATGCCCTTCTCCTCCTCCTCCATTTCGGAATCACTGGGCTCGATACCACAGGAACTGGGACCACCGGAACACGAACCACCGGAACACGTACCACCGGAACAGGGACCATGGTCATTGGAGGGCTGGGGTCAAGATGGTCTATAAACTCCCAGAAGTCAAGAACCCCCATCCTCCCCATCTCCTCCGGATCAAGGGGCATGTCTAGACACAGATTAAAAACTTCCTTGCTCTCTGCATCACTTAGGTCCAAATGATCAACCCTGATGAGGAAGGCACGAGCAAACTCTCTCACGTTAACTCCCTGCTGGCGTATGTACTGGGAGTTAACATACCACATAACTCGCAGTCGGGTAAGAGGTTCCATGGGAGGAAACGGACAAAGAAAGACCTTCCTCTTCTGATGAGTCCTCTGTTGGCTTGATCGTTCTGTCACGTTCGGCATGGGGAAAAGGGACGAGGACTCAAGTTCAGGAGAAAATGGGTGTTTAATAAATACAAAATAAAAATAAACACAAAACAGCCCACAATGGGGAAAACCAAACATAACAAATACAGATTACCAGGGTCAGGAACAGGGAGCCAGAGAACAGGCGCACACAGGACACAGAAATAAACCAAAACACTATGTGCTGCACAGGACAAGACAGACATGTGACACCTAGTTCAGGGCACTGATCAGGACATAAGTCAATGGGCTGATTCCCTGATCAGTGCCCTGACTACTGAACTAGGGAGCTGATTGAGATGCACCCTTGGTTAACTATCCTAAGGTATCCTTGATTAACTGGTTCAGGTGTGTTTAATTGGGGTTGGAGCTAAACTTTGCTGGAGAGTGGCCCTCCAAGAACAGGACTGGACAGCCCTGCCTTAGTTTCAGCTCGAGCTGTCTTCCGTTTGGCATTAACTAGTAATTACTATAGTAATTACAAGAAACTTTGTAACAAGGACACTGAAAAATGAAGTGTTACCCATAATGCTATTGAGGTGGGTTATAGGTAAGGTTATATGGACAGGTTTGGTGTATGTGTAGGTTTAACCCTGTGAAGTCTGAGCTGTTTTGGGGCCCTTTAGAAGTTTTGACATGCTCTGACATTTGTGCTTTTTTCATTTGCTTATAAACATATTTATGTCAAAAGTGTCATTACACTGTATTCAGCACAAACTGGGACACCATAATATGAGAGCAGCATATGTACATGCTTGTATATTTGAGAGAATAATGTAAGATGTAATGTAAGACACCGAATTAAGGCCACAAAACACACAATAGATATGTGTCCACAAGACTTTTGACAAATGGGTGTTGTTGAGATTTCGCTTCAAACTGATGTGAGAATCATTGTGCCTACTTAATCACATAAAACAATATATTGATTTACATTAAGACATTCTTTACAAAGGCCGTATGCGAAGAGGCGTGAATGATCATGAATCATGAATAATGAGTGGAGTAAAGGAAGGGTCAACAGTGTTGTACTGTAGATGTAATTACAGAAATTAATCACAGCTGTAATTATATACAGGCTTTTAATATAAGTATAATGTAAAAACATGTAACCTTAGTTTATGTTCATTTCAATATTTGCTGATACATTTTTCAAATCAAATGTTGTATTTGTTAATATTATTTAATGGATCTGAGCTGACATGAACAGTTGCATGTGTTTAACTAACGTAAATAAAAGACAAATTCTGTAACAAATGTGGTGCTCATTGGTAGTTAAAGGTAGAGTATAGACAATTTTCGGAGCGGCTATAGCAAAAGCAAGCTAGCTTTGAAAGCATGAGATCCCACCCTCCCTCCAGAGCGCAGAGGTATGAAAATACATACATTTCCATACTATGTACATACATTTACATGCTATCAAAGCATTTTGTTACCAATTAGTGTAACACAGTATCCACTGGAGGCAAGTTGCTGAACCCATGTGCAGTTCTTTATTTATAATAAACGAAACTTAAAACAAAGACTTGGCTTAACTTGGCAAAACATAAAACAAAGTCATGGCATGGCTAAACAAAAACTCACCAACAGCAGGTTACAACAATCAATATCAGACAAAGACACATGGCAAACATGAGGGCTTAAATACACACACTAATGACAAGACAAGTGACACCTGTGAACAGTGATTAAACAATGAACCAATGACAGGACAAGACACCAGATCACATGAGGGCATGGGAGTCACATGACAAGACCAGGAAGTGCATGACAAGACTGTGAACATGACAAACTCAAACATAACCATGAACATGATAAACAAAACAGAACCAAGAACAATGAACATGAACCAACACCAAAACACCCTGTGACAGATCCCCCCCCCCTCTATGGGCGGCCCCTGACGCCCAAACAATACCATAACACCCATGGCCTAACCGAGAGTCTTAACAAAAAGTCTTGGGGGGCGGTCTTGGGGGAGGGATGGTGGGCCAGGGCACCGGACCTAGACATGACCTGGACGGGCCTGGACCCTGTGGCGTGGGCGGACCTGGACCCTGTGGCGTGGGCGGACCTGGACCCTGTGGCGTGGGCGGACCTGGACCCTGTGGCGTGGGCGGACCTGGACCCTGTGGCGTGGGCGGACCTGGACCCTGTGGCGTGGGCGGACCTGGACCCTGTGGCGTGGGCGGACCTGGACCCTGTGGCGTGGGCGGACCTGGACCCTGTGGCGTGGGCGGACCTGGACCCTCAGGCGTGGGAGGACCTGGACCCTCAGGCGTGGGAGGACCTGGACCCTCAGGCGTGGGAGGACCTGGACCCTCAGGCGTGGGAGGACCTGGACCCTCAGGCGTGGGAGGACCTGGACCCTCAGGCGTGGGCGGCCATGGCGGCAACGGCAGTTCACCAGGCCATGGCGGCAACGGCAGTTCAACAGGCCATGGCGGCAACGGCAGTTCAACAGGCCATGGCGGCAACGGCAGTTCACCAGGCCATGGCGGCAACGGCAGTTCACCAGGCCATGGCGGCAACGGCAGTTCACCAGGCCATGGCGGCAACGGCAGTTCAACAGGCCATGGCGGCAACGGCAGTTCAACAGGCCATGGCGGCAACGGCAGTTCAACAGGCCATGGCGGCAACGGCAGTTCAACAGGCCATGGCGGTAACGGCAGTTCAACAGGCCATGGCGGTAATGGCGGTTCAGGGGGCCACAGAGGCGTGGCCTTCATGGCCTCCATGTACCCCTTGCCCCCCCCCCAAAATTTTCTTGGGCGGGACAGCAGGGCCGTGGGCTGGAGCCTGGACGGGGCCGTGGGCTGGAGCCTGGACTTGGGCTGGAGCGTGGACGTGGCCTGGAGCGTGGACGTGGCTATAATAGTCCTTTGCCTCTCCTACCGTCCAATCGGAGCCACTTAGAAACAAAATAAAATCAATGCATTGCCAAAACGTGCAAGGGTGTTTCTTTGAGGGCATGAGGGCTGAAAAGTCAGAGTCCAAACCATAACAAAAGCGCCCTTTCCATATAGTCTCATCCTGGGGCAAAAAATCCAAGAAACATAAAAAGTCCTTGATATAGTCCTCTATGGGACGCTGGCCTTGACAAAGGCGGTCAACTGCTGGGTCCATAATGGTGGTCTGATATTCTGTAATACAGTATCCACTGGAGGCAAGTTGCTGAACCCATGTGCAGTTCTTTATTTATAATAAACGAAACTTAAAACAAAGACTTGGCTTAACTTGGCAAAACATAAAACAAAGTCATGGCATGGCTAAACAAAAACTCACCAACAGCAGGTTACAACAAACAATATCAGACAAAGACACATGGCAAAATGAGGGCTTAAATACACACACTAATGACAAGACAAGTGACACCTGTGAACAGTGATTAAACAATGAACCAATGACAGGACAAGACACCAGATCACATGAGGGCATGGGAGTCACATGACAAGACCAGGAAGTGCATGACAAGACTGTGAACATGACAAACTCAAACATAACCATGAACATGATAAACAAAACAGAACCAAGAACAATGAACATGAACCAACACCAAAACACCCTGTGACAATTAGCAAGTTAGCATTTTCTGAATTAGCTAGTTAAAGCTAGCCAAGTTTCCACTACTAAAAATATTTAAGTTGAGACAGGATACTTTTAAATTAATGTATAAATTAGCTTCCTCAAATATTTCAAGTTGATAGGAATTCCGTACAAAATAAAACACTGCCAGTTCTGGCTTACTTAAAGGTCCCATGGCATGAAATTTTCATTTTATGAGGTTTTTCAACATTAATATGAGTTCCCCTAGCCTGAATATTGTCCCCAAGTGGATAGAAATGTTGATCGGTGTAAACCCGAGTTCTGGCTGTCTCTCTCTGCCTTTGAGAAAATGACAGGCCAGACGAGCCAATCCTGAAGTCTCCTGTTTTGACGTCCAAGCAGGTACGGTTACCTCCCTTTCCTCCGCCCAGAGAATCTGGCACGCCCATGCAAACGCTCGAGAGATCATTCCTTGTGAACGAGTGAATGCTGGCAGTTTCTCAGTGTTTGGATGTACAAATGAAAACAGAAGTCTTTTTTCAGTTCCTTCTGATCTGTGATCAGTAATTTCTGATGTGTAGCTAATTATTTATTATTTGTGCACACAATGCGGCTTCTCTCTCTCCAGACAGAACGGTGTTTTCGTGTTTTCTATCTTGTGAGTCAGTGTTTTTGTACGTCCTCGTCGCGTCTACCGGTTCTAAAATGTGCATACAGTCATGAGTTTCTGCTCAACATCGGCCTCACACACGCCGAAGCTCGGGCTGCACTGGCCGTTGGCCTTCAACATCCCTGACCCCCAGTACTGCATCTGGCCCACAGCGGAGGCACCAAACGCGGCGTGAGATTAAGCAGAAGGGGGGTAAATTAAGCATGAGCGTATCCGGGCTAGCCAGCCTAGCCCCACAATAAACTGGATTACATTCGATTACTGCTGTTGTGTCTTTGTTTGCTCTGTGTACTCAACGCGCGTCACTGACGCTTTTATTTTATTTTAAAAATAATGCTATTATCAACACTTACTTTTAACTCGTTCATCTCGACAGCTGTAATGGTACTTTGCATGTGTTACAAAGTTGGTAATAATGATGAAGACGGACTCGGTGTGACTGGGACTCGTGTTTATTCAGAACTCTCAGATACAAACACAATAAACTCGCGCTGACTGACAGCGCTCTCATAACTCAGTAGGTACTATAAATAACTTTGTTAGCGATCGCTGAGCTCCGTCTCTGGTACGTTAGTGATGTCCGGTTCGCGAACGATCTTTCTTTTGAACCTGTTCTTTTTAGTGAACCGAATCAGTTCACCAAATCGGAATGAATCGTTCTAGATGTCAGCCAATCACAACAGTGGGCGTTTTTACTGAAGTCTCACAGCAGACACGCCTCTTGAAGCAGGGCATTCAGCCACAGGGCAAACAGCAGTATAGAAAAAATGCCTTTTATTTCTAAATTATGACATTTTATGATGTAAAAGTCATACTAACAATATAAGTACACCTCAGGAAACATTATAAAATAATAGAAAAATGCCATGCCATGGGACCTTTAAATTAAATTTCTTCATTTACATTATACAAACAACACATTTGTTGAGTTTTGACAGCTTATTCAGGTTTACAGAGCATAACAAAAATGTTTCACAAATCGCCTATACTAGCCTTTAATGTTTTAACTAAAGTTAACTAATGGGACCTTATTATGTACTACCCAAAATGCATATAATCTGGTATAGTTTTATGCACCAGAAGTTTCTTTGAAGTTGTGAATCACAAGATGACAATGGTTGTGTCCAAAATTGACCCCTTATTCCCTGAGTGTGTAGTGGTTGATCATGTCAACACTTTTTTATTGTGGTGCATTTTGGGATTTGGAACCAGTCTATTTTTGGAAAGCACATAATCAGCTCGAATAGCCCCTTGTTAAACTGGGGAGTTTTTGCACTGAAATAAACTGAAATGTTCATACGGCCCATAGTGTTACTTATTAAATCGATTTTAAAATGCAGATTATAATGTGGTCTATTCTTCTTTGGTTAGAGCAAGTTCACTGAGGTTCTGTGTGTATGATTCTGCCATTTCAAAAGCTGCCTACTCCAATAACAATGATCAAACAGGCACTGCAGCACATGAAGCGCCAGAGCAGAGTGTAATTGCATCAAGCCCTCTGCTGAGCCATAATGAGCAGATTGCTGTCCTGCAGCAAGAGCCTGCCACGAAATAGAACACATAACAGAGAAAAAGAGATAAATCGGTCGAGAAAAACAGCCTGTGCTCTGCTCTACCAGACGCTCGTTTGCTGCTCTGTACCTGAAGGCAAAGGCAAAACATGCCATGTCAGTGTAGATGAGGGGTGCTGAGAAGTCACACATTTCTTTTGGGAACATAAAACAGATATGTAGATAGTGATTTAATTGTTTTTGCAGGTTGTTTTTGAGCAACACAGTGAGCGCATTATGGGATTCAAATAACTGAAATGTCTACCCATCATATATGCAAAATGCGATTGTGATGATAATCGCAACCTCCATAATGCCCTTCACTCAAAGTCATCAGCAACATCTCAATTCCACTTTCCTTTTTTACTTAATTTAATTGAACAAAAAGCAGGGCTAAGCAAACAGGCTAAGGCCCCTTGGGCCCTATTTTAATGATCTAAGCACATGGTCTGAAGCGCATTGCCACAGGTGCACTTAGTCAGAAGTCTGAATCCACTTTTGCTAGTTTAAATACGGAAAAAACAGTTGGCACGCCAGGCGCATGGTCCAAAAGGGTTGTACCTATAGTCTCTTAATAAGTCATAGGTGTGTTTTTGGCGTAACGTGCAATAAACCAATCAGAGTCTCATCTCGCAGTTCCTTTAAAAGCCAGTTGCACTTGCACCATGGTGAATTCGCTATTTACATGGTGGAATTTTCAAGTGGAAAGACTAAACGCTTCTCCAGAGAGGAATCCTTTTATTTTTAATATTTGGCATGTTTGTGCACCCGCCTATAGGTGCATATTACTAACGCAGCCTTTAAATAACACAAAAAATACTGTGCTATTGACTTTAGACCAAGTTTTTGTTGGTCAATGGCGCAGTCGTTTTAAGTTGCCTCAGAATAGCAACTCGCCAACAATGCACCTGAACACACCTCGTTTTCAGACTAGCACCCCCATGGGCAAACAGATGGGTGCGAGATTGCAATTTAAACAACATGGTGCTGGATAGATAACCGCATCAGGCTGAAACAAGGAAAAAACTCTTGCATTGTGCGTGGGTGCACTGGGTGTATAATAGGCCCCTTTGGAAAATACGGACAAAACAGTTGGCACGCCAGGCACATGGTCCAAAAGGGTTGTACCTATACACTCTAAAAAAAAAAGGTTTTATATGGCACCAATGGTTCTTGGCTCGTAATCATAGGGGAACCTTTTTTAGTGCTATATAGCACCAATTTTGGTGCTTCAGGGGTTCTTCAGGGGTTCTTCAGAGGTGCTATATAGCACCTTAGTCAAAGAACCGGTGAAGAACCTCTGAAGAACCGCTGAAGAACCAAAATTGGTGCTATATAGCACTAAAAAAGGCATTTTGGGTGCCATATAGTACCTTTTTTTTTTAGAGTGTAGCCTCTTAATGAGTCATAGTTGTGTTTTTGACGAATTCGCTATTTTCATGGCGGAATTTTCGTGTGGAAAGACTAAACGCTTCTCCAGAGAGGAATCCTTTTATTTTAAAATTTGGCATGTGTGTGTGCCCGTCTATTTTACTATTTTAAATAACACCAAAAAAAATACTGTGCTATTGACTTTAGACCAGGTTTTTGTTGGTCAATGGCGCAGTCGTTTTCAGTTACCTCAGAATAGCAACTCACCAACAATGCGCCTGAACACACCTCGTTTTACTAATAATAATAATAATGCATTTTATTTATGTGGCGCCTTTCACAACACCCAAGGTCACCTCACAAGCAAAAATACAGATCAATACACAAGACAAGACACACAACGAACACTCCGCATATACAGATAGAGTGGTGTCAAGACTCAATAAAACATATTATAAATAAGCCTGTATAAAAAGATATGCCTTAAGACGCGTTTTAAAAGTCAATAAACAATCACTATTGCGAACATCAAGGGGAAGGGAGTTCCATAGGCGGGGGGGGGGGGCAGCATAACTAAAAGATCTGGCACCCATGGCAGTCAGTCGAATCCGAGGTACGACTGAAGATGAAGATCTGAGAGCACGTGAAGAAGTGTAAACATGAAGAAGTTGAGTAAGGTATTGGGGTGCAAGATTATGAAGTGCCTTGTAAGTAAGTGTTACGTGGAAATAAGGCAGGATACAAATGCAAGTCAAAAGTTAGTTTATTAGACAGTATGTCGTTGGTAGTCACCAGAAGACATAAATAGAAGATCGGAGCGTAGACAGCAGCCGAACTCAATGATCGTAGTGAGGCGAGGAATGTAGTCAGCAGACACGAGGATCAGCGTGTGCAGGCGGATGCGTGGCAGAAAAGTCCAGGTAGCACAGGGACGCTGTAGACAACCCAGTCTGGTGAGGATGGTGTGGAAGAATGACGATGAATCCAGAGTGACAACGAATCCAGGGTGAAACACGGAACACAGGAAGACAGGCAGGGCAGGAACACGAAAGGCACAAGCAGGAGACACGCGACACCCATCCAAAACAACGCTCTGACAAATGACAAAGGGAACAAAGACAGACTAAATAGGGTGCGCTGATGATCTGCAGCTGGAGCGCTGATCAGCTGCGACAGGTGTAATGATCGTCAGCCAACCAGCGGCTCCACCCCAAACAAACACACATACACACGTACCAGAGTGAGATGATGAATTCATGAACCGTGACAGTACCCCTCCCCCTAGGAGCGCCTCCTGACGCTCCCAGGAGAACCTACCTGTTGATTGTAATCATCAATAAGGGAGTGGTCCAAAATGTCCCTAGCAGGAACCCAACTTCTCTCCTCCGGACCGTAACCTTCCCAGTCCACCAAGTACTGGAAACCTCGTCCCCTCCGTCTCGAGTCCAGAATACGATTTACCGAATATGTTGGTTCCCCATCTACGAGTCGCGGCGGTGGGGGAACCGGGACTGGCGGATTAAGATGGGAATGAAAAACGGGCTTCAATTTGGAAACATGAAAGGCGGGGTGAATTCTCCTGAACGCCGGAGGAAGTTTGAGGCGGACTGTCACCGGACTAATGATCTTGGTGACAGTGAACGGGCCGATAAATTTGGGAGCAAGCTTATTAGACACGGAACGGAGCGGAATGTTCTTGGTAGAAAGCCACACTTTTTGACCCACGACGTATACGGGAGGCTTCGACCGGTGGCGATCGGCCTTAGCCTTAGTGCGCGCCCCCACCTGGAGCAGAGTCTCACGGGCTCTGGTCCAAGTGCGGTGGCACCTCTGGACAAAAGCGTGAGCGGAGGGGACCGCGACTTCAGATTCCAGACTAGGAAAAACAGGTGGCTGGTAACCTAAACTACACTCAAAAGGAGAAAGGCCCGTGGATGACACTGGTAACGTATTGTGAGCGTACTCCACCATAGAGAGCTGTTGGCTCCAGGATGAAGGATTCCTGGAAACCAAACATCGCAACACTCTCTCCAGATCCTGATTGGCTCGCTCAGTTTGACCATTGCTCTGGGGGTGGTAACCCGAAGATAGACTGACTGTCGCCCCTAGCAATTTACAAAATTCTCTCCAAAATTTGGACACAAATTGGGGACCTCTGTCGGAGACCACGTCCATCGGGAGGCCATGTAACCGAAAGACGTGGTCTATAACAGACACCGCTGTCTCCTTGGCTGAGGGTAATTTGGGCAAGGGAATAAAATGTGCAGCCTTCGAGAACCGGTCCACTACGGTTAAAACAACCGTCATGCCATTAGAGGGCGGGAGGGCGGTAACAAAATCTAGCGCAATGTGGGACCAGGGTCTCGAAGGAACTGCCAGCGGCTGTAGTAACCCATCCGGGGGTCGATTAGACGTCTTACCAACGGCACAAACTGAACAAGCCAACACGAAACTGCGAATGTCGCAAGCCATACCTGGCCACCAGAATCGTTGCTTTATTAAACTGCAAGTACGGTTTACTCATCGATGGCAAGCGATCTTGGAACAGTGACCCCATTGAATGACTTCGGACCTCAAACTCTCCGGTACAAATAAACGACTCGGTGGGCAGCCGGGCGGAGGCGTTACCCCTTCTAAGGCCAATATGACCTTCGACTCGACCTCCCATGTGAGTGTAGAGATAACTATCTTCTCTGGCAAAATGCACTCGGGAGTAACCGGGCGTTCGGAAGGATCAAAAATACGAGATAAAGAGTCGGGTTTGATGTTCTTGGTCCCAGGGCGGTACGAGAGAGAAAAATCAAAACGTCCGAAAAAAAGTGCCCACCGAGCCTGCCTGGAATTGAGTCTTTTAGCAGATCTAATATATTCAAGGTTCTTATGGTCCGTCCATACTATAAAAGGTACCCCCGACCCTTCTAACCAATGACGCCACTCTTCCAAAGCCATCTTAACTGCCAACAACTCTCTGTTACCAATGTCATAGTTACGTTCAGCAGGTGTTAACCGGTGGGAAAAAAAACGCGCAAGGATGCATCTTATCATCCGAAGCAGAGCGTTGGGAAAGAACCGCACCTACCCCCACCTCTGACGCATCGACCTCCACCACGAACTGACGTGCTGGATCAGGGGCGACTAAGATGGGAGCCGAAACAAAGCGGCTTTTGAGGTTGGCGAATACAGCCTCAGCTGTATCGGACCACCTGAACGTCACTCGGGGAGAGGTCAAGGCAGTCAGAGGCGCGGCTAGCTGGCTGAAGTTACGAATAAAACGCCGGTAGAAATTGGCGAATCCCAGAAACCTCTGTAGGGCCTTACGGGAATCTGGACTTGGCCACTCTACCACAGCCTTAACCCTGTCAGGATCCATACGCACTCCCTCGGATGAGACGATGAACCCTAGGAAGGGAACCGACTGTGCATGGAACGCGCATTTCTCCGCCTTGACAAAAAGCCCATTCTCTAGCAACCTCTGAAGCACTCGTCTGACGTGTTGAATGTGTTCCTGGAGAGACGAAGAAAAAATCAATATGTCATCCAGGTAAACATATATGAACTGATCTACCATGTCTCTCAACACATCATTGACGAGTGCCTGGAAAACCGCTGGGGAGTTGGACAGCCCGAAGGGCATCACCAAATATTCAAAATGGCCCCTGGGGGTATTAAAAGCAGTTTTCCATTCATCCCCCTTCCTGATGCGAACCAAATGATAAGCGTTACGCAAGTCCAATTTTGTGAAAACGGATGCTCCCTGCAACCTCTCAAAGGCTGAAGACATCAACGGCAAAGGATAGGTATTCTTTACCGTGATGTTATTCAGCCCTCGGTAATCAATGCAAGGTCGCAGAGAACCATCCTTTTTCCCCACAAAAAAGAACCCCGCCCCCGCTGGAGAAGAGGAAGGACGGATGAACTTGGAAGCTAGAGAATCAGAAATGTATTTCTCCATGACCTCCCTCTCAGGAACAGAAAGAGAGTAAAGTTTGCCTCTAGGCGGAGACTTACCTGGGAGTAAATCTATGGCACAGTCATAGGGACGATGCGGAGGAAGAGAAGCAGCGCGAGACTTACTGAACACTTCCTTCAGGTCGAGGTACTCAGGGGGCACGTTAGACAAATTCACCACCTCCTTCTGAAAAACAGGACGAGAAACAGACGAACAGGCAGAAACAAGACAAGACTGATAACAGCTTTCACTCCACGAAGAGACAGTGTGATGTCCCCAGTCGACCCGAGGATTATGTTGGACCAGCCAGGGGTGACCGAGGACAACCGGAGACAGAGGGGAATCCAGGAGCAGGAATGAAATCTGTTCGGTGTGATTGCCAGAGGTGATAAGTGTCAGAGGTCTGGTGGTGAACGTGATGGGTGGTAAATCCTGACCATTCAGTGCATTGACGGATAACGTGTCCGGGAGTGAAATGATGGGAATGTCAAGTGAACGTGCCAGAGTAATATCCATGAAGTTACCTTCTGCCCCAGAATCCAAAAGCGCTTCACAGTTGTGAGACCGGGCCGTCCACAGCAATCTTACCGGGAGGAGAGTTGAGGATGAGGTCTTATTCACGGAGATCCCGTCCGACAGTAGCCTTCCTCTTACCGCCGGGCGTGGTCTTTTACCGGGCAGTTGTTAGGAAGTGGCCCTCTCCACCACAATAGAGGCAAAGACCACGGGATCTCCGTCTCTCTCTCTCCCCCCGGGAAAGCCGAGCTCGACCCACCTGCATGGGCTCGGGATCGAAGTGAGGACTGACCGCATCGCTCCCGCTGACTTGGCTGTCCTCGGCGCCGACCGACTGGAGCGGTGGTCTGAAACGACGTTCCAGCCGACTCAGATTGGCGTCCATACGAAGTGCCAAGTCAATAAGTGCGTTGAGTCCTACCGGAAGATCCAGCGGCAACATCTCTCTTTGGATGCGGTCAGCCAGCCCATGCAGGAACATGTCCCACTGTGCCTCCTCGTTCCAGTGGCACTCGGCAGCCAGGGTCCTGAACTCAATCGAATAATCAGAGACCGAGCGGTTACCCTGACGAAGGTCAGCGAGTTGACGAGCTGCCTCCCTGCCAGCCACTGCCCGGTCAAACACCCGCTTCATCTAATCCGAGATTGCCTGGAACGAGGAGCAGCATTGATGTTGGTTCTCCCACACCGCCGTTCCCCATAACGCAGCCCGTCCAGAAAGTAGCGTGAGCACGAACGCCACCTTACTCTGCTCAGTACTGAACGTAGACGGTTGGAGAGCAAAAAACATCGAACACTTAGTTAGGAAAGCTCTACAGTAGTTTGTCTCACCCGCATAACTCTCAGGAGTGGGTAGTCGCGGTTCACGCTGGTGGCTGGTGGTAGATGGTGTGGGGGGAATCGGCGGTGGGCTGGGCACAGCGGGACAGACGAGACGTTGTATCTGTTGGGTCAGCTCGGACACCTGTGCTACCAATACTTGCACCGCACGTCCTGTAGTGGCCAAGTTCTCCTCCTGCCGGTCCATACGGGAACTGCTGTGAGTCAGGTACTCAGTAATATCCTCCGAACTTGCTGTATCCATAGTGGTCAGAGCGTTCTGTTACGTGGAAATAAGGCAGGATACAAATGCAAGTCAAAAGTTAGTTTATTAGACAGTATGTCGTTGGTAGTCACCAGAAGACATAAATAGAAGATCGGAGCGTAGACAGCAGCCGAACTCAATGATCGTAGTGAGGCGAGGAATGTAGTCAGCAGACACGAGGATCAGCGTGTGCAGGCGGATGCGTGGCAGAAAAGTCCAGGTAGCACAGGGACGCTGTAGACAACCCAGTCTGGTGAGGATGGTGTGGAAGAATGACGATGAATCCAGAGTGACAACGAATCCAGGGTGAAACACGGAACACAGGAAGACAGGCAGGGCAGGAACACGAAAGGCACAAGCAGGAGACACGCGACACCCATCCAAAACAACGCTCTGACAAATGACAAAGGGAACAAAGACAGACTAAATAGGGTGCGCTGATGATCTGCAGCTGGAGCGCTGATCAGCTGCGACAGGTGTAATGATCGTCAGCCAACCAGCGGCTCCACCCCAAACAAACACACATACACACGTACCAGAGTGAGATGATGAATTCATGAACCGTGACAGTAAGAAGCAGGATCTTGAATTCAACTCGATACTTTACTGGAAGCCAGTGCAATTTCTGAAGAACTGGAGAAATGTGCTCAGGTGATCTAGAAAGAACACGTGCTGCAGAATTTTGAACCAACTGAAGCTTATGTTGCAATTTAGAGGGAACACCTGTGACAAGAGCATTGCAATAGTCTATAGACCCTTTTACTGTTTGTACACAATGATGACGTAGCAACGTATGCGCGCGCATTTTGGCAACAAACTATGGCGAGAATCAGCAGCTTGTCAAGCTACGCGAGCGGATTAAGCAACACAGACAGAGAAAGTTATTTTAAAAAGTTGATTTTATCAAATGGTGTTCGGCTACCAGATCCGTGTACTATAGTAGAGTGGATAGAAGACGTCAGCAGATGGCCAAATATACAGTGGCCGGATATATATATACGTATTTAGTTGAGAAACCGAACGTGTACACCCGAGAGAAATCACGAGCATATAAATCACTGGATGCTTATGAATACGGTGTCTGTGGGCATGTACAGAACGTCAAATACCATGACATAGACTCAGAGTTTTGTGTGTTAAAATCAGAAATTCTCCCAAGTCAAAGACAAGGACACAAGACAACGATGTATGAGGCTTGGGTTATTTACAATAACAACCCCAATAATAGATTTATATATATATATATAGGCCCCAAATATTATCTTTGTGGGATTAAACAAGAATTCACACACGCATTTACACACTCAAATAAAATCACAGACGCAGACGTCACGGCATAAGACAGACGCAAATCCAGTGCTGCCAAGTCCTCGGTTTTCCCTCGGTATTGGGCTTCTTCATCACTGTTGCCGCGGGCTGTTTTTCATGTCCGCGGGTTTAAGCGACCCCAATTATATGATATTTAGCCCCGGGAATGCGAAATTTTAGTAGGCAACCATGCCAAAAAAACACATATTTAACCCCCCCCAATTGCGATTTTTACTGGAGATGCCCCCCTGAAACTGGGCATGTTTTGGGCTAGTTTTGAGTAGCAATTGGGCGGGTTTTGTTGTAAAAACCTGGCAACCCTGAATGTCACGTTCATTGAGAGGAATGAGTGAAGAGAAAGTCAATTGTGTATGGCGTTCCGAAGGGTTCTTTAATATGACTTTGCAACATGCACTCGTCTCAATAAACGTGTCGTCTGGGTCTGCCGAAAGTCATATTAAAGAACCCTTCGGAACGCCATAATAATCAACCAACGAGAGAACTACGTCCTCACAGCATAACGCGAGCATTTTTTATTATGTCTGAAACGGCCGTGATCCTGTCGGAATCCTATAAAACTTAAGCCCATTGGTGGAATATCGATTAGTGCAACCGAAAACGCAACAGCCAGACATTTTGATGCTGGGAAACCGCTTTGATAAATTTTCGGAGTTGCTAACACGTTAGAACCACTGGGGAACAACACCACTTCCGTTGCCAAAATGCGCGCGCAACTATTTGATCACGTGGGCTGTAAAAGGGTCTATACTTGAAGTGCCTAATGCATGAATAAGAACTGCTGTATCGTTGGTTGAGAGAGAGGGAGATGGAGATGGTTGATGTTATGCAAATGGGAGTATGCAGTCTGCGTGATATTATTAATGTGAGTTTCAAAGGAGAGTGTTCTATCCATGATGACACCCAAACTTTTAACCTGTGAGGAAGGACAGATTGCATTATTGTCAATGTACAAAGAAAAACAATTAGATCTAGATAAAACAGATCTGGTGCCAACAAGTAAGGCCTCAGTTTTATTGTCATTTAGCTTCAAGAAGTTTGCTGAAAGCCAGTCTTTAATTTCAGCTAAACAACTGGACAAAGATGGTGGAGGAAAAGAACCAGTCGGTTTGGCAGACAGGTAAAGTTGGGTGTCATCCGCATAGCAATGAAAATGAATACCATGTTTTCTTAAAATATAGCCAAGGGGAAGCATTATAAATAATAAAAATAAGTGGGATAGATCCAGAAAGATACGACGTAAACCAAGAAAGAGCAGTGCCAGCAATCCCAATAGAAGCTAACCTGTCGAGAAGAATCTTATGCCAAAATGTGTCAAAGGCAGCACTCAAGTCAAGAAGGACAAGTATTGTTAAAAGCCCAGAGTCAGCTGCCAGCAGCAGATCATTGGTTATTCTGACAAGAGCAGTCTCAGTGCTATGGTGAGGACGAAAACCAGATTGAAATTGTTCATACAAATTATTATTAGAAAGATGTTCTTGAATTTGTATTGAAATACACTTTTCCGGTCAATTCGAAATTAGGCGAAAATTATCAAAATTAAGTGGATCAGCCCCTGGTTTGTATGGGAGTAATATTAGCAGATTTAAGAAATGGAGGTACAGAACCAGAAACAAGTGAAGTGTGAACAATTTCAGTAATCAATGGAGACAGGGCTGGTAAACAAGCTTTCACTAAAGGAGTTGGTAGAGGGTCTAACTGACAAGTCCAAGATTTAGATTTCTTTATCAGATCCACTATCTCTAAAGTAGTTGTAGTGTAAAGGTAGAAAAAACAGAGTCATGTTTTTGAGGAGTCCTGATGGAAAGTACCAGTAATTGCTGATGTACATTTTTAACCTTAGACTCACAAAAAGTCATAAAGCGATCACATAATTCAGTGGAATACATATCAGATGGCAAAGAATCAGGAGGTCGCAGAATATTGTTTACCACAGAGAAAAGAGACCTTTTTCAGACCAGCACGCCCATGGGCGAACAGATGGGCGCGAGATTGCTATTTAAACAACGTGATGCTGGACAGATAATCCCGTCAGGCTGAAACTAGGAAAAAACTCTTGCATTGTGCCTGCCGTCGCATTGCACCGGGTGTATAATAAGCCCCTTGAGGTAAAAAGGCCCTTTTGAATTCATTTTCTGTCCCAAAACTGCAAATAGAAACATGCACCATCATAACACTTTCCTAAACAACAATTTATTGATATGCCTTGCAAAATATTTAATTACACGTTGATCTAAGATGTACTTAGATGTACTAATAATAATAATAATTATTATTAGTATTAGTATTATTATACAATGATTTACATTTTTTATAATATAATGATTTCTTTTAAATCTGTACATTTGGCAGGGGAGGAAGTTAGAAGATGCCTGTGTAGAAATAAAGTGTTTTCCTTTCATGAGATTGAATAGACTTGTTTTGAAGCATTTGCAAAGTGGGCTAATTAACTGCTACAGTACAATCACAATAGAGAGTCATTTATAAAATATGCCTTCAATATTGTAGCTGCCGGATGTTGTTTAGTTACGAAAAGCAAGTAAGGTTTTATGAGTGTTTTGAAATAAGCTGAAATTTGTATATCATTTGCTTAAGTTATTTTCAATAAGTATTTGAATATTTCTTCTCAAAAAAATTATGCTGTGTCAAAATTATTTGCATATGATGACAAATCTCTTTATTCAGAATATGGGATAAAAGGCCGTCCTCGCTGTCTTTATTTTTAAATGATTTTCAGTAAAGCATTTCTCTTCACAGTTGCTACATCAGTCATGTTTTCATCATCATAAACTTTGGGGGAACATTTCCTTTGTACGCTACAGCTCTGTGTGAGATCTACAGCAATATTTCATATTAATCATTATCACTCTTCTGTTTGTTTCCCTTTCAATGCAATGCGTCTTTGAAGTGAAGTCATATAATTTGTTTACATCCCTAGGTTTTCTCTGCTTCCCACTTAAAAAGAAATCAGAACTAAATGTTCCCATTCTGTTGTCATCTTGAAAAGAACACACTCCAGCTCTGCCTCTTTGCACACTTGGATTACTTCTAAAAATCTCTCTATGCATTGTCCATTCTTTCTCTGTGAAGTGTCTCTGCAACAAGAGATGAGACAGAGCGAATGGATTCAAGAAAATCTCGTCATCTATTCAAAAGGATTGTTTGTACTCTTTTCATCAACATCTTAACAACACTTCTAATTACAACCATGTGTTTGCATGTAATGTCACGTTGACTTTCTTAAGGTAATCTTTTCTTTTACTGTTAAGAGTTGCTTTGTGAAAAGATCTATACAAATAAATGTGATTTTTTTTAAGAGTTGTACCTCTATTTTAAATCATTCTTTATCAGTGTACTTTAGGAAGGTGAAATATTGAACAAATTGTTTCTACGAATAGAATACTTGCTGAATGTGTCAATATAAATGGTTAATAAGTAATCTTTGAAATAGACAGTTACAGGGTCTTGTTTTCAAATGGTCTCTGTAATTCTAATATTGAAGAAAACACATGAGAGAACTTATAGTTTTTGAGATATCTGAACTTCTTGTACTCGTTCACTAAATGTCCTCCACATTCATGTACGTACTACAATCCTCCATCACACTCACACTCAAGTTACATGGGTGATCATTATCATGTGTTTTGAGAGATAATGGTTATTGACATGACACTTTTAATAATGTCAGAGAAATTCACTAAAATATAATATAAGGTTAAATACTGAATACTAAAAACATTCGGACCCACTTTATATTAGGTGGCCTTAACTACTATGTACTAACATTTTTATTAATAATTTGATACAATGCACTTATTGTGCACATACATGTTTTTACATTGTACTTACATTTAAAAAAATACCTGTATGTAATTACATCTGTAATTAATTTCTGTAGTTACATTTGTAATTACACTGTTGACACTTCCCTTACACCTAACCCTACCCTTAAACTTACCCATACCACTACACCTGTCCCTAACCATACCCGCATCCCACCTCAATATGGTGTTTTGCAATATCAGCAAAGGTGTTTTGCAATACAATTTGAACACAGTAAGTACATTGTACTTATTTTTTGATGTAAGTACATAGTAGTTAAGGCCACCTAATATAAAGTGGGGCTACACATTCTATATGTGACTGAGACTGATATATACTCAAAATGTATCAAATCTTAAGACTAAATTTTCAATTGCAATTTGTTTCGAAATGTAAAATGCAGCAGTTTTCTGTTTGATCTGTAAGTATTTCGGAGACCATTTGAATTTTATGATGATATTTTATTCATAAATATGACAAAAATAAATATGGAACCAGTAAACAAATATGTAAACAACTCACATTTTGGCCATTTATTCTATACAGGAGCGTTTGTGATTTGATATGTAAAGTCTGACTTACAGCTGAGACAGTTTCATTACGGAGCACGTCGTGAATCATTGGCAGCGACAGCTAATACATTGCACATGCACATTTATCACATTCATTTGTCATTTTGTGGATTATGATGGATGGTCAATAGAATGCTGGAAAGTTCACATTTTAGGTAGAAAGAAATTACTTCACCTTTAAAGTTAAGAAAGCTTATGCATAAACATGTAGGCTATAATAAATACACATATTACTTAACATTACAAGGTTAAAGAGAATACCATTGGTTATTGTTAGTGATGTTGAGGACCCTATTCTCATCGTTGCTCAAATAAAATCCTAAGCACAAGACTTTTTCCGTCTGTAACAGTCACTTAGTTATAAACTAAAACACATGTATTGTTTTCCCAAAGCCAATGCAAGTGAATTTCAAGGTTGAATATAGATGTGGGTTATTTTTGCTGTTGGTAAATACACTGCCTGTAAAGAATCCGTTCAGAAGACGACCATCACTCACAAGATGTCACAACATTGCTGCAAAGCTAAAAGTGGGAAATAGCTTTTGTGAAACAAGGTCTTGACTAAAAGGCAAATGTTTTACAATCCCAATGGCTGAGCCATCTAATGATGTCTAGTTTGGCTCTGGCTTACAACCATTTTATTCATAAACATGAACAAGTTTTACAAAGCCAAGTAAGTGGAAATCACTGTGGCAAAGTTTGTCTCATACTTTGTTCATATAGGAGGTCAGATTAGGCATAACTAGTCAGGCACTGACTGTGGTCAGAAATGTGTTGGTTTCCTTTCTTCTCTAAACTACAGGGCTTGCTGTGCAACAGTGGTTGAGACAGTTCCAGGAACAGTTTGGATTTCAGGAAGCGCCTGTACGAGTCCTTTTCCATGAGGGTGAAGATCTTACTCTGAGCCTCCTCAAAACAAGATGCGTCACACCTTTCCAGATTCTTCCTTGTCTGCTCTCTGCTGGCCGAATCCAAATTCACCTAAAATAAACGAATGGAGATGTATGAGTACATTTTATATGCGATAGGCGAATAGACCTACTGCAGTCAAGTAGTGCTCTCACCTCTCTGGGGGAATCGGCATCAACATATCGATCAAATATCATTCTAGCTTTCAGATTCATCTTGTCCACTGGTGTTTGCTTGAAATCCTCACAGGCCTCCCAGAATTCAATGTTTTCTTGACTGTACTCAGACTGTAAAAAGGAAGCGAAAGCCTTCCGTCCATCTGAAAGAATTTCATATAATATAATATAATAATTAATATAATATAATAATGTCTGAAGACATTCAAATCTGCATCTAATCTCATTATTTTACATTTACATTTATGCATTTGGCAGACGCTTTTATCCAAAGCGACTTACAGTGCCCTTATTACAGGGACAATCCCCCTGGAGCAACATGGAGTAAAGTGCCTTGCTCAAGGACACACTGGTGGAGACCGCTGGGATCAAACCAGCAACCTTCTGTGTGTCAGTTCAGTGGTTTAACCCACTGGACCACCATCTCACAATTATTCAGAGAGAGCGGATGCTGAGGAGGTTTTTGAATGAAAAGGTCAGGGCTTTAAATCTGGAGGGGGATTCTCTGAGGACTGTCCTAGTGGTTGATGACCCCTGTAGCCTACCAGAGTAGCTCTTTAGGGGCCACCAGAGTCTGCGGACACGTAGTACACGCACTGGAGCGTGAGAAAAATATGGTCATGCCCTGTCAGAGTGATTAAAAACATAGTCTCCTTTAACAGAGACATTAATGAGGCCAAGGGCTCTATACAAGGCCGGGTAAACAAGGGTCAGTGCAGAAATCTCAGACTTTCTTATTAAGTCATTAGTAAGCCACAGCCAGTTCATCAGTAACATATGCTGGTTTCGAAAATGTAATCAGGAGCTGATTTGTTTATTGCATAAGCAAATAATCTGGAAACTTACCATCATTTTTGATCAGGTTGATAAATGATGTTTTCCATTTCTCAGTTTCAGCAAGAGAGATTCTACAGTCAGATGAAGAATTAATAACCAAAATGTTTTATAATATAATATGATAATTAATATAATATAATCGCTTGATTGAGAGATTCTACAGTCAGATGAAGAATTAATAACCAAAATGTTTTATAATATAATATGATAATTCATATAATATAATATAATATAATTAATATAATATAATATAATATAATATAATATAATATAATATAATATAATATAATATAATATAATATAATATAATATAATATAATATAATAACCAGCCTTACCTGTTCACCACTGTGACCTTCGTCTTCTCTTTCTCCTTCAAAGTCTTCTGCTCTTGAGGTGGATCTGGCTTTTGAAGCAGGAAGCCAATCTTATGCTTTATGTCTTTGGCGCTGTTGAAGAAATTATGTAATCTTTAGAGACTAGAAACAAAATGATCAAAAGAAACTTAAAAGTAGCATATTTTCTCTTAAATATCTATCATAGGACTGCTTCAAATTTATAAAATGCATAATAAACATGTTTCCCTTTTCCAACTTAAAGCAAATATTGACACCTGACACCAAAACAACAACACTTTGCTATTAGTCCACTTGAGAGTATACAGAGTATAAAAACATATTGAACTAATAATAAGAATATCTCCTATAATTTCCAATGAGCATATTCATACCTTTTCAAGCATGTTGCAGGGAGGGCTGCCAGCCCTTTACACATGGTGCTGGTGCGTAGTACAAATCCAACGCTAGAGAAAAAGAGTCTGTCGCAAAGAGGACCCTCACAATCTTAATGCAGTCTCCTCCTACAACTCTTCTTTTATACAGCCCCAGCCCTTACAACAGAAGAGCCAGCCAATCACAACGGAGGCAGAAACAAAGCAGATGCAAAACCAAGGTAATTTCCAAAGTATTTTTTTAAAGGAAAGGAGTTTGATGTATGACATTTCTTTTTGATGAGCCTAAATCAATTTGTGATGTAAAATAAACATGTGATGGAATTGTTGTGATGTACTTTCACTGCATGTTTTTAAAATTAAATGAAAAAAAAAGAAAATAATAATAATAATAATAAAATGCATGAAAAAGAAAAACAACAGAGCTTTTTAAAGGGACTGTCAGGTGTTTTATTGCTTTCGGAAGCCAAAATGCATAATACAATGTGCAAAAGTGGTTAACATGCTATACATAATAATAATACTAATACTACTAATTAAAAAAAGTGTATTTGTATAGCACTTTTCATACATGGAATGCAACTCAAACCTTCACAAGCCTAAAAACAAATAATGGGAATACAAAAAATTAAAAACAGAAAGGTTCATAATGTAAAATACAGAAATTGGCAATACAATTTCACCTCAATATCAATATAAATATATATATATATATAAACAGACTTACACACAACTTCACACCATATTTTTATACTGATAAGCAACTTTAAAAAAAGATATGTCTTAACCCACCTTTTAAAAATACGAATGCTAGTAGCCCCTTTCACTTCATTTGGTAGAGAATTCCACATTTTTGGAGCATGGCTAAAAGAAGTACCATCAGATTATTTACAAATTACTGTATAATGTGCCAGAAGATTAGAGGATCTTAAACTATGATTTGTAACATATCTTGTTACGTTCTTTGGTACATAAAATATGTGGTTTAATTTTTTCACCCAAGTAGTTTAAAATTCACTTTCGGATGAGACGTTAAACCAAGGTCCGGACTCTGTGGTCGATAAAATCCCAGGATGTCCTTCGAAAGGGGTTTAACCCCGGCATCCTGCCAAACTTGCCCATTGGCCTTTGTCCATCGTCATGACCTCCTAATCATCCCCATATTGATTGGCTTCATCACTCCATCTCCTCTCCATCAATAAGATGGTGTGTGTGGTGGGTGTTCTGACGCAATATGGCAGCCGTCGCATCATCCAGATGGATGCTGCACATTGGTAGTGGTTGAGGAGATTCCCCCCTTCCATGTAAAGAGCTTTGCGTGTCAATAAAAGCACAACATGTAACAAATTATTATTATTTTGAATGCAAATCGTATAATCTGCAAATGTCATGTTTTCCGTTTCTGTAAGTGCCATAATATAGCCATTATTCACCAGAACGGTCTGAACAAACAATCACAGCACAAAATCAGCACTTTGAATGACCTTCACGACACCATGCAGCCCTTAAGGTCACGGCAGCAACATTCTCTACGTTGTCAAATATTTGTGGTCTCCATGCTTGGTTTATTTTGTTTGTACCCCCCAATGCCCTAAAGAAATGGATCTGTGATCAGAAATAAATATTACGCATTAGGACTACTACAAGTGGGGGAAAAGCTGTGCACAAGACAAAACAAGTCATACATTTCACTATGTCCTTTATATTAAGACCTCATTATTATTTTGAACTGATCATGTCATGATACAAATCTCCTCAATGGAAAAAAAACGAATTTACTTCAAACTAAAAGGAAAAGGCAAAAGGCCAAATTCTGTAATGATCTGGAGACAAGAACAGGCTCCTAATCACAGACTGTCATGGGATAGCTATCATTAACCTGATTTACACATAAGATTATGCCAGGTCTGTATTTAACAGTGTAAGATCATAAATTACCCTCTCACAAAGGAAATACACTTCATTTTGAATTTATGGGAGCATTAAAATCCTAGCAATCATTTCTAGAATTTCACAGCATGTCATCAACATTTGTCAAATCACCTTTATTTATATAGCGCTTTTTACAATGCCGATTGTTTCAAAGCAGCTTCACAGTGTTAAACAGGAAAATAATGCAACAGAATTTGATTAGGCTGTACAGCCACCCTGGCGGGCAGATCAGTAATTTAGTTGAAAATTTATTTGAATATTTTGTTGAAAATGTAGTGTCTCCAACTGAGCAAGCCAAGCCAAATAGTGGCAAGGAACCAAAACTCCATCAGGTGGCATCATGGAGAAAAATAACCCTTGGGAGAAACCAGGCGCAGTCGGGGTGCCAGTTCTCCTCTGGCCAATTTGTAATTAATTAAACACTGCATAAAACATATCTTTGTGAAAAACGTAGAAAGGTCTCAATAAACTGAATGTACCAGCTCAGTGTTTAATAACACCGATTCAGCCATTTCATCTTGCTACTCACATACAGACTTTGTCCACAAAACCTGCTTAAAAACACGTCTCTTCTCACTCTGTCCTGTTCAAATTGTTGTTGACATCCATGCAAAGTATTGAACCAATCCTATCAATAGCTCTGGATAGTCAGATGCCTAAAGAAAAACCTGTGACGTCAAAAACAAAAAACTAAGCAGTAAGTCGTTCAGTTCCAGTTCATTCCACTGCATCAGCTAGACCATATAAGGTGCGGATGAATGAATAATAGTTTAAACCAGGGCAGACTAAGAATGAGATAACTAAGCTCATATGAGGTCATATTCAGGGGAAAAGTCACCTTCTCCTTATCATAAGTTACCTGGTCCCAGATGGGGGGTTGTGGGGCTGTGACTCAAGGCACATGGGCCGTTCAGGTCCATTAAGTTTTAGATATTGGAAACCTCAGAGGTTTTTCGCTGATTGCACATTCGATGCAGTCTCCTGTAGATAAATGATTACTAGATTGCAAGATTGATCTGTAAACAGAAACAGAAACCAATGTCATAGTTGTCCACAAAAGGAGTAAAATACTGCAACTACAAACAACAACAAAATCATAATAATACAATATTATTTTAACAGACACATGCACAATTATATTGTTTATTCAGAGATGTTAAAAATATGCTATGCAATACGAACATTAGGTGGAGTTTTGACATCTCCTTCTAACTACCTGCCAAAAAATCGGACTAAATTGCTGTGCTTTTGTAGCCTGATGTTGTCATACTCAGATTCTAGTCAGAATATGAATCTGATACTGCTCCACTGGGCTGTGATTATGGGGCGAAAATGCCTCTGCACTCAATTGGATAGACCTACAACCAATCATAGCAACTCAACTTCAGCATGCTGAAAGAAGTAGACAATGAGAGTAAACGATCATGGCCGGTGTTGTAAAAAGAATTGAAGGATACAAGAGTACTACTTACCAACACAAACATCGTTTTTGAGAGAAATAGTAAAGGTGAATGCATACGAACAAGTTCTCAGTTTAGTAAACAAATTCAACCCAAGCACTTTGGTGATGTGATTACGTTACTGTTGATCATCTGTCCATCAGCCCGCCCTGACAATTTGATTGGTCCGAACTGCTCTGGTTCAAGCATAGTTGCTCCACAACGGATCAAGTCCAGACTGAACTCCCCGACCTCAAATGTTGTGGGCGGGGCTAAGTTAGGCTGGAATCCAGGCTAGTGTTTTTGATTAGCATGTTGGAAAATAGCAAATGTTATGTCTTTAAACTGCATGTGCAGAGTTGAGTTGGATTTGTGCCTGGTGCAGAATGTACAAGATCAAAACTACAACATTTCTGAACATTGATTGTAACGTTCATGCCTCAGAGTTTAAGTACAGGCCAATAACATTCAAACATTTTCCGAAATTATAGCCCTTACGTCTATTGATTTATTTTTCTTGGAATTAATTTGTCCAGGAATTAATAGTTCTTGTTGTGTCTATAATTGTTTGTACAGAATCAGGATCAATGCAAGTTCAGCTCAATCAACAGCCTTTATGGCATACGGTAACAATTACAATTACAAAGCAGAACGTAAGCTCCTGGAGGGTGTGTAAGTCTGAACAAGCGAATTTAGGTATAATGGAACAAAGCCAGTGGTTGCTTTGTAGGCGAGCACCAGTGCCTTGAATTTGATGCGAGCGGCTATTGGTAGCCAGTGCAGACTGATGAAGAGAGGGGTGACGTGCGCTCTCTTCGGCTCGTTAAAGACCACCCTCGCCGCTGCGTTCTGGATCAGTTGCAAGGGTTTGATAGTGCATGCTGGAAGGCCCGCTAGAAGAGCATTACAGTAGTCCAGTCTGGAGAGAACAAGAGCTTGGACCAGGAGTTGTGTGGCCTGCTCTGATAGGAAGGGTCTAATCTTTCTAAAGTTGTATAGCGCAAATCTGCAGGACCGAGTTGTTGCAGTAATGTGCTCAGTGAATTTTAGCTGATCATCAATCACAACTCCAATGTTCCTGGCTGTCCTGGACGGAGTTATGGTTGATGATCCTAGCTGAATGGAGAGATTGTGGTGAAGTTCTGGGTTGGCTGAGACCACAAGCAGCTCTGTCTTTGCAAGGTTGAGTTGCAGGTGATGTTCCTTCATCCAGGCAGAAATGATTATATTATGTTATAATTTCCAATAATTTTTGTGATAATCAACACTATGCCACAAATGCTGAAAAACTGACCTAGATCCTACTGAGTTCAGAATTTTAGGGGTATTAAAGGGACAGTTTGCCCAAAAATCATTTACTCACCCTCAAAGAAACAAGTTTCTTTGTTCTGTTCAACACAAAAGAAGATATTTTGAAGAATGCTGTAACCAAACAGTTTCTGGTCCCCATTGACTTCCATAGTATTTTTCTTTTTCAGTCGATGGAAGGCAATGGGGACCAACAACTTTTACCAACTGAGGCGAGCAGCGAGGCCGAGGGACCGTGAGGGCGGGACGAGGCGGGGCTCATCAGAGAGGATGAGCGCCAGCTGTGAGCCAGCGATCTCGGCCCTCGCGGAGGAGTGAGGGAGTATAAAGGAGGAGCGACGACAGTGAGGGACGAGAGAGGACCAGGCCTGGACGTTTTGTTATGTGCACGCTGCAGTCGTCCGCGAGGGGCTGCAGATTTTTATTTTCATTTTGTGTTTGTGTGTGTAGGCGGCAGTCGACCGTGAGGGGCTGTCACCGCCATTTTATTTTGTGTTTGTTTTTGATTAAATACTTTAAATGTTCGCCGGTTCCCGCCTCCTTCTTCCCGTATGATCAACCTTTACTACACCAACATTCTTCAAAATATCTTCTTTTGTCTTCAACAGAACAAAGAAACTCATACAGGTTTAGAACAAGTTAGTTAAAGATTCTGTATGTATTTTTTTGACTGTACTAAAGCATAAAAATACCATATTATGTTTGCAGATGTATAAGAAACATGCTACGTTCACATACTTGTTTCTCTGAAAAAAGTCAATTATTCTCCTGAAATGTACCTTCCGTGTCGGAATGTCTATCTTTGTTTTGGTCTTTGTGATCCCACCCACTGCCAGTTTACCCAAATGTATTTTCGCACCCGGGTCACCAGTTGGTGGAAACACAGCGTATTTCAGTCATGGAAGCCGGCAAATGAAAGGGGTCAGAGATCGAACATTCTACCCATCCTAAAACGTCTCGGCATCCATCTAACAAGCTGTATGAAAGCCATATAAATATTGGAGATGCGCTTGAGAGATGGAGACAGCTTAAAACGATTTCAAAACTAATGCTGAGTTAGCAAATTTTCTCCTTGATAGGCAAGTAGTTAGCTAAAGTTAGTTAGCTAATGTATCCAAGCTACTAGTGGGAATTAATATTTTAAGTAAATTCAACATTCAGATAGTACTCGTGTGTACACTCTGTAGTTTGTGGCACCTGGTTATCAAGGCAGCATGTGTTCGATACACTGTGCAGCAGACTATACAGAGATGCAGGCGGGCCAAGGCTGCACATCGGTAACATCCATGACGGAAAAATACGAAAACCCAAGTTTGACTTTTACGAATACAAATGCAACGTAATCAGTAGATGGGGTGAAATTACGCTAACGTTAGATTGCTAGGTAGGCCACCTCAGTGACATATGCGGCCGACAAATGCGACCTCCAGAGGACGCACCAGCAGCCTCCGAAATGAGACGCAGATTCAGAGTTATAAAAATCCATGTGAGCTGGTTTATTATTGGCAAACAATACAAACATTGCAAACACATACATTAGCTGATCAACTTACAGTGTAGGGCTTAATGCTTTCCATCGTCAGGTGCACTCGTTCCTGTTGGTGTTGTCAATCTTGCAACCCAAGCGTCGAGTCTGAGGAGGAGGGGCCGGGGAAAAAAAACCCTCTCCAATATTTGGAATTTGGACTGCAATACCAAGTTCAACCGCTAGCTGTCAAATTTACATACTGCACCTTTAAAGATGACAGAATAAAAAAAATTGGGTGAACTACTTTAAGCGTGGAACCATTTAACACTTATTGTATGTATATGTTTACACAAGTTGTGTAGCTTCAAGTGATTGCAAGTGGTTTGACCGGGATTCATCCCGTGGGTCATTTCACATGGAGGAACTCCTTCAAGCTCAACATGTTATACATCACCTCTCAAACCCTTCTAAGTTCATACTTCAGTTGATGCAGACAGGGCATATTGATCAAAGAACCAGACTCCAGATGAGAAACAAGCTTGTGAGGTGAGATCACCGCTCTTGGCTCCATGTGTTTAATGACGTGTGATCTCAGTCTATCAAATCACGAGGAAACAAAACTGAACGGTTCACCTCAGAGAAATGTCATATCAAATCAGTTCCAGCTGCTACGTCTACATTACACAGGAAGTGGAGTCATGGTGGCCTTAGGTTGTCCAGGTCATTTTTCACCATAACACATTCAATGAGGGAACAGGATTGTGGTTAATCAGGATAAATAAATCAAACTAAATGAAACAAGTAGTTTTGTTCACCTGCTCCATTCCAAAACAGTGAGTGTCAGGGTTCTCCTCTGACAGCTCTGTCTGTTTTGTCATTGTTTAATGTGTCATTATTTATGTTGTGCTTGAACACATGGCCCTGTCTTGGTTTGTGTTTGCCATGTGCTCTTGTGTCCCGCCTCCTTGTTTCCTGTTACCACGCCCCCTTGTTTAGTCCTGGGCTGCGCTCCACTCCACTTTTAGACATGCACTTGCAAACTTCCCTATACACTTCCCCTCGGGGGAATTCCCACCGCCATTTTGAAGCGTGTTCCACTTCGTGAAGTGGACGAGGGAAGTTTATATGGACAGACCATTACTCCCTCTATTTTGACAGAGGGAGCGAGTCTACTTCATATGTGCACTTCAGGCAGCTTCATATACCACAATGCAACACGATTGTGACGTCACCGCATATCGCATTTAATTTACCCCACCACAAACAACTCTATGATATTATATATATATATTTTTAACATTTAAAACAACCCAAACACACCTATATACATATAGAATGCTTCATTAAACAATTTCGTAAGGAAAAAAAAAAAATCAACTCCATAGTGGATTCCAAGTGATCAAGGGCTTAGGACGTTCCAGTTCCCTTTCATTCAGTCACTCAGAGTAACGTCAGTGACTGACGAATGGGGGTTTCGCTTAGAAGCCAATCGCCTTTCAGCTCTAACAAAACGAGCCAATGGCATGAAAATGCCATGGGTCTGCGGAATTTGCATAATGCATGCCCGCCCAACCGCGTGGGTATAAAGGGCGTCGCATAGCAATCTCGCATCATGTTACCTGCTGAGCGTGCGTTTGTGGATGACTCGTGTTCTCACTGCGGGAACATGATCATCTTAATGTTGCGGTCAAGACTCAATGATCTCCGTAAAGGAGGAAGGGTCCCCTCTACCACACCCCAATCTGTTCCCACCCCGTGTGGGACCACTTTAGCTGGTGGTCAGGGTGATTTGAGGGTGATGGTGTGGAACAACCCGACAAATATTCCTCGGGCCACACCCCCTTCTAGCACACTGTTACCCGTGGTGCTGTCGGACGATGGCACTGGTGTTTCCCGTCCTGGGCCCAGCGTGTCATTCGGTGCGCCGGTGGATGATGCTATGTCGATCGCCGCATCACAGGGCGGGCTTGATACCTCCGAAGATGATGATGATGATTCGGCTGTGTTGCCTCCTTCAGGAGCGCCAGCATTGCCCGAGTTGCCGGAGCTGACGGCCATGCTCTGCCGGGTAGCTGAGAGCCTCGGGCTTGCGTGGAACCCTCCGCCATGTCCCGAGCGCTCAAGGCTGGACAATTGGTATCTGGGGGCGGCCCACGCTGAAGGCGCCCGCCAGCCTCCGATACCTTTCTTCCCGGAAGTGCATGAGGAGGGGACGAAATCGTCGGAGTCTCCCTTGACTTTCCGCGATCGCCTTTACTGCCCTTGAAGGACGCGTACTTTCATGTCTCCATCCTTCCTCGACACAGGCCGTTCCTACGGTTTGCCTTTGAGGGGCGGGCATATCAGTAAGCGGTTGTCCCATTCGGGTTAGCCTTGTCTCCTCGCGTCTTTACGAAGGTCGTCGAGCCAGCCCTTGTGCCACTCAGGCAACACGGGATTCGCATCCTGAACTATCTCGATGACTGGCTGATTAGATTCAAATTTATTGTCATTACACATGTACAAGTACAATGCAACGAAATGAGTTTGGAGCAAGCCTCCAAGCCGCAGCTATTTAAAGCGCCGCCACTCTCATGAAGCAAATTATGAGAGTGGGTATGGCGACTGATTCGATTTCTATACCGAGAAAAGAGATCCTCTGCACTGGACAGAGTTTGCTCTTCTCCCAGTTGACCCGAAGGCCCAGACGGGCGAGGTGCCGAAGCACCATGTCCTTGTGTCCGCACACCTGATCCAGAGAGTGACCTAGTATTTCTATACCGAGTACGACGGGACGCGGCAGGTTTGAGTACCCTACCACCTCAGGTGGTGGCTACCATCACTTCCGCTAGGGCCTCGTCTACAAGACAGGCCTATGCGTTGAAGTGGAACCTCTTCGTCACCTGGTGCTCTTCTCGCCAAGAAGACTCCAGGAAATGCCCGATTGGGTCTGTGCTCTCCTTCCTCCAAGAAGGTTTGGAGCAAAGGCTGTCTCCCTCCACCCTGAAGGTTTATGTGGCCACTATTTCGGCCCATCATGACCTAGTGGATTCTAAAACGGTTGGACAGCATGACCTGGTCAGCAGGTTCTTGAGGGGGGCGAGGAGGCGAAATCCGCCTCGCCCTCCTCAGATCGCCTCTTGGGACCTTGCAGTGGTCTTATCTGCCCTGCAGAGAGCTCCCTTTGAGCCTTTGCAGTCAGTTGAGCTTGTCAATTCTCTTCTTGTCAACACTCCTGGTTGCATTGGCCTCCATCAAGAGGGTAGGGAACCTGCAGGCATTTTCGGTTGATGAAGCGTGCCTGGAATTCGGGCCGGCCGATTCTCACGTGATCCTGATACCCCGGCCTGGATACGTGCCCAAGGTTCCCACCACTCAGGTGGTGAACCTGCAAGCGCTGCCGTTGGAGGAGGCAGACCCAGCCTTGGCACTGCTCTGTCCAGTATGCGCCCCTCGCGCTTACGTAGGTCGGACGCAGTGTTTCAGGACCTCAGACCAGCTCTTTGTCTGTTACGGTGGGCGGCAGAAAGGGAAGGCCCTCTCCAAGCAGAGGCTATCTCACTGGATAGTGGACGCCATTGTCCTGGCTTACCAGGTTCAAGGCATGCCATGCCCCCTTGGGGTGAGAGTACACTCCACTAGGAGTGTTACCTCCTCTTGGGCTTTAGCACGTGGCGCCTTGCTGACAGACATTTGTAGAGCTGCAGGCTGGGCGACACCTAACACATTCGCCAGGTTTTATAACCTCCAAGTGGAGCCTGTGTTCGCTCGTGTACTCGCCACAAATGGCCAGTAACTGGACAGGCTCAGGTGTCATCGCTTGCTGCGCCATTCCACTCCACGGACTGGATGCGTGCGCTATTCTCTCAGTAGGGCCTGAGCTCCTCCAGCACTTATGACGTCGACACCAGAGTGTTTGCCAGAGTGGTCAGCTTTCGCGTTCGGCTAGGTGCCGCCATGTGCATGGTTCCACCGTTGGGTAACCCCCACATGTGTATCTACACGGTAAGTCTCTCTGAGCATGTGTCTTCCCTTGGCAAGACACCTTGCCACGAATGGGGTTTAAAATGTTTTCCACCTGTGGCTGAATACCCAGGTATACTCCATATGCAGTTCCTTGTAAAGGTCATATGTGTATTTGTTAAGTCCCTCCCCTTGTGTTGCATTTCTCCACGTGGGATATGCTTCCCAGTGTACCTTGGTATTCCTGTGTTAGTGCAGTCTTTCGTCCCTTTACGACAGGGAGCTCGCACTATGCAGGGCACTGGAAGACAGCCGAGTGGCGGGATTGAATTGTGACCCCCATTTGTCAGTCACTGACGTTACTCGGAGTGACTGAGTGAAAGGGAACGTCTCGGTTACGTATGTAACCCTTGTTCCCTGAGAGAGGGAACAGAGATGTAAAGTCCCTCAGCCACTTCAGCTGTACCGCTGGAACGGCCGGCCGCTCAGGCATCGGCTCTTCAGCAGGTAACATAATGCAAGATTGCTATGCGACGCACTTTATACCCACGCGGTTGGCCGGGCTTGAATTATGCAAATTCCTCAGACCCATGGCATTTTCATGCCATTGGCTCGTTTTGTTAGAGCTCAAAGGCGATTGGCTTCTAAGCGAAACCCCCATTCATCAGTCACTGACGTTAAGTCTCCGTTCCCTCTCTCAGGGAACGAGGGTTACATACGTAACCGAGACGTTCAGTCCATTGCAAAGGTTCCGCCAGTAGTGGGGACTCATGTAACGTAAACAATGATGCAACTCCGAGTAAGCAGGGAAGTTAGTGAAGGGTTTAGAAACTAACTGGAATGCAGCACTTGTCTAGTCCTCGTTTCACTAAGTGCGCTCACCCTTTCCTCGGCTGTGTCCGAAACCTGCAAAATGCTGCCTTCGGAGGACACATTTCAAGGTAGGAAGGCATCAAGACACGGTCGAATCCAATGTTAGCGTCACTTCCTGTCTCCTGAGATACCTTCATCTGACTGATTTTTGAAGGCAGCATATTTGTATCCTTTGCTGCCTTTGATATCCCACAATCCTATGCTTTCTATTTTGTGACAGTTGAGCTGGGGGGAAAAAGATGGCGTCTGAAATTTGCGTTTGCTGATCAGTTTGTGTGTAAATGTTTTTTTTTTTTAAACCAACCTTTTCCACTTCTGATGTCATTTCTAGTGAGAAATTGCTAATGTAGTATTTAAATATTTGTTTAATTCTCACCAAAGCTCTATTTTGCTGTAGATCATTAAACGGTTACACTGCCTAAGAAGTCTGTCCGAAATACGTTTTGTGAGTTGCCTTCATGCACAAACGTTGCCTTACAGGCCATTGTCTGATAAGGCAGCGAGGCAACGAGCCAGCTGCCTAGGTTTTCTGATGCAGCCAATGTGTGCTCTCTCCCTCATGTGTTGCTGGCTTGTTATACGTGATGCCTATTCATTATGCTGTTACACTTTTTTTGCTAGTAGTTTCTCTAGTTACTACCAAGCATTTGTTTCTACTATCTGCCTTGTGTTTGTTGGGTCTCTTGTTTGTTCCTGTCCTGCAAGCTGAGCATCTCTGGTTGCTTCCTTTTTCTGCCAAGCAGCAAGACCAGTGCTATGCCTGATCATGCCCTGTGAGTCTATCCACTAGTGCTGTGTGATCCTGTCAGACTCTCGCTGCATCCATTGGCTAGGTGCTACTGACTTCTACCACAGCACACCCTGGGCTGGTCTTAGTGGCCATTCCCTCAGCTTGCCTGTCATCATGCCTTGTCCCTGTGGACTGTTACCTCTACCTCACTATATCTTGTCTTGTCTGCTGTTTTGGTAAAAAAAAATAATAATAATAATTATATATATATATATATATATATATATATATATATATATATATATATATATATATATATATATATATATATATATATATATATATATATATATTATTTCATAAATCACCTGATACATCATTCCTGCATTGAGTCCTCTCTCATTGATCCTTGACAGTGCAGCTTGAACATTTACCATTTACAACTTATCGCTGTGCTGACCAACAGAATGCTGCTTGATTTGAAAGTGAGGCTGTGTCACATGCTATTGATAATAGCCTATGGACCTTTTTGCCCTCAATTCTTCTAATGTAAGTGCACCTTGCGAAGGCACCTATGTAGGTAGTAAGCAGCTTACTTGCTTTTTGAAAAGAACCTTAGCAATTAAACCTTTAGACAACACATTGTGTTCCCATCTTTACTTAAATTACATCCTCCTTTGTTATGCTAGAGTTAGTCTATCAACGGCGCTTTTACACACTGCCTTTAGTACACATTTCTGCTTGAATGGGAGACAGGTGCTATTCGGGGTTTAGTCTTATCGGCCTCAGATAAAGTGGGAGAAAAACACAATGCTCAACACTCAATCAATGTCTGCTTGAACTAGCTCAATAAAAGGCTGCCATCGCTGGACAACGTAATAACAGTTTTCCGTTGTCAGTTCAGAAATTTAATTGAACAGTCTATGAAAAGCTGCAGTCAAAAAATATGTTTGTCAGAAGTGAAGAATGTTATGGCTTCATGTCTCTATTAGATTGGACAGTTTGATCCAAAAGTAGTTTTAAATTATGGTTGTAATTTAATGAGAAATTGTGATGTTTTTCTTACACTTCAGATGTTAATACTGTATTGTGTGATCAAATATACAAGAGCACGGACATGATTCTGTTCTTATGAGCTCATTATATGTAACGTTAAAAACAACCATGCCATTTTACTTTTATGAAAACCAAATCATTAATACTATATGTTTGAAGGATTTTAGTATGTCAGGATAGTAGAAAAATCTGTTCAAAACCAAAATTCATAATTTTTCCAAAACCAATATGACAGACTTTCTTTTTTTTTTTAAGAATATCTTGGCCAGTCTTTTAACGTAATGAAAATAAATGAGGACTGGGGCTGTCAAGCTCTAGAATAACAGATAAACACCATAAAAATGGCTCATAAAAATTGTGCAAGACTTAATCCAAGACATACCATATAGCTTTGTGGGAGGAACAGACAGAAATTTAAGAACTACTTGAGCTGTTGAGAGAAATTGTGATGTTCAGTTCACAAACAAAATGTTCTGAGTTAGATGTTTGATTTTGAATCAGTTCAGTGAATCTGTTAATGATTTGTTCCAGAATCGAATTTAGAATCATCTCGAGTGATTCACTAACTCAATGATCTGGCTACAAAAGTTAGCAGAACATTGTAGTAGAAGATTGTCAGCAGTGTTGGGGAAAGTTACTTTGAAAAGTAATGCATTACAATATTGCGTTACTCCCTTAAAAAGTAACTAATTGAGTTACTTAGTTACTTTTTAAGAAAAGTAATGCGTTACGTTACTTTTGCGTTACTTTTTCTCACCTGGGCAGGGCTTGTTTTTTTGTTTTGTTTTTTAATAGCAAAAAAAGTTATATTTTTGTGAAAATGTAAAGACCTCTTTATACCAAAATTGAACTAATACGCCTCAGGCTGAGGTAAAAATGTGCTGCCATTCTGGATAATGGAAGAGTAGAACGCAGGAGCGAAAAAGTTTTACCAATAAAAACAAAAAATCTAGTAATATTTGCTCATGGTTTAACTGAATCATCAAAGGTAAGTAGCAAGACATTGGTCAATAAAGGTAGATTAAATGTATAAAAATATTTGTTATATTTAACATTTATATATTTGAGGTTTGCATAGTACTCTGATTTTGCATTTGACTGATTTTATTAATTTTGAGGAGTACTGAATCTTTATTGTGCAAGTGAGATAAATAAATGCTCACATTTAGTCTAGAACTACAATAACACATTTACACACAACGCTTCTGCACTTACTCTCAATTTTTCTCAACATGAGGACAGGAGAGCTGTCAGTCAAATAAATGTGAAAATGTAACTTGAGTTACTTTTTTCAAAAAGTAACTCAGATATTTTGTTGTAAATTTGAAAAGTAATGCGTTACTTTACTAGTTACTTGAAAAAGTAATATTATTACGTAACTCAAGTTACTTGTAATGCGTTACCCCCAACACTGATTGTCAGTGAATAAATTATGATATCAATGAAATCAATGAATAACAACTTATTTGTTCGCATTTTGTTCTAAAGTTCAGCTTCTGGTTATCTGTTGTATCTCAAAGACTGATGCCATAACTCAAGACAGATGATAAATGTATTGTAGAACAGGTGCCATTAAGCTTTCTCTATATCATTCCTAGGACTGTGATGTTTATGGCCATTTACAACCCTGTTTCTGAATGGAAAATAGATTGTAACATCATGAACGGTGACCGAAAGGTGACCTCTATTTATTTTCATTTTCTTTGAAATATTGAGTTGATTTTGATATAAAGATTTTTCAAAGTAGAATTCTGAGTCAAACTGTTACCGTTTGTTGTTAAAAACTGTTTATGTGAATGGATTGTGTACTGGTACTATTCCAGTAAGCACATCATCAGTTGCTTCATGATTCACTTAAATAATGGCAAACAAACAAACTCCTTTGTACCCTATGAGTGTGAGAACGTGTTTGACTCATACGAGGGAGCATGTGTGAGGAATTAATGTGGCCGTGTCTGTTAGCGGTAACATAAATAAACGTGGAGCTACGTGCCAGGAAGCACAAAGAGAGGTGAATATTTGGCCAGATAGTGTTTGAGGGCCCATTGCTCCTTTCAGCACAGACTTGGACTGTTTATGTATGCATGTGCATGTGTTTGAAAACCATGCATGTTATCCGCTATGTGTACTGAAAGACCGAAGAGATTGTTTCCCTTTAATCAGTACATCTTTTGCACACTTCAAAGCGCTCAGAATGAATGAGGTTACGAGAGGTTCAGTCTTCATCACTGCTTGATGCTGATTAGGCCTGTTAACAGAGTGAACTTCAACCTCAGTCCTCAGTGTTACGAAATCATGTGATTAAGTCCACAGTGTGTTTCTCCACACCACATTGTTTCGTCAACAACACACGGCACTGTATATGACTGAGAGTATGATTTGATTTAAATGTCTGTGATTAATGTTTTCACTGAACGAACATCTGTTTTTCAGTGAAATCAAGACTGACAAGATAATGGAATTGTTGATCAACAACAAGGCAGTCCATTTGATGAATCAGTCCATTTCTACAGATTAGAGAGGTGTGGATTAATTTATTGGTTGGAAATGATCAGAGGTTCTCTGTTTTGTGGCATGTATTTTAATGCATCATCTTTCAGGCCACTGGCGGTCGCTCCCTCCATTTCATATAGTAATGCAGTCCTTTCAGGGCACAGCTCGTCTGCACTTAGCAGAGTGATTTGAAATGGCAGCAAATGCATCAGATAAGATGGGAATGACCCCCTTTTATGCTCGTCCTGAAATTTTTATAGGAGATACATTAGAGTGACAATTATCACAACGTTTTAGGTACTAAGTCATAAGCCTTCAAATTTGTCAACAGGAGTGCCGAAAAGCCTTGAATTTTAGTTTATCAGGTTATGGTTGATGAGGTTTTACACTTCTTTTGCATCATGTAACTGTCAACAGTAATAAATTCAGTTTGAAATAAGATAAAAAATAATTACAGTTATTATAGTACATAAATATATGTTGGATATTTTTGTATAGTATATTATAAATTATATATGGAATTGTTTCTGACCACAGAATAAAAAATAAGGAAATAAAAAAAAAAATTCCTTGCAATTGCAAGCTTGCATCTCAGAATTGCATGATATAAAGTCGCAATTGCGAGTTATAAAGTCTGAATTACAAGATATAAAGTCAGAGTTGCATGATATAAAGTCACAATTGCTTGTAATAATTCCGAATTGCGAGATATAAAGTCAGATTTGCAAGATATAAAGCCGCAATTGCAAGTTATAAAGTCAGAATTACGAGATATAAAGTTGCAATTGCGAGTTATAAAGTCACAGTTACAAGATATAAAGTCACAATTGCGAATTATAAAGTCAGAATTGCGAGTCGAGTTATAAAGTCACAATTACGAGATATAAAGTCGCAATTGCGAGTTATAAAGTCAGAGTTGCGTGATATAAAGTCACAATTGCGTGTAATAATTCAGAATTGCGAGATACAAAGTCAGATTTGCGAGATACAAAGTCAGATTTGCGAGATATAAAGCTGCAATTGCAAGTTATAAAGTCAGGATTATGAGATATAAAGTTATTATTGCGAATTATAAAGTCAGAATTGCGAGTTATAAAGTCACAATTACGAGATATAAAGTCGCAATTGCGAGTTATAAAGTCAGAGTTGCGTGATATAAAGTCACAATTGCGTGTAATAATTCAGAATTGCGAGATACAAAGTCAGATTTGCGAGATACAAAGTCAGATTTGCGAGATATAAAGCTGCAATTGCGAGTTATAAAGTCAGGATTATGAGATATAAAGTTATTATTGCGAATTATAAAGTCAGAATTGCGAGTTATAAAGTCACAATTACGAGATATAAAGTCAGAATTGCGAATTATAAAATCCGAATTGTGAGATATGAAATCGCAATTGCGAGTTATAAAGTCAGAATTGTGAGTTATAAAGTCCGAATTGCGAGCTATAAAGTCAGAATTGCGAGATATGAAGTCGCAATTGCAAGTTATAAAGTCAGAATTGGATGATATAAAGTTGCAATTGCATGTTATAAAGTCAGAATTGTGCAATTCTGAGAAAAAATGCAGAATTGGGCTTTATAACTCGCAATTGCGTGTTTATATCTCAATGCAAATGCAAGAAAAAAATGTCATTATTAACTTTTAAAATGTTTTATTCTGTGGCAGAAACAAGCTTCCATAATTATATTATGACTAGTGTATTCAAATATGTCAATAAGTATTCAAGACCTGGATCTAAGATCCTTTTTTTCTTATGTTCTCTTAATGTAACCGAGCAAAAATGTCAACATCATTGTTTACAGTGTGTCTAAAGGACTAAAGGATGTCACACAAAACATTGATGTAATCCAATCGGTCTGCAACCGATTCCGGTCGCAACACTCAAATATTTAGTAATAGTAGTGTAAATAAGTTGTAACTGGTGAAATATGAAATGCTCATGCAAGCAAATTTTTGTTGCATGTATTTCAGTCTCTCATATTAAACATCTTTTCCACTCGATAGGGGGAATCTTTAATAGTCAATTTATTCTTCCAGCGTGTCTAAGTCCTAATTGAATCCAATTATATAATAAGAGCATTGTAGCTACTGTACATGTCACATGTTCCATATGGAACAGGACACATTCTTGGCCCACAGTGGAGGTCTTTAGGGGATGTGCAGTTCAATAATCAAGCTTTGGCTGTGGGAGAGGGGCTGGGAAAGCTCTCTGGACGCAAAAAGGAACATGTTCGCTTACCACATGAAACCTGTGGATGACGACAGCACTGCTATCATCCTGTAAATGTCAAAAAGACATTCATAGCCTCAGGTCATCGGCCAGTCTATTGTAAGTAATCACAGTTGTACGGTAAAGATGTGTCATGGATTACGTGAAAACATGAGTCCTATCAAGACACCAAAGAGGATGAAGTCTCATTACCTAAAAAAACTGGACTGGTGGCTAAGCTTTCTGGGACAAAACAGTGAAAAAGTGTAAACATGAACAAAGGTTTGACAAGCAATAAACATACAAACCAACAAACACAGCTGGGAATTTAGGTTAACAAAGAGAGAACTTGTGAGAGAAATCTGATTTATTAACCTTGTCATGACTCAAATAGTTAGAGTTTGCTTCTGCACCATTAGTGTTCATGTAAATAGAGGAGAGCCACAAATATAGACAGTTTAACAACATTACACTCTTTTAGCAATAAGGGCACCATCCCGAGGAATGTTGATATGTTGTGGAAACTGTCATTACATCACTGTAAAAAAAAAAAAAAAAGTGTACATCATTCGTTTACAGAGTTTCAACCCAATTTTCTGGATCAGTGACTCCATTTAATGTGGTTTTAAAAGTGCAACGAACCATTTAAGTATACTTAACCCTTATGTTGCGGGTCAATTTGACCCGCTTTGATTTTGAAGTTGTCAGAAATATCAGTTAACCTATGTTTTTTTAATTAAAATTTTGTGACTTTTTCTCATTTAGGGTCATGAACATGCATGCAAATTTTCAGCTGATGTGTTTTGACATATACACACACATTTACCTTTAGGTTCGTGATGTTCACGGATCAATTTGACCCGCATATTTTAATGTTCTAAGACAATTGTAAAGACCCAAAATAATAACATTTCTTGGTTATATTTTGTTATATTAGTTTTTTACTAACCTATGAAGCTAAAAAAATTCTCTTTTCCCCATTTTTTTCAATACAGAAATATTTTTTGTACGCCACAAATGGTAAAAATTTGCTATAGTTTCTTTTTTCAATCTATCTGAAATACTATCTAACCTACATTGTTTTTCTTGAAATTGTGTGACCTTTTCTCATTTAGGGTCATTAACATGCATGCAAAATTTGTGAAATGTGCATATCAAAATGTTATACACTCTTGCTGTTTATGGGTCAATTTGACCCATATAGGACAGCTATTCAAAAGCAACTGTACAGACACAAAATACAAAACACTTTGTTGTATGTCAGAGCTCTTCAACTCTAGTCCTGAAGTGCCAGAGTCTTGCTGAGATTAACAACTTCATCAAGCAGTGTTTTGAAATCAGCCATCACTGTATAAGTCGTAAAAGTACAATTTAAAACAAGTTATAGAAGTTTATGAACATGTAAAATATATAACAAATATATAAATATATAAATATATATATATATATATATATATATATATATATAATTTTATACCAAATTTTAGGTTGATATCTAAAAATTGAAACATGTAAAAACATGTAAAATATATAACATATATATATATATATATATATATATATATATATATATATATATAAAATTTTAATCCAAATTTTAGGTTGATATCTAAAAAAAAAGATGTTTTTGTGTGCAGTACCAACGTTATCCACTAGATGACATGTAGACTCTTCGATTTCCATATATGGTTTGAGTGATCTGAACGTTATATTTTCATACTTTTCAAAACATCTATGAAGTAGACATCCTATTCAGAAGTAGTTTGGGCAGTAATGTTAATATTTGATTTGAATTCAATCTCTAAAATGCATATAAAAAACATATGGAAAGAGTCAGAGTGCGCGTTATAGTTTGGCACCGCATCACAAATGACGAATCTATTGCTATTTATCTACTGCTCTGTCATCTCTTTTGAAAATCAGTCACCAAATATGAAAATTAGAGTCTGAAAGCTTTAAAATGCTATATAGTTGGTCAAGATTACTTTAGATTTAGACTAAGATATTATTGTTCTAAATGTATAAAGGCAAGTGTCCTAAGGGCCAATCTTAAAAATAGTGGTTAAAAGTATTTTTATAAATCGTAAATTCAGATATTTATTCTTTGTAATGTGTGAAAAGTATTGATATTAAAAGTGAATTGTTTGTACCTGATTGTATGTGTTTTTTCATAGTGTGATTTTTGGGGAATTGTATTGAATCCAATTAGGGTCAATTTGACCCGGACCATAACGAGTGTAACCAGAAATCGAACAGTGCACGAGGGTTAAAGGCCCACTTAAGTGCTTTGAAACGTGCAGTGTTTTTCAATCTGGTGACGTAATTCATACTGAAACAGGAAGACAGGACAGGATATATCGAATAGCCCCTCACCTTTATTAAAATAGGTAATAGCATTTTGCTTATAATCACAGCTCGGCCAGAGCCGTTGAGCTTGGCAAAGCTGCATTTGACAGCTCCTGAAAGCCACAGTCTAATAGATTCCCCCTTTAGATTTAACATCCTCGATCGACTCACTTTTATTCTTATCAGTGCCAAAGAGTCGTTTTTTATCATTCAGGCAAGTGTTATACATCGTTATAATATGTTAAGTTTCTTTTTTTTTGTGTACAGTCACAATAAAAACTAATTGTTGAGCTTTGTGCAAAATAAAGAATACAAACATGATGCGCGATCTGCAGCCTCTCTGTAAATGAGGTCTAATCTGATTGTCTTCAGAAAATGACCTGTAGCTTAGTGAAAACTTATCACACAAACATGAGACATATGTCTAAAGAAACTTTAAAATGTCAGGTTATAAATAATGTACATCAAATCGAAAACAAATATTCTGTGTTTATGTAATCTGTTTGAAAACAGAGATATGTCAGTCATTCCCGTTCCATGTATAGATGAAACTGTTACTAAAGCAAAACAGTGATAATCATGCTGAAGATGTGTAGTTTGAAAAATATAGTTTGTGTAGATGTGTTGTTTTGAAATGTATGTTGGTGCATGCATCTCTTCCACTCATCAGTGTTTCTTATGCCGAGTCTATTTAACTGTTTCTTCTCCTAATCTCCTCCATATTGCTATAATATAGCATTCGTGTAGAATACAAATGGATTTAATACGTTGTGTGGTCTGCGCCGACTCGAGCATATGATCCTCTATGTGCTATCGTGTCTCTGGAACATGTGCTCGGTTTGCGTGACACTAACGCAAAACCAGACTTAATTCGCCCCAATGGAAAGCAAATTTAAACTGGCTGAATCGTTTCATAACCCCTATAGTGTGCTATGCGCCATTAACCATATATAAAATAGTAATATTGTGAACAAGTGACCGATTTCAGCAACAGCTTCAGCGTCTAGAGAGAGCATTTGATTGAACAGAAAATCTGATGAGAAGCTAAAGTGCAGGGTGATGTCATCAAAATTATTGATCAGTATTGGCGGAAGTGAGAGACTAAGTTTTGAATGCTTATACCCAGATAGCATGGTGACGTTGATACATTGTTGAGTTTTGATCTAAACCATCATTTTGGTTGAAATTGAAATTTCAATGTATACAAAATTTGGATGAAAGTCAACAGCACACATGGGTGGAGACAGTGACATTGAACTAACAGTGATTAGTAGTTGATGACCACAAGATCATGGAGGTATGTATCTCTGCAGAACACTAGTGGGTGTTTCTCAACTCAATTTCAAACCATAATGAACATTTTCAACTGTGTTCCCAATTTGCTCTAATCCACTGGGGACTTGGTTTAGGGGTGGGCCTTCATGGGTTTAGCAAGTCTGTTGAAAAAATGTTGAAAAACCTCCATTGAAGTTTGAAACTGGCCACTGAATGGTAAACGCCCATTTTGGTTTTACAAGTGTACTTCTAGGTAGTTTAATTGATGCTTCCTCACTAAGCCCAGGACACACTGCCTGATTTTCAGCTGTCCCAGACAAAAGTTTACCATTGTGAAACAATTGTGCCAATTTCTGTGATCGTAGCTCCTAATCTGTGGTCCTATGACGTACAATAAGATGGCCGTTGTCACCTACGACCTTCTGACAGTGTCAGAAATTCAGCATGATCACCGCACAGTGTCTTTGCTGCTATGACCTACATTTACTGACCGTCAACGCGGCATGGCGATAAAACTTAAAACTGCTTACCTCAAGATCTTTTCCTTTTTCTCTTTTGTCGCGTCTTTTTCAGCACATTAAACTACGATTGCCAAAGTGATTCATCGTGGTCTTTTTGTTTACCACTAGCGCATGCTGATGACGTTTTGTTTTTCTATAGAAACTTGCATCGTAGCCTACGAGTTAATAGGTGTCATCATCGGATATACATACATGTCGTACCCAAGTTTAATAAATCCATTATAGGATTGCTAAAATCTTGCAGTGTATCCCGAGCTTTAGAGAGAAAACACAGGTGCATCCAAGAAGTCTTGTGTATTGAACCACCTGACATACACACATGACTCCTCTAGCACAGTTTCAAACAATGCTGCATCTACCTTATTATTTCTCTGTTCCCTTGTATTGCATGCTTGTTATTTGCGCTTGATTTGCATTGTTACTGACTGTAATTAGATACATTAAAAAGTTATTAAAGTGTTAAAGCATACATTTTTCAACATTCTTAAAAAATGCATCTTGCTTTAGTAATGTTTATTGGGAAATAAAGTTCTAACATCCTTTAACAGATTTCTTGAAGTGCAAGATACACAAACATGAGCAAGGACGTCACACAGCCCATGTCTTATATCCATCAGTGTTTGCAGAGCACATTGCTCCTTTAGTAGGAGTCAAGGCACATGAAGATGGACAATTTAAAAAATGAGAAGCACCCTCCTGATAATGCTGACATTGATTATACATTGAGTCGTTGTCGACAGCATAATCACCTGCCCTGTGCCTCAACTCCTGCTCCCAGATTATTACTTAATCAGGTAATCATTCATGTCCCTGAATCTGTATTACATTTGAGGAAGGTAACTGATCTCCATTCAGTTTAGCCTGTTTCCACTTAAACGCAATCACTAAAACTACATCATGTGTTTATTGAGCAAGTGACTGACATGGCTATTAAAGGGATTAAAGGGGTGATGAACTGAGAAATCAACTTTGCCTTGAGCCTTTGATATATAAAAGTTAATTGTGATATAGGAATATCCTATACATTTCAGAGCTGAAAACTTCCTTGTTAGTCAAAGAAAAGCTTTTATTGACACCAGGCCCAGAAAACGAGAGCTCTCAGAATATGTCGACCACTGATGTAATAGGATGCAGAAACGCCGCCTCTACAGATAAATATTAGGGGTGGGAATCTTAAGGCACTTAACGTTTCGATCCGATTCCGATTCTGGGAGTAACGATCCGATTCCCAAAACGATTCTTAACATACTTTTTTGGTAACTGATTATCCTGCTGTGCAAACACATGAACTTTACATTTTAACCAAAATTAGAGCTAATATGTTTTTTGTTTATAGTTAGAATATCTGTTTGACAGTATTGCCATATTAAAAATGATTATGAAGATTTCTTTCAATACTTTTATTTTATTAACAAAGTTATATTCAAGATTAACAAGCTCTAATGAAACATAGTAAGCCATACAATTGCAAAGAACAATCGTTAAGAATAAACAGTTCTCAATTTACTAAACTAAGTGTGACAATTTTTCAGTTTCTTTAGAACATTTTAACAAAAAAAATGTCTTTAAAGCAAAAAAAAAGTTTACTTTGGTTAGAGCCACAAAAAAATCTTAAAAACATAGGCTAATGCAGAAGAAAAACAACTTTAGCGCTCGCTGAGAAGCCAAATTCAGTGTGTGCGCATAACATCTCACTGCAACAGTCATGTTAGAGACATTTAACGAATCACTCGCCAAAACAAAGTCTTTGTTCAGAATTTTCCATTCGTTTGAAACATTGTGCAGTAGTTCAGCAATATTTAATGTCATTCCAAAAATTATGCCACAGATGTTTGTAGGTTTATATCCCGGCCACCGCATCGGAGATAGGAAAGCACCTTATAGGCCTACTTGAGCACCACTTCGTTATTTTGGCTCAGAATTTTGTTTGTTGGAAATATGAACTTAATTTAGAAATGCTTTTGAAATTAAAAACGTTGCATTTAATAGCAAAATACATTTTTGAAATGGGGAGGCAGCCGTAGCGAGCGCAGACAGAGCGGCCAGAGAAACGGAGGAGTGACTGCTGTAAGGCATTTGTGCAAAACTGCAGAAAAACTGCATAAAGCGTGCGGGTGTTGAACCCTCTCACCGGGAAAAGTGTCCCCACGGGTGCGACGCCCCTGAGCAGGTCGTAGTTTGTCCATTTTATCTTAAACGAAGCCAATTCACCAGCATACGAACACTCACCTATCAACGGGTTTTTCTGTTTGGCCGGTGCCTGCGTGCGCGCACACAGTGGTGAAGTGGCTGTTTGAATTGAACACAGAATTTCTACCACCCCTAATAAATATGTACGCCTGCTTCTGTTGCCCCACCCACCGACTCGTGGAGCTAAACGGATCACGCTACCAAGCTATAAACATGCCGAAGAGAGTAATACATTGCGCTGTGCCTGGTTTATTGAAAAAATATTTTCGTTTATCTTGGATATTTTTTTGATTATATCAGATAACATTTTAAGCTGTCATAAGGTCATGTAACAATGTGCCCCTCGCATGTTACAATGTACCCCACTTATGGGGCATGTTGTGACATTTCACTTCATTCATTTCACTTCAGTATACTTTTTTTGTCATTTGTGTTAAACTGTTAACTAAAATAAATTAACTGCTGGAAAGGTGTCATTGGGTTTTCCCCAGATTTTGGGGAAATGGTCATAAATTTGGCATCAGATCAGATTGTTTTATGTTGCCATTAAATTTCAGTTGTATTTTCAGTGTTTCAACAAAAGTGATTTAGAATCAACAAAACGTTGTAACATTGATCGAACAATATTACCAAAGATTATTTTTGTTAATTTCAGTGTTGATTCAACATCAGTGATGTAAGAATCAATCATAGTGTAGGCTAATGTTGATTTAATTACATTTTCATTGATTTGTGGTTGAAATCTTAACATTGTTGCAACAGTAACTGAGGGTGCAAAAGTGATGTTGAAAAAAAATATCACTTTGTAATGTTGAATCAATATTACCATTGATTTCTGGTTGAAATCTCAACATTGCTTCAACATTAACTAAGGGTGCAAACGTGATGAAGCAACATCACTTTGTAACAGTAATTTGTGTTGATGCATCAACATTGTTTCAGTGATTGCTTGCTATCTGGGTATCTTCTAAATGTGCATGGTGTTATTGTTTTGGATCACATTAGCTTATAGATAACCTTAACATATTTGTACTAAAAGGCAAAAAGAAAAATCCATTTTGATTTAATGGGGACTTTAAGGGCTTTGTTGCCATACCTTTTTCACACATCTTTCACCCACTTACGGGTAATATGCTGGCTATGTACAACAAACTTAAGTATTCAACTGATAGCATTGTTTCCGGTTCAGTTCTTTTGTACATGTTACGTTAAATATGAAGTTGTTTTACTCAAGATGCCTTCAAAGGAGCTACCAAAGATTTGCATAACCGATGTCCCATCGCATGTGCAGGTTGACATAAACATTTTTTCTTTTTCTCACTAAAATTAGTATATTAAAATCAAATAAAACAGCAACAATAAAAAAAAAACTAGCTAGGTTTGCTGATTCAGTTACCTTAAAATATGAGACAAGTTTTCCTGTCTGTTTACGTGACGTTATCTGTGCCATTATGGTTCGGTTGAGCCTTCAAAAATGCTCTTTCAAGATGTAAATTAAATTTAACAGCAGACCAACAGTGACACTCTGTGGCCAGCAAGCACAGTTTTTCCCTGCAGAGACTCGGTTTAGATTGCATGAGCCAAACACACCATTAAATCTTGAAGACTGTTTAAACAGTTGGCCTTGGCTACAATAAAGCATCTGGTTTACTAAGGCCAAGTTGATAAAGCATAGCATTGCCTTGGATAGCAGGATACTTGTAGCTATCTACTATAGTGACCAAAAGCAATTACATTTTATATCAAGGTCAACATGTCAAAATTTGATGCCTGAATATGGTTTACAGGGGGAAATTAGCCTTGATATGTCAAACCATAGATTAATGATTGTTATTGTGGTGTTTGACAGCCTTGTTATAAAAATCTGTTCAGTCACCATTGCCTTGAGCTTGACATTTTACCAATTAACAGAGAAGCCTTCAGCACGCATAACAGGCACAGAAAGTTGAATAGCCCAACAGTGACCTCAAAACGGACTATTATCAGTGATGAGTTGCATCATTTTTTTTTACATAACCTTGGCAAATGATCAAATTGATTACAATCTGAAATACTAATAATGTAGGTTAAGGGAAACAAAGAACCGCTTTCACCATTAACCTTTTTTATGTTCTCCCCCACAACTGACAAGTATCACTAATAGACAGAAACATTTCTTCTCCTTGTCAGATGAGATGGATAAATACAAATAAATAAATGTTTGTAAGTGTTGCTGTCTCTAGGCTCTGCAATACACTGTATCAATAATATTTCAAGAAAGAACTAAGATTAAAATGTGAGGTTTTACAAATGGGTAATTTTGCGGTGTAAAATTATAGTTGTAATACAGTAGTTTATAAAGAGGAGAATGTTTTTCAGATGCTCTGTTTTTACTAAGTAATAAACCACTAAACAGCTCAAATCTGGTTTTCATAAACTGACAATAGTGATAACAATACAATACAGTTTGAAAAGTTTGAAAACCAAACTACAATATACGGTTTAAACAATAGACAATAGACAAAAATAACAATAGTCATTTTTGTCACTTGCCCAAGTTTGACCTCCAGTTGCTTTCTTGCACTGTACTGACCCTCTGTGGTTTATTATTGTATGTTAGAAATGCTGTAAAAGACTTAATATATTGTTTTAAAGATTTTGAATGATAATTTATTTCAATATCAGTAAGGTGTTTTATTCTAGTATCATTCATTTTCATATTTATGAAGAATTAATACAGAATTAATACGGTTTTCGTGTTGTCAGAACCAGTGCATAATACATCAGTGGCCTACATAAAAATGTTATTTTATCCTAGTAAACCCTTTTGAGGAGCCAGCAGACATGAACAAACGAATATGTCCTCAGCTGCTTTACAGTCCTTATGTTTGGGAAAATTGCATCCTGTTTCTGCAGCTCCTGTTCCCCATATTCCTGGGGAGCCTTTATTATGAATTCAGATTAAAGGGTTAGTTCACCCAAAAATGCAAATTCTGTCATTAATTACTCACCCTTGTTCCCAACCTGTAAGACCTTTGTTCATCTTTGAAACACAAATTAAGATATTTTTGATCAAATCTGAGAGCTCTCAGGCCCCTCCATAGACATCAATATAATCAACACTTTCAAAGGCCCCGAAAGGTAATAAAATAGGTTGTAAAATTGTTAAAATAGTACATGTGACTCAAGTGGTTCAACCTTAATTTTGTGAAATGATGAGAATACTTTTTGTGCGCAAAAAACAACGTCTTGGTTATGTATGTAACCCTCGTTCCCTGAAGGAGGGAAAGGAGACGTTATGTCAGTGACTGACATAATGGGGGTTTCGCTTAGAAGCCTATCACCTTTGAGTTCTACAAAACGAGCTAATGGCAAAACAGTGCTATGGGTCTGCGGAATTTGCATAGCGCAACTCCGCCTCACCTCATGGGCATATAAGGAGCTGCGCGTGTAATCTCACATTATGTTACCTGCTGCGGAGCCGAGGCTGAGCACCCTGGCCATACCAACGGCACAGGGACGTAACGTCTCTGTTCCCTCCTTCAGGGAATGAGGGTTACATACGTAACCGAGACGTTCCCTTTCAGTCAGTCAATCCACATTACGTCAGTGACTGACGGAATGGGGGTCCCTATCTAATCTCGCCACAACAGCTGTATTCCAGCGTCCTGCACTGACCTGAGCTCCCTGCCGTGAGACTAGCCCAAACGAAGGGCTAGGCTCAACGCCAAATACCAAGGAACACTGGGAAGCATATCCCACGTGGAAATATGCAACACAATGCCTGCCTGCAGGGAGGATTTAAGAATACACATATGACCTGAGTACTGGATGCATATGGAACACTCTGAGGTATCCAGCCCGCAGGGTGGAATGTTTCCACCCCAGGGGTGGCAAGGTGTCTTGCCAAGGGAAGTGGAAATACACATGTGGGTGTTGCCCAGAGGGTGAGAGGCACCTAGCCTTACAAGAGGGCTGACTGAGCGGTCGGCATCAACAGTGCTGGAGGAACTCAGGGCTTACTGAGAAACTCACCTGAGTAAAATAGCGCACGCATCCAGTCCATGGAGTGGAATATCACAGCAAGCGATGACACCGAGCCGGTCCTACTTACTGGCCACTGGGAGCGAGTACTCGAGAGGACACTGGCTCTATACGGATATTGTAGAATCTCGCAAATGTGTTAGGTGCTGCCCAGCCTGCAGCTCTACAGAGGTCTGTTAGCAAGGCATCCAGGGCTAGAGCCCAAGAGGAAGCCACACTCCTGGTGGAGTGTGCCTTCACCCCTAGGGGGCATGGCAGGCCCTGAACCTGGTAAGCCAGGACAATGGTGTCCACTATCCAGTGAGACAACCTCTGCTGCCCTCCGTAACAGAAAAAGAGCTGGTCTGATGTCCTGAAACACTGCTTCCTGTCTACGTAAGTGCGGAGAGCACTTACTGGACAGAGCAGTGCCAAGGCTGGGTCTTTCTCCTCCAGGGGCAGTGCTTGCAGGTTCACCACCTGATCTCTGAAAGGAGTGGTGGGAACCTTGGGCACATAACCAGGCATGCTTCTTCAACCGAAAATGCCTGCAGGTCTCCTACCATCTTGATGGAAGCCAAAGCAATCAAGTGTGCTGCATTCATAGAGAGGAACTTAAGCTCAACAGACTGCAGTGGCTCAAAGGGAGCTCTCTGCAGGGCAGGTAAAACCACTGCAAGGTCCCAAGAGGGCATCTGTAGAGGGCGAGGTAGATTTATCCTCCTCGCTCCTCTAAGGAACCTGCTGACCAGGTCATGCTGTCCTACCATTTTTTTATCAAAAAGGTTGTTGAGATCACAGCCACGTAAACCTTCAGGATGGAAGGAGACAGCCTTCGTTCCAACCTTTCTGGGAGGAAGGAGAGCACAGACCTGATCGGGCATTTTCTGGGGTTTTCTCTGCAAGAAGAACACCAGGTGAGGAAGAGGTTCCACTTCAGAGTGTAAGCATGTCTCATGGACAAGACTCTAGCTGAAGTGATGATAGCCACCACTTGAGGTGGTAGGGTACACAAACCTTCCATGTCCCATCCAGAACTCACACGTGTAGGTTCCACAGGTCGGGACGCAGGTGCCAGAGGGTGCCCATCTCTGAGAAAGGAGGTCCTTCCTCAGAGGGATTGGCCAGGGAGGGGCTGTTGCGAGGAGTATGAGTTCGGAAAAAACAAGTCCGGCTGAAATAAATTGACTCGCAAGCTGTGCGTACATGGCGACCGAGTCTATTTCCATACCGGGTAAAGAGCTCCTCTGCACGGGGGAGAGTTAGCTCTTTTCCCAGTTGACCCGAAGGCCCAGAGCAGGCTGAGGTCGTATGAGCTGGCGGCTGGGTGGAGGCAGCAGCTGGTCGCCGGGGCAGAATATGTTTGATCGCCTCAGTCTGCCTCTGTGTGGCCGAGAACTGTTGGGCCCCCTTTAGTTACTGTTGCTATGTCTGACAAGCCATGGGTCTCTCACGCCACATACACGTGCTCACGTAGAGAAAATACAAAGAGGATACTGACAACACGCCGACAGACAGGAGAGAGCAAGTTACTTTTGATATGAAACAAAGTCTCAACTTTAAAATGTTGTCTTTTTTTAAGAAATGTAAATCACAAATAGCATCTTGTGGCTCTTTAATGTGTCGTGATCGCTGAGTACCTCAGTTAAAGCTGCTTGTGAACCGATCATCAAATTAACATGAATGAACACTAAAAGAAATGTTGTTTCAACTGCGGAAAGACGTCAGTACACACCGTTTTTCAAGTTCAAGTCCACCGACGTAAATCTACTCTCCTGACTGCTTTGTCGGACAAACCGTCAGATTCGCCGATGTGATTGGTCAGATTGCCTGTCAATCAAACTCGTGGCAAAGGGTGAATTCGAAGGGTACAGCAGATGGATCACTCATGTCCTACCCTACCCTACCCCAGAATCCATTGCCGAATTACACTTTTAAATCTAAGTATTGGGTTTCAACTTACTCAAATATCTAATGATAAAAATGTAAAAAGAAAACAAACAAAAAACAAACAAAAAACTAAAGCAGTTCAAATGTTGACATATCTTACCAAGCTTCAATTTTATATACACAATGCTGATTAATCGGTTTCACATTCAAAAATGTATTCTGTTTTAATATATACATTCTCAGAAAAAAAGGTACAAAAGCTGGTTCTAATATGTACCATTTAGGTACTAATATGGAAGTTTTGGAAGTTACACTTTTGGAAACAATATGTACCAGTTTGAGGGACTAATATACACTATTTAGGTACAAAGGTGTACCTTTTGAAAAGGTATCACCCCAGTGACAAATCTTTTAACTTTTTTTCTGAGAGTGTATGTATTTAATACAGTCTTGTAATTGCTAGCTACTGAATAACTTCCATGCACACACTACCTCACAAGAACAAATATTTGTATTTCCATGAAACTGAAAGATACAGAAAATGTACCAGCCCAGAATGTCACTTCCTAGTGCTCCTCACAACCTACATTGTCAGTCTTTTATTAAATAAACAGAGCTGAAGATAATGCTGTACAGGAAATGTGTCAGTTTCTGCCTGCACATCTCCCCAGCGATTACTTTGTAACGCCAACATGGTTTCCAAAAAAAAAAAAAAAAAAACCCAGAAAGAAACCTACTTTAACCTCTACAAATTTTAGAGTTTGGTGTGGTTTATGTTAATGTGCATAATGCATTTAACTGTGATAATAATACATGGCATAAAGTGTTAGGTATCTTATGTAAATAGAAAACCTTTGCCTTGAAGGCTTTTCCTCTCAGCTTTGGAGAAGGGAAACTATCACTGCAATGCTTATATTGGCAGAGGTTTCAGGAAAGTAAGTCATGAACTAGAGTACCGGTAAGCTAGAACTAGAGCAACTATATCACAATCATTTCCAGATAAGCACCATCATATTAAGAAATAATAATAATTATTATTATAATAAATAATAATAATAAAAGCAAATTAACAAAAGACCAGCATCAAAGGGATCACTACATGTTAAGCCCATTGAATAAGCCCATTGATACTACAACAATATTGATGTGTTGTTCTAATGTATCAATTGGTTAAAAGTCATTCAATGTTGTGATCATTCTATAGCTTTTCTGGTCTCCCTTGTGTTTATATAAGCACACACATTTAAACCCAATTAGTGACTAGACTATATGCATTCTATTTTACCACAAACAATCTATGAAAAGAAGCCCATTAAAAAGAAAGACTGATGAAAGCAGAACTGCAGTGTTGGCCATTCAGAACAAAGAGGAGACTTTTCAAAAAGCAACCTTTCCAGACTCTTCAAGGTTACTGGATTGGGCTTCATAAATTTGATGGCTTTTGGACCCGAGTTGGAACATTAACATTATTTACAGTTTCTTTTGCCATGTCTGCCCATCTGTCTGCAGTTGTGCAGTGTTCAGAGGTGACAGAGCCAATGGAGAACATAATGCATTGTTACCATCTGAAGGGCAATGTCTGCTACCAATCCACCTGTGACTTTGTATGAGAAGCAAAGACTCCTCTACACTGTTTTGATGGGCCAAATGACATCGGAATGACTCAAAATCAAACTGTTAAAGGTCCCGTTTTTCCTGTTTTTTTTTAAAGCTTTGATTGTGTTTACAGTGTGCAATATAACTTGTTCATGTTTCGCGTGTAAAAAAAACAGTATTTTTCACACAATTTACTTATCTGTATACCGCTGTTTTCACTGTCCTAAAAACGGGCTGATGAGTTCCTTGTTCTATGAAGTCCCTCCTTCAGAAAACGTAACGAGTTCTGATTGTGCCAGCGGTTCCTGTGTTGTGATCATAGGCAGTGGTGTAGTCTACGTGATACGCAGGTATACGCCGTATACCCACTAGGAAAGGCCAAGGATTTCCGTATACCCACTTAAAAAAGCAACACCATCGTTTTGTGACAGAACTTTCATTCATAAATTCACCCCGTCTGTGTTGCGAACTTAGACTGTGGATGCGATTGCGAATCTCTAACGTTTTTGGACCATTGGGGCTTCCGTGGCCTGTGACCTGGATCTGACGTCACCTACCAAGGAAAAGCACAGGTGCTTGGTGGTCTTTCTTGGCGCAAGTTTGTAAAAAGATATGAAACGAAAGCAGACTCAAACTACACTCTTTGAGTGTTTTCGGAAGCCTGCCCCTAAAGCTACAGCAGCAGAAGAGGGGAGATAGTGTGTGTGTGTGTGTGTGTGTTAAACAGAATACAATTTTTATAGCTCCTTATTTCAGACGATGAGAGCTCCTGGCCAGCCGTGTGGACTGAAACTCAGGCTAGGGAATTTAAAAACAGGCATCCTTGGTTAGAGTGGAGGGACAGTAAGTTAGGTAGATATCAGCACACATGCAAATCTGATATAAACAATTAACCCATGTGTGGCCAATATTTTTTGAATGGTTTCATGCATATAGTCATGTTAATAGTGTCCTATGTGAATGTGTTCTGCATTTATTTTCCCCAAGTTTTAGGGTTTTTTTCTTCTTGAAAATCGTATTTGAATGTGCGCAAATATGTTGTATGCACCCCTTCAATGTCAAATTTGACTAGGAGAAAATTTGGCATCTAACTCAAAATAACTGCTTTCAACAGGTCAATCTTTATTCACAGACACATTTATTATGTATAAAAGTTGAAGAACATTCGATGCAAACTCAAAAAAGCTGCATCTGTCTTATAATCTGTTGAATATGAAAATACAACAAACAACAAATACATTTGTCTTAAAGTGGTGGAACATAGTGTAGAACAAAGTAACTAACAGGGCATTGTGTATCAAAAAGTTAAATGAAAATAAATTAATATAATGAATATAAAAAAATACATCTATATAACAAAAATAAATAAATAGTCCCATATATAATATGATGAAACTTTAGGAGGGACCTCCTTCCTAAAATCCATCTATATTTTTTAGTGCTGGGGAAAAATTAATTGTGATTAATCGCATCCGAAATAAAAGTTTGTGTTTACATAATATATGTGTGTGTACTGTGTGTATAATTACTATGTGTATATAAATACACACATGCATGTATATATTTAAGAAATGTTTTATTTTTTATAAAAAATATATATGATAAATTATATATACACATGCTAATATTTCTTAAATATATACATGCATGTGTGTGTATTTATATATACATAATAATTATATACAGTACACACATATATTATGTAAACACAAACTTTTATTTTGGATGCAATTAATCACAATACATTTTTCCCCAGCACTAATTTTATGTATATGAAAAAAAAAAAAAACATTTGAACTGTTAGAGAAATAGTAAGTGTGACATTATACAACATATTGTTTCCAAGCTTAAATTTGCTATACTTATGTTGAATGTATAAACCTGAAGAAGATCCTTTTCAATTAAAATTATTCGTATAAGAAACTTTCATAATAAATGTATTTAAGCAGCTTACGTACTGCGTTAGGAATACTGCCTTACAACCCCAGTGAGCAAGATAAAGGGGACTATAGTGAGAAAAAGATACAAAGCAAACATATACAATTCTGGAAAGTATGTATATGGCAAGAAAGGAGAGAAACATTTAGAAATGAAACGGTTTAAATGTTCGGTAGAATTTATCCATTTTTGCTTTGTCTTTTTATTCTCTGAAATGTTCTGAGGACCCCATAGAACCTTCTGGAGGACCCCTGGGGGTCCCCAGACCCCAATTTGAAAGCCCCTGGGCTAGAATATGACAAGAGGTTGATCAGGATCCAAACACTCACAATTTGCACACAGTTAACACACAAAAAGTTTACCATGTGGACACAACCATGCAAAATGGTTTGTACCAATCAGGGTGTATAAAAACAGGTCACCTTTAGATCAAAGCCATTCAAGAAAGTTTAGTAGTGGGAGAGAACAACAAGGCCAAATAATTAGGAATAAACAGCAAAGATAAGTTTAATAATACAAATAAAAAAGTAAATAAATAAATATTTTGTACACAATCAAGGTTGTGGGTATTATAGGAAAAGGGAGATAGATGTGGTACACTCTAAAAAAAAAAAGGTTCTATATGGCACCAAAAATGGTTCTTCGTCGTAATCATAGGGGAACCATTTTTGGTGCTATATAGCACCATATCTTAGCATGTTCTGTATATGGTAGCAGTGCTATATAGCACCATAGTTAGCGGTGCTATATAGCACCTTAGTCAAAGAACTGGTGAAGAACCTCTGAAGACCCGCTGAAGAACCACTGAAGAACCACTGAAACACCAAAATTGGTGCTATATAGCACTTAAAAAGGTTCCCCTATGATTACGAGCCAAGAACCATTTTTGGTGCCATATAGAACCTTTTTTTTTTAGAGTGTACACAATGCAGAATACCTACACCAAATTTACACTACACCAAGTATGCATATTGTGTTTAATAGCATTCTGTGGTGAAAACGATTTACTGGTAATTACTTTTTTTTTTTACAAAATTTAGAAATTATGTACAATAAAAAAGTAATATATTTACCTTGATTTTACATGTTTTTTTCTAAATTCTCATTCTCATGATCTTCACTGACACTGTTGTCTAATTGGTAAACTATACCAACTTACACCAACTTTTGAAAGCTTTATTGGGGTGGGATTTTGTTATTGTTGTGAAATTATGACACATTTTGTGGGACTGGCGTAATTTGTTCATACAATAAATATTATTTCAATAAATAAGTGTATTTCACTGTGAGTAGATCAGCATAGTTTTAAAGGTCCCGTTCTTCGTGATACCATTGTTCAAACTTTAGTTAGTGTGTAATGTTGCTGTTAGAGCATAAATAATACCTGTAAAATTATAAAGCTCAAAGTTCAATGCCAAGCGAGATATTTTATTTAACAGAAGTTCCCTTTCAAAGCTCCTTTGTTTCCTGTCTGCCATTATTGGACAAACTGATTAATCCACAGGTGTGTCTGATTATTGTTGTTGCGACTACAGAGGTCAGGCACACCTGGATTAATCAGTTTGTCCAATAATGGCAGACAGGAAACAAAGGAGCTGGCTGAAGTTCAGGAAGTAGTGCAGCTGTGCATAAAGCCAATTGGATAGCGCCATGAGCGCCACAGCCAACCAGAGCAAAGAAGAAGGTGAAGCCGAGCTAACGTTAGTTGATAGACTTTCGCTGTATCCAGTAGGCAAAACTTCAAACATATGTTATTTTCTTAAAGCAGCACTAGGTAACTTTTCAACCTTCATAATATATTTTCAAGACTCTTGTGATGATACATCGGCTTACAATAGGTTGAATGACACGTCTGCCATAGCCTGACTGGGTCTGTATCGTTTTTAATCGTACTTTTAAACTTCGGGTTTCGGGTAGTAACCCGAGAAAAAAAAAGAACTACAAAATTCGACTGCTTTACGGCATATACGTCACTTCCTTAAATTCGGACGTGCGAGAGTTAGGGTTATGCTGCGTTCTATTATTTATCCGTGTCGGAGCTCTGACTAGGAAGACAGACGTTACCTAGCAACACGCACCAACAGCCCCCTTTCCTCGGATTTTGCCGCTCGGAAGTTTGGACAACCGTGAGGACACCGAGCAAGAATTCCGAATCGGAATACAAGATGGCTGCGACCTGTGTGACTTTAAGTACTAATTGTTTTCATTGTTTTTGGACCGATTTAGTTGTTTAAATGTTCATTTGGTAAAGATGTTCAGATATCTATGCCTAGTAGACCTACAACAAACGTTCATTAAAAAGGGTCCTGTACCCGCCTTTTTCAAACTGGCGCAGCGCTGACTCGCGGTAGGTAACGTTAGAAAATGCATGATTTGATTTGATAACGGTAACCTAGTAGCCTGACGTCGTCATACTCAATTCTAGTCAGAATTTGAGTCTGATACTGCTCCGTTGGGCTGTGATTATGGGGCGTGTTTCAACCGAACCAGGAAAGACCTCAATTGGATAGACCTACAACCAATCAGAGCAACGGAGCGACGCATAACGTTAGTTGTCAAATGTCAACAGAACTCAACTGCACTGTGTTGCCAAGTTCGCGGGTTAAAGCAACCCCAATTATGTGATATACAGACCCAGGAATGCGAAATTTAGCAGCCGTGCCAAAATAACACATATTTTACCCCCCAAATGCCATTTTTCCCGGAAAACCCCCCCCACCCGGAAAGCTATTGGGCTTGTTTTTGGCTAGTTTTGAGTAGCAGTTGGGCGAGTTTTGCTGTAAAAACTTGGCAACCCTGTCCGTGCGCGCTAGAATAAGTCACGTTAGAAGAAGAAGATGAGTGTAAACGATCTTTGCCGGTGTTGTAAAAAAGAATTTAAGGATACACAGAGTACTTACCAACACGATCATCATTTCTGAGAGAAATAGTAAAGGTGAATGCATATACGAACAAGTTCTCCGGTTAGGATTAGAACAAATTCAACCCAAGCGGTCTTTGGTGACGTGGATGATTACGTTACTGTTTATCATCTGTCCATCATCGTCTAAAGCCCGCCCTGACAATTTCATTGGTCCGAACAGTTTCTGTTCGGGCATAATTACTTCTCTATGGATCAAGTCCAGACCGAACTGCCCGTGCAAAAAATGTTGTGGGCGGGGCTAAGTTCGTCTGGCATCCAGGCTATTAACCTAGATTATTGTTAGCTATTATTGGAGCGGCCAGTGCTACCATAGCAACAGCTTTCCGGGTGGCGTCCATGTTTTTCTCCGACTCGGACGCGCAAAACATACCAGAATGCTTGAAGTGTGGAAGTGACGTCATATCCGAGGGCCGAGTCGGATCGTTGACCATAATAGAACGCACCATTAGCCTATGTCTAAACGGCGTGTACAAGTTTGGTAGGGGCTACATTCTCGCAAGTAAATACATAAGACGTACAAAATCATATTTTAGGATACTGTAACGCGTGTGTCCGGGTGAAGGTTAGCTCACTCAACGCAACTGGAGTCGATGCAAACACGGAGGCGATTGACATCAAACAGCCCGCACTTTATTCCCCGCGGAACACCCACAAGAGTCCGGCACAAACTCCACTTCCGTCCACAGCATTACCCAACAAAACAAAAATAAATGAATGTTTGCAACAGAAGACAGAAAATAATCCGCACACATGGGAGCTCGAGGCGCAGTGTTCACACACACCCCCAATTTCCACCGGCTGCGTTACGGCTGCGGAACGTCAATATTCTCGCGCATGCGTCGTGCTGCTTCGTGAGTTCACGGCACAGACAGACAAGGAAGACAAGAACTTGTGGAATAAAGTCGTTATTTTGATTTTTTTTTTCACTCAAAAACTATTGTCGTCGCTTCATAACATTATTGTAGAGCCACTGTAGTGAGATGGACTTTGTGACGACGTTTTTAGTGCCTTTTTATGGGTCTTGTGAGTGTAAATGAACAGAATCCCTATGGAGGCCTGTCTGAAGCCTTTCTGAGCATCAGCTTTCAACAAAAATATCTTCATTTGTGCTCCGAAGATGAACGAATGTCTTACGTGTGTCGAACGACATGAGGGTGAGTAATTAATGACATAATTTTCATTTTTGGGTGAACTAACCCTTTAACTCCAAGTCTTCCAGAGTCGCGGCCAAAGCCGATTCAAAAGACCACTGTTCGTCGAGTTGTTTACGAGTAGCACGCAGAACCTCCGCCGTGACGTGCTGTCATTATGTTAAGCCCGCCCACCGACTCTACACACGCTGTGATTGGCCTGACCAGAGTTTGGTTTTTCCAGCTCTCAGGTCTACCGAGAGTTGCTAGACTACACTCACGGCAAAATTAATTTTCTGCCGCTAGGGTGCGTCTAGATTTCTAGGCTATATGAGATGGTGGTCCAGTGGGTTAAACCATGGAACTGATACGCAGAAGGTTGCGGGTTCGATCCCAGCAGTCACCACCAGTGTGTCCTTGAGCAAGGCACTTTACTCCATGTTGCTCCAAGGGGATTGTCCCTGTAATACGGGCACTGTAAGTCACTTTGGATAAAAGCGTCTGCCAAATGCATAAATGTAGGCTAAGGTTTAGACACAGTTACATCAAAAAATAATAGCATAGTGATATTGCTTAGTTAAAGTGATTGTTCACCCAAACATTCTGTCATCATTTACTTACATAAGTTGTTCCAACCCTGTATGATTTTATTTCTTCTGCTGAACACAAAAGATGATATTTTGAAGAATAATAGGTAACCACACATTTAATGAGCCCCATTGACTTCCGTAGAATCCGGAATAGAAATTGGTAACACTTCCATAGTAGACTAATTCTATGGAAGTCAACTGTTTGGTTACCCATTTTCTTCCAAATGTCTTCTTTTGTGTTTAGCAGATAATAATTTCATACAGGTTTGGAACAACTTGAGGATGAGTAGCCTAAATAATGACAATTTTATTTTTGGGTGTGCTTAATGTATCTTTTGTATCTTTTCAAATTCTCTTGGGGAAGCAATATAGCCAGTTTTACTCAACTATATCCTCAGTGTAAGCCTACCGAACTCAGCCACTAGGTGACAGGCTCAGCTCTCTTTTGAACACCATTGTTGGGTGTTGAATGCGAAGCGGTGTGTTTTTCCTCCTCCTCCTCCTCCAAACCTGAAGCCGTGTTCCAATGAAAGCAGGTGGAATTCCCCCTTTCAACCAATGGCGCTCTGCCCTCGCAACAATCCCTTCGAAAAGGATGTGTGGGCTCGGTTATGGCGCTGGCGTGAAGTTGTTGGGAAACGGACTAGCCCAGGAAGCAGGATTTTTGCACTACTACACCAGCTAAATCTTAGGGCTGCCAGCTTGAATGGGAGCAAGTGAGCAGACCATTGATATTTGGTCAAACGTACCTTTGGGGAGCCACTTCGGCGACGTCGGATTGAAGATAGTGATTTCTACAAAAGTTGCTCTGTCAAAAGCGAGCACGCATGAGAAACAAGAGTGACCTCGGGCTAATAAAAAAGCATGGATTGCAAGAGTTCGACTGAGTTCTGACTCCCCTCGAGCTGTTTGCTTTTTCAACTTTGGAGAAGGACGTAAAACAGTCACCATGCCTGCCAAAACAAAATACAATTTAGTCGATGATGGACACGATTTGCGGATTCCTTTACATAACGAGGAAGCATTTCAACATGGGATTAATTTCGAAGCAAAGGTAACGTTAAAGTTTCTTTTGACATTGTTTTTTTTTCCCCAGCCGAATATTTTATTTAGGCTACATCCTGTTGCAAATCCTGTTTCCAGTCCCAAAGTTGTTTGCTTTTGTTGTTGCCACTTGTTTACATTCCGTATTGTCAGTCTATAACTCACGAGCGCGTGAATTCTGATATCACATCTAGTTGAACATGTCGACAGGAGATCTAATAGATTTCATCTCGTTGGTTTTGATTTCCAGTATATCGGTAGTCTGGATGTGGCTCGACCCAATAGCCGTGTGGAGATTGTTGCGGCCATGAGGCGAATAAGGGTGAGTTTTTATGGCACCAGTTTACTTTTTCTGCTTCCTAAAGTCGATTTAGCTTGCAAAGTTGACTAATGACAGTATTTATATGTATTGAACTGCCGTCTTGGTATTCCAATAAAGCGTTACGACGTGACTCAGCCTCTATTCCGCACGGGTGGTCTCCATGCCTCGAGCAGCAATCAAAATACAAAAGCAGGACAGATCAATGAGCAAATTGCTTGCAAAATGAAAGGATGGGATATTGATAGCCCTGTCAAAGTTGCTTTGATAAACATACACCAGTCCTGTAAGTCACGTCGCCCTTGGCTATCACAGAGTTTGTGGATTTTCATGTGTGCAAAGGTGTAAACAGAGAAGGGCTCTTTGAAGTGGGGGTCTTCTGAGTAAAGCACTTAAAGGGCCAGTTTTGGCGCCCACCAATCACGGGCGATGAGAATGCATTGGCTTCCCAGATAGCACATGTACGTCTGCAAGATGCCTGTTAAAGATCACTTAATCTGGAAAGCATCTGCTGATCTGCAAAACGTCTAATGGACGTTTCCTGTCAGATGTCAAATAGACGTTTAAACAATGTCTTTAAGATGTTTATGATTTAGAATGTATGAAAAACTGACATCTTAAAGACGTCTATCAGATGTTTGTAAACGGCAGATGCTTTCCAGATTAAGTGATCTTTAACAGACATCTTGCAGACGTGCGTGTGCTATCTGGGTATGTGGCTAGACAGAAATCCTACATTTTGCTTTATATTTGTTGTAATTGTGTTTAAACACTTTCTCCTTGGTAATTTGATCAGTAAAATGTACCTACATAGTAACTAATGGGGTGCCTGTCTCCTACACTCAGTAGGTGATATCTGTAAAAGTTCACTTCACTTAAGCATCATTTGTTTATTGAAATGTCCTGCAACGTCATCAACTATTAAGATATATATATAATATATTATATGATGAATTATAAATTGTTTGTAGCTTTGACATGTGAAACCCCAAAACTTTTTTCTTTATATATTTATTAATGACAGTAATGTGCTCTTAAGTATGAAAAATAATTTTAAAAATGTCCACCTAAAAAAATAGAGGTAAATAGAATGGTATTTATAACTTTTAATTCCCTGCTCCTAAACAGTGTTGGGTAAGTTACTCTAAAAAAAGTAATTAATTACTCGAGTCGCTACTAATTACATCTTCAACAGTGTAATTAGATTACTGTACTAATTAATCTCACTAAAAAGTTTTGGACTATTATTATTACAAATAACTTTTCTAAATCTCATATCAACCTCGAACTGTTTGGCAATACAAGGATTTTGATTCTTTCAAATAAACAATATACAATCGGATAAATTATTCTTGAATTGACCAAAGTGTGTATAGGGGGAAGGTTACATTAAAAATATACGTTTTAACATTCCATTTTCGTGTTAAATCACCTATTTTTATATTAAATTGCAGAAATATTAAGGGTAATCCTTACTTTACCATTTCAAGGGAAAAGGAATTAGATTATTTCGTAATTAATTACACCCAACACTGCTCCTGTCCTCACTAGTTTTGCAAGTCTGGTCTTCAATCCAGCCTGTTGTTGTTGGTTAGCTGTATAAATGGCAGTTTCTCAAACATTCACTACTGTATTGCTTTGCTGTCAGGAAGGTTTTACCTGAACATACTTCCTTTTCCTGGTACACTTTGCATTCTATGGGCCGGATTTCGCCATTACAGTGAAACTTATTTCAGGGAAGTGTGATAAGCAGTGGTTTTGAATGTAACAATTGAAAGGCTTTTTTTGTTTGTTTTTGCAACATCCTGGTTTCCAGCATGGAAGCAGACACCAGGTGCAAATTATCCTATTAACCTTTTCAGTGCGCTGGACCCCCTGCAACGGTCTGCTGGCTAAGGGACAACCATGCTTTATAGCAGGGAAATATTGTGTGTTAACACTTGAACACAAAAGTTACACAAAAACAATCATCCAAGTGGTAAAATAGTTTTAAGTTCAAGCAGTGACAGCATTGTTTCAGCTTGCAGTATAGACTGCCCTATAAAGACACCACATACAATACTTGTAAAGCCACAATATGTAATTTTTCGCCGCTAGAGGTGGCTTATTCAAAAAAAAGGCGTAGCTTGATGACGCCTGGATTTCGAAGAGCTTTTATTATGCCGCAGGCGACAGCTTCTGCTTTTTCCGGTCAAGCGTATGCATCGCTGTTTTATCATATTAGATACATTTGAGTGTGTTGAAAGTTATGTTATAATGCTTCTCTGTGCGTTCGCTCGACGGCTACTATGAGACACTTGTTGCACACTGCAATAAGCTAGATCAGTATTAAGCGTGGTAAAACATGGTACTCGCGGTAAAGCAAGAAAACAAAATTTAAACTATAAGACTAACTGTGTTGAGCTATATAACAATGATTTGTTTACTATCAATGAATGTATCAAAACAGTTGCTCACCTGTCTAATAAAACACAATATATTAAAGCTTCTTTGGTGTTTCTACAAAAAAAGAAAATAGAGGGTAGCGCGGGTATGATGTAATTTATTGGCGACGCACAGACACGGTCTGTGTCCTGGTTAAAATGACTTATTTCTCTGCATTTAAACATTCTTCGAAACATTTGGGATAATGCAAGTACTCAGGTCAACAAAATACTAATATGAACTAACCATGAGCAGTACATTTGTTACTGTATTTATTCATCTTTGTTAACGTTAGTTAATATAAATACAGCTGTTCATGGTTTGTTCATGTTAGTTCACAGTGCATTAACTAATGTTAACAAGATTTTAATAATGCATTAGTAAATGTTGAAATTAACATTAACAAAGATTAATAAACGCTTTATAAGTGCAGTTCATTATTAGTTCATGTTAACTAGTGTAGTTAACTAATGACCATTATTCTAAAGTGTTACCAATGTTTGTAATTGATTTCATATCAATTTTAACACACTTTTCCTTTCCTTCACAAGACTAAGCTAACTGTTGATTACTTAATTTGTAGTTAGTTACTGCAACTGTTGTTGCACTGCAGAATATTGTGAGTGATAATTACTTACCAGACCATACATAAATGTTTTTCTTTTCAGAATATGGGGAAATGTTGAACAGATTGCATTTTGAGGGAACATTTTATGGAATAATGTTGACAAAAGAGATCCTACTTGTTTGATTTCAAGTCCCATTCACCATCATTTATTTGGCAAGCAGCTTATCTGTATTGTTTATTGCTCGCTGTTTGTTGCTATTGTTATTGTGTACTTCTTTAACAAAAATACAACATTATGGCATATAGTGGAGATGGTGGTCCAGTGGGTTAAACCACTGAACTGATACGCATAAGGTTGCTGGTTCCATCCCAGCGGTCACCACAAGTGTGTCCTTGAGCAAGGCACTTTCCTCCACGTTGCTCCAGGGTGATTGTCCCTGTAATAAGTGCACTGTAAGTCGCTTTGGATAAAAGCGTCTGCCAAATGCGTAAATGTAATGGCATATATGTTCCACCATAGGACATTTCCATTAGTCCATGGAGTCCATGTAACCTCTACAGAATGCTCTAGTTCAGTTTGCAACTTTAGATTAAAATTACCAATGTGAAAGATTCATGTAAAGAGAATAGTGCATAAATAGTCAATGTTTCAGTGCTTTCTGTTCTGTGGTATTTCACTTTGTAGGATTGCATACGGTGTCTATAAATGAAAGGAGAGCTGTGGGAAATGGCTGTGGGAAATAATTTCCGTTGTATCTGCCTTTGATCTTAATTGCCATCACTCTGATAAAGGAACTTGAGTTGAAGAGTTCCGGTGAATGTAGCTATTGGTTTAACTTTTAAACACATAATGTAGGAGTGGAAATATTAAGGCGAGATCAGGTGCCTCAGGCATTTTGGACAATAGTTATGTTTAAAAAAAAAAAAAACTCAGGCACTCTATTTGTGTAGGAAGAGGTGATTTAGAGTCCATTGGGGAATTAAAAGCTTGAAGCCTATAATCATTGGCCTTTTTCACCACACCCAGATTCAGTTGACCTACTATAATGAGCTGGAGTCTGAAATCTTTATAGTATGTTGTCATGCTTTATTTGGTGCAAAAAATGTTAATAATAATAGGTATATAAGCATTTAAACATGTCTAGATCCCTTGTAACAGTGTCCTAAGTTGTCTGAACAACAGTTAAGCATTATCAACAGTTTTTTTTATTATTCATCACAATATATGGCACAAAATAGGGGCCCTGTATGCTCATGGAGAAGGTATTTTTTGTTCTTTGCTTGGGGGTAAAATGAAGTTCGAAATACGTGACCAGCAATATACTGTTAGCGAACACCCGAAGCCGCCCACTCTGCTGTTAACTGCGTTTTAATGAATATGTAATGAGTATGTGCTGCACGCTTTCCACTCAATAACAAAATAAACGCACAACAAAATTGAGAAAACTGCAAGCATTTTAATAAAACATTTAAAAGCATCTGATCATAGCAACGTGGATATGTTTGCATGGGTTCTGCAATTTGGTACTCTAGTAAAGTCACGGTCACATTTATTTATATAGCACTTTATTCAATAGATTGCTTAATCAAGCGGCTTTACCGTATTAAACATGAAAAACTGTCAGTAGCTCAATTCGGACGGTAATTGTTTCTCATGTGGACATCTGTAAAAATACTATTTTTCTACACCATTTGAGTGCCATTGAAATTATTTATCCATAAAAATACATTTGCATGACACCTCAGTGATAAAACATGTGCATTCAGATGGTGATTCACAGTGAGGAGCGAGTCTCTGCAGGATAGTAATAGGAGTTAATAGATCAGTGGGCGAGGCCATAAACAGAGTTTTTCACTGTATTACCTGATTTGCCCACACCATAGTGTGGGTAGGGTTTAGGGGTGGGGTGTGGTTGGTGAACGGGATCATTTTCATTGCATGGTTTATAAACACCCACCAGTTTGAAAACACCCACAAATTTAGAAACGCCCACTTTTGAAAATGTCATATGCTTGGTATAATAAGAATAAATTTATTTAATTTAAAAAATATGAACATAATATCCAAATTTTGTTTAAATCTGTTTATAGAAAGAAAATAGGAAGATATAGCATTATAGGTAAAATGGTTTTCTGTCTTGTATTTTGTCTCAAAATAAAGGATGTCATTTTAAAAATGTGGAAATGAGCGAAAATAAGTTAATACAGCCTCTTATTTACATGAGGTAAACATAAAGCTGCTTGGTTATTTTAACATATGTAATTGCTGCCGTAAAAACTGCCCATTTTAAATGTTTACATGCTTTGCTTCTCTTTCTCTTTTGATTGGTGATTAAATATATTGTTCTTTGTAAATACTTACCAGCATTTCAGTAATAAAAGTGTAGGCTAAATCTTTAAAATGCATCCAAATTACAGCGAAGCTCAACCGTTCAGCGTACGGTGCTCCGCATTGGCCAAAAATGGTATAAGCAGTGAATTTTATCTTCTTGAAAACTCAGAGATGTGGATTCGAACGGCAATTAAATTACCACACGACCTTGGTGTTTGTCAAAAAACAAAACGCAGGTTTTTACGCAGGTGGTGGGAGAAAAACACTGACATTCTGGATTTGGACGACAAAAAAAAAAATGAAATGATGTAAATGATGAAAATACCTTACGAACCTATGAGAAACGATTACCTTCCGAATAGGGCAAGTGTCTAATTTTATCAGAACTACAACTTCATTTTCTATATAAAGCAGCTCTCCAGTGTGTTCATTTTCACCCACGGACGTCTGACCTTGACGGACTAAACAGGAGAAATGAACAGGAAAAGATTTCCATGTGAAAGAATGTGCACTGACCAAAATTGTACAAAGGTGTTTACCAGCCGTAGCAAACATTTCTGGAAAGTTTACAAGCTGTTTCAAACTCCCGAAATGAACTCCAAACGAACTTAGTTTTGGCCTGATTTTGTTCGATGACATCACATCAGCAGTTTGTTCTTCGATTTCACTTGAAGTATATCGGGCCTTTCAAGCAGCAGTAGGGGTTTGTTTTTGTTTAAAGCCGATGTGTGACAATAACCCTAACACATTGTGTGACAAGTGGACTAAATGATAGGCCTACTTGAATGTTTACTCTAGCTTCACCGATTTACGAGATGCCTAGCAGACACCTTGTATGCAAGAACCTGATTGTGATATTATCTTTGTGGAGATGATTAGCATTGAGTAGATGTTGCTGTCAGATTTGGAAAGGGAAAAATGTACGGTCTTGCAGTCCTCTTGTAAAAGCTTTTAGACTCGTTTGCATAGCCCAGCGCCTTTTGCTCTTATTGCTGTGTCTTACATTTATTGCATTATATATTAGCTTTAAGATTGCCAAACCTCACTCTTTGGAAAAATGTATGACCTTCACGTTAAAACGGCACCTTAATTAGCTGACTGATTAAGTGATGTCGTGAATGAATTCCTTTATATTAAGGTCTCTCCTCTAACACTGGAAGTGGAATTATAGTTATTAAATATCATTTTTAGGAATTTTCTTAATTGATTCAAGCTAAAATTAGGTGATCTTTCCTTGTTGTGATTCACTACTGTTGTAAATGGTGGATACCAGTCCCAGCTGAACCCTGTCTAAAAAATGAATTTCCTTATGTTCATATGGCAGCATGCTTTTGAAGACATTTCGTGCATCCGAATTTGAAGACCATGGCTCCCCTTTTCCCGTGATGTGATAACAGTATGATTTCTACATTTCTGTACATTCTACAGATTTCTGAGGATTTTCTACAAGGGTTAGGAAGAGGGGCTAGGTGCTACATTTGGGACAGGGCAGCTTTGAAGTTCTCACTGAATAGATGTTATTTCTGTTGTCCTTTAGTTATGTTGGATGAAAGCTGAAAGGTCATGAAGAGTGTTCTAATGACCCTTATTGATTCTTGCTTTCTGTTCCCCTGATCAGTGCAGCCCTAGTGAATTTTCATTTCATTCTGACTTTCTGGCTTTTTTTTCTCTTACAACAGGCCAGTATTTGTCCATTTTTCTTGCTTTCAATCAAATGGGTAAAAATGGATGTATTCACTAATATTCACATTTGTTCATCTGACTTAAACTGGATGACATTTGACAGTGCCATACAAAATCTGTCCGTTAGAAAGACTTTTGGCCAGGATCCATTCTGTTGACATGGCTCATTTTGTCTCCAAAGAGCCTCTTTGGATTTAGAAAAGCTCTCTATCCCCTCAAGAACTGAACATTCTCTGTGTAACATTGACTAGCATCAGAACAACAGCGCCATTGGATACTCAAGCACGTCCCCTTCTTAACCATAGTAACGGAGAACAGTAAATTGACTCATAACTCTCCTCCTTTCTCCTTGGAGTGTCTTTGCCTTGCGATCAGTTATATGGATTTTTTTCACCCCCATCAAGCACAGAGCAAAATTTCATCTTCGTGCGTGTGTTTTTTTGTTTTGTTTTTTTGTTTTTTAAACTTACCTCCTTTCTGAGACCTTTCATTGTAACAAATAAATATTCTGGCCTAATTTGATCCTCCTTTTTAATTAACATCTCCAGTGGCTCAGAGGTATAACTCATTCCTTGTGATTTTTCTTTCTTTCTTTTTTTTCTTTCTCTGAGGGTAAAAAAGTCATTAAGCATCTCAGAGATAAATCTGTTGCATATTGAATTTTATTTAAAGCCAAGGTTAGCATGATTAATAATGTCCTTGATGCTAAGAAATCACTTGATAAATAAAAAATCAAGAAAACGCCTCCACTTGATGCAGTTTAATGGCCCCGGCATAACACCCACTGTAATCCATCAAAAAACACCACATCAATTGATCTGTGGCTTTTTTATTTTAATAGAAAAATGAGTTTATCCAAACTGTTTTTACATTTTGCATGAAAATCTTTCAACATAAAATATGCCCCGCACAATGAAAACTCTTTTTCTTTTTGAGTGGTTCAGTCATTGTGATGCCAATGTCTTTAGACTGTGATGTTTCTCTCTCCCTTTCTCTTTACAGCTCTCTTTCTAGTGTTGCGTTTAATACATTTCATACCCTGGGGTGATTTACTGTCTTGTTGTGTTTTATTTGAATCTTTATAGCTCGAACATTCTTTGATTTCTGATCAAAGCCATGGGTTGCCACATCAGGACGTTTAGAGCTGCCGTTTTAAGATTGATAGAAAAAATATCAGCAGTTATATTAACATAATTGTGAATTCAATGTCAAATTAACATTTGTATGGCCTATTTAACCTTTTTTGACTCGAAGGCTCTGTTTTCCAACACAATATCCAAAGCCCATCATTATAAAGACTGAGATATTTCTCATTCCCCCTGTAATTATGACAAAGCTGTTTGTTAGGTTTTTTTATTAAAATAAACTTAGTGTTGATATATTAATTAAAGGCACAATATGTAAGATTTTTGGATAAAAAATAAAAAAAACCCTAGAACAATGTTATATATTTTGTTGTCTTGTATCTTGATTTACCGCGAATACCATGTTTTACCATGCCAGGGTTTAAGTTCTTCAGGTGAGTCTGAAAGAAGGTTTTTACTCAGATATGAAATACTACATAAATTAGTTCACATTTTTTACAAATTAGTCTTCATTGTAAAAAAAAAATCAATACAGTTTAATGATTACAATTAAAATTGACTGAAAAAGTTTTATAAGAGCAGAGAGTGAATTTCTTTGTCTTTTGTTCTTTGATTAACATGACAGACAGCAGCAGGAATATTAGACTGCTGTCCCTTTAAGAGTTTGTGCACGGATTCAAAATGCTGTTACCCAACATCCATCTTTCTCAACTATATTTACTTAAAGTATTCAGTTAAACAAACTGACATTTTGACATAAGTATGTATTTATTTGACCGTTTAAGCACAGTGAGCCACTGATTTTGGTATTTGCATATTTGGTACAAAAACCTGCTCGGAATCGGAAAGACGAGAGACCGGACGGTCACGGGTCCGGGCTGATCATAAGGAAAATCGTCTGATTCCGATCTCTGGCTGGTCGATCGGTGCATTTCTATCATTTATTAATTTACATAAGTCATACATGGCCCTCCTGGAAGTTTGCTGATGTCCCCTTAGTTGGTGCCAACCTCCTGGTTGAGAACCACTGGCCTATAATATATTGTATTTTAATTTAATTTTTATTAATGGGATATTTTAAAATGTTTACTGCATGGTTAAAAAATACGGCACCACTTTATAAAATTGAATTAATTTAATGCGAAACTGAAACCGAAACTGATGTTGGGCTCATGTAGCCTTCCTCTCCCATTCGGCACGAATCCAAATGTTTCATATTCGTGATTTATTTAGATGCTAAACTATTATTTATGATGGTGTAAAGTAGGCTTTGTATTTCACTCACATTCCAACGTAACAGCGGAAACTCCTGTGTTAGCCGAAACAACTTAAAATACTCGTCATTTATGGTCAAGACTCAAGATTGAGGCATAATTTGAAACTGTAGGGTTTACTGTTATTTGTGTACTCACAATAAAATCAAAACATTGTGCTTTTGTAAAAAAAAACAAAAAAAAAAACAGACAAGATGCTGCTCTGTCATCACGGTTTCATTTCCGTGAACTTTGTGGAGCACAAAAATGAACCGAATCTCAGTATATTACTTGTCGCAATTTTTTTCTTTCATTTTATTCATCTGTTAATTAAGTTAAATATTTTTCACGTAGGCTTATTTATTTTATATACATATAACAATCTTCTCAATTAACGGGTAATGATCGGTTAATTAGCGTCGGTTGTTGTTGGTCAGGAAAAACAAAACAAAAAATGCACATTCCTAGTCCAAAATCATTCTGCCAAGTAAGTTTGCCATGTGAATTACTGAGCAATTGGACAATTGTGGCATAAAGTGCTTATGCCAGTGAATGGTCAGTGGGCCAGCGGTTACAATTCACTGCTCACAATGACTTGAATTTTCTCAGCCCCTTGGTGCTGCTTCTCAAAATCAAAAGCTAAAAATAGCCGCTTTCAAAGCCTATGGTTTTACAGTCCAGTTTTGGCTACCTTCATAGGCGATAACCGCATAGTCAATGTTGGCTAAAAGCATAATGCATTAATATGCATTATTTGTAAAAGTCAAATTAACATCCATCAAGTGAAGGGAATTCATTTATTACATTATCAGAAATTTGCTAAGTTTGTGGATTTTTGCCAAGTGTTCATTTTGTATTATAATTACACTTTATTCTGCACTTTAGTCCTGACATGCTGTCATTAAATCAGGGGAATGCCGCCTTTATGCTGCTGAAGTAATGAGTCGGTTGTCAATATGTGAACACAATCATACCAGTACGCATTGTCTTCTGTATAAAGTCTTTCCAGACCTGTCATGTAAGACCGTCTCTGGGGAGGCAAATTATTTGCACTTACTTTTAAAATAAAAATAAATTACCAATAACTGCAGCTCAAGCTACTTCTGCTTATCATTGTGACGGCTTAAACCATGGCTTGTAGATGGAAAGAGTCATTCAGAGAAAGAAAATGAAAATGTTCAGATATACAGTGATTTTTTTTTTTCTTTTTCCCCAGAATAAAATATTTATGCTCTGCAATTTTACTAAAGTTGAAACCGGTTTTTGATGTTGTCTCATGTTAATTTTTACCTTGTTTGTCATTGCGACGGCTCAAACCATGTCATGTAGATGAAAAGTCGTGCAAAGGAAAAAAGAAAATCCAGAAATGCAGTGATTTTGCACTTTAAAACAAGTTAATATGTATTCATTAACAAAACATTCAGATATGGACTTGCCTTTTGTTTCTGTCAGATGATCTTCTTACATTATTATGGCAGATCAAACCATGGTGTGTAGATGGAAAGATGGTGTGTATCCTGCACAGAAATAAATAGAAGAACATGTTCAGAAATATGGTAATGTTTGCACTTGGATACAAATTATTACTGTATTTTTGATGTGTTAATATACAAAACATTTAGATTGTACTTGCCTTTTATTGCTGTCACATGATGTTTCTTACAATAGTTGTGACGGCTCTAACCGTGGCATGTAGATGGAAAGATTCATGCAAAGGAAGAAGAAGAAAAAAAAAACAAGTTCAGAAATGCAGTGATTTTTCCAGAACGACTGTATTCATTTTATTTTTAATATATGTATTGAACATTTTCCAACTTTAGTAGAAAGCACAAAAAAATTAACCACCATTAGGGGGGAAAAAAACAAGTAATAATGAGCACATTTAACCTAGGCAACTTAAAGGGTAAAATAAAAGGTACATTACAATTTCAAAACCATTATGTACTCACTCATGATTGAGGAAACCAACATAAAATAAAACTAAACTAAAACAAAAGTGGTCTGGCTGACCATTTACTAGACATGTTAAATATTCCAGCAGAATTAGTTCCATCAAAATCTTTGACAAGACTCCAACTATATCGGGTTTGCACGTTATCCACCTCAGTAAAATGTTTTTCCTAGCAGCAAATAGAAGAATATTATAGTCTTATTTCTTTTGATACAATCAAAGCTTTATCAGGCAGACCAAGGATAAAATAAAGAATCCAGTACCAACTCCTTATTAAAGATATTACTCTTGGCCCAATATATTTGTAACTGATTACATGACCAAAGACAATGAGTGAGTGTACCAATTTGTGTTTTGCACTTAAGGCATAGAGGTGAGAGGGTATTATTGAATGCATGTCTACGGTTTGGTGAAATATGCATCCTATGTACTAGTGCTGGGCGGTATACCGGTTCATACCGAATACCGGTATTTATTTTTGTTATGATATGAATTTAGATACCGCAATACCGGTATATGTTGCGTTCGGACGTTCGAAACGCGGCACAGCATGTCACTGTTTGAGAGGGGTCACGTCTCACTGTTGCACTGTAATGAGAGCACATCTGAGATTGATTCACAGCCTATGGTAGGTCCGAAATCACCCCCTAAAGCCTCATTCACTATTCCCTACGTTATCCACTTATATTGTTCACTTGGAAGAATAAATGAAAACGAGTGACTGAATTCGGACAGCCGTTGTGTGTACATCGGCTGTACACTCGTTACTGCGGTGCAATGTGTGCACTCAATAACGTCCAATATGGTTTTGGACACCACTACAGATGGCTGTCCCTCAAATAATGCCCTATTTGAGGTTATAGGGGGCGATTTCGGATTCAGCCCTTGATTACAACGGAGAATTCAAACTACACCCGGTGCGCGAGAGAGAGCGTTTTTTGTGCGGAGCTGAGATTAACATTCTCCACATGGATCATATTATAGCACATATAGATCGGAGCGAGCGAGAGTTTTTTTTATGGACATATTTCATATACTCTAGTGCTCTAAACATAAACCGGCAGCGTGTATGCACACGTTTCATCACGTCTTCTTCAAATGAAATGTAACGTTATGCAAAGGACACTGAACTGTACGTCTGATCACGACCGCATTGACACAATGGGTTATTGTGCTACACAGAAGACAATGTAAGTTAATAAATAGACTAACAATTCAAAGAAGAATGGGCAAAAATTGTACTGCTTTATTCTTTCTGTGTTAAACTGACGTGTGTCATTTGTTCAGCGACTGTAGTGCTCTTAAATGTATTGCAAATATCCTTCGACCTTTTAAATGTTCTTCCGCGTTTCTCCCTCGTTTTGTCAGTTTGTTGTTATATAGGGTTAGGTTTTTAAAATGCTTAAGGTGCCCTCAACTCTTTTTTCTATCTCCATGGTCATATTTTAATATGCATGTGTCTGTAATGAGTGTGTTGCATGTGTTTTATTGGTTGTTCTCTCCGCACAGCATCATTTTGTGGGGCTTTGTTTTTCTACAATATTCACTCGTCATGACAGTAAAAAAGGGCATTCTTGTCAATCTACTGCAGTATATCCTCTCTCAATCAGTAGAAAATGTGGTGAACACCCAGTCATGCATAGGGGAAAAAAATACCGTCATATACCGTGAAACCGATATCATTTTGGAAAATACCGTGATATAATTTTTTGGTCATACCGCCCAGCACAACTATGTACAATTTTGAACCGTATAGCCTTGTCACGATTACATAACGAAATAGATTTTGCATATTCTTCCAAATACTTCCCCATTCTTCTTCACCAATAGAAATAAAAAGTTCTCTCTCCCAAGCAAGTATTCAGAACTAAATTTCCCTCAGATGTAGCATTGAGAATGTTGTATAACAGACTCACTGACTTCTTTCCAGGTGTCTGAAATAGACTTCTGTTATTACATAATGAGGTATCTTTCAGAATATAGTTTCTAATCTGTAAAACATGGAAAAAGTTCTGCTTAAATACCACTGTATCAACTCCTCAAAAGACATCAAACAAGTCTATATAAGCCGATTAATTCCTTGGTTCACCCAAAATTTAAACTTGGCCGATTCCGATTTTTTTTTTTTGTTAGATCGGCCGATACCAATTTTTGCCAATTCCGATTTTATTTCTAAGAACTATAATTGACAGCATATACAAACAAAAATCCACTTTTTCGTCAAAGCAATTTTTTTTATTATTCTAAAATAAATGATTAAACATTACAACAGGATGTTCTCTCACTTAAACAACTCTCAAAAAATAAGTGTTCTGTGCCTGGAAAGAAGTAGAAATAACAAACAACTGAAAATCAGTTGCTTTATGAAACAAAACATTATAAATTGACCTTTTTCTCTTTCTTACTAAAGTACAAAAGATCCTATGAATGAACAAACCTGAAGTGTACAATACTCCTCCAAATAATAGTTCAGTAATTTGGGTAATAAATGTTGCCAGCTATGGATGTCACGGTGCCAAAATTCCAGTAGTCGGTACCAATACCATAAAAATGTTGTGGTACTCTGTACCAATTTCGGTACCACAGCTAAATGTTTTTATACAAAATTTTATAAAAAAATCCAGAAATCACAATATATGATTTTTTAACTATTTATTTGTATGATACAGCTGCAAATAAGTACATTTTAAAAATTTAAATAAACGCAACCTGTGTTCTACGTAACACACAACCCAAGTGCTACAGAAAGGAGAAACAGACTTTTACCTCCGTTTATTGCTTTTCTCTATGTCTTATCTGTCATGGCAACCTGACTTTTTTATTTTTTGATTCATGTCCTCATTGTGCTGGTTTTATATGAGTAGATTGAAGCTTTTAATGTGTAATGGTTAAACTGAGGCAATTGATTTGATGGTTGTTCATCATCTGAATAACGATACCCATTATGGTTAATGGCTCATTTTGTTATGCAGTGCTTGGGCTGACATGCAGTTTATGCTGAAGTAGACAGCTGGAGAGGAGCTGTGGACTTGTTGTATTCAAGCCATTTGGGTAAATTAGCTTTTTTGCTTAAAGGTGCAATAGGTGATTGTCTACAGCAACATAAATGCAGGTTGAAAATCTCCTCTTATCCTGATAACAATCACTATGCTAAGCGGTCTAAATGTATTTTTATATCATCTGTGGAAGGCGTAAGACTATAAAATGGACGTTCAATCATTGCATTCGGTCCGAATGAAATTATAGCATGTGTTCCCTGTAGGGCTGAAACGATTCATCGATTAACTCGATTACTAAAATTCCTAGAGGCAAAAACTCTGCCTCAAAGCCTCGTTAAATTCCTAAGACGCACACTATACGCGTAGGGATCTGATTCACATGGACTGCTGCTCAATGTTCAGGAAGCACACCATAGCGTGTGATGCTTTTTGAATTTAGTTGGTGCGATGGCGGAGAGTAAAGATGTCCATAAACGGCAGAGAATGTCTAAAGTTTGGGATAATTACATTCTTAAAAAAGAAGAGAACAAGGTGCAATGTGTCTACTGCAAAGTAGACCTGGCATTCCACAGCAGTACAACTTCAATGGTAACGTAGCCTAAGCCTATACATTGATGTTCGCTGATTAATCCCATACTGTATTTGTAGCGAAGTCATGATGCAGTTTCACTAGATATGATGTTTAGCTTTGATGTTTTTAAGTAGTAAACGTATTCACTTTCAATTGCAAGAGAGTATAGCGTAAAAAAGAACCCCTTCACACACACACACGCATGCACCCTCGTCTCTCTTACGCGTCAGTCAGACCAATCGCGGCAATGCATTACATATGCTTAAACTTTTATGTCACACAACAATAATTTCAGCATGCATTCACTGTATACACCAGGATGTGATGTTGTGACGCGATTTTTCGAATGGATGCTTCACCTAAAATGCACCGCAATGCAAGTGATGCAAGCCAAATGCAGCGTTCTATTGGAAATTAATGTATGTATTTGTGCCATACCAAACTGCAATGAAGCAAATGGTCTGACTGGGGTGTCGCTCTTCCTCAAGCACGCGCGCACACAGGTTGCTAGGTTACCATAGCAAATAGGCTCACCCCAGAAATTATATATTATTTGTTAGTAGCCTAATGGTCAATGCTGCACGTGTAGAAATCGACATAAAACGGATATTTACTTTGATGTCAGGGCTAGATTACAGCATGAAACCTGTTGTGCATATTTATAAATTAAATTGCTTTTCCTCTTCATTTTCGTTATGCATTATTTGTTTTGGTTGTTTAAAAAAAACATTTTTTTTTATTTGATTAATCGATTAATCAATTGATTAAGTGCTGGATTAATCGATTACAAAAAGAATCGATAGCTGCAGCCCTAGTTCCCTGTCAATCAACATGTGTTTGCATACCACTGCGCAGCCTGTTCATGCAGACATCATGCGTCATCAGTGCATTCACGTATGCTGTGTAGACAGAGCAAGAATGGCAGGCACAAAATGTTTAAGACCATCAGTTTCAATGCACTTAGCCTACTCATTTTACTACAGTAGTAAAGTCGTCAAAAATAAGAATAATACACACAAATGTATGTAATGTATTCAAGTTACAAAAATAATTATATCAAAAACAATCTTTTATATATTTTATATTATTCAAAGTAGCCATCTTGTTCTATCTGGTCCAACTCATTCAATTAAAGTCACTCAAACAGTACTTTGTTATAAGACTTCTGTAATAAGTTGTGTCTAACTATTCATGTGCCCTATTCTTTGTCTTGGAGTAGATAAGACTTAAACCCTCTTATGAGTTCAGATATTATAAGTACTATAAGTACTTTTAAGTATTAATTATAGATACATTGGTTTGAAATAATCTTCTGTTCTTCATTCAGTTTTTGTAGTTATCTGAGCCTACATTCAATTTTAATTGTGCGTGTGTGTGAACTATCCCTTTAAAAAATGTCACATTAAATTAGCCTTAAATAATAAACTTGGAAGTCCATTGAAGCCAGAATAGTAGCATGGCCACCCTTTGTGTTTGAGCAGGTAATGACATTGGCAGATGCTTTGTGATTTATCACATATTGGTGGCATGAAACTGGGAAACACTCTGCCCAGCCTCCAAACCATATGCTCATAAAGCACTCGTGGAGCGCTGGAGTATATGAGCCATGGCAGGAAAGCTTGACGGGAGAAAGGAAGTTAAAGAACAATGAGACAAACCTCACTGAGATGAGGGATGGTGTGTACATGTACCTACAGCAGTGGCCTGGGATGATTATATCAGTGCTTTGGCCAAAACATCAGGCCTGTCAGGAAGGAAGGAAGGAAGGGGATCCACGTTTAGTCCACGCTTTGCTTGTGTATAGTTACACCAACAATAGTGACTTTAGTACCATTTACGGTACTAAGGACCACACCTATGTCAAATACCAGGCACAAGGAAGTGGTTTGGTTGGTGTACAAAATATTATAATGTTGATAGTTACATTTTTATTACTTCAATTTTTTAACCTCTTATTCCCGTTCATCTCTATCTATAACTTGCATTCCAGAAAAGTCCAAAGGCTGTGTCTTTCTCCCCAGTTATGTACTGAGACTGTACCAAGTACAGTGCTCACTGAAGCTGAAACAATTTGCCCCCTCAGAGTAATTGGTTGAAATGAGGGTTTACTGCCCTGCCAGAACTTATTGCATGTCATCTGGAAAGGTAGACAGCCTTGCTGACCCCTCAGGGCATGTGTCTGCATTTAAGCGTCTCAATAGGCAAGAAAATTACAGGCACTTCAACGAGTTCAGGAAATAACGAAACCTATACATTTTAATGATGAGAAGCTCCGTTCTTCTCAGTTCTTCTGTGACATTCAGAGGCCCAGTGGTTAACCAGTAATTGGTGTCATTTGCACAGCCTTAAATAAAAATCAGCCCAAAATGAAAATATTTATTATCATTTACTCACCTTTTTTTTTTGATATACAATTACATATTTAATTAATAATTTGATGGCAAAGCTGAATTTTCAGTAGTTACGCCAGTCTTCAGTGTCACATGATCCTTCAGAAATCATTTTAATATGCTGATTTGGTGCTCAGGACACATTTTCTTATACAGTGTAGAAAACAGTTGTGCTGCTTAATAAGTTTGTGAAAGCAGTGGCACGTTTCTTCAGGATTCTTTGATGAATAGAAAGTTCAATAGAACTTATTTGAAGTTATCCAAAAATATAATGCAAACGTGTACTGTCACTTTTAATCAATTTCATGCATCCTGCTGAAGGATGTAAAAGTATTATTAAAATTATTAATAAAAAGTATTAATTTCTTTCAAATATGAGCATTAATAGCACACAAGTTGCTTACTTTTTAATACCTTTATGGTTCTTTTGTCTTTGTTTTTCGGCAGTAAAATCACCATCTACTTGAACATAGCTTGGACATTCTGCCTAATATCTCCATTTGTGTTAAAAAGAAAAGATATGCAATTGGAATAAATTGTGTAAGTGAGTTTTTATTTTTGTGAACATGTAATCTGAAATAGTAATGTAATCATCTTCTGTTACACTTGGTCTCATTCTTGTAATTGCTGTTTTTTTTGTGCTGTGCTGTAGAAGGTAATTTTTGCAAGCAGAGCACATGCCTCATAGGCTCTTTTATGGCAATGGTTGATGCAGCCCTACACACGCACGCGCCTTCTGGTGTCCCTCGAATGCTAATTGATTAGCTGCATCAATGAAAGTCTCTAAGCCACAATAACTTTCCAGTGTAATGTCCTGCTGTGCTAAGACCACAATTATTACAATGATGGGCTTGGTGTTTAACATTGATCTTAAGTTAATTGGGGAGAATGGCAATGTGACCTATGGCTTTCAACCATCGCTGTGATTAATGTCTCCATATTCTCCCATTGGCATACGCTTTCTGCACCAATAGCCCCATTTACTTGTATTCATTTACACTTTCCTCATAGTTGATGATGAAATCAGTGAAACTCATCTTGTATACAACACTGATGTTGTATTTGAAACTAATAGCTACGTTTCAACTTTCCCCATGCAGGAACTAGGGACTCTGGGGTGGTACTTGGTGTGTTTCAACTGCAGGGACCAGGGTCTAAATGAAGATGGGTAAAAATGTCCCCCTTAGAAAGTCCCTGCTCGTGAGATAGTACTTTTTCAAAGTTCAGGAACTTTTGGGGGTGGGACTTGGCCGCTGGACATGCTGATTGGTTGAGTTCACGCAGCATTTTTGATTGGTTGACTCCATGAAGCATTTTATTTCAAACACCAATTTTAAAGACTGTTGCGGTGCGTGCAGTAAGAGATGTTTGCCATTCGAATCAACAATGTTGTTTAAAAAATAAGACTAGGTTCAGACTTTATTAAGATTATATGTGGAGGGCGAAATTCAGCGAATATTTGCGCGCAGTCCTACATCATCGGACTAACCTTCACGGTTCTTTACCATGATGGAAATGCAGACATCAACAGTTCCTGGGACAAATTGTTTGGGTAATTTTGGTGAAAACGGGGCTTAATTATACTTTGCTTCGAAGGTCTCTAACTAGGTTTCAGAGCTATGCAATTAGGGTTGATAAAAATATTTTTTTGGGTGAGAAAATTTTCATTTTCCAAAGGCCGAAATATTTTGTATTTTTTCCCTCATGGTTGCATAAATATTTCTTGGGAGACTCCACTTCCAGTTCCACCAGAATGGTTCACGTTCTGAAGCCAGACCGTGTTCTCGGCTGGAGCTTGACGCCAATTGGCCGCGTGTTTCCACAGACTTAAGGAATGAACGCTGACATAATGCTGATATGTATTGTTTACCTGACTTTAACCAGGCTAAAAAAATATTGCGCATCCTGGTGTTTGTGCTGGCGTTGTGGCACTTCTGTTTTGCTGTCCACAGTACAGGAGTGATTCTAGCAAATGGGCAGCTCGCAATAAACTGCCGGTACTCTTCTCTCCTTTTTGGAGAGAAATTGAAACTGAAACCATTGATTCACTCGCTCTCGTGTGAGTCGTGTGCATACATTTTATGTATTTAGATATAAAGATTGATCAGCGAGACAACAGCAGCATCGCAACCTCCTTTTCTGCAGTGGAAATGTGTGGCATGGTTCAAGAGTGGATACAGGCCAGGAACTGGAACCGTGTCCATGTAAAAAGGGTATATGAGGGCAGTGCTTGCTCTCTGGCTAACCAATAGGCTTAAATAAGCAGGAGGCTTTGCAAAAAAATACCATAATCAGACTATGAAATCTCTTTGCTGTGATTTCAGTTTCTGCCATCTTTGAACTTCCCTTCAGTGCGGATTATGCTGGATAGTTATTTTATTACAAACTTCAAACACATCGAACTACAATCTAGAACATTTTTTGGCCCTCAGAACTAGCATGTCATTTTACCCAATTAAAGCAAGTTTTTTTGAGTTTTATATTACTTCTACATTTTTGATAAGGCCATACATTGTTCTTGTTGTCACTATCTCTTGCTCTTTGTTCAAAGTGCTGTTTGAAAATGACTTGAAAAGAGAAGCCTTGGCCACTTTAGCAGTTGATTTCCAACTCTTGCTGAAAATGTTTGCAGTCCAAAGAGTTCACGGCATAGACAGCATGTCAAGAGTAAACTAGACAGGACCAGTTCAACAGAATTTTGCATATTGAATGTTTAGAATTTTAATTAATTTATGAATGTGTTACATGACAAGGGAGGAGAGCAAGCTTGACAAAAGGCGGATTCGAACCCGGGGCGTAGAATCAAAATTTAGATCCTTAAGCCTTACGCTTTACTGACTACGCCATGAAGACATTGACATATATGCAGGTTTTTTTATCTTGTTTGGCCCAACCAGTCAGTGTTAGGTGGAGCTAGTGCGAATAGCACTTGCCAACAAGGCACGCTATTTGCGCTTAGTGTAAATAGACACTCCAAAATACAAATGTCCTCTTTTATAAAGGTTTCTCTGTTTGATATTTTGTGACAACAGGGTTCAGGAGATATTGAAATCTAAATGATTGTAATGGGAAATGGGGAGTAACCATGGAAACCTTACAAAAGTCTATAGAATAACAGTAGGAGTTACAGAGAACCTTGTGGAACGGCTCGAGCCTCTTTTGATTAACTCTCAACAGAGAGAAACAACATGACATTTAAAGAGAGCATTTTTTTTCAGTGAATCTGAATGGCTGCCCCTGAAGGGCCTTTATTCAATCGCACATGAAATACTTTCACATTCAATAGTCATGGTATAGTCTCTTGATCTTGAATAGCGTTTTACAATATTTGATTTCCAATTAAAGCTTCTCACGTGTTACAGCCACATGTTTAGAATCGGTATCATTGAAACTTAATTTAGTATAAAGACTTTGTAACAGTCGATAATGAAAAAAAATGTGTGCCTTTCAAAGTAAATTGAGCTGAGCACTGAGCCTTACAGAAAATGAGCATATATTAAACATTCAGATAGCCGTGGCTCTTAACACAGGCTCAGTGTCAAGAGGGCTGCTTCATCCGTTTGCAGCAGGGTAAATCCTGCCTGCTTACGACTTTTGATACATTTACTCACTCACAGCATCGAGGGCATTGAAATGCGCTCCAATTACATGCCTTCCATTCAAAGGCTTGCATATCTTCATGCTTCGTCTGTTGTGCAGTGTCAGAGCTCCGTTTAGAGGAGAGGGGGATGAGGAGAACTGGTTGGCGTTATAACGCCACTGGGGAATGTCATTGTCAACCGGTAGCCTCTCAAAGGGGTTTATGGCCTCTGGGGGTTTGCCAATAAAATTTTGTTGCTCAAGTCAATACAACAAGGTCCAGTTAAGTTAAATAATGTGAGCCGATCAATGGCGTGACAGGAGTGTGTGGATGGGAGGTGCTAATGCAATGCTATATCAAATATGTACAATAACACTTCCCACTAGAGAACTTTCCACCACTGATAACAGTGGCAACAAACACTCGGCATGATTTCAAAAACAGCACATTCCACTGTCAGATTGCCTTATTTAACACACGGGCATCAGCTGGATACGTTTAATTTGCATTAGGTACATCTGTGCAGCGAGATGTTTAAAAAAATATTAGTGGGGACATAATCGACCCTGGGAAATAAATGTTTATACCAGAAACATCACAAGCTAGTTGGTAATGCAATGGTAAGAGGCTTATATATATATATATATATATATCAAATCAAAATCAAATCACTTTATTGTCACACAGCTATATGCACAAGTGCAACAGCAGGTGAAATTCTTGGTGCAGTTCCGAGCAACATAGCAGTCACGACATGACATGTACAACATTTAAAGCAGCATCAGATTGCACATCTGATGCGCCCACGATTACTCACAGCACAGTATACACTACAATAAACAATAAATAATTTACACAATGTGAGTAGTTCTCACAGCTTTAACCAATATACACATACTTACAATATACATATACTTTAAACAATATACACTAAACATACATTAAACAGTATACATTAAGCTATAATAATAATAATATACAATGTACAGTATACATTATTATTCACAGTAGAGATCCAATTATGTACAATAGGTGCTATATGATAAATGATAAATAATAAATGATACATAAATGTGTATGTGTGTGTATCTACAGTGGGTTGTGCGGAGTGATATTCTGTCCAGTGTGTGTTATGATCCTGATGGATCAGGAGTTAAGTAGTCTAATTGCTTGTGGGAAGAAGCTGTTCTGGAGTCGGCTGGTGCGTGTTCTAATGCTGCGGTACCGTCTGCCTGATGGGAGCAGTGAGAGCATCCCATGGTTCGGGTGGCTAGAGTCTCTGATGATCCTCTGAGCTCTCTTCACACACCGCCTGGCGTAAATGTCCTGGAGGGAGGGAAGCTCACCTCCGATGATGCAGCTGGCCGTGCGCACTACCCTTTGCAGGGCTTTGCGGCTGCGGGCGGTACTGTTGCCGTACCAGGTGGTGATGCAGCCAGTCAGCAGGCTCTCGATGGTGCAGGTGTAGAAGCGTGTGAGGATGTGGCGGTTCATTCCAAACCTCCTCAGCCGTCGCAGGAAGAAAAGGCGCTGATAAGCCTTCTTCACAACGGCCTCGGAGTGGACGGACCATGAGAGTTCCTCTGTGATGTGGACACCGAGGAACTTGAAGCTGCTGACTCTCTCCACCGGTGCTCCATCGATGGTGATGGGGCGGTGTTCTCTCTCATTCCTCCTGAAGTCGACCACCAGCTCCTTGGTCTTGCTGACGTTGAGGGAGAGGTTGTGCTCCTGACACCACCGTGTCAGAGTGTGCACCTCCTCTCTGTAGGCTGTTTCATCATTGTCAGTGATGAGACCTACCACCGTCGTATCGTCAGCAAACTTGATGATGGTGTTGGAGCTGTGGGTAGCCACACAGTCTTGTGGGAGTACAGGAGTGGGCTGAGAACACAACCCTGAGGGGCTCCAGTGTTGAGAGTCAGTGATGAGATGTTACTGCCCATTCTGACCACCTGGCGTCTGTTTGACAGGAAGTCCAGGATCCAGCTGCATAACAGGCTGTTTAAGCCTAGAGCCCGGAGTTTCATGTCAAGTATGGAGGGCACAATGGTGTTGAATGCTGAGCTGTAGTCCACAAACAGCATTCTCACATATGTGTTCCTCTTTTCCAGGTGGGAGAGAGCAGTGTGTATTGTAGATGAAATGGCATCATCAGTGGAGCGGTTTGTGCGGTATGCAAACTGCAGTGGGTCCAGTGAGGGGGGGAGAACAGAGCAGATGTGGTTTCTGACTAGGCTCTCAAAGCATTTGCTGATGATGGGGGTCAGAGCAACAGGACGCCAGTCGTTTAAGCAGGTGGTTTTTGACTGCTTAGGTACAGGCACAATGGTGGACGTTTTGAAGCATGTGGGGACCACAGACAGGGAGAGGGACAGGTTAAAAATGTCCGTGAAAACTCCAGCCAGTTGGTGCGCGCACGATCTGATCACACGGCCGGGAATGCCGTCTGGACCTGCAGCTTTACGGACGTTCACCCGCCGGAAGGATATATATATATATATATATATATATATATATAAATAATATTAGTGAGGAAAATAAGTATTTGAACACCCTGCTATTTTGCAAGTTCTCCCACTTGGAAATCATGGAGGGGTCTGAAATTGTCATCGTAGGTGCATGTCCACTGTGAGAGACATAATCTAGAAGAAAAAAAATCCAGAAATCACAATATGATTTTTTAAACTATTTATTTGTATGATACAGCTGCAAATAAGTATTTGAGTTAGTCTGCCTTTAAAATGTCCACCTCCACTCAATTTATTATCCTAAATTAGATGCACCTGTTTGAGGTCGTTAGCTGCATAAAGACACCTGTCCACCCCATACAATCAGTAAGAATCCAACTACTAACATGGCCAAGACCAAAGAGCTGTCCAAAGACACTAGAGACAAAATTGTACACCTCCACAAGGCTGGAAAGGGCTACGGGGAAATTGCCAAGCAGCTTGGTGAAAAAAGGTCCACTGTTGGAGCAATCATTAGAAAATGGAAGAAGCTAAACATGACTGTCAATCTCCCTCGGACTGGGGCTCCATGCAAGATCACACCTCGTGGGGTCTCAATGATCCTAAGAAAGGTGAGAAATCAGCCCAGAACTACACGGGAGGAGCTGGTCAATGACCTGAAAAGAGCTGGGACCACCGTTTCCAAGGTTACTGTTGGTAATACATTAAGACGTCAGTTTCCCCTGTTTAAACCAGCACATGTCAAGGCCCGTCTTAAGTTTGCCAGTGACCATTTGGATGATCCAGAGAAGTCATGGGAGAAAGTCATGTGATCAGATGAGACCAAAATAGAACCTTTTGGTCATAATTCCACTAAACGTGTTTGGAGGAAGAAGAATGATGAGTACCATCCCAAGAACACCATCCCTACTGTGAAGCATGGGGGTGGTAGCATCATGCTTTGGGGGTGTTTTTCTGCACATGGGACAGGGCGACTGCACTGTATTAAGGAGAGGATGAACAGGCCATGTATTGCGAGATTTTGGGGAACAACCTCCTTCCCTCAGTTAGAGCATTGAAGATGGGTCGAGGCTGGGTCTTCCAACATGACAATGACCCGAAGCACACAGCCAGGATAACCAAGGAGTGGCTCTGTAAGACAGTCCCTCCAGAAAAATGCGGCTTTTTTTTTGTGATTGTTGCGGGCAAAAATCCTTGATTATGCGGCATGTTTTCTTAAAAAATGCGATGAAAAATGCGGGAAAATGCGGGAAAATGCGAGATATTTATGCAATTTTATGCAATGAAAAATGATGAAAAAGAGAAAAAACAGCACTACATCACAGAAAGTGCTGGAATATTTAAGTTCTCATCTTGTTTTATTGAAGACCTTAATAATGGTTCAAATTTACAAAACATTGAGTCAAACAAGTTCTGTAGCTTTACAAAAGGAATATGCTACAACTTCTGAAGAAATGAATAAATAACTTCCTGTTTTACAGACATTTGAGTGCTTCCAATGCACAAAGTGCAATCTCTTAAAGGGTTAGTTCATCAAAAAAATTTAATTCTGTCATGAATGACGTCCCCTCATGTTGTTGGACACAAATGAAGATATTTTAGTGTAAATCCAATGGCTCAGAAAGGCCTCCATTGGCACAATGTACACTCTCAAGACCCATAAAAGGTACTAAAGATGTCGTTACAAAATCCATCTCACTACAGTGGTTCTACAATAACTTTATGAAGCAACGATAATAGTTATTGTGTGCAAAAAAAACCTAAATAACGACTTATATAGTGATGACCGATTTCAAAACACACACAGCTTTATGATGCTATGAATCAGTGAGTCGATTCTTAATTTGGATCGCGGGTCAAACTCCTGAAATACGTGACTTTGGCGATCCGAACTGCTGAATCCACTCATTGATTCATAACGCTTCAAACCGCTGAATCGACTCATTGATTTAAACGCTTCAAACCGCTGAATCGACTCATTGATTTAAACGCTTCAAACCGCTGAATCGACTCATTGATTCATAACGCTTCGAAGCTTCATGATGATGTGTGTTCTGAAATCGGTCATCACAGCGGGAAACTGCTTTGCGCGTCTTTTGCTGTTATTTTTGTTGGCAAATGGGAGTTTGCGCTTCATCATGGTTTCACCGATATCCATGTTTCACCACGGGGTTTGCAGCTTTTCGATGACTTTCACGTCAGGTAATTACGTCACTTCAAAGCGTTCCCATGGCAATAGGGGGAAATGGCGGCTCTTGTGTGAAGTAAACAAACATTTTTCAACTTTCTGCTAATATATATATGACTTTTTTTGCAATGAAAATGCGGGGATTATGAAATCATGCTAGCCCCGCATATTTTGCACGCGGAAATAGGCAATTTATGCGGCGAAAGTGCGGCATATTTGAAAAAATGCGGCCCCCGCATGAATATGCAGACTTTGGCTGATTATGCGTTAAATCACGCAATCGCATAATCGCGTTTTTCTGGAGGGACTGGTAAGAAGCATATCAAGGTTCTGGCATGGCCTAGCCAGTCTCCAGACCTAAACCCAATAGAGAATCTTTGGAGGGAGCTCAAACTCTGTGTTTCTCAGCGACAGGCCAGAAACCTGACTGATCTAGAGAAGATCTGTGTGGAGGAGTGGGCCAAAATCCCTCCTGCAGTGTGTGCAAACCTGGAGAAAAACTACGGGAAACGTTTGACCTCCTGTAATTGCAAACAAAGGCTACTGTACCAAATAATAACATTGATTTTCTCAGGTGTTCAAATACTTATTTGCAGCTGTATCATACAAATAAATAGTTAAAAAATCATACATTGTGATTTCTGGATTTTTTTTTTAAGATTATGTCTCACAGTGGACATGCACCAACGATGACAATTTCAGACCCCTCCATGATTTCCAAGTGGGAGAACTTGCAAAATAGCAGGTTGTTCAAATATTTATTTTCCTCACTGTATATAAAATATACAAGGATTATTAGGAACACCTGTTCAATTTCTCATTAATGCAATTATCTAATCAACCAATCACATGGCAGTTGCTTCAATGCATTTAGGGGTGTGGTCCTGGACAATCTCCTGAACTCCAAACTGAATGTCAGAATGGGAAAGAAAGGTGATTTAAGCAATTTTGAGCGTGGCATGGTTGTTGGTGCCAGACGGGCCTGTCTGAGTATTTCACAATCTGCTCAGTTACTGGGATTTTCACGCACAACCATTTCTAGGGTTTACAAAGAATGGTGTGAAAATGGTGTATGCAGCAGTCCTGTGGGCGAAAATGCCTTGTTGATGCTAGAGGTCAGAGGAGAATGGGCCGACTGATTCAAGCTGATAGAAGAGCAATTTTGACTGAAATAACCACTCGTTACAACCGAGGTGTGCAGCAAAGCATTTGTGAAGCCACAACACGCACAACCTTGAGGCGGATGGGCTACAACAGCAGAAGACCCCACCGGGTACCACTCATCTCCAATACAAATGGGAAAAAGAGGCTACAATTTGCACAAGCTCACCAAAATTGGACAGTTGAAGACTGGAAAAATGTTACCTGGTCTGATGAGTCTCGATTTCTGTTTAGACATTCAGATGGTAGAGTCAGAATTTGGCGTAAACAGAATGAGAACATGGATCCATCATGCCTTGTTACCACTGTGCAGGCTGGTGGTGGTGGTGTAATGGTGTGGGGGATGTTTTCTTGGCACACTTTAGGCCCTTTAGTGCCAATTGGGCATCGTTTAAATGCCACGGCCTACCTGAGCATTGTTTCTGACTATGACCACCATGTACCCATCCTCTGATGGCTACTTCCAGCAGGATAATGCACCATGTCATAGGGCTGTACGATTAATCGAAAAATAATCGAAACCGAAATTCAGAACCTCTAACCGACGTATTTTTCCCATGTCGGTTATTTCGGTTTTAGTCACGTGACTCCGCCCCGTCAGTCACATCAAGTGCAGTTTGCAGGCACACAGAGAGATGCAGGAGCAGTTATCTTTGTTTATAGATGCCCAGAATCACTATAGTAACTGCATGTTTTACACAGTTTATACAGGTAAGTTAATTGCCGTTCATATAGCCTGCGCTGCCACACACACACACAAACACAGACGGCGTGTGCAAGCCCCGAGGCTTGCTTTAGATCGCTTTCGCCCTCATAAAGTTTGTCACTGCGGTGGTGCGGTTGTCACGCACAGCCCTATCACTGGGTGACAAACTATTGTAATATGCGGACAACATTTTGAAAATAACATCTAATAATCTATAATTAGTCATCTATAAATATATATCTATAAATAATCTATAATCTTTTTTAATCGATTTAAAAAAAATATTTTGTACTGTATCCATATAATTTTCTATACGTAAACGCTATCTTTCCCTGGTTTTCTGCAACCTATCTGCGCGCGCATCCTGTGTGTTTATAAAAGGTAAATTGGTCTATTGTGACAAACGAACATTCAGACAGAAGCTCGCACATCACGTGAAGATCGCGCGCAGAAACGCAGTGTCAACGCAGTCCTGTGACTAAATTAAAGGCACTAAAGTAGTTATAAGGATATATTTTAATACCTTTGAAGTAAGTACAAACCACAGCTTCATAATGAATAGAGACGCTCTGGTTAATTCACACACGATCACCCTCTCATTAATGCATTCAAATAAATGTAATGTAGACCTACTGTGCTAATTTATCTGTATCTGATGTACAACAAGCAGAAATCTGCCCCATAGACAATAACTGCTGAAAGTGAACCGTTTCCTTCAAGTATTTTAAAATCACAAAGAAATGCACTTTTTCATTAGAAAAAAAACAAAAACACTTTTAATAGTATAAAATATTTACAGTAAAAACCTTATCAGGAACAAGAAGAAAAAAGCGAAATAATCGTTCATTAATCGTAATCGAGGTAAAATGTTCAATTAATCGAGGTTTTTATTTTTGGTCAAATCGTTACAGCCCTACCATGTCACAAAGCTCGAATCATTTCAAATTGGTTTCTTGAACATGACAATGAGTTCACTGTACTAAAATGGCCCCCACAGTCACCAGATCTCAACCCAATAGAGCATCTTTGGGATGTGGTGGAACAGGAGCTTCGTGCCCTGGATGTGCATCCCACAAATCTCCATCAACTGCAAGATGCTATCCTATCAATATGGGAACTTTGAAAAGCATCAATATTTTGCGTGCATATGTGTGTGTGTGTGTATATATATATATATATATATATATATATATATATATATATATGTATGTATATATGTATGTGTGTGTATATATACAGACACACACACACACACACTTATATATATATTATATACATTATATATATATACGTGTGTGTGTGTGTGTGTGTGTGTGTGTGTGTGTGTGTGTGTGTGTGTGTGTGTGTGTGTGTGTGTGTGTGTGTGTGTGTGTGTGTGTGTGTGTGTGTGTGTGTGTGTGTGTATAAATTAAGGGTATAGTTCACACACAAATTTAAATTGTCATTTTATGCAATGTCATTCTTTCAACATTTTCCTCCATGCATTGAAAGTCCACATAGCTTAAACTTTTAGACATCAAAAAATACAAAAATCTAAGTCTTCTGACAAGACACAATCTTGAAAGAAAAATGAGTGAAGTGTCATATATTAAAAATATTTTTTTGCTGTGTGGGTCTTATTGGTTTGGACTGACAAGGATGAGTAAATGATGACGGAAAAAACTATCCCTTTTAAATCGTCTTTTTTTTCTAATTATATGTATTTGTAGCTGTAGTGGGTTTCTGTTGAAAATGTTGTATGGTTACCAATTTTCCTGTTGCTGGCATCATCGAGCTTACAGCTGATCGTGTTACTGCACATTCTATGATGGCATGGCATGGCATGCATTCAGTTTTGATGCTTGCACTGTAGATAGAGAACAAATTCAAGTGCCTACACACCTGATCGTGGAACCTTTTCTGCATGCATGCATGCACAACTTGGATGTATTAATTTGTGAATGAGGCTCATTCTTACATCCTTCTATTTCTCTTACATCTGTGTCCGAGTGGAGTATGAGTGATTGGATGTTAAGCTCCTTCTCAATTACAAACTAATTATCTTGACAGTGTGTTTCTGATGAGGTTTTAGTCTGCTATTATCGGCCTGTTATTAACCAAGATCTTTGATTGAAATGTGAAGAGTGCATGCAACAAGATTAAACTGTTTGGGGATAAATATTCATTATCGTTTTTCTCATTTATTTTTTAGAAAAGACAATTAAGCACCACCTGGTAACCACTTCATTGCACTTTTGTTTATTTTTTTAACTTCAGATTTGGGGCTGTAATTCATAAGAATAGCATATTCACAGCATTTCTCCCATTTGCACCAATCATGCAATCCTTTTGCATTGTGAAATTGCTAAATGTAACATTCAAAGCATCACCTTTAAGTCATTTGAATTTCTGTAGTCTGCCATGTAAATATGTTGCCAAACCACGATGATGCACTTGAATGTTAGATGCTCTTTCGTCCGTTTATATTTAATGTAGAAGAGAAACTCTTTAACTCTTAGATGTCTGTTGCTGACTTTATTTGCTAAAATATTTAACAAGGCACTTTTATCAGAAATCACTCTCCATCCATTCTAAATGACACCATTTGATGTCAGCTCGCATAGCCAAGAGTGCTATGGGAAAAGAAAAAAGTGTCTTTAGATAAAAGTTTTTGACAAAAAAACTCTAATACATTGCTGTCTGAAGTACACAGGTGCTGGTCATATAATTAGAATATCATCAAAAAGTTGATTTATTTCACTAATTCCGTTCAAAAAGTGACACTTGTATATTATATTAATTCATTACACACAGACTGATATATTTCAAACGTTTATTTCTTTTAATTTTGAGAATAAGATTTCATTAAGGATTTTGCGCTGTCTTCATTGTTTCCTCTGAAACCCTTATGCTATAACTCTCTTTAAGAGAGAGATAAGCTTGCGAATGAGGCCGGTCAGCTTCAGTAACAAAAACGCCAGTTTCTCTGAACCCAGAGGGACGGGGAATGCTGTGGTCATCATTTTCATTCCCACGTCGGATCCCTGTGGTTTTCGTGGTTTTAAGTGTTGGATTTTGATTTCACAGCAGAAATGCGGCGCTGTAGTGCTGAAGGGCCCTTGCTAACGTTTTATGAATTGCAGTAAGCAGATTGCCAATAGCCATCCAGACTCCAACTTAATAATGGCTGCGGAGACACTCACAGCTTTTATGCCAAAGGATAGATTTATTTATCCTGCCTTTTACCACTCCGCATCCATATAGCCATTGTCACAATACAAATATTTCAATATTTGACAAACACATAGGAAAAACATTTACTTACCTTAGTTATAAGGAATAGTAGACAGCTGCAAGTTTAATTTGAGACATTATATATCGTCTCATTTAAGATTTTTAATTGAGTTTTAGATGTGTGTGTGTGTGTGTGTGTATATATATATATATATATATATATATCAAAGTTTAAATTTAAAAAAGGATGATGATACTATATTGATAAATTAATATTCATACATTATTTTTTAAATTTTACAAATATGATAACCTTATTGTAGCATAAAATCAGGAAGACTAACAGAACATATTTCTTTAGTTAGAAATATGTTGCTAGATTAGGGGGTGTATAAAGCTGAAAGTGGGCACTTTACAGAAGTGATGCTTATTACATAGCCATTTTGAAATGCTTAACAATAGAACCTTACCTGTTTTGTCTCCCAAATAACACTTCATCTCTCTTACAGTGGATATTGAAGACACTATATATTCATAGCAGCTCAAAATGAGAAACTCATTCAGCTGAGAGGGCCATCAGAAGGAAAGATGATGGCCATTCTGTTTATATAGACAGCAGATGTGAGAGCAAGGTCAGAGGAAAAGTAAGATTTCATAACTTTTAAAGCAGAAAGCATTTAAGAGATTATGCCTAGGGCAAGATTGTTTGTTCTGCGCAACCCTGGTCAAAATCTGGTGTGCATTACGACTCCCACACAAGGAGAAATCCCTCTGCTTTCAAAGCAGCTTTTAATTGGCTGTGCAATGAAGGGCGGTTATGTTGCCTGATCTCAGAGCCTTTTTAAACAGTAAAGGGTTCGGCTTTATTTATAAGAGGGATTTCATCCAGATGATTCTTATGTAAAAGCAGAAATATTATTAGGACTACCACTTATGTTGTGAGTATGAGACGCAAAGAGTTTGAGCGTTGTGAGTATTTTGTTACTTTGTGAAGTGAACAGAAATTTTCTGTTCTGCTTATCATTTGAATATTGTCATGTCATGCCTAGTCTAAGCCTCAGACATCACGCACACGGACCGTTGGCTGAACATCTGATGCATATGGCACACTTATCTGGAAACACTTCAGCAGTTTCAAAGTCGTCATCTGATTGGTTGAATTCTACAGGATGTCTGCAAGACGTGCGTGTTGTATACTTTAACAATCCACCTGGAAACAAATGCCATGACGCCAAACTCTCTCGTGAAAGAATGCCGTCGTGTTTACAACTGTGACAATGAGCGCTTACCATCAACTAAATGCTGGATTTTCAAAAGCATGTGAAGTTCACGGCTCCATTATTGCAGTAAACTTGCACCACGTTCTTGAATGAATCATTTATTCATCCAGTTTTATTCCGAGATTCAAACAATAAATACTGTAGCGCCTCAGTTCAAGCAAAGAAGCAGCGAGGAGCGTACGAGAACTGATTATCTATTTCGGCTTTACTACTAAATACAGTACGAAATAAACATGAATGAACTTGTACAACTTAATGAAATCTCATGGAATCTTTCAATGAGTGCTTCAAGCGGGAGATGTCAATAAAACAGCTTATAAACAATGTCTCAATGTTACAGAAAATCACCATAAACTTGTTAGTCGGCAAGAACATTGAGCTCTAGAGAGTAACATTTTGCACTATACATATTCATTGTATTTTTGTACATGACTTGTTCTTCAATATTTAATGTTTGAATAAGTCTGTGGTTTTTATGACAGCCACCATTTAAAGGGTTAGTTCACCCAAAAATGAAAATTACCCCATGATTTACTCACCCTCAAGTCATCCTAGTTGTAGACATTCTTCTTTCAGACAAATACAATCGGGAGTTATATTCAAAAATGTCCTGGCTAATCCAAGCATTATAATGGCAATGTATGGCAGCACAAAGTAACCCACACGACTCTGGGGGTTAATAAAGGCCTTCTGAAACTAATTAGATGGGTTTGTGTAAGAAAAAAATTTAACACATTAAAAAGTAAAATCTCTAGCTTCCAGCGTATTCAACTGGTGCAGAAAGTGTAACGCCTCTCTCAGTTCAAAATGCTTGCACAACTTCTGACGTCGTCACACCAGTTACACTTTTTCCGTAAATTGAATACGGAAGGCGGTCTGGCGGAAGTTAGATATTTTACTTTATAAAGTTTTAAATATCGATAGTTTTCTTACAAAAACCCATCAATTCGCTTCAGAAGGCCTTTTATTAGAAACTTGCTTGTGTAATTTGAATGTAGGTTGCCTATTACATCAGTTAGTAATGTACCTGTATAGTTTACAGCATTAGTTGAGAGAGATTGTTTTTCCTTGAGAAAATTTGCTTATGTACTGTACCTGTGTAACGCACTGCTCTGAGACAGAAGGTTGAGGATCCAAATGCAGCTTTATTTTAAAGGGTAATCCACACTCAACAAACAGGCAAGAGGTCATAACAGGTAATCAGTCCAATCAGGCAAACAGGTAATCCACGGAACAGGCAAAAAATTCAAAACCAGTGACATGAAACCAGGGAAAACACTCAGAAATGCAGTCTGAACAAAACAAGACTTTGCAATGAATGCCTGAGATAACCAGGCTTAAATAGGGTGAGGTAAACCGAGTAATGAGACACAGATGGATGTAATCCGGGATGATGAGTCCGGGCAGAGAGTATTATGGGTAATGTAGTCTTTGATGAAATGACAGTCCGGAGTAGCGTGCCCTCTGGTGGTAATCACAGGGCACTCTCACTGGTGATTGTGAGATACATTACCCCTATTAATTGATATTAAAACGAAATTAATTGAAATCAGAATTTCATCTAATTGAAAGCTTATAAATCCAAATCAAATTGTGAAATTTGTGTCAATAACCAGTCCTACTAAAAAGCTGGAAATTATTTTCATGTTATTGCCAATAACTGATAAAGAATTATTAAAGGGTCAAACAGGTATGTTTGAGCTCCTGTTTATCCTATTTGGGTTTGGAACAAAATGAGAGTGTAATTGATGGCAGAATTTTCATTTTTGGGTGAAGTCTTCCTTTAAAATTACATTCTAGTTGCTTTAATAAAAAAATTCTTTAAATCCAATTAAAATAAAGCACTATACTATGTTGGTCGCCTTTTAAAAAGTTAATAATAACTCTTAACTCTTATGGTAAAGATGAACTCTTATGGTACAGAGTATAATGTGTATTCCTACTAGTTTTGCTCTCCACTGTTTAACATTTATTGGCCTTGCTATTTGTTTCAGGACCCTCACTCTTGTGTCATTAATTTCTTATTCCGCGTGATGAAATAGTGGGGAGCTTGATTCAGTCATAGCTCATTATACAGTCATTTCAGTTTCCTGTGGTCTTGGGAGATTCATCTTGTTTTTCTCAGAGAAGTAGTGAATCACAGTACTGCAGTTAAATATCAACTCCGTGTACCTGTCAGAGATTGTTTCTCAGATTTTCCTTGGAAAGGAAGGGGTGTGAGGGCTGCGGTTCTTCCTCTCGCTGTTTTTAAGCCACATATATACAACTTTTTTTCCCCCCACAGGTTTCTTGAGAGGCTTGTCTTTGTCTATCAAAGCCAGGCTTCCATATGAAAAAAGGTTTAGCGCATTAAAATGTTAACCGATATAGCTGATGGAAATGGCAATTATCAATAATTGTTTTGCTAATGTCGACACAATCTTTTTACGTATAACTTTAGAATATAAATTCTCTGTTGATACTTCAAATGTTTGGAAACACTTTTTGTTGAGAAAAGGGGCTTTAACGCAAATAAATGTGTTGTCACATGACAGAATTAGCCTAAAGTGTCTGCGTTAGTGGCGTTACACAAATAAAAAGTTTAGGTTACAGCTGTATCTGTCTTTGAGGAAGGAAAAAAGCGATTTGATGTTTTTGATTGATTTGCTGTTATTGAAATCTGAAACCAGAACGAATACCTTGGTTTGAATGATTTGAATAGTTATATGCGTTCTCGGCCACATCAAACCGCAACTGGCTTGACTGCATGTTCAAGGCTTGCGTTAAAGATTGTTGCTATATGACCGAACATTTTACTGTACCAATCTTGGTACAGTAAAATGTACCAGGACAAATTAACTGCCCTGTGAACAAACCCATGGGCTTCGTCACATAAATGCAGTTACATGCAATCCTGTCAGACAAGCTCTCCCACTCCAATGTAATCATCTGATTATTTTTTCCTAATTTGGTAATAGCCTATTATTCATGAAAATAGTAAGCAGTAAATTTCAATCGTCTCATTACTCTCTGCATTTCACAAATACTTGGGAAGCGAAAGATATGATATAATTTGCGATATACCTGAAATTATGTTTGGAAACGACTTGAGGGCAGATTTTTAGCGATACAACAAAACAAAAAGGGATGACATCATTACGCACACCATTTTATCGGTAAACATTTAGATGGCAAATTTCATATTCTTTTTTTTTACTCATGTTCAATGTGGAAAAACTGGATAGAAACTTGGCTAATGTTAATTGTCTTGAATGTTATCATTAAAAGACGGAGAGATCAAGCTGTATAATTCAATCCTCACTTACAGCACTCCACCCTTTGATTTATTTTTCCAGAACAAAACATTGCACAAAGTCCCTCAGAACAAAGTCCAATTCACTTTAGTTTATTTGTACATGATGCCTCTATGCATTTTTGGCTAAACTAAAGACAAGAACCCTCATGATGGCAACATATTTGTGTGCATGCAACAGACTGGCAGTTAGTGTTTGCTTTCAACCAATGTTCATTATGAGACTTGTTTACTCTCAATAATAACATCCCCACACTGTTCTTTATTTTTCTGTTTACTGCAGTTGACTCACTGCTATATTGAAAGAAATGATAAATGCACCATTCAGAGGTTACAGAAAGCAATGGCTATAGCATTGGTGCTTTTAAAGGAAATAAATTAAGAGTCCATAAGGGTAATCGACTCATCGATCACGCTGAGATTAAATCATCACCGAGATGAAATGTCATCAATGTTAAAGTAGAAAATATAAAAAAATACGGTTACACTTTATTTTAAGGTGCCATTGTTACAGTGTAATTATTTGTTTAAGTACTGAGTAATATTAATTAATAACATATACTTACTATAGGGTTAGGGTAGGATTAGTGTTTGGTTTGAGGGTTAGTTGCAGGTAGTTATGGATAATTTACTGTTATTACTATGGTAAGCACATGTAAAAAAAACTGTAAAATAAAGTGTTACCAAAAATTATATTATTAGGGGAAAATAAGGAATTATTGGGGGGAAAATATGATGTACTTAAAGGAAATGTTTTTTGTAATGTAAAAATATATATTATTATAATGTTATAATTGGTAATGTACCTAAATATATATATTTTTTTAACAAAAGTTTTGGTAATTGAATTTATCTTCATGGTGCTATATTCTTAAGAGATACATTTTAAAGTTGTTCATAGTAAGGTTCTTCGACAACAAAAATTTCTCAATTTCAGCCGAACAACTTTTTATGCATTCTTTAGCGTCCTTTTTGGTCACAGTGAAGTGTGTTCACACTGCTTACATGTTGGATGCATGAAATAGACACCTGACATGGTCAAAACAAGTCATCAGAAAAGCTCTAAACTAGAGGTCGACCGATAGTGGATTTTACCGATAACTATGTTGGACGCACTTGCCGATAACCGATTAATCAACCGATAGTTTTTAAAATGGATACTGGATAAAAAAAAAAAACATAAATAAAACCATGCTGAACTTTATAAAAATAATTTAAAAAGAGTACTGATTCATGAAAATGTGCCAAATTAAAACCATATAAATAAATTTGAATCTAAAAATAAGAAATTCTAACAGAACAAATTCTTCAGAAAATAATTGAAACATTAAATATTACAGGTCAAATTTGTTTCTTTACCTAGAAACATGAATGTACATATCATAGGTAACCCTATACAAGTCCCTATACAACAAGGATGAGAAAGGTAGCTTACATGAACTATATGCATTATGCATACATTTTTACAGCATGTATTAATATGAGCAATATTGTACCTTGATCATTCATGTTAGTTCATTCTATTCAATAAAGTGTGAGTGAATCGAACGAAAGTCAAAGGACAAACACAGCAGGAGTCCGATTTCATTCAGCACGAGAGGGAAGTAGTAGCTGAGGTAAGCGCGGCTGTCATTCTCAGTGCGTGTCCAGTCCGACGCGTTTTCTGAACGCATATGGAAGCTAAACTCCCATAGGAATTAATTGAAAAGTTGAAACGCTAACTTTGCTTTGCAGCGATCCGTTATGAATGCCTGAGGTCGAGCTGCGAGCGCATTTACATTCTGTGCGTGACATACCATCCCTGTGGACGGGTTGAAAACATGCAGAACAGCTCCATCTACTGGCTGCAGTCTTTAGCCTCTGGCCAAAAAATCCTCTGACGCAAAATGATGATATTTACGTCATCGGAGGAATTTTTCCAGAAATAAAATGCATAATTCTCTCGTCTCAGAGGGATATGAGGGGGGAAAGTACCATAATTCAAATATACTACAGGGTTTCTACTGATACAAAGCTTAATGCTAAATCACTGAAGTTACCTTTTAACTGCTTGAGGTACTGCTAATGTTAGCGTCCTCTCAGCCTCGATGACAAACATACACACTGCTGTTCTTTACCTGTTAATGCAGCATCTAGTCAAGAAATGAATTACTTTATAATGATTTGGCAACAAGTACTGTAGTGTTCTGTATTCATACCGTTTCGCTGTCATGTTTTAAACGCGCATCTGATGTGTCAGCGGGCGCTCTCCTTGCAGCATGTGCTTTCCGTGCAGTGAGCAGCCTCACGTGTGAATGTAAACACAAGGTGTCAGCAAGGTTTTTTTTTTCGCCTCTAGAGGCCGCTCTCGTGCTTTATAATGGCAGCAGGCCCTTCTCAGAGCTCTTGTACTGTGTGATGGCAGCGCACCCTTCTCAGCTGCTCCAGCAACGGACGCAACACAGAAAAACTATCGGTGTGGATTTTTGGCGATAACCGATTGTTCCACCAATCAGCTATCGGTGCCGATTAATCGGCAAAACCGATGAATCGGTCTACCTATACTCTAAACACATTATTCCAGCCATCCAAAAATGTATTTGGCTGAATTTTCTTCTTTTTCTCCCTGTTTCGACCAAATAGGTTGCATTACATTTACATTTGTTTGTTTGAGCATTTCAACACAGCAACATTGGCTTGACCAATGGTGTGAGTTTGAGGCAGGGACTATCTGTTTGCTTTACCAATGATAGATGAGGGATGGTGTTGGAGAAAGCTGTTTGAATATTACTTGCACCATTTAATTTGGTAATGCGTGTTGTGAGAAATTACTCACTTTCAGCTTTAAATTGAAGTCTGGCTTTATGTTCATTCCAGAATGTGTACATGAAGATACAATTTTAATGCTTTATAACCCACTAGATTTCTACATATTAGTGCAATAACTTAATAGCTAGGCCAAATTGATGTCTTTGATTACATTTGGCGCTTCGCTCTTAGCCACCGTTTCATCTTAGTTGTTTTGGATAACTTCTTAAACAGCATTTGCTTAGAGTGATGAAATGTGCCAGACGAAATGAGAGAGGTTTTTTACGCCCAGCAACAGTTTGAGAAATGGTCTTATGTTTTTGTAGGTCAGCCTGCCATTACTTCTGTAATGAAACAAGTTTTTACCTGTAAGTTACGGCTGTGTCGCAGGGCAGGCATCATCTTCGTGGGTTTCTGACAGTGGTGAGAGAGAGAAGAGGAGAAAAGTATGAATGTGAAGAGGCTGTATTCCCCCCCAGTGGGATTTTATACTAAGAGCCAGCCTAATTATAATGTTCAGAGTCATTGTGTCACTGTGCCCCGTTACCCCTTTTTTGCAGGGAAAAGTAGATGAGCCAGAAGCTAATGTTTAGTTGTTGTTGTTTTTGAAGACCTTAGAATAGATCATGGTTTAAAATTTTTGTTTTGTTTTTGTTTTATGTGAGTGTTACGTTTTTGTTTTTTTATGTAGGGACTGGCGTATCATATGCCCTGTTTATACCTGGTATTAAGATGCGTTTTGGTGTAAACGTACAGGTGTAAAATAATGGGCTCTAAAATGTTTTGAGCTTGTCCACTTTTAATCACTTCCAGATAGGGGTGTGCGATATTGACAACAAATTATATCTCAATGTTTTCTGGAATTTCATCGATAACGATAATTAGACGATATATTATGGGGGTTTTTACCTTTTATAAAGCCAATTTTCTAACCTAATTATATGTACGCATCATCTTTTCTGTCAAATTCTTACATTTAATCAATTAATTAACACAATAGGGCTGTTTCCAATCAAATCAAATTCGACATCATTCATCTTTGCAATGGAGTGGAAACACAAGCTGCATCTGAAGTGGCATTTAGATGTATTTAGACAGACTGCATGTTTTGATGTTTTAAACATAAAATGTTGAATATTGATATTTGAAATATTTAAAATGAAAAGATACTTTAAATGTGAAATTTAAACCGCCAGTAGGTGGCAGCAAGTCTCCGTTAATTAGTAAGCCATTGAATCATTCATTCAACCGATTCGTTCGAAAAAACGGATTAATTCAGGAAGGAAACACCTGCTGAAATAGAAGCAAATGTGAAATAGAGAAAAAATTGGCAATATGGTGTAATATTGACTTGTAAGGCTGAGCAATTTTATCGATTCTGCGATATAAATTGATTTTTTTTCCCCCAAGAAAGTATCGATTTTTAAGCCGTGAGTGAGTATCGATACATAAGTCCCATTCAAATCCCTGTGTTTACCCCCATTCGCGTTGCAGAAGGAGCGATTTGGTGAGCCAGCCGCTAGTGTCGCTGTAGAGCGACAGTTTGCAGTTTCAATAAATGGAACTAATTTTCTCAACACATTTTGACTGGACAGAGGTGCTACAGCTTGCAAATGCTGGACAAAATTAATCAGAGACATATATTGTGTAATTGATGATTTTAGTTTTCAGTTCAGTTAATTCAATCCAAGTAAATTAAACACTCACAAGATGTCACCAAAATCACTCTGTCCCGTTTAAATCTTTCAGAAAATGATGTAAGTGTATCGAATTATAACGAATCGTATTGTTGGCTGAATATCGTGATAAATATCGTATCGTGAGCTGAATATCGTGTATCGTATCGTGATATTAGTGTATCGCTACAGCCCTATTTACTTGTTTATTGAACAATTTTATAACAGATCAAATCAATATCACATTTGTTTTCATGCTGATATCTGGAGAAAAACGGCACACTTTGTGATATTGATTAACTATATTAAATGATAGAAATCTAAAAGATAGACAGGGGAATTTTGTGGCACCTTATCTTGATTTTTGGGGACATTTTTAGCATTTTAATAGATTATAATCACGCAGTGAAATGCGTACGTGCACTTGTCTAACCTACTAGACTATATGTAATGTATGCGTGCACTCTATGGGTGTGAGGGGCATCTACTCAATTATGCGAGATCCCACATCATTAAAACAACAATTATGATATTATCGCAGACGATATTGCACACCCCTACTTCCAGAGGTAGTCGAAAACGCATTTGACCAGATTGCTTCCGTAGTGTAAACGCTCATGTGGTTGAATGCATTCCAACAGCCACAAAAGACCACCTACTCTCCACATACTGACCGCATAAACATAATGGGATGTGCGCTAGCCTGACTGGATTTAAACTTTGTCAGATGAAGACCCAAGTTTGGTTTGAAGATGAAAACGTACCAAACAAACTCACATTCCTGATTTCTAACAGGCACTCACAGCATTCGATGGGGTCTCGTGGCTATCAGAGCAGAAACGAGACCCTCCCCTCGAAGAAATCAAGACAGAAGTGGTTGTAAGTGGACAAAAAAAGACCGATTAAATCAGGTGACTCTCTCATCTACTTGTGATCCGATCGACCAGTCATCTTAATACCATGTGTAAACAGGGCCATATAGACTGGTGCTCTCGAGTTGAGCCAGTAAACAGCCACCTAGCAATCATCCACAATACTTGCAACCACCCTAAACCACTTAACAACCACAACACGCCCCTAAAATTGTTGCGGAAGAAAATGTAATATATTTATTCTGAAGAGATTCAGTGCATCACTTTCTGCTTTTCATTTTGCTTAGTCATTATTGTTTTTTTTTTATTTTGTTTTTTTTATTTCAGGTCTTATATGACATTCAGAATTGCATCTTTTTCAAAGCAATGAAGCCAATCCATACAGATGAAATTAACAGATTGTTTTCCCCCCATATCTCACTGGAAGTTAAAGCTAGACTAAAGGTTGGTTATTCTGGAGTAATATTTGAAAATGAATTGCCAGTCAGTTTATCAGAACTTGTCAATTCATCAATTTGTTGTCCTTCTGGACGCCTTGAGGATATCTTTTATAGGTTGCTATGGGAACGCCATCCTTGATAGTATCTTGTGTAGCCATGGACACTGAACGAATCTAAATGTTGTTTCAGAGTGTGTCTTTGTCTTTTGGTATCAGGGAATTTATTATTTTATAAAAAAAAATTAAAAAGCAAAGTTTTTCCTCAGCTATGGCAGTGAAATGTAGGTTCCATATATCGCCCGGATATTGATTTCAGATGAGATTCATGATTAAAAAAAAAAATTCTGCGTAAACTTGCAAGACAGATGTGCTTCTCTCCGGCAAGAACTCTCTGATCTGAGACCTTTTTCTTGTCTTGAACCTCTACTTTTTGATAAGCTGCAGAAATTGTCACCAAGATCCTCCATGTCTGATGATTAATGCTGACACATTGTCTGTCCCATTGTGCTGCTCGAGCACTGTAGAAACGGATGGCCCTGTGACTCACTCGCTGTCTTGAATGCAAAACTATATCAAAAGAGGTATGGTAAAAGAGCCATGAGAAAGAAGGTCGTGACTTCTTTTACCCTGGAAAGTACAGATCACATTGATTTCTATTCTTTCCTTCCAGGAACTGTCAGAATGCCCTTGGTGGAAATATTATAATGTAGCCAACGGTATGGTTTAACCTTTAACTCAAACAATAGCTCTGTTTAGGCATCTGTAACATAATTGAACATCTGTTAAAATGGTTATATGTTAGATATCAAAGCTCTAAACACATTCTTATCCTTATTTTTATTGGATAATCCACAAATGATTTACCTTATATAATGCATATATCGCATTATATATAGTCCTTATTTAGTGTTATTAATTGTTTATATTATATATTTTTTGTAATGTTTTACCAAAAAGGCAGCAAGTTTCCCTGAACTTTAGTACATTTTAATTGAATAATAATTTCTGAGTCAGATGTTGATTCAGAAACTCAGTGAAGGACTCATCGGACCAGTAACACCTGAGTTTGTGCGTCATTTTTAGCAATTTATTAAAAAGAATCGACTTCAAGCTGTCATTGTTGTTTCGTGAATGGGATCAAACTGATCGTGCTGTAAATGATTCCTTCTGTCCTTCCGCTGTAGTTTTTTGCTCTTTCATGAAACATGAGCTGAATGAATTTCTGTGTAAGTTGTCTAAATAAAAAACAACAAAAATGTTGCTTATCGGTTTGAGTGAAACAATTAATGTACAAATGGATTTATGAATGCAGGTTGAGAGGTTGAACTGGAAATGATTATTGGAAATGTCAATGGATAACCTTCTTGAGATGGGTTGCATGTGCAGTGCAAAAACCCAACTAATCGATTATGAAATTCATTATTGAATTTTTCATGATCAAATTGTATTGATTAGTAAACGCAGCCTTATTTTCATTCTTACCCAAGTCTGCTGTGTAATGTTGTCTTGGGACATGACAAAAAAAGTGCCGTCTATGATGGAGGATGTCGTTATGATGGATCACCCTACCTCTCTGGGTGGTTCAATAATCAACCCTTAATCTTACATGTTAAGATAGAATGAGTGCATCAGATTGAGTAGGAAGTCATTGCCCCAGCCTGTGTATGTGCATGTAGCTGTCATGAGTGACCCAGGATTGCTGGCATAGAGTGATGTAACCCATTGAATCTCCTGCTCCCAGGAGGGTTACTAAAATCCTAATCTAGCCTCAAAAGGCTGTGAATGTCACTCTGTTGAAAGATGCCATTTCTCAAAGTCGACCGACGTAGGATATTGTAAATGCTGTTGCAATGAGCAAAACGAGCTTGACATTTTAAAGGTGTGCTGTAGATCAAATGAATGGTTGCTTCTCTGTTATTATTATTTTAGTTTTATTATAGCCGAGCAACAGCGTCCTTGCTGTCTATGAAGTTTATAATATATAATAGCAATTATTGTCCCCTAATTTTTATAGTAGACTCAACATGACTTCAGGAATCCAATGGGATTGGTAGATTTGGTGCCTGCCATATTATTTGTAAAGAGTGTAGTCACAAACTGGAAGATTTTATACAGTCCAGAGCTAAAGCTATAAACCATATTGAACATCAGCTACTTAAGTCACTTTTTGTTTAAAGAATAATATGATGTCAGTAAGAGTAAAGTGGTTACAGGATGTTGTTTTTGCAGCAGATTCCATGAATTGGACATAACCTGTCCTGCAGTTCAGTATTTTGAGACTATTCATTAAAGGTTGTCTGATCTATTTAATCCAAGATCCAGACCCAGTGTTTCTTCCCAGATAAACGGTTCATAAGTTTGAGGGTCAGTAATATATAAAAATGAATGACAGTGCTGTATATCAATGTTCCCACAGTCATTGTAAAAGTTGTCAATAACAGGATATTTTAAAATTGTGTTTTCCAGGCATAAGTCATTTATAAATGTATACATTTTGCTCTAAAATATTTGGTAGATATTGTAATAGATGTAGTATCTTACTCCCAAGCTGTAGTGATGGCCTGTTTGTAAGTGAATTTATTTATTTTTTTATTTTTTTTAAGTTCTTTTCAATAAAAAAAATCAAACAGGTTGGTTTACAAATGTGTCTGATTCCTTTGGGAACGATGTTTAAAAAGTTGCAAAATTCCAGGCATTTTTAAGGCTGGAAGCTTTCCACAGGAATTAATGGGAATACATTGGGAATTTGTAAAATTGCAGGTTAGTGGCAGCAAATATAATTTGCAGCCAGGGTAGTCTAGCAACTCTCCGTTGGCTTGAGAGCTGGAAAAAACAAACTCTAGTAAGGTCAATAACATCATGTATAGAGTCGGTGGGCGGGCTTAACATAATGACGGCAGAGTTGCGGCAGTTCCGCGTGCTACTTGAAAACAAAGAAGCTGGCGAACAGCGGTCTTTCGAATCGGCTTTGGCCGTGACTCTGGAAGACTTGGAGTTAAGCTTTTCTTTGAGAAAAGAACAAAGAACGGCACTGAAGTCATTTTTAAAAAAGGAAGATGTGTTCGCAGTTTTGCCGAGTGGATACAGCAAAAGTTTAATCTATCAACTAGCTCCGCTTCACCTACTTCGTTGCTCTGGTTGGTTGTAGAACTATCCTATTGCGTGCAGAGGGAATTTGAAAGACAACCGTTTATCCCGCCCCTCGGATTGAGCCCTGCCAGTGGTGTGTTCCCAGACCCAACATCTTGATGTTGATGTGGGTCTGGCTTGTCAGGCTAGGTTAGCCTATAAAAGGTAACTTGAATGTAATCTTGCAGCTTAATTTTAACAACCAGATTTAATGCATTTTCAGTTGAATTTCTACCCTGCACATTCCTCAATCACACCATTATTACTGCAGGGCTATTGAGGTCACACCCCCCACCATGCACTGTGCATTCCTCCATAACATGCACATTTGATAAAAAATACAGTAAAAACGGTAATATTGTGATTACAATTTAAAATAATGTTTTTATTTGAATATACTTTAAAATATAATGTATTTCTGTAATGCAAAGCTGAATTTTCATCAGCATTACTCCAGTCTTCAGTGTCACATGATCGTTCAGAAATCATTCTGATTTGCTGATTTATTATTATCAATGTTGTGCTGCTTAATATTATTTTTATAAACCGTGACGAATAAAAAGTTAACAAAGAACGGCATTTATTTAAAATAGAAATGTTATGTAACAATTTACACTACCGTTCAAAAGTTGGGGGGGGGGGTCCTTTTTTTTGTGTTGAAAGAAATTACTTATTTTACTTAGCAAAAATAGTGATAGTAGAGACATATATTGTTAAAGAAGATTTATATTTAGAATAAATGTTGTTCCTTTTAGTTAAGTCCTGTAAATTAAAAGCTGTATCTGCTACATAACTGTAACTACATGTCATTTGAGCAAATTGCTTAATTTTGATGAGTAATCATAATTTGCAGCTCAGCAAGTCAGAATTGTTACAAAATTAACATCTGACCAATTCAGTGAGTTTGATACGCTGCTGGTACTATGATTGTTTTTGCATATCTCTTATATTTTACGGATTTGTTTATTTTCACCACATAGTCTTGGTCTCATCACATTCAGTGCAACTCATCTTTGCTCTGTTATCAGTAATTCCGTGCAGGAATAATGTTTGATCCCATTATGTATGATATAGATTGTTTTCTCAGTTTGCCTTGTAAAGCATTTAGGTTTGGCTCTGAAATCAAGCTGGAAGCACAGTTAGTTTTCTGGTCTGGTTTGAACTTTTCTTTGACCTTGAAGGTTCAGCTCCGAGAGGAATTCAAGATAAGCTCAATGCTCTGCATTGTTTGACTTTGAGTGTGCAGGTCTCCAATTCGTTCAGATTTTTAATGTTGGTGTACAGATTTTGCCTATAATGTGCATCTTGAACAAATCCCATGATGCTGTGTCTGTGTACACAACATTGCATTACTATTTAGTACACACAAAAAAAGTAAGTTGAATCACAGAACTTGTTTTAGGTAGAGTCTGGTGAAGTTGTTTTATCTTGTGGTTTAATCTCTCACAGACAGCGGTGTCTGTCTTTTTTGACCCTAGTGTGTTAATACTAGATGAAATTCCACTCAGCACCTACTGAGAGACATAAAATGGGGTCCAGGTGGCTGAAAGAAACTATTAAAATGAGACTAACAGGAAGGCATTACAGCAGAGAGGGGCTTGAAATGGAAAAGAGCGTTAAACACGTCTCACCTGCTTAGTAATGGCTAGGTGCATGTGGCGGCCTTGACAGCTTGCTTATTAGCAGTGTTTTTAGTTTTGTCTAACAAATGTTCCCATAAACTATACTGAATGATGACTTGGCCATCCATTGTATTAGGGCTGCTCGATTATGGCAAAAATCATAATCACGATTATATTGGTCAATATTGAAATCACGATTATTTAACACGATTATTGGTGGGTCATATTATCAAAATCTTATTTCATGATATGAGTAATTTTAAATGTCAGTGAAATTTCACAATTATCCATACTTTAGCAAAAACTAATACTAGGTTAATTAATGCAAGTAGGTTAAATGTCCTCAAAACAGCTACAGAGGACAAGTAAACAGTCCTGAATAAAATAAAAACAAAGAAACTAGTTAAACTAACAAAACCAACAGAAAATACAAATAAAATAAACAGGTTTTCCAGGAAGATGTACTAACAGTGATATTTAGATTAGTAATACACAGCAGAAATAGAATAAAGTAAAAAAAATAAAGTAAAATAACTGCTGTATAAATGAAATATTGACTAATTCTTATTTAAAACGAATAAAAAGATATTCATTCAAGAGCAGTGAGTGATTTTATCTTTGTCTTTTTTTTGTTAGATTAACAATGACTGCTACTGACGTTGATGTCGGCTGCTGTCCCTTTAAGAGCTGCGCGTACCATAGGCCGTATCTTCTACGGCGCAAGTTACGCGTTGGTTTTAATTTATACTTCTGCGTTGTTGTCTGCGTCAATGTGCAATTCCACATGCAAGACCGCTAGGAGACATTGTCCACGGGCATGTTGATGGTAACCCACAGTATCAAGGCAAAAGCCGAAGAAGAAGCATGTTTACATTGACGGAGTATCAGCAGCCGTCATGGCGACAGATTGCGGCTTTTCTTGCAGCTTGAGTTGTTGTATGTAATACAAATTAAGCATCTCTAGTTGATTAGTAGAGTTAAATAAGATGCGATCTGGCGCTGGAATGCGTTTTTGAAATCAAGCCGAGCTCATGGCGCTGTTTTCACTATCGTTGGCTCATGCACAGATGAGCGCTTCAATTGATTGCTGTTGCGGAGACACGAAACGAAATGCACCCTATTGTGCCCCTGTTCTTGATATACAATCACTGATTAACATCTTTGGTTTTAATGAGAAAATAAATAAACTATACACAGCGGATCTATGTATTTATTCACTAACATAAAGAATCTCTGCACTACAAAATATTGTGTTATATAGCAGATGTAAGGATTAAACTATCATCCCATTTCTGGACACACACTCCTATCGCAGATTTTGTTTATTCATTTATTGACCTGAGGGAGAGGTTCTGGCAGACCAATCACGGCGCTTGCGGTCCGCGTAGAATTGACGCGTTGTTACATTTTTGGAGAGGTGCACGTCAGGGTACGTCGTAGGGGTGTGATGGGTAGGTATCACACAGCCTACGGCGTAGCTACGGCGTACACTCGAAGCAGAAGTATACATTGGCCTTTATACATGTGCTAACCAACTGCGTTTACGAGGATACTTACCAAAAAGGCATTTCGATATATTTGTGTGTACTCATGGGCGTCGGAAGCAAAAAAAAATGTGGGTGGGTCCTCAGAAATGTTTTAATGGAGTAGATGCCAATTACGCTAAACGTATCACCGAAAAATCGCCATATTATTGAGGTTGTCAGTAGTGTAGGGGTAGGACACACAGCATATAGTTTTGACTCAAATCGACCCGCGGTTCGCGCCCGCCTTTCGCCGAACTCAATCTTCTCCCTTTTCCCATCACATATCAGATCGGAAAGGCATTTATTTTCAATAAAAATGAAGAAAATATTAGAAAAGTGAAAAATAAAGCATCTAACATGTGTTTAATAATAAGTGTTTATCAGGGAAACAGACATGTGCTGAATGTTAGAGACGATAAAAGTGAGTGAGTCCAATATCATTGATCATAAAAAGTGGGTGGGTCTTGTCCCACCCACATACAATGGTTCCGACGCCCATGTGTGTACTAGACTATTTGACCGTTTAGGCGTGTATCTGAAGCCCATAGTATACTTTGCTTATGCGCATTCCGCCCCATCTCGGAGCGCGCGCGCTGGTGGTCGCCTATGGAACAGCATTTATTTTGCAGCTTAATGCGCTTTTAATAGCATTGTTTGGTATCATCCGGCCGGAAGACACACAAGCAAATTTTCTCCTCATTTACTTCTCATTATCTAACATTAGCCTAGCTAGTGAATAAACAAGATGCAGAGTAGCTAGGGGACTACTGTGCTATACTTTCTTTTTTGATGGTGTAAAATGGCATGTAGCTTTGAAGGATGTTAGGCTTGACTTTGACTTTATATGTAATTAAACTACAAATTAAACTCCCCCAATGGTCTTAACCAACTTAGTCTATGTTCTAATAAGTGTGTGTGTGTGTGTGTGTGTGTGTGTGTGTGTGTGTGTGTGTGTGTGTGTGTGTGTGTGTGTGTGTGTGTGTGTGTGTGTGTGTGTGTGTGTGTGTGTGTGTGTGTGTGTGTGTGTGTGTGTGTGTGTGTGTGTGTGTGTGTGTGTGTGTGTGTGTGTGTGTGTGTGTGTGTGTGTGTGTGTGTGTGTGTATATTTGCATACTGCATAAGTGTAGGAATGAAAAATGAGAACATGCTGCTCTTCATACTGTCCCTGCATAGACTCTTGTTTACTTGTGTAAGTGTGTTTGCTCTTAGTTGTTTGTACTGACACCCACATTCATACATCTCTAAGCAGGCTAATGCCTCTCTGAATAGTGGAAGAGCGTTGCATACTGTACATCACAAAGTTAACTCAGAGCTGAGGAGCCATAGAGAAACCCATTTACTAGAGAACTCTGTTCAACACTTCAAAGGCTTTGCTGTTCTCTTTCTGATTTCCACACTGTTGTGTTGATAAGCACTTGGCTCATTTAAAAGTTCTAGTCTTGCATTTCAGTTGTCGAAATGTTAATGGCATTTAAGCTCGTTCTTTACAAGGACATATTCGCTGATAAAAAGGGGTGAAGTTATTGATGTTTGCAGAGGATAGACCACATTATTTTTATTTAAAGATTGAATCGGATTGAATTTAATTGTCCTGGAAGGGTGGAAAATTAATTACTCCGTATTGATGTTTCTTCCCATAATGATCTCCATCTCTCCTCTCCACTTTACAGTATGAATTTAAAGTGAAGAATATTAAAAAGAAGAAAGTCAACATCATCGTGTCCGTGGATGGGGTGAAAGTAGCGCTGCGGAAAAAGAAAAAGGTAAGCTTCTGTTAATTTATTAGTTATAATATGCATATTTAAACAATGAGGCTATATTTTTTTTATACATTTCATTAATATTGTATTTATTAATTTGTTAATTTGTATTATTTATTACACAGTGGTATAGTGACACTTAAACAACAAAACACAGATGCTACAAATTGAAATCTATAATTCAGTTATTACAGTCAAATTGTTTTGCTATACAAAGTATATTGTTTGCAATACTTGTGATGTTAGAGACTATAGAGAGTCTTTGCAATGATCTGTAATTGGTTTTTAAGAATGAAATGGTGTTCTATATAAATTGCGTTTAGGGATGCACGATATATCGGCAACATATCGTTATCGGCTGATAAATGATTATTTTTGATGTTATCGTTATCGGTCCAATAAGAAAATTTGAATCCGATATATTCAAGCCGAAATGCACAGCAGAAATGTCTGATTGTTCTCATATATGATGCGTTTAGTTGTTAATTAGCCTTCTAAGCGCTTCAGTTTACGGTTGTTCGTTCATTCTCTCCAGCTTCAGCGCGCACTCTCAAACAGCAACATTATTCCTAATAGACTAGACTAATATTAAAGATGTTTACTATTAATGTAATATTAAACATATTTTTTTCAAAAACACAGAAGCTTTATTTTTTATAACTAGCACTTTTATTGTTCTCGTATCATTTTCATCAACAATATACGGTTTGATTAAAACCATTTCCTTATTGTCTGTGCGGAGGCTATTTCATGCACTCGCATTCTGATTCTTTATTATGCAGCCTAAGTAATGCTGTTCAATAAGTTGTTTGCATTATTTAGGTATATTATTTTTTATTTTTTAGGCAATATAATTTTTGGTAACATTTTACAAATAAGGTCTCATTTGTTAATGCATTAACTAACACGAACAAACAGAGAGCAATAACCTTTGTTTATTTTAGTAATAAAATGTTTGTGTTTATTAACAGTCCATTCACAGTGCATACCTAATGTTAAAAGACACAACTTTGGGTCTGAATATGTTGAGATTAACATGAACTAAGATGAATAAATCCTGTTGAAGTATTGTTCATTCATTGTTGGTTAACTAATACTAACAAAAATTAAACCTTATTGTAAAGTGTTAACATTTTTTTTTTTTATAAAGTAAGTTGGCCATAGGAGTGTAAAATTTATTTGAAAAGGTAAGGAATCTTACATTGGTTCAAATAGGCTACTGTAGTGTATAGGTTTGATTTATGTTGAAGTGTTTGGGACATGGCTTTTAATGGTGAGCCTTTTGTTTTTGTAATCAGGCTCTCAGAGTTTATTAACATTTGTATTTAGATTTATCGGCCAATATATCGGTTATCGGCGTTCAAATATAAATAATTATCGGTATCGGTATCGGCCAAAATGTTCATATCGGTGCATCCCTAATTGCGTTATTGGGCTGTTTAGTAGAAATGTATTCAGTGTTAACTTCTAATATGAACATATTACATAATATATCTAGAGGCAACTCGATTCGCTTTCAAGTTATGTGTGGATTGCTTAGATTCTTTAGATTCTCTTTTGTTAGTAACAATACATGTCATAATTTAGATGGGGATGACGGCTATACGCTTCAAGCAGCTTTAAGCTTAAAGACTAAGGGTTTGATCCTGGAGGTTTTGAGATCAGATGAGAATAGCACGCATCACAGTCCTGCTCTGTGTTCACCCTTCGGCAAAACACAGCCTTTAGTTAGTTTCCGGGATGGTCTTGTCCTTCAGTAAGATGCTTTGCTTAGCTCAAAGTTAATGGGTTGGGTACAGTCAGTCCCTGCCATTTCTGTATCTTAAGTTGCCTTGTACTGTTCATTTAAACATAAAGTATTGATTTAAACTGGTTCTTTATCTCTTGGTTTAATTTAGAGCTGGAACCTAAATGAGATTGATAGAGTAAGTTTCTGCCTTGGATATATTATCATATATTAAAGCCTGGCTTGTGGTGTACTGAAATGATCACCTTTGATTTCCTGCAGAAAAAAGAATGGACCTGGGATGAAAGCAAGATGATGGTGATGCAAGACCCAATATACAGGTGCGGCGCTTCATAAAATATCTCTTTTATTTTAACTGCATCCAACACTTGACCAATGTATCTGTCAGCCCTGAGAGTAAGTGAGTAATACCTTGTGTAAGCTCTCAATTGGAGGTTTTCGGTGGGAAAACTGGGGAAAATTGTCATGTTTTCCCCTAAACTGTGCTCCTAAATATATCACGGTCACCATCACAATCATAATGGCAGTGTTTACAGTGCACCTATTATGCTATTTTAAAGGCATACATTGCACATCACCACATTGTTTAATGATTCTCAAAGACTCAATGGATGAATCAGTCTCTCTAAATCCCTCCTTTCCGCAAGCTACTCTGCTCTGATTGGTCAGATGTCCCAGTCTGTTGATATTGGTCTACCGCTTACAGAGCACATCGGAAACAAACTCGCAATACCATAAACTTCGGCTCTGCGCGAAGGCGATTGTACGCACTGTAAAGACTGTAACAATGGCGTCGATTTTACCATATTAATCCGAGCGCGAGTCTGATAATGAAACATTGGGAGAACTAGTTATTCAACCCGAAGCTCCAACGCAAAGATGACTTGAGCAGGACGTTTAGTTAGTATGGTAAGAAAGACTAGGTCATCTGCATTAATAGACACAGTTTTAAGTAATAGTGGCCCACAGCTGATTTGCAGAAGTATTTTAGTAAGGCGGTAATAACGTCAGTTAGCCGGAAACTTACACAATATAAAACACAAAACTAGCCTACGTATTTTGAACACCCAGTAGAAAATATATACATCAATAATTAATAATACTTACAGGTCGTGATTCTGAGGAGCAAGCTGGTACAAATAAACTGGGTACTGACCATAGACTGTAAAAAAATATGGACGTCATCCATAGGATTCTGAAGAGCCGTTTTGAAGCGCAAAGGAGGGACGAGCTGGCCATTGCCATCTTGTCAGTGTGTCATCGTGTGTCACTCCCGCATAATAGAAAATGGGCAAAGAGGTGGGACGTGGGCGGAGCTGAGGTGACGTGATGACTAACTATGCAGGATTATAAAGCTTTATATAATGTACACGAATGAGTTATAAAATAATTCACCCCCCTCACAGTTGTCATGAAGGGCAAAATTAGCCATATAGACTAAAACCACAATTTGTACCAGGCTGTAAACCTGTGTTTTTCTGCTGTAAAGTTGGGCATTTTAACATGGGGCTCAATGAGATTCTGCTCTCTTCTGGAGCCTGTCCCTAGCGGCCAATCAAGGAATTGCAGTTTAAGTCACTTTCATATTGGCTTCAAGAGAAACTGCGGGAGGTTGCCGCTTGGTACCGACCCATCTTTCAAGAGCAAGTGTTCTGCAAATCCCGCATTGAAAGATTTGAAGAGCAGACGTCTGTAAAATGACGTGTTTGGGGCAAGTTGTTCATGAGCAGACAACATAGGTGGACATAGGATTATGCAAATATCATCTCTAGTGACGTAGAACAATCACGCAGTAAGATAATGACTTGTTTGGGTGGTTCAGAGTTGATTCTTTCTTTTTGGAGACTATAACTTTATTTATCATGCACTTTCAACTTTACAACTTTGCAGAATGTTTACATTCACAAACAGCTATATTACACACTGCATGAAAGAGAATATTCGAAAAACCATAATAGGGGCACTTTGAGATTGACAGCCATTTTACCGTCAAGTGTCACTCTCAGATTGTCTGTACAACAGACTGTTATGATCAAATTATGTCTGAATGAATTGGTAACCGAAGACGGCCTCCTTCTCTAACTTGAGAGTAATGCCCATTTTATTGTGGATTGAAGTATCTATGTCAGACGGACGTTTTTACATTAAAAAAGTAGTTTTCCCCATCTTGAGTCAAAAGGGTTTTGTTTTGTCTTGTTTTCTTTCTCGAGACACTCATTTCTTTCAACCTCTCATGTATGTCAAAACCTCTCCATTTGGGTTTTTGCTTGATTTCCCTACTTAAATTGCCCAAGCAACATTTCACAGGGAATTTAGCTTGCTCTAAGACCATATAACAGCCCTATTTCATTTTATTTCATAACCTGTGAGTGTTGAACGCTTTAACTAGACATAGCCCACAAGCCAAACTCTCTCACTGAAATTGATTGTGATTTTACTGTTAATATAATTCAGTCACTTCAGTTACAAATGTTCTTGTCACTCTCTTTCATGACTGAATTTTTTAAGCATGCCGAACAAGACCAAAACATTTTTTTGCTGCTGTGTGAATGCAGCCAATGTGATTTTGCTGTTACTAATGTTTTGTTCTCAGTCTAATGCTGCGTTCCCGGCAGGTTTTTGAGCACGTAAGTTACAACTTCAAACCACGACTCACAACGTTGTAGCGTTCCAAGCAAAGTCACGCCAAACTGTCTGAGCACAAGGAATTGTGTGGTAGCTAGATGTAAACAAAGCATGGCGGACCGTATGAGGCTTATGCTAAATTTACAATCATTTATATCGCCAAAGGTGCTTACTTGCTTATTTGAGGGAAACGGAGGGGAAAAAAACGGCACATAAGGCAAGAGAAGCTGTAATACCTTTTATTTTATGTTAATTGTATATTTTGTTTCATAAACACCGCATCCGTGCGGGGCTGTCATTGTTGTTTCGCGAGCTATGTGACGTCAGATCTCGTAACTGGGAGTACATTGATCTAGTACGAGTTCACGGGTGGGAAGTCACGGGTTTGACTGCCGTTCCAGTGCACTTTCACGGGTAGAAGGTTGGAAAAACACGGGTTACGGGTTGCCTGGAACGTGGCATTATTCTCCATTTAATTCAAACTGGTTTTGCATTGCACAGATGTGTCTTCCTTAAAGTCTGTAGCTACCATTGGTATTTCTTCACATAATGAAACTTGCTGTGACTGGCTCTTAAATGTCCAACACGGTTAATGTGCTTCTTTTCAGATGATAATAAATGGAGTCAAATAAAAACTCAAATGACACGTAGTTGGTGCGACTTACAGAATGTGACTTTCTGCTTCATAGGATTTTGAAAAGGCTTCAGTTACTGACAGAACAATTTAATAAATGTGACCAGAGAGATTTAATTGCTCTGTATTTCATTTAAGTAATTAGACAGTGGGAGGCTCAATTAACACCAGATTAGTCTTTTGATTATGCAAATTGGTACATCCATTGTTTTGCAGATTGGAAAAATCAATACACATTGTATTGCAGTCTATTGAACGCAGCCTTATAGTAATATATTTTGAAGTTTCTCAAGGAGAATCTAAGTGAATTTTGCGAAACAGCAGATCAGTGTGCATGCTGTTTGCCGACTGCGTCTGTCAAATCCTCGATAATAAGATGCGGTTAAGAGTTCAAATCTCTGGATTAGTCAAAAGAAAGCAACAAACCCTTGTGGTTACTGTCATACAGTTGGGACTGCAGACAAGGTCATAGATTCTTTACAGCCATTTCACACACAGCCACTGTCTGTGTTCCTCTAAGCCTTGCTGAGGAGGATGCAGGACCCAATTTACCAGTCGCTGACAGACTTAATGAAAAATGGGAGGACTACCGCACTATGTCATCAGTATTAATCTTCACTTGCACTTACGCCCTGATACTAAGCATCAGGATGATCCAGAGCTGGCAGGGAACAACTGCATTGTCACAAAAACATCTACCAGTGGTAACCACAGGACAGTCTTCTAAAGTAGAAAGATGACAAACTCAGCTGGTTCATAGCCCATGACCTTGTTGCCGAGATGGAGTCTTTCCTTTGTATCCACAATCGCAGCCACCTGGAATATGAGTATTTTATCTAGGATTCAGTTGATCCATGTGACTCAAGGGCATTCCGTGAAATGCGGTCGGCATGGTGTATGTCAAGGGCATATAAGAATAGTGTATAAAAAAAATAGTTTTGCAACGATTCTTTCATGAGTCTGTCTTTTGGGTTGGGAGCAATTTGAGAAAATATTGATGATTTACAAGCAGCTTGGAAGTATGGGCTATTAATGAAAGACGATTTTATTAGCCACAAAGAATTTTGAGTTTTTGTATTTGTATTTGTTTGGGTATGTATATTAAGCTCTTGTAGTGAATATTTCCATTTAAAACTTTTCAGACATTTTTTTGTCATTTAAAAATTAATAAATTCTCACCTTTTTAATTTTTATTTTCTATTGAAAATTGAGCGTTCCTTTGCACACCTGGGAATTGTAAGGAAACCAGTGGGATGCACTGAAATGAACATTCATGGCCGAAGCAGAACAATAATAAAACACTTGGCCAAAGGCCGAAGCCGAATACCAAACGCAGTTTTTTGAATTCTTTTCATCATGGCATAAATGAAATAGTAAAAATTAGCTTTTTACTATTTTGTCTTGCTTTTAAAAGAAAAATAAATTACAAAACTACAATTGAACACGCTGCAGAAACGCGTTGTAAATGGATACATTTGACGTTGTATGCACAAATATGCACTGGAGCATTTGCCAATATATTATTACAGTATCAACTGAGGGTGCTCTTGCTTGCATTTGAGGGTGCTTGGACAATTCAGCAAACACGGTGTCTGCAAGCGGACATTTTTGCGTCTTTCTCAGACACTTTAATGCTTCCACACTTCCTGTATGTTTGCTGTATTTAGAAGCATGCACACCTCTCTCTCACACGCGCTGGTTGCTATATTTGATCGCGTCATCAAGACGTCATTGTTCTGTAAAATGTATTCTGTCTTTTCACTTATTCGGCCGAATATCGAAAGTGCAATTTTTGCTATTTTCAGCCGAATAATTTTGTTTGCCGAACATTCAGTGCATCCCAAAAAACCAGTGGTCTTGGTACACTGTTCCGCTAAATGCAAATGTTAAATTGCCACTTTCACAAAATGCAAGCACTTTTGGCAAATGTTTTATCCAAAACAACTTGCCTTTGAATTTCATTTTATAATCCTCATGCATTCCACGGGAATCAAACTCATGACTTTGTGTTGCTAGCACCAGTCTATACTTTGTAAGCTACAAGAATGCCTATTCAACATGCTTTTCTTTGTCAGACTTTTATCGTTTAGTATACATACATATGCAGCAATCTTAAGTGTATGCTTTTCTTAATTCTTAACTTTTGCATTTTGTCTTCACTATTTGTGCATTGCAGCTTCTAACAGTGCAACTTAAATATACTTTTTGCCGCTGTTCATATAGTTCATTTAGATGATGAAACAAACCCATAAGTATACTGTAGTATTGAAAAGTCTGCTTACTACTGAGCAGATGTTAAAAATCTGTTTTGAATATTAAGGCATGCAATCATTTTATTCATCAGCTCTTCATCATTCCTGAATCACAGTGTTGGGATCGGTCCAAAGCAGTAGCCAACATCTACATCAGCACTGCTGCAAAAGCCCCAGAATGCTTCATCTCCCAGGCAACATGTGAGCGCAGCGTCCCCATTAGAATATGAAAAGCTTTCTCGGTCGTCCTTGCTCAAGGGTACGTGTGTGAGCATGTGCATTTGTTTCTGTTTGTTTGTGTGTTGAGGACACACAAACCATTAGTGGTGTTTTTATGAATACACTCCCATTAGTGCTGGAGTATCCACCGCAAGCAGCCGATAATACATGACTCCATGATTAAAACTAACTTGATCGTGATGATGATGGATAACTCGCATACTGGCATCTTCATGTTTATGTAAGTTTTCCAGAATTGGCGGGCATGTGACATTTACTCCCAAATGAATCTCTCTCGTACTGCAGATTGCTCGTATTGTGCCCTCTTATTGTGTAAAAATATGGTTTTGGGAGATGTTTGGCGGTATAGATGCGATCATTCATCCAGATCCTCGCATTCCCTTCTCCGGTATCATCTGGGAAATACTTCGCACAGTCCCAGCAAGAGGTGGAATACATTACATTATGTACTAGGCGAAAAGCACGTAATCTCAGGATGATAAATAATGCGTGGCTGGGTTTTGTAGGCTCTGATCAATGTGTTTATGAGTCTACCTCATTGAAATGTACACGTAATCCATATAGTGTGTGTGGCTGATCACCGTCTGAAAGAATAGACCAGCATGTGAATCAGGACATGCATCTTAATTAGACTTTTATCTGATCCGAACAACACAGGGACTCCATTTACTGTTTGTATAGCAAACCCCGCAAGGCTGCATGGACAGCTGACAGCTCAATGGCAGATTTTAATATTACCTGGTGCGTTGACAAGTTGTAACATTCAGCTTACTTTACTGCAGAATGACAGGACTTTGTGATGTCAAGGTTTGAATCCTGTATGCATTTCTTGGGAATGTTTGTCGGCATGGAAATTGCATATTTTGTTCTATGTACAATTGAACTCGCCCTTAATATAATACTGGTTGTTTGATTCTATACTGCCTGTCTAGTTGAAATGTGTTACTGTATATGGGTATTAGGTGTATAGATGTACTGTATAGTTGATATGCTCCTTTAATATAAAAACACATTCTGACCAGTTTTAATGTATTTTTATTTATTTTTTCAGTTATGCGCTATTCAAAAGGTTGTGGTCAGTAAAAAAATTTTTTTTTAAATATTTTTGAAAGTTTTGTATGCTCTCTTGTAAGGTCTTGTAAGGCTGCATTTATTTGATCAAAAATCCATTAAAACTGTAATATTGTGAAATATTATTATGATATAAAATAAGTGTTTTCTATTTCAATAACGTGATTTATTCCTGTGATGGCAATTACTCCAGTCTTCAGTGTCACATGATCCTTCAGAAATCATTTTAATATTCTGATTTGAAAACATTTTTTATTATCAATGTTAAAAACAATTGTTTTGCTCAATATTGTTGTGAAAACGTGATATTATTATTATTATTTTTTTTTTTTTATTCTTATTATAATTGTATTTTTTATTTAGGAGTGCAAAACTTACAACATAGGGTGAACACAGAACACAACAACAAAACACAAAAACAACAATAAAACAGCAGTAATAATAACAGCAATGAAAAATAAGCAGAAATGACAGATAATGGTAATAGTGGAAGTATTTAAATAGTAATAGCATGTATAATAATAATGATAATATTTTGTGATGGCAGCAACAGCAATATCAGTAATAATAATAACAGTAATAATACAATAATGATACTAAAGATGGTAATAAGTTGTGTTGACGGAAATAGTAATATCATTAATAATAATAATAATAATTATTATTATTATTATTATATTTTTGAAATGTTAATAAGTATAGTGATGCGTGTTGACAGTATGCATGTACATGTCCTTGATCAACCACCAAAAAATCTCTGATCTGTGTTGTAGAGTTTGGAAATAATCCAATTTCCCTTTGTCGAAAAGTACTATGGAACAACCCTCACTGTCCTAAAAACACACACTCGGCCACAAATCCTGCCTCTGTATTCACACCCCATTGAGGCCTGCATTGGGCTCATGCTTTAAGGGAGCCGTTTCAGAATGTAGACCACCAAAGTAGCTTATTCCTGAGATTCTCTCACTGTATCGTCAGCTAAAACGGACCATGAAAATTCAAAAGAGCTCATTGTAAATGCCATCTCATGCCTTCATAAATACCTTCTCATTCTCATGCTGTAGCCGTGGACCATAATTGGGTGGGGGTTGGAGAAAATCTTATGTAAATCATACCTCTACTGCTTGTTACAAAGCAGAGAAGTATTCATTGTATTCCTTTAATGAGTGTTACTGTGGTGATGCAGTTTCATCTTGTTTGCTTAATTTAATGTCCCCCACACATTAACCTGATTAAGCAATTTTTCAATGTTTTCATTCGGTTCCAAGTTCCCCAATTATCAACATCCGTTATCATCTGATGACAGCTGTCAGACAGACAATCGATTACACCTGGTACTGACACGTGTCTCAAATGCAATCGCTTGTGATCAGGTTTCGAGGGGAGGTCCCTTAAAGGCATAGTCAGAACCGTGTGGAGCATGTTATTTGACGGACAGATGCATTTTTTTTATGGACTTAAAAAAACAGAGCAACAATTACTGCTATTATAAAGCTTGGATTAGCCAGGACTTTTTTTTAATATAACTCTCGATTTTATGCATCTGAAAGAAGAATGTCATATACACCTAGGATGACGAGGGTGAGTAAATCATGGGCTAATTTTCATTTTTGGGTGAACTATCCCTTTAAGGACAGTGGTTGATTGACAGGTGAACAAGCATTCAAGTCTGACATTCATCAGGATGGCTTTGCTGCAAATTCTGTGATATTTGATGTGTGCATTTCTGTTTATATGTATGTGGTTTCAATTATCAGATCCGTTTGGACCCAGTTTACAGCTGTTCTTAGTGCTTGTGATCTGATCACTGTGTAAACAAAGGTTCAGACAAGGAAATCTGACTGTATCATAAAGACTATTTTCCCAATAGCTTGTGTGAGTCACTAGGGAAAGGGTGTGAAGACCAGGTTATGGGTAGTGGCAGTTTGATGTGTAAATGTGGTAATTAAGCAACTGTTCACGTCACACTCTTTTGTGTGTGCTGGTGCATTTAATGTTATTTCCTTTTTAGTAACACGGACTGCATGCATATGGCATTGCTGTTAAATGCTTTTCTGAACACACCCTGATAACGGTTATGTTATCCAAATTGTTTCCTACACGCAACCAATGAAACCTTTGATCTCACTAGTCAGTCAGTGCAGTGCAAAGTAGTCGATGCAACTGTAACTTTAGTTCAAAGAGATCCAGTTTCCATTGTTTTTCTCCTTTATTTGCATTTTCTACTTTGCTGGAGTAGCAGCTTTTGCATGTTTCGTTTGATGTTATTATGTAAAAATGTTTTCCACTTTTATTACTAGTACCATTCATAAATTTAGCAAGGACACATTCAATTTCTCTAGTAAAGACATTTATGCAACAACATTTCTTTATCAAATAAATCCTGTCTTTCAATGAATCCTGAAAAAATGTGTCACAAAATATTAAGCAGCACAACTCATAAGAGATGTTTCTTGAGCACTTAATCAGCATATTAGAATGATTTTTGAAGGATCATGTGACTGACTGAAGGCAAAGTTGTTCAAAGAAGTATGCAAATCGATGACTGTACATTTTAAATTGAATTCTGAATTAATGTGCCATATTGCTTGGCAGCAGTTATTTAAGCTAATGAACTTTACTTGGCAGAATGTTTTATTTTATTTTGATGATTCTTATTAATTTACTTATTCATTAAACATTTGTTGGTTATATAAACAGTTAGCTAGCCAATGCCATGTGTTACATTGATTCTTTCATGTTGTGCTGTCTTTAACCATGGTGAAATGTAATGAAGTGCTTCAAGTGGCTTATTGCTTTAATAACCAGCTTAGAAGAATTGTTGGTTTATGTATTGTATAGACCTGTCACACACAATCATGAATTTTGTGCTGATTAATTGTCATACAAAATTGTGATTAACAACTTAATTCTGTTTTGTTGAGTTTACTTGGAATCATTTATAATATAATAACACTTCTGATAAAACAGGCCCATGTAATAAACTTTAATGTGTTAAATCTATAATATTTATAATATAATATAATATAATATAAAAGTGTTGTCTGTCTTAACAGCTCTGTCTAGACAGACATCCAGTTTCCTGTTTTGGTAGTATAAGATGTACAGATGTAAGTGTACACAGTACAAAGTGTCTGCAACCTGGCAGGAACTGTGGGTAGCTTTTTGTTTGAGTTCTGTACAGAGATGCATAACCCAGCATGAGCAGTTGAAGAGTCAGCAATGTACATTTCCCAAAAGCTTTCTTTTATTTAGTTCACTTTCCACAGATTTTTTTTCTTCTTCTAAATCCTGCTACCCTTTATCAGTTAAGTGTGCAAGAAAGATTGTAAGCCCTTCTGGGAAATCTTTCCATACTGACACAAGGGTCTAGTTGTCTGTCTTATTAAAGTTCTGACTTGTTTCCATCTGAAAGTTGATCATTTTAATCATTTCCTTCAGTGATTCCTGCCTCTTCTCAAACTTTCTCTAAAAAGTATAGACGTTTGTCCCCAAGTAACTTTTCATAACTGTTTTATATATGAGGTGCATTCGGTGATTTGCCGTTTTAGTAGTTCAACAGTCCCTCCAGAAAAACGCGATTATGCGATCGCGTGATTTAACGCATAATCAGCCAGAGTCCGCATATTCATGCGGGGGCCGCATTTTTTTCAAATATGCCGCACTTTTGCCGCATAAATTGCCTATTTCCGCATGCAAAATATGCGGGGCTAGCATGATTTCATAATCCCCGCATTTTCATTGCAAAAAAAGTCATATATATATTAACAGAAAGTTGAAAAATGTTTGTTTACTTCACACAAGAGCAGCCATTTCCCCCTATTGCCATGGGAACGCTTTGAAGTGACGTAATTACCTGACGCGAACGTCATCGAAAAGCTGCAAACCCCGTGGAGAAACATGGATATCGGTGAAACCATGATGAAGCGCAAACTCCCATTTGCCAACAAAAATAACAGCAAAAGACGCGCAAAGCAGTTTCCCGTGTGCTGACCGATTTCAAAACACAGCATCATCATGAAGCTTCGAAGCGTTATGAATCAGTGAGTCGATTCAGCGGTTTGAAGCGTTTAAATCAATGAGTCGATTCAGCGGTTTGAAGCGTTTAAATCAATGAGTCGATTCAGCGGTTTGAAGCGTTTAAATCAATGAGTCGATTCAGCGGTTTGAAGCGTTATGAATCAGTGAGTCGATTCAGCGGTTTGAAGCGTTTAAATCAATGAGTCGATTCAGCGGTTTGAAGCGTTTAAATCAATGAGTCGATTCAGCGGTTTGAAGCGTTATGAATCAATGAGTGGATTCAGCGGTTCGGATCGCCAAAGTCACGTATTTCAGGAGTTTGACCCGCGATCCGAATCAAGAATCGACTCACTGATTCATAGCATCATGATGCTGTGTTTTGAAATCGGTCATCACTATATAAGTCGTTATTTAGTTTTTTTTTGCACACAACTATTATCGTTGCTTCATAAAGTTATTGTAGAACCACTGTAGTGAGATGGATTTTGTAACGACATCTTTAGTACCTTTTATGGGTCTTGAGAGTGTACATTGTGCCAATGGAGGCCTTTCTGAGCCATCGGATTTACACTAAAATATCTTCATTTGTGTCCAACAACATGAGGGGACGTCATTCATGACAGAATTTAAATTTTTGGATGAACTAACCCACTCAAATGTCTGTAAAACAGGAAGTTATTTATTCATTTTTCAGAAGTTGTAGCATATTCCTTTTGTAAAGCTACAGAACTTGTTTGACTCAATGTTTTGTAAATTTGAGCCATTATTAAGGTCTTCAATAAAACAAGATGAGAACTTAAATATTCCAGCACTTTCTGTGATGTAGTGCTTTTTTTCTCTTTTTCATCAAACCGCAGTTTTTGCAAGTTCCCGCAATTTCATCGCATAAAATTGCATAAATATCCCGCATTTTTCATCGCATTTTTTAAGAAAACATGCCGCATAATCAAGGATTTTTGCCCGCAACAATCACACAAAAAAGCCGCATTTTTCTGGAGGGACTGGTTCAATAAAAGACATGAACATCAAAGGTTTTTTTTTTTTAATAACACAGTTGTCCAGGGAATATTCAATGTTACAAACATAGTACTACATGAAATTAACAACTTTGTATTTTGAAATTTTGCATTTTTTACTACTTTATTTTTAAGTGTCTGTTTTTCTAGACTTTAAGGGGCCGTTTACACGTTTATCACCATTTAGAATTAAAAACGTAAAAATTGTGCATTTTTGCATTCTGGGATCGTGCAGAGCCTCTGAAGCGCTTTGAAACTGCATTGATTTTGACCTTCAACCTGTTGGTTGCCATTGAAAACCATTATGTGAAGAAAAATCCTGATATGTTTTCTTCAAAAAAACATTTTTTTTTTTTTCGACTGAAGAAAGATAGACATGAATATCTTAGATGAGATGGGGGTGAGTAAATTATCAGGAACTAATCCCTTAACATTTTGCCAGAACCCCCAGTAAATTACGTTATTTTGTATAGTTGTCTATTTAGAATCGTGGGAGAATCATATCTGAAGTTCTGAATCTCTGGGGGGGAAAAAAACACTTGTGTAGTTCTACTTTTATCAGTGTTTTTTCTCTTGTTGAACAGAAAGATTAAAGGTATTATTATGTGATATTTTTCAAAAGTGTAAGAGTGTGAAAATATGCAAAAATACGGCAAGGATAATTTTATTGGCTAGTATGTTTTCTTGCAAAAACGTAGGGAATTGCGGTATTAGGTTTGAATGGCAGATGTCTCTTGCAGGATGACCTTGCTGTTCCTCAAAACTCTGAACTTATTCAGTAGACATTTTCATCAGCAGAGTGGACAAGGGAAGGGCAACAGGAAAACTGCTGACACACTGGCTGATTGGAATTGAAACTGGATGGCATACCAGTAGTTTTTGCCACACAATGCTTCCTACCATTGACGCAAGTGACCCGCTTTAGTGCTTATGCAACATATTTAGGAATGTTATTGCTAATAAAAATTCAGTTTCATTCAAATTCGTATACGATCCATTTCTTATTGCTTTATTTTGGAGTAATTCTTGTTCCTTCCTAAGAAAGCTTGCTTTTTGGAAATGTCCTGCCGGCTAATCATGAAAGGAAAGGCGTAAATTGCTGTTGTTATTATATTTTCTCCTTGTGGAAAGTCACAGATGAATGCTATCAATTTATGCGCCAGGCGGACATGTATTTTCTTTAGCGCTGTACCTGTGTTGCCATTTGCGTAAACCTCATCGCACAGCACATTTAGCTTGTAGCGCTGCATCCGATATTCCATGAATACATAAAAGGCCCACCACATTGGTCTTCTAAATGAGCCACCGGAGGCCATGCGGGTGTGAGGTGTGTGGCTGATGAAGTGTGCAGAGCACGTCATCTGTTTGTGGGTGATTACTGTCGGAATGCTCTGAATGGCTGTTGATAAAGCAGAAGCGGAGGCAGATATGCCCTCAGCAAGGCTCATTGCATAGACAGAGGCTTGTCTATTTTCCTCTATTTAGTGTTAAACTCGATTACAGGAGGCTAGGAAAGTCGTAAACTATAACTTTTTAGTGGAGGGCATCCCTGAGAACCTAGCATACACCTCCAGAACATGCGTGTGAGAGACTAGGCTGTTTGAAGACTAACCTGGAGGGTTGCATATCAAACTAAAAACCCAATATTCCACACAGTTTGATCCTTTGCCAACCTTAAAGTAGTTTAACTGAGCTGCTTGTACAGTAAATGCAGTTGCCTGCATCATTTTCACTTTGGTGAATTAGGTAAAGTACATGTTGAACTTTGGAAAAGCACCTTAAAGGGATAGTACACCCAAAAAAATAAATGTGTCATTTACTCACCCTCAAGTTGTTCCAAACCTGTATGAATTTCTTCACAGAAGAAGAGATTTTGAAGAATATAGGCAACCAAACAGTTGATGGACCCCATTGATTCCATAGTATTCTTTTTCTCCATACTATGGAAGTCAATGGGGCCCATCAACTTGAGGGTGAGTAAATGATGACAGAATTTTCATTGAGATGCTTGAAGTGGGTGACAACATTTGTCTTATGAAGGAGACAGTTGTGTGTGCTTGCAGATTTCCAAGAGCGGAGAGACCAGAGAGAGGTCTCATTAGACGTGTCAGCGGGAGCTCAGAGCAATAGACGGATGGCTCTTAATTATTGACCCGCTTGGCAGCTTACGACACTGAGATTTGAGATTCCTCTCGCCTTTCTCTCTTTACTGCCCCGTCACTGTGTACTAGATACATCCATTCAGAGTCTGTCAAAGCTGCTAAAGGAAATACAGAAGTTATTACTCTACAAACGTATCTATTTCTCTTAAATAATAGATGTTTAAGGGTGATTATGTGTTTGTACTCTACAGTGGAAATTATTCAAAAGAGGCCGCACACTCTATCAATGAGGAAAGACAAAATGTTTTAATGGCAAACGTTTCAGTCACTTGGCATTGAGAAAGGTTACATGAGCGAAATGGTTCCCATTAAAACTTTTTTGTCTTTTTTTCCCCCTCATAGATAGTGTGTGGGCTTTTTTGGATCAATTTCCTTGGAGTTTTTTTTTGGTCTACGCAACTCATATGGACAGTTTTTATGTTGCCGTGAGTTTTTGGCTATTTCTCATTTCTCTACAGTGAACCGACCTCTTGATAAAATCGGGTAAGATCGTCCCACTCCCCAACAGAGGCTTGGTCCGGATACCATTTTTTGTAATAATTGGTCTGTGTTTTAGTTTGATTGATTGATAAAGCTGTTATTTTCATCAATGAAGTTACTGACAAAAATGTTTGTTGACAGGTTTGGTCAATCGAAGGAATAAATGGCCTTTTATTTTATTATTTTATTGTAACAAAGATAATACTGATTGAAACTCAATAATTAAAATATTATAAATCAGAAATACTGTTGATTTAAAAATATTTAGAGATTAATTTTTTTTTTTTAAGTTTGAATTTTTGTCCATTTATTTTACTTTTTTTTTTTTTTTTTTTTGTCAGTTTACAGATTATTGCTAGCTATTGTTTATTTCATTTTGAAATAATTATTGACTGATTGTTGTGTATTGAAATTTTGTATTAAAAAAAAGACTAGAATTACATTGAACAAAATTATAAGCGCAACACTTTTGTTTTTGCCCCAATTTTTCATGAGCTGAACAACAAAGATCTAAGGCTTTTTCTATGTACACAAAAGGCCTATTTCTCTCAAATATTGTTCATAAATCAATTCATCCACCTCACAGGTGTGGCATATCAAGATGCTGATAAGACAGCATGATTATTGCACAGCTGGCCACAATAAAAGGCCACATAATTTTGTTTAGTGTAATATGGTGAAATATTGCCTAATTGTAAAGCATTTTTTTTTTTTTTTTTTTTTTGTCAAAAGACAAGCTTAAAAATGAACACCTATGTAGTTAATTGCCTTATTAATAGAACATTAAATACTGCATAGAGAATTACATCTGTTGCTTCCATCACAATATTGAGAAGGAAGTTGAAAACATCTGATCTGGCATGTGCACAAAATATCTGGTGTAATTGCACACATTGCAGATGTACTGTACATTAGATGTACTGTAAATGTACTTTACCTGAGAGGCATTAAAACATCAACATGTACATAAATTATCTAATAACTTATTACAACAAACATGTTCTTTTGGAATTCTAATAAACCATTTTTTGCCAGTTCTTAGGCATTATAAATCTTAAAACTGATGCGTTCAGGATTTCATTATTAACATTAAATTAAAGTTTATGTTCAACTGGTCTGATGTGACTGAAGTGAAAGTTTTTGTTCACAATGGATTTAAACTGAGGTCACCCACTGTGTTGGGGCACATGCAATGCAATACACGTCTCTGACCTGTCTTGATGTTTTATCTTGGCCATCTGCTCACCCTATTCTCTCCCAGCGTCACGTGTATAAGCGAATGTATGTGTGCCAATGGCACTTCAGTTTTGTTCAATGCAGGGCTATACAGTGAATATCAGTCAACAGGCTTTTTATTTATTATCTTTCAATGATCATAATTATAGCTACATTGATGATTTCAATAGTTTTAATAGGACAAATATGCAATAAAAGGCCTTTTGTTTTCTCCATGTTTAAGTTTCTAAGGATGGGAGAGAAAGAACAGGAAATGTTGACAAGAATAGAGAGGAGCGGGATCAGGAAATGACGCAAGTCAGACCTGAACTCCCGTCGCCTGCATGGGAGTGTGTCGGAACTTGCGATAACAACTAAGACCCCAGCAAAAAAACAAAACCTTTTCAAGTCAGCTAGCTAGTGTGTTTAGAGCTGCGTGCTGGAAAGGCTTGTGTCATTGTTATGCTTTCCTAATGAAAAGTTTAAATGGCTGTGTCAGCGCAAGACCTCTTTCTCTCCTTCACTGTCAAGAACGTCTTTCTCCCTTTCGTTGTTTTACTTTCTCCCATTTCTCTGTAGAACAGCCAAGTCAGAAAAGTCAGTCTAGGCTTACATTCTTTCATCTATTTGACAGCACTTGTAAATAGCTCAGTTAAAAAAATAATGTGATGTCAGTAGTAAATTTGTGAGCTATTGTTTAAAGAAACATAATGTATTTAAATATTGTGTTTGTTAGTTCTTGAGTTGATTGAATTTCAGGATAGTTGGTGTATTCCTCAGTTTTTCAAATGCCAGCAGCAGTACGTTGATATTCAACATAAGCCCACAACTTGGCATACAGCTTCTTCCGTTTCTACATTTCTTGCCAATTTTTTCCTGTCACAGCCATTTTATTTCCTCATTCATATCTTTTATTTACATATGTATAACAGAGGTCTGCTACATGATTCAAGCATGACGGGATCCAGATTTGGCTCAGATTTGTGTTATTTGAGGGTGCCGTCGGGGTTTGGTTTTGTAATTAAACAAAAATAAATTTATTCTAAATACACTCCCGTTCAAAGGTTTGGAGTCAGGTAAGATCCTATAAATATTTTTAAAGGAAACTCTTATACTCACCAAGGCTGCATTTATTTGATCAAAAATACAGTAAACAATATTTCATTATGTACAGTAGAATTATTGCTAGTTGTTGATTTCAAACTCTTTTTCTGTTTTATATATTTTTAAATGGCACTGATAAAAATTATTCTATGGTGAAGTAAATACTACAGTAAAAACTAATGTAATTTCTACATGAAAAAGTTAGTTCAGGCAAGAATTCAAAAAACAAAGTAAATTCTATATTAGTACTCGATTCAAGCTTGTAGAAATTAAAGTGTAAATTTAAACGTTATAAAATTAAGTCCAACTACTCAACTTTCCTGATACTGGTGTTCCACAAATGCACTGGTGCTTGAATAACTAATAAGGTTCATTTTCTTTCTTTTTTTTTTCTTTTTTTCTTTTTTTTTGTTTTTTTCCAGCTGTATTTACACTGTTTTATCATAGCTTTTGTTGTTAGGTTTATTAACTTGTTATTTTGTGACATTTGGAGTTCATTTTCTACTCAAAATGACATTCATACTCAATGATTCATTGAATGTTACTGTATTGTGTACCAAGTATGGTCTCTGTGTTCAGCGGCCACATTACTTCTATTATGTAGATACAGTATGGTGTTTACACACTATCTATTGTGTTATTTACTTGGATGTTTCTAAGTAAAGCATACACTTAATTCAGTGTTATATTGTTTGAGTAAAGGGATTGCAAAGGAAACTTCAACTACGTAGAAATTACTTAATTTTACTGGCCAAGTTAAAATTACTTATTTTCTTTGTAAATTTTTCTTAACTTAGTTAAGTAGAGTGTACTTATTGTGAAATGTACATTAAAACTTCATAAATCCTTCTAATATGCTGATTTGCTGCTCAAGAAACATTCCTTATAATAATAATCATTCATTAGTTAACATTAGTTAATGTATTAACTAACATGAACTAACCACGAGCAGTACATTTGTTACTGTATTTGTTCATCTTTGTTAATGTTAGTTAATATATATCCAGCTGTTCGTGGGTTGTTCATGTTAGTTCACAGTGCATTAACTAATGTTAACAAGATTTTAATAATGCATTAGTAAATGTTGAAATTAACATTAACAAAGATTAATAAATGCTTTATAAGTGCAGTTCATTATTAGTTAATGTTAACTAGTGTAGTTAACTAATGACCATTATTCTAAAGTGTTACCATTATTATTATTATTATTATTATTATTATTATTAACAATGTCGAAAACACTTGTGCAGCTTAATATTATTGGGGGAAACCATGATGCATTTTCATTCTTCGATCAAAAGAGTTCAAAATAACAGCATTTATTTGAGATATCAGTCTTTTTCAATATTATAAATGTCTTTACTGTCACTCTGGTTTACCGGCACATCAATTGAATGCATCCTTGCTAATTAAAAGTTGTTGTTTTTTTAATCTTACTGACACCAAACATTTTGTTTTATTTTTTAATTAATTTTGCGCACCCGCACTCAGATCTGAGAATAGCACTGCATCTGTTTTAGCCAGTGCTGTCAGGGTCTTGCTTACAAGTCAGGTTTGAGCTTCAACTTAATGTCATGTAATTATTTTAAATTTCCTGTGACAACATTATGTTGAATGGTGGGGATTGGATAGGACTTTTTGAACATTACTACATGAATATTCAATATATTCATTCCACATAGTAGATAAAGGTATCATTCAAGAGATACCATTAGTGTTCTAATACAGTACAATCATGCCAAAGTGAGCAATTTAACATTAAAGAGCTCCTTTGTGCAATCATAGGAATTGGGCAGTAGACCCAACATGCACGTTTGTATTTGCATTAACATGGTGACATTTCACTTAGAGATACTGTAATACCTTCACATATTAACTGGAGAAAACCTTGAAGAAATGAATTCATTTGGATGACAAAGGACACACAGCTTGCACACGTGAAATGGCACGTGACTCGTTCTTCAGTGCTTTTTTATTTCTGTAGCTTTGGACAAAATTCAAATATTGTATGGAAATTAAAGCAACAGCCCATAAGCTTCAGAAGAAGGTACTTAGAAGTGTTTGTTCTTTGCTAAGCCTTTTAGCAACGCAGTTGCTGCTGATGGTAACAGTATTAATGTGCAGTTAAAAAATCCTGTTTGTCTGTGTGTCCTCACCAAATGCAAAACCGCACGAAAGCCCAATCAAAACACATTAATCATCTTCACTGAAATTTGCCGCTTGAACTTGACAACATGCCCATGAAATCCCCTGACTCATTGGATGAGGCAGCTGACATGTCAGGACAATATTTATTTTTATCTGGCAGACATGAAGCCGTAAACGATTGGGGTCCAGTGGCCCTCTTGAATCTTGGCATTTCGTTTTTGAGCTAGTTGAGTACGACGGATGGAAAAATCGTAGCATCCTAAATCATTTCCATGAAGATAACACTCGAGTTTGACTATATAATTTGAGCGTAGTTAAGTGATTACAATGACTTTGCTATCCAACAGCCTGCTAAACAAGGAGCAGCAACCCCAGGAGGCATTTGACAGCTTCTGTGAGTGTGTTTGATTGCAAGCTGAAGAGACTGAATCGTGTGTGTATGGGGGACTCTCTTAGGATGATGGGATTGGGGTCGTGTCAGCTCTGAAGGTGTGAGAATGCCTGCTGTTTCGCCACTTCTGAAGAGCAATGGTGACATTTGTGTGTATTTTATTGTCACCCAGAGCCCAAGGAGCAGGAGAACTGGCCTGCTATTATTAACAGGAATTTAATAAGCGGTATAAATAATTCAGATCTCTCATTTGTTGTAAAGTGCAGAGGAAATCATGGCTCATCCATACAGTCCTCATAACCTGTAATTCACCAGAGTTTCAAAATCTAGTATTGCAGCAGCCTTGGAAGCCAACAAACAAACTGAGTCAAAGATCGCAGATTCGACCAGACCTAAAAAGCCTCAGCATCCATCTAAAAATCTCTGTGAACGAAAGCATATTAAAACGCTGATAAATCAACTCATCAACTTACAGTGTGGCTTTCATCTCAATAGCGCTTGCTCCTGTTGCATGTCCTCAACCCGCATGATCGTTGGCTCTGAGGGGGAGGGAGCAGGGAAAACGACACACTCCAATATTTTGACACCTTTAATTATATTTAATTTTTAAAATTTCACATAGCCTATAGAATTAAGTAAAATCTACTTGACTAAGTTAAGTACATTTTACAAAATTAGCTTTTTACTAACATAATATACAACCCCAAATCAGAAAAAGTTGGGACAGTATGGAAAACGCAAATAAAAAAATAAGGAAGTGATTTCTAAATTTACTTTGACTTGTATTTCATTGCAGACAATATGAACACAAAATATTTCATGTTTTGTCTGGTCAACTTCATGTCATTTGTAAATATGCATCCTTTCCTGTCATTCAGACCTGCAACAAAAAAAGTTGGGACAGTAAAGCATTTACCACTTTGTAATGTTGCCATTCCTTTTCACAACACTTAAAAGACGTTTAGGGACTGAAGACACCAAGTGATGAAGTGTTTCAGGTCTAATTTTGTCCCATTCTTCCTGCAAACAAGTCTTAAGATTGGCAACAGTACGCGGTCTTCATTGTCGTATTTTGCGCTTCAAAATGCGCCACACATTCTCCATTGGAGACAGGTCGGGACTGCAGGCAGGCCAGTCAAGTACCCGTACCCTCTTCCTCCACAGCCAGGACTTTGTAATGTGTGCAGAATGTGGTTTTGCATTGTCTTGTTGAAATATGCATGGACGTCCCTGGAAAAGATGTCTTCTTGAAGGCAGCATATTATGCTCCAAAATCTCTATGTACTTTTCAGCCTTAATGGTGCCTTCACAGAAGTGCAAGTTACCTTTGCCAAGGGCACTGACACAACCCCATACCATGACAGACCCTGGCTTTTGGACTTGTTGCTGGTAACAGTATGGATGATCCTTTTCTTCTTTGGTCCGGAGCACACGGCGTCCATTCCTCCCAAAAAATACCTGAAATACTGATTCATCTGACCACAGTACACGTTTCCACTGTGTGATGGTCCATCCCAGATGCCTCCGAGCCCAGAGAAGTCGAAGGCGCTTCTGGACACTGTTAACATAGGGCTTCCTTTTGGCACAGTACAGTTTTAACTGGCATTTGTGGATGTAACTACGTATTGTGGTACTTGACAAAGGTTTGCCAAAGTAGTCCTGAGCCCATGTGGCGATATCGCTTATAGATGAATGACGATTCTTGATGCAGTGCCGCCTGAGGGATCGGAGATCACGGTTGTTCAGCTTAGGCTTGCGCCCTTGTCCTTTACGCACTGAAATTCCTCCATATTCCTTGAATCTTTTAATTATGTTATGCACTGTTGAATGTGAAATATCCAAATCTCTTCCTATCTTTCTTTGAGGAACATTGTTTTTAAACATTTCAATAATTTTCTCACGTATTTGTTGGCAACCTGGCGATCCTCGGCCCATCTTTGCTCCTAAAGGATTAGACCTTTCTTGGATGCTGCTTTTGTACCAAATCATAATTACAATCACCTGTTGACATCACCTGTTTCAAATCACATCATTATTTAACCATTTTACCTCATTACTAGCCCTAAATTGCTCCTGTCCCAACTTTTTTTTAAATGTGTTGCAGGTCTGAATGACAGGAAAGAATGCATATTTACAAATGACATGAAGTTGACCAGACAAAACATGAAAATGAATGAAAATCATTGAAATACAAGTCAAAGTAAATTTAGAAATCACTTCTTTTGTTCTTTATTTGCGTTTTCCATACTGTCCCAACTTTTTCTGATTTGGGGTTGTATATATTTTATAATAATTATAATATATTTTAAAGTGTATGCTTTACATAGAAACATCTAAGTAAATAATACAATATAGATATCATGTAGACTTATCTACATAAGAGAAGTAATGCAGCCCTCACCAGAACTCAGAGACTTCAATACACAATATGACGGGAACATTCTATAGATAATTTTTATCAGTCTATGTTAATACAGTAAGGGTGGTGGTGTTGGTTGTCAGGGCATTCCTTGGGTATTCTGGTTGGTTATATGGTTAGGTGTTTTTAGGTGGTTGCCATGATGTTGTTTCTAAATGGTGTTTTGGTTGGTTGGTTGGTTGGTTGGTTTATTGCTCAAAACAACCCACCCCAAGTCTATATATAGGCTACGTTCACACTGTTAGTCCAAATCCGATTATTTGCGTATATGACTGGAATCTGATCTAAAATGATTGATGTCCAGACTATGTATCACAACTTTTCCGATCCGATTTGTGTAGCATATATCCATACATATAATTATAAGTGGATAACATGGGGAATAAAATGAGGCTTTAGGGGGTGATTTCAGATTCAGCCATAGGCTAAGTAATTCCAAAAGTTGTGTCACGTATGTTGGGTTTATTTATATCCCATCCACCGCGCTGGCCGCTATTATTAATGGAAGGAGACGTAGGCGTGTTATCCAAGCATTAATGGCAAGGAAAGCCCCTTATACATGAGAGCGGCCATATATGAGGTGTTTCTCCCTCATATCTGCTTCAAGGTCTGGATAAATTGTGGCATTTCTTTGTTTAGAATCCAGTATTTCTGTAATTCTATTGTCTTTTATGAGTTTATTAAAGGTCTCGTCTTCTGTCCGCGTCATCTGTAAAGAATGATCGCCTTTTTCGTACACCAGGTGACCTGTAAATGCGAAAAATCGGTTTCCAATGCAGTTTTGCAAAAATGTCCTTTTTCGAATCGCATTTAAAAACTTTTTTGCGACCATGGGAGTTTTTGCGAAATTGGCGCGTTTCCATTGGGCGTATTTTCAAATCGCAATTTCAATTTGCGCATTTTGAAGGGTAATGGAAACGTGGCTAGGGAAACATACAACAGTGACGCGCTGCACCACGTTCCGAACGCGACACATACCGGTATTGCGGTATCATCAAACTTCATATAATAACAAAAATAAATACCGGTATTCGGTTTGAACCAGTATACCGCCCAGCACTAGTAGGCATAAGCCAAAAACAAAAACAACAATACAGATGTTGTCTTATTTACAACATGACATTGTGCAGCCACCACATTAGCAGCTTTATTCTGTGTTGCCGTTTCCGCCGGTTTAAAACATGTCTCCGTTATATTGTCATTTTCTGCATGACAGGCACTTTGCAACAACACAACCCTGTTTCTGCATGTTTTCAGCATGTTTTCTATAACAACGTCTGACATTTCCACTTTTACATGGCGTGAGAAAGTCACATAAACCACGCAAAATCCAATCAGAGCGGTACAATGTACAATGTCCTGCATATGACTCTTTGTAGCGACCAGGTATTCCCAAAAGTCTGACACTATTGATTTTTCATTTAATCAAGATGAATGCGTTGAGATTAGAACGCTAATGGATCATCATCACAGCCTTTTCTGTCTGTGTTAAATGGCTGCACTTGCCTGTAATATAAAAATGCCATTAGTCATTGCGTCTTATCTGAGATGAGCAACCCAGCGTTTTACCTTCTAGTAAGTATTATATGCTCATTATATTCTATAAATAAGGCTACAGGCCTTTCTATTTTGATGAGTGAAGTAGTGTGCGTTACATATACTCAGCAGATATTTCATCTCCTCATTTTGCTTCCAGATTTGATGAATTAAAGTGGCGGGGGAAAAGCTCTTAAACAGCATGTGTCATCTGTGCAAATCGCTGATGCAGCACGTCTCCCTTAAGTGTCAACAGCAAAGAGAATTCAATTAATGAGCGGAGTTCTCCCTTCTCCCTTCTCACCTCTTCTCCCATCTGTCCGGGACTCTGCGTTCGATGTATCCCTGAGTGGACTGGTGGGTTAATATAGTTCAGATGATCGTTGTCTAGTATATCTTTCTTACAGGATTTATCCGATCCGATCTTGTCACTGCATGTATCAGCAAGCTCTGACATGTAACATGTTGTTATTCTCAGTAGTGTGTTTTGGATCTATATCAAGTCTGCACTGGTCCAAATGAAGACTATGGATAATAAATAAATATTTCCCAAGCTAATTCAACAATGGTACTGGACATTTGTGAGCATTTGAAACAGAGTTACTCCCTGTCAGGCTTTTATCACAAAAGGTCGATCTGCGCTTGCTCTTCAGTTGTGAGAGATCAATAGTATCTGCTTTCTAATGTCTCGGATAATTAGAGGTGTGGGATGTATATCATGGCTGTTATTTTCGCAGATAATTGAGAAATGTATATTAATATCAATAATGATGAAATTACACTAGATAATTCATCAATTTTGTGTGTAGTTTTCCTGCAGTATGGTGTTTGGTTACTTTATTTTAAGGTGCACTCTTAAAAATGATGTGTTAAAAATTAACACAAAATATGTGTAAAAGGATTCGTAACACATGTTGTGTTACTACTGACACATGATGTGTAAATATTGTGTTCAACTGTTTACACAATTACTGTGTAAAACATTTAGTAGTACATGTTTATATAAAAGGCATATTTTCTGTTGCAAATACTCAACAGGCTGTGACAACTTAATAAAGCATTTTAACTCGCTGGGGAGAAACAACTAGTGTTGGGGCTACGGGAATATCCTTGCTGCGCCTGCGCAGTGACGTTCTTGTCCAACCGAAGCTTGGCCAGCCGTCAGTGCGTCTGTCTGCCTCAGGTGAGTGAATTTAAATAAACATGTAAAATAGTAAATATTTATCCGCCTAACATGAGAAAGATTTGTGTCAATTGTCCAGGAAACATAGTTTGTTTGTTTTGACCGTTGTTATGCCGTTTTCCGTAGCCGGATGTTTAGTGTGTTAAACGTCAATAAGCCAGCGAGCTCTCACGTTTTGCAAAGGTGTTTAACCTTGGTATTTATTGTTTTAAAAAAAATGTAACGGTTAATATGCATGGCACCTTAAGTTTGAACTCGTAATAGTCATTTTACCAAATACTATGCGTAGTTTAAACGACGTTGCGGCGACGAGTGTTGTGTAACTTAGTTAAAAAGAAACGTGCCACTTTTTGCCACCTGGCTTGTCACTAAGTTATTTAAACTTTTATTGATTACGGGATGAATACATTTAACATGCATTGTGTTAGCTTTTAATAAAGTTCAATGTTGCATGCAACAACATTTTCTGATGCTTTTCATTTTTTCATTTCTGTAGGCTGGTACCAGTGTGACATCTTTGCTTATAGAAGGCATACAACTCTCCAAAGTCAACTCAGCCACAGCTGGTTTCTGATGATTGTTTTGAAATGCTTATTTTTCTATTAACAGTACTTTTTTTACAGTTAATTACATGTTAAAACCAGTAAAAATGCTAAATAAACAGTATGTGAACAGTATTCAATGCTTCAGTGTGATTTCATAAGTGTACATATTGTATTCTAATCTAGCTTTTTCAATATTTTATAGTAAAAAATAAATACATCTATAACACACAGTTGTGTTAGATGTGTACAAAAAGTACACATTAATGTGTTTACTAAAGTAACACATATTCTGTGTTGTATTTAACACAACGTGTTGTCCCTGAGCACACAAAGAACGTGTTGTTTTAAGAGTGTGTCATTGTTAAAGTGTAATTATATATTTAAGTGATGCGTAATATTGATTAACAACATGTACTTACTATAGGGTTTTGTTGAGGGTTAATTGCATATAATTATGCATAATTTACTGTTATTACTATGGTAAGTACATGTAACATATGTAACAAGGACACTGTCAGATCAAGTGTTACCTAATGTTTTTTTAGCTAAGTCAGCATAATACTCTAACTATGCCATTCTAACGAATAACTCTTAACTATGCAATTTTCTATATTCAGCTATTTATAATGTATACGCTGAAGTGTGCAGACTTTTTCTTATGCAACATCTGCACAGCTTTACCCAGGTTTTACGCGAGTCTTAAAGTTATAATTTGACCTTCCACAATTTAAGGCCTTAAAAATGTTCAATATCATGACATTAAATTAGGGTCCTATGATTTCTATGATGCAGAAAACATAGACGGAATTGCAGAATACATGAATAAAAAAGACATTTACTGTATAATGCATAATGTCATGGAATTTGTCAAGTTTTGGATGAATAAATCAAAAGTAGGTCGGTACAAGGGATGGGTAGTTCACCCAAAAATGAAAATTGTCATCATTTACACACCCTAATGTCGTTCCAAACCCGTAAGACTTCCATCAGATTTTTGATTTCCAGTACAAATATCTAAACATCCTTACATCAAGATACATTTACTTGACATGCAAAATGAAGAAATTAAGTCTTGTTTTCTGACAAAAAGAAACAAAATTAAAGTGAGTTTATGCTTAAAACAAGAACAAATATATGTTATTGGGTATGAAAATGACATGCATTGGAATTAAGTTGATTTTTATAAACCCATTGGCAGATATTTATTCGTGTTTTAATCATAAAATCACTTTCACAAGATCAAGATTTTCCAAGATTTCTTGTCTCAAAATATATATATGGGATGCCACAATTCTCAATATAATATTGAACCATTCGGTACGGCATTCACGGTTCAATAGGCGCTTGTGAATTGCATTTTTTTTTTCCGGTTTTACATTTAATTAATTATTTTTCTACAAATTCTATCATTTGCCTCAATCCCAATATAGGCCTACTGAACAAACATGCACTTTTTCGAGCGGGCGCACTAAACGCCTGTCAAACATGTGATTACTGGACTAAATAGTCGTCTTACTGCGCTAATACGGTCAAATACACACAAGGTTAACATAAACACAGTTGGTTATGTCTAAAGTGAAAGTAAAATCGGCGTGTCTGTATATTAGATGCACGCAGGTGTTATTGAAAGACCTCTAAATATATATATATATATATATATATATATATATATATATATATATATATATATATATATATATATATATATATATATATATATATATATATATATATAAAAATTCTCGATAGAATGAAGAGTTTCAGGGGACTAATAACTTTCTTTTAAATCCATGCGTGGGATGATATGAGTAGTGTAGTCATCTCTGCTTCCTGCTGCCATTTATTTGCTCTCTGACAAAGCTGCTGAAGCAATCTGAAATTGTGTGCGTGTTGTCTCCCTTGTCTGTCAGGGTTTATTTAGTGAATAGCACAATACAAGGTACCACCACCATACCAGCATGCACCAAACTAGCTCGCTTATTCTTGGTAAATGTTGTCTTGCACATAAAGAAGTTGCAATTGACGTTGATGCGTTTTATAAATCTGCGACAAAGCATTTCGAGTTTTCTGCTCAGGATTTTCCTCAATTCCTTGTGACAGCTGCATTGTCACTTTATGAAGCTCTGAAGAAAAGTCCTCTACTCTCTTGTGGAGGAAATTAATCCAGATTTGCATGCTCAATTATTTATCTTTTGGTTTATGTAGTATTTTACACTCTGATCTGCATTGCTACTTGTTTATTGCTACAAGTCCTATTTGCTTTGGGGTAAATGCACTCACGCAGTGTTACAATAGAATAACATGCTTCTGTGATTCGTGTTGTTGCTGCTTTGTTTGCTACACTACTAACATCATTCTTGTTTAGATGACCTACCAAAATACACAGCCAAAGGTCATTCATAAATGTCCTTTCCGCACAACATTAATGGATTCTTGATAAAAGTGCTATGCACTGCTGTGTTTTGAACCGAAATATAACAAGAAAGATTAACCAAATGCAGGAATAAAAGCTTTTAACTGTCCCGGATATGTTCACTTTAATACGTTTCTCCTTTTAACTCTATTTGCTCCACTTGAATCTACTATCTTTGTAATTTGGCTAAGTACTTCACAAGTTAGACTGTTTATTTCTAATTCAATGTAATTGCCTCATTAATTTTTGTGGTTGTTGTTGATTTCTTAAACGGGATGTTTCTGAATATCGTCTTTTTTTTGTTGTTGTTTACAGGATATTCTACGTATCGCACGACTCTCAAGATTTGAAAATCTTCAGTTACATAGCAAGAGATGGACAGAGCAATGTGTTTCGATGTAACGTCTTTAAATCGAAGAAAAAGGTAGGCTTCTCTTGATCGCATCTTCCAGTCAGGACATTGAGTGCTGATGGTTTTCCTTGGATAATGGAATCTTGTCATTAAGGCTCCAAGAGAATGAAAGCTACTGTCAGTTCCTTCCCTCTTCAGCACACTTATTTTACTTCAGGGCATATCGTTGAAGAAACCCATCAGACAAAAAGTGAACAGTAGCCCTTGGCCATGAAACTGAAGTGCACTTTTCAGAAAAGCTATATTTTTCTTCTCACTCGGTCTAGCATGCAGAGCACTACAATGATTCAGCAGTGGAGCATGTAAATTATATGCTGACAGGGCTTGCTGTTAGTTCTTAAAGATATCGATCCCTATTCTGATCCCTTTCAAGCTTCCACACTGGATTTGAATCAGAGGCAAATTTAAAAGCTAAAAAAAATGCTTAAAGATGCCCACCACTTCTGAGAAGGATTTGACATGTAAATCTGCTTAGCTCTGCTTGACTGGTTTAAATATTTATTTTTAATATTGGCAATTAATCTACATCATCACAAGAATCAAAATAAGATTTTTTTAGAGAGGGAAAATTGGTATTTATTTTTTTCCTCTCCAGTACTGGTGCCAACACACACTATAAATTTAGAGAGGAATTCATGCTAGGAGCTAGTTGCCACAATATCACATCACATTATAACAGAAGTTTGTAGGATCTCCAAGTGCTAAGAACTTAGAGCCGGATAGCTCAGAACTTTGCCCAGATAGCTCAGTTGGTAGAGCATCAGACTTTTAATCTGACGGTCCAGGGTTTCAAGTCCCTGTTCGGCAGGAATTGTCGGTGGGGGGAGTTAATAACCAGCCCTCCTCCACCCTCAATACCACGACTGAGGTGAGACCCTTGAGCAAGGCACTGAACCCCCAACTGCTCCCCGGGCGCCGCAGCAATATGGCTGCCCACTGCTCCGGGTGTGTGTTCACGGTGTGTGTGTGTGTTCACTACTGTGTGTGTGCACTTGGATGGGTTAAATGCAGAGCACAAATTCCAAGTATGGGTCACCATACTTGGCCAAACGTCACTTCACTTTCACTTCACTTTCACTTAGAGAGAAATATAAGCAAAGATGTCAAGTATACATAAGGCAAATGCTTAATATAACAGACAAATACAGTATGACTGGTCACCACATCTTTTGCGGTAGTTGTTTTTTTTTTTCCTCTTTCATGCTCTGTACAAAGTGTGCTGTTAAATGTACAGTAAAAACAACAGCAGCTGTGGTTACCAAATTATCCTTAAAAAATAATGACAATGTTTCAGGTGTTACGGGATGGGATATTGGTGCCAGCATATTGTACAACTTAGAACCGTATCTTATCACGTGATATAATGTTAATATATCAACCTACATTAGGTGATTTTGTTATATTTTTAAATGTTTATTCAGGGCTCCAGACTGCGACTAAAAATATAAATTTGCGAGTGATGCCACTGGCGACCATACTAATTTACATATCATGATTATAAAATTTGCATGTTATGTGCGTGTTCTGTGAAGAGTAGCCCATCACATCATTTGTTGTGTTGACATAGTAAAATGAGACGCTGCACGTGAAAGTTTCACTGTGATAATGCCAGCACACCCGCGAGAGAAGACAGAGACACAGAGGATCTTTCCATGTCAGTCAATGTCGAAAGACATTTCAAAACTTCTTGGATTCAAGAATTTTCATGGCTAAGGTATGATCGCGAGTCACAGAAAATGTTTTGTGACTTTTGTTCAAGAGTGGGTAAAGAAATAGCGGGAAAAACGGCCTTCATTACAGGAACCAACCATTTTTAAAAAAGAGACTGTGAGAAAACACGCCGATAGTAACAAGCATAAAAATGCTCGTGATCACGTTATCGCGAAGAGTGCTCCACAGACTACACCATTAGCACGTGCAGTTTCTCGTGCATGCGAACTGCGTGGTGAAAAATACACTCAGTGACCAAGTGATGCTGACATAATTATGGTCAGTGACACTGCCTCAGATTCAGCATAAAGAAACATTTTGACTGTATATAGTTCATAAGTTAGAAAAGACATTCAGTTCCCAAGTGAACTTCAGTTCCAACATTGACGAGATGTAAATGCTGAAACTGTAAAACGAGGGGAGATGTACGCACAACAGGATGATTAAAATTAAGTGATTTAAAAATGTGTGATCATTGTAATGTGGCTCTTTAAAAAATGATTTGGTGCCTGGTTTTTTACCCTAAAGGAGCCAATGGCTCCTTCATTATTATTATTTTTTTGTCTGGAGCCCTGTTTATTGCATTATTTTGAAGAAAATATGTCATTCAGTGACTTCTGAAAATGTATTTGTTTTTCACCATAAATTCAGATTTTTTTTATTTTTTAAATCCATATAGTTGACATTATGTAACAGTAAAATTACCTATATAAAATTTAAATTTTCACCATATATTGATATGGTAACACTTTATTTTACAGTGTCATTGTTACATGTAGTTACTATAATAATGACTATAAATTATGCATGCAGCTAACCCTAAACCAAACCAAATCCTAACCCTATAGTAAGTACATGTAGTTACTTAATATTACTCAGTACTTAAATTTATAATTACAGTGTAACAAAGACACCTTAAAAAATAAAGTGTAACTAGATATTGTCATATAAATTAACAGGTTTTTACAGTAGCGTTTTTCTATAGAATAAAAAAAAAAAAATTCCAGTGTGCTTTGTACCTTATTTACATTCTAATGGTGAGGTTGTGAATTGCAACCGGTCACCCCTCCCTTTCGATGCACATAGAGAAGCTACGGTGGCTGACATAGGGCAAAAATGTTGTCATCGGAGACAATAGAGTTGCTAGCACTTTTTAGAGCAGTTTGTCCGTTTAGGGCTACTGTAGAAACATGATGGCGCAAAATGGCGATTTCACTGTAAGGGGACCCGCGGTGTATATAGATTGAAATGGCTCATTCTAAGGTGATAAAAACATAACAGTTCAATATGTAAGATCTTTGTAGACCACTGAAAACATAGTTATGTATATTATATTGCATTTCTGTTAATAGATCATCATAAATACTACACACTGCACTACACACTTCAGTTTTCCACTGAAACTAGTCTCTGTGTAATTGTTTGTTTTGTAAGTCTGAATTGGCTTTTTTTTGCATAAAAGGCTGTAAGAGACATAACAGACACTAATCGGAATACAACTTTCCAGTCATCTTCAAACTGACTTTTTGTTTCATTCCTGATTCTTCTTTGGATGTGAAATTTCAAATAGCATACAGAATGAGCACACTGTAATAACAGTGCCACAATACTAAAAACTAAGAAGACTGTAAACTGTAGAAGACTGTTATTATGAAAGCCTGACACATGGACTCAATATTAACCATGTTTCTTTAGTCATAAAATATTTTCCACAATGGCTATTGATTATAGAGCAGAAGTTTGGCTGTGGTGAAAAGACAATCAAGAAAGAAGTATTCTTGATTTAACAAAGGTTCTTTAGAAAGAAGATGTTCATTGAAAGCCCTGTCTGGCCCATTTCTCCCCAGCTTCACTGTTCATTACAGACCAAGCCATTCAGAGCTTCTCTGGGTAATAGTACATCAAATGCTCAAGTGTGCTCTCAATAAACTGAGGATAGATCTGCACTGATCATTTCTCCTTTTACTGTCTGCAGATTCAAACATTGTAGTCGGAATAATGTTGTTTTTCTATTTCTCACCATCATCCATCAACATACTGTTAACAGATCTTCAGCATTTTGTGGAATAGGCGGGTTTTGAGCAATAGTCTCATTGAGTCAGCAGACTGATCCAAGGGACACTCAATGGATGGTCAACAACTAGCAAGTTACATAGAGCGGCACTCAGAATGGGGACTCGTTCACACCAAGAGCATTGGGGGGGGGTGAAATGCTGTGTCATGCATAGTGAGCTTTTTACACTGTTAAAGACTTGGATTCCCATGCTAAACAAAGTTGGACATTTAATGGATTATTTCTGAGCCAAAAATACTCCTTCCGGTTTCTCATAAGTTTCGGAAAGTTTTTTTCGAGTATGGGCCAAAGTGACGTCAACAAGGGCGAAATGTCTTCGTACGGGCCATACGGGCTCTTCTCCTGGAAGGGGGCGCGTGCGCGAGCGAGCGAGAGCACAAATGCACGCCCATTAACGCGCTGTGCTCGGCTTTAGGGAAGTCATTGGCTGCGCTCTGCAGTCACAGGACTTCACGAAATGAACAATGTCACCAAAGATGTGTGATTTTGGTTGTCAGGGCAAGACAACCCTGCATAGCTTCCCAAAAAACACAGCGTTAATGGGACAGTGGATGGAGTTTGTTTTTCCGGAGCAGCAACGAAGTTGCGACAATGGTTTATGAATAAGCCCCAGTTCAACTCTGGATTTCTAGCTCGTCTAATGCTGAAAGATGGATCGATCCCAGCGATTAAGGTTCACGGTCGTGACTTGTGTGTTGGAAGCAGGCGGTGAGTAAAACTGCTTCAAATGTCTTTGTGTTGTTAGCTATCGACTCGTTCATTCAAATGCGCTACTATTCCATGTAAACACGCACTAGTCTGACATGCAAAACTGTTCTGCTTGCTACTGCTAACATTAAATCGCATACAATAGTCCATAAACCAAATTGTCCTCATAAACCACGAGTAAACACACACAAATGTTGCAAAATTGCGCATGACAAGCCTCTAAGCAAGTATATAAGTTACATCGAGATGTCCTGCTGTAGTCGTCGTTGCTGCTTCTCCTGTTCAATTTCAGCCTCTAGATCTGGATCATTTATGTATGGCTAAATCTGATTGATCTCCATGGTTTATTTAGGATAACGTTTTTTTTTTCCACGTTTAAGGATGTCACAGCTTTCAGACGCTCTCAACGCAGTAGCTGCACGTGCGCGTGATTCTTTAGCTCCGATCACACGAAAGACTCGTAAGCCTATCTTTCTTTTATAAATACAATAAAACTAAAGACTTTTCAGAGATATGAAGGATGCAATACCACTCTATAGGCACTCAAGATTGACATGAGATTGACTGAAATAATTGAGTGTTTCACCCATCCCCCCCCCCCCCCTTTAAAGAAGGGTGAATTCTGATTAGCTGAAAAAAAGACATTCTGAAAGTGATTGCAACCATTTTGTTGCTCTGTGCCATTTTTTTTATAGTTCCAGTATGGACTCTGCCACTCTTTAGTTATACAGTAGTTTAGCTGTAGTGGTCATTATGAAACCGTACTATCTAATAGAGATAAAGGTGCTTGAGATTACTTTTACCAAATGAATGTGCCTGTTCACATTCTGTATGCTATAGTTTATTGGTGATATACATTTAATTAAATATTAGTTCCATACCTCTTTTATTTGATGGTTACCACATTTGCTTTTGGGACAAACTATTGTATGTTAAATCGTCTGATGCACAAACATTTAGAGCATTCTGTTTATTAATAACAAATTTGAATTGTTGATCAATGTTTTAAATAGTTTCTTTGATTGTCTGCTTGTATGATTGGCAGCATTCCTGTTTTCCAAATTTGCTGGCTTTCAGCATACCATCTGAAATTAAAAGCGTGGGAATGGGAATCAAAAGCTGTCATGATTATTTAAATGAACAAGTATAAGTCGAAATAAAGAATTTCCCTTTTGTTTGAGTCCCTTTGTTTTTTTTTTTCTCTGACTAAACTAAGACTTCAGAGACTTTCATCTTTTTTTACCCTGTTGATGCCCCCATTGTCAGATTTTGACTCTAAACTCCGTTAAAATATCTCTGTCTGTCTGTCTGTCTTTCCTTCATTCCTTCCTTCCTTCCTTCCTTTTTTGAAAAGGGAATCTTTTTTTGTTGAGGAATTGGTTATCCAATAGTGAAAATGCTGGATTTAAAGAATATATAAATATATAAAATGTCCTTGTATTATTAATTCTGTATGATAAAATACTAGCATTTGTGGTCTTTTTTTTTTGTTTCAGCCAAGAACTTGGATTTCAGACAGTGCATTATTAATACTAAGCTCACCTTCATTTCTCTGTAGAGCCAAGCCATGCGGATAGTGCGGACAGTGGGTCAAGCTTTTGAGGTCTGTCATAAGCTTAGCCTTCAGCACACCCAGCAAAACGCAGATGGCCAGGAAGACGGTGACACTGACAAGACGTGCACAGATTCTGGAGTACCAGGTACTGTAATGAATGGTATCCTCTTTTCTTTTCACTTCATTGTCTTAGTTAGCGTAGTCCTCTTCCACGTCAGGTTTTCATTCTCCAGACTCACTCTAATAGTCTTTTTATGCCCCTTGAACTTGGTTTGAGGGGATTATGGATGAGTGATGTTTCTGTTGATCTGTGAAACACTTTGATTTAGCAAAGGGAAAACCCATGCAGTTGTTTGAGGTATTTTGGTGCAATCCACTGCAGTGAGTTTGAGGAAGTCTTTGTGTGCCGGGGCTTTGATAGGCAGGATGGAACAGCACCTCTGATTGCTTGTGTCTGTGGGGCAGATCTCACGGTGCATGGGCCATGGGTTCAGGCTGATCATCCTCCCACAGCTCCCTCCGAACAGGGTTTCCTTTCAAATGCAGATGAGCTCCCGTTCACCCACACACTGTTTCTAATCTGCACAGGATTCCCCAGCACCAACACGCTGCGGTGTCACATGGATGGGACTTGCTATGTTTAACAGCTCCACTGCTGACCCAGTGTTAGGACATTAAGACCTTAATATTGCACACATGGCGAAAAAGTGAACAGGTCTTAGAACGGACAGTTTGGAACCAAAGGCCGTAACCGTTTAAATGACTAAACCTTCAGACAAATAAGTGTTGTGCATTGCAGCCTTTGTTTTTGAGTCTTACGAGTTTTAAAAACATTATAAATTGTTTGACCGTATTAATTCCACCAAGAGAAACTTTTAAGGCAGCTGTCTAAGTTACAACACATAATTCATAGCAAACGTGGGTTTTTCCAATTTTATTTTATTGTAGATGTTCAAGGGGAAAATAAAGTGGCAGGAGTTTACAATACTTTGACAATATTTACAAGCTTTTTGTGGCTTCAAATTTGATTATTAGTTGTTTAAATATTTAATAGATCAAATTTATAGCAATACACTCACATAAATTATATTAGTTAATATTTTATGTTAGACAGATGGGGAAAATATATTATCTTGAGGCGATGTGCAATACACTGTACATAGGAATGGGATCTGTCAATGGAATGTGTGTTGTAAATAACTTTGTTTATAATAGGAGGCATCTTTTTCTGGTCCAGAACTGTCTTTAAGCCAGTAGAAATGCCAGAGAAGATCTGTGAGGGACTGTGTCCCATTACATTCAGTGTGGGGTGAATGCCTCTGACCTCAGCTCTATTTCCTTTTTTAACTCTCGTGTTATGTTCAGTAATACAATACACAGTTTATGATCTGGGTCAAATTGTCACCCTAAAATAGCCATAATCCCCACAATTTGTATTTTAATTTATGTGAAGTTATGTAATGATTTCATAGATCTTTTTATCATGTATAAATTACAAATATTTATTGGATAACCCATATGTATTTATTTAAAAAAAATCTTACTTAGAATTTACTTAGTCCTGCTGTTTGACTTAGTCCTGATACATTCTTAAAATTATAAATATTCACTTTAGTCTCTCAATTAATGTAATAAAAATTATGCTTAAATGCTTAAAATATAATTATACAAGAATGTTGTTCAAAATTGTTTTTGATGTAGTATAGCATGTCACATGGCTGTCACTGCTTGACATGTCATGTCAAGTACCCATTTCCAGAAATACTGATCTGCTGTACAGACTGAGTGAAGGTGTGGTCGGAACATGCATGGGGCCACATATCAGTAACACAATCCCTCCCACAGGGGATCCACAGTTTGCACGGGAAACATCAGTGTTTAGTCAGTTTGTACATTTACCTGTGTGTGGATAAAGGCATTTTGTGCAAAAAAATCAAATATTCTCACTAACAGCAAAATATTGTTCCCTTCAAACCAGTGTTATTTTAGTATCATTGAGATACCATTATATTTTTTAATAATATTTTGTTTTATTAATATTTTGTCAGGTTTTTTATTTTATTTTTAAAGGTTCTGTATGTTTTCACATGTCTGCAAATATTTAGGAAACATGCTAATCTCACATATTAATTTCTCTGAAAAACAATGCTACAGCCATTTATTCTACTTTGAAATGTGTGTTCCGTGTCAGAATGTCTGTTTTTGTTTTGGTCTGTGTGATTCCGCACGCTTCCAGTTTACACAATATTATTTCAACACCACATATTGCCATTTGGCGGAAAACGCATCGTATTGCAGCCATGGAAGCTAACCGACCGAAAAAGTATCAGCATCCATCTAAAAATCTCTATAAACGGGAGTGTCAATTGCGTTTGCTCCTGTTGCGTGTCCTCACTCTGGCAACCCTCGTGAGCTTAGAGTCTGAAGAGGAGGGGGCGGGGGAAACAACACTCTCCAATATTTTGAATTTGGACTGGAGTACCCATTTCAACCACTAGCTGTCAATATTACATACTGCATCTTTAATAAAAAAATATATATATATCTGTATAGTTGTATTAATTGTTTGCTTTAGTTTAGTACATCAAGTTAAACTAAATTGAAATGAGAAATGTTACCTTGGCTGCATGGCATAAACCTAACAAAAGTGAGCTTTTTCTTTAATCTCTCTCTGCATGATTTCCAGCTTGGGAATTAATATTTAACAAGATAAATTGTTTCTTTCTAAAGGGCGAGAGCTCACAGGGGCTGAAAAGCCAGCTACAGACGAGACCGACATTGATGCAGAGGAGCTTCCCCTCCCCGACAGCACAATGGACGAGTTCAATCGTGGAGTCACTGACCTGGATGCGGCCAAGAAAGAGGAAGATGTCACCAAGGACAAAAAGGTATCCAGCTGCAGCTCGCTTGCCTACTTAATTATTCAATTCATATCAATAATTAACCACAATTTTCCATAATGTCAGGCTCTCAATGTAGTTTGTTATATCAGCTTTTACCCACACATCCCTTGCACTGTATCTTCCAATTAATTTGAGTAATCGAGGGAACGTTGTTCAATGCACATTGTTTTGCAGATTAGGTTTGTTTTATGCTTACGGCTGTGTTTAGCCTGGGGTCCAGATGCAGCTATAAGCCTATTAACATAATCTTGTAGTGTGAAAGCAGCTGTGCTGCAAAGGATTATGTAATGATACTGTGACCCTGACTAGCTGAGACATTCTTCAAGAGAAGTATTATGGTAATGACAGTTTAGTGTTGATGAGAGGAAAGTGACAAACAAGGTACTGGAGTATTGGTGGATCTGGATTGTCATCATTGTATTGAATTGATCTCCATTGATAAGTTTCACCATCTGGATCATCTAAATGACATGCATTCTAATAGAGTTGGACTGAGGTTTTGAGTCAGCCTAAAAATAGCAGCATGAGTATTCATTGTGTTGAATGCAGGTTTCCTGTTGTCCATAAAGCTTATTTGTTATACCTCGCTGAAGTCTGTTTATCTTTCCGCTCAGACATAATTTTGTGGGTTTGTTGCATCAGTGTCTGGGGCGATGAGGCTGGAACCATGTCTGAGACTGATAAGACATTCCTCTCCTCGGGAAATTACAATGTCAGAAATATTTGGGTTGTCTCTGATTGATTCATGATTTATAAGCCAGTCAGAAACTTTTACTCTGCGCCAAAGGAAGCTTCCATGCCAGCCTCAGAGGTTCACTGTGTCCTTGTTTCGTTTGGTTTCAAAAGGTTTTTGACCCAAATGGAAATTTTGCAATCCAATATGAAACTCTGAGGCGTGATGGTAGTGTAATGTGTGAGATCAGTGTGGTTAACAAAAGCAAGGATAAACCATCCTTGAGCATGAGTCAAATACTAAAACAAACAAATAATGATTTTTAACTTTTTTTTAAAAGACTGTATTCCAGATACTCATTACTTTTCTTAGGTTTGGTCATCATACGGTAGTATTTAATCATTAACTCACCCTCAAGTTTTTTTTAAACCTGTAGGAATTTCTTTCTTCTGCTGAACACAAAATAATATATTTTAAAGAATGCTGATAACCAAACAGTTGCTGGACCCCATTGACCATAGTATTTAGTTTCCTACTATGGAAGTCAATGTTTTGTGTTCAACAGAAGAAAGAAAATCATACAGGTTTGGAACAACTTGTGGGTGAGTAAATGATGACAGAATTTTCAGAAGTTTTGTTTTCAATTTTCAATTTCAGTACTTGTCCTGATTTCATATATAGACTGGCTACATTCATGCTAAAGAAGAATATGCTTGTCCTGTTTGTTCAATAGGTTTGTTTCAGGGATGCACAATATTTTTCTGGTAAATTGATTCTGAGTTAAGTTATCTGTATAAGTTGATATTGGATATATTTCTGTTGATTTGGGGTATTTTGTCCATATATATATTACACTCACCTAAAGGATTATTAGGAACACCTGTTCAATTTCTCATTAATGCAAATTATCTAATCAACCAATCACATGGCAGTTGCTTCAATGCATTTAGGGGTGTGGTCCTGGTCAAGACAATCTCCTGAACTCCAAACTGAATGTCAGAATGGGAAAGAAAGGTGATTTAAGAAATTTTGAGCGTGTCATGGTTGTTGGTGCCAGGCGGGCCGGTCTGAGTATTTCACAATCTGCTCAGTTACTAGGATTTTCACGCACAACCATTCCTAGGGTTTACAAAGAATGGTGTGAAAAGGGAAAAACATCCAGTATGTGGCAGTCCTGTGGGCGAAAATGCCTTGTTGATGCTAGAGGTCAGAGGAGAGTGGGCCAAATGATTCAAGCTGATAGAAGAGCAACTTTGACTGAAAGAACCACTCGTTACAACCGAGGTATGCAGCAAAGCATTTGTGAAGCCACAACACGCACAACCTTGAGGCGGATGGGCTACAACAGCAGAAGACCCCACCGGGTACCACTCATCTCCACTACAAATAGGAAAAAGAGGCTACAATTTGCACGAGCTCACCAAAATTGGACAGTTGAAGACTGGAAAAATGTTGCCTGGTCTGATGAGTCTCGATTTCTGTTGAGACATTTGGATGGTAGAGTCAGAATTTGGCGTAAACAGAATGAGAACATGGATCCATCATGCCTTGTTACCACTGTTCAGGCTGGTGGTGGTGGTGTAATGGTGTGGGGGATGTGTTCTTGGCACACTTTAGGCCCCTTAGTGCCAATTGGGCATCGTTTAAATGCCACGGCCTACCTGAGCATTGTTTCTGACCATGTCCATCCCTTTATGACCACCATGTACCCATCCTCTGATGGCTACTTCCAGCAAGATAATGCACCATGTCACAAAGCTCAAATCATTTCAAATTGGTTTCTTGAACATGACAATGAGTTCACTGTACTAAAATGGCCCCCACAGTCACCAGATCTCAACCCAATAGAGCATCTTTGGGATGAGGTGGAACGGGAGCTTCATGCCCTGGATGTGCATCCCATCCAACTGCAAGATGCTACCCTATCAATATGGGCCAACATTTCTAAAGAATGCTTTCAGCACCTTGTTGAATCAATGGCACGTAGAATTAAGGCAGTTCTGAAGGCAAAAGGGGGTCAAACACAGTATTAGTATGGTGTTCCTAATAATCCTTTAGGTGAGTGTGTGTGTATATGTATATATGTATATATATATATATATATATATGTATATATGTATATATATATATATATATATATATATATATATATATATATATATATATATATATATATATATATAATATTCAATACCTTTGCCATCATCATCTAATAACTTCATTTTTATTTAAACTAATAATTTAATAATAACACCAAGTGCAATATTTAGCAAATCTGTACAAATACTCTACATTTAAAATGTTGTGATGTCTAAATCAAAAGCAATTGCTTTGAAATAGGCTGTTTGTAATTATTTTCTTTTCAAATTTTAGACAAAATAGTTGTTATAATATGGATTTATAATACAGTATTGGCCGTTTATCACTTACTGGCCATTATCGTATAACAAGTTATCGGCCAAAATTGTAATGTTTTACAACTGAAGTGAGTACTTTAAAATCTGGTTGTGACTCCAATAAATTTAATCACAAGTTTGGGTTATATGTGCTGTATCAAATTCCCTTTAAAGGAAAGTCTGTTCACTCGGCAGCCATATGTTGCTTCTAATGCTTAAATAGCATTAAAAAAAGCATATTTTTCAGGCTCAACGAGCCAGTGCGCATGTGCAGTCCTAAGCGCAAGTCTCAGGCTTCTATGGGAACCGGAGCTTCTAACGGCAGCTGCAGTGACATGGTAACATTATCAATCAACGATTGTCTCTTTTACCTAGAAGGTGGGAAGTATTCTGCCAATATTCCGTGTTGCAGTTTCTCCCATTCATAACTAATAGTAGTGAACAGTCTTTCTATATCTATCAGTCTTTGGCTGTATGAGACCCATTGATATGTGATATTTACTATTGAAATCTGACACCATCACGGTTATAGACATTATTCGAGTCATTGACTGGCTACTTGATCATACAGGTGATCCATGTCTGTCTGCTGTTGTATGAATCGGACAGTCTGAGTAAATGCAGTCAGTTCCAAACACCGTCACTTAACTGAAGAGAGTCTTGTAAATGCCTGGTTGTTTAGCACTGCAGAATAATTCTTGTCTCTGGTTTTCAAAGAAATTTCATTTTTATAACAGAATCATATGCATGTGTACACTTGGCACTTGTAGAAAACCTATTTAAATTTAGCATTTCAGCAAATGTCTTCATGAATAAAGCCTTTGAGAGCATGCTGTCATACTCCTACATAAGCAGATCAATTTCCTGTACACTGCAGTACAGGGATACTCATGCCATCCTCTAGGACATGTGGAGCGGATCTGGACTGGTTGTGTAGGAGTTCATGCTGTTTTTAGGGCTGGTACAAGTGTCAGAGTTGTACAATAAGCCTGCAGTCAGTTGTGCTAGTGGAGCAGAGAGCTTCTCCATGTCAGTTTGCTGACTCCATGTGCCTTTTGTGTCTCCCATTTATGAACATGAGCTTATGGTGGAGTAAGCCTAGCCAGTTATTAGACTATACATTTCTCCCTCAGTAGATTAAACAATGTTTTCAAATCAAAGTGCATGCTTTAAAGAGCACCTTTCCTTGATTCATGGTTGGAGACCTATTTGTAGAATTGATTAGTAAGTCATGTATGAGGGAATGTTTGTAATAGCTTGCTGAAAAGCTCTTGGTCTATATTGAGGTCATGCACCCTAGCTGAATCGATGGATATTGGTTAGTGAGCAGAATAATGATTTATTTGTCCCTTCTGAAATTAAATTCATACACAGATTCCGGCTGGTGTTTTCACTGATGAATGTGATCTTATCGTTTTTAAATGCATTTTTAATCCACATTTGGAGCAGGACCATGTCACGTAATTATAAGAAGGCAAGGAGAACTAAATGGCACCCTAAATAGTCTGACATGTGCTTCTCAGTTTAATTTAAACTTGAATTAAAAATTCAACTTTTGATATTTAGAGAAATTGGTTTGGGGATTTATTTCACATCAGTTCAAAATAAAAGTGTGTTCGTGCGTGCGTACGCCTGCAGACAGTTAAAATACACATGTTTCACCTCACCAATTGTTTATAGGAAACTGGCAAATGCTTTCTAATACAATGAGAAGTTTAGAGCTTCTATGGTGTTCCTCTCTAAGCTTAGATAATGAATGAGACTCTGGGTGTGTACAAGTGGTTGCATCCCATTTTATAAGAGACCGCAGTGTGCTTTAGAGGGTTTCTGCACAAAACGGTCACTGAATAACTAATGAAAGCAATTAGTCCTCCTCAACCATTCTGAATCTCACCCAATGTCAGTCCTCAGTACCACAGTCTGGAAACTCTGTGGCAGGCAGCTCAACGCTGTGGGAATTTCACAAATCCAATGAGGTTACTGTGCAGCTGTGATCTTATCAGACTATATCTGCCAGGTAAACAGCCAGGTTCCTGCCAGGAATTAGTTCCTGTTAGTTACTGGGCACATGCATCTCCTGGATGCTGGTAGAATAACTCTAAAACCAGCCAGACCCTGAGGAGCTGGACATCACAGACCGAAAGTGGGTAAACATAGCCCTTTCTGTAAACACAGCCCTGTTTCTTCATTTTAGAGAAGTAATGTCCATCCAGATCAGACTGTTCTTGTAAAGTGTTTGGAGATGGGATTTTTGGCAATGGTGGTACAGAGATGCGCTCTCAAGAGGTACACACAGTTTCAGCCAATATCATGTTAATTTATAGTACCTATAGAGTAGTATTGCATCCTTCATATCTCCGAACAGTCTTTAGGTTTATCATATTTATAAAAGACAGATACGCTGTACCGTTTTTTTCCCCCGGAAACAGCCGAACTCATGGAGGAGTGCAGTGGGCAGAGCTAAAGAGAACAAACGCACGCACAATACATTATTGGCATTATCCCTCCCTGGATTACTTTCTATTCAATATACGTTCGTGTTGTTTACATTTTATGCACTTACGCGCCGATTGCCAACAAAACACAGACATTTGATGCAGTTTCACTCACCGGTTTCTACTCGTGACCGGGAACAAACAAACACATTTGCAGAACTCAGTTGCTGCTCCTGAAAAACAAACTGCATCCACTGTTTAACACTGGGTTATTTGGGAAGCGGAACAAGGTTATCTTTCCCTCACAACCAGAAACACTTCTTTAGTGACATTGTTGATTTTGTGGTCTAAAAACAAAATGACAGTGCTGCAGACGGCTTCCGTAACCCGAGCGAAGCTCGTTGATGGACACGCCGCGTGCGCTCATCCGGGAGAAGTGCCCATACAAGCAATTCCACCTATTATGACCTCACACAGGCCCATACTCGGGAAAAAACTTTCCGGATACGTTTTCCTTTGGCCATGTTTAGCATGAGAATCCAACTCTTTAACAGTGTAGATAAGTCAGAATGCATGAAATAGCATTTTTTGCTTGAACATTTTTTGTTTATGTTGTGTTGTGTGGTGCTTTGTTTGTTTGTGCTTTGTGTTTTTTGTTGTGCTTTGTTGTTTTGTTGTGCTTTTTTGTGCCTTTGTTTAGATTTTTTGTTGTGCTTTTGTGTATAATGTTTTGTTTTGAGTTGTTCTTTGTTTTGGGTTTTTTGTTGGGAAGGGTTGTTTTTACAGATAAGTAATTGATTCATGGAGCGATTTGCTCATTGTGTTTTTGTACCAGTTGGGCACCAGAAACCCAATGTCCTGGTTACACACAATAACACAGGTTAAATTCCCCAGCAACAGATATATAGGCAAAATGTTTATTTTAAATGCACTTTTAAGTTGCTTTGGATAATAGTGTACATGACTATATTATTATAGATTTGATATGTATTTATAGTGTTTGTATTATTTCACGGTGACAAGTCATCCTCTTTCATCACATTCAATTCAGACTGCAAGCTCACAACTCTGAAACATTAATTTTGCCGTGGCTCTGTAGTATATACTCAACAACAACAAAAAAAGTATTGTTGGATTTACTTAAAAAAAGCAGCGTCAAGTGGTTCCACACAACAATTTTGAGTAATTAGTACAAGTAACAATTTAGTTGAATGAACAAAAGGAATTCAAGTAAAGCTGACACAATTTCTTTGAGTCACTGTTACATAATATTCAGTGCAGTTTACTTAATGTTATGTTAAATTTATAAAAGTTTATTACGTAAGGTGAACACATTTATTTACCTTATTAAATTAACTATTTGCTAAAAAAATAAATAATTGAATAAACTTAATTTAATCGAGAGCAAGAATTCAATCCTATAAACATGTATTTGAGTGATCACAGCCTAAACACAGGCACCACTCTTCTGCATGTAACCACAACATTTAAAAACATTACAGAAACTCCTCTGTATGTCCAACATAACTGAACATTAAACACTAACATAAACAAACAACATCTTTCCCTTTAAAATAACACTTTAATCCCTAAATTTACTCTCCTAACGCAGTTCCTTGCAAAGCATGCTGGCCCTGTTAGTTGTCAACATTAATTTGTGAGTTTCACTCAGCAATGTTAAGGTGACTGAACAAACACTTAAGTAAAGCTGACAATACTCATTTTTAGTAGAAACAACTCAGTTCATTCAAGTTCATGTAGTTACATGAGTTTTTAAGTAATGTAAACAAGGAGGGTTTGAGTGAAACTAACAACAGTGAAAGTTTGTATTTTTTGAGTGTACTGTGTTCAGTCTGCATTAATTCAATCCAATAATGAGCATTTATTTGTTTGTTTTTTATTTTAAACACATTCATTTCATTGCAGCTGAGAGGAGACATAAAAGAACACGCTCTGAAGAGGAAAAGCTTTCTGCTTCAAGACCCTCTGCAGTCAGTTCAGTTTTATCACCTTGATGTTTGCCTTGCATGAGCTCTTGAGAGATCAACTAACATCCAGCCCAGAAAAAATAGACACATTTTTAACACGGTTAAGTGTTGCATTCAACACGCATCTCATAGAATAATAAGAGTTGAGCAGTTTGTTTGTATGATGTTTATATTTCAATATGATGTTGTATGATTTTATATTTATAGTAACTATTATAGTGTCACGAATGAAACAGAAAAGCAGTAAGGCCCTTTGTCTCCAGCACCTTTACCAAAGAATGAAATTGAAAAAGAGAGATGGACAGATGGACTTCTGTTGTTTTAGTATTCATACAGAGAGCAGCCTTTGCACCTTCTGCAGCAGGACTGATATTGAATCATCCCCGCTAGGTAACAATGGATGCTTAAAAATGGCAAACTACAAATGAATTTCAACAGAGTAACTTCGACCATGCTCGGATGCGTAGGCTAAATGCTGATAAAGCTTTGGCATTTTACTCTCAATGATCTTTCAGACATAATAACAAAGCCCTTTTGTCTTTATAATTGATTCAGTCATAAATTTAGATCGCATTTCAAAAGGATGCACGATTATTCAATGCGTGATTAGTTAATTCACTTCTATCCATATGCTAATGTGTTACAGTGACATTTAACATTAGTTTCAATGCGTGGAAGACAATAAAAGCCAACAGCTTTATAGTAGCACTTAATCATCTTGAGTGCGTATTAGTTAGCTATTTAACAGCTTAGACCTCTTGCGATTCTCCTTCAGACTGTGTCTGACAACCATCCCAGCACATGATATTTAATGCTAACCTATATTTCTCAAGGAATTCTGAATGAACCACCATAATGAAAAATATCCTTTATAAACTTGCTTTCAAAAGCCGTTATTTGAGATTGTTTGATGTTTCTGGTCATTGTACTATACTCTATAAATCCTGACATGTCAATGAAGGAAATCCATGTGGACTGTGTTTTAGTAGACACACTAGTTTTGTCTGATGTTTTAAAGCTGTATTATTTTCTAGGGTGTGCCTGTAGCCTCAGGCAACTTTTAGTGTCATAACTATAACGATGCACACTGTTTTCTCTTGTGACTTTTCAGACATTATTGTATTGAGTCTGTCATGTCAGTGAGAAAGGTAACAGTGCTCACTTACATCCTGAATATATTTGCTGTTAAGATCTTTCAGCATTGTATTACAATCCCCAATGTCATGTTCCTGTCCTCAAGGCTACTCAAGTCACAACGCCTCAAGATCCCTTTAGCTTAAAAGGCTGCACTCTTGATTTTTTCTTATTAATGAGGTTGATTAGCCTGACAAGCCAGACCCACATCAAGATGTTGAGTCTGGGAACACGCCATTAGCAGGGCTCAATCCGAGGGGTGGGATAAACGGTTGTCTTTCAAATGGCCTCTGCACACAATAGGATAGCGCTACAACCAACCAGAGCAGCGAAGAAGGTGAAGCGGAGCTAGTTGAGAGACTAAACTTTTGCCGTATCTGGTCGGCAAAACTCCTTTAGAATAGTTTGAATAGTTTAATATCACAGCAACGGTATATAATGTCACATTTGAAACTCTTGTCTGCGTCACATTCTACTGTTGGCTATTGATTTAGTATTTAGTAGTTTTTGTTATTTGTGTCAAGTAGCGCTGACTCAGGTAGTTAAGTGTTTATGCTTGCATTTCACTTAACTACCCTTCATGTTTAATCCCACAAGAGCTGTCCAAACCTCTCCACATGTTATTTGTCATCAAATTTTTTATCCTCCTGCTTATAGCTGGGTTTAAAGGCACAATATGTAAGATTTTTAGATTGAAATATCCCAAAACCACTAGAACAATGTTATATATATATATATATATATATATATATATATATATATATATATATATATATATATATATATATATTACTTGCATTATCACAATCGTTTCCAGTAGTTTTAAATAGTTTGTGAGTTTTTGATCAATGAGAGTGGCAGAGAAAGGCATTCATGCAAGAGACAATGCAGCACTTTTATCGAACAAAATTATTAATTATAAATTAATCCTTATTTTTTTATTTATTTAAGGGTGAGCCACCCTTTCATGGAAAATTTTTTAATAAATTAATCTTTTTTATTTATTCACATTACTTTATATATTTATCAAGTTATTATTGAATACATTTGTCATTTTATGCATTTTATTACATTAATTTAGCTCATTTATTATTTTATTTTTATTCATTATTTTATTTTCAAAACTAGGCAGTATTTGCCACCATGTTTTCTTTAAAACGTATTTTATTTGTAATAAAATATCTTTGCATTTACTTTTTAAGTAGTAACTTTTGCAATCAAATGTTAATGAACATTGTCACATTTCATAATGTGCTTCTCAATGCCATCACTAAAAGCTTCTAATCTGAACAACGTCACCATCTTTACTTCTCTAACACTGTCAAGGACGTCTCAGAAAAAGAAAAAAAAAAGTCAATAAACAGGAGGCAGCAATCTGCCTAGCAGAAAGCCCATGAGCAGAAAAGCAATGAGGGCGAATCTCACTCAGTCCAGCTGTGAGCTGAACATTGCTCTTTTACCCCCGGTTACCCTCAAGGGCTCAGCGCTCTCCACTAGGGTACAACTAACACTTCAAATTCAGAACGGTCGACATATTGCACAGGTTCAGGAGAGGCAATGTGTCTAGTCTACAGACATGAGTTATTGCGGTTTGCTCCCAAGCTTGTTGTATTTCACATGCTGCGGAGCGTTTCAGTGTGTCGTTTCGTGTCTGACTGGAATATCAAACAATGTTGAAGAAAACTCCTGCTTTACATTCAGGTCTTTAAGTGTGATACTTGTATAATGAATATGCAGCACTGTGTTAGTTTTTTGCCAATTATCAAAAAGACCAGCAATAGTAACAGTGTGCTTGAGAGAGGCTTACGTTTTAATACTCAGCATATTTTCTTTCTCATGCAAGATGTGCAGACGTTCTCAGGCAGCGGTGGATTAACGTGTTGTGAAATCTAATCCACTTTTAAATGCTTTGCTTTCAAGTACAGAACATCCATCCTGGACTATCAGAGATCTCGGCACATTTTCATCATCGTTTTGCGTGCTAGATAAGACGTTTATTTGATGTTTAGCAGGATTCAACATTTTTCCAAGAAATTGCTGCTTAGGATGACAGTCAGCTTATCTCATTTGTGAAGTCAATATACATTTAAACAGTTTTCTGCAAACTTTCCTCTGATGTCTTTTGACTAGTAGGTGTCTTAATCATCTTGCGGTTCACTGACCATCTGATGCATATTGTATGCATCAAAAAAATAGCAAGAGTTCAAATTTGACTGGCTCACTTCCTCACCATTTTAGAGTGTACCAGGACGCCTGGAGACAGAACTTTTAAGTACAAAGTAATTAGAACTAATCTGCTCAATTGTGTCAAATCCACTAATTACTTATACCCAAATATTCAATTCCATCAAATATTTTAATACTTTTAATATTGATACTTTATTCATCATTGATGCACTAAATCGAGTGCATTGTAAGATCATTTTCATACTGCATATTTTTCATATTTAAATTTTTATATTGAAAGTATGGTAAATACTGGTAAAATGTACCAACAATCAAACACTTTTTGTCATAACCTGTTGCCCATTTGAATTATATAACAACTGGGCTATCCATCTCATAGTGAAAACCATGTAGCCTACCAAAATGTCATTAAATTTAGAAGTGAAATCTTCAACTGTAGAAGAATTGTAGTTTTTAAATCTAATCTTACGTTTTAAAATTAGGTATGGGGGAAGTTTGGTCCCTTCAGCGAGGCACGCAAACATGAGTCACTCTGCTCTTAGGTAAGCTTTTCTTTGACTGTTTGCGTTTTTAAAGGGATAGTTCACCCAAAAATGAAAATTACCCCATGATTTACTAACCCTCAAGCCATCCTGGGTGAATATGACATTCTTATTTCAGACGAATACAATCAGAGTTATATTAAAGAAATGTCCTGGCTCTTCCAAGCTTTATAATAGCAGTGAATGGCTGATCTGTTTCTAAGTCCATAAAAGTGCATCTATCCATCATAAAAGATAACCACACGGCTCCGGGGGGTTAATAAAAGCCTTCTGAAGCGAAGTGATGCGTGTGTGTGAGAAAAATATCCATATTTACAACTTCAAAAATTAAAATAACTAGCTTCCGGCAGACGGCCTACACAAGTTACAAAAGAGTATCCCTTGATGCGATATATGACGCGGGACGTAGGAGTATCGCAAGCTTTTACGCCTCTTGCAGTTCAGACAAATAGGGCTGGGCAACAAACTCAAGCTCCTCTTCTCTCATATAAAAATCCTCTGGCATTTCGCTTTAAAAATTCTCATTTTAGATGACCAGTGTTTTGTTTTGCTCTATCCTCTGCGCTTCCGTGTTCATCAATGCGCTATGCGTCAGGTCAAGGGTTACTCTTTCGCCGTAAATCGTGCGTGTGGCCATGTGGCAGAAGCTAGCTATTTTTGTTTATAAAGTTTTAAATATGGATATTTTGCTCACACAAACACATCACTCTGCTTCAGAAGGCCTTTATTAACCCCTCGGAGCCGTGTGGATATCTTTTGTGATGATAGATGCACTTTTATGGACTTCAAAGCAGATCAGCCATTCACTGCCATTATAAAGCTTGGAAGAGCCAGGACATTTTTCCGATTGTATTTGTCTGAAAGAAGAATGTCATATACACCTAGGATGACTTGAGGGTGGGTAAATCGAGGGCTGATTTAAATTTTTGGGTGAACTATCCCTTTGAAACTTGCTGTGTTCGAAATTGCCCCCTGTACCCTCATTCACTATTCCCTACATTACTCCACTAATATAGTCCGCTGGAAAGTGTGAATGAAAACGAGTGAGTGAATTTGGACACTGAGTGTGCCGGAAGGGCTGTCGATTTTGCATAGTTTCTGCTTACTGTTTAACAATTATTTGAAACGTATCAAACTGGCAGCTCAAGTAGTAATGAAAAGATTTATCTTGAACTTTGCCATGGAAACTAGCATAACAGTAATCAAATTATTTAATAATCAATTTAAAAGGAATATATACCTGTATGTTATTACGGTGGACAGCGGTTTGGAAAATGGATGAATGATTGATTCAGCTGCGGGCGCCTTTTCCTGCTGAGATGTGGGAATTCATTCAGCGTGCGACTCTCACAGTGTATTATGGGTATTCTCTAGCCGCTGACGTATATCAGTTGTACATTTGTGGGATTGAACAAGTACCCTCAATAAGGTCCACTATGGTTTCAGACACCACTACCAGTGGCTGTCCCTTCAAATATGCCATATTAAGGGTATAGGGCACGATTTCGGACACAGCCACTGTCTTTTTGCCCTTGCAATCTTCTGATATTACACTGACACACCGTATTTCCTGGCACACACTTTTTACGCGTTTTTGGCGACTCCTATTGTTGTGGGTGTATTATTGACGTAAAAGTTTAAACCCTGAATATAAGATGATCCCATTTTTTCAGATGTATTTCTAAGAAAAAAACATTGGCTTATATTCGGAACAATACTTCTTACATTGCTACAAAAGATTTATATTTTAAATAAATACAGTTTTTTTTAACTTCCTGTACAAACCTTTCTAAGTATCAGGATTTCCACAAAAATATTGGTGCTTCTTAAGCACCAAAATCAACAAATTAGAATGATTTCTAAAGGATCATGTGACGCTGAAGACATTTTTAAAAAAAATGTACCAACTCCAAACTTTTAAGCAGTAGTGTATTTGCAGAAATATGTAGGTTGGAAGTTCTTGTGCAGAGGAAAAAAAGATATTACGCTGGTTGTCAAAAGTCTGGCAATACAACACAAAGTCTGTATGACATATAAATCTAAACCTGTGTGAGTCAAGAGTTTCTTACAGTTAGTGAAATATATCTGCCCTCAATCCACAGTTTGTGTGAACTTTCCTTAACAACAGCTAAGCAACACTCAGCAGACACCGTAATAATGGCTCGACATGGGAATAGATGAGAAAATTACAGCAACATATCTTCTAATATTGATATTGAGGTCTGAATAGTCTTGAATAGGAAGTAAAGATTGAATAGGCTGAACTGGAGACAGCTGTTCTAAGCGATCTGCTGTGGCATTTCAGAAAATGTAGAGATCTGTATGTAAGATGTAGCATATTTATTATATTATAATATTATATTATTAATTAATTGATATTATATTATTAATTTATATTATATAGTATTGATGTATTAATTATATATAATAATAATTATATTATCCACTACGAATGGCCTTATTCCACCGGCATTTTGTAATCCAATGAATTATGAAATAATTGAATAGCATTGTACGCCATAAATTGCTGTATTTTTACTCCCTGCTAGATTCTGCTTATTACTTTCTAAAAAAAAATTGTCCTTAGCAAAGTGATTTACATTTTTTCTTCTGATTTTGAAGATGTTTGAAATGAGCACAACCAATTGTTGTCATTGTATTGCTTTTAAAAGTCATCATAAGGAATCTTCTGGGCAACGTCCACCCCTAACCACGACACGGAAACCAAACACAGAAACAAGGGAACATGTGCAGCGATTTGCTGCTTTGCAAAGAATCCCTTGTGTAACAGCCTTTAGGGAGTTGAGTTTGTGCAGCATGCCAGACGTTCCCATATCCTCCTCACTGACCTTTTTCTGCCACTATATGTCCATATTTGACCCAGACCAAAACCTCATGTTTTCATGGATCCTGATGATACTTGTCGCTAAAGTAACACTTCAGACTTACAGTGGCTGCTGTTGATTACACATCCATTACATAATCACAGATGAAGCTAATGAGGTTTTTTCTGCAGCAGTTAATTGAAAGCACTCAAATGAACAGCACTTCCCTTGATACCTTTTAACAGATGTGTTTTCTTCAACCTATTACCAAAGTCTGTTCTGCATTACACACAAACGCACAAAAATACAGATTTCAGAACAGATGATAGTGTAATTATTCTCTGTGGAGTGATGGAAATATTCCAATAACCACCATAGATCAACTACATTTGCATTTCCAGAGAAAATGCGGGTGCTTGCGAAGCAGCAAAAGCTTAAGCTCTGCATAAATGAAATGTCAAATTAGAACGGTCATAAACTTTGTTGCTGTCATAATGACCTATGTCTTGTTTTCTGTCGGAATTGCATGGTAATAAAAAAACAGCACAGTTTCTGTGCCACCTTTGCATTGTAAAAGGCTTTAGATTAGAGGTCTGCGCGGGACTGTTTTTTTTTTTTTTTTTTCGCCCCGCTCCCGCCAGGTTCTATTCCGCATTCATCCACTTATCGCTTAATGATTTTCTTCCTGACCCGACCGATCATGCTAAATTTAGATCTTGTTTCCCTAAAGAAAGAGACTGACTTGGATAACTAATATAAAATGTTGGCTATACAATAATTTTATTTGTTATTTTTGTCTTATTGTGATACTGTCAACAGCGTAAAAAATGTCACAGAGAAAAATCAGCTAAATCAAATACGACATCTGTCACTCAAAATGATAAGCCAAAAATACAATAAATGAAAACTGTCGACTTACTGGCTATAGAACATATATAACTGGGAACTGTGTGAACCATTGCAGAAAGTTTTCTAAGGCCGGGCTATTGTCAGACTTCCCACTCCCATCCAAAGTAGCTACACCAGAGTTATTTTAATTAACTCTGATTTATTCAAATTAATTAATTCTTTGATTTGTAAATTTATTCTGTGATAGCCAGACAAGCTGGAATGCAGACCTCTACTTTAGTAATAAATCCAATGAAGGAGACCAGTTGCAAGTATTTTATCTTTGCTTGTGGTTGGATTTTTAATAGCAAACATAAATATTATGTAATTTTGCTCACGCCAACCTCATTACATATTGTAAAGAAATTGGATAGAATTATTTTTATATTATTTGGATTTAAGTTGAATAAGTTTGGTTTTGACACCGTAAGATTTTTTTTTTCCTCTAAAAGTGGTGACAATTCAACAAATGGAGCTAAAAAGCTGTTTTAGATCATCCTTGTAGTATCATTTTATTCTTAATTGTGGTTTAATGCTAAATATGCACACATTACATTTGTGTCTGACTGTTGACACACTGAGTTACAGCAAGAAAGACTTTCAGATTCTGTGAGAGTATGGAAGAAGCAGGATCTTTTATTTCATCTTTTCTATAGCTTGTTTTGTCTCATGTCTTAAGAACTCTCACACTTAAAGGATCTGTTTCTGCAGCGTTTGTTGAGCTGTGAAGAAGTAGCGGTTAACTGTGTCAAATATATTCATTAATGAATCATTCATTAAGAATGTGCTAATTCTTCAAGAAAATATTCATTAAGCCCATCCATACCACTTCTTGTGGTCACAGTGGCTTTTTCAGTCCAGACACTCTGTTCATAACAAATGATTTCATCCATGATTTATGCTCCATGATGTGATGACTTCAAAGTTGCCCTGCACAAAAGTAGCTTCATGTTGATCTTCAATTTTTCAGTTGACATCAGATGATGAGCAGTAATATCATTCACAGAACATTTTCCCCAGACGCACTATGCTGATTTTGTTCAAGCTATGAATTTAGCGGATGTCACCGGTCTCTCTGACTGAGGTAGATTCACTGTGAGAGCAGGTGTTGTTTACAATGTGCCATTCTGCTGCACTGCCCAAATAAACAGCTGTCAGTAAACACACACACAGAAGGAAATCCTCATGCAGCCGACCTCAATAACGTGAGAAATGAAAAATATGAGAAGCTGAGGTGAACATCTTGTCCAATATACTGCTCGAAAAATTAATCCCCCAAAGTAAAAATATAAAGAATATAAGAAAGAATATAATATAAAGAAAAGCAATCATTTTAATTTGCCATTGACCAAGAATTGTTCAAAGGTTTGCTCACAAATAATTTCATACAATTTGTATTTTAGAAAAGCTATTTGTGGCATTCTCAATGACAAGCATCAAGTTTAAGGCGCTGACGCTTGCATACAGAGCCACCACGCGCTCAGCTCCTGCTTACTTTGACTCCATTCTACAAATCCACACCCCCACCAGAAGCCTTCGCTCAGCAAAGGAACGACGGCTTGTGGTACCATCACAGAGGGGGAAAAAAATCCCTTTCCAGAACATTTTCATTCAACGTTCCCAGCTGGTGGAACAATCTTCCCAACACCATCCGAAACGCAGAATCATTGACATAATTCAAAAGTCAACTTAAAACTCAGCTCTTCCGTGAGCACTTTAAAAAAACAACAACAAAAAACACTTTCCTTTCCTCTTTCTCTTCCTTCTTCCCTCCCTTCTCTAACCTGTGCTACACTGAGCAATGTACACGGTCTTAGGATTTCAGGCTCTTATTGCGCTTCTCGACTCTTCATGACCAATCGATTCATGTATCCCCAAGTTGTAAGTCGCTTTGGATAAAAGCGTCTGCTAAATGCATAAATGTAAGTTAAAACCTTTCATATAAGCCTATAGACTACATGTGATTAATAGTAGTCTTCACAGACTTGCCAGCTATATGCATACAGTCCAGGCTGCATTTTTGTTTAATTGTTACTTAGAAATAATTAATACTTTTGTTTAGTCAGTTATTGAATTTCTAATATTATATACACTACTGTTCAAAATTTTGGGGTCCGGTTGTGTTTGTTTGGGGGTTTTTTTTAAATAAATTAATACTTTTCTTCAGTAAGGATGCATTAAACTGTTCAAAAGTGACCATGAAGACTTGCAAAATTAAAAAATGAAAGAATCCTGAGAAAATGCATCATGGTTTCCACAAAAATATGAATCATAAGCATAATACTAAACCGTTTTCAGTATTAATAATATTAAGAAATGTTTCTTGAGCAGCAAATCAGCATATTAGAATGATTTCTGAAGGACCATGTGACTGGAGTAATGATGCTGAAAATTCAGCTTTACCATCACAGGAATAAATTACATTGTACAATATTATTACATTTTAAGAATAACTTTTCTATTTGAATATATCTTACAATGTTACTGTTTTACTGTCTTGCTATCTTACCAACACCAAACGTATGAATAGTAGTGCATATTTTAAAATTAGCTTAACAAATTGTTTCTAATGACACCAAGAGTAAAAAAAAAAAATGGTTTTAGAATCAGCTTATGGACAGCATTCTTGTCATTGTCCCTGCAGATTAAACTGGGATAGGAGAGCATTATTAAATTTGAAGAAAAACATGATGCTTGAAATGCATGCTTTAGGGTGTTCATAGCAGTTGTACATCTAGTAGATGCTCAAGTTTCAAACGACTGAGCTCTGGTTTGGTCCGGCTAGCCCCTCGTTTAGTGATTCAGCACCAGGCAATGCCAGGATATTTCAAAGGGCTCTTCAAAGGTATTAATAAGTTGGCCGTGTAGGGTAAAACTAACAATTTGTCACAGTTGACTGCCTCCCATCCCTCGGAGCTCTGTTTGTTTGCACAGCTACACAGACTGCAGGCGCTACTGTAATTAATATCTGAGCCTCAGTAGGAGCAGGCAAAGAGACATCTTTGACCACAGAGTTTGTCAGAGCAGAGCATTGTTTCCTAATAGAAAGCATGCAGTTGTTTTTAAGTTAAGACCGGCATGAAGCACAGGGGCTGAAATGGAGTTTGTCGTGCACTAATTGTTAAAGGCCTTTGCCTGTTCTCTATTGTCTGTTTTTAATGCATTTTATACTTTTTCTGCTTATTTCATGTTGTTCCTTATTCTTAGACAAAGCTTTTTTTACTCTTTGTGGTGAACATGTAGATTAATTACTGTTCTTGGCAAAACAACTGTTCTCTCTCTTTTTCTCCAGCCCTCTGAGGAGCCCAACATCCTGCTGGCTTCCCCTAAGTTGCTGCTTCCTTCATCCAGTCAGCTCCCGGCCAGCACACCCCTGTCTGTGCATCACCAGCTCCAGCTGCTCCAGCAGCAGCTCACCCAGCAGCAGCAACAGACACATGTGGCTGTGGCCCAGGTAAGATGGAGTCACTGCACTTTAAATGGACAAGTTGTCATGATATTAGTATTAGTGGGATTCACAGTAGTAGTAGTAGTGGGGTTCATTAGAAGTAGTGGGCTGTGAGCTATTGTGGTGTACATTTTTCAGATCGTATCAGGTATGTTTACACATTACCGTGTAAATACACACTATGTACACATAAATACACATTTACTGTTGTTAAAAATGTTGTGATTAGGATGGGGTTTATTATTATCCTCTCAAAGTGTGTATGTATGTATATATATATATATATATAATATTAATTTCTCTTGTCATGGCAACGCTGCATTTTCAGCATCATTACTCCAGTCTTCAGTGTCACATGATCCTTCAGAAATCATTCTAATATGCTGATTTGGTGCTCAAGAAACGTTTATTATTATTATTATTATTATTATTATTATTATTATTATTATCAATGTTGAAAAGAGTTGTGTATCTTAATATATTGGTGGCAACCATGATACTCAGGATTATTTTATTAATGTAAATTTAACAAACAGGGATACACCGGAATGAAAATTCTGGGCCAAAACCAAATATTTATTTATTTATTGTTTTATTGTTTTAAATTGGCTTTTTTTATAATTATATTAATATTAGACTTTTTAATTAAATTTAATAATTCAACAAGCCAATAAAATAAATTAACTTTAAATTAACTAATAAATTAATAATTTTTTTTTTATTGAAATTAACACTGAAATTGGACAGAAAATATATTAATATTAAATATCAGTATATTATTCTTTATTCAGATCTGTGCAGAATCAGATTTAACATTTTATTTTTTGAGCAATTATCTAAATTATGTATAGTCCTACAAAGCTATTATTTATCAGTGCATGTAAGGAGAGCAGGGTGGAGCGGAACAGTGAATGAGAGGGTAGCAAACAGAAACAAGTATACTACTACATAGAAATTTTCTTGTCGGCACGTTATTTGAGCGGACTTTGCTTTTCCGGTGGCTGGAATTTCTGTGCATCCCCTGTAACAAATTTTTTAACCGTCTATTTTGATTAATGCATCCTTGCTGAATAACAGTATTAATTTCTCTAAAATCAGACTGAACACAAACTGTAGAGTTTACTAAAATATATATTTAGTGTATTAATATTTGGGGGGTGTTTGTTGAGAGGTTAAAAAAGCACAGCTAGCTCATCTCATTTGCCAATGTAATTACATGTATTGTTCTTTTGAGGGCGGTTTTATTAATGTGCATTATGCAAATTCAGTTTTATTATGGGTCAGGTGAGTCTTAATGTTTTGTTTGCTCAAACAGATAAACACAATGCAAACAACAGCTGTTCTGCCGGAATCTAATTCAGTTCCTCCAGTAATTTATGAGCAGGAAAATAGGGTAAAATGTTCCTACACTGATGAATTTGATATATTTTTACCTTGACTGGATCCTTTTTAGATAACGGTTTGTTTGATATATTCTTGAAGTATCAAATTATTTAATGGCAGTCTTAACTGTGGCATGAAGTGTATACCTCTGTACCTCCTAAAAGTCTTTTTTCGACTATGGCCGTCTCAATGTGAGCCACAGTATTAGAACTGATTGTGAAAGGCTTGGAGTGCACAAAAAACCTGCAGTGTTGTGTATCTTAAGTGTTTTCATTCTCTCCGGTACTAGACTGGTTTATTTATTCAGCCTTTGAGAACCTGCGGTTTGCTTGTTTAGCCACAGTTCTACACCAAGTGTTTGGCTAGAGGAGTTGCAAGCAGTTGCTTTTCATAAGCATAATGCTCAGCCAAAGGATATGCTCTCTCTTAAAGTGTTATGTTTTTTATTTTATTTATTTTTTCGCACGGAAGACACATGCCTCTTCACAGGTCTGAGAAGGGGCTCACAGGGGGTGGAATTTCATTTCACGCTCTTTTGACCCAAATCTTTGTTGAACGATGGCTGTAGTCATGGATGACCATCCTGTCAGAACTCTAAGCAAAGCCACTGCAAAGCAGACCCTGATTTGCAACACAACACGCTCAAAGAGAAACAAGCTGTGGCTTTGCTCTAGCTGTGATGCTGTGATGTCTTCAGTCGTTGTAGAAAAGAGACACTTTGAAGCATGCTTTCAGAGACGCGAGTCAATCGTCGCTTATTAATTTATTTCTGCAGATGATCTGCAGATGAAACGATATTTGCTTTTCTGAAGTCAGGATTAGTGGCAGTGGGTGAAGCGGGTTATTTGCGGAGGAAGGTTTTTATGTGTTTTGTGTTTCTTTTAATCACATTCTGATGGAATATTCTCCTTTTAGACAGTTCAGTACAGATAAAATTAGTCAAAAACATTTGGCTCCTGCTACGTCCAGAACATCAGTTTTACAAGTCTGTACATTTCAGATGCTTTATGAGGGCAATTCAGTTAAAATATATTTTGAAACTGAGTGAGTTCTAGTTGTGCATGCAGAGTCAAATGTGATAAATTAGATGTATACAAAGGGTTTATGGAGAGCTCTTCGTATTTCAGCACTGCTTGGTTTCCACAGCCCTCTTGCAGCTTTCAATGGGGTGTCTAAATATCAGCACTGAAATATTTGATGTAACTATTTGGTGCAGTTTGAGGTCAGCAACAATGGAATAAATAGTCATATAAAAACCTTGCAACGATTGCAGTGCAGTGGAAGAAAAAAAGATTACCTTTGTGTTTTGAAATTACTATGGTCATGGAAGTCTGCACTTTAAATGTGTGTGATTAAATGAATTGTTAGAACATGAATCACACAAATTACCTTTTTTAGAACTCTCTAGGTTATGTTGCTGAAAGTGAATAATTTGGTGACATTCTAGTGTTATTAAAGGTCCTGTTCTTCGTGATCCCACTGTTCAAACTTTAGTTAGTGTGTAATGTTGCTGTTAGAGCATAAATAATACCTGTAAAATTATAACGCTCAAAGTTCAATGCCAAGCGAGATATTTTATTTAACATAAGTTTGGACTACATCCTGGTACTTCCTTCTTTAATTACGTCGGTAGAACAGTAGAACAGACTAACCTCAGCCCACAAGAATACGTGAAAAAGGGGGCGTGGTCTTGTTGCTGTCCCACGTGGAGAAGAGGAAGTGTCGCGTGGAGAAAAGGAAGTGTTGCGTTTGAGTGTGTTTGTCGCCATGTCGTCGAGACGCTGTTATTTTCATCCCGGAGTCAAATCACCTTTGTTTGGCTTTCCCAGGGACGCTGTAGAGATCATTAAGCGCATACATCTCCTGTTAAGAGGCGTGACCTTTCCGTACAAGTTACGTGCACTAAGCTGCTGACGAATCACAACACAGGAACCGTGCCACGTGCGCTAAGCTGCGGTCAAATCACAACACAGGAACCGCTGGCACAATCAGAACTCGTTACGTATTTCTGAAGGAGGGACTTCATAGAACAAGGAACTCATCAGCCCGTTTTTAGAACAGTGAAAACAGCGGTATACAGAGGAGTAAATTGTGTGAAAAATGCTGTGTTTTTTTACAAGCGAAACATGAACACGTCATATTGCACACTGTAAACACAATCAAAGCTTCAAAAAAACATGAAGAACGGGACCTTTAAATTTGATATATATGTTAAATAGTGCTAGCAAACCTTACCCATAAACTTGGAAATTAACTTGGTTTTGGTTTCTTTTTTGTTTGTTTTTTGTGTGGTTGAGTTGGGTTGGGATGGGATGGGATGAATTTGGTTGAGTTGGGTTGGGTTGGGTTGGGTTGAATTTGGTTGAGTTGGGTTTGGTGTGATTTAACTGTAGTGTCCATGTAACTGTTCAATTAATTTATAATTTTTTAGGTTGTACCGTTTTTAAAGGCCAATTTGGGGTTTAAAAAGTAACTAAAACTTGTAATTTAAGAACAATTAAGTTTGTGTTTAACCTGTTTATCGTGGTAACATTATAATAGCTTGAGGAGTTATCAGGATATGAACAATTGATACCAGCATATGCCTAATTGGACTTCACCTTAGACTTTAGACCTGACTGGACTTTTGTAATGTCACAGGCTGTTTGAAAGCTGAAACATTCCTGGTTAAATTGTTGAAATTCATGTCCTTGATGTTGAAAGAGACTCAACTTGCTGCATTTACTCTTTGTATACCTCTGCTATTTCTCTCACTATACACTAATGTTAATGCCAGCAATTAAAGTCAATAATTTCCATCATACAGTCAGATATATTGCTGTGTCTTTTCATTTTCCAGATGTACAGTAATTGCACACAGAATTTTTAATTGCTTAATTAGTAGACTTGAAAATAATACGAAGAATAACTGATTGCAATGGCAATGGATTTGACATTAAACAATTCTTCATTGCTGCTTTTGTTGTTTACAATAATAAAATACTGAAGAAATACAGCTTTTTTTTATGCCATTAAGGAAAATGATGATCATCAAAAACATTTGGGCTTCAACATTCACCCTGACTTGCCTTGGCTGATGAATGTGCCCCACTCAGAGTGAGATATAAAACTATGACAGTATGAAATATGAGGCTGGTATACATTTACATCCTATATCCTTTTGAAAACAACGTCTTTTGTCATGGTAGGCAGCTCTTTTCCCAAAGACAATCACTCTTTGTCAGAAAACACACACACATGCATACAAGCATGTGCACTCAAGAACTGATGGCAAACGGCTCAACCTGAACTACGCTTTCAGTCCACATTTACAGTATGTTGATTTCCCCCCCACCCCCTTAATTTTTTGCGCTACTCCCTGCTGGCCTGATCTTGACGGCTCATTGGCTTTGTCTGGAGTATGTATTGTTCTTAAGGGCAGGCGGCATGAGCAGGCACGCTGTTTAAGCTGGGTCATAAATCACCCCGGACCTGGGTGATTTCTTGGAGGGCGGCCGCAGGGGCTTTAAGAGCAAACAGACACTTAGACAGTGCTTAAGACACTGGCGGAAATGGATTTGCCCTTCTATCGCTGGATAGAATCTAAGGACATATGAAGGACACTGAAGTGCATCATAATCACTTTGGATACCTTTATAGCTGGCACCGTTTGTCATTAGCAGGACGTACCGAGCTATATTTTATTACAATGTATGGAGGGATTGCCTTTTGTGTCTATTTCTGGTACTTATGGGAATGGAGGACTGTTTGTTAGACAATTACAGATAATTCCTTTATCTAGGTTGATTTAATTTAATAATTACAAACACCTGTGAAAATTGAATACTGAGGGTATTTAGTGAAACAAACAGCCGTGATGTGTAATTAATTTATTTATGCAAAAACCTGCATTGTTAAATATGACTGATTTAATTATAAATTAGATAACTGGATAGATTGACTAGATAATTAATCTCATAAATCTAAATTTACTACCTTATTCCCAGTAAACATGGTACATCACAGCCTTAATCTGTGAAATACTCATATTATTATTATTATTATTATTATTATTATTGTATAGAGGACATGGACACCCAGAAAATGAAGCTGGTATTAGATTCTCACCTCCAGTATATGATGCCATCATTAAAGTGGATGTGATAAGAGATTTGACATATATCAGGCATTTGTCCTTCTGTTGTTGCTCTTCAGATGTATTTTAAGAGTAATGATGAACCGATTTGATGTCAGCTCAAAGGTCTTTCATGACGTGGTGTTAAAGAAGCTTTTTGAATGAAAGCGCTCTTTAATTTTACATGAATGGCAGCTACCCACACAGTAGATAAAATGACCTTCATAGTAACACTTCACAAAGATTATAATAAAAGTTCAATATAAACAGATTAAAAATGTATTGAATAGAAAGGCATAATGTGCACGAAAGAATGCATTAGATAAAGAGCGTTGAGATGTTTGACCTTAAATATATTCATAATTTCAGGTAGGACTTTAAAATTCTTAGAATAACAATGATAACATATTTGTTGTGTCCTTGAACTCTTGAAGCCCGGACCGGATCCAGTGTGTTCAGAAATGATTTCTGTTCTGAAATGATTTATGAAATAGTTTAATCAAATGAAAAGCTAAAACGTTTCCTTCTTTTAATCTTTTAAAGTAAAGCTTTACATTGGAATAATGGTTTTAAGTTGGAGTTTTGCTGGTGTTGAAAAGTAAATGGAGTTTGAGTATTTCATAGCAGGGAAGATTTAAGATATACAGCAAATAAACTGCTGGGCGTCTCTGTATTGTTGGTTTTCTGGTGCTTTCTAGTGTCTGCTTGTCTATGTACTTAAGCATGCATACTATCGTTATGTGTTCCTCAGGTTCATCTGCTGAAGGATCAGCTCTCCGCAGAAGCTGCAGCAAGGATTGAGGCCCAGGCTCGAGTTCACCAGCTGCTTTTGCAGAATAAGGACCTACTGCAACATATTTCTCTCCTGGTCAAACAGGTTCAGGAGCTGGAGCTCAAGCTGGCGGGACATGGCTCTAGTGAGTATGATTTCCTGTGTTCAGCAGTGCTAGAGAGTAACTTCAAAAACCTGTGTTTTGTGACAAAGTAATTGCGTCCTATTTAATGCTCATGGTGAAAGAATAAGCAGTCTGTTTCAGTAAAACATATTTTGCTGATCTTCTGCATCTATTAAAACATCTTTATTAAATGCAGGGCTCTGAACCGGTTCAAGGAACGAAAACGAAAACCGGAAACGAACGAAATTTTAAGAGGAACAAAAACGGAAACGAAATCAAAATCAATTTGAATCGTTCTGAACAGAAACGTTAATTTGAAATGACCATTAACCGGTTAATAACGTTATTTTATCGTTCTCTTTAATATTTTAATTTGGCAGTGACCAATCATGAAATGAGTAGTACAGCATGTGACGTTGACGGATCAAGCGTGAGTGAAATGCCCGCGCACCATCATCTATGAATCTAACGCAAGTCAGTGTGAGCGCGCATTTTCATGCCTCAAGTACATTTCTTTCCCCGCTGAGGTCTACAATGAATGTGCAGGTATTGGAGGACATTCTTTTCGAACGTTTAAATAAGCAGTACGGACTTTAAGCTCAAATAGACTGATTTAGGATAGTTTATGGATTCCGTTTAAGCCTATCCAAGTAGGCTATAGCATCTATCAAACATTTTTCCTATAGTCTTTCAGATTGCCAATACAGGACAGGTCAATGTTTTCTATATAGACGGTTGATGCTTCGTATTAAATGGTATGTTATATTGCATTAAATGCAAGCTTTATTAGCTGACTGAATTTGATTATGTGATGCAAGAACGTGTTGCGCAGTGTTTGCTTTGAAATTAGCAGTTGACGGTGCATTAAAAGAGCAATGGTTATCCAGTTTATTTATTCTTTATTCATGCATTTTTTAAAACAAGTCGTGTTGAAAAAAAGTTATGTACAAAGAATGTTATCACTCTTCTGAAAATAATTCGGCATTAGAGGCCACTTTCGATTGTCTAACGCTCCATTAAAACAGGTCCGCTGTTTATGCCTTGTAATTAATGCATGTATTTCTGGTTTTAAAAATGTTATTAAATAAATATTCAAGTTGAATTACCATGTGTTATATTATTATTGAGTGAAAATAAGTCTATTTATACATATTTGTTTAAAATTTATACATATTTGTTTAAAGTATAGGCTTAATTAAAATAACGTTATTAACCGGTATTTTTTCATATCAAACCGTTTTCGGAACAGTAATGTTTATTGAGGAACGCAAAAACCGAAACGCTATAATATCGATTCTGCTCGGAGTGAACCGATTGATATTTTTTTCCGTTTTTAAGCCCTGATTAAATGGTTTATCTATTGATTAAAAGAAAAATAAATGTAATGAAAAAACTGAATACATTTTGGTATGAAAATATTTATTTATAGTCCGTTTTTGGGGGTTGGATTATTAAGTAGAAAAAGGTCTTGCAAATATTCACAAATAGTTTTTATAAGTTAAATAATAACTGCTCACAGCCTTAGGCTACACAATGCACCCATGCATAGAATACAACAGTATTGTATTTATGTTGTAATGTCTTTATCTTCATGCTAGCAATAAACAATTAGCCTAGTGTCAGGAGTATGCTTTGTGTTTGTTTCTGTATCATTACCCAGTTTTCTAGTCTGTGTCATCCTCATTCAGTACACCTGTTGTTAATAAATTAGCTCATTATACTCTGTATTTTGGTTCAGTCCTTTGTCCTGCTTTGTCTATGATTAACGGGTACGTTTATACAACAACGATATGCTTAAAACAGAGAAGTTTTTCCTTTGAGTTTTCCGCATACAGATGACACCATTGTCAAAACGACTAAAAACACTGAGACTAAAAATGCATTAGATGGAAATGAAACACTATAGACTGAACATGTAATGCACATGTGCATGACGTCATCGTTTTCACAGAATCGCGTTTTTGTTTTTTCACGGAGACTGTTTTCAAAACTTGCATTTTGAAACTCGTTTTCAAAAGTTTGCATTTTCAGGCACCCAAAATGCCGTTGTCGTGTAAATGAATGGCCAAAACGCATAAAAAGTTTAAAATTTTTAGTTGAAAACGGTGTGGTATAAATAGCCCCTTAATGTGGTTGTGTTCTCCCAAGTTCCCTGTTGGATTTATTAATAAAGACTGTTTCTTGATTCCTTAGTCTCCGTGCGCTACTTCTAAATAACCACCCGTGACACCTAGCATGCCTGAAAATAATTAATAGGTGCATAAACTAGAAAAATAAATTCTACACACTATAAAAAATATCAACATTTATTTGGCAATGTTGGTCCCATGACCTTCATCAGGCATTACATTTTACTGCTGCATTACAATACATCCATTTATTTTGGATGTATTTTAAATTAGTCCATACATTTTAAATGTTATATTAAATAATTATGTAATGTCTACAGACCTGTTTATTTATGCAAAAAAAAACTATTATTATCATTTATTATGATTTTAAAGAGAACTAAACACAGTGAATGTTCTAACCTTCATTTTAGAGCAGTATATGTGTCATTATTAAAGATGATCTGAGAAGAGATTTGACAGTCGTTTACAGCCGTCTCACTTACAGTGTGACTTAATTATGACAGTTGGGACAGTCAAGGATGGGAGCTCTTTATCATGCAAGCTAATATTAAGGCAGCGGCTATTTGCACTGCGCAAATAGCAATAGATGCTATTTAAACTAAGTGAAAATAACATTTTCTTCATTATAGATGATATTTACACTAAGTGCAAATAGCTGTAGATTCGATTTACTACGTGAAATGGCATACTAAGTAAAAATAGTGAAATATTCTATTTACAGTGTGACTTAATTATGACAGTTGGGACAGTCAAGGATGGGAGCTCTTTATCATGCAAGCTAATATTAAGACAGCGGCTATTTGCAATGTGTAAATAGTAATTAGATGCTATTTATACTATATTTAGATACTAATACTATACTATATTACAGATACTTAGGCACCTCAGTATTGTTGTACATTAACAGGATGCAATAATAACATTGTGTAAGTTATTATATTTATTAAAATTATTAATTTATTAAATGGATGCCGCCTTAAGGGGACAATAAAAGCCCTCCCTACACCTACCTCTAACCCTACCCAATAAATGCTTTTATTATTATTAAACATTTCGTTAGGGAGAATGGGGAGAAAAGGGAGAATTTCACTTTAAAACCTAGTTCCTTAAGCCTACTGACTGCATCACTGAAGACATTGAAATATCTGTGTTTTTTTCCTTTTTTTTTCTTGTTTGGTCCAACCAGGCATGGTTAGGGGGAGCTAGTGTAAATAGCACTTGCAAACAAGGCACGCTATTTGCACGTGGTGTGAATAGACACTCCGTAATATTAAAGACAGCACATCTCGAGGTGCTACTGGTCTATATGATAGTGTCCTCAGACGAACTGCTTTAAAATAAGCCTGAAATTAACCCCTGTGGGGAATGCGCATGCAATGATGGGAGAGAAGTTAAAAGGCAAAGTGAAATTAAATTATACTTGATGGAGAAAGGTTTGGGGGGGTGGGGCAAATGGGAGGGTCTGAGGTAAAAGACAAAGAGAGTGAAAGAGAGCTGCTGAAACGCATCAGATATATTCAGATAGGGCAAGTGAGGATGTGTTGCAGGTGTAAGAGCACTGTTATTAACCTGCTGGAGCAGAACTAAATGGAAGAAAAAGTGGAGCAGAGCTGCCATTATGAAGCGTTATTTAATATGAGGGAAGGCAGATGACATTGACAGAGAAGAAATAATGAAAAGACTGAACATCAGTTTTGGGGAACAAAAATAGAACAGTTTTGAAAAAGTAGTTACAAAAAGGTACAAGCAACTCTGAAGTAGTTACAATTTTTAACCCTAAGAATGCCATATTGATCGGTTATCTAGTTGGTCAGTCAGCAACTTACTGTCAACTGTGTTTAAGCCCATTCTGTTGGAATGTAAGACCGTGTCTGATGTAAGCACTCCAAAACCAGCCTAGTCATACAGGGATTCCTTAAAAAACGATTGGTCAACTAGACAGGGTTCGGGCAGTTAATTTTAAAAAGTTCAAAAGTTTGGGGTCAGTAAGATTTTTTTTTTAAAGAAATCTCAGTAACACTTTACAATAAGGTTTCATTAGTTAACATCCTACATTAGTTAACATGAAATGCACTCCTACAGCATTTATTAATCTTTGTTAATGTTAAATTCAACATTTACTAATACATTATTAAAATCTAAATGTTTTGGTATATGAACAAACAATGAACAGCTGGATTTGTATTAACTAACGTTAACAAAGATGAATAAATACTGTAACAAATGGATTGATCTTGATTAGTTCATGTTAGTTAATACATTAACTAATGTTAACAAATGAGGCCTTATTGTAAAGTGTTACCGAAATCTCTTATGATCACCAAAGCTGAATTTATTTGATCAAAAATATATTAAAAGTAATATTGTGAAATATTATAAAAAATAACTTTTCTCTTTTAATATATTTTAAAGTATATATTTTTCCTGTGATGGCAAAGCTGAAATTGCAGCATCATTAGTCCAGTCTTCAGTGTCCCATGATCCTTCAGAAATCATTCTAATATGCTGAGTTGCTGCTCAAGAAACATATAATATCTTATCACAGTTGATAACAGTTTATATTAAAACATATAGTATCTTTAATGAATAGAAAGTTCAAAAGAACAGCATTTATTTAAAATATACTTTTTTGTAACAATTTAAATGTTTTTTACTCACACTTTTGATCAATTGAATGTGTACTTGCTGAAGACTTACTGCTCCCAAACTTTTGAACAGTAGTATTTTTCTTTTTTAATTTATTTATGAATTGAATGTATTATCCCATCTTTTTTCTTTATACTTTTCTGTTTGCGTTAAAGTTATTTTGGAGTATTAGTTTAAAATTCATGTGAACTGCTCTCAGGGCCTTGAAACAAACCAAGTGTGAAAAAGCCTTCAATCTCTTCCTCTCCATCAACAGTGGGATCTCAAGACAGTCTCCTTGAAATCACCTTCCGTGCGAATGTACCCCCAGTCCTATGCGACCCTACCACACCAAGACCAGAGGACGCCATCCTTCCTCCACTCAATGATGGGACATCGCTCTCCCTGCCGCTGGGCAGTCCAATAGGTAGGGACCAGTGCTTGATCAAGTTTGAGTGTTTCCGCTTTCTCCCTGGACCACCCCAACAGGATGAGAGCCCTGACACCTCATCCCAAGGTGTCTCGCCTTCATCACGGGATGAGCTTCTGGGTAGCCTTGAGCTGCTAAAGTTCCGCGAGTCGGGAATTGCTTCCGAGTACGAGTCAAACACAGATGAAAGTGATGAAAGCTGGGGACAGCAGGACGAGAGCTCCCTGCGTCTGCTCAATGTGCTTAACAAACACTGCCCCTCTGACTGCTTGGAGGACGAAATTGCTGTTTAATGTGATTTTGTGCACACAGCTTAGAAAAACACTGCTTGATGCTCTGCTTAAACGGTTCAAGTCAATCAATGTCAAAATTGTTAAACCATCTACTGCTGTTTGTACTGCTAATAATTCTGGGCGACCAGGGTGACTTTAACCATTTGGTGGCTGTTTTGTTTGTTACCTTTTATGTAATATATTGAAGAGGAAACTGTTGTCTCCATTTTGAAGTGTAGGGACACGCATCAGATGTCAGATTCTTGTATCTCTAATGGGACGTTCACACACAATCAGCGATTCTAGTGGCAGTATTGTTGGTCATAATGGCTGTCCATACTTCCGAACACTTCAGTGTTGTTGGTGGGTATTGCTGGGTGGGGAATATAAGATTCACTCTGATTTGACGCAATTAATTTTGCCACTAAAAGGTGACATTCTGTGTATATAAATTGCAGCAGTGCATAATGCACAATATGAATAAGATGGATCATTATTTGACTTTTTTTTTTTTTTCTTCATACGTTCAATTTGTTAAGTGAGGGAATAATGTACATCCAGCCGGTTGTTATCACAGAATAAACCCTGACAGGGTGATCAGGAACCCGCCGTGAAGTGCAGGGGCCTGAAGGGGTTTATTCTGCGATAGCTAAGGCTAAATATGGCTGAATGTACATTATCCTGCTTATTACATGGCTAATTGCCACATAAGTAAATAATCAGACATTAAATATTGATCTGAGTCTAAATATTTTATTAGCTCTTTAAGCGCAAATCTTCCACGGAGAGAGCAAGCGGCAAGTTCAAACTAGACGGACATTTAAGGGATACAGTACAGTCATAACTCTTGTTAGTGAAGTGAAAGTGAAGTGACGTGTGGCCAAGTGGTGACCCATACTTGGAATTTGTGCTCTGCATTTAACCCATCCAAGTGCACACACACAGGAGTGAACACACACACACCCGGAGCAATTATGGGGATAAGAGATATTGATTTGAGATGTTATCTTATAACCCATTACAGTGTACAAAACAATCGTTGCAAAATGGCAGCAGTTTGTATGAAAGGAGAGAGCAAGTCTGCGATTCCCCGGATGACATAATTAAATAATTGTACACAAAATATTCTTGAGTTTTAATATTTTGTTAGCTTACCCTAACGTAAAACTTCCACAAAGAAAAAACATTCCTAGCAAGCGTAAAGCGCCGCCTTTAGTTACCCAGATGAGCCTGTTATCAGTTTTTATAGGTTGATATTGAGGAGTAATATACCGTTGAATGGTGTGATTGACCAATCAGAATCAAGTATTCCACAGCGCCGTTAATGTTAACGTTGAGTGGCGTTAATTCATTAGGTATCATTATTTTCAGCATTTTTAATATAAATGTTTAACATTTCAACATTAATGTCATGAATTAATGATCCATTAACAATTCATATATATTATATATGTATATATAAAGAATAATATTTAAATGTTTATATTTTAATTAATTAATTAAATCGCTCACAGGAGGCGGATCATGTCAAACATTTTCACTTTTATTGGTAGCTGGCACATCACATTGATACTCATTTGCATAAAGTTATAAACATTGTTGCATCCCTGGACACGCCTGCACTTTCTATTGGGCCGGTTGCATAAACTGCTTAGACTAGTCTTAAAAGTTAGTTGTCTATTTTTTTTTTCAAGGCTGTTCTTAACTTTTTAAAGTCTGTTACATAAAAAGTTAGATTGGTCCAATTTGAATCAGAAAAGTAAGACTGATTACCTCTTGACTAATTGCTAGTGTGTCAAAATAGTTCTTAAGACACAGTCTAAACATAATGGCTAAGTGTATGCAACTGGCCCCTGTTGCTTTGTCGTTGCGAATCACTGTATGTGTTAACGCTCCTTTAGAGTCCACAAAGCAGTTGTGTGTTATTCACAAATAAGTAATTGTTTTCTACAAGATACTGTACATCTATATGAAATGACATTTAAAACCAATTTTACACATTAGCCTGTGATATTGTATCTATAACATCAGTTGTACAGTTGCAGGTTTGTTTCTGGGCAGTATTAGTCTATGCTCATATGCCACTTAGATTACCTTTCATCAGAAGTGCTCAGAATGAAGACCAGCTACATCTGTTTTAGCATGCACAACAGAACCGACTCTTAATTGAATGACTGTGGACTGAGGACGCTAAGCTAATTATACCCTAAGGGTAACGAGGCGTCTAAACCGGTCAGATCTTTACCAACAAGAACCCCAATTAGTGTGTCAGAATTTTCACAACCCACATACATTATTTTCATACTCAAAAGAGCTTGTCGTGTCTGACTGCTTCACATGAATTTTTGTACATGTTTTGCTTTCTTGCATTCAGTTTCTACTGTGCTTCTAAAAAGTGATATTTCAATGTCTTACCTGTACCTCTCTGATAAACTACTCGCCTCTTTAAACTCTCTGTTTATATTTTCCTGTGTTTCCCCTCTCTTCCTCTCTCTGTTTCTCTCTGTGTGCCCAGTGTCATTTAGAGCCAGACAAGTGCGCATGATTAGCTTGGTAATAATAGGGTGGTAAGTAAGTCTTCCCACACATGCAGGACTTTGAAAGCATTTCTGTTGTTGGTTTAGTCTTAAATGTCTGTTTTTTTCCTTGCACTAAGATCTTTTTTCTTTACGCAAAAAACTAAAATGACCATCTTTAAATCTCCCTTAGGCTTGTAACAAAATCTTCCCACAGATTCTTCGCTGCATCTCTAATGAGGGATTCATGACCAGTCGTGTTGTCTTGCAGCGGGTCTGGAGGCCAAGACCCAGCTGTGAGCTGTGGTCTAAATCCTCCACAGGGAAACGTGTCATTGTCTGAACACAAGATGACTGGTGTTTTTTTTTTTTCCTTCAGATTTTTTCCCTCTTTCAAGGACACGTACATTTGTATTTGTGGTGTTTGCTTAAGGCTCAAGCATCACTGTTTCTGTTATATGCAGGGATTTGAGCAAGTCAAAATAAGTATTGTTAGTGCATAATTCATCCCACATAGTTTTTGTTACAGGCATGATTGATAACTCAAATCATGCAGCTTTTTGAGGAGAAGTGTGTCGTTACTTTTCTCACCAATCGCATGATTTATTGCATGGTGAACGATAAAATAAGCAGAAATCCAATATAATTACATTGAAGTAATTTCTATAGTTCATTATATCAGGTATGATTCAAGTTTTTTTGCATAGCCCAGTTTCGGTTGTGTCTGTATAAAGATACAATGTGCATTAAAGCTGCAAGTAGCATTGAAAGGGCCCTCGCACCCGGAGCCACCGCCAACCGGTGGCTTTAGGAAAACAGTGAATATGAGCGACATGCATTTAAGCGGGTAAAGGAGAAATATGGCAAAGTCACTTCAATGTGCCACATTTCCTGCTGCCAGCAGGTGACGCTTTGACTATAACTGAATATTGGCATGAAGATGTCTTCAGGCCAAGACTATTATCAAACATGTGAAGTCTGGGGCACCTAATTTTTAAAATGCATATCAGATGTACATTTTCGCCACTTCTGATGAATGTGCAAAGTTTCATGAGTTTTTCGAGCATGTTTAGGCCCTCAAAAATGTGGTTCATTTCGGAGAAGAATAATAATAGACTGAGCCATTCCAATAGGGTCCTCACACCATCGGTGCTTGGGCCCTAATAATCAAATATTTAAAGGATTAAATGCTTGTTTCCCATCACTTGGACTTTGGTGCACAGCGACAAAGCAGATCGTTGTCTATAGATGCTGGATGAAGCAGATCTACAATACATTAAAATTTTCTAGGTCTGTTAAGGCCCCGCCCACACATCCACATTTTGTCGGTGTGAAATAAACAGTTGTGAAAATGTAGAAATAAAAGTTGAAGCTCAAATCTCCTCCCGACGATTCTGAAAAAAGTCTGTTGGTGCCTCACTTCGCTCAGAGAAGCTACGTTTTTATAGCATCATATAACTAACTAAAGCCAAACCTTTGTTTTTTTTTGTTTTTTAAACAACAGTTGAACTTACATCAGTGTGATTTAAAAACTACCTAAAATTACAGATACCATCTTCGATTTCATTAAGTTTGTCTCGCGTCCTATTAGATTACTTGGAGAGGGCAGGGTTTACGACCTATACTGCATCCAGCTACCTAGGGGTGATCAAAAAGCTTTGGCTTCACTTTTCAGGACTTGTGTGGCACACTTGGTCATAACTTCCAATCATTTAGTCCACTTAAGCCCCACCCCTTTTTTTACAATCGATTGCAAGTGCAACATTCAGCTGATCTTCCTCCATTAAGTCATCAACCTATTGATAGAACCGATTGTTTGTTCCCGCCCTACTTTTTTTTCGATAGTCTGTTCACTAAAATGTATGTCACAATATGAAAGAAAAGATATGTCGCTACTTCGGTTTTATTGTGCACGTTTGATAACTCCCAAAAATCAGGTTCTTGAAATAACCAGTTGTCCCTGTTTACATGTAAACACATAGCCCTGCATCACAAGTAAACTGGGTTTATGAGACTTTTTTAACAAATCAGTCTGTTTTCCAGTAGTGAGGTCGAAACGTGATCATTTCAGTATCTGATTTCGAGTATTCCATATGCTATGTTGTTATGATGTTAAATATAGCATTAAAAAAGTATTCCAACATGTTAGCAGAAAATTTAAGGACTACAGATGCAGTGTTTGCGATATTTATTTCCTTGAAAGGCTCGCTTTGTCTGCTTATATCAGCATTAAGGGTGCTTTCCTGTCACATGTCACACATGCGCACTTCAATAAGGCATCAGAACGCAGCTTAATGTGTTTATATGCCGGGAGAAATCTGGGTACGGTGCAAAAATCTAGCTGTGTCGATCAGTGTATGGCCTTGATAAAGGAAAACAGGTTAATGCATTCACTTCATGAAGTTTGTGTAAGTGCATTTATAGAACCTTGGCCACGAGTTCTTTGGATTTGAAAAGTAATTTGCTTAGAACTGCCCACCAAGCCCTAGCAACTCCATAGAACCGCTGTGAAAAACAACTCAAAAGATTAACATTTTGGCAGTGCGTTTTTACACAAGCATACTTGGTCTTTATTTGATACTGATGCCTGAGGAAACATTGCTAATTATTTTAAATTATTTATTTTGCCATTGATGTTATCCTTGAATCCTAGCCACTGTAAGTTTTGAGGGGGAAAAAATGGCAATAATTATTCCATGCTAAACAGCCTTTGGTGTCACGAAAAATAAACCATCACTTGTCCTTCCTGTAGCTTACTGCAGGTTTTCAAAGTTTATGACTCATTTTAAAGCCATTTATAATGAGTTCTGTAATTTTTAAGAGCTTTGCAGTGCCACTGCGTGACTGTGTAACTGCTCATTCAGTGTGAGAGTTGTTGTCAGTGAATTTTCAGTGACGTGCATCAAGTTGAATTGCTGGATCAAGCCGTTTCTTTAGCTTTTAGAATGGCTACACAAATAGACACTTTTCACAGACTGTGATGACGCGTTTTAACGGCCAGCAATATTGTAAATCCTGCAAAGGTTTTTTTTTTTTTTTTTTTAACACTAATACTTTGTATTTTATTACTTTTTCATCAAATGGCAAAAAAAAAATACCGCTGCTGTGTTTCTAATACAGCGTCTATGGGAGTGATGGTAAAAATGAACATATTTCTTTCTTTTGACTGCGGTTATCAATCTCTCTATTTTTTCCCTCTTTTTGAAAGTTGTGAAATCACTATTGTGGCGTTTTTCTTTTACTGTTTGAGCAAATGGGCACACAAAAAAATATATATTTAATGTTGTAGTAAAGTTGTTTGTACGGGAAGAAGGAGGCGGGAACCGGCGGACAATCAACAAAACTTTTAATCAAAAATCAACACAAAATAAAATGGCGGCGACAGCCCCTCACGGTCGGCTGCCGCCTACACACACACAAAATGAAAATAAAAAGCTGCAGCCCCTCACGGTCGACTGCAGCAACACAAAACATAACGTAAATAAAACTCAACATAAAATCCAGGCCTGGTCCTCTCTCGTCCCTCACTGTTGTCGCTCCTCCTTTATAGTCCCTCACTCCTCCGCAAGGGCCGAGATCGCTGGCTCACAGCTGGCGCTCATCCTCTCTGATGAGCGCCGCCTCGTCCCGCCCTCGCGGTCCCTCGGCCTCGCTGCTCGCCACATACCCCCAACGCCCTTCGCAGGCCGGGGGGTACCCTCGAGACTGCGCTCTACTCCCCCCCCCCCTCCCCGGGGGGGCCGATCACGGCGGCCGCGGGACCTGGGGGTAAGAACAGCGAGGTGAGAGAACGGAGCGAGGAACCTGAGGAGCGACAGGGACGAGAGAGTGGAGAGAGGAGAAAAGGAAAAAAAAAAAAATTCTGGTCCGGTTCCCTGACACACTGCCGCTCGGTCCTCAGCCAGCCGAGAGGCTCTTCCTCGCGGTGCCATGCGGTGGTACTGGACGGCCCGACGCTCCTCCGCCCCCTGGCGGCCGGCGGTGGCTCCTCCTTCTGAGGGCGGCCGGAAGCGAGTCCCCATCCCGCGCTCCCTGCTCCTCCCCAACCTGGGCGGACGGCAGCGCTCCGGCTCCTCCCCCAATATGGCGGAGGCAGCAGGCTTCGGCTCCGGGCAAGCGCTGGGGACTCCTTCGCCCCCTCGCGGACGGCAGCCACCCCACCTCGACCCAGGGGCACGGCAGCGAGCTCTCCGTCCCACCGACCTTCATCCGCTCCAGCACCACCGCTTCGGGCAGCCGCTCACGGACTTCTCTCCTCCGCGCTGCCCGAACTCCGCGGCACCGCGATCCCCCTCAGCTGCGAGGGCTCCTCGACAGCGCGTCCCTCCTTCCTCCCGGGCTTCGGCACCACTGTAGTAAAGTTGTTTGTACGGGAAGAAGGAGGCGGGAACCGGCGGACAATCAACAAAACTTTTAATCAAAAATCAACACAAAATAAAATGGCGGCGACAGCCCCTCACGGTCGGCTGCCGCCTACACACACACAAAATGAAAATAAAAAGCTGCAGCCCCTCACGGTCGACTGCAGCAACACAAAACATAACGTAAATAAAACTCAACATAAAATCCAGGCCTGGTCCTCTCTCGTCCCTCACTGTTGTCGCTCCTCCTTTATAGTCCCTCACTCCTCCGCAAGGGCCGAGATCGCTGGCTCACAGCTGGCGCTCATCCTCTCTGATGAGCGCCGCCTCGTCCCGCCCTCGCGGTCCCTCGGCCTCGCTGCTCGCCACAAATGTATTCTCTCGCTATAAAAGTTAACCCAACTATGACAACTTCCGCTCTGAGAAACCCGGAAATGTGAAAAGGGTCTATTGGCAACACTTTAACAGCCATCTCTAAGTGCACACAGGTCTATATCCATCTTGAATATTACAGTTGATTGACTTTCCTAGTTAAGCTGAGGTTCAATCCTGCGATTCCAAGAATCACTGGCACTCACCCACTTCAGATGCCTTAAACAAGCACAGCTGCTTCAAGAAATAACCACTAAAACGTGTAGAGCTCACAAAACCAGCAAGGGCAGAAAACAGCACCTGAATCGCTGTGTAATTTAACGGATGCTCTGGAGCGTTGCTGTCTCATTTTTGCACGCTCAGGGAAACGGGCGGCTGTCGGATTGATCTTTCTCCCTGCGGCGTAATTGAAATTGCATAACAATATCACGTCTCATTTTAGTACAGCTGCTTCTTCTGAGAGAAGCTGATCGAAACGCGGGTGCCTCTGAATTAGAAGCTCAAGCCTGGGCCAACATCAGCTCGCTCTGTAGTTTGCAAGGTACTTTAGTTTAAAGTTCAGCTCCATTTATTGTAAAGACCGTAAACTCTCATTATATTTCCTTTCTTTGTTATAAAATTAGACATTGAGACCTAAGGATACTCAAGGAGATGTGAATTGTGAAGTCCAGGTCGCTGGCACTGACCTATTTTGGTTGACGGTGGACTTGAATTGAAAAAACCTTCATGTTGTAAAGTGAATTCCAATACAGTGAATTCCAACTCCTTTGTGCCCCAGAAGGGTGACACACCATGAAATTAAAACTGCCCTTTAAAAAAACTAATTGGCTATATTTCACAGAATGCACCGTTACGCTTCTTTAGTCCAATCTGGTTCCAATGATTTATTCAAAGACACATGAGCGTCGATCAAGTGGATAAGCTGCCATTATCTCGCATCACAGTCTACTTGCTCCAAATCCCTTCATTTCAACGAAGATAAACTTGCAGATAGTTGCATTGCATTCATGTTCATGCTTGACATTGATGTGCCAGAGCCTTTGATTAATTATTGATCTGAGATTTGAAGTCAAACGAAAATAGGGGCATGGTCTCCCATTATGTTCAGTGTTATGTTTTTTTTTGTCTCCAGTAGCAGAACATTGCCATAATAACATCCTCACATCTATTTTTTATGTGTTCAGTGCTGTTTTTGGTCTCACCTTAATTTTAACACTGTTTTGACATAGTTTGAGATTTATCATCTTTCAAAAATCAATTTTTGCCGATGTATTTTTTTTAAATTGCTGGTTTAGCCTACAGCACGCTACTAACATACAAATAGCTATTGACCAGGAGGGTTTCCATGCCAGCTTTTTTGCTCTTTTGAGGTTTTATTAATTTATTTCCTTTCTAACCTTGTATGCGCTACAGTATATCTACAGTATCAAGGAGACTAGCCAGCCAGCAGTGCTGTTCAACAGAGATAAAGGTAATGGATAGTCCTAACAGTTCAGTTTACTTGTGGAGTTCTCTGCCCTTTTCATTTAGGAGTCCTGAGATTGATGCTTTTATTCTGGACCACTGTGCCATATAGTGCTCCACCTCATTTGTGTTAATGATGGAGTTGATAACAGGGAGTCAAATGGTGCAAATGCATTCCGAGTTACTCCACCATGACCCTCTCGTCATGTGTTATCCAGGCCAGGGCTTACTTATTTTTTCCATCCCCCCCATGCCCATGTGTTTAAAGATTCATGCTAGATTTGGGGTTCAAATTAAATATTAATGTTTGACCCAACTTCTGCTGAACTGAACATCTGCTAGGTCAAACGAGTTGGGGATAATGGTTTAAAATTCTTTATTTATTCATTGTTATTCTCCAAGTGTTGGGGATGGTAGTGTTTTGGCTCGGGGTCTATGTATATTTGCTTTTTGTTCATCGGTTTATTTTTGATTCGTTACTGAATGACGTAGTTCATCATAAAATCTGGTCTCTTTTCAGTTTGATTAATTTTGTACGGTTCATAAATATTAGGGTCTTGGTCATCAGGGTTCCCTCAGTAATGGAAAACCTAGAAATATGTCTTCAGGCCTGGAAAAGTCATGGAAATTTAAAATTAAACTAATAATAAATAAATAAACTCAATAAAATGAATAAGGCATGTATGATATATATTCTGCAAATTTAGAAAGTACAATTATAATAAAAACATTATTGTATTGTATTATATAATGTACAGTATATACATGCATATATATATATATATATATATCATTGAAATTGTCTTCTCCAAATATTATACACTAAAAGCACTTCATCTGTTAAAAATTTTAAGTGCAGTCTTTGCTGTAAAATATTTTTTTAAATCACTGCACTAAACTTGAACGATTGGATATATAATTGAAATGTATTGTTCAAACAGAGTGGGAACCCATGCAGCGTGTGTATGTGTGGGCTGGACACCCTTTGGTCCAGAGGTTTCCTGCTGGGACACATCAGGAGCTTATAAACCAGCCCAGAATAGCAGCGTGTCAGACACCCTCCTAGCATTTGCTTCTGTGGTGAAGCCTCACTGAAGAATTTTAAATTCTGCCTCGAGCTAAATGATAATGCCCAGCCCTGTGGAGAAGGTTCAAATCCGATGATCACTGCGTCACACTCTAAATCTCGAAAGCTGATTATTTGCTATATTATTTGCTATATTCTCTCCCAAAATCTAGTCTCACAGACCTGTACTTTTGATTTGCATTATAAAGTTTTATAAAGCCAAGAATTACCCATTTAGAACGAGACCAACCACGGATTGTAGGGCTGCTCAATTATGGTAAAAATCATAATCACGATTATTTTGCTCCAATATTGAAATTGATTATTTAACACTATTATTGGTGGGTGATTTTATTACATGATATGAGTAATTTTAAATGTCTGTGAAGCACAATTATCAATACTTCAGCAAAAAGTAATACTAGGTTCATTAATGTAAGTAAAAGTTCTCAAAACAGTTACAGAAGACAAGTAAACAGTCAGCAATATAATAAGAACAAAGAAACGAATTGCAAACAAAACAGAACAAAAATGCTAATTAAATAAATAGTGCATTAGGTTTTTCAGGAAGATGTACTAACAATGGTATTCAGAATAGCCTACAACAGAAATTGAATAAAGTAATCAAAAGTAAAATACCACTGCTGTATACATTAAACCCACGCACGGACCCAATATACTGTTACACACGGCCCCTTTCTCAGTGTTTACATTCACTTAAGACATAACCGGCTTTGTTTAAGAGGATACTTACCAAAATGGAATGTGGACATATTTGTGTGTAGGCTATTTGACCACTTAGGTGCATATCTGAAGCCCACAGTATACTTTCTTTCCTGTGCGCTTGCTCCGAGACGGGGTGGAACTCGCGTGCAGGAGGCCTCCTAGGGAACAGTATCTTTTTCACGGCTTTAGCAATAGTAGACAACACTCACTTATTTGGCTGATTTGGATGTCAAGTTTGGGCTTTTAGGGAATGCAAGAAAGGTGCGTGGGACGGAATGCGGCAGCGGCACAATAATCGTTTTACATTAATTATCTTGTTTTTATAATCACTGGAGGCCAAAATTAAAAAAAAAAAAATCAAATACGATTAATCGAACGGCTCTATCAGAATGCTATGTTTTATGTGCTTTATAGGGATAGATACATTTGAAATGGTTGATACCAGATAAATATGGCACAAAACAGACTTTTTAAACATGATTTTGCCTCTTTAAAGTTGCTTTGCAATCAGAAAATCTAATTGAAGCTTGTGTTTTGCAGTTTTGTGTGCAATATGCATCAAGCTGTCAGTGAAGGAACCGTGGGCCGCCTGAGGCTGATACTGCACAAGCATAGCAGAACTAATCTGGGTATTGTAACATTACCAGATGAAATAACATGTCAGCCATTGAAGTGCATAGTAAATGATTTCCTTCAGATGTTAGATGGCTACTGCAGATCAATATGTGCAATGATACAATCACATGATACCACAGACAAGTGGCTTCTTTTCTCCTGTCTGTTTCTCTCCAGAGCACATTATAGCAGCATGTTCTGCTTGTTTAAGCCACATAGTAAAATTTAAAGGGTTAGTTCACACAAAAAAATTCTGTCATTTAATTACACACCCTCATGTTGTTCCAAACCCGTAAGACCTCACCTTCGTTCATCTTCGGAACACAAATTAAGATATTTTTGTTGAAATCCGAGAGCGCTCTGACCCCTTCATAGACCACAATGTAATTAACACTTTCAATACCCAGAAAGGTAGTAAAAACATCGCTAAAATGGTCCATGTGACTCAAGTGGTTCAACCTTAATTTTATGAAGCGACGATAATTACTTTTTTTGTACTCAAACAAACACAAATAACTACTTTATTCAACAATTTAAAGGGTTACTTCAGTGATTTAGCATTAAGCTTTGTATTTAAACTGGGTCATTTATGCAGTAGAAATGTGAAATTATTTTTGAATTTGGTGCCTTCTAGACTGAGAAAAGACAGAAAATGTATTTTTGTCTCATGTGGATGAAAGACAACAACTCCTTCGCTGCCCTACGAGGCCACTCAGTACACCGTCGTTTTGATCTTCATAGTAATACAATCATTTCGTTCAGTTAGAGAATAAACACTGCAATTAAAAACTGAACGTGTCTTTTCAATAAAGTGTGAGTGAGCCGAACGAAAGTCACGGCACAGACGCAGCAGTGTCAGATTTCATTCGAGCTGAGGTAAAGTTAAGCGCCAGTCTGGCACGTTTTCAGATCGCATATGGAAGCTAAACTATCACAGGAATTCCTTGAAAAGTTGAAACACTCGCTTTACTCTGCATCGCCCCGTTATGAATGTCCGTGCGGCCGTCTGTGTCTTATATTCTGTGAGTGAGATCTCTCCCTTATGGGCAGGTTGATAACATGTGGAACAGCTCCATCTAGTGGCTGTAGTCTTTAGCCTCTGGAAATAAAATGCATAATTCTCTCGTCTCAGGGGGATATGAGGGGGGAAAGTACCATAATTTGAATATACTACCGGGTTTCTACTGATACAAGGCTATATAATGCTAAATCACTGAAGTTACCCTTTAATTCTAGCCTGTGCCAGTCTCCTACGCAGTTTACGTTGTAAACAGTGCAGCGCTTTGGAGTTCTACGGCAGCCGATGCTGTTCACCTGAGCACCACAACGCATGCGTGTGATGCACTGTTTTTACAACGTAAACTGCGTCCACTGGAGTCACATGGACTATTTTAGCGACGTTTTTTACTACCTTTCTGGGCTTTAAAAGTGTTAATTATATTGCTGTCTAATGAAGGGATCAGAGAGCTCTCGGATTTCATCAAAAATATCTCAATTTGTGTTCCGAAGATGAACAAAGTTCTTACAGGTTTGGAACGACATGAGGGTGTTTAATTAATGACAGAATTTTAATTTTGGGGTGAACTAACCCTTTAATGCAGATGATGTTTTGAAGATCAGTCCTGTGAGTTATTTAAACTCATCTTGTTACCCAGAGGCTTGCCTGGAATAGGAAGGCAGACCCTTCACAAATGGCAAGTTGTGGGGTTTTTTTGTCGTCAGTTTTTTTTCCCCTAATTACCATGACAACAACATGCTGTTTTTTGCACACAGATTTCCCTCATTCATCTGTTTGCCTTGCCTGCAGAGCCAAGACATTGTCAGCATCAAAATAACTTCCCTTTGTCAAATATTTGTGTCTCAAAGCTTCTCTAGTCTCGTATGTGGCCCGTGTTTGTCGTCAACGAGAGACTGTCACCAGCTAATGAGAATTCTTACTCCTCCATGAGCAAGTGTTGAAACTGTTTGAGTTTAACAAGCTGGAAATAACTGTGCCACATCAAATGCCATCAAGAGTTTCTTGAAATCACATTTGATTAGAGCCAGCCTAATGTTCAGCTTTTGTTGTAAACTGCTTGTCTGGGCCACTTTTGTTGGCAAATTGCTGTTTCTATCTTTCCATCTTTATCACTGTCGGTCTACCTCTCTTCGGTCACCTTTTAAGAGGTAAAAGTTTATTTTGTTATATTGTGATGTAAAAGTTTTTTAGTGTTTGAAAGTGTTTGAGCATTAATATACTGGGGGGTTTTTAAGAATATCTGTGTAGATGCAAAACATAAATCATGCTTTCTTTGTCACTTTGAATGCAAACAATGAAATAATGGTTCTGAGGTAAGAAACATAATCTTTTGTGACCCGATAAATGCTTTTTATTTCCTACTATGTTGGTGTCATTGGGGTCTTTTTTTTTTTTTTTTGCATGAATTTGTGTCCATTGTTCAACATTTGATGGTTAGAATGCTTATTCACCACTGCATGAAAGTAGGAATGCACAATATATTGGTATCATATCGTTTAAATGTATCTTTTTTTATTATTGGTATCTGTTGCTCTTGGGGATTTATTGGATATTTTAATTGTGCATGTTTTTACATTTATATTACATTTGCCATCACCTAATGCTCATTTATAATTTAATTACACTGTAATTTTAGCAAACCTCAAAATGAGAATTTTTGGTGACACCTAAATCCACCAGAATGTTTTTTTTATTTGTTTTTATTGGAAAATGGGATAGAAATGTAATAATCATTATTGATCAGTTATCAGCCATAATAAGATCATTAATAACAATTGTAAATTAATACAATTATTCATCCAGAATAATCAGTGCATCCCTAAATTTAATCTAATGGATTAAACTAGGTTAAATGTAGTAATAATGGTTTTATGTTGAACAAATCTGTTGAATGAACACTTTCCTGGAGTGTTGCGCTTTCAGTTTTAAACAGTCATGCATTTAAGTCTGTACAAAAGCTACTGAAGACACAGCTCACCTTTAAATGTTAATTTAAATACAGTAAAGTTCCCCAGTGCCTCACTTTGTCTGAACAATTTTTTTTTTTTTTTTTCCTCTTTAGTGGACCAAAGCATGTTTGAGAACTGCAATGCTGCGGAACAGCCAAAGCTGAACTTTCGTCCAGGAAGCAGCCCTGTCAGTCCATCAGGCTCCACAGACACATCTGCCCTGGCAGGATCAAGGACAGGTGGCAGCCAGCACCTAAAAAACGCCCTGAACTTGGGCAAAGCCATGGGTGCGAAGGTAAACGACTTGCTTCGCCGAAAAGATCCCAACAGTTTCGGAGACATTGGAGTCACAGAGGTGAATAAGAACGTGGAGCCAGTGTGGTCCAGCCTGACTGAGATTGGCCACAAAACAGCAAAAAACAGGTAAATATTACACACTCACAGCTGCAAACGGCAATGACCACAATACGGTTATATTCACTTGACTTCATGCTAAGAATAAAATTGCTAGGACGTTGTCAGCTTGTAGCAGTTGTAGCTTTTGACATTTAAGGACCCCATAGTGCTTCTACAGAGACGGATTCAAGGCTGGACTGCGTTATGTGCCAACCTGATACTCCCTTTTCACTGTCCTGTCTAATAAATGTCAAATAAAAAAGGAAGTAAACAAATTATTCCTCTAAACGTGGGGTGAGTGTTGATCTGGTTTCAGTACACTTTCATCAACTAATGCTGAATGAATGTATTCCATCCAAAATGTGTATATATATACAGACACATATATATATATATATATATATATATATATATATATATATATATATATATATATATATATATATATATATATATATATCAATCAATGCGCCTGGTATGTCCAGGCGCATTGTTAGCACGCTGCTATTTTGAGGCAACTGAAAACAACTGCGCCATTGACCAACAAAAACCTGTATTTTTTGTTATTTAAAGGGTGCGTTAGTAAAATGCCCCTATTTGCGGGTCCACAACACGTGTACACTTTGTTTATCACACACACACACACACACACACACACAAAGGGATGCGCAGCAGCACACAAATAGTTTTCAATATTAAAAATAAAAGGATTCCTCTCCGGAGAAGCGCTCAGTCTTTCCGCTCGCAAATTCCGCCATGTAAATAGCGAATCCACCATGGTGGCAGCGCAACTGGAATGGGAATGGGAGATTAGACTCTGATTGGTTTATTGCACGTTTCACCCAAAACACGCCCATGACTCATTAAGACAACATGTCTGCCAATAGGCTTGTTCGACTTGCGATGCGATGCGCAGAACGATGTGGCTGACTTGAAGAAGTGCATGCCGGTTAGAAATTTTGTCCGACTTGAGGCAGCGCCGACGCCACGTGACAGTGACGCATGTCAACAAAGTGCCGCGAGAGCGATTCGAGAGCAGTTTCTCCAGAGCAGCTGCACGAGTCTGCACGGACTCTGATGACGACACAGCTGTTCCACGATTGGCCAGATTGACCGCATGACAGCGATCATGCGTGTTTCGTTTTTATTCTAAAACCTTCAGCTCCACTAATGCGTACAAATCTGTTTTTTATAACAGTAAAACCTCCTTTCATGTAGTCGCGATGTTATGTTGTCTTGTTTATCAAAATAAAACTGATAAAAATGTAGACCCCACTTCATTGATAGTGTAGGATTATATGTTGAACTATATTCTTGTACAAACACACGCAGTACTTAAAGTATTACATGACAATAATGTCTCTGAAACATCTGTGTATTGCCAAATATTGCATTTATTTCACTTCAGCTGATAAAGTATGCAAACACAGCGCGAGCGTCACTGCGGGAAGCAGAAATTGTCCAACTTCACGTCTCCGTTTGCTGCTCGCACGCGGCTACTCTCGCTGATCAGTTGCATCCAGCCGCAGCCGATGTCGAACACACCTATTAACATCAATCCACATTGGCACTGAAAGCTTTAGGCTACAACCTGTCTGAGAGTTGCCACCATGGCAAATGATAAAAAGGTGTTTCAGTGCTGTAAATTAGAAAAGTAATCAAAATATAATCAAATGTAATCTGTTACATTACTTTAATAAAGTAATTGAACTAGTTACACTACTTATTACATTTTTAATAGGGTAACTTGTAATCTGTAACCTATTACATTTCCAAAGTAACCTTCCCAATACTGCTTATTATTGCATATATATATATTAGTTGTGTAACGATACACTCGTGCCAGGATTCAATACATATCGCAATACTGAACTCATGATGCGATACTATCGTGGTATTTTAAGCCACATGACAGAATTTACATTTCTGGGTGAATTATACCTTATAAATACAGTAAACTAACTCTATCGCAAATCATATTGTTTTTTACATCAACAATATATTTTTTTCTCGCTATATAACGATGTATTGTTACACCCCTAAACGTACACACATACAGTACATATTACGGCCGACAAAAATAACGCATTAGTATCTGCGATTTAATATGTTCTGTTTAACGCACTAATTACGAAAATCTCTCACTGTTCTGTTCAGACAGGGGAGCCCCGAATTTAGTATTGTTATTTTTATTTCTTATACATGGTATTTTTCTCTGTATTTATTTCTTATGCATATGTTATCACTATTTGAATTCCTTTTCTATGTAAAGCACTTTGAATTACCATTGTGTATGAAATGTGCTATATAAATAAACTTGCCTTGCCAATTAATGCAACATCCAAGAGAGTGGCTGACTGAGGATGCTCAGCATGTCGGCCTATCCTAAATTCACTTAAATTAAAAGTTATATATTTGAAAGCCTATTAAATGTTAAAAATATGAATTTCAATTACACTCTAATGTTGAATGGCTATAATTGCTAATTTGTCCCAGAAATTGAGGGGGGAAATCTCATAATAGAGAAAAATGTGTGATTTAATTAAAAAAAATATTTATTTTTTTTTACAATCGATTGATGGCACTAATATATTTATCGGTACCATCATTCATTGTGGCAGATGGCCGATCATATTTTTCTATGGCAGTTCACTCTTTCAGCAACGGATGTCAAAAAGGAGAAATATTTTTGAACAGAGATTTGACTGACATCTCTTTGAGAGAAAAAAAAAAGCTTTTTCATGCACAGCAACTGTATCCACCATTATTATCAGCAGCCTTCAACAGAATGTACATGTGTCTATGTACATGTCTATGTGTTGCATCAGGCAAACTTTGACTTGTGTCAAGGGTTTGGTTTAATTGGCTGAAATCTTACCAGTTATGTAACATCAAGTTCCCTCCAGCTTTTTTATTATACCTGCTTGTAAATGTTATGGAAATAATGCATTTATGTTCATAATTGTAGTGCTTTTTAAGACAATCGTTAAAAGATTACTAGGGCTGCTAAACACAAATGCTAAACTTTTAATGTTAGCCATCCTTCACCGTTCATACTACAGTCATGAATGATATGTTTAAATGAATAAAAAAAAACAAAAAAACACAGACTTTGATTCTCATCAACATTCATATCTTCAACAGACCAAGTTCAAATTCCACTGTCATAAAATAATAAATGAAATGATGAATTTACAAGAAACCAACTTCTTATCTCTAGTAAGGCTATTATTGCATAGATATGTGACATTATTGAGGGAATTGTGCAGTTATCATGGGAAATTTATGGTAAGTTCACTATTACATAGACAAGAATCTCACATAACTTGAGAAGACCATGACATTGTATCTATTTTCTTGTCCTTATTTTCAACATTACATTATAATATATCAACTATATATTATACTCTATTATTCACATTTCTTAAAGAAGTCTCATGCTCACCAAACTATCGAAAAATACAGTAAAAAAACGAAATACTATTACGATTTCTGCATCATTACTCCATAAACATTTCTTATTATCAATGTTGAAAACAGTTGTACTGTTTAATATTTTTTTGGAATCTGTGATAGTTTTTTTTTTTCAGGATTATTTGATGAATAGAAAGTAAAAGAAAAGCATTTATTTGAAATATAATTTTTGTAACAAGGCAAGTCTACTGTCACTTTTGATTTTAATGCATCCTTTAAAAGTATTGTTTCTTTCAGACAAAAATCTTGCTGACAGGCCATACTTTTAATTTGTAGTGTCTGTATGGAACATTACAAAAATTAAAGTAAAATACATTTATTTATTAAAAAATGTTTGTTTGTCGCCATGATTTGCCTTCTATTTTTTAAATATTTTAATTAAAAAGGTAATGTATAATAATTATTGTAAAAGTTGTTTACATGGAGTATAACGTCAGCTGTCAACTTCCCAAAAGTATTCTAAGTAAAGATGGAAAAGCATGAGTTGTCCAGCTGTCTTCTCCTCATCCCTGTAAGCTTTATCTGTGCTATTAAATCTACCTTTAATAAGATATATTCAAATGAAGTGTACTCTTGAATTACAGAGGGAGATGATAGTCTTACAAATCGTTTTTTTTTTTTTTTTTTTAGTATCATTTTGGACCACCATGAGAGAGAACTGACCTCATATTTGCTCTGATCTTTCATTGTCATTCTGTGGTCACGTTGTGTCTGCTTTTTCTTTCTCTCACACAGTCACATTTCCCTGGACTCCTTCCCTCGGCTAGATCCCCCACCTCCCACCGGTAAAAAGCGCCTCCCACGTGCCCTGAAGACCACCCAGGACATGATGATATCCTCTGACCCCGTGGTAGCCTCCCCAGAATCATCCTTCGTCTCCTCACCTGACAAGATCTCCAAAGATAAAGCTGAGCTTCAGCCTGAACCGAGCCTTGAAGAGCCCGCCCTTGAGAAACCTTCAGAACACGGCGACCGTGTCGACAGCCAGATGGAGAAGAAGGCCGGATTAGAACTAAAAAACGAGCCCACAGCTGTGGTGACGGATGAGAAAAATTCGGAGGATGTCGATCAGTCACAGCTGCTGCTTTCTGTTCCAGATCTCATCCACAAAGACAATCTGGACCCGAAAAAACTGGCCAACACTGAAACTAGAATGGCTTCCACCCCGTGTCCAGGGAAAGGAGGCTGCCGCATCAGCGTCACTGAGGGGGAATTGTTGGGGAACGGCACTGTGGATTACCGATCCCTCAACTTGGAGAACGAAGAATCCCACCCTGACCTGCTGTCATTTGAATAACAGGCTTTTTCCCCACAAGATCATTGGCTCTCCAGGCTTCCACAATGACAAAAGAGAGGCCAAAGTGGCTTGAATCGGTCATTTAGACCGCTTTCATTCTGCATTTCATATTTTGCCTTTATAGCAAAGTACCACTGATTGTGCTTAGTCATTTCGTAGATAAGATTATTCAAATGGTGAAAATCACTATTGTTTTTTTAATCATAGCACCATAATTCTTTGAGAGATTGTATTTTAAAGTATTTGTGGACTTGTAATGAAAAAACCATGATGAATCAATTAACAGAAACCAAAGTCAATGCTACACTGCAACAAAAAAAAAAACGTTTTTAAAGTATTTCTTGACTTTTTTTCCCAGTCAAATGTTCCAGTAGAATTTGCAGATGAATTGACTTGAAAAGCAACACTGCATAAGATATTAAGACGACTTATTATATCTTGAATATTAGTTAATTTTTTGTATTTCTTACTGCTGTATAAACAAGACATTTACATTGTAATGTTACAAAAGATTTCCATTTCATATAAATAGTGTTCTTTTGAACTTTCTATTCATCAAAGAATCCTGAAAAAAAAAAAGTATCAGTACAAATATTTTAAGCACTATTATTATCTACATTTGATAATAATAATCATATGTTTCTTGAGCACCAAATCAGCATATTAGAATGATTTCTGAAGGACCATGTGACACTAAAGACTGATGTAATATGCTGAACATTTAGCTTTGCCATCACATGATTAAATTACATTTTAAAATATATTTAGATTAACAATATTTCTGTTTGTTTATGTGTTTTTGATCAAACAAATGCAGCCATGGTGAGCATGAAACGGCTTTAAAAAAAAAAAAAAATCTTACCAACCGCAAACTTTTGAACGATAATGAGTCTCATTTATGCAGTGTTGTAAAATTGTGTCTCTAAAAAAGTATGTACATTAATCTTCTTTGAAGGATTTTTATGTATTTTTACTGGAAAGTTTGACAAAAATACTCATTAAGAATTTTTTTTTTTTTTTTTTTTTTTTTTTTTTGCAGTGTTACTGTAATACCTCTATTTTTGTCGTTTTATAAATGGGCAGCATTTCAAGTCTTATATATGTTTTTTTTTTTTTTTGCTTCATATCAATTTTATAAGCTTGGCTTTAAAGATGCTAGTGTTGTGTTTCATGAGCACATCTCTGTGCTCAATGTCATAATCACATGGCCTTGGGTCAGTCTGTGAAGCATTATGCACATTAGCATATTTTTGACACTATGTGACCTCTAGGTCTGAACTTGCACATAGAGTCTCATAGAGAAAGTCTAGGATCCTTACCTTTGTAAGCAGCATCATAGCGATAATCGTCAAGGTGCTGATGGCTCGAGGAATGTCAATAATGAGGCTCAGTCAACATGAAGGTATGCAGAAGGCTTCTGAAACTCCCTGGAATGCCATAACTCAACACTAATCTCGATCCTCGTCCTCTTGTTTGTGTAGACAGCCCGACTCCCATGACATTCTCTCAGGCCTGTTCTTTATCCCACACAATGGCTCCTCTGGAGAGATTTTGAGCTGTTCCGTTCCTGACAATGACGCTATTTACGCTCCCGTTATTTATAGAGATACACTGTCAGCCTGCATGTATGTACAGATGGACTGAGATGTCCATGGCATAAAATGGCTGTTATGCGAAGAGTTGTCATGCATGTATCGGCATTATCGCATTAATCTCCATGCGCTTTATGAATGTCTTTCCATACCACGTTTTGGTTACACTATTGCCATACCATATGTGCAATCATAATGCATAATAACTCATAAAAGTTTAAACACTAAAATGAGAATTTCAAGTTCATTTGTAGGTGATGAATTGAATTAATATGGACCGCTTGTACAGTGTTACTGGATCATCAGATATGAAGTCAAAGTATTTTATGAAATGCCTTTATAACTTCTGTGTACAAGTGCTGGCAAAACAACAGCCGAATGAATGAATGAAATAAAAGCATATTTATCTTATTGTTTTAGCTTTTTAGACGTTGGTTAGAGTTGAGAAGATTCTTGATGGAAACTTTTCTGTGATGATTTATGTATTTTAATTTCAATCAAAGTGGTCGCATCATTGTCACAGTTTGTTTGAATGAAGAAAAAAGAATGTTGAAGGAAAAACGCATGTATATGAAGGTTTTATGAATGCACTGAAATGTATTTTGAGAAGCTGGGTATATTAAAGTGATTTCCCATTATACAAACTGTCAATTCATGGGGTCTGGGTGCAGTTATTTTCAGGAAATGGATTTTATACAACTTATTTTTCATTCAAGGCAATTTATAGGAGGGAATTTACAGGGTCTGTAATAAATGTAACCGCAATAAAACAGGACTGTGATGATTGCAGTGCCTCTGATGAGACTAAACCTGTAAGCTTTTGTTTATCAGCACTGATTCCCAGCCATGAGGCTACCATCACCCTAAATCCAGACAACTATATTTCAATCCACCCTGCCAACCAGGTGCAAGGCCAGAAATGTTCAAGCGTAGAGTATGAAAACAGCACTCCAAATTACCAACCAAATGCAATGCAGCACCAAGTTTCAAATCGGCAAATATCACAAAAACTATGACAAAAGCAACAAAAAAAAGGGTATTCCTATTGTCTATCAAGTATAATGACAGTATAAAAAATATCAGTTACTGTTTTAACTTCTGGTTAAACATGGAGCTGTTCAAGATAATCAAGTGTCTCTGTGAGTTTGGTTCAAAGGAATCAACTGGATTCATTAGACTGTTTCTTGCAGCAGTACAATTGGAACATTCAATTTAGGCTTTTTAAAGTATTATTGTATTGATAATTGCTTTGACTTTTTCAAACTACACAAATGTTCAAAACTTGGGGGCGTTTACAATTTTTAAAAAAAAAAACAGTTTGCTATTAAAAAGGGAAAACTTTTTATGCGTTTTGGCCGTTCATTTACGCGACAATGGTGTTTTTGGGGACTGAAAACATAAACTTTTGAAAACGGGTTTCAAAGTGCAATAATAGCCTACCTTTATTGTCTCTGTGTAAACTACAAAAAATGCGAATGCCTAAAACAGAGCGTCTACACTGTGTGCAGAATTATTAGGCACGTTGATTTTCTGATCATATTCTTTTTTCCAGGCACATTTGACCAATTGCAAACCACAGTAATCCTAATAACTACTATTAATTTAGTATTTAATAATGTGATAAAGTGATATATAATTGTTCATGAAGGCTGGAGATGGAAAACACCTTATATTCAGGTGTGCAGAATTATTAGGCATGTTTTCTTTTACAGATAAATTGAGCCAAAAAAAGAGATTTAACTCAAAAATTATTAAATGCCCATGAGAAGGATGCAATACTAATGCAATACTAGACATTGCAGGTAAGGCATGACTAATGGACAGTGAAATGCTTGTTGCGTCAGCAATGTCAGACAAAAACATGTGGCGGAGAAAAGACACCCGTTAACTGCAAAAGAATTAAGTGTGAAACCCTCAGGAACCCTTTAGTCTCCAGCGCCACCATTTTCCAGAGCTGCAAACTACCTGGAGTCTCCAGAAGTGCAAGGTGTCAGGATCTCAGAGACTTAAATTAGGTAAAGAATCCTAAAAAATGACCCCCACTAAATAAGAATCACAAGCTGAAGTGTTGTAAAAAACACTTTTATAGGTTTTATGGACAGATAGGTTGAGAGTGACTCTTGAAGGACCAGCACCACATCCTCTTGCGCTACTGTTTGAAGAATTCATCTTCCAGAATCTGGCAGTACGTTTTGGGAGTTCATTTTTAGTCCACCCCTGCAAAACGGACTTCAGGATGGACTAAAATGAACTCCCAAAACTAAATGAATCTAGTTGCTATTTACACAGTGCAAAAAGCCGCTGCCTTTGTGAAAACGGTGACGTCATGCACATGTGTATTACATGTTCAGTCTATTGGCACATAGTTTTTCTTTACAGAGTGACATCGCCAACTACTGGCCTGGCATGCATAACAGCTTTTTTTGTCGTTTTTGGCAATCATTTTGACAACATTGTCATCTGTACGTGAAAGACGCAAAGGAAAAGCGTTTTTAGTATATCGTTGTCATGTAAATGTACCGTTACGTCCTTACATAGTTAATATAACATTGTGGGTGGGATTAACAGAAACTGACCAATTCAATTGACATTTATGTGTACATTTCTTTTCACAATACATATCATTTCAAAGCAGCTTTCAAAATTTCAAAATGCATGTTTGTACATTACAATTTTGAGTGATATGTTTTCAGAGGTGACTGTGTGCAAGTAATCTCAATATGTCCAGTTCTAAGATAATACAAATCATTCAGTTAGATATTACATCATGTATTCATTTAAGGAAGAAACAATGAGCTCATTAAAGTAATTATTACAAGTTGTGAACATAATGATTACAATACTGTATATAGAAAATTTGGCAGTTGTGCATGTTGATTCAGAGTTGCCATCATTTGAAGTCCTCGCAGGGGTTGGCGTCATCTCTTCACATGTGTTGCCTCATACAGACAGTACAAACAGAAAAGCAAAGGGAAAATAATTAGCGCAGATGCTGTTCATAAAATTTCAAGCAAAGATAATCATGTGCATTTGATCTGATGACTGGAGTACAAGGTTATGAGTTGTATTATGTGAATGCTTGGCTAAAGAGATGTTTTTAATCTAGATTTAAACTGAGAGAGTGTGTCTGAGCCTGAACATCATCAGGAAGGCTCTCAGAGTTTCCTTTAGTGCACTTAGATATCCTAGGTACTACCAAAAGTCCAGAGTTTTGTGACCTTAAAGAGCATGATGTACAGTATAGGGCGATAGAACAGATGTTAAATACACAGGAGCTCAACCATTTAGGTTCTTATAGGTCAGTATCAATACTTTGTAATCGATACGAAACTTAGGTAATAAGTAAGTGTAGAGATAATAAAATTGGTGTATATGATCATATTTTCTTGACCTGGTAAGATTTAGCTGCTGCATTTTGTACTAACTGAAGCTTGTTTATTGAGGATGCAGGACAACCAGCTAGTAATGTATTACAGTAATCTAGTCTAGAGGTCATAAATGCATGAACTAACATGTTTTTTGAGGTGGAAGAATTATTGTTCATCCAATGTTTTATCTTTAACATACCGTCAACTTGGATATTTTAGAGATTTCATCTAGTTTTGATGAAATGTATAACTCAGAATCATAATCATCGGCATAACAGTGGGAACTAATTCCATATTTTCTTATAATTAGCAAGCATATATATTGAAAATAACAGAGGGCCTAACACAGATCCTTGAGGCACTCCATTTACTGATGTTCTCTTAGATTTTTTCCCCCATTCAAATAGACAAAATGGTAACAGTCTGATTGGTATTATCTAAACCACCTTAAGGCGAGACATGGCAGGTGAAAACATCGTTTTTTCATGCAGTGGTCAATTTTGAGATGTATGCAATTATACAATATAAAACATTAAAAGCTGTTTTCTCAAAATGAGTTTTTCCTCACACTCAGAGTCGGATATATCCACTTCAGTAGCACCTACAAGCACCAACTTTTCCAGTCTTGTACTGGACCATATTCTGAAGGCTTTTACAGAGGGATTTGTTGATATATTATTCCTATCCTGAGTTATAGGTCTTTTTACTCAAAAAAAACATGAATAAAATTTATTTTTTAAGGCTATTGTCAGTATTCTCTAATTTACTAAAGCACAAAATAAGATACCCAGGATCCCCTCTGTAAAAGCCCTCTCATCTAATATGCCAACAAATAGAACCAAGAATTTGAATCCTGGTCCTTTCCAATTTCGAGATTTTGTTTTTGGAAATGTATGCAAATGAGCATATATTTAAGTATACAAGGCCTCATTTGCAAATTAAAACATTAATTTACCCAAAACTTTCTTATGTTTATGCCAGTAATAAACTGGAGAAATTTCACAGTGATATCTTGTCATTTAAAAAAAAATCCATATTCACCTGTAGTGTCTCGCCTTAACTGTCCCTGAATAGTAGAAGTGTCATTTTATAGAGTATGTACGACCGTAGCAACAAGATCAAGTAAAACTAGTATCGAGATACAGCCTTGGTCAGAAACTAGAAGTAAGCAATTTGTCATTTTAACTTTTTTAAGTATTTTAGAAAATATAAATGGAAGATTTGAAATGGGTCTGTAATGTGCCAATTCATTTGGATCTAGTTGTGGTTTCTTAATGAGAGGCTAAATAACTGCCAGCTTGAACGGCCTTGTGAAGTGACCTAGAGATATAGAGAAGTTAATAATATTGAGTTAATTAATAATATCAAATCATATTAAACTTTTCATTTTGGCAAGTGTATATATGGCATGCACCTCTAGGAAGAGGAAAACTAGGAAACTGCCTGTAATTGACCATTGCAATCAATCATTATTTTAACTAAATATATAACGTAATTAGTGTGATAAGGCTTATGATATCATTTTTATTGATTTATTAAATTATTTCATGATCTATTTGGAAAATGACTGACTTCTGATTGGGTGGGCCACAATTCAAGCCCACCTGTAGCTTAGCTTGCGTCCAATTCAAGACATATTTTGTAGGTTCATGCACATAAACACTGCAGAGCATTTTCAGATCAACACAATCATGTGAACTTAAAGCTGCTTTAATCGTTTTTTATTATTAGCTGCCAACTTTCTGGGTTTACCTTTTTTATTTACAACTAAACAAAACCATTCTTCAAACCACAATTTTATCCTAATTTTTTCACTTTCTCAGCTCACAAGAATTTTCAAACACTTAAAGGTTTTATTTCTTAAAAGAGTGGTCATCTTAACAGTGTCAGTGAGAGAACTTGGGTCGGGGGGGATTCTCTCTGTCCTCTAGTTTCACTGTCTATTGTAGTCATATCCTTTCTTAAAGCATAACCTTGTGTCCTATTGATCACTGCCAGCCAGACATCCTGTTTAGACTGACTACTTTAAGCATGAAGGTAGCTGAAGAAAGGGTTTTGTCATGTGGGTAGAATAATGGATGGCAATGGGGAATTGAAATCATTTTTGGAATTGAATTGTTTGTCGGTGTATATATTTTTGGGGTTTGGTGTGGAATTAATCCCATGATTGTTACATCAGCCCAAATACTTTGCTTTGCTCCAAAGATTTCTGCACAGTTCTGTTCGTCATTGTAATTGTTACTACTGGTGTTACTAAATGTGTTTTTTCAGTACGCAATGAAGTTAAATGTGATTCGGGCAAAAGGCATTCTATTGCATTTGATTTATTCAATTCAATCAAAAAAATGCACAAAAATATTAGGCTAAGCAGTGCTACTGTTTTCAAAATATTTCTTGAGCAGCAAATCAGCATATTATAATGATTTCTGAAGGATCATGTGACTGAAGACGAGTAATTATACTGAAAATACAGATTTGCCATCATAGGAATACATTTTACTGTATTTTTTGAGTATGAGAGATGTCTTTCAAAAACAAAAAAACCTTCTCGACCCCAAACTTTTGAACAGTTGCGCATATATAGTTCTTTTAGACAAAATGTCACTACAAAGAATTGCTGATGTTGAGATTTAGATCAAATGAGACATTTTTCAGATTGGATATATCATGTGGTAGGAGGAAGAAGAAGGGATACTTTAATTTAGTGCTGGATTTCTTTCAGGATGTGAAGCATGCGTTGTCAGAATTCATTTGGTGTCCTTGTACATTTCTCTGCAGTTTCTTTTACTATTTAACTTTCTGTATCCCAAAACATTTTGCCCTGAAACAGGCCGGTAGGATCACTGATACAATGTTTATAAATTACTAGCTACTAATATTTTACTACTATTGTTCCAGTAGAGATAGTTAATTCAAGATAAACAATACATGAATCGTTGGTCATTTGTTCCTCATTAAAAAAAAATCTTTAAAATGTTAAGGTGGTTGAGATATTGTGAAATTATCTTTATGCGCATAATAACAGTTCCTTTTGAATATTTCATTGACTAAGAAAGTTTTGTATACAAAAATACAGAGATGCAATTTGTAGTTACCCAGTATAGCACTCAGCAGGGTCCCTGAGAAAAGCAGTCAAAATTACCACAATTAATTGCTATGTTGAGCAGATGGCTAAAAGAGCAGATTTTGTAAGGTGAGAGAAAGTATTCCAATGGCAAAACTGGCATATCAGATCAGGAATTAATATGTCACTCACCTGGAGCTCCTTGAAGTTCTGCAGGCATTGTTCCACTTCGATCCTTACATCCAAATCGAGTGCTTCCTCTTGCGCACTTACCACACTTGCTTTTGGCAATACAGAGAACATCTCTATTTGATTTCATCTAACAAACATATCAGATTCGTGATGATGAACCAAATTCTTGCATCATTTGCATCTTGCAACATGCAGGTCAGCAGCAGAAGAAACGGCAAAAACATGCAGGCAATGTATAACTGGCATAAAAAAAAAGTGTTTTCTATCCTATTGTGACGAAAGATGTGTCCCAATTCAGAGACTTCATCCTTCAAAGGACACAGACTTCAAAAGCCACACCTTCGAAGGCCATGAAGGTCGGAACGAGCGTTGGTAAATGGGACGGTCTAGCCTACAGAGGATAGTTCTTGTTGCCTAGCAACTGTGACAGTTGCCGTTGATGAGTGGCAGTAACGTTTGTACTGGACTTTTTTGAAAGTTATATATAAAACTGTCTGAAACAAACTGTCTAAATATGTTCACCATGCTCCATTTCTGTACATAATAAGTATAAACTATATATAATCAAATCTTAGTAAGCTATAAGTCAACATTTGAACCACCTTAAAGTTTTTGTGTTCATTTGCATCATTAGATATTTGAGTAAGCTGAAACCCAATACTTACATTTAACCCTTAAACGCATACCTCGGGTCTTTAGTGACCCATCATTCACTACCCTCCTCCTCATTCATTTTAATGTTAGACATCAACCGTCTTAGTATTCCTTAATCAATTCATTATAAACAATATAACAAGAAAAGAAATAATAAAAATAAGCGCCTGTTTCCCCATTCATTTTTTGTAAAAGAATAAATAAATAAATTTACGCTAACGACCCGAGGTGTGTAACAGTGTAAGTATATTTTTTTCTGCACAACAATAATTGAATCTTTGATGACTGAATAAGTGCAATTCTGTCTGATACACAATGATGAAGTGACGTTTCACTCATAGTTACTGCAGGCAGAAAACAAAAGAATAGGAACTATCATCAGCAAAACTTGAAATGGCTCAGTGATTTACTGCAAAAGTTAACAAAATATGCTTTGTTTTATATTTCTGTAATTGTTACTCTAATATCAGGAGAGTTTTATATTATCGTGACAGGTAGAGATTCATCCGTGTTAGATATAGATCCGGGTCGCTAAAGACCAGAATATGTAATAATGATTGAAATATATCTAAATGAAACGACTTTTCAAGAAAAAAAGTAAGGCAGGACTTGATTTTGTCCATTGGGAATTGATTGGAGGGTCATATGAGTGGCAGATTGTGCTTCCCTCATATCGACAACACATCATCAGAGAAGCGAAGCAATTTTACTGCAAGAGGGAGGGGAAGTTATTTTGATTAACAGGTACATAACACACACAGTTTCTGCCAGTCTCGTGTTAATCTTGAGTATAGAGTAGTATTGCATCCCTCATATCTCCGAAGAGTCTTTCGTTTTATCATATTTATAAAAGACTCTTTCCGAAAACAGCTGAGCTCATGCAGGCGTGCAATGGGCGGAGCTAAAGAGACACGAGCACACACACACACAAAATATATTATGGCATTATCCGTGGATAACTTTCGATTCACTATACGTTCATGTTGTTTATATTATATGCACTTATGCGTCAATTGCCAACAAAACAGACATTTGATGCAGTTTCACTCACCGACAGCGGTTTCGACTCATGACCGGGAACAAACAAACACACTTTCAACTGCATCTTAACACTGGGTTATTTGGGAAGCTGAACAAAGTTATATTTCCCTCACATCCAAACAGGGGCGAATTTAGTGATTTGGGGGCCCCAGGCAAAATACAGGAATGGGGCCCTATACAATTGCACATTTACAACCTTGAGGTTCTTTTCACTGTTGTGATGATTGCTGCTGCACAACCCCTCCACCCCCACAGATTTAAATTAGACTGAAGGAAATTATTACACATATAAGAGTTATTTCGACCAAAAATGAAGTGTGTCTGTGTGGAAAGTATACTGTGCATGCGTCATCTACTCGGGTCCTTCACAGAAATGAGTGCCATTTCAAATTATAAACATAATATGCACTGTTTCTCCATATTTAATTATAACTTCAGATGCATGATATTTTCATGTGTAGAGCCCTATGAAAGAAGGGTTGTTTTTTTTTTTTTTTCAAAATTCCAGAAAAAATTCCAGATTCCTTTTTTTAATTCTAGATGGTTATATTAAATTGTATTAATCAAAAAGCATGTCTAATTAATTGAAATCATGAAACTTGTTTAATTTAACAGCAATTTTACCAAATATATTTATTATTTTTTTGTATTTAAATGTTTCTGGTAATCTAATGAAGGCATACAACATTTATCTTTTATTCCAATGAAAATTAAACAAATCCTTTAATTTTTGTACATTCAAAGTGCTACACAACAGAGGTTTAGGCCTAGCCTAAACTGTTAAAAATATTACAATAAGGCATAGGCTACGCTATACTGTCCATTTTTTTATTTTGACGGGTTGCCTTGAAGACATTTTTCTGTGTGTATATGTTATGATGACAGTTTCTCTCGAATTAAATGGTACAATGCTCGTGAAGTGTAGCGCCCTATGATTTCTGCGATGCAGAAAACGCGGCCGGAATCGTGGAATCCAGTCATAAAAATTTAATTTACACGGAATTAACACGGAATCTGTAACATTTTGGATGAATAAATCCAATGCAAGTCAGCACACTTCAATCAAATTGCGATATGGACTACTAGTGTAAGTGAATATTAAACGGCAAAAATAATATTTAAATATGAATCCTGCATGTTTTATGTCTCTGTGTGAATTAATTGTGAAGGCGTGCGTTGCGCGTGCTGTGGTAGTAACGATACCGCGCATCTGCGCCATTCATTCCATGACACGTTTTTATGAATGGATTCCGTGATCCTGTCCACATTTTCGGAATCACGGAAATCATAAGGCCCTACACTTTCTACAAGATGCATGTTCAACGTGGATGCAAAGGGGGTTGTCGTGGTAATGAACACCATCCGCATCCGCACTGAACGTGTATCGTATATAACAAGGATTTTAGGGGGCCCTTGGCTTTCGGGGGCCCCAGGCGGTCGCCTACCTTTGCCTAATGGTAAGTCCGCCCCTGCATCCAAAAACACACTTCTTTAGTGACATTGTTGATTTTGTGGTCTAAAAACAAAATGACAGCACTGTCAGCAGCTACCGTAACCGAACAAAGCTTGTTGATGGGCGTGCTCTAGCTCTTGCTCTGGTTGATGTGCGCACACACTCATCCAAGAGAAGTGCCCATACAAGGAATTATGCCCTTTATGATGTCATACAGGGCCATACTCGGAAAAAAACTTTCCGAAACTTGTTTGAATCCTGAAAGAGTCTTTTTGGCACAGAAATACTTTGTCATGCATCCAACTCATTTTTTGAAATTTTGGCCATGTTTAGCATGAGAATCCAACTCTTTACCAGTGTAAATAAGTCAGAATGCATGAAATAGCTTTAGACCCCCTTTAAAGATAATTAAAAAAAAATTAAAAATAATGATGTGCATGGTAAATACTTTATAATAAACACTCCAATATTTCATCAAATAAGAATTGTTCATTTTGGTTTCATGGTGACTTTAAAGCAATAGTCTGCAGTCTGTGTATGCTAATATGACAGTTCTGAATTTACATGACTATGACCTTCCTAATAAGGTGGCCTAAAACCTCATGTTGCCCTACTTTGATAAGCATAACTACCTAATTGCAATAGATGAATGATTTATTCTTAATAGTGTTGAATATTAATTCAAAACTAAATCTGTGACCCAAAATCATTTATACAGTTGAATGCATATATGCATGGATGAATCAATGAATATTGTTAACAAAGGACATTTCATTTACACGAGGATAACCTCTGCTCCTTCTTCATTTGCCAATTATTATTTTATATTTAAGATCATTTTAACCAACACTTTTTTTTGTCTTTTTTTTTCCTTCTTTTTCTTCTAATCTTTCTAATTCATAACAGTATTTTCTCACCTCATAAATACAAGTAACAAAATATCTTTCTATTTCAGATGCAGAAACGTTCAAGACTTGATAATTGTAATGTACGTTTGGCCAGATGCCCCAGTATTTCCATAAATAAGCTGTAGCTTGTTCAAAATGCAGTACCAGACATCAACCGAAATCAGAAAATATGATCATATCAGTCCAATATTCTCAGACAAACGCAGAAGCACCGTTTTTATTTATTCTACCCTGAAGACTCATTTGATTAATGTGTGTGTATAACCTGCCGCAGCTCCCTTTCTTTTACATTGTTAGAGACATTAACAGCTTTTTTCTATTCCCTTTCTTTACCTACACCTTGGGACACCCAGATCTACCCCTACAACTGTGCAACATCTTTAGCCAAATTCACAATTCAAGACTAAAACTTGTGACTCTTTGATGGGACAGTTTACACAAAAATGTGAATTGTTTCAAAGCTGTATGACCTTAATTCTTATGTGTGTTTTTTTACAGTGATAATCAATGTTGTTTGTACCCCAACATTCTTCAGAATATCTTTTTTTTGTGTGTGTGTGTGTGGAAGAAAATAAAATGCATACAAATTTAAAACAACACACGGCTGAGTGCATGATGAAAGTTTTTGGGTAAAATTTTCCTTTAAGTCTGTGACTAGTTTGCGATAAAAAAAAAAAAAACTGAAACTGGTTTTCAAATCTTCTCCATTCTCAATGTCATTCTAAAAACATAACCTTGTAACTCAATTTCACATCATTCATTCCCACAGACATGAGCAATGAATTCTGTATTTGATCATGTACATTTCTCTCTAGCCTCTAACCTTCTCTCTTTGCCAAAGCAAACTGAACACAAGATAATGCACAAGGAAATATGAAATAGTGTTTTGTTTTTCTTGTTCTAGTTCATTAAGGTTTTGCACTCAGCAACAAAATATATTGATCGTGAGCATCTAGAACAGTGAGATGATGAATAATGAGGCTGATGTACAGCAGACACAATTTTCTAAAAGTGACCACTAAGATGAATAATTTGAGTATATCTGCTCATACTTAAACACTTTTACACTTGGTCCTTAAAACATTATTAATGAGCATTCTACTGCTGGTGTCTGTCATGCACTGGACTGAATGAATATTTGGTATATTCACAGACTCAGGGCATAATGCTCAATTTTCAATCTAAACCTGATTAAACATGTAAAGATCAGTCTTTCCTAGATGAGATGGTTTTCATTCTCATGCTGAAGGTAAAGTATTTTCATCATGTATATATGAATGATGTTTTTAATGAACACACAGAGCATCCTGGTAACCTACACTCTGAATAAAATGGTGCTATATGGCACTAAAAGTGGTTCTTGGCTCGTAATCATAGGGGAGCCACTTTTGGTGCTATATAGCACCATATATTAACAGGTTCTGTATATGGTAGCGGTGCTTTATAGCACCTCAGTCATCCCAAAGAACTGGTGAAGAACCGCTGAAGCACCAAGATTGGTGCTATACAGCACTTAAAGTGGTTCCCCTATGATTATGAGCCAAAGAATCACTTTTAGTGCTATATAGCACCATTTTTTTTTTTTTTTGCCAGATCCGGGCAGTTATGTAAAAAGTTGTAAAGTAAAGTTAAAGATATGTTGAACAAATATTGGCCCATTGCTTTACGCCATAACAAAGATACATGTGCCAGAGCGAGCTGCGGGCTAGGGTTCACAATTACAAATAAGTCCGATAGAATAATGGTATGCATATTTGTGCTATCCGAGGAGAGGGCTCTGAGCTCTGTATTTGGCCTGAACGAGTACTCCCACCGTAGGAACAAGCCAAGAGTGAGGAGTCAGGGTGGTGGAGGGATGCTGAAAACTGTCGAGGAATGTCAGTGAGTTGACTGTGTCATATATATATATAGGCTTTCTCTCATGCTGATAGGATAGATGTGGTAATTGTGATGATGAATTGTTTGGATAGATCATTTGAACGTGCTCCTCCCGAACTTGGATAAAACATAAAACATAATTAATAGGATACATGCCGATGGCAAGTCTGAGCCGCAGGCACCGTGGGGCTGCCGAGCTCAGGCTGAATACTACATGAGATCTGGGCTTCCTTCTAAAAGCATACAATTAGGAATAGATATTAATTTGAAATACACTAAAAAATGCTGGCTTGTTTCATGTTTGGGGCAAATATGGCCCAACCAAAACGTTGGGTTTAAAAACGTTCTAAAAAAATGTAAACCATGTCATCCAAATAATAATATTAATTAAAAAAAAAGAGCAGACATCAGCTTAAAAAGCTATGCAGGTGCCCAAAGAACAGTAGTTACCAAATAATATCAATTGTTAAAAAAAGCAGTACTCAACATGGTATCCATGTTCAAGCAAATGGGAAAAAGTGCAGATATATACTATAACTGCCAGGTGAATCTGAAAATTGCCAACTGAAATAATAATTTAAAAAATAAAAATAAAATATGTTTGAATTCAGATTAAAAGACTTTGTATCTGCCACTATGAACGGCAAACTGTAACCATGGTATTGTGGCATATGTTGGATATTAATATCTAATTTTATTATATTATTAACCTCTTAACTGTCACCCCCCTTTTTGAGAATACACATGAAAATGCACTATCCAAACTTAAAGGGCTGTAATTCAAGAACGCTTTGGAATATAAATTTGGTCTTGTTTTAAAGCAGACACTCCGGCAGATTAGAAAGCAATTCAAAGTTTAAATTTACTGTAAATAAAAAATACCATACTTAATATTTTTTTATTTTATATAAAATATATATTTTACAAAAATGTTTTAATCTAAAATTACTATAGAATCAAAGCCATATGTCTAACCAAGTTGTGTTCCAAACTTGAAGTTGATATCACAAAAATGTGTTCCCATGAGATTTTGTTTAGGCGCTATACTAAAAATAGCCACCGGGTGTCATTGAAATTCCATTGATTGTTTTTTTTAATGCAGTTTCCTGTAAATTTCTGTCCTAAATGTCACTTCCATCACACAACAGTCACCAAATATGGAACCTTGAGACTTAGACCTTTCCGACGATGTGTTTTGTCAAGATTAGAAAAGATTTGAATTATAAAGTAGTTAAAATAAATGTTGTAATATGAAACATGACACCGCCCACTAGGGGAGGAGCCTGCTAGAAGAATTTAAAGTACCATTTCCATGGTAACGCAACGCCCAATTTCAAAACGGTTTTCAGGATGAATTTTGAGTTTGTAAGCTTTCGAATGATACCTAATTTATGATAATTACTAAAATATATAATACGAAAAAAAGGCGATCAAAAAAAGAGTGCCAGGTGTCCCGCCAATGGGACAGTGACAGTTAAGGGGTTAATGTAGACATGTATTAAAACAGTAATGAAATATAGGCAAAATTACAGACATTTTTGTTGTAAGCTAGCAGTTTTGTTCATTTGTATTTACACTAAATGTGTTAGATTATAGATTAATTACCATAAAGCATGGCAAAATTACCCATTTAACATCCGACTCCGACTACCCAGGTGTGTCCACAACATCGAATCTTTAAAAATAGTTTGGACACCCCTGACTTATTCTTTTCAACATTTCTATTTTTTAAACTAGAAACTCCAAAGTACATCTAAGTCACACTGTATTCATTTCCCCAGATGTCGTACGTAATCTTCAGCCTGCATGACTCTTTCTTCAATAACAATACTCAGCTAGACCAGGAGGCTTATTACTGTGCATTGTAGAAAAATAATCATGTCACCGGTGAGGTGCTAAATAAAGATGACATGCTGTGTATTCACAAATCTGTCTCCTGTTTACATTCCAGCTCCCGTTCATCTGTTTGCCAAGAGAAGACCCAGAATGCTGTTTGTATAAAGAGACTTTGCAGGAACAATAATGAACAGTTCAGTTTGTTATTGCGTTACTATGGTGACAAAGTCACTGCTGTGCCTTTCTGCAACCATACTGGGCAAAAGCCCAGGCATATGCAGCATTTTTGAAAATCAAAAATCACTACTTGCATAAAAAGCAATGTGAAAATAAATGTTTGTTTTGACAAGAATCATCCGGTGAAGAATAAACCTCAAAAACGCTGCCTAAGTAGAAATTTAGAAGAAGTATGGAAAAGCACAATAAAAGTACATTGTAAAAAGTGATTAATTGACAACTTAAAAAATGCGAGGAAACCCGCAGCCTTACATTTTATTGTTAAAATTATTATGACTTGAGAATTCCGTATAACTGATTTTTTTTCAATTACTGATGACGTTTATTTACGTAATCATTTTAAGGCAATTGGTTTCCTCACTTTTTTTAAGGTAAGTCAACTGATCATTTTTTACAGTGCATCATAAAATAGTCCATATGACTTGTGAGCTATATCCTAAATCCAAATTATACAATTATACAAGAATAAAGCTCTGAAATGCATCATAAAAGTGGTCCATATGACTTCTGAAGTCTTCTAAAACCATATAATAGCTTTCGTGTAGGAAACAAGCTGAAATTCAACTAATTGAATCGTTGAATTCAATTCAATTCAATTCAGTGAATCAATAATCCCAATACAGAAATCAGCTCACTGAAGGGGAACATAAGTGAAGAATGACTTCAATTTCTCAAACCAAGTTTTCAAAGGCTCCCGAAGACTTGACACATATAGACCCTTTTATGATACTTTTATGGAGCTCTTGTGTCCTTTTTTGGGCTTGAAAGCTACAGTCCCAATTTGTTGTAATTGTATGAATACAAAATTACCAATACATAACTGTTTTCGTTCTCCATTGCAGAAAGTCATGCGGGAACAACATGAGGTTGGGTAAGAATGACAATATTCATTATTCGGTACGGTATCCCTTTAAACTTAAAATGCACGGTTCAGATCACTTACCAGAAATAGGGAAGAATGTCAGGGCTGGGAACTGATGGACCGTTAGATAAATGTACCTGAGATCTGGAGACAGCGACGGTGATAACAATCAGCCATCATTGAATGCAGTGTACTATAATGCATAAGACTCCTGACCATGTGGGTATGGCAATCTTTTCCTGTGTCCTATAATCAAAACAATCATTGATGTTTGGGTCTCACACAGATTCCCATCAGTGATATCCTGACCTCCGAGTGGTAAGAGCGAACACAATGAGACTGCATGAGTCAGCTTCAACCCACTGAGTTATCGTTTATCTGTCTTATTGATCGTCACAGTACAGCATACATGACTGTATGTTTGTTTCAGATAAGGAGCAATGTTCAGTAAAGAGCTTTTCCCCCACTAGGTTCCTGTTTTTATCTCTTGGGGAATATAGTATTCCTCTGGGTTTGTATGGCCAGGCTACGTCTGAGTGAGAAGGTGAGAGAGTCGAAGGAAGAGAAAGAGGGTGTCCGCTCTATTTTTAACCTATTCAAAGTCGTCAGCAGCACAGTGAAAATAGCTGGCATTAGTAAGGAATGGCCAGGGTAATACAGCAGCAAAGTAAATCTGCTCTTCTGGCTGCCTCAAACCTGTGCACTGTAGTCCCAGCAGCATACAATTCCATTCATCCACTACAACCAAAGGCAATGTTTTACATTTTTGCTGTTCAGTCAAGTGTGGTAAAGCATGAAGCCCCAATATTTCATTCAGGCTTGGGTCCAGTTCTAAGTTGTAAGATAGGCCATAGGTAGTACAAGTGGTACTAAAAACAAAAAAGCACTATGACGTTGGTTTGTCACTATGACATGGGAATTAGTTTGTTCTGTACAGTTTTCTTTAAAAGTATAATTACATTTTAATACACATATTTTTTTCTGTACTCTTTATGTCTTTCAGCTTGTTATAATATAAAACTATGCAGCAAAATTACTTTGTCTGAAGAAAATATGTATATATGTACAGGGAGTGCAGAATTATTAGGCAAATGAGTATTTTGACCACATCATCCTCGTTATGCATGTTGTCTTACTCCAAGCTGTATAGGCTGGAAAGCCTACTACCAATTAAGCATATTAGGTGATGTGCATCTCTGTAATGAGAAGGGGTGTGGTGTAATGACATCAACACCCTATATCAGGTGTGCATAATTATTAGGCAACTTCCTTTCCTTTGGCAAAATGTGTTCACCTGATCTGAACCCCATTGAGAACCTGTGGTCCATCATCAAATGTGCGATTTACAAGGAGGGAAAACAGTACACCTCTCTGAACAGTGTCTGGGAGGCTGTGGTTGCTGCTGCACGCAATGTTGATGGTGAACAGATCAAAACACTGACAGAATCCATGGATGGCAGGCTTTTGAGTGTCCTTGCAAAGAAAGGTGGCTATATTGGTCACTGATTTGTTTTTGTTTGGTTTTTGAATGTCAGAAATGTATATTTGTGAATGTTGAGATGTTATATTGGTTTCACTGGTAAAAATAAATAATTGAAATGGGTATAAATTTGTTTTTTGTTAAGTTGCCTAATAATTATGCACAGTAATAGTCACCTGCACACACAGATATCCCCCTAAAATAGCTCAAACTAAAAACTACTTCCAAAAATATTCAGCTTTGATATTAATGAGTTTTTTGTGTTCATTGAAAACATGGTTGTTGTTTAATTATTAATGTTGTAAAATGAATCCTCAAAAATACAACTTGCCTAATAATTCTGCACTCCCTGTACATATATACATCTTTTCTTCAGACAAATTATATATATATATATATATATATATATATATATATATATATATATATATATATATATATATATATATATATATATATATATACACACACCGATCAGGCATAATGACAGGTGATGTGAATAACACTGATTATCTGTTCATCACGGCACCTGTTAGTGGGTGGGATATATTAGGTAGCAAGTGAACATTTTGTCCTCAAAGTTGATGTGTTAGAAGCAGGGAAAATGGGTAAGCGTAAGGATTTGAGAAAGTTTGACAAGGGCCAATTGTCATGGTCAGAGCATCTCCAAAACTGCAGCTCTTGTGGGGTGTTCCCGGTGTGCAGTGGGCTGTATCTATCAAAAGTGGTCCAAGGAAGGAACAGTGGTGAACCGGCGACAGGGTCATGGGCGGCCAAGGCTCATTGATGCATGTGGGGAGCGAAGGCTGGCCCGTGTGGTCCGATCAAACAGACGAGCTACTGTAGCTCAAATTGCTCAAGAAGTTAATGCTGGTAGAAAGGTGTCACAATACACAGTGCATCGCAGTTTGTTGCGTATGGGGATGCATGTGGACGTTACTTTGGCACGTACCACCTACCTAAGCATTGTCGCAGACCATGTACACCCTTTCATGGAAACGGTATTCCCTGGTGGCTGTGTTCTCTTTCAGCAGGATAATGCGCCTTGCTACAAAGCAAAAATGGTTCAGGAATGATTTGAGGAGCACAACAAAGAGTTTGAGGTGTTGACTTGGCCTCCAAATTCCCCAGATTTCAATCCAATCGAGCATCTGTGGGATGTGCTGAACAAACAAGTCCGATCCATGGAGGCCCCACCTCGTAATTTACAGGACTACATCTTGGTGCCAGATACCACAGCACACCTTCAGGGGTCTAGTGGAGTCCATGCCTCGACGGGTTAGGGCTGTTTTGGGAATAAAAGGGGGACCAACACAATATTAGGTCATAATGTTACGCCTGATCGGTGTGTGGTAATACAAAGGTTATCTTTAAACATAAGTATGAGCTGTAGAAATATTGATACTTGCATTAGCAAACACCACAAAAAATGTATAGGCTTGGATTTCAGGAGCAGGATTGAGAAATGCTGCACTATGGTATGATTTTTAAATTGGATATTCCTTCTCTTAAAATAACATGAATCCATTCAGCAAAATCCAGCCAAGAGTTGTACAGATTTTTCCCTGCTGTGTTTCAGGCAAAGCATGTTGACAGGAAACGGGCTATAATTCAGTATGTTGGCGTAAGCATGTTTGCTTGTGTTCTAGTGCAGAACTCAAGTGAACATGCTAAGTGTGGAAAAAGAAAAACAAATTTGCAGGTGCTTTGTAGAAGCATGTTCATATCTTCAGTATGGAGATAAACACTTGGGTATCCAGAAGGCAGTGATCCTAAACCACAACTTCCTCTGGATTCCTCTGTCATTCTGCCTTACATATTCTGAAACAAGATTGTGCAGCCATGCATGGGTATTCTGCAAGTTCAAGTGGGAAAGACTGCAACGCAGGTTAACATTTGCTTTCAACACCACATCTTTCCCTTTGCCTGAATGTGAACAAGCTCTAATTAATACCCCCTCATTAAAACGGCTCCTCTTTTGTAATTCATTCAGTTGACAATGTTGGGAAACTGCCTACCTCAATGAGAGCCCTGTACAATGCCTCTTTTATTAAACTGCAGTAAATTGCTGAACCTTTAAACTGGCAGGGATGTGGAGCTATAGAGAACCGCGGGAAACCATGCAGATGTACAGTGGGGGTCTTTGGAATCTATTGTTCAAAAGTTCAAGGTTGTTCAAGTTTTTGAAGAAAAAAAAAAAGTATCTTACCAAGGCAGTTTATCTGATTGAAATACAGTAGAAACAATAATATTGTGAAATACTATTAACGTTTAAAATAACTCCTGTTAATTTAAAAATACAATTTATTCCTGTGATGGCATCATTACTCCAGTCTTCAGTGACACATGACCCTTCAGAAATCATTCTAATTTTTTTTTAAATTATTATCAATGTTGAAAACAGTTGTGCCGCATAATATTTTAGTAGAAACTGTGATACTTTTTTATTTATTTAAAATATAATTTTTACCAAGTATTTACAGTCAACTTTGTTAAATGTATTAGCATCCTTGCTAAATAAAAGTATTTATTAAAAAAAGTAAAAAAATCTTACTGATCCCAAACTTTTAAACATTAGTGTAGACTCTTTATAGATCCATGTTATTGCCAACAAATGGCCGATATTAAAATTATATACTATTCATTTACTTTTTTTACAGGTATGATGTACATAAATCCAATGCAAACCTTCGGTTACACTTTATTTTAAGGTGTCATTATTACATTGTAATTATGTGTTTAAGTACTGAGTAATATTAATTAATAACATGTACGTAGGCTCTAAAAAATGCTGTATTTGAAATAACCCAAGTTGGGTTGAAAATTGACTAACCCAGCAATTGAGTTGTTTTAAGCAAACATTTAACCCAACTGCTGGGTTAAAACAACCCAATTTCTGGGTTAAAACAACCCAATTGCTGGTTTAGTCCTTTTTCAACCCAGCATTTTTTTTGGAGTGTACTATAGGGATTTGGTTGCATGTAATTATGCATAATTTACTGTTATTACTATGGTAAGTACATGTAACATGTCATAAGGACACTGTCAAATAAAGTGTTACCAAACTTTCTAATGCCTCAGTAATGGTATCTGATTCCACAATGGCCTTACACACTAAAAGCTGCAATACACTTTAACCGTCTGAAAGGTAGTGCTGCCATCTAATGGTCAGGAACACTTTTTTTTAAGTGTTTTAAGCATGGGCTTCCTAAGTTACCATTTTCACTTACATTATTAGAGCATTTGATTCTTTTTAATGTCAATTTGGATTAAAAAAAACACCAACAAAAACCATCATGAAGTTGGAGCGTCTACTAATCACACAAGCCCATGAAATAAAAGACACAAGGTAATGAGACAGATATTAACATTTTATTGTGAGAAACATGAAAATGAATTCCCTCCAGAGCTCTTAAATCACAGTCTCCCATGATCCTTAGTGGACGATCATCTACTCAAATGACACTTTACAAAAAACATCTCCAACATCTTTCTACTCAAATACGTAAAACGCTCATCCTTGCACTCAATTCTAGATTTTTTTTTCTTCTTCTTTGTAACGTTCAAATTCAAGTTTAGGTTTGTTTTCCCTGCTACATATTAAGGCAGAGCTTCACAAAGAATTATCTTCAGTGAAGTTTCACCCAATCACATCTCTGCCTCAGGCATAAGACTAGGGAAATGAGGACGTACATGATTGAGAACACATGATTGTCTTAACATGGAGCAAGATAATGGTAATGCAGGCTACCAGCACCACACCTTTGATTTATAATTCAATTATTATTTATCTGCAATTCCTTTTAATCTCTTGTCATTAAATTCAATCCATAATTAAAGGATTAGTTCACTTTTAAATAAACTTTTGCTGATAATTTACTCACCCCCATGTCATCCAAGATGTCAATGTCTTTCTTTCTGCAGTCAAAAAGAAATTAAGGTTTTTGATGAAAATATTCCAGGATATTTCTCCATATAATGTACTTCAATGGGCTCCAAACGGTTCAAGGTCCAAATGACGTTTCAGTACAGCTTCAAAGGGCTTTAAACGATACCAGACGATGAATAAGGGTCTTATCTAGCGAAACGATTAGTTTCTGCGAGAATCCGAGCAGTATTTATGCTATTATTTTACCTCTTATCAGACGAACGTGATCATCTCTGAGCTCCGCCATAACTTCCGCTAAGTGAGGTCAAATACAAGCATGGTCATAGATGTATACGTAGATGCCTCATTAGCGCCTGCACGGATCAGTAGAATGAGGCATCTACGATCGATATATCTACGACCACGCTCATATTTGACCTCACTTAGCGGAAGTTATGGCGGAGCTCAGAGATTATCACGTTCGACTGATAAGAGGTAAAATAATAGCATAAATACTGCTCGGTTTCTCGCAGAAACTGATCGTTTCGCTAGATAAGACCCTTATTCATCGTCTGGTATCGTTTAAAGCCCTTTGAAGCTGTACTGAAACGTCATTTGGACCTTGAACCGTTTGGAGCCCAATGAAGTCCATTATATGGCGAAATATCCTGGAATGTTTTCATCAAAAACCTTAATTTCTTTTCAACTGAAGAAAGAAAGACATGGACATATTGGATGACATGGGGGTGAGTAAATTATCAGCAAAAGTTTATTTAAAAGTGAACTAATCCTTTAATGTGTCAAAGAGTATTAAACTTTTTAATGCTTTGGAGGGAATTTTCACTGTTGAAAATCCACATTTTCAGTAACAAAAAAATCATTGGCAAATCTTCAATATGAAAGAGCAGCGTTGTACATAGAATCTGCATATGAAACATTCAGCGACATCATTCTCCTTACTGCTTGCTTTCATGCTATAAACCCTGCACTTTTCCCTCTGTAATGTACCACAAATGTACTGTAAACACTGTTTCTGCAAACATTTTCACCATGTTACTATACGCAATTACACTCCCGTTTCCAAATTAAGCATGACTTTACTACAAACAGTAGATTCCACACGACTCAGTTCAGTTGTCTGTTTACACAGCTTTTGGACTAACAAATTATTTGAAGCATCATCTATACCTCTGATCCTGTAACAAAGCCCAATGCAGCACAAAAAAGCTGCACAATATTGTTCATATTCAGTCTCTGAACTAGAACCCATATATCTTAAAATCTATACATGATTCATGTCAACCTACGGCCTCACTGCTCTTAAAGTTCACACTCCCTCATTAAATGACTGATCTGTCAGGTGAGATCTTGGTCTTTTCCTTTAAAGGTCGTGTGCATGCTATGAGATCTGCGTGATATATATGACTATTTCAATGTTGAAACCATTAAAGCATGAAGGTAGATGACAAGAACGTTTGGCAAGCATTTTCTACATTCCTGATCAGAATTTCGATATCTCCATTCCTCTCACAAACGCAAAATATCTCTCACCATTCAAGCAGCCATTTAGTACTCCAGCCTCCAGTTATTAAGACCTAAAGAGCGTTTCACTCCCACGTCTATCAGTGGTTACGCCCTGCAGTGTTTTCTCTTGGGGAGGTCCATTACTCACTACACAAACAAAAGCCAGCCAAACTCCAGCGCTGTGCTTTACTGTTCATATGATCTCTGGCATCCAACTGGAACACATTTGAATGTTTCTGGACACATCTAAAGGCATTTACATTTCAACATATGGCTTCCCTGCAGTGTTACGCATTTTTCCAGTACTGCTGGTGCGGGGTGTGGGGGGGTGGGGCTTGGAGGCGGCTTCGGAACAATTTTGGCACTTTTCTCACAGTCTAGCGTTCACTGACTGTGACATTACAGCATACAAAAAAATTAAGGCAGCATGAAATGATCCCTGACAGACACTCATCTCTTCTATACACAAGTTAGTAATGGAAAGAAATCTCTGTGCTAGTGTTAGAAGGGGCCTCAAAGCTCTATTTGAGTAGCTTTGATAATATTGCTTTAAAAAAAGTAGGCCTTCATCCTGGTATTACATTTTATTTTGGATCATACAAAGTCTGGATGGCTCATAAGCATAAGATATACTTTAACTGACTATTGCTATTCTCGCATCTAAAATTCACTAATCTATAAATTCGATATGAATCTTTTATCATCCTTTCAAGACTTAGATTGTCAAACTGGAATCTTTCTTTTCACACGTACATAAAATTGCCCACGAGTCACTTTCTCATTAATGTTCTGAAGCGCGAGCAATTTTCCTAGACTCACATTAGACCTCACATAACCCACTTTTTAGATATATGGTCATAATATAAATTTGGCATTGTAATTGGTATTATAAATTTGTGTTTTTGAGTAACTTAGTAACAATAACTAGAAAGAATAATTCAACATCTAAAAGTCAATTATTTGCTCACTGTGTACTCTGGCTCAAACAGGAAGAGGAATAAAACAAGACGAGGAAATAGTCTCCTTATTGTAAATCAGCCACGGCTACTTCCTTCAGCTCATATATACTGGCTATCTTTGTATTTGGGAAGTTTTTCCAGACATGTAACACATATAATTAGTATCCCAATGCCTAAGCATTTCAACACAGGAAAGCTCAAATGTTTTAGTAACTCAATCTTTATAAACAACCTTTCCAAGTGGCAGAAATCCAGATTCATATGAGCAGAATACTAAAAGATCTCTTGCTCACCATCTCCATTACTCTCTCAAATGTCATCACCATCAAAGTCAGAGAGAGAGAGAGGGATGAGAGAGAGAAGTGTATAAAATAGAGATCACTCACAATTTCAATGCTCAGAGTCAGAATTTCAGTAAATTGCACAGATCTGGAATGACACACACTCATGCATATCAGTTCGACCAAAGTGCACTTTTCCTACATTAACACTAAAGCATCCCCATCAAAAATAAGGAAAATAATTAAATTAATAAAAAGAATAAATATTGGCCACAATGCCATCTAATCCACACCCCATCTAGAAAGTTTAAAAAAAAAAATATTTGGATAATGTTCAAATTCTTTTTCACGTCTGCATATTGAAAATTAGCCTGTTCTTTCCTCACATTGTCTTGTGCACTTATAATATTAGAGCTCACAGCCGTGGAAGTTAATTTTATGTTTCTAGATCGCAGGACAGAGAAAGTATGGAGTGGTACGAAGCCCTGCACAAGACAAGCAGACAAATATATTACAACTTATTCATTTGTTCCATCATTTTAGTAAATCATGGCCATGATGAACTAATTTGTTCCCTCGTTTTGATTTAAAGTTCACTCAAAAATGAAAATTCTGTCATTAATTACACACCCTCATGTCATTCCAAACCTGTAAGACTTTCGTTCATCTTCGGAACACAAATGAAGATATTTTTGATGAAATCCGAGAGCGCTCTGATAGACATTACTGCAACTTTCAAGGCCCAGAAAGGTAGGAAAGATATTATTAAAAATAGCCCATGTGACTCCAGTGGTTCAACCTTAATGTTATGAAGCAATGAGAATACTTTTTGTGAGCAAAAACAAACAAAAATAATGACCAGTCCCAACACAATTCACACAAGCACCACAACACATGCATGTGATCATGGGATGATGGCGTGCTCGCCAGGCTTTTGCTAACTATACTTATACTAACTAAGTATAGTTAGCACTGTACTTTGTGAATAGCCCAACAAAGTGAATAGCGTAAGAGAGTTACAGGGAAAAGAAGAGATTGTTGGATAAAGTCGTTATTTTTGTTTGCTTTTGAGCATAAACAGTATTCTCGTCGCTTCATAACATTAAGGTTAAACCACTTGAGTCACATGGACTATTTTAACGATGTCTTTACTACCTTTCTGGACCATGAAAGTGTTAATTATATTGCTGTCTATGGAGGGATCAGAGAGCTCTCGGATTTCATCAAAAATATTTTAATTTGTGTTCCGAAGATAAATGAAGGTCTTACAGGTTTGCAATGACATGAGGGTGAGTAATTAATGACAGAATTTTCATTTTTGGGTAAACTAACCCTTTACCTAAAACTAGGGAATTAATTATTACAACATGGCCAAGATTTATTAAAAAGAGGGAACAGATTACAGTGTTTGTGCTGACCTATTAGTAAGTCGTGGGAACGACTTGTTAATTTGTGGCCACGATACACATATTTTTCCCCCACTTGTCATGTGCAGGGCTCTGTAGTATTGCAGTTTGGACGGTCGAAAAATAAATAAATCAACCTTTAGACAATATTCATGAAGTAAATGAGGAAGCACTTACAAACAACTGCTCACATGTCAGAAAGCTCTGTTGTAATATTAAAGATTTCACTTGTCATGCAACCACAGACTAACTGATTGAAAACCACAATAACACCAGGAACACTGTAAACTTTAAATAAATGTTTGTTAAATGATGACTTCAAAACCACTCACTATTGCTGTAGTCAAATCTATTCAAATAGCTGATACAATTGACTTTAACATGCCTGTAGAAAGTGAGTTTTTCTGAACTAATATTAAATGGTGTGCTACACAATTTGTGTTACTGTGTATTAGATAGTAAGGTAACTGTGGTTTGTGTATTAAATAACAGCATAATTCATCCATGTGTTAGGGCAGTCCAGCTTAAGGAAGATACAGAATAGACTATTTGATCCTGAATCTTCCCAAATGTGTGCTATGCAAGTATAAATTGTGTGATTTATCATGTCACTCATTTGAACACTTGAGTATTTTCAGAGGAAGTCAAGAAGTCCACTTGACATGCTCTTGAGTTTTCGGACAACTAATATACTTTGGAATTCAAGATTGAATTTCTAAAACAACAGTATATGGTTCAATAAACATCTCCAGAGAGGTTTTGACAAACATTTTGGAAGAGACACAGATTGTGGCTTTTGTGTTAGACATGGAGTCTTATTCCAGTCAACCCTGAATAAGCAAAGAAAAGTCACTTAATAATGATCTACAGCAAAAGTCGTTTTTGTGCTCTCTCGGCAGATGCTGATGGATTTCCATCTTCGGTTGAAATGCGGTTAAACAGCTTTCATGGTCAAGTCGAACATAAATGTTAACCCCGGCACAGTGCATGCAGGCCAGTGTATTTTGCCAGTAGTTTATAAATGTGCGCATAATAACTGGAAATACCAACAGACCACCACTAAAACTAACAACGGAAGAAAACAGGCTGCATAATCTGCAAATTTTGGAATTGTAGACATTCAAAGAGCATGTAAACCTAGTCTCTAAAGTGATCTGTTGTTTAGAAGGCAGTGTAAACCAAAGCAGTGCGTCAATGCCACTGCAAATAAATTGTAAATAATCAAAAAGACAATGTATGGAAGCATAAGTATTGAATGTCTGGCAACCAGCCATCACACGGTAAATACAATTGTCTTATGGTGGTGTGATTTTGTTAACAAAAGTAGGAAACAGGCACTAAAACCTTTCTCCTTGTTTTGCCCAAGATAATTGCATGTGTGCCTATATTCACAATTTAGTGACAAGTAAATATTAAAGGTAGCACAATATATTAACACACACAACATGAGCATAAATGCAGTCACGATTGTAAGGTAATTTACACTTTTTGTGTGGAGATGTGTGTGCAGCTTTACTGCACAGTTTGGTATAAGTAACCTCTCTTATAGGCACTCAGTGGATAAAACGTAGCGACCACAAACTTGCCATCAAATGTTCGGCCTGTCAGCAGTCTTTGGGCTTCTTTGGAGTCTCCAGCATTTGCATACTCCACGAACACCTACCAAGACAAGGTGAATGATGAGTCTTCAAAACTGGACATCATCTAGCACACTATACTTCTGTTGTACTCAAGACCGGTCCCAAGACAAGGTCTTGGTCTTGTCTCAACAAATTTGTACTACTCGCTCTTGTCTCGGTCGCAAGTGCATTGTGTATGGGGGTAGATTTGTTGCTTTATTCCAAACAAATAGATTGTTATCCACAAATAAATGTAAATAGATTCACAAAAATTTAATAAATTCACAAATAAATAGAATGAGATCCACAAATATATGCAGGAGTTTCACAAAAATGAATTAGATTCACAAATAAATACAATGACATTTGTTAATAAAAAAAATATCCACACGTGTTTTTGTCACAAACACAACTCGGCCTTGCATTCATTTGTCAATCGCTTCCTGTGCACTTGTGAATTGCTTCCTCTGCATTGGTGGATCACTTCTTGCACATTTGTAAATCGCAGCACAGCACGTGGATTTTGAAACATTTCTAGCTTCTACACTCACACAAATCCACAAATAAGTGACTCCACCCACCGTCTACTTAAGCCAATCAGATAACGGCCATATTGTGCTGACTAGAGCCACAGAGCAGGATAGACAGCATTTTCACTGTATTTGCAGCGATTTCTGGCAAATATTAACACAATATGTGCATTGACTTCGATTAGGCTTTACAGTAGCATTTTATTCTGGGGAGAGATAAAGAAAAGACAACGTTAATCTTTTTTTTTTGAGTGATCTGGTCATTTTATTTGGGTCACACGACAGTACAACATGATTTTACAGCGTTGAGTATTGTAGTCAATCACGGGCATTTCTGTTGAAAATGATAACCAATCAATCACAGTGGTTCCCACACATAGACAAATTTTTTTACGCTATTTAAAACGTTCAGCTGCATTTCCTTTCCATGCTCTCCCTCCGTCTCTCTGTCACTCACGCACGTCTCTCGCTCTCAAATTACCAAACCTGCTTTTGATATGAAAAAGTCTAAGCGTTTACATTTTTTCAAGTTTTAATATGAAATTCAAGCAATAAATAGCGTTGTGGCACTAATGTGTAACAGTTAAAGCCAGAGGCGTTGAAAAACAGAGGTGCGACCTGCTCTCATCTCCCGGCGGCGCGTGCGGTCACGTGGTTCACGGAGCTCTCATAGAAACGCTTTTGACAGAAAGATCTCAGATAATCTAAAAACTGTTGAAATGACAGATAGCATCTGGATATAATAGCTGTTGCAGCAGAGTCTAACGATATATTATATAACACTAAACATTAACTCTAACGTGCTTCATAAAATACATCTTCTATCAATATTCCTGAGAGGTCAACTAATGCCATAAAATCTCAAAATATGCAGTAATTTCTTCAATTTGCCAGGCGTGTGCTTGAGATAGCCTACACTGAAATGAATGGGGTTCAATGCTGGAACTATTATTGGTCACTCCATGCTTTACTATACTTACGCATTAAGTCTATGGGAGTGGTTTTTCAACAGCTCTGGCCAAAACGTGATTGGTTGGAGCGAGAATGTGCGACAATTGGTCAGCACAATATGGCCGTTATCTGATTGGCTTAAGTAGACGGTGGGTGGAGTCACTTATTTGTGGATTTGTGTGAGTGTAGATGCTAGAAATGTTTCAAAAACCACGTGCTGTGCTGCGATTTACAAATGTGCAAGAAGAGATCCACCAATGCAGAGGAAGCAATTCACAAATGCACAGGAAGCGATTGACAAATGAATGCAAGGCAGAGTTGTGTTTGTGACATAAAAGCATATGTGTGGATATTTTTTTTATTCACAAATGTCATTGTATTTATTTGTGAATCTAATTCATTTTTGTGAAACTCCTGCATATATTTGTGGATCTCATTCTATTTATTTGTGAATTTATTTAATTTTTGTGAATCTCTTTACATTTATTTGTGGATAATAATCTATTTGTTTGGAATAACGCAACAAATCTACACCCATAATTGTATGATTTATTTGCCAACATCATTATTATAATATGATGTAAATCTTCCTACTTCAAATTCAATCAAATTCTAATTTGATTTCTTCTGTTACTGTTGTGCAGGGTCAGAAATCAACGCGGGTTTGTGTCAAAATGGAAAATACCTCAAATTAATACAAATGGCCACAAGATTCAACATAATGATTGCAAAAAAGTGTCTTGTTTTTTTTAAATATTATAACACATGATATAATTGAACAACATCACAAGAGCCGTTTTCACGAATATGAGAACGACTGCAAACGTGATATTGATTTGATACAAACGTTCAATAAACAATAAGTGACTAGAATAGTCATTCTAATAGAAAAAGAAAGCAAAAGAAATTCGATTTTGTGAGCTTAAAATCAACAGAATTTCAGAAGATTAAAACAATATGTAAATGCAAATAATTAAAGAGAAATTATATAATTATTGAATTATATTATAGTAATATAATGAATTTCTGATTTTTTTCTTGAATAATATTAATATATTTAGATTTATATATAATTGAGTGGTGCAAAATAATAAAAAACAAAGTCATTCTATTGCACATACTTGTACATACAGTTCATAGTAGTGGCCAAAAGTGATGTCCGGCCCATGAAAATTGACATCTTCACACTTTGTTAAAATATTATTAAAAAATACGTCAAAGATTTTGTAATCATATTGAGTAGTTTTGCTTGGAGTCAATTTATTTATTTCTGATAACTCAATGAAACAAATTGTCAAATTGTGTTGACATCATTTTTGGACAGGCTGTCATACAAAGAAATAATGAACAACAACAACAACAACAACATATTAATAACTGATTATGTTGTAGTCAATTTATGCTTTTATATGCATTTTTTTTCTTAGTGAAATAAAACTTGTAGCTGTAGTTTGACTTTTTTTGCTAAACAATTTTCTCAGATAAACAACAATTGTTTTGATCATTGATATAAAAAAACCATAAAATAAGTTCCTCATATTTTGATGGTTTAATCAAATTTGAAGGGCGATTCAAAACAAATACCTCCTCTGGACATCACATTTGGCCACTACTGTAAATAGTGTCTATACAATGAATTTATTAGTTAAAAAATATATATCTACAATAGTTTATATTCCCTTTTGACCCATGATTTTTTTCTCACCTGTCCCTTTCCAGGATTTTCTTTTGGGATCAATAAGGATACAACCGTGCCATACTTCTGACATTCTTCTTTCATGTCCTCTACTATATCTAAGAAACCCAAGAAGTAAATGTGACTGAGATCTGCTAAAAATATATATATATATATTTGCTATAAAATAAAAAAAATGTAGAGACAAAGACTCGCCTTCATACTCATCCTCATTATACAGGTGACTGTCATCTATTACATTTAGTAGTCTCAGGACAGATGTAGGCAGAAGAACCAAATCTTCAATATGAGGTGCTGAAACCCAAAGCAGTCTCTCACTCACACAAACACCATGCAATATAGACAATGCTTTTAGATGTTGAGCGTTACAAACCAAAGGGAATGCTGAAGAAAGGGTTGATCAGTGCTGCCTCAGCTGTGCTTCTGAGTTTCGGGTCATTGTAAAGCATACTGGGAATGTAAAGACACATATACTTACTCTAGTCATGTCTAAAGAACACACTGCTAAATTACTTAGTTTACTTCCTACCTTTTGATCAGATCCCTCAAATGATAGACCGGGATAGCCGGGTAAACCAAAGCATTGCTTGAAAAGATATGGTCTACTATTGAAGAACTGTTATCCTGTAGAGACACAACAAAATCCAATCTTAGCAAGAACAACAGGTCAAATAACATGAGGCACAGAATACGCAGAATACATTTTGAAAGCAAATTGTTATTAAAATAGATAACATTCAAGATGTAGAGTCCAGATGCTCGCGTATCTGCTGACCTTCCATTCCTGAGACTTCACAGTTTCTTTCAGTTTGATTCCTGAGAACATCTCCAGAAGAATGATGCCCAGACTCCACATGTCCACAGCAGTTGTGCAGCCAGAGTCGCTCTCCAGACCTGCCTGGGCCAGTGAGTTCTGCAGTTCGGCTTCAGGTGCCCGGTATCCATCCGTCTGGATGTACTTCACATCCTGTAAGGAACAGACAAGAAACCGTGAGGCTTACTCCAACCTATATCTAATAATAAAGCACATTAATACTAAACTACCATTCAAAAGTTTAAAGTCAGTAAGATGTTGTTCTTTTTTTAAAGAAATGAATGCTTGTGTCCTATTTGCTGGACATTGCCCTTTTGGAGCGTACCACAGCTAAAGTGCACGTTGCCACCAGAAGGACAATACAATTTTGGCTGCAACTTATTGAGATTTTATCAAAACAAATTGTATTCTTGAGATGTACTTGGTATCCTTTTATATACACTCACCTAAAGGAT